>OY728120.1:750238337-752638337 GCA_963277665.1 Viscum album
AGGGTTATATGGACCACACAAGAAGGCCCAAGGAAACTGTGAAGAAACTGGACCATATATAAAGGTTGAATTACTGGGCTCCATCCAGAAGTCCAAATACCTTAATTATCCTCCCACGTTTGGAGGACATTTCAAGGAGTCCATGATAAAACTTTCAAAACCCAATCACAAATACAAGGGGCCCAACTGATGCATTGAAGTCCAGCCCACCATTCTGGATGGGAATTAAAAACAACACACTAATATTGAAATTTATTCTGATGTAGAAATCCATTCGAGATGATATTTTGCAGTGTGAAAGAGAAGATTTGGGCGGCCAACTTTGTTGAATAAATTATTTTTATTTGAGGGCATATTCCTATTCAAAAACCCATTCACATTATGGACTTAGAAAAAGTCTGTATTGAAATGGACATATCAGAAATGTTTATTAAAACCGCTATAACTTTGGCTCCATAGGTTCAATGGCCGCCAAATTTTCATAGTAGATAGAAGAAATTTTTATATAAAACTTTGAATAAAGATATTTCTCAAGATTTTACTTTCGGGATGTCTATATCAGCAAGCCAAGTGGAGGGGTATTTCTGGAATGCAAACAGTCCACCACCTTGGGCTATAAATACATCCCCTCCTCTCCTTTCAAAAGGGTTGGAATTTCAGAGCAAAGGAGGACTGATTGGCAGTACCAAGGCCCTGACAAAGGCTTGGGAGGATCTTCCAAACTCAAGTTTTCACTTGATAATCCCTTCCTCTCTTTGTTTTCATTTACTTTTACATTTTTCTTCGTTGTAATTTTGCAATTGTTTTTCTTTGTAATTCTATTTTAATGCAAGTTACTTATTAAATATCTCTTATTATCATCCAAATTTTGTAGTTTAATATTTATATTCTTAAAATAGTTTAAATTCAGTTTAATCCTCTTCCCTTCTTTTTCTTCCTCATTCAATCGAAAATCCATTTTTAATTTTCTTCATCGTTTGTGTGTGTGTTCGGTGCACTACTCTTATCTTGTACCTTTCTTTTTCTTCTCTTTATAATGCATCACCATAAACATATATTACCAGATTAATAACCATATTAATGTCTGACTAAATCTCTCATTGGGGTGAGTTTTAATTTAGGTATGTTAAGAGATTGAGAGCTTTCGCTCGATGAGTATTCGTTGAATTAACATTGTGTATGTTGGACTTAGCATGTCATGGATTAATGACTTGTTTTGTTTAACATGTGGTTTCCATGGATTATTGGAATCATAAATACACTACCATTAACAAGATAAGATAAATATTATAACCCTAAGTAAAGTTAAGTCTTGGATTAAAGCCTTAACACTTGGGAATTCAAATCAACGTCAACTTGTGACATGAGTGTCAATTTAAATGAAATATAAAGAAAAGCTCAAGGATATCACAAGCTTAACTAACCTAATGATGAACTCACCCCAATCATTATAAATTTGTTAAATCAATCATAATCAATTAGTCATTTCAATTAAGCTCTGCAAATAAACCCCCCCCCAATCAGAATACAATCAACTAAAAACAAACGACTATTTCAAAGTATCATCTCTGAGGATTTGACCTGAGTGCTGCTATACACATTAGCAGAGCACCGGAACTTTGACCGGTCGATAGGTGACAATTGTCCATGCATTTCAAATGGTGCCATTTCCAGGGATGGTGCTTTAATTATTCATTAGGTTCTGTTTATTATAATAAAAAACAAAAAAAAAAACAAAAAAAAATTAAAAAGAAATTGAAAAAAATACAAAGAAAAACCCGTCTTCCTCTTTCTTCCAAAATCTCTTTGAATGCCCCGTAGCCTTCCAAACAATCCCTCAGATTTTTTTGACCCTGAAATTGAGCGAACACTTCGCCAACTTAGGAGGAACATAAGAGATAATCAACTCATTCAAGAACCAGTCCTCATCCAACCAGTTGAATTTGAAATAGTCAATCCTAGGGAACAAACCCTTAAAGAACTCGCTGCCCCTGATATGAATTACCAACCTCTTGGTATTCAATATCCAAACATAGAAGCTGAATTTGAACTCAAATTGGGTTTGATTCATCTTCTCCCTCATTTTCACGGGCTAGCCGGTGAGGATCCACATCTCCACCTTAAAGAGTTCCAAGTGGTGTGCTCTACCATGAAGCCTCAAGGGGTTTCTGAAGAACAAATCAAACTTAGAGCATTCCCTTTATCCCTAGCTGACACTACTAAGTCATGGATCTACTACCTTCCTCCTGGTTCCATAACCACATGGAATGACATGAAGTGACTCTTCTTAGAGAAATTCTTTCCTGCTTCTTGTACTGCTTCTATCCGAAAGGAAATAAGTGGTATCTGTCAGTTCCCAAGTGAATCACTCCATGAGTACTGGGAGAGATTCAAAAAGCTTGTTGCAACATGCCCACACCACCAAATTCCTAACCAAATCTTGATCCATTACTTCTATAAGGGATTATTGGCTATGGAGAGAACTCTCATAGACGCCGCAAGTGGCGATGCTCTTGTTGATAAAACTCCTGCAGCTGCAAGAGATCTCATAAGTAACATGGCTGAAAACACACAATAATTCCATACTCGAGCACATGATCAAGTCAAACAAGCCCAAGATAATCAATCAATTGAGCCGAAAAAGATGACCGCGTGGATGAGTGAACTTACAGGTCTTTTGCAACAGCTAGCTGTGGCTACCAAATACCCAACCTCATCTTCTTTGCAATCAATGTTTCCTGGACCTATAAAAAATGTGGAATCTGCAACTCTCCATCTCATCCAACTAACACATGTCCACAACTTCAAGAGGATCAATCCGATTCATCTGGACCAATGGAGCTCAATGCATCATATGTTCAGTGGAACACCAATCCTCAACTATCAGGCCAGTTTGTTAGAAACTTCAACCAACCTCACTCTGATCCCTTCTCCTCTAACTTTAACCAAGGATTGAGGTATGGTAATCCCGTCTCTCATCCCCCTCAATTCCCTCCTCAAAACCCAAACCAGTTTCAATACAGTCAAGGTGTTGGTAACTTCCAACAACCTTATCCTTTTGTCCCTCAACCTCAAAGGATCAATCCTCCTATTCCTCCTCCTGGATTCCACTATCCTAGTGAGACTTCCCAATTCCCAAACCAATTCAATCGATTTCCCAAGAACCAAAATCAAGGCAATCCCAATCTAGGACAATCCTCATCTTCCAAGCAACCATGGGAAAGTGTTGTTTAAGATCTTGCCTCCTTCACCCATTCTAGTCTTAAGAACATTGAAACTCAAATAGGTCAACTTGCATCCCACCTGAGCCAGCAACAAAAATCAAATTCTTCCCAACTCCCAGCTCAACCATTACCCAACCCCAAGGGTAATGTAAGTGCAATTGCACTTAGATTAGGAAAGCAACTTTCTATGCCTCAAGATAAATCCTCAAACCCTCCTTTGAATGTTGACCTAGAAAACGAAAATAAATAGAAACTTGGAAAGGAACCTGAATCCATTCCCTCACCTCCTTCCATTCCACTTAGGAATCCAATTCCTTTTCCTCAAGCTGTTTTTAAACCAAGGAAGTCCTTTGAACCTGATCCTGAAATGCTCGACATGTTTAGACGTGTTGAAGTCAACATTCCCCTATTAGATTCCATAAAAAAAATTCCTAAGTATGCCAAGTTTCTCAAGGATTTGTATACCCACAAGAGGCAACTTAGGACCTAAGAAAATGTTTCCACCCATCAGTCTATTCCCATAAATTGCAAGGATCCAGGGACCTTTACGGTCCCATGCCAAATTGGATGTTTGAACTTTGATGATGCACTCATAGACCTAGGAGCCTCAATTAATGTCATTCCCAAATCCATATTCTCCAACCTTGTTCTAGGTCCCTTAAATCCAATGGGTTTTGTCATTTAGTTAGCCAATCGAAGCACAACCAGTCCTGAGGGAATAATTGAGGATGTCCTTGTTCGAGTCAATGATCTTATCTTCCCTGCTAATTTCTATGTCCTTGACATGGAAGGTGAGACAAACTCTTCTCGATCTCCCCTAATTCTAGGAAGACCATTCTTCATGACTGCGAGAACTAATATTGATGTCCATTCAGGAATCTTATCCATGGAATTCGGTGACTAACTGGTCAAATTCAACATTTTCCAAGCCATGCGATACCCATCTGAGGATCACTCTGCATTCTCAATCCTTGCTTCTGAGGACACTTCTAAGAGTCAATCGAACCCCAATCCACCATGTTCTTCATGTTCTAATGAAAAAGGATCTTGTGAAATCTGCACCATGATTAACAATGTCATAAATGGTGAAGTTTATGTGGACCTTTCATTCATAGACTCTATCAATCTAGAGGATCTTGAAAACTCTCTTGAATCCCACATAAATTCTGATATCTACTGCTCCACCTTGGACAGTATTAAGGAAAATTAATCTGAAGCAACTTAAGTCCCTACATCCATTCCTGAGACGTCTAACCCACAAATGAGAGATGATACTAATCTAAAACCTATTCCTGAACACCTGAAATATGCATTCCTCTTCCATGATCATTCATATCCTGTCATTATCTCTACCACACTTATTGAAACCGAGGAGTCCAAAATTGTTCAAGTGTTAGAGGAAAACAAAAAGGCCTTAGGTTGGACCCTAGATAACATACCAGGAATCAACCCTGCCCTTTTCATGAATCACATCCATCTGGAGAAGACATCCAAACCAATTAGACAACCACAAATAAGACTCAATCCACTCATACTTGAAGTAGTTAGGGAAGAGATCACCAAGCTTCTTCAAGCTAATATTATCTACCCAATTTTTGATAGTGAATGGGTTAGTCCAATTCAAGTTATACCAAAGAAGGGTGGGATAACTATTGTCACAAATGAACATGGAGAGGTAGTCACAACTCGAGTGAAGAAAAAATGGCATGTATGCATCGATTATCGAAAATTGAATGCTGAAACACAAAAAAATCACTACCCTCTTCCATTCCTTGATCAAATGCTAGAAAGATTAGCCGAAAAGTCACACTATTGCTTTCTTGATGGATACACCGGCTATTTTCAAATCCCAATCTCACCTCAGGACCAAGAAAAGACTACTTTCACACGCCCCTTTGGAACATATGCATATAGAAAAATATATTTTGAACTTTGCAATGCTCCTGAAACATTCTAGAGGTGTGTGATGAGTATATTTTCTGAATTCATTGAACACTGCATGGAAGTCTTCATGGATGACTTCACCATTTATGGTGAGTCATTTGAATCCTGTTTGAATTCACTCTCTCTTGTCCTCCAAAAGTGTGTCAAGTGAAACCTTGTGTTAAATTTTGAAAAATGTCACTTCATGGTTGCAAATGGGATTGTTCTAGGGCACATAGTTTCAAAATATGGTATTGAAGTCAATCCTGCCAAAATTGAAGTGATCCAATCACTTCCTCCACCCACTTCTGTTCGAGACATCCATTCATTTTTCGATCATGTCGGTTTATATCATAGATTCATTCATAAATTTAGTAGGATTTCCCTCCCACTCACTCTCCTACTCCAAAATGATGTCACATTCCATTTTGATGAGGCTTGCAAGAGAGCTTTCATTGAACTCAAAACTTCTCTTACATCTACCCCAATAATCCAACCCAAATATTGGTCCTTACCCTTTGAGTTAATGTGTGATGCTTCTGATAGAGCCGTTGGGGCTGTTCTTGGTCAAAGAAGAGAAAAAATCCCTCATGTCATCTATTATGCCTCAAAAACATTAGATGAAACTCAATCTCACTACACTGTGACTGAAAAGGAACTTCTAGAAGTGGTTTTTTTTCCTTAGATAAATTCCGGTCCTATCTCTTAGGTGCCAAAATCACCATCTTCACAGACCATTATGCTATTAAGTTCTTACTCAAGAAAAGTGATTCCAAACCGAGGCTAATAAGATGGATCCTAATGCTCCAAGAGTTTGACCTTGAAATCAAAGATAAACCTGGAAAAGAAAACCCTATGGCTGATCACTTGAGTAGAATTTCTAATTTTTCTCATTCAGAAATTATTAATCCTGAATTCCCCATTGATAACCTTTTGTCTCTCACTCCAAAGTTACCATGGTATGCCCCAATTGTAAATTATTTGGTTTTTGGTGTTTTTCCTGAAAAGTTTTCAAAAGAAAAAAAAATGAAGTTGAAAAGTGATTCAGAATACTATTTTTGGGAAGAAAATAAACTTTGGAAAACTGGGGCAGACATGGTAATTAGGAGATGTGTTGAAGAAAATGAGCATTCTTCCATCTTAGAATTTTGTCACTAACTTCCAGGAGGTGGACACTTTGGACCAAAAAGGAACTCCTGAAAGGTCGTAGACTCTGGATTCTTCTGGCCTTCACTCTTCAAGGACTCACATGAGTTCTGTCAATCATGTCCCACTTGCCAAAAGTTTGGCACAATCTTCGAAAGAAATGAAATACCCCAAAAGCCCGTAATCTTTTGTGAAATATTCGATGTTTGGGGCATCGATTTCATGGGACCATTTCCCCATTCCAATGGATTCTCATACATTCTTCTTGCGGTCGATTATGTTTCAAGATGGGTTGAGGATAAACCCACTAGGAAGGATGATGCTCATACTATTACTGAGTTCCTCAAAACCCACATCTTCCAAAGATTTGGCGCGCCTCATGCCTTGATCAGTGACTTAGGAACCCAATTATGTAATAGAACCATGGAATCTCTTTTGAAAAATAATGGGGTTATACATAAAAATTCAACTGCATATTACCCCTAAACAAATGGCATGGATGAACTTTATAATAGAGAAGTGAAAAGAGTGCTTGAGAGAATTGTAAAACCCACCAGAAAATACTGGCCTGAAAGACTTGGTGAAACACTTTGGGCTTATCGAACTGCCTATAAAACACCCATTGGGATGTATCCTTTTAGGATAGTATTTGGTAAAGCATGTCATATACCAGTTGAAATCCAACATAAGTCTTTTTGGGCTGTGAAAACCTGTAATTTTTATTGTCAAAAATCTGGTGAAGGAAGATTTTTGCAATTGGTTGAACTGTAGGAGCTTCGACTTGAATTCTATGAGAATTCCAATCTGTAAAAAGAGAAGTCTAAGGTACTCCATGGAAAACAGATCCTGAGAAAGGTATTTCATGAAGGTGAAAAGGTAATGCTCTTCAATTCTTGATTTCGGATTCACCCAGGTAAGCTTAATTCTCATTGGGAATGTCCTTTTATTATCACTAATGTTTACCCATTTGGTGCAGTACAAGTCCAAGACCCCTCCTCCAAAAGGACATTTACGGTAAATGGACATTGGTTGAAACATCACCATGAGAGGACATGCAATCCTGGAACAACATCAACTTCCATTGGATCCAAAGTAGACCCACCATTAGATGGAGATGGTAACCCACCAAATCCAAACCAGGGGGCACCTATTTTCCTTTGACTCTTCTTTTCCCTCTCTCCCTATATCTCTATTTCTTCTTCCTCCCTCATTCTAATTCTTTTTTTCTTACCACTTTACTCATCACATTTTTCCCTTTTTACTCTTTCTCTTTTGTGTGGGTGTGTCTTTATAAAAAAATAATAAAAAAACATTAAAAAAAAATAAAAAACAAAAACAAAGACTCATAATTACTCACCATTTAATTTTTAAATTTTTTCCAACCATTTTGGGGAGTCAATAGATATGTTTAATTTCAAAAATTTTGTGTTTTCATTATAAAATTGGATAAAGAATCTTGTGTCAAAACCAACAAATTTTGAATGCTCTATTTTTGATTTGGAAAATGGTTTTCCCAAACCGCGAGGAACAACATTTGCTTTCATTCCAAGGCCACCTATGACCATATTTTCAAAATTTGTGTTTTTCACCACCATTTGTGAGTCTTGAGTTTGTGGAACTTCGAGCTAAATTTCATACTTTAGTGTGCATTAATATGATAGAGGCATTGTTTTGAACCGCATGAGAATCACAATAGCCAAATAGCCTCTCATTACCCTTACATTAATCCTCCTTTTGAAAGCCCCTTCAAGCCTATGAAAACCTTTTCTTTGATAGCCACATTACAAGCCAAATACCTTATCCCACCCAATATCAACATGGATTTTCATTGCATAAGTTTTTGAAATTTAAGTGTGGGGGGGAATGGATTTCATTTTTGGCTATCATTTCCTTACTTTACAGTGAGTTATCATATGCTTGAGGGAAAGCATCCATTTTAGTGTGGGGGGGAGGTTTTCATTCAGTTGGATTTGGGAATGTATTGTACAAATGATATTGAAAAGTGTTCAAAAAAAAAAATCAAAAAAAAATCAAAATAAAAAAAAAGAATTCAAAAAAAAGAATATAAGAATGGGTTGTGTCTTGGATGGGTCAAAAATCACTCTTACTCAACCTTTGATCTTGTTATAACTATTACAATTAGTATCATGAGGAGATAATGTAGAGACCCGAAGCTTGAATTACATGAACATTACATTAATTTTGTGGAATACTTAATACATAAGAAAAACAGACACACAAGGACCATAATAGTTTAGTGTCTTTGGAAACTCGGAATAAAATCTTCTAATCGTGGTGAAAGATCTTCAACATCTCCCAATAAAGATCTTCCCCTTTTTTTCTTACCTAAAACCTTTCTTTATATCCTGGGGAAAAGAAAAAATCAAAGGGGTGAGATCAAATGCCCAGTAAGGGTAAACATAGAGAACATAAAACAATCCATAAACACTTGAATGCAAAAAATTGAACATAAAATCTAAACATCAAAATCTTGAGCAAAGACATGAATCTTGGAAGTACGTAAGGTATATATCATAAGGGAACATCAATCATGATAAAATAGCATGGGAATAAAACATGTAATTGTGGCATCTATTAAGCACATGTAATGATTTCCATATTAGCCAAGGCATTGATGCCAAGACCATCTTAGTAGACAAAGTCCCTTTCTGAATCGAGTTCACTCCTCGTTCCAGTACTGTATTACTGAACCAGTTTAACTTGCCGTTCCAGCCATGTCTATCTCATGAGATATAAATCTTTACCCAATGCATTGTAGGGAGATATAGGTCCCACCCATCTCATAATAAAATCATTCTTACTTGTGCCACAAAATAAACATACATCATTCATAAAAACCCAATAAATAAAATGGGTTTCATAAACATCATCCCATCATCACATAATCCATATAAAAGAAATGGATATCAATTCATAATAAGAAAAGTGAAACCATGTAAATCATAGAGAATTTATACTTGAAACATACACATATGAAATAATGTCATCTTAGATGGAAAAAGGTTTTGATAAAACACTTGAAATGACTTCTTGAGGAAAATATCCTTTCTTCTTAAAAATCAATTTTATTTCAAAAAACATCATGATATTTTAAAAGGAAGAGATTTTGTTGAAAATAGTCATGAAATCTTTTGAAGTAAGCTTCATGAAAATAAGGCTTTATAAAACCGTAAAAATCTGTTCGTGCCGTATAACTTAAAAAAACATTCTTCTCGTACTTTTTCTGGAAAAGTCAAAAAGTACCTCGTAATAGAAAGATTCCATACATACCATGCAGTAAAAGTCAAAAATGGGTAAAAAGGACTTTAAAAATACATGAAAACAATTTTATAAAACATGTACATGGATGATAGAAATAACCCCAGTAAATACTTACGAATAAGCAATCTCGGATAAAAATGAGATTTGAAAAATTATCCTTTACCTTAGGTCCTATTTGCTTCGTAAGTTTCCAAACCTCCTGTATAATGATTTAAATAATGTCATTGACTTATTCCAGAATCATACTCATTGTTATGATATTATATATGGTTCACTTATGACTTTATATTACCCGTTCTTTTGTAAATTCCATGTTAAAGAGCGTTTTGGGTAAAATCGTTTCATTTGTCGTCCGTGTTTTGACTTGTAATTATTCATATGATTAATTAGATAATGATTAATTAATTCCAGAATATAAAACATTATTTATATATAATATATATTCAGAATATACATATATATAATAGATCAGTAAATGGAAAGAAATACACCATTCATGGAGACGGTAGGTCGTACGTACGCATGAACGTTGTTTTCGTTTCCTTATTGAGTTGAATGGAATTAAGTAGATGACATACATATATATACACATAAATCCAGTATCATTATTATGTCATATATTTCATGATTACTTATTATATATCATTCATGAATGGTTAACGTGGAGAATGAATCTCATCGCGTCGTGGAGACGGTCGTCCGTACGTACGCACAAGCGATGATATCATTCTCATGATCGTGGAATTGTATTGGATTGTATGTATAATATTTAAGAATAAATATCACTTTACAATAATCATATATATTCATTCTTTACACCATTATACCCATCCAAGTAAGGTGGTGGTGGAAAATAGATTACACCACGGCGTGGAGACGGTATTCCGTACGTACACACGCGCGGTGATTTCATTTTCCGTAGGATGGATAGATGGTGAAATAGGGTTGTTTCATAATTATAATAAAATATCAGTATATGAGTGATAATTATGTTATTAATTCATAATGAAACAACTAAATAAGAATAAGTGGAAGAAGAAATAAAGATGAAAGAATCGGTAATGGACATTACCTCTTCTTTGAAGCGCTTCTTTGAGACCTCCTTTTAGGGCACTAAAATTGGTCTTTGAAGAAGACCAGGACCTCTAGGATGTCTCTAGGGAAGTGGATAGAAGAAATTGGCAGGGGTTGGCCGAGATTGAAGGCTCAAAGTGGTGTGAGGAAGAGGGGGAGGGGGTGCCCTTTTATAAGGGAGGAGAGAGGCTCCTTTGGAAAAACTAGAAATATTATTTTATTATAAAGCAAAATTCGGTTTTAAATAGCTACAAATTGATTTATTTCGAAGCTAAGGTGTGGATGGGTCTAAATAATCTCATCCAATAGAATTTAGACAAGTTTAGGTTCCTATTTTAACCTTATCATTTAGATTTAACATTAAGTTAAATAATTTTACTTTTACCGTGTCTTCTTGTGTTCTTACACTATAAGGTTAATAAACTTACTATAACAAGCCAAACGAACCCCAAGTTGTTTATTATTAATATATATAACCTTATCTAAGTCATTTTTCCGAACCTTAGATTTTTAGGAATAAAATAACAATTAATAATATAATATTTGTTTTAAAAACTATTTTATGTCAATTTTGACACTATTTAGTAATTGATTTTTGTGAAAATCATAACAAAATGATTAGTTCGAACCAAGTTAATTAAATCAATAATAACATGTCATATTAACCTAGAAAATTAGTGGAATTCATAAAAAGTTTCAAATTACATTTATTTGGGTATTTATAACATCAATTATGTCAATATTTCATTAATAAGATAATTACTGCATCATCGTTGTGTCATAAATAAATTAAATTATTTAATGTCTAAAAATTATAAATAAAATACTATTATGTAGGAACTCTCTTTAGATTTCTAATTAATATTTATAGTTGAATTTATATTATGTATAACCCTATATTAAAAATGATTTAGTTATTAAACATTGATTTTAACTATTTTAACCCTTCTTTAAATAAATTGATAATAAATGTCCTAATCTAATCCAAGTGGTCCTAAATGGTCATATTTTATTCCTAAGATTGTTTTTGGTCGAATTACACTTATCAAATAGAATTAGGACATGTGTTAGGGTAATAATAATATCATTTTTACCCTTAATTACCCTATTTACTTTTAACCGTGGTAAAAAAAAGTAAAAAGTTACTATTCACCAAAAATTATTTTTATCTCATTGAACCACATTTTATTCCTTTATATTAACCATGTCTCTCGGATTTTCGAAATTCCACTCATAGAAGCGGTAAAATTAAGTTTTATGAAAAATTCAGTTTTTTAACTACCACTTAGTGGTTTCACTATTCATCAAAAAATGAAAGTTTCCAGAAAAATACCAAAAATTAGGCCTAAGCTATATTTGATATTATGAATTCAAAAATGATGTCTATTTTACCAAATTCATAACATATAATTTTCATTAATTAATTTAAAAATTAGTTCCCGTCGTCAAAACAAATAGCGTGTTCTTAAGAGATAATAACTATCAAAAGATTGACACTTGTTTATGTCTAGTTTAAATTTGAAATTACATAAAATGACCAAAATTGTATTAAATTGTAAAAATATATTCTAAATATACTTTAAAACCACTCAAATTAATAACTCATCACTATTAATTATTTCGATTAAAAAAGTTGTTTTTAATTAAAATTTAGTAATTTCCACTATTCATCAGAATATGAAAGCTATCCGAAAAGTACCAAAATTTCACCCTAAGCTAATTTCGATATTCCGAATCCAAAAATGAACTCCATTTTGAAAGATAAAATTTATAAAATTTCAAAAAGTGGTTATTACTATTCATAACAGCTAGTTTTAATAATAGCATATCGTTGTTTAGTGAAACTCGGTATTGCATACTACACACGCTATCGAGGAAGGTCGCGATTGCGTGTAATGCAAGGCAATTCAAGGATGCGTGTTGTGCAAGATCCTTTTGGTGTAGCATACAACAAAATACATTAATGAAATTAAAAAGAATATTTTTCATAAAATATCGGGGTGTTACATTCTACCCCCCTTAAAATGAATTTCTCCCTCGAAATTCGTCAGGGTTATAAATGATTTACTACTCGAATGTTTCTTTAATAGAAACCCACATTGTAAAAATGAATACCAAAACCAATCTTTAAAAACAAAAGTATGAAATTTAACGGTTACCCAAATAAACTAATCACTGGGTTTCCACATAGGTGAAAATATGGATATGGAAGAGAAATCTAACCACCATGTTCTGATGGAGAGTGGTAGAGAACATGGCTATGGAAAAGCCAGCAATCACAAAGCCATAAATTTATGACGATGTAAGGTACCATCTGATTCATTCGATATAAGAGAACTAGGACAACATTTTTGGTTTTCAAGATCATTTCCCTAAAGTTGATGAAATTGGAATTAAAGAAATAATTTCGTGATTTTGGTATAGTCTCACCGTTGGTCATTCTTTGGAAAATTTTCACTTCATCTGTTATAGAAATGAAGTTGAATTTGTCATTCATGATGTGTTAGCAGATCATGTGATAGAATGATGGGTCATTCCATCTGTCTCAAACAAAAGGTTAGAAAAGTTATCAAAAAATACATAAGTCCATCTATAGTGAGATTAATCATATATGGTTCCTAAAATAGACTTATACTTCATATATCATACTGCTTAATATAATAAAACTAGTTTCTATTAAACAGGGACTTCCTGTAGGCCAGTGGTAAGCGATAAAGGCCAGTCGCACTTCGGTTGTGGGTTCGATTCCCACAGCCTTGTCCGACGCGATGGGCTGTCGCCCGTCCTGCAGGTTGTCCTTTTTCTGAAACTACATTACTATAACATCCCATAAATAATATCAGAAAAACTTCTATCCTTAAACAATACTAACTTATGTCCAACATAATCCATTCCAATCTTTAGGCTTATCCAAAATAATACTGTCTAATCTCATATTATAGTGAAAACGATTACCAAAGAGTTCATACAACTAGCATGTTAATACCACTGTTGATCCCCATATATCATGAGATATGTCTTGTTGGTCACATTCCAAACATTCGAAGGCCTTAATCATGTATTCTCTTGAAAAAAATGAATACCCATTGAACCTTATTGAAAACATGAGTGCTATTAAAAGTTAACTCTTTCCACATACCAAAATCTTCAAAATTCTATATACTCAAACAATGATATCACTTAGTCCTTATATCAATCATGAGCTCATGAATACTGTCAAAAATTTCATTTTCTCATTTTCCCTTCATTATGGGCATATCATCTTTTTTTCCAAAAATATCTCAATCACTTTCCATGGTTACCGGTACCATTGAAAACCACAATAAACCAATACATAAATATTCCAATATTCCACGATACTATATACAACATTATTTTGGAATCCCATTACATAAACACTTAATCATTCCACCACATCGTTGTCATATTCAACATCGCCAATAGTGATCGCATGTGACTTCCCTTTTTCCTTTTCCTTAAGTGGTTACTCATGTCGATAATCACTAACCCTTGGATTAGGGAATTTATTAGCATAATGCCCCATTTCCTTTCATTTGAAGCATTGGAGTGTTGGTGGTGCGTTCTCTGCAGTATTTTCTTTATTCACATCATTAGAAACCCTTTTTCCATTACTTCGACACTCAACTGCTTGATGACCTTCTTTTCCACACTTAAAACATTTTCTAGTCCCTTTAAGACAATCTCCACCATGCTTCTTTCCACACTTTGAGAATAAGGAAACATTCATCTTCTTTTCACCATTATTCTGAGATTTCGCCTTGAACTCCATCTTTCGTTTCTTGTCAAAACTATGAGATGGATAAGTAACACCAACTTCCATTTCTACCTTGATAGCACAACACACAATTTCTTCATAGCTAATGAAGTCTCTTATAGCTAATTCCCTTTGAAGATTTGGTTTTAAGCCACTGAAGAATCGATAAACTTTACTTTCGGGTTGGATGATAAATCCAGATGCATACCTTGCAAGCCTTGTAAAATTTGCTTCATATATACCAACAGATTCATCGTCCTTTTGCTTTAGTTCAAGAAACTCCTTCTCCATCTTTGTTCAAAGAATACCAGGGAAGTACTTATTGAAAAATAAGTTCTTGAACTCGTCCCATTCCATGGACTCAATTTCATCTCTTGGCCTCATATTCTTGATAAGATTCCACCATTGATCAGCATCAACTTCCAAACGATACACTGCTAAGATGAATTTATCATGTTCAGAACATTGAAGAACTGAAAATATCTTTTCAGTAGTACTGATCCATTGTTCAGCAACAAGTGGATCAGAAGACCCACTGAAATAAGGTGGACGTTGCCTCATGAAGGACTCAATAGAATATTGTTCCCTTCTCTGCTCATTTGGAAGTCCAGAATGATTCATAGCTTGTGTAAGTATAGCAATAATATTTTTCACTCCATCTCCCATAAAATTTGTTTGTTCAGAAGTAAAATCATTGCATTGTCCATTACATTGATCAACATTGTTTTTTTGGGTTCCATCCATCATCTAAAACCCAAAAAGAATAGTGTGAGAGGCAAAAATCATGCTAGGGAAAACAACATAATAAAGGCGGAGTACCTTCAATATCTAATATCTTAGGTTTAATTATAAGATCATTAGCACAATTCTAGTACTATAACCTATACTTATACTTAACCTTAGGGACATCCCTAGACATACCTTAGAAATATCTCTAGGGATCTCACTAAAGTTCCCGCATCCTAGTTTCCAAAGGTTGACTAAACCTTTCCTCTGATACCAACTGTAGAGACCTGAAGCTTGACTTACATGAACATTACATTACTTTTGCAGAATACTTAATACATAAGAAAAACAGACACAAAAGGACCATAATAGTTTAGTGTCTTTGGAAACTCGGAATAAAATCTTCTAATCGTGTTGAAAGATCTTCAACATCTCCCAATAAAGATCTTCCCCGTTTTTTTCTTACCTAAAACATTTCTTTATATCCTGGGGAAAAGAAAACATCAAAGGGGTGAGCTCAAATTCCTAGTAAGGGTAAACATAGAGAACATAAAACAATCCATAAACATTTGAATGCAAAAAACTTGAACATAAAATATAAACATCAAAATCTTGAGCAAAGACAAGGAATCTTGGAAGTACGTAAGGCATATATCATAAGGGAACATCAATCATGATAAAATAGCATGGGAATAAAACATGTAATTGTGGCATCCATTAAGAACATGTAATGATTTCCATATTAGCCAAGGCATTGATTCCAAGACCATCTTAGTGGACAAAGTCCCTTTCTGAATCGAGTTCACTCCTCGTTCCAGTCCTGTATTACTAAACCGGTTTAACTTGCCGTTCCATCCATGTCTATCTCATGAGATATAAATATTTACCCAATGCATTGGAGGGAGATATAGGTCCAACCCATCTCATAATGAAATCATTCTTACTTGTGCCACAAAATAAACATACATCATTCATAAAAACCCAATAAATAAAATGGGTTTCATAAACATCATCCCATCATCACATAATCCATATAAAAGAAATGGATATCAATTCATAATAAGAAAAGTGAAACCATGTAAATCATAGAGACTTTATACTTGAAACATACACATATTAAATAATGTCATCTTAGATGGAAAAAGGTTTTGATAAAACACTTGAAATGACTTCTTGAGGAAAATATCCTTTCTTCTTAAAAATCAATTTCTTTTCACAAAAAGTCATGCTATTTTAAAAGGAAGAGATTTTGTTGAAAATAGTCATGAAATCTTTTGAAGGAAGCTTCATGCAAATAAGGCTTTATAAAACCGTAAAAATCCGTTCGTGCCGTATAAGTTAAAAAAACATTCTTCTCATACTTTTGCCGGAAAAGTCAAAAAGTACCTCGTAATAGAAAGATGCCATACATACCATGCAGTAAAAGTAAAAAATGGGAAAAAAGGACTTTAAAAATACATGATAACACTTTTATAAAACATTTACATGGATGATAAAAATAACCCCAGTAAATACTTACGAATAAGCAATCTCAGATAAAAATGAGATTTGCAAAATTATCCCTTACCTTAGGTCCGATTTGCTTCGTAAGTTTCCAAACCTCCTGTATAATGATTTAAATAATTTCATTGACTTATTCCAGAATCATACTCATTTTTATGATATTATATATGGTTCACTTATGACTTTATATTACCCGTTCTTTTGTAAATTCCATGTTAAAGAGCGTTTTGGGTAAAATCATTTCATTTGTCGTCCGTGTTTTGACTTGTAATTATTCATATGATTACTTAGATCGTGATTACTTAATTCCAGAATATAAAACATGATTTATATATAATATGTATTCAGAATATACATATATATAATAGATCAGTAAATGGAAAGAAATACACCGTTCATGGAGACGGTAGGCCGTACGTACGCATGAACGTTGTTTTCGTTTCCTTATTGAGTTGAATGGAATTAAGTAGATGACATACATATATATACACATAAATCTAGTATCATTATTATGTCATATATTTCATGATTACTTATTATATATCATTCATGAATGGTTAACGTCGAGAATGAATCTCATCACGTCGTGGAGACGGTGGTCCGTACGTACGCACGAGCGATGATATCGTTCTCATGATTGTGGAATTGTATTGGATTGTATGTATACTATTTCAGAATCAATATCACTTTACAATAATCATATATATTCATTCTTTACACCATTATACCCATCCAAGTAAGGTGGTGGTGGAAAATAGATTACACCACGGCGTGGAGACGGTATTCCGTACGTACGCACACGCAGTGATTTCATTTTCCGTAGGATGGATAGATGGTGAAATAGGGTTGTTTCATATTTATAATAACATATCAGTATACGAGTGATACTGATGTTATTACTTAATAATGAAACAAATAAATAAGAATAAGTGGAAGAAGAAATAAAGATGAAAGAATCAGTAACGGACATTACCTCTTCTTTGAAGCGCTTCTTTGAGACCTCCTTTTAGGGCACTAAAATTGGTCTTTGAAGAAGACCAGGACCTCTAGGATGTCTCTAGGGAAGTGTAGATAAGAAATTGTTAGGGGTCGGCTGAGATTGAAGGCTCAAATTGGTGTGAGGAAGAGGGGGAGGAGGTTCCCTTTTATAAGGGAGGAGAGGGGCTCCTTTGGAAAAACTAAAAATATTATTTTATTATAAAGCCAAATTTGGTTTTAAATAGATCCAAATTGATTTATTTCGAAGATAAGGTGGGGATGGGTCTAAATCCTCTCATCCAATAGAATTTAGACAAGTTTAGGTTCCTATTTTAACCTTATCATTTAGATTTAACATTAAGTTAAATAATTTTACTTTTACTGTGTCTTCTTGTGTTCTTACACTATAAGGTTAATAAACTTACTATAACAAGCCAAATGAACCCCAAGTTGTTTATTATTAATATATATAACTTTATATAAGTCATTTGGCCGAACCTTAGATTTTTAGGAATGAAATAACAATTAATAATATAATATTTGTTTTAAAAACTATTTTATGTCAATTTTGACACTATTTAGTAATTGATTTTTGTGAAACTCATAACAAAATGATTAGTTCGAAACAAGTTAATTAAATCAATAATAACATGTCATATTAACCTAGAAAATTAGTGGAATTCATAAAAAGTTTCAAATTACATTTATTTGGGTATTTATAACATCAATTATGTCAATATTTCATTAATAAGATAATTACTGCATCATCGTTGTGTCATAAATAAATTAAATTATTTAGTGTCTAAAAATTACAAATAAAATACTATTATGTAGGAACTCTCTTTATATTTCTAATTAATATTTATAGTTGAATTTATATTATGTATAACCCTATATTAAAAATGATTTAGTTATTAAACATTGATTTTAACTATTTTAACCCTTCTTTAAATAAATTGATAATAAATGTCCTAATCTAATCCAAGTGGTCCTAAATGGTCATATTTTATTCCTAAGATTGTTTTTGGTCGAATTACACTTATCAAATAGAATTAGGACATGTGTTAGGGTAATAATAATATCATTTTTACCCTTAATTACCCTATTTACTTTTAACCGTGGTAAAAAAAAGTAAAAAGTTACTATTCACCAAAAATTATTTTTATCTCATTGAACCACATTTTAGTCCTTTATATTAACCATGTCTCTCGGATTTTCGAAATTCCACTCATAGAAGCGGTAAAATTAAGTTTTATGAAAAATTCAGTTTTTTAACTACCACTTAGTGGTTTCACTATTCATCAAAAAATGAAAGTTTCCAGAAAAATACCAAAAATTAGGCCTAAGCTATATTTGATATTATGAATTCAAAAATGATGTCTATTTTACCAAATTCATAACATATCATTTTCATTAATTAATTTAAAAATTAGTTCCCGTCGTCAAAACAAATAGCGTGTTCTTAAGAGATAATAACTATCAAAAGATTGACACTTGTTTATGTCTAGTTTAAATTTGAAATTACATACAATGACCAAAATTGTATTAAATTGTAAAAATATATTCTAAATATACTTTAAAACCACTCAAATTAATAACTCATCACTATTAATTATTTCGATTAAAAAAGTTGTTTTTAATTAAAATTTAGTAATTTCCACTATTCATCAGAATATGAAAGCTATCCGAAAAGTACCAAAATTTCACCCTAAGCTAATTTCGATATTCCGAATCCAAAAATGAACTCCATTTTGAAAGATAAAATTTATAAAATTTCAAAAAGTGGTTATTACTATTCATAACGGCTAGTTTTAATAATAACATATCGTTGTTTAGTGAAACTCGGTATTGCATACTACACACGCTATCGAGGAAGGTCGCGATTGCGTGTAATGCAAGGCAAGTCAAGGATGCGTGTTGTGCAAGATCCTTTTGGTGTAGCATACAACAAAATACATTAATGAAATTAAAAAGAATATTTTTCATAAAATATCGGGGTGTTACATTCTACCCCCCTTAAAATGAATTTCTCCCTCGAAATTCGTCAGGGTTATAAATGGTTTACTACTCGAATGTTTCTTTAATAGAAACCCACATTGTAAAAATGAATACCAAAACCAATATTTAAAAACAAAAGTATGAAATGTAATGGTTACCCAAATAAACTAATCACTGGGTTTCCACATAGGTGAAAATATGGATATGGAAGAGAAATCTAACCACCATGTTCTGATGGAGAGTGGTAGAGAACATGGCTATGGAAAAGCCAGCAATCACAAAGCCATAAATTTATGACGATGTAAGGTACCATCTGATTCATTCGATATAAGAGAACTAGGACAACATTTTTGGTTTTCAAGATCATTTCCCTAAAGTTGATGAAATTGGAATTAAAGAAATAATTTCGTGATTTTGGTATAGTCTCATCGTTGGTCATTCTTTGGACAATTTTCACTTCATCTATTATAGAAATGAAGTTGAATTTGTCATTCATGATGTGTTAGCAGATCATGTGATAGAATGATGGGTCATTCCATCTGTCTCAAACAAAAGGTTAGAAAAGTTATCAAAAAATACATAAGTCCATCTATAGTGAGATTAATCATATATGGTTCCTAAAATAGACTTATACTTCATATATCATACTGCTTAATATAATAAAACTAGTTTCTATTAAACAGGGACTTCCTGTAGTCCAGTGGTAAGCGATAAAGGCCAGTCGCACTTCGGTTGTGGGTTCGATTCCCACAGCCTTGTCCGACGCGATGGGCTGTCGCCCGTCCTGCAGGTTGTCCTTTTTCTGAAACTACATTACTATAACATCCCATAAATAATATCAGAAAAACTTCTATCCTTAAACAATACTAACTTATGTCCAACATAATCCATTCCAATCTTTAGGCTTACCCAAAATAATACTGTCTAATCTCATATTATAGTGAAAACGATTACCAAAGAGTTCATACAACTAGCATGTTAATACCACTGTTGATCCCCATATATCATGAGATATGTCTTGTTGGTCACATTCCAAACATTCGAAGGCCTTAATCATGTATTCTCTTGAAAAAAATGAATACCCATTGAACCTTATTGAAAACATGAGTGCTATTAAAAGTTAACTCTTTCCACATACCAAAATCTTCAAAATTCTATATACTCAAACAATGATATCACTTAGTCCTTATATCAATCATGAGCTCATGAATACTGTCAAAAATTTCATTTTCTCATTTTCCCTTCATTATGGGCATATCATCTTTTTTTCCAAAAATATATCAATCACTTTCCATGGTTACCGGTACCATTGAAAACCACAATAAACCAATACATAAATATTCCAATATTCCACGATACTATATACAACATTATTTTGGAATCCCATTACATAAACACTTAATCATTCCACCACATCGTTGTCAGATTCAACATCGCCAATAGTGATCGCATGTGACTTCCCTTTGTCCTTTGCCTTAAGTGGTTACTCATGTCGATAATCACTAACCCTTGGATTATGGAATTTATTAGCATAATGCCCCATTTCCTTGCATTTGAAGCATTGGAGTGTTGGTGGTGCGTTCTCTGCAGTATTTTCTTTATTCACATCATTAGAAACCCTTTTTCCATTACTTCGACACTCAACTGCTTGATGACCTTCTTTTCCACACTTAAAACATTTTCTAGTCCCTTTAAGACAATCTCCACCATGCTTCTTTCCACACTTTGAGAATAAGGAAACATTCATCTTCTTTTCACCATTATTCTGAGATTTCTCCTTGAACTCCATCTTTCGTTTCTTGTCAAAACTATGAGATGGATAAGTAACACCAACTTCCATTTCTACCTTGATAGCACAACACACAATTTCTTCATAGCTAATGAAGTCTCTTATAGCTAATTCCCTTTGAAGATTTGGTTTTAAGCCACTGAAGAATCGATAAACTTTACTTTCGGGTTGGATGATAAATCCAGATGCATACCTTGCAAGCCTTGTAAAATTTGCTTCATATATACCAACAGATTCATCGTCCTTTTGCTTTAGTTCAAGAAACTCCTTCTCCATCTTTGTTCAAAGAATACGAGGGAAGTACTTATTGAAAAATAAGTTCTTGAACTCGTCCCATTCCATGGACTCAATTTCATCTCTTGGCCTCGTATTCTTGATAAGATTCCACCATTGATCAGCATCAACTTCCAAACGATACACTGCTAAGATGAATTTATCATGTTCAGAACATTGAAGAACTGAAAATATCTTTTCAGTAGTACTGATCCATTGTTCAGCAACAAGTGGATCAGAAGACCCACTGAAATAAGGTGGACGTTGCCTCATGAAGGACTCAATAGAATATTGTTCCCTTCTCTGCTCATTTGGAAGTCCAGAATGATTCATAGCTTGTGTAAGTATAGCAATAATATTTTTCACTCCATCTCCCATAACATTTGTTTGTTCAGAAGGAAAATCATTGCATTGTCCATTACATTGATCAACATAGTTCCTTTGGGTTCCATCCATCATCTAAAACCCAAAAAGAATAGCGTGAGAGGCAAAAATCATGCTAGGGAAAACAACATAATAAAGGCGGAGTACCTTCAATATCTAATATCTTAGGTTCAATTATAAGATCATTAGCACAATTCTAGGACTATAACCTATACTTATACTTAACCTTAGGGACATCCCTAGACATACCTTAGAAATATCTCTAGGGATCTCACTAAAGTTCCCGCATCCTAGTTTCCAAAGGTTGACTAAACCTTTCCTCTGATACCAACTGTAGAGACCTGAAGCTTGACTTACATGAACATTACATTACTTTTGCAGAATACTTAATACATAAGAAAAACAGACACACAAGGACCATAATAGTTTAGTGTCTTTGGAAACTCGGAATAAAATCTTCTAATCATGTTGAAAGATCTTCAACATCTCCCAATAAAGATCTTCCCCGTTTTTTTCTTACCTAAAACATTTCTTTATATCCTGGGGAAAAGAAAACATCAAAGGGGTGAGCTCAAATTCCTAGTAAGGGTAAACATAGAGAACATAAAACAATCCATAAACATTTGAATGAAAAAAACTTGAACATAAAATCTAAACATCAAAATCTTGAGCAAAGACAAGGAATATTGGAAGTACGTAAGGCATATATCATAAGGGAACATCAATCATGATAAAATAGCATGGGAATAAAACATGTAATTGTGGCATCCATTAAGCACATGTAATGATTTCCATATTAGCCAAGACATTGATTCCAAGACCATCTTAGTGGACAAAGTCCCTTTCTGAATCGAGTTCACTCCTCGTTCCAGTCCTGTATTACTAAACCGGTTTAACTTGCCGTTCCAGCCATGTCTATCTCATGAGATATAAATATTTACCCAATTCATTGGAGGGAGATATAGGTCCCACCCATCTCATAATGAAATCATTCTTACTTGTGCCACAAAATAAACATACATCATTCATAAAAACCCAATAAATAAAATGGGTTTCATAAACATCATCCCATCATCACATAATCTATATAAAAGAAATGGATATCAATTCATAATAAGAAAAGTGAAACCATGTAAATCATAGAGACTTTATACTTGAAACATACACATATTAAATAATGTCATCTTAGATGGAAAAAGGTTTTGATAAAACACTTGAAATGACTTCTTGAGGAAAATATCCTTTCTTCTTAAAATTCAATTTCTTTTCACAAAAAGTCATGCTATTTTAAAAGGAATAGATTTTGTTGAAAATAGTCATGAAATCTTTTGAAGTAAGCTTCATTCAAATAAGGCTTTATAAAACCGTAAAAATCCGTTCGTGCCGTATAAGTTAAAAAAACATTCTTCTCATACTTTTGCCGGAAAAGTCAAAAAGTACCTCGTAATAGAAAGATGCCATACATACCATGCAGTAAAAGTCAAAAATGGGAAAAAAGGGCTTTAAAAATACATGAAAACACTTTTATAAAACATGTACATGGATGATAAAAATAACCCCAGTAAATACTTACGAATAAGCAATCTCAGATAAAAATGAGATTTGCAAAATTATCCCTTACCTTAGGTCCGATTTGCTTCGTAAGTTTCCAAACCTCCTGTATAATGATTTAAATAATTTCATTGACTTATTCCAGAATCATACTCATTTTTATGATATTATATATGGTTCACTTATGACTTTATATTATCCGTTCTTTTGTAAATTCCATGTTAAAGAGCGTTTTGGGTAAAATCATTTCATTTGTCGTCCGTGTTTTGACTTGTAATTATTCATATGATTACTTAGATCGTGATTACTTAATTCCAGAATATAAAACATGATTTATATATAATATATATTCAGAATATACATATATATAATAGATCAGTAAATGGAAAGAAATACACCGTTCATGGAGACGGTAGGCCGTACGTACGCATGAACGTTGTTTTCGTTTACTTATTGAGTTGAATGGAATTAAGTAGATGACATACATATATATACACATAAATCTAGTATCATTATTATGTCATATATTTCATGATTACTTATTATATATCATTCATGAATGGTTAACGTGGAGAATGAATCTCATCGCGTCGTGGAGACGGTGGTCCGTACGTACGCACGAGCGATGATATCGTTCTCATGATTGTGGAATTGTATTGGATTGTATGTATACTATTTCAGAATCAATATCACTTTACAATAATCATATATATTCATTCTTTACACCATTATACCCATCCAAGTAAGGTGGTGGTGGAAAATAGATTACACCACGGCGTGGAGACGGTATTCCGTACGTACGCACACGCAGTGATTTCATTTTCCGTAGGATGGATAGATGGTGAAATAGGGTTGTTTCATATTTATAATAACATATAAGTATATGAGTGATACTGATGTTATTACTTAATAATGAAACAACTAAATAAGAATAAGTGGAAGAAGAAATAAAGATGAAAGAATCAGTAACGGACATTACCTCTTCTTTGAAGCGCTTCTTTGAGAACTCCTTTTAGGGCACTAAAATTGGTATTTGAAGAATACCAGGACCTCTAGGATGTCTCTAGGGAAGTGTAGAGAAGAAATTGGTAGGGGTCGGCCGAGATTGAAGGCTCAAATTGGTGTGAGGAAGAGGGGGAGGAGGTTCCCTTTTATAAGGGAGGAGAGGGGCTCCTTTGGAAAAACTAAAAATATTATTTTATTATAAAGCCAAATTTGGTTTTAAATAGATCCAAATTGATTTATTTAGAAGATAAGGTGGGGATGGGTCTAAATCCTCTCATCCAATAGAATTTAAACAAGTTTAGGTTCCTATTTTAACCTTATAATTTAGATTTAACATTAAGTTAAATAATTTTACTTTTACTGTGTCTTCTTGTGTTCTTACACTATAAGGTTAATAAACTTACTATAACAAGCCAAACGAACCCCAAGTTGTTTATTATTAATATATATAACCTTATATAAGTCATTTGGCCGAACCTTATATTTTTAGGAATAAAATAACAATTAATAATATAATATTTATTTTAAAAACTATTTTATGTCAATTTTGACACTATTTAGTAATTGATTTTTGTGAAACTGATAACAGAATGATTAGTTCGAACCAAGTTAATTAAATCAATACTAACATGTCATATTAACCTAGAAAATTATTGTAATTCATAAAAAGTTTCAAATTACATTTATTTGGGTATTTATAACATCAATTATGTCAATATTTCATTAATAAGATAATTACTGCATCATCGTTGTGTCATAAATAAATTAAATTATTTAGTGTCTAAAAATTACAAATAAAATACTATTATGTATTAAATTTCTTTAGATTTCTAATGAATATTTATAGTTGAATTTATCTTATGTATAACCCTATCTTAAAAATGATTTAGTTATTAAACATTGATTTTAACTATTTTAACCCTTCTTTAAATAAATTGATAATAAATGTCCTAATCTAATCCAAGTGGGACTAAATGGTCATATTTTATTTCTAAGGTTTTTTTGGTCTAATTAGACTTATCCAATAGAATTAGGACATGTGTTAGGGTAATAATAATATCATTTTTACCCTTAATTACCCTATTTACTTTTAACCGTGATAAAAAAAAGTAAAAAGTTACTATTCACCAAAAATTATTTTTATCTCATTGAACCACATTTTAGTCCTTGATATTAACCATGTCTCTAGGATTTTTGAAATTCCACTCACAGAAGCGGTAAAATTAAGTTTTATGAAAAATTCAGTTTTTTAACTACCACTTAGTGGTTCACTATTCATCAAAAAATTAAAGTTTCCAGAAAAATACCAAAAATTAGGCCTAAGATATATTTGATATTATAAATTCAAAAATGATTTATATTTTACCAAATTCATAACATATCAGTTGCATTAATTAATTTAAAAATTAGTTCCCGTCGTCAAAACAAATAGCGTGTTCTTAAGAGATAATAACTATCAAAAGATTGACACTTGTTTATGTCTGGTTTAAATTTGAAATTACATCCAATGACCAAAATTGTATTAAATTGTAAAAATATATTATAAATATACTTTAAAACCACTCAAATTAATAAGTCATCACTATTAATTATTTCGATTAAAATAGTTTTTTTTAATTAAAATTTAGTAATTTCCACTTCATCAGAATATGAAAGCTATCCGAAAAGTACCAAAATTTCACCCTAAGATAATTTTGATATTCTGAATCCAAAAATGAACTCCATTTTGAAAGATAAAATTTATAAAATTTCAAAAATTGGTTATTATTATTCATAACGACTATTTTTAATAATAGCATATTGTTGTTTAGTGAAACTCGATATTTCGTACTACACACGCTATCAAGGAAGGTCGTGATTGCGTGTAATGCAAGGCAAGTCAACGATGCGTGTTGTACAAGATCCTTTTGGTGTAGCGTACAATAGAATACATTAATTAAATTAAAAATAACATTTTTCATAAAATATCAGGGTGTTACAGATCAAACATGGGTTGGGAGATGAGTGTGAGATCTGTTTCAAGTTCAACTTTCGAAAAAAATACAAAAAAAAAAGAACACATTCCATATATATTCTTATGTCATTGGGAGAAGTTGTTGTGTTTTGTAAATATTCCATCTTCACATTCCCATCACATTTTTTCCCTCTTTTGTGTCTTGATTCACACAATCATGCCCTTGTAAATATTTGTTTCCATGTCCTTCCATGTTTTATTTCATAAAATTTGTGCATTGCTTTTCCCATGTTGGTATTTTACCCCTCTTTCCACTATTTTGAATACAATATTCCTACCATCCCATAGCTACAGAAAAACCCCTAAAAATACCTCTTTCTTTTTGAGAACTTTAGGATTGGGAATAGAAGTTTAGAGCTCTTACAAACTCTTAGATTTTTCACTTTTGGTTGGTGAAAGAGTGAACCTCAAAAAATGAATTTTATCATCTTGAGAGGAGTAAGTTTTGAGTGCCACCATTTTCTATGTATAAAGTTGAGCATGAAAAAATGAATTGTTTTTTGGAACATTATTTCTGTAACAATTTGTGGTGGAATTCAATACGGATGAGTGAAATAGTCTAAACCTCCCCTGATTTGGGAAAACAAAATTTTAATATTTGTTGGTGAGTGAAAATGAGTTTGTCTTATTTTTATATTTATTGCCCATGAGGACATGCACAAGACTAATTATGGGGGAGTTGATGTTATTAATATTTTAATATCTTTTTACATACTCCCTTTACTGATTTTATATGAAATGTGCATAATTTGTGTGAAATATTAATGTTTAAATATTAAATATAATTTTTGAGCACTATTTGAATTTATCCAGATTCAAGTCTGTTTAATGTTTTAAACATAACTATCACCCTACTTATCCAAATTGTGTGATTATTATTTTTTAAGGTTACCAATTCCAATTCCAACATTTCATTAGAAGTCACCTTTGGAAAATTCGCCCATTTAGAGGGTCATATGGACCACACAAGAAGGCCCAAGGAAACTGTGAAGAAACTGGACCATATATGAAGGTTGAATTACTGGGCTCAATCAAGAAGTAAAAAGACCTTAATTCTCCTCACACATTCGTAGGACATTTCAAGGAGTCCATGATAAAACTTTCAGAACCCAATCACAAATACAAGGGGCCCAACTGATGCATTGAAGTCCAGCCCACCATTCTGGCCGGGAATTAAAAACATCACACTAATATTGCAATTTCTCCTGATGTAGACATCCATTTGAGCTGATATTTTTCAGTGTGAAAGAGGATATTCGGGAGGCCAACTTTGTTGAAGAAATTAGTTTTATTTGAGAGCATATTCCTATTCAAAAACCCATTCACATTATGGACTTCGAAAAAGTCTGTATTGAAATGGACGGATCAGAATTGTTTATTAAAACCGCTATAACTTTGGCTCCATAATTCCAATGGCCGCCAAATTTTCACAGTAGATAGAATAAAGTTTCATATACAACTTTGAAGAAGGATATTTCTCAAGATTATACCGTCTGGATGTCCATATTGGAGAGCCAAGTGGAGGGGTATTTCTGGAATGTAAACAGTCCACCACCTTGGGCTATAAATACATCCCCTCCTCTCCTTTCAAAAGGGTTGGAATTTCAGAGAAAAGGAGGAGTGATTGAAAGTACCAAGGCCCTGCCAAAGTCTTTGGAGGATATTCCAAACTCAAGTTTTCACTTGATAATCCGTTCCTCCTCTCTTTGATTTCATTTACTTTTGCATTTTTCTTCGTTGTAATTTTGCAAGTGTTTTTCTTTGTAATTCTATTTTAATGCAAGTTACTTATTCAATATCTCTTATTATCATCCACCTTCTATAGTTTAATATTTATTTTCTTAAAATAGTTTAAATTCAGATGAATCCCCTTCCCTTATTTTGCTTCCTCATTCAATCGAAAATCCATTTTTAATTTTCTTCATCGTTTGTGTGTGTGTTCGGCGCACTAATCTTATCTTGTACCTTTCTTTTTATTCACTTTATAATTCATCACCATAAACATATATTACCAGATTAATAACAATATTAATGTCTGAGTAAATCTCTCATTAGGGTGAGTTTTAATTTAGGTATGTTAAGCGATTGAGAGCTTTCACTCGATGAGTATTCGTTGAATTAACATTGTGTATATTGGACTTAGCATGTCATGGATTAATGACTTGTTTTGTTTAACGTGTGATTTCCATGGATTATTGGAACCATAAATACACTAACATAAACAATATATGATAAAGATTAGAACCCTAAGTAAAGTTAAGGCTTGGATTAAAGCCTTAACACTTGGGAATTCAAATCAACGTCAACTTATGACATGAGTATTAATTTAAATGCAATATAAAGCAAAGCTCAAGGATATCACAAGCTTAACTAACCTAATGATGAACTCACCCCAATCATTATAAATTTTTTAAATCAATAATAATCAATTAGTCATTTCAATTAAGCCCTGCAAACAAACCCCCCCAATCAGAATACAATCAACTAAAAATAAATGACTATTTCAAAGTATCATCGCCGAGGATTCGACCCGAGTGCTGCTATACACATTAGCAGAGAACCGGAACTTTGACCAGTCGATAGGTGACAATAGGCCGTGCATTTCAAAAAGTCCTATTTATTTTTTGGGTGGATGAAAACCTATTAAAAGGACCATAGGCCCAGAGGCACAAGTGTCATAATAAGTGGACCAAAGTTCTATACATGGCCCAAAGGACCCCTGGCTCATAAGCCCAAATTAAAGGATTACAACACAATCCCCTAATGCCAGCCTCAATTTTCAATCATTCATCCACTTATGTAGGAAGAATCACTAATTTTCGAGTGCTAACACCCACCACTATTCTCCTTACATCCACTAAGATGAATCAATACCATCGTTAATATTTCCTCATTGAGCACAATCCAATAATATTTGAGGTTGCTGCACCACTAAGCCCACATCCTCGATGATCATATCCAAACCTGCATCACACATTTATGCACTGAATCCACCCTCATATCCTTGATGATTCCAAACCATGTCATCCATTCTCAAAATAGACAGAAATTAATTACCTGTGGAAATATCCCCCCAAATTGGGGGTCAATAGTGATTGAACCCCAGACCTCATGATGTTTGACGAGGTTGCATTTACCACTCATACAATACCCCAACTAATAATATAAGAATTAATATAGGACATTACATTTACATAATATATATGTCAATATATTATAGATAAATTCTAGTATTTATGAACTTACACATTATGTAAACTATTCTACCAGTTCTTTATTAACATCAATTGTTATATCTGTCTCATTATGTGCTTGACTTCTAAGAAATATTTTTTTTGTATCGATAGTTATTTAATGAATGTATCTAAAATTTTACTATTTAGAAGCACATATATATGTTCCTATACTAATTATTTCCAAGTTAGGGTAATATTTGAGGTCCTCATAACTAATCGACCAATATTATGAAAGATTTTTGATTTCTTATCAGGCTGAGATTAAGTTTACATATCATCAACATGAAAAAATTGATTTAATATTTTCTCAATATCATGAAAGTACCAAGAATAATAGTTGAGATACTCCTCCACCATGAAACCTTCATAAATAGAGCTTCTTAGTGGGATTTATTTTTCACATACGATTTCAAATAACTTAGGTATTTTAAAAAAATGATTTAAACATAATTAACTATGTATGTAATGAATTTTAAATAATTGTTTAATTAAGAATAAAAAATAAAAATAAATTATCTTTTAATTGAATATATCCATAGATAATTTATAAGACATCCTAATTTAGTTTCCTCATCGAAGTTCACAATAAAAAGCAACATGATACTAAAAAATGATGGGGAAAAATTTTCTCTATATGAAAAAGTGTTAGTATAATTATTTCCTAAATATTTTCAAGATCAATTGATTATAGAGTTTTGTTTATTTTTTTTGAAATTTTTTTAAAAATCTATTACAACTACAATTACCTTTTCAGGTAATAATATATGTAATGAAAAAGGTAGTAATTTATCTAGAAAAAATGTGAATCATGAATTTTCAATCCAAGTGACCTATAATTCTTTAAGTCAACACATATTGACATGTTACTAAAATACCCACTAGGTACTTTCACATGTTTTAATATTTGAATGAATATATATTTCTATTAATTTTTCATTGAAAAAAGTGTTAAAACATACTTTCCATTCTCATTTTACAATATATGATGCTCTATATACATTACTTTTAAGTACTTATGAGTATTAATATGATCCTTTTATTTCCCATGATTATTAAGTATTTTTAAAATTAATTTTTCAAAAACATAATTCTCAATATGAATAAAATAAATATTATCATGTAGAAAATTAAATTTCCAATACAGATGTTTAAATAATATACTTTTTTTCTTCCATTTTTGTGTTCCAAATTCAAATGATGATGTACTTTGAACTTTGTTCCCACTATCATTCAAATAATAGAACTTCCTAAATTATTCTTCAACATTTAATAGTTGTGGAAATATTTATTAACCTATGAGTAACTTTGATGGTGGTTTACAATCATTGATTAATTGCTCAACCAAAATTTACGAGATTCATCAATAAATCTATGATGACATAAGAAACACCATTTTTTACTATAAGGTAGTCATTAAGGCTCAAAATCAAAGTTACAAATTTGACGATTCAAACTAGTGTAAGTGTTCTAACCAAATAAGTTCCCAAGACCAAAGAAGTTACTAATAGTCCACATCAGAGTAGCATGCATTCTGAACATTATCACAATATATGCATCATGGGTTTCAACATAATTATTCCATAACTCTAAAAATGATTATATTAGTGGTTGTAAGTGTACATAAATGTCATTTATATGCATCTATTTTCTAGGAATAATTATTTAAATGATTAAGGATGTTTTCTGTAAACATATCAATGAAGGGAGATTTCAAGGGATAAAAAAAACTATCCAAATTCTATAACCAATAATCAAAGATTAAAATGGTCTAAATACATCCATATCCAATCCTAACCACACATTTCTATGATTAGATCAAAATTTGTATGTAATGAATGAAATGTTTTCCATGCTTTAGAATCTCTTGGATGTCACATTAAATTGTCATTTTTATTTTCTATAGAATTCCACTTCATGTGCTCAATGGTTTTAGATGACATGAATAATATTTTCATTTGGTTTTTAAAGGTTATTAATGAAAAACCTTTATATGAGTATTATTTTTATGCTTCTTCAAAGTAGTATGATAAATAATACTTTCAACATTACTTGTTGAATTCCATCTAGAATTTGGACATTTTTTTTACCTCTTATCTACTTGAATCCTCACCCCAATTTAATATACAATCATTGATACAAAAATATTTTTTTATTATAATTAAGACCAATTATATTAACAACTTTATTCATGTCATAAAAGACCCAGGGATTTTAGTTTAATGAAATGTTTCATGCAATAATTTCAATATCATGGACATTGATTTATTTATAATTCTATATCGACACTTGATATGGTACAAGTTCAATAGAAAATAAATTTTTGAATACTTGAAACATCCTCCATATAGAACTTGATTTAAATTGTCAACTAATTCATGAAATGCATTTGTCTACCTAGTAAATATTTTTTATTACATTAGTTTTCATAGCATCCAGAAGAGGATCCACTGATATGTTACAATCTTGACTCAGTTGACTTGAAGTTCCAAAAATACCATTTTTCAAGTTAATGTCCACAACAACCTTGACTAGTTATACTGGTATGTTATAATGTTTGTGATATTTCCCTTAAATTAAAAAAAGCATTATTTATTAGGTTTTATATTTCATTCTCCATTATTAGAGAAGTATCATATTTATTCGGGTGATTGACATCAGTGTTCAAACTTTCTATAACATTTGATTATCCATTCCAAATACATATTGAGAATAAAATTACTTTAATATCAAGTGTTCATAAAAATCATGTAGGTTCCGGGAACAGTGAAAGCGTGGTTGGTTCAGCACCAAACTTTAATTTTTTACTATAATCAATGATTATTCTGGGATCAATATGACGATGAATGCCAATCTCTACAGAATGAAATCAAATATTTATATAAAGAAGGAAGAGGTCTGAAAACTTAATAGAGGATATTTCACATTATGTTTATAATTAATTTAATTAATTTAATAAATAAAAGAACACCTGGATATTCGGTATTTTCTTCATTAATGATGTTGATCGTCCAGAATGACCCTTCCATATTATATTGTTTTGCTTGCAAGGATCCAAACTATAATCCCTCTAGCAGTGATCCACACATGCTCTGATGGCCTCTGATCGACACTACTCATTCTCTGAGTGCTAGTGTAGTGAAGAGAGTGTCTTGTGTCATTAAGTCTTGATATCTTTTCCTTTATCCTTGAATAACGTCTCTTGTTCTTGAGAGGTGATTGTGTTGTTGAGTGCGTCAAATTAGATGTTTATTTTTAACCATAATTTCTGCAGTATAGCAGCAACCCTAGGTCGTCCCTCGACAGAGCCTTAGATAATTAATTTAAAAAGATGGGTTTGATTATGAAAGTATAAGGTGAATTAGGTTTTGTAAAACTTGGGGGTTTGATGATTGAATGTGAAAATAGAAAATGAAATCGATAAAACAAAATAGAAATTAACATAATTAATTAAGCGTGATCAACCCAGGATACTCTCATGATGTTCATCCTTCAATGCTTCATGATATAGGGTTATGATCTTTTAATCCCTGATTTTTAACACCTATAACCATAATGTTACTGAGTTTATACTAGGATACCGCATAGGGTTCAGTTGAAAACACACAATGGTTCACCGAACACCACCGATGATTGGGTGATTTGTGTTCGACTTCATAACCGAAACTCACCAAGGCAACACATGAAGAACTCGATATTATGTCAAGGTTTGTATGCTATTTCTTTTTGATACCATGACATAAATGTACATGGCCTTGATAGTTCTTATGTGAGTTAAATTGACTAATATGAACCACACAAACACCGCAATTGAATGAGGGAAGAAAAAGGGATGAACGGTGTGTGAAACGTCACATGAAAGGGTACCCCCAAACATGATCATTTGAGTTTGAGTATAACATACCAGTATATAAATTAATTAAATTAACATAGAGGATGAATAAAAATAACATAAAACTTGGAATTAAAAATATCATTCAAAATAATACAAACATGAAGCTTGGGATTACATCACATTCCTCCTCGGGTGATCAAAAGGGGTTTAGAAACCCATGGGAGAGGAGGAAGAGAAAGATGTTGAGGTAGAACTTCCCATACCCTCCATAACTTCAAATACTAGTGGGAGGACTCCTTTAGGACTCCAAAATGGCATCACCTTTCCTCTGGTTCGAACTCCCAAATGGAGAGCCCAAGGTTCTATTTTATAGGAAAATTGGAAGGTAGTTTTGGGCACACAAATTTTTTCTTCCAACCACTTTTACCACGCGTTTCGGCCATTAGAAAATCGAATATCCCTTTTGAAAAAACTGTAAATGTGTATCCATAATTCCTAAATATCTCCAAAAATAGTTTAGAATCAATTGGACAAGTGTATCTGGATATATGGATAGATTACAGAATGCCACTTTTGACTTCTCACAAATTCGGTGTTCTGGAAAGATCAGGTCAGTTGGACCCCTTTCTGGAAGAATTGGGCTTGGGTTTCTTCATAAGAGTTGTATAAAATTAAATTTTTGACTAGAATACAAAATATTAACCCATTTAGATGCACGTAATTTTTTAAACACACAAAATAATGGACAAGTCTTCATAGATCCATGCAATTTTGGCCCATTTTTCTTCCACTTCATCATGGGCCCTCTAAATCACTTCCACCTAAAATATAATTATCAAATAAAGTAACATTGACTTTTTTAACAGTGTTAAACAAAAAATAATTGAATCAAACATAGAGTGAAATTTGTTATTGTAATTGTAATTTTCAATACAAAACCAGTTTAATACATTTGTATAAGGGTGAAATAAAACAACTAATTGTGGTACGATCACACCCCCAAACCTAAACATTTTCACTCCTAGGAAAAGTATAATATCATAATCATGTACCATTACTAAATAAAATGTGTGAAAACATTCAATATTATTTTGAGATGAAATTCATCATGTCTCATTTATGGAATCAATTTTTCTATCATTTTTTCTTTTCTCACATTTAAATTTGTTCAACTTCATTCGTTCACCCATGAAACATGTCACAACCTAACTCACCTAAATTTTTTCCCTATTTACTCAAGGAACATATGAAATTGGATTTATCCTCTTTTTCTAGAGTTCATGTGATCTTACCATATGCTTTTTAAGATTCTCAGTTCTCTACTGGCAGAAACTAGTGTGCTACTCAAGAGGACTTCTAAAAGGTTATTCTGAGGTTCAAGGGTTGGTCAGATTTAATGTTTAAAAATATGAGGTAGAAGAGGAGTGTTTGTTATCTTATGTACACAACATTTCAAAATTCAGAAAGTGTTCAGAATAAATGTACACACTCAACCCCTCACAAAGTGTATCACATCCAACTCACTCTCCCCATTGTCCAACTTTGTGGGTCACAAGCATGAAGTGAATAATAATGATTAAACCTCCTATTTTCTCCATTTTTTTATTTTGCTCTGTTTTTTTTCAATGTACATAACTATTTTTTAATGTATATATTTTTTTGGAGATAAAGAGGGAAACATGTGTAAAATAATGATGTAATATGGATTGTGAACCCATTGTCCAAGGAAAATGTAGGAAACCTTTATATCAACCCATAAAAATGATTCTCTCCCTAGAATTCCCATGGAAACACCCTCTCTCCCACACTTGATTAAAATAAAACAAGAATATATACAAGAGATGGGAATGTAGGGATAAATTAGCTTGTAATGTGGCTACCTAATAGGCATTTCATGGTATCTAAGGCTTAAGAAAGATAAAATGTAAAGGTGGCCGAAAATAGAGGATAATTATAAAAAGGGATTTTTAATGAATTATTTACTCTATCATTAATGTAGTATACTTGAATCTTATGGATTCAAATAGAATCAAGGCAAGTTCTAGTTTCTCTACATGACCCGAGACTCTCAAGAAAGTGATTAAAAGGAATAATATGAAATAAAGGGATTAGAATGTCTCTTGGGTGAGGGATTAAAATATTTGTCAATTCTAATGAGGCATGAGATTCAAAAATCCATTAAACACCTAAGAATTATTAGAAAATACAAATTCTAGAAAAAAGATTCCATATCAACATTCATTTGAATTTTTTTTTCCAAAAACAATAGATTTTTTCACACAATTGACTCAAGCATGAAAAATTATTTTGGATATTCTTTTTAAGATCAAATTTTATCTAAAAACACAAAATAAGGAAAAAGAAATAAAAAATGAAAACGCATTTTTTATTTTTTTCTTTTTTTAATTATTTTTTTTTGTTTTTTTAATCATAACTATAACATATCACCCTCCCCCACACCTAAAATTTACATTGTCCTCAATGAAATTATTTTAAATAAATAGACAATAAATAAATTTAGGGAGAAGGGAAAACCTGCTAAGTGGTGTCATATGTGGCATCTATCAGTTGGATTTCCTCCATGAGATGCTTTGAAAAATCCTCATAGAAGTGCTTGAGACTCTTCCCATTGATAGTAATCCTTTGTACACTCTTATCATGCAAAGCCTATGTAACACCAAAAGGGTAAACATCAGTAATGGTATAAAGACCGAGCCATCGAGAACGAAGCTTACCTGGGTGAAGCTTTAGCCTGGAATTATACATGAGAAACTTCTCACAAATATGAAACTTCCGCTGATGAATCATTATATCATGGATAGACTTTGTATTCTCTTTATAGATCTGGGAGTTCTCATATTCATCACGTCGAATTTCTTGCAACTCTTGAATATGCAGCTTTCTATGCTCACCTGCATCTGAAAGATTCTTATTACATTGTTTAAAATCCTAATATGCATGGTGCTCTACCTCCACTGGTAGGTGAAAAGCCTTTCCAAATACAATCCTATATGGTGACATTCCAATTGGGATTTTAAAATCTGTAGGGTATTCCCAAAGTGCACCATCCAAGCACAAAGTCCAATCTTTCCTATTGGGTTGTACCGTTTTTTCCAAGATTCTCTTAACTTCCCGATTTGAGATTTTTGCTTGTCTGTTATTTTGGGGGTGATATGAATTGGATACTTTATGATCAACCCCATACTTACGAAGAAAATTTTTTATGTTGCAATTGTAAAAATGGGAACCTTGATCACTAATGATGAATCTCAGCAAACCAAACTGACTAAAAATTTGGGACCTCACAAAATCAATAAAAACTCAAGAGTCATTGATCCTAGTAGCCTTTGCTTCCACCCATTTAGACACATAGTCCATAGCTAACAAGATTTAAATGAAGACAAATGAATTTGGAAAAGGACCCATGAAGTCAATTCCCCATGCATCAAAGATTTCACAGAATAACATGGGTTGGTGGGGCATTTCATTCCTCTTAGAGATATTACCTGTGAATTGACAATGACTACATGTCTTGAAAAATAAATGGTCATCACTATACAATGTTGTCCAATAAAGTCCTGATTTAAGGACCTTTCAAGCTGTATGTTGAGATCCAAAGTGGCCCCCATAGGCCAAAGTGTGGCAGAAAGTGAAAACAGAGGTGAACTCATGGTCAGGGACACACCGACGAACTACTTGGTCACCAAAATTTTTCCACAAATATGGGTTATCCCAAATGTACCACCTAGAATCATGCTTAAGTCTCTGGGATTGTGAAATGCTGAAATTAGTGGGGACCCTAAATGTTACTAGAAAATTCACAATGTCTGCATACCATGGGGTAAGGTCCACAATATCACAAAGGTTCTCATGAGGGAAGAATTCTCCAATGGGGAGGGGTGAGTCAACATGATGGTCCAATGGTGTGGAAATTATACTAATGTGGTCATCTACCACATTTTACACTCCCCTATTATCTTTAATCTCAAGGTCAAACTCTTGGAGGAGGAGCATCCACTGTATGAGGTGGGGCTTAGCTTTAGGTTTCTTTAAGAGGAATTGAAGGGCATCATGGTCAGAAAAAACAATCACTTTTGACCCAAGAATATATGAATGAAATTTTTCCAAGGAAAACACAATATAAATGCGTTATTTTTCAGGGGTTGTGTAGTTTACCTGGGTAGGGTCAAGGGTACGTGAGGCACACACAATGACATGAGGATCCTTCTCAACCCTTTGTGATAAAACTGACCCAACTACAAAGTTAGAGGCATCACACATAAGTTCAAATGGGAAATCCCACCTTGGTGGTTGCATGATGGGAGGTAATGTGAGAATCATTTTTAGTGAATTGAATGCATCCTCATAATTTTTATCAAACACAAACTTAGGATATTTTTGCAATAATTGGGATAATGGAAGTGAAATCTTACTAAAGTCTTTAATGAATCGACGGTAAAAACCAGCATGAACCAAGAAATATCACACCTCTCGAACAAATTTTGGATATGGAAGGGATGAAATTAATTCAATTTTAGATTTATCCACTTGAATTACCTCTTTTTAAATAACATGCCGAAGAACTATCCCCTGTTCAACCATGAAATGGCATTTCTCTTAATTTAATATAGGATCTTTTTCTATGAAATGATGGAGGATAAAACCTAAGTGAGACAAACAATTATAAAAGGAAGTTTCATAAACTATGAAATCATCCATAAAAACTTCCATGCAATTCTCTAGGTACTCAGAAAAAATACTAAACATACAACGCTGAAAAGTACCAGGAGCATTACAAAGACCAAAAGGAATACTTCTGTATGAAAATGTTCCGAATGAACAAGTAAATATTGTCTTTTCTTGATCCTCAAGGTATATATGGATTTGGAAATAACTCGAATAGCAATTAAGAAAACAATAACGGGACTTACCAGACAATTGTTCTAACATTTAGTCAATGAAAGGTAGAGGAAAGTGGTCCTTCCGTGTGGCTTGATTCAGTCGACGATAGTCAATACAGACTCACCAACTATTTTGAACAGGTTTTGGAACCAATTCATTCCTTTAATTTGACACAACTACTATTCCTTCTTTTTTAGGCATAATTTTCACTGGTCTAACCCGTTTACCATCAAATTTAGGATAAATGATCACTGCAACAAGTAATTTATTGACTTCCAATTTTACCAATTCAAGAAGAGTGGGATTCAACCAGAGTTGATATGATCTTATGGGATTATCCTAATCATACAAAAGTATATGGTGCATAAAAATAGATATTCTAATCCCAGAAATATCAGCCAATGTCCATCCTATTTCCTTTTTACACTCTCTCAAAATATGAAGCAGTTTTGATTCTTACTATTGAGAGAGGTTATTGGAAATAATGATAGGTAATTAGTCAATACCCTCAAGATATGAATATTTTAAATTATAAGGAAGTGGTTTAATTTCCAACACCAGGGGTTTTTGGACTGAGGGAGGGGATTTATGGGGAGTGAAGTCCATTAAACTTTCTATCTGCTCATGCTTATTCTCTAAAGATAGAGAATATATTGAAATGAGATTTACAGAATCATCGACGGTCATGGGTACCTTAGAATAAACACACTCATCAATTAAATCACAAAATTTTCACTTTTTAGAACCCACACAATACTCAAAACATGAATCAAAACTTAAATCATCCAAGGGTGAAGAAGATGAAAATGAATCCGAGTATGGGCTGTATTTAATGTTTGAAGCCTACTGACAATGAATTCCTCTAAGGCCTATGGGCCATGTAATACTTAGGCCTACGAGCCTTGTAAGGGTTCCACCTCACCCCTTGAAAGGTGGATTATCAAAATCAATAAAAAAATGAAGGCCTTTGGGCCATTGGATAAGGAACGACCTCCCAAGTATGAGAGGGACATGTTCTTGGGTTTAGGTATCTTCCATCTCAAGAATGTAGAAATCGACGGGGAAGATGAGATTCTTGACTCTGACAAGGACATCCTAAATCACTCATGTTGGATGCGTTGTACTCTAATTGGAACGTTACACGAAAATTCTTGTTGGTTAAAGCTCTCCAACCTATAGAGAAGTATACAAAGAGTGAGGAATTACATTTATGGAAGAACCTAAATCTAACATATCATCTGAAAAGAATGTCTCCCCTATGGTACATAGTATTGTGAATGTGCTCGAATACTTTCATTTGGTTGGAACTTCTGGTTGAATAAAAGATTATACATTCCTTCCAAAGTTGACTCTCTCATTCCCTTTCAGCCTCCTTCTATGGGTGCAAATCTCTTTGAGAAATTTGGCATAATGGGGAATTTTCTTGACTGCATCCAGTAAAGGAATATTAACTTGAAACTTTTTAAATGTATCCATTATTTTAGTATCAATCTCATTATCGGAATTTTTATTATATTTAGAGAGTCTTTCATGAAAATGAAGAGAAATGGATTGTTCATTTGAATCATCAATTCTAATTTTATTACTCTTTTTATTTTTTTATTCATTGGAATCTTTTATGGTTGGAGAAAGAGTGTTTTCAAGAGGGGGACATACCTGTTGCGTAGAATCAGTAGAAGGAGAAAATTATTTACCACTAAGAAGTGTGACTAAATATACATTACCTTTATCCTTTGGATTGGAAATGGGTTGGGATGGTAGTTGCCCAAAACCTTGCATCTTAAGCTCACTGATGGCGTTTTAAAATTTTCCCACTTGAGTTCGTAGGTCTTGAATTTCCAATTGTGTGGTCTGTTGGAACTGAAGGTTCTGGGATTCCATTTTTTTCACCATGTCCTCGAGGCTTGGTTTATATTTGGTAGGAGGAGGATGATTGTTTTGAGAATTTGAAGGATAAGAAGGTTGCATACCTTGGCCTTGTTGATACCAATTCTGCTTGGGGTAGCTTGAGTTTCCTCCTTATCAGTACTAGGGTTGTTCTTGCTACCTGGGGTTTGGATTTGGCCTGAATGGTTCTTACTTGAATGAAGGTGCTTATTGGAATGGACGCCCTGGGAACACGACTACACAAGACTCAGGTTAATCTTGAAGTTGTGGGAACTGGTCATAAAAATGAGTATTTTCAGAATAAATACCACAATTTAATGGAACTGGAAGAGATTGTGAGTTACCTTGTGCTTGAGATAATTTCCTTAGAAGGGTATGCATCTCATCAATCTTTTTATATACCTTTTGTTCTAGAGATGAATTACTTATCTAACAAACTCCTTGGGTTGGTGCAATAGATCGTGTACCAAATTGTTGTGTATTTTGAGCCATGTTGGCTATTAAGTCCCGAGAAGTGGAAGGAGTTTTATCAACTAGGTCACCACTAGCTGCAGCATCAATCATTCTATGATCCATGGGGATAAGTCCCTCATAGAAGTATTGGATTAATAGTTTTTCACTAATTTGGTGGTGGGGGAAGCTTGAGAAAAGTCTTTTGAATCTCTCCCAGTATTCATGAAGGGTCTCCCCTTGTGATTGCCTAATTCTACAGATTTCTTTCCTAATTGGTGCAGTTCGAGAGGTAGGGAAGAACTTCTCTAAAAAGAGTCTTTTAAGGTCATTCTAGCCCCCAATCATGGTAGGAAAATAGTATAGCCAATATTTTTCTACACCATCAAGGGATAAAGGGAAGGCCCTAAACTTAATTAGGTCCTCAAATACATTTTGTGAAGGACCCCGGGACACCCTGAGAGGGGAGGGGTGAATCACGGTGACAAATTTTTCTTTTAATGTGGTGTATCTTGTTCCCACATTGGTAGGAACTTGTTGAACCTGTATGATGATTATGATTAGAAAGAAAAAATTCACTTGCACAGAGAGGACACATCACTTTTTACTTGGTTCACCAATAAGGGCTACACCCAAGGAGCATACGCCGACAAGTTTTCGGTCATACCTGATTCCACTAATCTTCACTAGCTGTGGATTAAAAAGGTTTGGGCACATACACTATGTCCTAGGATCACTGCCTTTACAAAGGTTCAGGGATAGCTCGCTGCTTCCCTCGGGTCACTCCCTTTGACTCCCCTTGGCTCACTGCCGTTGGTGAAGTCACACTCAGTTTATAGACGTGAAGGTCTCTTCATCACTACATAAGAATGTATCCTCTTTTGTATGTAGATGCTCTATTGAAGTCCAATTCTCACCGGAAGATGAATATCAATTTGCCCCAAATGTATCGGGTAATCTCCCGGCTTTCGTGCAGCTCCAAACAGACCGGCGGGCTTCAACAATACATGGCGTGCTTCACCAAGCCAGGCGCGCAAGTCCAAACTGGCGCGAAAGTGTAACCAAAGCACCTGCACGACGCTTCCTTCCCCAACTACAAACTTGTGCGGTCCACTTCCTTTCCCTTCCAAACCGCCTTGGGTGCGCAACCAACAACCGGCGCGCAAACTCTACTTGCGCGACCCAATAACCACTTGCGCGTCTCAACCACCTACGCGACGAGAGATCGAACAATCACTAAGTCTTGAACTCCGTAAGAAATGAGGAGGGGTCGACCTGTATTTATAGGCAAACTGGACCCCCTATGCAGAGGTGCGCAAGTCCCTCATTGGCGTGCAAGTCTCGTCTCTCGTAACCTTTGTCGCGCAACTCACTTGCGCGACCCAACCAATACTTGCGCGACCTTCTTTCCTTAGACAAATTTTGAAGTTTTTTTCTTGGAAAACAATAGGCGCACAAGTCTGAATCCTTCTAGGTACTAGCGCGCAAGTTATTTCACGGCGCGCAAGTCCACTTGCGCGACCTAACCAACACTTGCTTGACCCTTATCCCTTTGCCATATTTTGATTTTCTGATCCTCAAAAACATATGGCGCGCAAGTTTCCTATCCTCCAAGACCTCAGCGCACAAGTCCCTTTGCCAAAAACACTTTTCTTTATTTGTCGATTTTCAGGCCCAAAATTTGGCAAACACTGGGAAACGGCGCCACCTTCACTACTGTTGTCTGCTTGAACACTATGATCTCTTTGCTGGTACACATTCTAAACTTCCACTGAGGATTGAAAAAAAACACAAACCGTACGCCAAATCATGCTTAGAAGACCTTGGTTCCAAAAATATCCCCCTTTGGGTTTGTTGGCAATCAAAAAATAAATTCAATAGATCTCCATCCATGCGGAATTCAAAAACGCAAAAAAAAATCAACTCAGCAAACACTCTAAGTCTACGTGAGAAATGCTCGGTGTAGAAAACAAGAGAGGAAGCTTGAATTGGGTTCCAGTGTTTTTGGAATTCGCCATGACGCCCGATGTTTTCCTTCTTATACTTCTCATCATAGAAGCATTAATTGCCTTGAATTTATTCCTTTCTCCCCCATTGACAATAAATCCAAAGACCGATAAGTTTTTCAACGTTCAACTCAAACCATACTCCCCCTGGATAGTATCTCCCCCATAAACCTGCATCACAACCATAAACAGATAAAAACAGTTATAACAAACGGGGAGAGGGGTTTTCCGGATCCTCCTTATGCAGTAGGAGGTGGTTGAACACCGAGGTTCAACTGATGCTTCTCAAACACAGCTACGGACAGCGGCTTGGTCAGGATATCAACCACTTGCTCATAAATTCCAACATGGTCCATTCTAATCAAACCTTGTTCAACCTTTTCTTTGATAAAATGATACCGTATTTCAATATGTTTTGTACGAGAATGATGAACCAGATTCTTCGTAAGATCAATTGTGCTTTTGTTATCACAGTAAATAACCATTGGTTGCTGCACCTTATCACCAATATCTGTTAGTTTCTGCTTCATCCAAATCAGTTGAGTGCATGCGTTTGTAGCAGAGATATACTCAGCTTTAGCAGTACTAAGAGAAGTACTTTCTTGTTTCTTGCTCAACCAGCCAACACATTTCTTCCCAATATAGAAAGCTCCACCACTAGTGGACTTTCTGTCTACTATATCACCAGCCCAGTCAGCATCAGAAAATGCTGATAATTCACTATCCCTACCTGCAGCAAAAAATAACCCGAAGTTATGTGTACCTTGAATGTACCTCATGATTCTTTTTACTATTGCCATATGTTCCTCCTTTGGATTACTCTGAAAGCGGGCCACAAGGAATGTGGCAAAGACAATATCTGGCCTTGTCACTGTTAGGTATAGTAGGCTTCCAATGATCATCCTATACATGGTGGGATCAATAGAGTCCCCATCCTCATGCTTTCCAAGTTTAGTTCCAACTACAATCGGAGTTGACATTGGTTTGGAGTCTTGCATATTAAACTTCTTCAGCAGCTCTCTTGCATATTTGTTTTGTGAAATGAAAGTGTATTCCTTCTTTTGAATCACCTGCAGCCCTAGGAAATATGTGAGCTCCCCAATCATAGACATTTCAAATTCTGATTTCATGTGGTTGGAAAATTCATCCACTGATTTCTTCCTGCTGCCACCAAATATGATATCATCAACGTAGACTAGAACCATGAATTGATCTTTTGGAGAATTCTTCACATAGAGATTGTGATCAACTCCTCCTATTTTTAATTCCAAATTCTTGAGATATGAATCCAGCCGTGAGTACCACGCCCATGGTGCCTGCTTCAAACCATATAGAGCTTTCTTCAGTTTGCAGACCTTTGTTTCATCAGTACCCAAAACAAAGCCCACTGGTTGTTCAATGTAGAATTCTTCTTCGAGTACACCATTCAAGAATGCTGTCTTGACATCCATTTGATATACTTTATATCCTCTTTGGAGTGCCATCGCAAGGAAAATCATGATTGACTCCAGTCTAGCCACTAGAGAAAAGGTTTCTTCAACATCAATGCCTTCAATCTGGGAGTATCCTTTACATACCAGTCGTTCCTTGTTTCTGATGACACTTCCATGCTCATCAAACTTATTTTTGAAGATCCATTTGGTACCAATCACATTGTGACCTTTGGGTCTCTGGAAAAGATCCCATGTCTGATTCTTTTCAATTTGATCTAATTCATCATTCATGGCTTTCACCCAAGATTCATCTTTTGCAGCTTCTTCGAATGAGGATGGCTCCACAACTGATAGAAATGCAGATTGCGTGTTATTCCTCATCCTTCTTGTTTGAGTGGGGGCACTCCTGTCCCCAATTATGTTGGATGGATCAATCTCAGCTCTTCGATTTCTCCTGTGAGGTTCAGTAGTATTCTCTTCAGCCATAGTTTCTTCTTCAGATTCTTCTTCTGAGTCAACATCATGATGTGACTGCTGAGTGTTTTGAACAACTTCCTCTATTTCTGCATTTGTATTTTCTTCATGTTCACTTTGTTCTTGACTTTCTATCACATCAGCATATGACATCCTTGAAGCATTTGTGGTTTTATCTTCAATTATATTAACATCACTACTTTCCACGATCCTTCCCAAACGATTATTGAAACATTTGTAGGCTTTGTTGTTCATTGAGTAACCGAGTAAAATTCCTTCATCTGCATTGTCGCCATATTTCCCTTGATTTCCTTCTTTGTTCCTAATGAAGAATTTACTTCCAAATACACAAAAGTATTTTAGAGAAGGCTTCCGTCCATGCCACAATTCATATGGTGTCTTCGTCTCACCAATATAAAGTCCTGTTCGATTCTGAATGTACACTGCAGCTTGAACAACCTCTTTCCAGTAATGTCATGGAATACGACTCTCAATCAGCATAGTTCATGCCATGTTGTTCACTTGTCGATTCCTACGTTCAACAACTCCATTTTGTTGTGGAGTTCTCACAGTAGCTACCTCATGCTGTATCCCATGATTCTCCAGATAATTTTCAAATTCAATGGATGTGTACTCTCCTCCATTGTCAGATCGCAACACTTTTATTGTTCGTCCAGTATTATTCTCGGCAATTCGCCGATATGTTTTCATGCAGTCAAGGACTTTTCGTTTCCTGTGAATGACCATCACACATGCCATTCTACTATAATCATCTATGAAAAGGACAAAGTACCTTTCTCCATGAGTTCCGACAACATTTATTGGCCCACATACATTAGTATGAATCAGATCAAGAAGGTGAGATTCCCTTTTCTTCTTTGGCCGATATGAACTGCAGACCAACTTCCCACGAATACAAGCATCACAAGATTTTTCACGCTCATGCTTCAAGTTCGGAATGTCCATGACAATTCTCAATTTTGATATTTTCTCCATGTCTTGTTGATTGATGTGTCCCAGTCTCCGATGCCACAAATTGTTTTCTTCTTCAACAGTCATGTAACATACATTTTCTTCACTATCAACCTGATACAAGTTGCCTTCTGTTCTGCATCCCTTCATAAGTGAATTTCCAGTCTTTACCTTGATAGTGAAACCTTTCTGATTAAAAGTAACTATAAGTCCTGAGTCACAGAGTTGACTCACACTGAGGAGATTATGACGTAGGCCATCTACGTAAAGGACTTCAGTCTTCTTTAGTTCTCCATTAGCTAATTCGGTACTTCCACTCCCTTTGATTTTTAGAGCCCCATCATTACCAAATCTTACTGTACCATCAAACTTCCTTATGATATTCATTAGTAGGCCGGAATTACCTGTCATATGAGATGAAAAACCGCTATCCAGAATCTAGGTACTGTTGTTCTTTGTAGCTTTGAGGGCCACCTCTGTAAGGTTGGATTTCTCATCTTCTTCCTTTCCTTCCATGAGACATTAGATTGAGTATATAGAACTGATGGCCTTTCAATTATCTCTTTCACATACCCAGGTTCTTCATAGTAAAAGTCTTATTTGAGAGGTGAAAACTTGTTTGAAAGAGCAACACTGTCTTGCTGATGAGACTTGACTTGTCTTGAATTTCAGTGTGAGGTGTCCATGTACCTTCTCTGTCTGCAATGAGCGGCCTTATGCCCAAAGTTATAACAACGAAAACAATATCCATAGAAATTATTTCTTCTATAAGAATTAGGATATGAAATTATTCTACTTTGTTGAGCTTCTATATCTTCTCCATTCAGATAGCTTCTTGCCTCTTCACAATAAGACATGGTATGGCCTAGATAGCCACAAAACTAACACTTCATGAGAGGAAATGTCTTCTCACTTGAATTTATCCTCATACCTTCTTCCTTGGGAGAATAGTTAGACTGTCTTTCATTTCTGAATGTTTGAGGATAATTTTTAGTTCTCCTTTTAGTTTGGATTGAGGGTTCCTTTTTCGGCACTCTGGGTAACGTTTCAACATGTTCAACTTTCATCTTATCTTTCTTTTGGATATTTTCACTTCCAGAAGTTGATGTCTCAGCCTCACAGCCAATTCCACTCTTTCTCATGAAAGCGAGTCTTTGATCACTCAAGATTTTTCCAACCCCATATGAACCACACTTGGCTCTTGCTAGTAATTCTGCATCTGAGAATCTTCCAAACTGTATTTTCTTCCTCGATTCTTTTGGAACTGATTCAGTATCCAGTTTTATCCTTAGAGTAACAACTTCCTCCTCAAGACCCTCAGCAGTCTTGGATTTTTCATCCAGTCTGGAGGTGAGGTCATTGATGACCTTTGCCTGCTCTTCAATTATCAGCTTCAGATCTACTACATCATCATTGATTTCAATTATTTTAGACTTTACCTTCACAAATTATTCTAGTCATTCAATTTCAACTTCAAGTTGATCAACATATTCAGTTTATTCTTCTACAATTGATTTCCACTTATTGCATCTCTTACATTTAATCTTAAGCTTACTAACCGCATCCTTAAGTTGCATATCAGGATCTACACAAGTTCTCAGTTGTTTTTCTCCATCAGTATCTTCTGACTTTTCAACAGTGGCCATCATAGAAGCATGGTTACCAGTTTTGAATTCTGGTTCTTCTTCATCACAGAATTCATTATCATCTTCTTCCTCTTCATAGACAAAACTCTTCCTTTTCATTTTCTTACCATATTTGAAGTCTCCCTTTTTGAAGAACCTTCTCCGAGTCTTCTCGAAGTTTTCATCTTCACTATATTCATCATTGATCTTTCTTAAGCACTGAGAGGCAATGTGCCCAACTTTTCCACAACGGAAACATGCGAGAGGTAACTTCCCTTTGAATTTCCCTTTCCCCTTCTGGAACTTCTTTGCAATGAGAGAAAGAATTTATTTTTCTTCGTAATCTTCACCGCTACTATCCTTTGATATTTTCAGTTTATCCATGGTCTTGAATGCCATTTCCTTTCTCACCCGAGTTGTAACATCTTCTAGTTTGACTGTCATTTCATATTCTACCAAGCCGCTCAATAGATCATCTAGAGAGAGTTCGGAAAGATCTCTTTCCTCAAGGGCTGACACCTTCGCATTATACAGAGGTGGAAGTCTTCCTAATATTTTCTTTACAATATCAATGTCTTTGATTTCTTCACCTAGACCCCGAATTGCTCCAACCACTTCAGTAATTCAATTGAATAAAGAGTCTGCATTCTCGTCTGGATGCATCTTCAGATCATCAAACCGATTGTGCAACACTTTTAGTTTCGCCTCCTTCACATTGCTATCTCCTTCATAAATATTCTCAAGTTTATCCCACATGGATTTTTATGAGGTGAAATTAATCACCTTTAGGTAGATCTGATCAGAAAGGGCTGTAGTGAGTGCATTCTGTGCTTTAACATCTGCATCAAGAAGTTTCCTGTCTGTTTTAGTCAAAGCTAGGCCTGTTGGATCAATGACTTGTATTCCTTGCATAGTAGAAAAGATAACTTCCATTCCAAGAGATATTAGATGAGATCTCATTATGTTCTTCCAGATCTGGAAATTGCTTCCATCGAAGTGAGGGACTCCCCTGACATTGACCGCTTTTTCCATGACAGAAAAAGGTCATATTCAACACCAGCAACCTTTACCCTCTGATACCACTTGAAGGACCCCGGGACACCCTGAGAGGGGAGGGGTGAATCAGGGTGACAACTTTTTCTTTTAATGTGGTGGATCTTATTCCCACATTGGTAGGAACTTGTTGAACCTGTATGATGATTATGATTAGAAAGAAAACATTCACATGCACAGAGAGGACACAACACTTTTTACTTGGTTCACCACTAAGGGCTATGTCCAAGGAGCATACGCCGACAAGTTTTCGGTCATACATGATTCCACTAATCTTCACTAGCTATGGATTACAAAGGTTTGGGCACAGACACTCTGTCCCAGGCTCACTGCCTTTACAAAGGTTCAGGGATAGCTCGCTGCTTCCCTCGGGTCACTCCCGTTGACTCCCCTTGACTCACTGCCGTTGGTGAAGTCACACTCAGTTTATAGACGTGAAGGTATCTTCATCACTACATAAGAATTCATCCTTTGTTGTATGTAGATGCTCTATTGAAGTCCAATTCTCACCAGAAGATGAATATCAATTTGCCCCGAATGTATCGGGTAATCTCCCGGATTTCGTGCAGCTCCAAACAGACCGGCGGGCTTCAGCAATACATGGCGTGCTTCACCAAGCCAGGCACGCAAGTCCCAATAGGGCGCGCAAGTCCAAACTGGCACGCAAGTGTAACCAAAGCACCTGCGCGACGCTTCCTTCCCCAACTACAAACTTGCATGGTCCACTTCCTTTCCATTCCAAACCGCCTTGGGCACGCAACCAACAACCGGCGCGCAAGCTCTACCTATGCGACCCAGCAACCACTTGCGCGTCTCAACCACCTGCGCGACGAGATCTCGAACAATCACTAAGTCTTGAACTCCATAAGAAATGAGGAGGGGTCGACCTGTATTTATAGGCAAACTGGACCCCCTGCGCGGAGGCGTGCAAGTCCCTCATTGGTGCGCAAGTCTCGTCTCTCGTAACCTCTGTCGCGCAAATCACTTGTGCGACCCAACCAATACTTGCATGACCTTCTTTACTTAGCCAAATTTTGAAGTTCTTTTCTTGGAAAACAATAGGTGCACAAGTCTGAATCCTTCTAGGTACCAGCGCACAAGTTATTTCACGGCGCGCAAGTCCACTTGCGCGACCTAACCAACACTTGCGCGACCCTTATCCCTTTGCCATATTTTGATGTTCTGATCCTCAAAAAAATATGGCGCGCAAGTTTCCTATCCTCCAAGACCTCGGCTCACAAGTACCTTTTCCAAAAACACTTTTCTTTATTTGTCGATTTTCAGGCCCAAAAATTTGGAAAACACTGGGAAACGGCGCCACCTTCACTACTGTTGTCTGCTTGAATGGTATGATCTCTTTGCTGGTACACATTCTGAACTTCCACTGAGTATTGACAACAAACAAAAACCGTACGCCAAATCATGCTTAGAAGACCCTGGTTCCAACATTTTGGGGTTTCATGGTGGAGAACACTATGTGAAACTTCTTAAGGTTTTTATGAGGGTCCTCACCCGGAAGACCATGGAATTTGGGAAGTAGGTGGATGAGGCCTGATCTCATATCAAAGTTGGATGCTTCCTCAGGATATTGGATGTACGCAGGTTGGTACTCCACATCTGGGGTGGTCAGTTCTTTTAAGGTTCGATTATTTGCAGCCATGTTTTCTTAGATTTGATTGGGTTCAATTTTTGATTGGTTTATGGCCACTTGAGGTTCCAAAAGGGTTTACTTAGTATTACTTGATTGACCTTCTCTATATGCCTTGATTTGTTAATGGAGTGATTTATCAATTTCAGGGTCAAATTCAAGCACTTTTTCTTTTTCTGATCGGGTCATGCAAATAAGTTGCGAAGTTTGTTTTTTTAATGATTTAATATGGATAAAATCACTTAAGAAGGGTGAAAGGAGAATATAATTTTATAATACAGAATTATAGAGAGTTATGAAAAAGAATAATAAGAGATAGAGAGAGAGAGAGAGGAATAACACACAAAAACAACCAAAAATAGAAACATAAACCCAAAACAAAAACAATCAAATGGGAGTGGGGTATTGAAATGAGTACTAATTAAGAAGTAAAATAAATAAATAAAAGTAAAAAAATAAAATAAATGATCTTGTATCCCTGGAAACAGCACCAAAATTTGATCGCGTTGTCGAGCACGTCAAATTAGATGTTTATTTTTAACTAGAATTTATGCAGTATAACAGCAACCCTAGGTCTTATCTTAACGGAGCCTTAGATCATTAATTTAAAAAGAGGGGTTTGATTATGAAATTATAAGGGGAATTAGGTTTTGTAAAACTTGGGGGTTTGATGATTGAATATGAAAATAGAAAATGAAAGTGATAAAACAAAATAGAAATTAACAGAATTAATTAAGCATGATCAACCTAGGGTACTCTCATGATGTTCATCCTTCATCACTTCAGGATATAGGGTTATGATATTTTAATACCTGGTTTATAACACCTATAACCATAATTTTACAGATTTTATACTAGGATACCTCCTAGGTTTCAGTCAAAAACACACAATGATTCACCAGACATTGCCGATGATTGGGTGATTTGTGTTTGACTTCATAACTGAAACTCGCGAAGGAAACACATGAAGAACTCGATGTGCTATCAAGGTTTGTATGCTATTTATTTGTGATACCATGACATAAATGTACATGGACTTGAAAATGATTATGTGAGTTCAATTGACCAATATGAACCACACAAACACCGTAATTGAATGAGGGAAGAAAAAGGGATGAACAATGTGTGAAACATCACATGAAAGGGTACCCCCAAACATGATCATTTGAGTTTGAGTATAACATACCGGTATATAACTCAATTAAATTAAAATATAGGATGAAAGAAAAACAACATAAAACCTGGAATTAAAAAGATCATTCAAAATAATACAAACATGAATCTTGGGATTACATCACGTTCCTCCCTGGGTGATCACAAGGGGTTTATAAACCCATGGGAGAAAAGGAAGAGAAAGATGTTGAGGTAGAACTTCACATAGCCTCCAAAACATCAAATATTGGTGAGAGGAATCCTTTGTGACTCCAAAATGGAAGCAACTTTCCTCTGGTTCGAACTCCCAAATGGAGAGCCCGAGGTGTCATTTTATAAGAAAATTGGAAGGTGGTTTTGGGGACACAAATTTCTTCAAACCACTTGTACCACACATTTTGGCCATTAGAAAATCGAATATCCCTTTTTAAAAATCTGTAAAGTTGTATCCCCACTTCATGAATATCTCCAAAAAAAATTTGGCATCAATTGGACAAGTGGATCCGGAGATATGGACATATTATAGAATGCCACTTTTGACTTCTCACAAATTCGGTGTTCTGGAAAGATCAGGTCGGTTGGGCCCCTTTTTCGTAGAATCGGGCTTGGGTTTCTTCATAAGAGTTGTATAAAATTAAATTCTGGACCAGAATAAAAAATATGAGCCCATTTGGATGCACAAAATCTTCTAAACAGGCAAAATAGTGGATAAGTCTTCATGGATCTATGAAATTTTGGAGCATTTTTCTTCCTCTTCATCATGGGCCCTCCAAATCACCTTCACCTACAATATAATTATCAAATCAAGTAACATTGAATTTTTTAAAAGTGTTAAACACAAAATAATTGAATCAAACATGGAGTGAAATTTTTTATTATACTTGTAATTTTCAATACAAAACCAGTTTAATACATTGGTATAAGGGTGAAATAAAACAGTGAATCATGGTACGATCAAGGGGGGAGGGAAAAGGATTCAAGGGAGAAATTGTTTAGCTTAATAATTCTCAATTCACGAGGTGTGTGGTTTGGTAGCTGAAATAATAGACGTACATGACTATTTATAGACATGGGCCTTCAATTATAATATTTAATTGCATAATAATAATTAAATACATTCATAACCTTAGAGAAAACTCATTATATTAATAATAATATCGCGTTATTATTTATGGTGCACCAACTTGCACAAAACGGAATTATAAATAAAATTTCGTGTCAGAAAATAATAGCAGTGTTATTTTAATTTGTGCTAACTAGTTAAATAATTATTTACCATCTTTCAAATAATTATTTTACTACCGGACTAGACTTGGTCCACTCGAACTCCACTTCCATTTATTGAACACCTGAATAAATAAATAAATAAATAATTATCTTAAATAAATATTTTATTTACAAAATAGTAAATAAATATTTATTAAATGTTCAATAAAATAAATAAATATATTTTACCCACAATATGGTGAATAAATATTTATTTAATTTATGTAATCATTTTAACTTGAATAAAATTATTCCATTATCTTGATAATAATATTTATTAATTAAATTAAAATATAATTTAATCAAGACCACCAGGAACACTTAGTGTGTGACCCTCTGGGATTCTTTATCATTGGAAATAGGTGGGATTTCCTAAATTCTAAGAGTACTGTCTAGAAACGGGTCAAGGCACACAAGAGATAAAACTTAAAGTTGCAATAATGACATCCACATACAAATTATCATTATGTAATATAATCCCTTTGTCACAATATCTCATCAAGCAGGTTTCATGATAGCGTCATCAAATTTTATGCTTGATACATCGTTCTTTGACTACCTGAAATAAACTCCTTGTTACACCATGGACATGGAATTTCACGTGACAGTTCTATTTCAATCAAACGGCTGAGATATAAACTTCCATAAATGGAAGGGAAAAATCCTTCCTCAACTTATCCATTAATAACATGCCACTCGTGATACACCCAACGCACCCTACTTCCCGCTAACTATTTGCATGAAAATTTTCATCATTAAATCAAAGTGCGCGAGCCATGACATGCATTAATGATAATCTTAAAGTCTAAGGATCATCACACATGCTCATAGATATAAATATCTGATGATACCAAAACATGCAGAATTCCTACTGGTGGGTCTATTATCATAATCTCATATCTTGGAGATTACCAAGTGAGAACTTCATGAGAGAAAGTCTCATCTGCTTATGAGTAATCACACCTTACAGTCTGCATGCTATGTGTACCATCATAGTATGTCATCCAACCACAGAACTATATTTAAGAATATTGTTATAGCATTTCAAGGTTCTCATCATACCGGAGAACTACCATGACCTTATCAATGCAAAAAATACTATAGGACATTATTACATCATAGTCATGCAGAACAATGAAAAATATGTAATAATATGTTTAATATTTAAATAAATTAAATATCCATGTAATCAAAGTACAACTAGTTGGTTATAGGACACTAACTCTTACAAACTCCCACCTGGACTAGAGCCAACTGCATATGACTTTCAGTTTGATAGACCTCACATGATGATCATGTTTCTACTGAGTCAAGGCTTTAGTCAAGGGGTCCACCACGTTGTCTTCTGTGGAAATAATGCTCACTGCAACTTCACCTCTCTGAGAAAAATCCCTCAAGATATGATACTTCTGAAGTACGTGATTTGCCCACTGATGTGGCCTTGGATATTTTGCGAGATCCACTATTGTAGTATTATCACAGTACAATGCGATGATATCTCTACTGATTGGTATCACATACATCTCTTAGATGAATCTTCACATCCAAACTTATTCTTTAGCTACCTCAGAAGATGCGATATACTCAGACTCTGCTGTAGAATCTGCAACCACACTCTTCTTTGAGCTCTTCTAGCTCACTGCACCTCCATTCAAAGTGAAGATGTATCCCGTTTGTGACTTCATGTTATCTTGATCAGTCTGAAAACTAGCATCTTCATATCCTCTGGTGATTAGTTCCTCATATCCTCCATAAACCAGGAACATATCCTTAGTACGCCTCATATAATTTAGGACAGTCTTGACTGCCATCCAATGCCCGTCACCTGGGTCATCTTGATATCTTCCTACCACACTCAATGCATAGGCAACATCCAACCTAGTACATAGAATTTCATACATGACTGACCCAATATCTGATTCATATGGTGTCCTTGCCATTATCTTTCTTTCCTCACGTGTCTAAGGACACATTTTCTTGGAAAGATGAATGCCACGTGATGCTGGAAATAATCCCCTCATGGATTATTCCATACTTAATCTCTTTAGTATCTTATTAATATATGTACTTTGACTTAGGACCAAAAATCTCTTGGATCTATCATGATGAATCTGGATCCCAAGAATATATGCTGCCTCGCCCAAGTCCTTCATGGAGAATCATTGATTCAACCATTCCTTAACAGACTGTAAGACTAGTATCTCATTTTCAATAAGTAATATTTCATCAACATATACTATTAGGAAAATGAATTCACTCCCATTAAACCTTTTGTAGACACAAGGTTCACATTTGTTCTTGATAAAACCAAATTTCATTATGGCTTCATCAAAATTAATTTTCCATGACCTGGATGCTTACTTTAATCCATAAATGGATTTCTGCAACTTGCATACCTTATTGGAATCCTTTGGAGTCATAAACCCTTTAGGTTGTGTCATGTAGACATCTTCCTGAAGGTTCCCTTTAAGGAAGGCTATTTTGACATCCATTTTCCAAATCTCATAGTCATGGTAATCAACAATGTCCAATAGAATTCTAATGGATTTCATCATTGCAACTGGTGAAAAGTTTTAATCGTAGTCAATGCCTTGACGCTGTTTTAATGCTTTGGCAACCAATCATTCCTTATAGGTACTGAATTGTCCTTCTATGTCTAGTTTATTCTTGAATACCCATTTTCAACTTAAAGGCTTTACATCAAATGGAGGATCTACCAAAATCAAGACTTGGTTTTGGTACATGGAATCCATTTCAGAATTCATGGCTTCTTGCCACTTGGAAACATCTATGCCACTTACTGCTTCCTTGTCTATTAGAGGATCATTATTATCAACTAATAATGAGTCACCATCCTCAGTTACTAGAAAACCATACCGTTCCGGTTCTCTAACCTCTATTGTACTCCTACATAGTTTTTATGTCTCTAGAACAGTTCTTTCTTCCACGGGGCTTTGTGGAATCTGCTCCTGTACCAACTCTTATGTACCTTGATCCTCAACTTCATCAAAGTCTATCTCACTCCCACTATCTATTTTGGAGATGTGCTCCCTCTCAAGGAATATGGAGTGTCTTTACACTATAACCTTTTTGTCTGAGGGGTTGTATAGGTAATATCCCCTTATTTATTTGGGGTATCCTATAAAGGTACACTTTGTGCCTTGGGGTGCAAGTTTGTTACCTGAAGAGGCCTTAACAAACACATCGCTTCCCCACACATGTAAATTCGATAACATGGCTTTCTTTCCACTCTTGAACTCATATGAAATACCATTTATCGATTTAGTTGGTACTTGGTTTAGTATGTGTGACACTATTTGTAATGCATATCCCCAAAATGATAATGGAAGACTTGCATGACTCATCATTGATCTCTCCATATCCAATAGGGTGAGGTTCCTCCTTTATCTCAAACCATTCCACTGGGGTTTGTAAGGAGGAGTGAGTTGGGATAGGATCCCAAACTCCCATAAGTAATCAATGAAGTCTTGATTTAGATATTCTTCACCTCGATCTGAGTAGAGTTTCTTAATCTTCCTACCAAGATGGTTATCAACTTAATTTTTTGTATTATTTGAACTTATCAAAAGAATCCGACTTATACCTCATTAAGTATATATATATCCATATCTAATAAAATCATTAGTAAAAGTTATGAAGTATGAGTACCCTCCCCTTGATTCAACTGGAAATGGTCCACACACATCGGTATGAACCAATTCAAGAAGTTCTTTATCCCTTTCACCTTTCCCACTAAATGGGGCTTTGGTCATTTTTCCTTGTAAACATGCATGGAATACACTAAGTGGTTTTAGTTCAAAAGAATCTAAATATCCATCTCGATGTAACTTTTTTAAGAATTTCTCATTTACATGACCTAGCCAATGATGCCAAAGTTGGGTGTGGTATGAGTCATGTGAAGTATCTTTGTTATCAATTCCCATTACTTGGTTTGTGTAATCCAACATGTAAAGACTGTTGTATAAATGATCCCTATCAAAACAAATTCTATCTTTATAAAAGAGGAAACATTCATTTTGAAACTTGAAAACAAATCCATCAGTATCTAATCTGGATACGAAAATAATGTTTTTAGTAACAGGTGGAACATAATAACAACCCTTTAACACCAAGATCATCCCAATTGGAAACACGTGGTGGTAGTCCCCGATAGTTACAACAACAAGTCTGTCTCTATTGGATGCTCGCAGATCTACCTCCCCTTCGTCAATCTTCCTGAATCTACTTGGTTCCTGTATTTGGATACATATGTGAGCACCATAAGATGTATCCAATACTCAATTTTTAGAAACAGATAGATTGCATTCGATAAAAAATGCACCTAAAGATTCCCCTTGATTCTTAGAATGGGTACAGTTCTTCTTCTAGTGGCCTTTCTTGACACATGTGAAATAAATAGCCTCCTGTTCCCTTACCTCCCCTTTGATCTTCCTTTTCTTGTAAGGCTATGAAGAATCTTCAGGCTTAAAGGTCTTTGCCTTCCCTTTCCTTTTATTCACCATAAGGACATAAGGCTTTCCACGCTTCATATCTTTATACACTTAGAGAATGAGGATAAAAAGATCAGATAGAGACTTCTCAATGTTTTTCATGTTAAAATTGACAAAAAAGTTAGAAAAACTATGAGGGATTTATGTGAGAATGATATCGGTGCCTAGTTCTTCGAGGAGTTTAAACCATATAACCTCTAGGCGCTCAATGTAGCCAATGATCTTGAATACATGATGCCCAGCTGGGGAACCCTCTCCAAGCCTACTATAAAAGAGTACCTTGGAGTTCTCAAACCTTTCTTATATTTCTCTGTCCTGGTAAAGACCACAGAGGTGCTCGAGCATGCTATAAGAATCCATGTTTTCATGAGACTTTATGAGCTCACTATACATTTATGATAACATCAAACATTGAATGTTGACCGTGTTGTTCATATGTTTCTCATAGACTAGGAAATCCTCATCACTTACCTCTTTGGAAGGTGGATTTGGTAATGCTGACTTCAACATTTAGGACTTCCATTCATGGCATAGGATAACCCGGAGGCGTCTAAACCATTCCTAGAAGTTACTGCTAGTGAGGATGTTGTATTTATCCAGAATTGATCGTAAGGATCGTGTGGTTTACAAGATTGTTATTTTTATTCTACAATTAAAAGAGAATATAATTAGTAATTTCTTGATTAAATTTTTATGAGAAATAATAAATTAATTTTATTAAGTCTCCCACTATTTTATCATGTCCCAATGACCCTCACCATTGAACTCGGAATGTCAAGTTGCCATGAAATTCTAGTGGAAAGGATCCATATTCCCCCTTCAAATAACCCCAATAAGGGTTTGTCAAGCTATTTGAAGGTATTTAGGTAGGAAAGTCTTTTCCAACTATGGTCTTGCAACTCCTTGATCTGTTGAGTGGACTCCCCAATCCTGAAATCCTAACTTTGGATTTCTTCAACTCTTGCCTCCAATATTACACCAAGTCTAGAAAGGGATACTCCTCTTGATGTAATATGGTTAATTCAACCTAAAACCTTTCAGAAGGTCTTCCTATATAAAAGTAAGTTTCCCAACAAGGGTTGGTCAAACACATAGTTTTATTGAGTTTTTCCCTTAATCAAGTAACGGAAGGCTTGGTCTTACTTAATATTTTATTTGAGGGATTTTTATCTCTTATGCATGAATTTATTATTATCATTATAACTTGATTTTTAATATTAAGTGTAACTTACTTAATTGATTAACCATGTCTTGATAATATTTATGCATAATACTATTTTATTTTAGTTATATCTTTCATGCTTGTTTAATATATTAATTATGTGATCGTGAAAACACATCCATAATAATAAACCATGCAACTGATAGAAATAAAATAAAGAAAAGGGAATGATCATGATATTTTATAACGATTAGTTTGTCCAGTGGTTGATAAACTAACCCTGACCTAGGGGAGAAAAGTTAGGGTTGCTGTCCTGAGAACCAAATATTTTGTAGTTTGATTACATGAATGTTCACTTATTATATATTTTTCATTATTCTGCATGACTATAATATAATAATTTCCTGGAATATTTGTTGCATTAATAAGGTCATGGCAGATCCCCTCTATGATGAGAACCTTGAAATGCTATAACAAATATTCTTAAATAAAGTTCTGCAGTTGGATGAAATACTATTATAGGACACATAGTATACAGACCATCATGTGCGAGTACTCGTAAGAAGACGAGACTCTCTCTCATGGAGTTCACACTTGGTAATATCCAAGATGGGAGATTATGAGAACAGACCTGCCAGTAGTAATTCCGCATGTTTTGGGGTCATCAGATATTGCTATCTGCGAGCATGTGTAATGATCCTTATACTGGAAGTTTATCATTAAATCATGTCATGACTCGCACACTTAGATTTGCTGACAAAAACCATCACGAAGACAGTTGGCAGGAAGTAGGGTATGTTGGGTGAGTCATAAATGACATGTTGTTAATTAATAAGTTGAGGAAAGATTTGTCCCTTCCATATTTATGGAATTATTTATCTTGGGCCCTTTGATTGAAATATAACTGTCGAACAAATTCTATGGCCATGGTGACACGACGAGTTTATTTCTGGAAGTCAAAGAATGAAAGATCAAGCATATAGGTTTATAACACTGCCATGAAACCTGCTTGATGAGATATTGATACAAAGGTATTAAATTACACAGTAAGCGTTCATATGAGGTGACATGTCAATGCGGCGTCAACTTCTTTCTCTTGGGTGCCTTGACCCGTTGCTAGACAGTAATCTTGGACTTTAGGCAAGCCCGCCTAATGCCAACAAGAAAGAGGCCTAGAGGGTCACACACCAAGTGTATCCAAGTATCTCAAGTAGAATAAAGATTCTTCCCGTACGTAGTTTAATAATTATTCAAGGAAGCCTAAATCGTTTTAATGATGGAGGAAGAAGGAAATGAAAAATAAGATACAAACGTCGTGTATTAATGATTACACGCCGTGTAGTTTTTTATGGAAAACAGGCACATGCCATGTATTAATGATTACACGCCATGTAGTTTTCATTTTTGAAAGGAAATGAAAAACAGGTACATGCCATGTATTTATTATTACATGCCGTGTAGTTTTATGGAAAAAAGTACATGCCATGTATTAATGATTGCACTCCATGTAGTTTTCTAGTCGGGATTTTGAGGATATAATATTGTTTTGTTAAATGATATTTATTATAATCAGCATGGGCACATGTCAAGGAATTAATTATTTGACATGGGGGTTTTCAATAAGAGTCAATAAAATAAATAAAACACGTAATGTGTTTATTTATTGTCATAACTCTACAACCTCAAACCCGATTATAAATATCCTCACAACCCCAACTATTTTCCTAATAAGAGAATCATTGTGCACAACAATTCTGGAGAATTATTTCAATGCCGAAAGAACCTCTTCCTCCAAGAATTCTCTCAAGACCAAGAGAGATCCTCTTCCATCAGATCAAGATGATCTAAGGTGGACAACACAAGCAAAGGTTTCTCCACGCAAGCACCTGGAGACTCCTTTGGTGACGTCCAGAGATATGAGGTGCACGTGTGGATCACCACTAGAGGAAGTCTACACTTCTATTCTGCGACGCAACGACGAATCACATCAGAACGTGATCAAGAATATCAACGAATAAAGAACACCCAAAAGGTACTTCTTTTCAATTAACTAGATTAATTATAATCAACTTGTGACGATACACTTTTTTGGTTCTGGGATTTTTCTTCTTCTTTGTCTATTTACGTGAATCAATCCCTAGAGACTGGCGTTTATCATCATATTGATCCCGGATTGATCATTGATAATGAAAAAATCCAAGTGGGAACATCCACCCACGCGCTTCCGCTATGACCGGAACCTTCAATTGGTATCGAAGGGAGGTTACAACGTTGATTATAGTTATTTAATTTTTGTTGATAATTTACGCATTTATATTTGATTCAATTCATGATAAATCATTCTATTAAACTGAATGAACGAGATCTATTATTCCTCCTTCGTTTCTCAATTCACATCATAGAAACGCCCTTTTAATTTTAATTTTGATTAAAATAAAAAATGAGGAACTCATCCGGAGGAGCCACTCTTTCTGTCTGTACAACACGGGAATACACGACGTGTAATGAAAACTACATGTCATGTACTTAGGTTCAATGAACCGGTACTGGTTTTCCAAACCACACCGTGTGAATTGAGTATACCTAAGTTTTATTACACCGTGTTGACCAGAAATGAACGGCACGTGGAACTGGAATACACAGTGTGTATGTTGAATCAACACGTCGTGTAGTATGATCTGGACCAAGTGAAACCATGTACAAGGATAAGTTGTGTTCCACATACACGGGATTTCCAAGCCAGTAACCACGTAACAAGGAAGTACACGCCGTGTTAGATTAATCTACATGCCATGTAATCCAAAATTTCCAAAGTAGAGAAAACACGCCAAAGCCCCCGACGTGTAATTTGGATAAAGGGTGAAAAGAAATACACGCCGTGTAAATATAAACTACACACCGTGTAATTTCCAGAAATGGAATTTCACCAGGTTTCCTCCAAAAGTACAAAGACCTGTACAAGGGATATGGATGAGAAGAATCTCAAGGAAATTCAGAAAGGAATTTAAGATAAAGAATTTATTAGTTATAAGATCATAATTAATTAATTTCAAGAACGACTTATCTTAAATAATAGAATGATTAAAAGGATTTGAATTCTAAATATGCGTAAATTTCGTTGCATGCTATGGATGATCATGAGATAGACCAAAGAACCTTTGTATGTGTGTTTGGTTTCATTTAAATTTGTCTAATTTAAATTCATTGTCCTGCAAGCCTTCTTCCAATAAAATGTAGGGCCTGCGTGCCCATGGTTTCTTTAATGTAAACCCCATGTAATGGAGGATTTCCCAAGCCGGAGGAGACGATTCTAAACCCAAAGCTGTGGCGAAACCAACCCAAGAAGATACAAAGGTGGACAGGTGGGAGCTACAAAACACGAACCATCGGTTCAAGGTGTTTTTCCCTAGGTCATGGTTAGCTTATCAAACCGCTAGATAAGCTAACCAATAAAAGATCATGATCATGCCATATTATTTTATTTCTATCTAATTTCCTAGTTTATTTATTATGTATGTGTTGTCGTGATCACATAGTTAATAAAATGAACAAGCATGCAAAGATGGAATAAAATAAAAACAGGACTATGCGTAAACATTATCGGAACATGGTTAATCACTTAAGAAATCATCACTTAATATTAACAAGCATGTGATAATGTGAAACTATTCATAAAGGATTAAAATCCCTCAATACCATATTAAGTCAGACCAAGCCTTACGTTACCAGATTAAGGGAAAGACTCAATAAAACTATGTGTTTGACCAACCCTTGTTGGGACACTTACTTTTATAAAGGAAGCCCTTATGAAAGGTTTCGGGTTGACTTAACCATATTACATCAAGAGGAGTATCCATTTATAGACTTGATGTAATATTGGAGGTAAGAGTTGAGGAAATCCAAGTCAAGATTTCAGGATTGGGGAGTCCACTCAATAGATCAAGGAACTGTAAGCTCACAGTTGGAAAAGACCTGCCTACCTAAATACCTTCAAATAGTTTTACCAACCCTTGTTGGGGTTATGTGAAGGGGAATATGGATCCTTTCCACTAGAATTTCAAAGAAACTAGACATTATGGGTTCAATGGTGAGGGCCATTGGGACTTGATAAAATAGTGGGAGAATTAATAAATTCATTTATTATTTTTCATAAAATGTAATCAAAAGGTACTGATAAATCTTCTCTTTTAATTTGTAGAATCAATATGACAAACTCATCAACCACATTTTCTCTGTGATCAATTATGGAAAAAGAAAATATCCTCACCGGCAGTAACTTCCAGGAATGGTTTATGCGCCTTCAGGTTATCCTATGCCTTGAACGAAAGTATTACGTGCTGGAGTCCTCACTTCCTGATTCTCCTGCCCAAGGGGCGAGTGATGAAGATTTCCTGGTCTATGATCAACATTTGAGCGATGCACTCGAAGTTCAATGTTTGATGCTATCATCAATGTCAAGTGATCTCATTAAGTCTCATGAGGACATGGATGCCTATAGCATTCTAGATCACCTCCATGGTCTATACCAGGAGAGATAAAGACAGGAAAGGTTTGAGATCTCCAAGGATCTATTTCAGAGCAAGCTTGGAGAGGGTGCCCCAGTTGGGCCTCATTTAGACAAGCTCATTGGATACATTGAGCGCTTGGAGGTTCTAGGGTTTAAACTCCCCAAAGAATTGGGTACCGATCTCATTCTTACATCACTCCCCCAGAGCTTCTCAAACTTTGTTGTGAATTTCAACATGAACAACATTGAGAAGTCTCTGTCTGATCTTCTTTCTCATTCGCCAAGTGGACAATTACATGAAGTGTGAAAAGCCTTCTGTCCTCATGGTGAATAAAAGGAAAGGGAAGGCGAAGAGATTTAAGCCCAAAGCTTCTTCAAGTCCTTCCAAGAAAAGAAAGATCAAAGGGGAGGCAAGAGAACAGAAGGCTGTTTGTTTCGCATGTGGAAAGAAGGGCCACTGGAAGAAAAACTGCACCCATCCAAGGAAGCAAGGGGAGGCTTCAGGTGCGTTTGTTATCGAATGAAATCTATCTATTTCTACCAATTGGGTATTAGATACTGATTTTCGTGCTCACATATGTATCCAAATACAGGAACCAAGTAGATTCAGAAAGATTGATCGAGGTGAGGTGGATCTACGAGCAGCCAACAGAGCCATAATCACTGTTGTAGCTATTGAAGACTACCACCTCACATTTCCTACTAGGATGGTCTTGTTTTGAAAGGATGTTATTATGTAACCTCTATAACCAAAAAAATTATTTCAGTATCCAGATTAGATACTGATGGATTCATCTTCAATATTGGAAGTGGATGTTGCTAATTTTATAAAGATAGCATTTTTTTGGTAGGGAACATTTATATAATGGCCTTTATGTGTTATACTACACAAACCAAGTAATGGAAATCGATGAAAAAGTTAATTCACATGACTCATACCACACCCAACTTTGGAATCACCAGATAGGTCATGTCAATGAGAAACGTTTGACAAAATTACATCAAGATGGGTATTTAGATTCTTTCGAACTAAAACCAATTGGTGCATGTCATGCGTGTCTACGAGGAAAAATGACCAAATCCCCATTTAGTGGGAAAGGTGAAAGGGATAAAGAGCTTCTAGAATTAGTTCACACATATGTGTGTAGACCATTTCCAGTTGAAGCAAGGGGTGGGTTCTCATACTTCATAACTTTTACTGATAATTTTAGTAGATATGGATATATTTACTTAATGAGGTATAAGTCAGATTCTTTTGATCGGTTCAAAGAATAAAAGAATGAAGTTGAGAACTAGCTTGGTAAGAAGATTAAGAAACTCCGCTCAGACAGAGGAGGAGAATATCTTAATCAGGACTTCATTGATTTCTTACGGGAGTTTGGAATTCTATCTCAACTCACTCCTCCTTACACACCTCATTGGAATGGTGTAAGTGAAAGGAGGAACCACACCCTATTGGACATGGTGAGATCAATGATGAGTCATGAGAGTCTTCCATTATCCTTTTGGAGACATGCATTACAAGCAACATCACACATACTAAACTAAGTATCAACTAAATCGATAAATGGTATTCTATATGAGTTATGGAGTGGACGCAAATCCATGTTATCGAATTAACATGTGTGGGGTAGCGAAGCATTTGTTAAGGCCTCTTCAGGTAACAAACTTTCACCCCGAGGCACAAAGTGTATCATTATAGGACATCCCAAGGAAACAAGGGGATATTACCTATAAAACCCCTCAGACAAAAAGGTTACAATAGCAAGACACACCATATTCCTTGAGAGGGAGCACATGTCCAAAAGAGATAGTGGGAGCGAGATAGACTTCGATGAAGTCGAGGCTCAAGATACATAGAAGTTGGTACAAGAACAGATTCCACAAAGCCCCGTGGAAGAACAATCTATTCCAGAGACACAAGAACTATGTAGGAGCATGAGAGAGGTGAGAGAAACAGAAAAATATGGTTTTCTTGTCACCGAGGATGGTGATTCATTATTTGTTGACAATGATGATCCTCTTACCTACAAGGAAGAAGTTGAAGGCACAGATATTTCCAAGTGGAAAAAAGCCATGAATTCTGAAATGGATTCCATGTACCAAAACCAAGTTTGGATTTTGGTAGATCCTCTAGTTTATGTAAAGAATATTGGTAATAAATGGGTATTCAAGAAGAAACTGGACATGGAGGGGCAAGTCATCACCTATAAGGCATGACTGGTTGCAAAAGGTTTTAGACAACATCAAGGAATTGACTATGATAAAACCTTTTCACTAGTTGCGATGCTGAAATCCATTAGAATCCTATTTCCCATTGCCGCTTACCATGACTATAAAATTTCTAAAATGGATGTCAAAATAGAATTCCTTAACGGGAACCTCTAGGAAGATGTCTACATGAAACAACCTGAAGGGTTTGTGACTCCCAAGGATTCCAACAAGGTATGCAAGTTGCAGAAATCTATTTATGGATTAAAGCAAGCATCAAGGTCATGGAACATTCATTTTGATGAAAATGTAATGGAATTTAGATTTTTTAAGAACTAATGTGAGCCTTGTGTCTATAACAGGTTTAGTGGAAGTTCAATCATTTTCCTAATAGTATATGTTGATGACATATTACTAATTGGAAATGAAGTACTTGTCTTACAGTCAGTTAAGGAATGGTTAGATAAATTCTTCTCCATGAAAGACTTGGGAGAGGTAGCATATATTCTTGGGATCAAGATCCATCATGATAGATCCAAGAGAATATTGGGCCTGAGTCAAAGTACATACATTGACAAGATACTGAAGAGATTCAGTATGGAACAATACAAGAGGGGATTGTTGCCAGTGTCACATGGTATTCATCTTTCCAAGAAAATGTGTCCTCAAACACATGAGGAAAGAAAGAAAATGGCAAGGATCCCTTACGTATCTGTGATTGGGTCAGTCATGTATGCTATGCTATATACAAGGCTATATGTTACGTACGCATTAAGTGCGATAGGCAGATATCAAGCTGATTTAGGAGATCGTCATTAGATGGTAGTCAAGACTATCCTTAAGTATTCGAGGCATACTAAGGATATGTTCCTAGTTTATGGAGGATATGAGGAACTAGTCATCATAGGACATGTAGATTCTAGTTTCTAGACTGATCAAGATGACATGAAGTCACAGATTGTTTACATATTTAGTTTGAATGGAGGTGCAGTGAGCTGGAAGAGCTCAAAGCAAAGTGTGGTGGCAGATTCTATAGCGGAGTCTGAGTATATCGTAGCTTCTAAGGCAGTTAAAGAAGCAGTATGGATGCGAAGCTTCATTCAAGAGTTGGATGTAATACCTAGCAATAAAGATCCTATCACACGCTATTATGATAATACTACATCGGTGGCACTTGAAAAAGAGCAAAGGTCATATCAGCGGACAAAGCACGTACTTCAGAAGTATCATCTCTTGAGGGATTTTTCTTAGAGAGGTGAAGTTGCAGTGAGCAGTATTTCCATAGAAGACAACGTGGCAGACCCCTTGACTAAAGCCTTGACTCAGTAGAAACATGATCATCATGTGAGGTCTAGAGGACTAAAAGTCATAGGCAGTTGGCTCTAGTCTAAGTGGGAGTTTGTTAGGGTTGGTGTCTTGAGAACCAACTGTTCTGTACTTTGATTACATGAATGTTCACTTATTATATATTGTTAATTGTTCTTCATGACTATAATAAAATAATGTCCTGGAATATTTGTTGCATTAATAAGGTCATGGAAGATCCCCACTATGATGAGAACCTTGAAATTCTATAACAAATATTCTTAAATAAAGTTCTGCGGTTGGATGACATACTATGATAGGACACATAATATACAGACCGTCATGTGTGAGTACTCGTAAGAAGATGAGACTCTCTCTCATGGAGTTCGCACTTGGTAATTTCCAAGATGGGAGATTATGAGAACAGACCCGATAGTAGTAATTCATCATGTTTTGGCGCCATTGGATATTTCTATCTGCGAGCATGTGTAATGGTCCTTAGACTGGAAGATTATTATTAACTCATGTCATGACTCACGCACTTAGATTTGCTGATGAAAACCGTCATGAAGACAGTTGGCGGGAAGTAGGGTACATTGGGTGCATCACGAATGAAATGTTGTTAATAGATAAGTCGAGGAAAGATTTTTCCCTTACATATTTATGGAAGTAGATATCTCAGGCCCTTTGATTGAAATAGAACTGTCGAAAAAATTCCATGGCCATGGTGACACGACGAGTTTATTTCTAGAAGTCAAAAAATGATAGATCAACCTTATAGGTTTATGACACTTCCATGAAGCCTACTTGATGAGATATTGAGACAAAGGGATTAAATTACACAGTAAGAATTCATATGAGGTGATACGTCAATGCGGCATCAACTTCTTTCTCTTGGGTTCCTTGACCCATTACTAGACAGTAATCTTGGACTTCAGGCAAGCCCGCCTAATGCCAACGAGAAAGAAGCCTAGAGGGTCACACACTAAGTGTATCCAAGTATCTCAAGTAGAATAAAGATTATTCCCGTACGTGGTTTAATAATTATTCAAGAAGCCTGAATATTTTTAATGATGGAGGAAGAAGGAAATGAAAAACAAGATATACACACTTTGTATTAATGATTACACGCTGTGTAGTTTTATGGAAAACAAGTATACACCGTGTATTAATGATTACACACCGTGTAGTTTTCCAGTTGGGATTTTGAGGATATAATATTGTTTTATTAAATGATATTTATTATAATCAGCGTGGGTTCATGTCAAGGAATTAATTATTCAACATGGGGGATTTAAATAAGAGTCAATTAAATAAATAAAATGCGTAACACGTTTATTTATTGTCATAAATCTACAACCTCAAACCCGATTATAAATATCCTCACAACCCCAACTCATTTCCTAACAAGAGAATCGTTGTGCACAAAAATTCTGGAGAATTATTTCAAGTTCGAAAGAACCTATTCCTCCAAGAACGCTCTCAAGACCGAGAGAGATCCTCTTCCATCGGATCAAGACGATCTAAGGCGGACAACGCAAGCAAAGGTTTCTCCACGATAGCACCTGAAGACTCTTTTGGCGATGTCCAGAGATACAAGGTGCACGTGTGGATCACTACTAGATGAAGTCTACACTTGGATTCTGCGACGCAACGACAAATCACATCAGAACGTGATCAAGAATATCAACGAATAAATAACACCAAAAGGTACTTCTTTTCAATTAATTAGATTAATTATAATCAACCTGTGACGATCCACTTTTGTAGTTTCGGGAATTTTCTTCTTCTTTGTCTATTTCTGTGAATCAATCCATGGAGACTGGCATTTATCGTTGTATTGATATTGGATTGATCATTGCTAATGAAAAAAAGCCAAGTGGGCACGTCCACCCACGTGCTTCCGCTGCACCCAGAACCTTCAAGAAACACCTTGAACCTTTTGGGTTTGTGTTTACAACTTTCCACCTGTCCAGCTCTATATCTCCTAGGATTGGTTTTGTCTCAGCTCCAGCTTGAACCGCCTCCTCTAGCTTGGGAGTTCCATCCATTGCATATGCTTTTAAACTCACACCTATGTGATGGGGAAAAAGGGGGTTTTACATAAAAGAAACCATGGGCACGCATGGCCTACATATTAATGAGGATAGATGGCTCGCAGGCCGATGATTAATTTAATAAATAAATTAAAAGGAAACCAATCATATACAAAGGTCTTGGTCTATCTCATGATCATCCATACATGAAACGATATTTATGAATAAATAAAATTAGAATTCAATTATTTAATCATTATTTTTTAGGATAAATCATGCTCGAATCAATTAATTATCATCTTTAATTAATCAATCCTTTTATCTTAAACCCTTTTCTGAATTTCCTTTAGATTCTCATCCATAATAATTTTAAACAAATCAATTCATTTAAAATTATCTTTTTACGTAACTTATACCTTGGAGGCAACCCGATGAATTCCTATTCATAACTACCCAATGAGTAGAAATGAACATTACACAGATGTTAAGTTAAACACACACATATATATAAAACACCTATAAAATGTTGTGCCTCATCTTTACACCCACATGATGGTACATGTCTCATGGGTTTTTATAATAATAAATTTTAATAAATATGCGTAATTTGGATGAGTACACGACATGTAGTTCCAACTACACAGCGTGTACTATTGTTTTCCATCCATCTGAAGTACACACCCGGGGAAATGGTGTGTGAGTGTACTTGAGAAATCTTTAGAACATAAGACATGTCCAGTGAGCCACACACCATGTAGTTCCTCATTACACGGTCTATAGTCGGGAAAACTGCGTACGGGGTACATGGTCCAAACCTAACCTGAAGGGACTACACACCATGTCCAGTGTGCCACATGGAATGTAATCTAGAAACCACATGCCACCTATTCCTGGTCGACACATAGAGTCATTAAGACTTAGAAAAACTCCAATGACATGTCTTGGTTTGGAGGACCAGACCCGGTGCATTGAACCTTGGCTTCACGGCGTGTACTACTGAATACACGCCACGTGTTCTGGTGTTGTATGACTAGGAACCTTTGTCACCTCCATATGAGATCCTCTATTTTATTTTAATCAAAATTAAAATAAAATATCATTTCTTTAAGGTGAATGAGAAATGAAAGAGGAGGAACATATCTTGAAATTCATATTTGTAGAACGATTAAATTGAATTGAAACAACTAAATTATTAAATCTTTAAATCATCAATTAAATATTTAAATAATTATAAACTATGATGTAATTGCTCTGATACCACTTGTAGGTTCCAGGTGTAGTAGAAGCATGGTTGGGTTGACACCCAACTTTAATTTTTTACCATGATCAATGATTATTCGAGAATCAATACAACAATGAATGATAGTCTCCACAGAATAGAATCAAAGATTTAGATAAAGAAATAAGAGGACCAAAACCTTTAGAGAGGATCCTACAAATAATGTTTATAATTAATTTAATTAATTTCATAAAGAAAAGAATACCTGGATCTTTAGTATTTTATTTTTTGATGAAGTTGATTGTCCGAAATGACCCTTTCAGATTATCTTGTTGCGCTTGAAAGGATAAAAAATAGAATCCCTCTAGCGGTGATCCACACATACTCTGATGGCCTTTGATCGACACCACTCATTCACCGATTTCTAGCACGACAAAGAGAGTGTCATGTGTCGGTCATTCTTTATTGCTTGTTCTTTGGCCTTGAAGAACATCTCTCGTTCTTGAGAGAGGCAGAAAGAGGATTCGATAGAGAAATTGTTTAGCTCAATAATTTTCAATTCACCGAGTGTGCAATTCGGTACCTGGAACAATAGACATACGTGTCTATTTATAGACATGGGGGTTCAGTTACAATATTTAATTGCATAACAGCAATTAAATACATTCATAACCTTAGAGAAAACCCATGTTATTATTAATAATACCGCTTTATTATTTATGGTGCGCCAACTTGCGCAAAATAGAATTATAAATAAAATTCCACATCAAAAAATAATAGCAGCATTATTTTAATTTGTGCTAACTAGTTAAATAATTATTTACCATCTTGAAAATAATTATTTTACTACCGAACCAACCTTAGTCTGCTTGAACTCCACTAAAATTTATTGAACACCTGAATAAATAAATAAATAATTTATTATCTTAAATAAATATTTTATTTAAAAACTAGTAAATAAATATTTATTAAATATTCAATAAAATAAATAAATTTATTTTACCCACAATCTGGTGAATAAATATTTATTTAATTCATACAATCATTTTAACTTGAATAAAATTATTCCACTGTCTTAAGAATAATGTTTATTAATTAAATTCAAATAGAATTTAACTGAGACCACCAAAGACACTCAGTGTGTGACCCTATATTATTCTTTCTCATTGGCATTAGGTGGGCTTGACTAATGTAGAGACCCCGACCCCAGAAACCCAGGAGCCGGTGCCTTCTGAACATGATGTGTTGCTTTAAAATAAAACATGCACTGGCAAGCTACACATCATGCCCCATACAGAGGATCGTGTGTGGTTCGGGTTTTGGGAAACCGGAAACTACTGAAACAGTTAATCTTTTAAGAGTTGATACCTGAAAATTTTAAATCAAAACATAGGGTGAGCATTGAAATACTCAGTAATGGGTTTTTAAAAAGAAATGAAAACAGTGTAACATTTGAAAATATTCTTTTAAAATAAATTGAACATTCACTAAAGGAAAATTGTAACACATAAAATAAAAATGCTCAATCAAGGTTTTCAAGAAGAACATGAAACAATTATGTCAATTCTCGAAGGAGTAATAATGGTTATCATAAACAAGTACGCCATGTGATTTACTTAAGCATAAATTAAACAGTTAAGAGTAATGCATAATCAGAGTTGCGCATAAAGGAAACAACTTAAATTCTCATGTGCTGGTTACTATTTTACTAAATGATAATCAAAAATCATGCTCTAACCTATACCAGTGAAATAATAACTTTATGAAAACATAAAGGCATTAGTCGTGAAAGGATAGAAATTTTATCTTGAAAAGAACTTGATACATAACTTGAATCATGTGGCATCAACATTTTAACTCAGACAATAATTTTCGTATCACCAAGGTCCATCCCCAAGGTGTCATTTAAAAACATTACCAAGGTATATCCCCAAGGTGTCATTAAATTGGTCATCTCTAGAGATTAAGTCTTTACCCAATGCATTGGAGTGCTATCAGGGCGCACCCTTAAATTTTCCTTTATTATCATGTGAGCCACATCGTTCATGCTTTACTTAAATCGTTTGTATATTCAAGATGTCCCATACCACCTTGAATAACTCATTCATTTTAATATTACCCAAGGTGTCCCATACCACTTTGGTTAATCTAATTTCTTAGTTCATTTAGTGATATGTCAAGCATGAATTATGTACAATAATAACTAAAAATAAAAAAAAATAAAATAAAAAAAATGAACCATCACAAATTTTTCTAATACATGGTATGATAGTTAAATTTGCAAAATATGTCAATAACTAATCAAGGCATACATAGCTTAGTAAAACATTATTTTCACATGAGATAATTACTTAAAGCATATAAAATGATGATATAATAAATGGTGAATCGTTGAAATTATTATTCCATGGAAATGGAGTGCTTAAAGAAAACACTTGAAATCAGTTATGGTGACAAATAGGCCCTTGGACTTGTAAATAAGGTAAAACAAAATACATACTTTATCATAAAATGCATCAGAGGCAATGTTAGATAAACTTATTTAATAAAACATGCCCATTTGTGTGTAATAAAAACATGTTGGTTTAGCAATCACACTAATTATATCTTAATAAAATCTTACCTGCATCAAAGAATAAATTAAGTCCTATTATTTATAAAAGAATATAATAGGGTTTTTAAATTATTCCTATAAATACATATACGCATACCCATATATACCCGAAGTGTATATATGGGTTTTACACAATTCAAAAACAAAGTCTATTAAATTCCTTAGGTACTGAAGGTTACCAACCATAAATCAATTACATGGTTGAAAAATAAATCCATATAAGGTTTGTTATAAATGTAAGAATATGCATAAAAACTAAGGTTTTACAAACATAACTCCTCTTAAACATAGTTTGCATATATCAATTAAAAATTTTATTTAAAGATTGATACCCCAAAATAGGCCAGGTTAGGTTATGAGAAAACACTCATGAAACTATATATATATATATACCATATACAATAAATATAAGTTTGAGGTTTTGGAAAACTATATAATAAAACTGTATATACCGTATATAAAAACAATATACAACCCGGGGGATTTGTAAATGTGCATATATAAACTGTATATACCGTCTACATATATATGAAACTGTATATACACAATATACAAACCAATGGATTTTTATTATGTACATGTACATATATAAGCAGTATATACCGTGTACAAGTTTCTCAAAATGAAAACAAAGTATATACACACCCTTACATATGCACCCCACTGGAAACACGAAGGCCAAACTCCTGGAAGGAAAAACCGAGGGGTTTACTTTAAGTATATATATATATAAACTGTATTCACCGGGAGTATAAAATGAATATTTTCTTCAAAATATGGCAAGCATGCAAGGGCCCTTACTCATGTACCATACAGTAGAAAAACCCTTGAAGGCCATACAACCCGAAGGGTATATATTTGATTTTGTATATGTATATAAACTGTATATCTACACACCAGGAGTAAAAAACGAAGGTTTTCTCCAAAAGAATGCATGCAAGAACCCTTACCTTGATTAAGGAGGATGTTCGTTGGCTTTGCTGGAGGGTTCGAAAGGAGGTCCGAAGGAGAAGAAGCTGCCCGGGGCTTCAATGAAGCAGGGGGGTTTATAAAGGCCTCAGTGTAACTTGGGTGACTCAACCCAAGAGGTTAGACCGGTGTGGGAAAGAAGAAGGAATAGTGATCTAGAGGGGGTGTTCGAAGGTCAAGGGGAGCAGTGCGAGGGAAGAGGTCGAGGCGTCCTTGAGCAGGCCTACTGGTCGGGACCCCTGTTGCGAGGGAGAAGATGATGGGTCGTCGCGGTAAAGAAATGGATGACCGGAATCATGAATGGGAAGATCGCGTGGCTAGAGAGGGCACGTGGAAAATTTAAAGAGACCGGTTTAATGAGATCAAGGGCTGGGATTAGATCTTGGGGAAGATCGTGCGGTCAAAAGGTTTGGACGGACGAGATCGACACGGAAGTCGATCAGACGGTCCTGATTGCGCGGAGCACATCCCACATCGAATCGAAACACGGTTGGGGAGAGGTTTATAATACACAACACATAGAAACCAGAGCAATAACACGAACGAACACACACATGGGTCTTACACACGGACCCCATGCGGGCTTCAGCCCACCCCTATGCAACGCGCACCGCGGCCTTACACACGGGCCTGCGCGCGACCTAGAACACCTATGCATAGCTTGGGACCTGGTTGGACACCCACTAAACGCTTGGGGACCCCAATGGTCGGCACCTCGGGTCCCTTGGGGCTTGGTATCGACCTAGAGGGCTTGTCCCTTAAGGGATTCCCTCAGCTTGGCCGGGACCCAACCCAAATTTTTATTAAAAACTTATTTAAATTTATAAAATAACCAGTATAAGCATACTTATTTCAAAATAAAGTGTAGTATAAATAGTTATACTACATAGAGTTAATAAAATAAAAACAAATAGTTTTAATTTAAAATATAAATCCCTTTACTAGCTTATGTAAAATATTTCATATCAACATAATTTTTAATAAAAATTTATTTAGACTTCCGAAATAACTAGTTTAAGTATACTTAGTTCAAAATAGTGTGTAATATAAATATTTGTACAAAAAATGAGTAAATATACAATAAAAACAAATATTTTCAACTTAAAATTTAAATCCCTTTTCTATAAATCTTTTAAAATATATACCTTTTATATTTTACATGAAACACCATTATAATTATTTGGATATTTAAAATATGAACCTATCTGTTTTCATAAAATTTAAAAGATCAATAGTTTTCCCCCAATTCATAATTTTAGTGGTCGAAAGATACAATTATTATAGATACCCTTTAAACATATCTTTTATAAAAATAATAATAAGTTTTCAATAATATAAGTACCCATCGAAAAAAAAAAACGATTTATTTCAAAGAATACTCTTTTTATTTTAAAACTATGATTATTTTGTGAAACATATTATAATATTTGAAATATTATAAAATTATAAGGGCATTAAAACAAGTTTTCATATAAACATAAATTTATCAACGACACCCAAAGGTTGTTTTGAAAACCCAACGGCTATATAAATTTAATGGTCATAACTTAAAGGAACATTATAAAAAGAAGGGGAATTTCACAAAATCAAAACACTTGAACCAGGAAGGATGGATCTCCTCATACCATTGGTGCTGAGTACATGCACAGTGGTTCTGGATGTTATATTTTTCACACTGATGGACCCTGAAGATGAATACTATCCGATTACTCGAGTTGTGATTCTTAGTAGTCTTGTTGTGGCTGTGTTAGGTCTTGTGCATGGTATTTTCAACTAGTTGGGTCTTGTTGCAATGTAACTTTCTAAATATATACCAGTTTACTGTATTCTTCATGTTTTATTTCATTTCAAAATCTTTATTAGAACACAAGGCACAAAATAAAACAAGAGACATCATTAAAAGCATAACATATAAAACAAGAGCCATTACTAAAAGCATAACGTTGTTCACTTGGACCAGTTCATAAAACCTGGGGCGTCACACCTAAAGTCCAAGAGTACTGTCTAGCAATAGATCAGGGAACCCAAGCGAAAGAACTTAAAGTCACAATAATGAAATCCACATACAGACGCTCACTGTGTAATATATTCCCTTTTACACAATATCTCATCAAGTGGGTTTCATGATAATGCCATCAACATTTATGCTTGATACGTCATTATTTTACTACCTAAAATAAACTCATTGTTACACCATAGACATGGAATTTGACACGAAAGTTATATTTCAATCAAAGGGCCGAGATATCAACTTCCATAAATAGAAGGGAAAAATCCTTCCTCAACTTATCCATTAATAACATGCCACTCGTGACACACCCAATGTACCCTATTTCACGCCAACTGTCTGCATGACAGTTTTCATCAGTAAATTAAAGTGCACGAGTCGTGAAATGTATAAATGATAATATTAAAGTATAAGGATCATTACACACACTCACAGATAGAAATATTTGATGACAAAAAAACATGAGGAATTTCTACTAGTAGGTCTATTCTCATAATCTCCTATCTTATAGATTACAAAGTGTGAACTTCATGAGAGGAAGTCTCACCTGCTTATGAGTACTCGCACCCAACGATATGAATTTTATGTGTCCCATAATAGTATGTCATCCAACCATAGAACTATATTTAAGAATATTGTTATAGCATTTCAAGGTTCTCATCATAACATGGAACCGCTATGACTTTATCAATGCAACAAATACTCTAGGACATTATTACATCATGTCATAAAGAACAATGAACAATATGAAATAAGATGTTTAATATTTAAATACATTAAATATCCATGTAATCAAGGTAAAACCAGTTGGTTCTAGGATACCAACTCTTACACTTCATGTCTCTTCAACCATGTTTGAAATTTACATTTAGGACATGGAAATTTTATTACCCTATCTATAGATTGATTGAAAATTTAAAAAAATAAAAACTCCTCCAAACCCTTATCATATTGAGGTTTGTTCCTAGGTAATCTAATCCAATTATTTTATATATATCACCAACTTCCTACACTTTCAAAAAAAATATTTATATAATAATGAAGGATTAAAATAAAATTATCAACTCTTTATATATTTTACAATGAGATATCATGTCACGAACCAACCCGAGTCGACCCTGAACTGGTCACCCGAGCCGACCCGCGATAAGGCCCAAGGGGTGTTCCCGATCCCCATGGGTTGTCAACTAGTGTTAGGCATCAAAACTAAACTAGAGGGAATGATTTGGACCATAAATGAAAGACAAGTAAAGAAGTGAAAAAAGTATAATAACGCAAGGAAAATAAATGACACGAAAATGGAGGAACAACCAACAACAGAAAACTAACCTGACCACGACCAAAACTCCTCACGACTCCGAGATTCGCTCACTAGTCCACAACCAAATCTCGCCCATAGTGAGAGAGCTCAAGTAAAACCTACAACAAAACTAAAAACAGGAAAACACTATAGGCATGAGTATTAAAACTCAGTAGGCATGCCCAAAAAACTATTCCCAATTCACTACCTTTAAACAAATAAATTTACTAATTTTAGGTTTGAACTAAATTATAAAAAATATGGGTTTCCACACACACACTTCCATTTATAAGACAAGTAACAATCCATTTCCCTTTTTAATTTAAAAACAAGTTTAATGTTTGAAAAGAACAGGTTCATTTCATTTTAAAACATTTCTGCAAACAAGTTAGAAATTCAAATTTTAGTTTTTAGTCAAAGGGAAAACCACACACAACATGCAACACACACTAAGGGAAATGGAAGAGAAGTGTCACATAGGGGCCAACAACTGAACTAGACCTCTCAATCGTCCGCCACATAAAAATAAACACTAAAGAAAACATGGGCCGAACCTAGGAGCTCGTGAACAATCCAGAACATACCATACCTGTGACTCATCCTGAAGGCATGCCTACTCTTGATGAAGTCATAACGCCCAAATGCCCGGTGTTGCCCTACATAGCCTAACCGAGGGGCCCAATCCTCTAGCAGAGTATAATCGTACTAAGGGCCACTAGCCAGTGCATAATCTAAACTAGTGCAACAATCGTTCTCAGAATATTCACTTACTATTCCAGGTTCCCATGTTAACACATATAATAAACAGGGGTGAGTCAACAATTTCAAACAAGAAACCAATTCCAATGTACAAACATCACACACAAGAATCTCACATAATCATCGAACACAACAATATCACCCCTGTGTTATCCCAAATAAAGTTTTCTCAAAATAATTTATTTTATCAAAGTACCAAACGGGCCTTAACCAACCAATTTTAAAGAAAATCCTCATTTCTAAAGAGAACCAAAACACTTATTCATGCTTCAAAAGAAAACATTTATCAATAAACCAGAACTACATTTTAAATTCCATGAATTATGTTTAAAATCCAAACGCGCATTCTTTCACTACTGGGTGTTCATTCATCAGGAAAATATTTCACGTGTCATGCATAAAATAAATGTCTCTTTTTTTACATCAAGTGATCATTTAAAAAATGATTATCTAATACTATTTCTTATTTATTAAAATTAATAAAATATCAAGCAATTAATAATTTTTGAATTTAAATGCGAGTGCAGTGGGGGTCCTACCTCAACTTGCACCTCGGTTACAAAGACATGACACGTCTCACACTCGTGCACTAGTATGCACAACCTGCTGACAACTGCAATATCATAGAAAAACCTTTCCAACATGCTGCAACCGCAAAGATAACTAAAATACATAAACACAGACTTTAAACAATCCAAATGAACAAAGAGCACAAAAGAACCACCTCGACCTACTTTCAAAACATAACTCACATCGATTGAACTAGTTAACAAATCACTTTTTGATATAAAAAGACAAACGGGCCTCTAGGTTCCATGGATCTATTTTTCAAACTAATTCAAAGAGTCATATGAAGAGGACCACAAGATTTCGAAAACAAAAACTGCTTAAAAAAACTAGGTCTCAAGAAAAATACTAACTCAAAGCACCATCTTCGTTTGGAGGCGCATCCATGTGCGCACCTCGTGCCTGCATGGATGTGCCAGCATCTAATGGCGCATCAAACCTCCAAAGAGACATACTGTAACATCCAAGATAAATAAAGAATATGAATTTTTCATATTTATTAATTTTTTAATTAAATATTAATTTTACTTTAAAAGGGTTTCTATGTTCGATAGCGTACCCGATACGCAACAACGGGTTTCTTTGAAATCTTACGTTGCACACCAATAATATAATATTATTATTTTAAATGGTAGTCAACTCTGAGCTATTGTATTTGCAGGAATGAACAAAACTAAATACAATATGATTATACATGTTTGTTAAATGTATTTACATTTATCCAATAAAATTTAGAGGCTTAAAATGTGAATGAATCAAATTTTAAGCATAATTTACATTAAAAGGCCGATTTATCACCTTTTAATGGAGAACCCTTTTTAAATCTAGTTTTGGTAACTTTAATACATATATAAGACCAAATAAAATCCTTCTTTAGAATGGGGACATCAAAATTTACTTTGTGTAAATTTTTGGAATTTTTCCGATAAAGTTCATTTTTTAATGAATAGTGAAAAATATTGTATTTTAATTCAAAAGTGCATTTTAATCTAATTTATTTATATAGTTATATTATCTTTTTAATTGGTTTTAAAGTGAAATTAAAATATATTTTTAAAATTTAATCCAATGAAGGCCATTTTAATTAATTTCACTTTAAAATTGGACATAAACAAGTAGCAATCTTTTGATAGTTATTGTTTCTTAAAAACAAGTTATTTGTTTTGATAACGAGAATTAATTTTAAAATTAATTAATGCCACTTCTAATTTTAGAATTTTAAAAAATAGACATCATTTTTGAATTCGGAATATCAAATATAGCTTAGGGTGAATTTTTGGTATTTTTCTTTAAAACTTAAATTTTTGATGAATAGTGAAACCACTTAGTGGTAGTTAAAAAAACTGACTTTTTCATGTAAATTAAATTTTACCACTTCTATGAATTTAATTTCCAAAATCCGACATACATGGTTGTTATCAAGAAGTAAAATGTGGTTCATTAAGATGAAAATATTTTTTGGTGAATAGTAACTTTTGACTTTTATTTACCGCGGTTAAAGGTAAATAGGGTAATTCAAGGTAAAAAAATATTATAATAATTAAAAATTACCTTAACACTTGTCCTAACCTTATTGGTTGAGACATGGGAGACTATGGGCATCTTTGGGTCGATTTTGGGACCCCATGAAGCCACTTAAGAGTGATAATGACACTTTAGATTAATTAATTTAATGTAAAGGCAAAAATGACATAAACAAAAATATTTTAGTAAATTAATTTTTATATGGTGTTATATAAGGAATAGTTATTTATATAAATATTCATTGTAAATATAAAAATATTTCCTACATCATGTTATTTTTTTTATAATTTTTAGACATCAAATAAATTAAATTATTTATGACACAATAATGATGCAGTATTTACCTCATTAATAAATGATTTAAATAAATAAGATTATAATGATTAAAATATTATACAAAACATTTCCAATTCTTATTGGATGATTTTATTTCGACCACGAGTCATCTTATCTTCATCTGTAATGATTTTTGGACCTTTTGAAATCGAATATCATTATATAATAAAATAATATTTTCACACTTTCCTAAAGAGCCCCTCCTCTCCCTTATAAAAGGAGACCATTTCTATCCAAATCCTCACACCTCTCAAGCCATTTGTCTTGTCCAAAATATTTTAAATTAATCTCTCTACATCCCTCTCCTCCCCTTAGAAGCCTTAACTTAGGCAGAAGGCACTTCAAGAAGTCCTTTGGTTCAAACCAAAGGGAGTTACCCAAATTAAAGGTAACAATTTATCTTAATTTGTTTTCTTTTATTTTAATTCTCCAACCCCTAAAATCTTTTTATTCCTTTATTTTGTAAAAACACCAGTATCCTCAATATACTAGGATTTTTTTATGAGAATGATTCAAACTACACTTACACACACCTCTATCTAATGGATGAAGAACATAATGTCTCTGTGGATGACAAACTAACGCCTCACGAAACGATGATTGTTAAAATATCTCCAACCACCTCTCATGGTGGCCATTATGATGGAACTGTATTTATATATGATATATATTATGTTTATTTTTTCTTTATGATTCTGTATTTTCCATTTATAGCACGCCTTTATGGTTTCCATAGTGGGTAAATATGTTAATCTCATTTGAGGAAGCGCGGACTACTGCCCCCTCAAAGTGATGTGACTCGTTAATGCCTTATGTGGGATGTATAAAGGATAGAGTTAACAATATTATATATGATATTATACTGTAATTATAATATACCTATGTATCATTATGTTTTAATTCCATTAAAATAAGAAATATAAATGAAAGTAGCGTTCATGCGTACGTATGGCTTACCGTCTCCATGAACGGTGCATTTCATTTCTTACCTCTAAATGTTATGTAATATTATAAATACATGTATATACTGGATATAAATGATATATATGATATATAAATCATGAATATCATTATGAATATAATGAAACTTTGACCACATGAACAACATGTAATTATAAGAAGTCCATTTTTGACTCAAGTACCAAATATCAACAAAATGAACATTATTAACTTAAATGATTACATAATGTTTATAACATGATAATAAGTGATATAAAAGGAATAATAAACTTTAAAAAGGTTATTAATCAAGTATAAATTAACTTTAGTTTATTATTCAGGAGATTAAAGAACGATCGAGTCAAGTTGGACACGAGGTAAGGGATCCGACCTCTCTTTATTTTCAAGTACTCTCTTTTATGTCATCTATTTTATGATCCATGTTCTTATGTTGGATGATGTTATTTTGTATTCACCATACTATAATTTTTATTTTCATATTATGAGATACCCCCTCTTACTCTCATCAATTCATTTTAAGAATTTTTAAGTGGCGCCGTTAGGATGCCGAATTTTTGTAAGGGATTTTCTTTTCTAACTTTTAATTCCGTGAAATTTCCATTGTTAGCCACTTATTCATTTCATGTGGTGTATTATGTACTGAATTTTGATTTATATTATCATGATTATCATTATATTCATGGTATTCTGTGATTATTTTTATGGTTATTAACTTCTGGTCATACCACTCGATTGAATTACAACGTGGTAAGGGGCCTTCATCTCACTAGTTTTTATTCCTGTGAGATTCATGCTATATTTGCCACTATATCATTTTGTGTGGTGTATTTAATTCCCATGATTGTAATATTTGTGTAATAAAATTTCATTTATAAGTATTTACATCTTCATTGGATGATCCTTCTTTCATGTGGCATATGATTTGTAAGTTACCAAATCGGTAAGGGAACCTTTCACCCTCCTCTTTTTAAAAGACTAATTTTTGTAATGTCTTTTAATTTACATCTTATTATGTTGGGATATGTTACTATATATTCTTATTGATGTAAAATTTATGTCTAAGTGATGAGATACCCTTTTTATCTCATCAAATCATTTTCTTAATTTTAAAGTGATGCCGTTAGGCTGTCGAATTTTTAAAAGGGAACTTCTTAACCCGATTTCGATTCTTTGGGTTAAACTTGTACTTCTTGAATATGTCATCCTATGAATATGTGTGAATAAAATCTGATTGTTTTAAAATTAATATCCACTTATATTGGGAATATTTATATTTTTAACACATAATTATGTGATTGATTTATCCTTAATTTAAGGATACCATCTTTATAAGGGATTTCATCCCAATTTACATTACCACTGAGACTTCATTGTTGTTATGCACCAATTCACTCTTATATGGTGTATATACTTTCCTTTGACATATTATATCATGAATACATTTATTCTCATGATATTATAAAGTTCTGATTCAATGTTATTACTAAATTATTTGTATTCAATAGTGTCCCATTTTTTCAAAAACTCTTTAACTAAAATATCGTTTTAAATGTTTTAAAGGTTTGTTCTTATAAATATTTATCATTAATTTCCATGTTTTCAAAATGGTTTTATGGATTTATTTATATGGAAATTAATGTTTTCAAATGAAAAATTTATTTAAAAATTTCAAAGTGGTATGGGACACTTTGATTCAAAAATATCTTTATTAAATGTTTTAAATGGTTTTGAAAATGGTTTGATAAGGCCTTGATTATGTCAATATCTTGAAATGATATATGTTGATTGTGAAGTGAAAATGTTATCTTTCCTTTATGCATGGTTTATGTGTTATGAATTTGTTATGATTATTGGGCATTGTTTACGTATATGGGTGGTTCTATGATAAACCTAGGGCGGGGGAGCCCGAGATAGTTCTCCAATGCATTGGGTAACATGATGGAGGTAAACGTGATGGTTCTCCTAAGAGATTTAGGGAATATACTGTGATGGTTATTCCAAGTGTAACTCCCTATGTAGCTATGATAGCTACAATGTAAGTTTGATATGGATGTCATAAGTAAACTTTATAATTTATAATTTGTGTGTGTTATTCATAAATCTTATGATTTCATAAGGTATGTTATGATTGAAAAGTATGGTTTCATTTATTTTTATTTATTTTTGGGTTAATGTTTTCCGTCCTTATTTTATAACCCTTACTATGATTTTTTATGCTCATCCCAGGTTTTTGAAATGTTTTCCACATTACTTAAAGATGAATAGGGTCAAGGATGGGATCAAGGAAAAGTCATGCTATCTAAAACACGGAACTAGACATGTTTTTTAAGAGTTTTTTATTTTATAGAAAAAATGGATACTAAGTAGTAGTGTCTACTTGTAATATTCAAGTTGTAATGTAATAGTTATGGCCTAATTCTCTAAAACTCTAAACCTGAAAAGATCCTCAATGTGAATTATTCATTTAATTCAATATTATGTAATATTTAAGGCCGCGTCCTTATAGTTGGTATCATAGGTCGGTTTAGATAACTTTAGAGGTTAGGGTACAATTTAAGCATAAGTGACATTACCATAATGGTTAAGATTTTAGAAACAGTCATAGTTGTTTTTATAAATTGAATGAGTTTAAGATAACCTGAATAAGTATATCTTAGTTATTACCCTCCTCATATGATGTTATATGATGATTTTACTGATATAATCACATTGACCTTTTTGGTTATAGTAAATGGATGGATCTAGCAGGCACCAAAGTAACAGTGGATATGAAGAAAACTATGACAGTTTTCTGAACGAGCAGCTAAATGATATGGGAGCTGCAATGAGAACTCTTGTGGTTATTCTCAACCAACTATCTAGAGTCATGATTGACCACCTGAACCTTAGTGATTTTTATAAGACATAATATATTCGAGAAACAAATCCCTACGGATGTTTAGGTAATAATCATAAAGGAAAGTATGTTAAAAAACATATGTGTCAAAGATGTGGAAAGAAACACATAGGAAAATGTTTCAAAGGGAAAGAAAGATGCTATAGATGTGGAAATGAAGGTCATAAAGCAAGAACCTTCCATGGAAAAAGGAAGCATCTAGTTGACTCTAGGAAAGTGAAAGAAGTTATTTCTGAAGGATCAATTGAATTTTTTAAATGTGGTGAGCATGGTAATTATGAAAACACATGTTCTATGAAGAAGTTTCGGGAATGGGATCACCAGGATCATAAAAATATTTGTTTACCAATACCTAATTCCATTCCGATTGAGGATGAAGAAACTGACAATGAGCAATGAAAGGTATGGATTATTTATTAACATGTGTTTTCCTATTATTAAAATCTTAGGATATGATTCATGATTTTTTTTAGGAAAGAAGTATTTCAGAATAAGTTGGAAATGAATGGTTAATGGATCAAGAATAATGTTGAATGAGTAAGAATTCAAAATATAAGGGATTTAAGAGTTATGGTAGATTTCAGGATGGTGAAATGCTTAAAAGTATTAAGGTTCTTTTGATGATGGTATTACATTAGAAGAATTTTTATAGTATGTGTAACCCTAAAGTTTGATATATGAAAATTTTATTCAAGGAATAATTATATTTTTTTTGTGTTTATAGTTATAAAGAACCATTTGGGTTTATATTATCCTTGAATTTGAGGCAATTACCAGTTAGTACATTTTGGGATGCCAAATGAAAGTTATTAGATAACCTTTGTGGTTAAAATATGTTATGGTTTTTTTGATGAATTTATCTCTTTTGGGAATGTTATAAAATTATGTAGTTTTTGAAAAGGGACAACACGCAAACCGTGTGACAACCCGTCGCGTCAGAAGAAGCTGTGGGAATCAAACCCACAACCAAAGTGCGACTAGTATTTATCGCCTACCAGTAGACTACGTGAAGTCTCTGGTTAGTATGACTAATTCTTTTTAGTTAGATGATCTTATGAATCATGAATAAGTTGATTTTGGGTTATCTATGGAAATGATTAACCTATCATGGAGGATATGTGATTAGGTTAATTACTTTTCAATATGAGACTTTAAGAGTAAATGATGTTATTTGGAGATAAATGTTAAGATTTACCTTGGAAGACTATGTGATTAAATCTTTCAGAGATTTGGGTTTCAATATTAGTTTGGATTACTTTGAAGAATTTTAAGGATAACTGTTTATTTAATGGTCTTTCTTGAACATTGGGTTCTTTTTGTTGAATTTTTGAGATTAAGAGTAGTATTTATTTTTATAAAGTATTATACTTTTGGTGATTATCTGATCTTATACTAAAAGTTTTGGTTTTAGTTAATATCTAAAGATATGGGAAATATATAGTTCATATTTTGTGGATTATGTGATTCTATCGAAGTTTATTATAGTGCTCTTAATGTGAAAAAAAGTCATCCTGAATATTCATCATTTGGAGAAAATATGAGTTTGTGTTAGAAATATAGTAAAAGATGAATGTATACATGAAAAGTAAGTATATTTACTTTTGTTTTTGGTTAATCTCATAAATAAATTTTTCAACGAAAAGTAACTTTAAACAAAAACCTTGTTCGTTAACTTTTCCTACTAGGGAATCAAAGACTGTTTAACCCATCACAAGTTTGTGATTTTCTGGTGGTTAAATTTCTCCTAAACATGTTTCCTAACACTCTCCATCCGAACTTGACACTTTGTATTCTCCTCCATATCCATGTTTTCATGAAATCTTAGTATGGGTTAACTCGGGTGACATTTGTGCTTCTCTTTATTTCTTTTAAAGTGATAGTTTTACTGACTCTTTTTCCGATATGGTACTTTCAATAAAGTTTCTAAGCCCAAATTTCAAAATTGCGAGGATGCAATTATTAAAAGGGTGGAAGGGTGTAACATCCTAGGTAAATAAATAATATTACCTTTTCACATTTATTAATTTTTGAATTAAATATTAATTTTACTTTAAAAGGGTTGTTGTGTTCGATAGTGTACCCGATACACAACAACGGGTTTCTTTGAAATCTTACGTTGCATACTAATAATATAATATTATTATTTTAAATGGTAGTCAACTCCGAGATGTTTTATTGGCAGGAATGAACAAAAATAAAGAAAATATGATTATACATGTTTGTTAAATGTATTTACATTTATCCAATAAAAGTTAAAGGCTTAAAATGTGAATGAATCTAATTTTAAGCATAATTTACATTAAAAGGCCGATTTATCGCCTTTTAATGGGGAAAAATTTTTAAATATAGTTTTGGTCACTTTAATACATTATATATGACCAAATAAAATCCTTCTTTATAATGGGGACATCAAAATTTACTTTGTGTAAATTTTTTGAATTTTTCCGATAAAGTTCATTTTTTAATGAATAGTGAAAAATATTGTATTTTAATTCAAAAGTGCCTTTTAATATAATTTATTTATATGGTTATATTATATTTTTAATTGGTTTTAAAGTGAAATTAAAATATATTTTTAAAATTTAATCCAATGATGGCCATTGGAATTAATTTCACTTTAAAATTGGACATAAACAAGTATCAATCTTTTGATAGTTATTGTTTCTTAAAAACACGTTATTTGTTTTGATAACGGGAATTAATTTTAAAATTAATTAATTCCACTTCTAAGTTTTGAATTTGAAAAAATAGACATCATTTTTGAATTCAGAATATCAAATAGAGCTTAGGGTGAATTTTTGGTATTTTCCTTTAAAAATTCAATTTTTGATGAATAGTGAAACCACTTAGTGGTAGTTAAAAAAACTGACTTTTTCATTTAAATGAAATTTTACCACTTATGTGAATTTAATTTCAAAAATCTGACATACATGGTTATTATCGAAAAGTAAAATGTGGTTCATTAAGATGAAAATAATTTTTGGTGAATAGTAACTTTTGACTTTTATTTACCGCGGTTAAAGATAAATATGGTAATTCAAGGTAAACAAAATATTATAATAATTCAAAATTACCTTAACACTTGTCCTAACCTTATTGGTTGAGTCATGGGCGACCATGGACATCTTTGGGTCGATTTTGGGACCCCATGAAGCCACTTAAGAGTGATAACGACACTTTAGATTAATTAATTTAATGTAAAGGAAAAAATGACATAAACAAAAATCTTTTAGTAAATTAATTTTTATATGGTGCTATATAAGGAATCGTTATGTCTATAAATATTCATTGTAAATATAAAAATATTTCCTACATCATGGTATTTGTTTATAATTTTTAGACATCAAATAAATTAAATTATTTATGACACAATAATGATGCAGTATTTACCTCATTAATAAATGATTTAAATAAATAAGATTATAATGATTAAAATATTATACAAAACATGTCCAATTCTGATTGTATGATTTTATTTCGACCATGAATCATCTTATCTTCATCTGTAATGATTTTTGGACCTTTTGAAACCGAATATCATTATATAATAAAAAAATATTTTCACACTTTCCTAAAGATCCTCTCCTCTACCTTATAAAAGGAGACCATTTCTATCCAAATCCTCACACCTCTCAAGCCATTTGGCTCATTCAAAATATCCCCAATTAATCTCCCTACATACCACTACTCCCCTTATAAGCCTTACCTTAGGCATAATGCACTTCAATAAGTCCTTTGGTTCAATCCAAAGGGAGTTACCCAAATTAAAGGTAACAATTTCTCTTAATTTGTTTTCTTTTATTTTACTTCTCCAACCCCTAAACTCTTTTTATTCCTTCCTTTTGTAACAACAACAGTATCCTAAATATACTAGGATGTTTTTATGAGAATTAGTCGAACTACACTTACACACACCTCCATCTAATGGATGAAGAACATAATGTTTTTGTGGATGACAAACTAACGCCTCACGAAACGATGATTGTTCAAATATCTCCAACCGCCTCTCATGGTGGCCATTATGATGGAAATTTATTTATATATGATATATGTTATGTTTATGTTTTCTTTATGCTTCTATATTTTCCATTTATAGCACACCTTTATGGTTTCCATAGTGGGTAAATACGATAATCTCATTTGAGGAAGCGCGGACTACCGCCCCCTCAAAGTGATGTGACTCGTTAATGACTTATGTGGGATGTATAAAGGATAGAGTTAATGATATTATATATTATATTATACTGGAATTATAATATACCTATGTATAATTATGTTTTAATTCCATTAAAATAAGAAATAGAAATGAAAGTAGCGTTCATGCGTACGTACAACTTACCGTCTCCATGAACGGTGCATTCCATTTCTTACAACTAAATGTTATGTACTATTATAAATACAAGTATATAATGGATATATATGATATATATGATATATAAATCATGAATATAATTCTGGATATAATGAAACTTTGACCACATGAACAACATGTAATTATAAGAAGTCCATTTTTGACTTAAGTACCAAATATCGACAAAACGAACATTATTAACTTAAATGATTACATAATGTTTATAACATGGTAATAAGTGATATAAAAGTAATTATAAACTTTAAAAAGGTTCTTAAGAAAGTAAAAATTAAAATTAGTTTGTTATTCATGAGATTAAAGAACGATCGAGTCAAGTCGGACACGAGGTAAGGGATCCGACCTTTCTCTTTCTTTTCAAGTACTCTCTTTTATGTCATTTCATTTATGCTCCATGTTCTTATGTTGGAGGATATTATTTTGTATTCAACATACTTTAATTTTTATTTTCATATTATGAGAGACCCCCTATTACTCTCATCAATTCATTTTAAGAATTTTTAAGTGGCGCCGTTAGGATGCCATATTTTTGTAAGGGATTTTCTTATCTCACTTTTAATTCCATGAAATTTCCATTGTTTGGAACTTATTCATTTCATGTGGTGTATTTTTTACTGCCTTTTGATATATATTATCATTATTATCATTATATTCATGGTATTCTGTGATTATTTTTATGGTTATTAACTTCTGGTCATACCACTCGATTGAATTACAACGTGGTAAGGGGCCTTCATCTCACTAGTTTTTATTCCTGTGAGATTCATGATATATTTTCCACTATCTAATTTTGTGTGGTGTATTTACTACCCATTATTGTACTCTTTGTGTAATAAAATTTCATTTAAAATTATTTACATCTTTATTGGATGATACTTCTTTCATGTTGCATATGATTTGTAAGTTACCAAATCGGTAAGGGAACCTTTCACCCTCCTCTTTTTAAAAGACTTATTTTTGTTATGTCTTTTAATTTACATCTTATTATGTTGGGATATGTTCTTATATATTCTTATTGATGTAAAATTTATGTCCAAGTGATTATATACTCTTTTTATCTCATCAACTCTTTTTCTGAATTTTAAAGTGACGCCGTTAGGCTGTCGAATTTTTACAAGGGAACTTCTTAACCCAATTTCGATTCTTTGGGTTCAACTTGTACTTGTTGAATATGTCATCCTATGAATATGTGTGAATGACCTATGATTGTTTTACACTTAATATCCACTTATATTGGGTGTATTTATATTTTTCACACATAATTATGTGATTGATTTATCCTTAATTTAAGGATACCATCTTTATAATGGATTTCATCCCAATTTACATTACCATTGAGACTTTATTGTTGTTATGCACCAATTCACTCTTATATGGTATATATACTATCCTTTGAAATATTATATCATGAATCCATTTATTATCATGATATTATAAAGTTTTGATTCAATGTTATTCCTCAATTATTTGTATTCAATAGTCTCCCATTTTTTCAAAAACTCGTTAACTAAAATATCATTTTAAATGTTTTAAATATTTATTCTTCTAAATATTTATCATTAATTTAAATGTTTTAAAAATGGTTTTATGGATTTATTTATATGGAAATTAATTTTTTCAAATTATAAATTTATGTAAAAGTTTCAAAGTGGTATATGAGACTTTGATTCAAAAATATCTTTATTAAATGTTTTAAATGGTTTTGAAAATGGTTTGATAAGGCCTTGATTATGTCAATATCTTGAAATGATATATGTTGATTGCAAAGTGAAAATGTTATCTTTCCTTTATGCATGGTTTATTTGTTATGAATATGTTATGGTTATTGGGCATTGTTTACGTATACGGGTGGTTCCATGATAAACCTAGGGCGGGTGAGCCCGAGATAGATCTCCAATGCATTGGGTAACATGATGGAGGTAAACGTGATGTTTATCCTAAGAGATTTAGGGAATATACTGTGATGGTTATTCCAAGTGTAACTCCCTACGTATCTATGATAGCTATAATGTAAGTTTGATATGGATGCCATAAGTAACCTTTATGATTCATTATTTGTGTGCGTTATTCGTAAATCTTATGATTTCATAAGGTATGTTATGATTGAAAAGTATGGTTTCATGGATTTGTATTTATTGTTGGGATAATGTTTTCCTTCCTTATTTTATTACCCTTACTGATCTTTTTATGCTCATCCCAAGTTTTTGAAATGTTTTCCACAGGACTTAAAGATGAATAGGGTCAAGGATGGGATCAAGGAAAAGTCATGCTATCTAAAACATGGAACTGGACATGTTTCTTTTTAAGAGTTTTTTATTTTATGGAAAAAATGGATACTGAGTAGTAGTGTCTACTTGTAATATTCAAGTTGTAATGTAATAGTTATGGACTAATTATCTAAAACTCTAAACTTGAAAAGATACTCAATGTGAATTATTCATTTAATTCAATATTATGTAATGTTTAAGACCGGGTCCTTATACATACAAAATCATTTCCAAAAAAATATTAAGTTCCATAAAAATGTTTCTATGATCAAACACTACTCAAGACATCCAAAAATGCATTTTTTTCTCTTAACAAGAAAACACTCCCGCCAATCTCTTCCATCACAAAAACTCCACACAAACCAAAATAATTATGTGGCAGGAAGCGAATTACATTTTTTTATATTAATTAAATAGACGCAAGGGGTGAAAACCATATTTGATAATGTAAACAAAACCCAAACATATTTTGGGGTACAAATAAATAGGCATAACCAATAACTGCTTAAAAACATAATTTCAACAAAATTATATCGATTAAAAAACATCATTATAAGTTAGGAAGAAGCATCTTAAACACACGAATTGTGAAATAAAAATTATTTAAAAGAATTAAAGTATTAATGGAGAGCTTCGGAAAGGAAAAGTGTGACTCCACCTACCTCAAACACGCACAAAAGCGATGAAACTTCAAGAAATGAAGAACCACACCCTGCAAACTAACTGCACCCTCAAGAAAGTCTTGCACTACCGAGAACATTCCATAGGGTGTCCATAGAGACACATCGCAAGGGGGAGATAGGGCGCCAGAGTAGCGTAGAGTGGCTGCTGGAGCAAGGGAGCCGGTTGTCCAGAGCGCGGAACACACAATAGGGTTTGCGCTGCTGTTGGTTAGTCAGAAAAGAGGTTCAGATGGGACTTTAACGGGTTGAAAGTGGGCATGGAGAGGCTAGAGCTCCAGCAAAGAGGCAGCTGGCCGGAGCAGCGGTGCGGAGGCCGGATGAGTCAGATGGGCGGCGGGCACCGGAGACGGCAGGGGGTGTAAGGTGGCTGGGGGCCGGATAATGGTAGAGAGAGCAGGGAGGCGGGAGCCGGGTGCGCTACTGCCTGCTAGAGAATGGAGGGCCAGAGGCCAGGCTGCTGGCTAGGGAAAGACCGACATGAGGGATGGGGGGTGAGAGATGTGGTGTGAGTGAGAGCCAATGGTGGAGGGGCTAGGTGCGAGCGGGTGGCCAGCCGGGTGTTGCACAGGGAACCAGAGGGCTAGGTCGCGATGGGGAAGGGAGGAGCCTGGCACGGCGGACAGAGGGCCGGGGAAGGGGACTGTGTAGCGCGGGTGGCAGGAGGCGGTGAGGTCGAGGGCAGGGAGAGGACAACAGAGTGGTAGGTGGCGGGATCTGCAGGGCGAGGCGAGGTCATCCGGAGCGTTGCGCAAGGAACCGGGGGAGGGGTGGCTGGGCAAGGGGGTTCACACAGAGGGGGTGCGCCGTGGGTAGGGGAAGAGGGGAAAGTGGGGGTTCGAGCTGCTGGTAGAACTAGGGTTTCTTATTTTTTTCATAATAGTAATAATAATAATAATAATAATAATAATAATAATAATAAAACCAGAAAATAATACTAATAAAAATTACAATAATTAAGATAATAATAATAATAAAAATTAATAACAATAAAAATAATAAGTATAACAATAATAATTAAAATAACGATGATAAAGATAATAATAATAAAAGATATAATAATAAAAGTAATAATAATAATAAACATAATATTAATAATAACACCTCATTAATAATAGTATTATTAATTACATAATAAAATTATTATTATTACAAATTAGACATTCAACTCACTTTATTTACATAAAAATTTATTTATTTGAGTCGTTAAACATTTGTGCGGGAAACCGAGCTAACGACGCAACTACCGCCCACAGTGCGGTGACCACACACGGTTCTGAAACCCACTAAAAATATTAAACGATGAAAATTTTAAGTCAGGACCCAACCCAAACCTTGGTGTGAGAACCCCGAGTCAAGAATTAAATAAATAAAAAAATGTATTAAAGGTCAGGGTGTGACAATTCTCCCCACCACAGACACTTTCTGCCCCCAGAAAGTCACCCGACTGAACAATAGACAAAAAAAGAGTCCATGCCTGACTGAAACTGAAAGGAACCACACCACAAGAGAATGAGAGAACATGAGAGGGTTCTCCCCACCACAAGAATTCAACTAACGTGGAAAATTAACACTCAAACACACCATCCCAGAAAGAGGGGGGGGGGGTGTCACGGGAACTCCCAACCGACCCAAACTAAATTTTATAACACACCTCTGCTAAAGCTTGAAACTCTCGACCCAGACTAGAAACTCCCAACACTAGGAGAAAAACCTATGAGAAGTACATAACCCCAAATAGTGAATCAGAGCATAACCACAAGCCTTTACTCCTCCGTAGGCACTGAAACCTCCAAACGAACACAACTAAATTGATATCAACCCATACAAGGGCCAAACAAACTTTTAACAAAAATGAAATATTCAGAAAACCATGATCAGAGAATCAAAACTGTTTGGATTATGATAGAACAAGTCCATCATAACTTCATGAAAAAACAATGAACTTAAAATAATGTCAAAACTTTAGCAACAGAAAACAATAATGAAAATACTTTTAATGTTCCACCGCCAACACGAAACATGAAACACGAACTGAGGCTTCACACCCCCAGTAACTCTTGACTGTGAGTGAGTTTCACCCCAAGATCTGTGGCTGGGGCTCTGATAGTTGAAGCATCTCATACCTCACAGTCAGGTACGAGAATCCTTCTGCCACAATGTATTCTTCAGGCGACGCTTCCTACAGAATTTCTCTAGATAGACCATTCATTCACAACGATATAACGTCTTAGAAGGGATGCAACATGACAACCTCACATGCCCAAACCAGCCACACTAGTGGCACACCACTGAACAGTTTGATGAACTGGAAGCCAAAACCACTAAAGAGGAATTTTTAGAAATAGGTCCCTCTGGAACACCCTGCTCACCCGATGGGGAACCTTCACGAGTAGCTGGATACACTGTATTTACAACCATCTGTGCTCCGGAGACCAACTCAGCTTAAATCACCTAGTCCACCAACTTCTCGAAACGATGGTCTTTAGAAAGGAGGACCCGCTCCTTGATCTCTGGAAGAAGACACCTGATGAAGAGAGAAGTCTTCATCAAATCCTGTGACACTGACTCTGAAGAAAAGGACACAAGCTCCTTGAAATGGTCAATATATTCCTCTTTCAAAACCCCCTTTTCATTTTAGATTTCAAAACCGTCTTCCTTAAAGGCCACTTTCCAAATACCAAGTCCACTTTTCAAACCAAATTCAATTTCCAAAATCATCTTTCCTTTATTTTTTTCCGCTTTAGAAAAACAATGTCAAGCCTTTAATTCCAAGAGCACACCCCAGTAATCCCATGATCCGTTGCACATTTCTTCATCCACTTTCATCCCTACACACCAACACCCACTTCCAATTCATTCTCTCACATGCGAAAACATTCATAAAAAGTACCTAAGGTTCCACCCAAACCATATCTCTACCAGTTCCAAGCAAACACCAGATTTTTAGGCCAAGAGATTTTAGTTTTAAAACAAATACACTTAAAAAATTTAAATCCATTTAAAAGAAATTATTCTCATTTAAAAAAACCTTTTTCATTTTCAAGAATTCACTTACACCAACAAGAACCAAGAAAACACACAACTTTCTTCAAATTACCTAAGTGAGGGACTAGTATTCATGATTAACCTAGCGACATGGTAGTGGGTCATGTCCCAAGTAAGCGCCAAAAACTAGGAGGAACTTAAACCGTGTACTCAGACTCCACATTGGTCACTAATCCATGTGAAATCATGATGTGACATCGGCTTTCCTCTATTGTTATCCCTCAATCAAAAGAAAACCATAACGAAGCAAGGACTCAATTCCCGGACTACCCCTAGCGACTCGAGGTTCGAACAGGAGTGGGTTCATTACTTCCTTACCATACCTAACTCTCGAGTCCCGATAGTCCTAATCTCCATCTACCGGACACCCCAAATAATAAGGGCCTCTGATAACATTTTGTCACGAACCAACTCGGGTCGACCCTGGAATGGTCATCTGAGCTGGCCTGTGATAAGGCCTGAGGGGCGTTCCTGATCCCCATGGGCTGGCAACTAGTGTTGGGCATCAAAAATAAACAAGAGGGAATGATTTGGCCCATAAATGAAAGAAAAGTAAAGCAGCGGAAAAATTAGAATAACACAAGGCAAATAAATGACACAAAAAAGGAGGAACAACCAACAACAACAAGCTAACCTGACCACGACCAAAACTCCTCATGACTCTGAGAGTCGCTGACCATTCCACAACCAACTCTCGCCCACATCGAGAGAGCTCAAGTCAAACGTGCAACAAAACTAAAAACACGAAAACACTATAGGCGCGAGTTTTAAAAATCAGTAGGCATGCCCAATAAACTATTCCCAATGCAATACCTTTAAAAAAAGAAATTTACTAATTTCAGGTTTGAACTAAATTATACAAAATATGGGTTTCCACACACACACTTCCATTTCTAAGATAAGTAACAGTCCATTACCCTTTTTAATTTAATTTTTTTTAATGTTTGAAAAGAACAAGTGCATTTCATTTTAAAACATTTCTGTGAACACGTTAGAAATTCAAATTTCAGTTGTTAGTCAAAGGGAAAACCACACACAACACGCAACACACACTAAGGGAAATGGAAGAGTAGTGGCACACAGATTCCAGCAACTGAACTAGACCTCTCAATCATCCTCTACATAAAAATAAACACTAAAGAAAACATAGTCCAAAACTAGGAGCTCATGAACAATCCAGAACATTCCATACATGTGACTCATCCTAAAGGCATGCCTACTCTCGATGACGTCATAACGCCCTAACACCCGGTGTTTCCCTACATGGGCTAAACAAGGGGCCCAATCCCCTAGCAGAGTATAATATGTACTAAGGTCCACTAGCCAGTGCGTAATCTAAACTAGTGCATCAATCTTTCTCATAAGATTCACTTACTATGCCAGGTTCCCCTGTCAACACATATAATAAACAGGGGTGAGTCAAAAATGTCAAACAAGAAACCAATTACAATGTACAATCATCACACACAAGAATCTCACACAATCGTCGAACACAACAAGATCACCCCTGTGTTATCCCAAATAAAGTTTTCTCAAAATAATTTATTTTATCAAAGTACCAAACGGGCCTTAACCAACCAATTTTAAAGAAAATCCTCATTTCTCAAGAGAACCAAAACACTTATTCATTATTCAAAAGAAATCATTTATCAATAAACTAGAACTACATTTAAAATTCCGTGAATTATGTTTAAAATCCAAACGGTCATTCTTTCACTATTGGGTGTCTGTTCATCAGGAAAATATTTCAAGTGTCGTGTATAAAATTAACGGATCTTTTTTACATCACGTGATCATTTTAAAAATTGATTATCTAATACTATTTATTATTTATTAAAATTAATAAAATATCAAGAAATTAATAAATTATGAATTTAAAGGCGAGTGCAATGGGGGACCTACCTCGACTTGCAGCTCAGTTACAAAGACACAACACGCCTCACACTCGCGCACAAGTACGTGCAACCTGCTGATGACCACAATATCACATAAAAACCTTTCCAACATGCTGAAACCTCAAAGATAACTAAAATACATAAACATGGACTTTAAACAATCCAAATGAACAAGCAGTGCAAAAGAACCACCTCGACCTACTTTCAAAACATAAGTCACATCGATTGAACTGGTTAACAAATCACTTTTGTATATAAATATCCAAATAGGCCTCTAGGTTCGATGGATTTATTTTTCAAACTAATTTAAAGAGTCATATGAAGATACCCATAAGATTTAGAAAACAAGAACTGCTTAAAAAAACTAGGTTTCAAGAAAAACACTAACTCAAAGCACCATCTTCGTTTGGAGGCGCATCCATGTGCGCACCTCGTGCACGCATGGATGTGCCGGCATCTAATGGCGCATCGAACCTTCAAAGAGACATACAAAATCATTTCCAAAAAAATACTAAGTTCTATAAAAATGTTTCTACGATCAAACACTACTCAAGACATCCAAAAATCCATTTTTTTCTCTTAACAAGAAAACACTCCCTCCAATCTCTTCCATCACAAAAAATCCACACAAACCAAAATAAATATGTGGTAGGAAGAGAAACACATTTTTTATATTAATTAAAAAGACGCAAGGGGTGCAAACCATATTTGATAATTTAAACAAAACCCAAACATATTTCAGGGCACAAATAAATAGGCACAACCAATAACTGCTTCAAAACATAATTTCAACAAAATTATATCGATTCAAAAACATCATTATAAGTTAGGTAGAGGCATATTAAACACGCAAATTGTGAAATGAAAATTATTTAAAAGAATTAAAGTATTAACGGAGAGCTTTGAAAAGGAAAAGTGTGAATCCACCTACCTCAAACACACACAAAAGCGATGAAACTTCAAGAAATGAAGAACCACACCCTGCAGACTAACCACACACTTGAGAAGGGATTACACTACCGGGAATAAGCCATAGGGTAGCCAGTGGGACACGACGCAAGGGGGAGGTAGGGCACTGGAGTAGTGCGGAGTGGCCGCTGGAGCAAGGGTGCCGGCTGGCCAGAGCGCGGAACGCGCAATAGGGTTTGAGCTGTTGCTGGTTAGTTGGAAAAGAGGTTCAGTTGGGACTTGAAAGGGTCGAAAACAGGTGCGGAGAGGCCAGAGCTCTGGCAAGGAGGTGGCTGGATGGAGCGGCGGTGTGGAGGCTGACTTGGTCGGCTGGGCGGCGGGCACCAGAGACAGCATGGGGTGTAAGGTTACTGGTGGCCGGATCGCGGTAGGGAGAGCAGGGAGGCTGGAACCGGGTGTACTACTGCCTACTAGAGCATGGAGGGATGGAGGCCAAGATGCTGGCTAGGGAAAGACCGACATGAGGCATGGGGGGAAAGAGATGTGGTGTGAGCGAGAGCTGGAGGCGGAGGGCCTAGGCACGAGCGGGTGTCCGGACGGGTGCTGCACAGGGAACCGGGGGGCTGGGTCGCGATGGGGAAGGGAGGAGCCTGGCATGACGGACAAAGGGTAGGGGAAGGGGAGCGCGTAGTGCGGGTGGTAAGAGGTAGTGAGGCTGAGGGTTGGGCAAGGACAACATAGAGTTAGGCGGAAAGGTCAGCAGGGCGAGGTGAGGTCGTTCGGGGCGTTGTGTAGGGAACCGAGGGAGGGGTGGCTGGGTAAGGGGGTTCGCACAGAGGGGGTGCACTGCAGTAGGGGAAGAGGGGAAAGTGGGGGTGCCGGCTGCGGGTTGAACTAGAGTTTCTTATTTTTTTTCATAATATTAGTTGTAATAATAATAATAATAAAAAAAAAAACCAGAAAATAATACTAATAAAAATTACAATAATTAAGATAATAATAATAATAAAAATTAATAACAATAAAAATAATAAGTCTAGAAATAATAATTAAAATAAAGACGATACATATAATAATAATAAAAGTTCTAATAATAAAAATAATAATAATAATAAACATAATATTAGTAATAACAACTCATTAATAATAGTATTATTAATTACATAATAACATTATTATTATTACAAATTAGACATTCACCTCACTTTATTTTCATAAAAATTTATTTATTTCAGTCGTTAGACATTTGTGCGGGCAACCGAGCTAACGATGCGGCTACCGCCCATGGTGTGGTGACTGCGCACGGTTCCAAAACCCACTAAAAATATTAAACGATGAAAATTTTAAGTCGGGACCCAGCCCGGACCTTGGCGTGAGAACCCCGAGCCAAGAATTAAATAAATAAATAAAATTAATTAAAGGTCCGGGTGTGACATATCAAATCCTTATGAGTTTAGGAATGAGTTATTAATATAATCAGTGAATGTTTTCACAACACTTTTTTATTTCATATCTCCTTGAATGTCTTTATTAAGAATATTAACACACTCAAATAGAGCTCTCCATTCTATTGAATAAAGGAAATAATTAGAAATTACATTCCATATACCAATAAAAATGCACTAACATAAGTAAAGGAAAAATAAGATCATTTAAGGAATTCTTGAAAAAAAGTTTAGAGTCAATGAAACACCCAAAAACAATTATACATTTAGAAATACAATTTAATAGTTTATATATCATTCAAAATCATTTATTTAAGTCAAATTATCTCATACCTATACATTTACATAACTATATATTAAAGATTATGAGAGTAAAGTGGGGTATACCTACCTAATTAATTGTAGAATAACTCTTTGGATTCCAGGGAAGAAGATTAAACCACCACTTGAAGCTTGTAACCAACCTAGATCCATAGAGAAATTAGATATTGTGACTTCCTTGTCACAGGAGATGAAATTAGTGAAATAAATTAAGTAATTACCTTGATATCACTCAAGAGAAACTTTACCATAACCAAACCCTATGAATTCAAAAGGAAATGATGAATTTTTTAGCCCTATAATCTAGGAGGAATAAATCACATCTACTACCAAATATAAAGAGAAGAATAAGGAAGATTAGAGGGATCCCATGGCTTTACCTTGTATTACACCAAGTATTTACACCATAACAAAACTGGATGAATCTCAAAACCAACCCGGAGGAGCTGAAATATCTTGATATGGTGCTACTCGGGGAAGTAAAGTGTGACTTGGGGGGGATTTTTTCCTTTTTATATATTTTACAATAGTTTCCTAAAACACTGATAGAAATTACCATTAATTATTATTATTATTATAGTATGTAGACCTTAAGGTCAAATTATATTTTAAACTTAAGTAGATTTATATTTGAAGATAAAATGTAAAGAAATATAATTTAATGGTATGTGACTTCAACCACTATATACAACAATAATAAGGGTAAAAATACGAGTTAAAGGATGTGATTGAAATTATCAAATCTAAACAATCATAGGAATTAGAGAAAGTTGGTGAGATCAATATCAAAAAGGAATAACATGCCTAAATCATTGATATTTTGACAAATATGGTGAAATATAGGTGTAAATGAATTTAAAAACATGAAGGTGAAATTGTTGACATGTGGTGTAAACTTGATGATTGGAAAAGGGTTATGACTCTGTAGATGACTTTGTAAAGATGGCTTATAGGGGAATCTGAGAAGGTGAAGGAGATAAATAGAGGTACCTTAAATAAAATTAGGGATCATGCACAATAATAATATATTCATCATGAAAAATATAGTCTTGGGACTTAATATTAAACAAAATTATATCAATATTGAATTAAGGAAACAGACTAACACTCTAAGGAAGAATAATGATTTGGGTGTGACCCAAAATACTTCTTTATCACTCATGAATACTCACTAGAATACACCTCAAATATGGTGTTATTAGTGTGTAAATATGGACCACTCACAAAATTTATGTTTCATAACAAAAAATTATTTCAAGTCATAATAGAAATAGAGGAAAAAAATAATTGAATATTCTCATTATATATTTCATGACAACTATTTTTGGTGTAAAGGCCAAGGAAAAAAATCCATTTATTTCTCATCATGAAGGAAATGAAATGTTTCAATGGAGATATAAAGTGGTGCAAAGTAGTAGGTCAATGAGTTATTTAACATGTTGAAAATTTAAAATATATTCTTAGATTTGAAAGATAAAGACACTTCATTATATCTGGAGGAATATCATGATTACCTACCATAAATGGATGTGAATAAATACATATGAATCAAGAAGAAAAGTACTAAGAAGATTATAGCGTTGGAGATTTATATAAAGGAAATAATTTGAGTTGAAGTTTGGATTCTTAATAGTTCATGTACTTACCACAAGATAAGAAACATGAATCTATTTAATTACCTTAAATATAAAAAGTAGGGAGTTTTATAATTTGGAAATGACGATGACTTAGAGATTGTTGGCTTTGAAAATTCCAAAATCGTTTTTAAGGGAATGATAAAGATAAATGTCTTGGAAATTGAAGGTGTTATACATGATGTTTTAAGTGAATTTCATGACTTAGATTATGCCATTCACTTCACCAAGAATATGTTTACTATCATGGTAAATGATACTGTAATCATTATAAAAGTAAAGAGAATAAATTGAAATCACTATTTTATAAGTGAAAAAGAATATATGTATAATTTTACAAAGAAATATGAAACAAAATTATGACATACATGTCTTGGATACTTAATATAAAAACCCTTGGAAGATTTGGAAAAACATGAAGGTTCATAGGATATTCCTGGGCTTTAACATGATCCTATTCAAAAATGTGATTGTTTACAACTGTAAAATATTATTTAGAATAATAATAGGTTAATAGATAATAATTCAAAAGGATTTCTTAAATTAGTTCATGTGGATACTTGTGGGATGATCACACTAATATCCACTGATGAAAGAAGCAACCATGTATTATTTATTGATTACTACAATAAGATGGTGTGACTAATGATGACCAATCATAAATATATGGTATTAAATTATATAAAAATTTATCAGATATTAAATCAGAAGATGATTGAGAATAAAATTACGAGATTACTAAATGATAATGGTATTTAGTTCACAAATATCCAAGTGGAATATTATCTTGAAAAACATGGGATAAGACACCAATTTTTAATGGTAAAAAAATACTAAACATAATATATTTGTTGAGAGGAGGAACATAATTATAAACAACATGGATCGCATTATGATTATTGAAAATAAACTACCATAAAAGTTTTTGAAGGAAGTAGTCTTGACATTATTCTATATCACAAATAGAGATTTATTATATAATGGTGAATAAAATACCCCATATAAGATGTAACATATGAATGAACCAATGTTGAAGTATTTTTGAAAAATTTAAGTATTTTTTTATTCTCAGTAAGAATAAAAGTCACTAAAAATTCAAATATCGAGGCTGTAAAGGCATTTTTATTATATATCCATCAAAAAAGAAAGGCTTATAAAATTTATAAAAAAAGTTTGAAAAAATCATTGAAATTTAAGATTTCATTATAGTGAAAATGAGCATATTTTTCAAAAAAAGTAATAAAGTCCATAAAAAATAACGTCATGAACCAACCCCACTAGGAATCCTCCCGATCCAGTAATGAGATCGAGAATGTCCCTCAAAACCCACCTCTAACAGTACACAAGGTGGTGATTAGAACCAAGGGTAGGTAAAATAATACATGGGAGAAATTTTTCCTTTTATTAATAAAATAAAAAACCCCAATAGACAATGAAATCAATTACATCAACGAACTTCCATATAAATGAATAATACATGAATGAATATTAAAAAAACTAACCCAAAACACCAACTTGTGTATAAAAAATAAAAATACCAACAAATGACTCCATATACTCCCAAATAGGTCTTTATTTGGGAAAATTAAGATGCCCACACCGCACTCAGTATGATTCTATAAGTCTGAAAAAAGTAGATAATAGTAGGGTGAGCAATGAACATATGAGTATACTCATTAGGTTCCTCCCCCAACCTATCCTATGTCAAGATAATAGGCATAATAAAGGTCTAGTTAATGAAATATAAGATTTAAATTCAAATTAAAATAGAAGTAGGTATAATAAATTTTTTAGAAAATCATCAACACATGTCATCCACCTCACCACATACATTATTCACACATAATTTCCATGAACAATATATCAATCACCACATCATGGTATCTAAACCTCTAGAGAAAATATCTCTAACCAAAACAATTACCTATATCCATGCGAGGACCATACAATCACAAAAAATATAATTATATAGTGATACAACAATGAAAAAAATTATATCTGTGGTGGGAATACTACATACCTATTTTATATAATCCTCTAGGAATACCACATCACACACACCACCACACTATTAAGGAATAACAAATCCCTCCAATAATCACAACAATCCTTCCAATTTTTTTTCATAATACAAAACATAATATCAATATTATTTAGAATAGTAATATATTTATAATGAAAATAAGAACACTTAACCACATTCAACATCACAAGTATAATAAAAACATAAAAATTGCCTTATATTCTTCACTCTACCCTTTCCTCAATCCAACAACCACACAATAACCACATGTTATCGGGAAATTTATTTTAACCAAACTTTATTATGACTCACATGTTGACTATTAACCACCACTTCTTCATTTCATAAACATCACTATTCCTCAATTCCCAATATATATTCAAGAATAACTAAGTCTCACATTATAAATTATTAAAAATAGATTTAATATTCAACGTTACATCACATTAAATAATATCACAATAAAAAACAATCAATTCATTTAAAATCAATGTTGTCCACTCATCTTTCTATTTCTTACTTCTTATTTATATCATAACTTCTCATTTTAATTCATGTCACTCTTCATACCTCAATATAATTCATGCTTCCATGTAAAATCTAATTATATTATTTTCATATACCCTCATTTATTTTTATCTTTCTTTAATTTCAATAGAATGAAAGTAATCACTAATCATCACTTCAATATAATTATACAAACTCAATTCAAATGCATTGAAGAAAAGTTATAATCCCTTACCCAAATAAAAATCTTAAACAGATGTATCATAAATGAATGAAACTAAATCTCCAAATACACATGTTCTAATTAATACCTCACATACCCATTTCACCTCAACCACATAACATCCCTTGAGTATAATCCCATTTTGAATGCTACCATAGGCTCTTAAAAAGAATAAATAAAATAAGGAGGGGAGATATACAAGGAAGAGTACCTTATATCATGGGGGATCAATCTAATGAATATCAGGACTCAAGGATCCAACAATGGTGTAAAAAAGACACTAAATATGAGCCTTATAGTCACTTAGAGTTTCCAAAAAGAGGAAAATATCAAATAGGAGTCAAGGGGCTCATGAATTTATAATTATTTTAAAATACATCAAAACTTGAAGTGAGTTTCTAAACTATGAAATGGTTTGAGTCAGTCAACATCAATTTAGAAACCATGGTGACATACCTCCCTACTCCCCTAACCCAAAACAACCCATTGAAACCCATCTTTAGTGGTGGTAATATGAGCATGACACCTCAATCCTACCTTTTATAGGATAATGGATGGTGACTAGCACTTAGTAGGTATATAAAACATGATGAGAGGCCTTAGAATAATGCTCTTATACACAATGTGAACCTCCACACAAGATAAAAAACAAAAATAAAAATAAAAAACTAGCCACAATATATATGTATATATATATATGTATATATATAAGATCCACAAAGGCAAATTAATACATAATCCATAACAAAAAAGGTAAAGATATATACCCAAGAAACCAAAGGGACCCAACCTAAACAAATGAGGTGAAAAGGCCTCTATAATAAACTAGATTTTATGGGATTTGTTTTTTCAATCCCTTTATTTGTGATTTTATGGTCTTTGGTGGGGCTGATAGAGATATTATAGGTGATTTTAAGGTGGAAGGGTGAGTTTTTTCTTTAAGGAGGGGAAGTAAAACACCCATGGTTATGCCAGTGTAGAGGTGGTTTTTGTGCTATGGCTATGGAGCTCAATAATTTTGGTTCTTAGTAAAAAAGGGGTCTAAAATTCCCATGTAGGTGGCCATTTTGGAGGTCATGTTTTGTATAGGATCATGGTGGCTAGCTATTTAAGTTATTGGCATGTCTGTTGGACTCAACCTATGAAAAATATTCTCAAGATAGAATTGATTTGGGTTCATCCCATTTATTGGAGAGATAAAAAATTATTAATGGAGATATTTATATCAGCATTAATATATTATTTTCTACCAACATTAATGGATAGTTAATTCTTAATATTTATGGATAGAAAAATTAATATTAACTGCATTAATTAGATATATGGACTTAGGGTCTATATAAATGGATGCAGTGACATTTGTTGAGTATGAATGATAAGTGCTGATAGGGCCTGAAAAAGGCGGAGGTGGCTCCCCTTCTGTGAAATCCAACCTAGGCACACACAAATCCAAAGGCACTAAAGCCAAAGGTGGAAGTCGAGACCTGAAAGGGAGGAGACCAAAAGGAGGGATCCCGAAGATGCGATGACCGAACGATGTTGGTGGAACATCTTCTGGTGATATATGTAGAGTTCCAAAAGATAGAAATTGTTATAATATATATGTTTCTACTCATTAAATGGAAGTTATGATTTCATTCTTCTATGTATGTTGGATGAAATTCCAAACAACGTAATCATATTATAAATTTTTTTGTACTTTGTGCTTGCATGCATGTTTTCTTGTTGTGCACTTTTTCATTTCATGGAATAAAAAACTTGGGAGGGATGAAATCATATGCAAGGATGAATCACTGTGGTATATGGGGTGTCTGGACTTCCCAGTTCTAGAATCAGATGCAAGGATGACTTGGTTGAGGTGTTAGGTTTCAAAACATGGCGGAAGACATCTGGGAGAGCATTTTATCAAGGAATAGAAGGATGTTACCGGAACATAAAATCAGTACAAGGGTGTATTTGGGATATCAAAAGTATAATTGAATATAAGAATTGATGAGGTATATTCCATTATTTGTGGTATTTAGATATTGGTGTAATACTTCTAGGTTTCCTTAGGTTAGGTGGTCTATTAGGATTTCAAAAGAATATCATCAGAAGATGGTGGTGGTATCCGTGGTGTTGCTGGAATATCAAAAGTCTTCTTGTATATAGGTGTCATGTGGCGTGTTCCATTCATTAGGTGACATTTAGAGTTTGTATAAAGGCTAATAAAATTTTAGAAGGAAATAAAACTGGAAGACCACGATATCAAGAACTCAGGGATTATTTCAGAAGATGAAGTCAGGTGACATATGACTCAAGTTCCTGGGCAGAGATGTTGGATGAAGTCATCATTTGTTAGTTCAAGTCAATGGAAGATTCAGACGGTGCCTCTATTCCGCATGATATTGTGGATGGATAAGGGAGAACCATGAAAACACTAAATAAGAATGGTGAATGGAATCTAGACTGGTTTCGACATTGGTGAGAGAATGAGAAGAGTCTTTGAGTGGGAGATTGTTGGACTCAACCTGCAAAAACGATTCTTAAGAAAAAATTGATTTGGGTCCAGCCCATTTATTAGAGGGAGAGAAAATTATTAATGGATATATTTATCTCAATAGTAATAGAGGATTTTATCCCAAAATTAATGGATAATTAATTCTCAATATTAATGTATGAAAAAATTAATATCAACTACATTAATTAGAGATATGGACTTGGGGTCTATATAAATGGATACAATGACATTTTTTGAGTATGAATGATGAGTGATTACAGGGCCTGAAAAAGGTGTAGGTGGATCCCCTTTTTGAGGAATCCAACCTAGGCACACACAAAGCCAAAGGAACTAGATCCAAATGCGAAGATTGAGACCCCAAGGGCAGAGACCATAAAGAGGGATCCAAAAGATGCAATGACCGAACGATGTTGGAGGAAAATATTCCAGTTATCTAGGAAGAGTTATAGAATATTGAAATTATTGTAACATATATGTGTCTCCTCATTTAATAAAAGTTATGCTACCATTCTCCCATGGATGTAGGATGAAATTACAAACCACATAATCCTATTTTACATTATTTTGTACTTTGTGATTGCATGCATGTTTGCTTGTTGTGTGCTTTTTCATTGCGCAGAATGAAGACCTTGGGAGGAAAAAAACCATATGAAAGTATGACTCAGTGTAGTCTATGGGGTTCCTGGACTTTCCAGTTCCAGACACCAAAGTCTTGGGGGATTTTCCAGAGCAAGTTTTGCGCTTGTTTCTTCGGTCTCTGACCCCCAACAATATCCAGAGGCCAAAACACCCATTTTGGAGGGCATGGTGGCCGATTAGGTTTAATGAATTTTCAAATTGGAAATGAGATGGAAAAATTACCATTTTATATGTGTAGTGATTTAATCATTTCCCTATGGGAAACTGAGATGCTAAAAAATCCATTTTGGCGGCCGTGGTAGTGTTATATTGAGGTGGGGATGAGCTACGTTAGTGATATATAAAAGGTAAGTGTGGGTTCTCCACACCATGGTCCAAGCTATGGTATGTTGGTAATGATGAGGATAAAAACACAAAATTTTGGTGGGTACTCATGGGTATCTGTGGTCGAGGACACCATGGGCATGTTGGGTACTAACACACTATGGAGATGTTCTACTTAGTCTTAACTACCCATTTGGGGGGGGGGGGTTGGTTTGATTAATTTATCCCCTTACCCATTATTGTATAGTTCCATTAATTATGAGGATTGAATGCTATGATGTGTATTTTTAAAATACCACAAAATTTCCCCATGATTTTTTATATATGTATTTCATGCATACATTTTAGGGTGTTTTTAAGTATTAATTTCTATATTTAAATGATTAATCATGTTAATTTTGAAACGAATTGACTTGTTTTGTGTTTTATGGTAGGATACAACTTATTTTTGAAAAAAGTAATAAAAAGAGGAAACTATATTTTTGAGGATACAACGCAACTAGAAAATTGGATCAGAATATTTTCACAATGTGTAACATAATTACATGACATGAATTCATCAAGAAACTGCCACTATCAGATCAATTCATGACAAGATTACACACTGTGAAAGTCATTTACATGTCATGAGTCACAAATAAACATCATAAAAGGAGTAAAAGTTACAAATCTATGAACTAGATTCACATGATATTCACGCAGATTCAAAAATCATGGAGGAAAACTTAGATCAAAATTACATGGTTTGAAACACCATTACGCATTGTGTAAATTGTTGTGATGAATTTTAAGTGACCAGATTCAGCGTATCTTTGATTTTTGACCAAATCTATGAATTGAGACCCACCCAATATCCTTTTTGAACCAAATATTAATTATTTTAAATGTCGTACGAGCCCATATTGCGCCTATATAAAGGAGGGGTAGGCTTCTGTTGTTGGAGGCATTCAAATTCAGATTCGGAGACCAAAGCATGGAGAAAGAAGCTGTAGGGACCTCCCTGAGTTCTTTCTTTATTTTATTTATGATTTCATTTTATTTTATCCTTCCCTCTTATTCTTTCATAACAAGGATGAGGGGGTAAACCCACCATGTTCTAGGGTAATGCAATCAAAGGGGGAAGGAGCCGTTGGATTTATTTCATTTATTTTTATTCATATATTTGGTTTGTTCAATTTATTCTTCAACTTACAATCCCCTTATTTTTCTTTTATCATGACCATTGATATTTGAATCAAATATGAACTTTAAAATTGGACAACTAACAACCCTAAAGAATACATGACCATTTTCAACTTTAAGGGAAATCAGTTTTAAATATGGTATCGAGAAAAACTTGATTCACCAACATGTTAAATTACCAGACCAAGGGAAATAGGGGATTGCCCTGTTGATAAGGGGATACCATGACCATTATATCTTACTCATATCAACTATAAAACTAATCATTAATTAATGAAAATATTTTATTAAATAAAATTTCATTTAAACCCTAAAATTAAAAAACCATATCCTACCTTCAAATCTGATCATAAACCAATCAAATTGCTTTGCTTTCGTCTTTTACTTTCATCAAATCGAACCAAAAACTATCTTTTATCACATCTTTCTTCAAATATAATAAAATTAAATTTTTTAAAAACCTAAATAAAATAATTCAACATACCTGTAGATCGATCTTAACATTATGTTAATATTCATTTTAATTAATTAAGTAGATTAGTTGAGTTTTTATGAATTTTGTTTTTTCATAGACTCGTAGGTAATTAACGACAACCTTTGGACCTATCAATTTTATCAAACTAAGAGGGGTTGGTAAGATTCTAATTTTCATGTATTTTATTCTTAGGGTTCCTCTCGTCAGTTCATTTTCCATTTTTATTTTGAGTGCTGCACATTGGGTGAAATTAGAGGAGAATATTAAGTGCTTCAAGAAGACCAAGCCCTCAAATTCAGTAGCCTTTCAAGTTCACTACCTTTTGAATGATTCTATTTCTCTCGATAACTATACAATAACTTCGTTTCAAGGAACTTCTAGCACCCATCCTTCCTTCTAAGTTGTGGATTAAAATTGAGTTAGGGGATCCATAAATATCTCTTTTATTTACATGTAAATGTGGGGGGATCATGCCTTAGTTTCCAATATGTAAATGGATGAGATTATATTAATAATATAATAAATAGAATTAGGGAATACAGAAGAAATTAAAATAGATGTTTTGAATTCATATGATTATGATTTATTTATGATGTTGACTTACATGGATTTCTTGATAGTGTTATATTTCTATCGTGATTATTGTTATTCCATAGCATATTTTTCATGAATAAAATCTATATAAAAATGTAAATATGGAAATTAAGTACCCAAAGAATGATGATTATTAATTTGTATTTGTTTCCAATATATTATAATAAAGTTAATGATTAATTTGAAAGTAATGTTGCCTATTGGTGCTCCAGATGCAAGTTCACCATAAATTAAAAGTGCATCTAATAGAATTTCATACTCAGGGTCAGTGAAATGATTAGAAGTTAGAGCACCATAGATGCATGGAAAGTGTTGAAGAATGGAAAAATGTGGAGACACCCAAAGTTCAAACAAAGGTAGTGGAGATTTTGTAGGTAAATGTTAAAGGATTAACATGATATTTTGAACCAACATTTGTATGGAGATCAAGAATTATATTTTCATAAAGTTGACATTGCAAATTAGAAACTAAAGTGAGTTTATCTTAAGGAAAGTTGGGAACACACTGTAAGCACTAAAATGTAAATATATAGAAATAAAAATATTTTAAGTTTAGGGTTATGAGTGATAAAATAGTGGAATATGAAATTAGAGATGAATGTAGTAATGCCTCACTGGTATTATAAGACACCTTCAACAATTGAGTAAAAGTAATGTCACATATAATATGAGAATCCACCGTGTAGTTTCAATGTGAGATTTAGTATAACGGATGAAAAGATGTTGAAAGTTGAGTACAAAGATGGATCAAATGATAATTATGTCTGGATACTGAGTGATAAAATGAGATGAAAGAAATGAAAGAACCATGTATGACTCAAGTCTATAAGAAGTTTATTCCACAAATAGAAAGTAACATGAAGTTTATTAAGAAGTTCCTTACTTGTATTATTGTACAAAGAAGAGCCAGTTATAAAGTAATAGAAGATGATATGATCTCTTTGATCAAAGATACTTATTTCTAAATTCTTGAGGAAAATAAATTTAGTTTGTTGGAAGTACATAATGAATGAGTTTTTTACCAGAGTAAAGAAACATTAATAAATAATTTATACAAAATCCATGTGCTAGTTTAAGTAGTGGAAAATGAATAAAAATCCTACACACATGAGTTCTTATAATAAAGAATAAGTGTATCAGATGAACAAAAATGAGCGTGATCAGAAAAATTAGTCGATAGAGATGTAGGAGTGAGATGATAAACAAATAGGAATATTAGACAACTTTGTAAGATGAAAATAAGTAGCACTAGTTTATAAAAATATAGTCTAGATAACTGATCGGACATGAAACTATGAGTATGTTTTGATGTAATGAGAAATCCATATGGAGAATTCTATTTTCATGAAGTTATGAATTTTCATAGTTACATGATGATCATGTAATGAATGTCAGAAGTAGTGATTATATGGTTTCAAAAATAACTTGAGTCTACCTAAAGGAAATAAAATGCAGTCTAAGTGGTGTTTTCACCAAAATCTTTCACCAATGGGTTCCTTGGATTATGATTCCATATAATTTGAGATAGTCAAAAGATGAAAGTTGAAAATATTGGAAGATGAGAAACAAAGGAAAGGATAGCTACATTATTTTAAGGTATGAATAAAAGAATGCATGTTTGAGCATCCCTATTAATTTGAGTCATCTATAATGAGTTTTTGGAGAGATCTAAAATAGATATGGTGACATAATTCAATCTGGGCTGCCATCCAACTTGACCCCCGATCCGGCCCGTGGCATGGCTCGAAGGGCGTTCTCGATCCCCATGGGTTGACAACTAGTGTCTAAGCATCAAAGAAATCATTTTGGAATGATTTTACCATAATAGTAACAATAAATATATTTATTCAATACCATTCCCACATTTATATAAAGCATCATAACCATAATCCTTTACAATTATACAAAAAAGGGCATATACAAGTCTAAAATTTAAGTTTTCAATTATAATAAAAACCAAAATGATCAAAATAGGGAGGGGAAAAATAAAAGAAACATTATACTCCATGTGGTATAAGGGTTTACACTCACCATGTCACCACTATCAATACTTTCCATAAGATATGCCTCTAACAAGAGTACCCACCACCACCAAATGAGGCCTTCCCTTTACTTGATTCAGAAAAAATGAGGTCTAAATATACCCATCAGTTTTATGTAGGGTGTGAGATCACTTTCCTAGTAGGATCCCATAAGTGTTCCATGCATATTAATTATAGGATAAATAAAACTAATAGTTGTAACAAACTATCTCAGGATACTACTACACCTAGAACTCAACCCGACTCGCCATAAGGCCTGTAGGCCGTTCCTGATCCCCACGGGATGATAACTAGTGCCTGGGAGACATAGGAATGTTTTTGTGAATGATTTCACTCAAATAAGAGATAAAAACAGTAGAATAAATAATACAATATCCAAAATAAATAAACATTACAAACATGACATAACCAATTATGATGATCCAAACCATTTTCATATACATAAACAACATCTATAAGCAGAAGGAAAATAATAAGGCAACAAATAAAATACTAAAAAAATAAATAACTATCAACCAACTTGATCCAAGCCTGAACCATCTCCATGGAACCTTTGTTTTCTCACCACCACCCAACTAACCCCATGTTGACCATGAAAAACAAGAAGGAACCAATTGAGAACTTGGAACCTTAAATATACAGGCATGAGGTAAAAAGGCCAGTAGGTCACCACTACCTTCCAAATATATCAAATATGTTTTACTAAGAAATTACTCAATTATAGTTTGAAAATAAATCTATAAATTAGGTCATTCCCATATAACATATGAAAAACCAAACATTTCATAATCATCCTTCAAAAAATTTCTCTTTTTTTCCCAAAATTGAAAACACATGATTTGACATAAAGACACTGGACTAAGCTATTTTTTAAAACCACATACCCATTTATATTTCTTAAAAGAACACATATATTTATCTAAAATGAAAATGGTCACTTTAAAAAATTTAACCAACCAAAGTGATCTAAAAAAACCCATTTTGAAATCCACCTTAAGAACCCACATAAGAGTTTTGACTTCAAAATGGTTTTCCCAATACCTTTGAAAACTCATTTTCTAAAGAAATGACCCAGCACACACCCGGGTCAAGCATAAAAACGTAGGCACCAAACATCACATGAAATACATAAAATAAAAACAAGAAGAGGTTCCATAATAATTAAAGTTGGGGAAATGGAAAAAACAACACTAAATAAAAATTCCCTTAATAAATAAGCAAGAAACAAGAAATAAAGTGAGTCATGAGCTCTAAAAAAGGATGCTTAACATGACAAGAACACAACTTTATAAGAGTATACCAATCATGAACCATATACCGACATGAACTGAAGTTCAAATAACTAGATATCCCATTAGCCCACACAAGAATCATTGCGATGACCAAGCCCCACCTATCACTTGTGCCTAGAAGAAATGGTGGTAAACTATCGACATGTAAATCAACTAGAGGAACAAGATAGGCCTTTCACTTTGTAATCAGTTTCCCATGAACAATAAAGTAAGTGAGGCATAATAACTAATGAACCAAGTATAACACACATGGCATAACCATAGCTACCCTTATCCCTAGCACCCAATGACAAATAACACCATAATAAAGTTCACTTGTGGTATAACAAGCACATTCCCACACAAGAGGAGAAATGAGCATCTCATAGAGATCAATAGCCCAAACAAGTGGTAAAAAAACAAGGAGAAATAAAGGGGTGTCTTTCACAACCACAATTTAAAAACCAAAGTGACAACCATGACTTTAACACTAAAATAATTCTCAGAATTCTAAGACCCTTTCACATTTCATGAAACTCTATTTAAAACATTTCCCTAAAATGATGGAAAAACTCAAAACATTTAAAACATTTCAAATCCACCCATCCCACATGGGCCTTACCCTTTGAAAACTCGAAAATAGACAAAGTCCCTCATTTCCATCAAAAAATTTAAAGAATCCATCAAGGACTCTCTGGGGGTGGGGGGTTAAATCACACACACGCATTTCAGATCACCATTTGAAATCCATCAAAGAACCCCCTTTTATAAATCATTTCAAGGTAAACACCTCACTTGAAAACCAAATTACCTTTAAAACGTAGTTTTCACACCTTGAAAACCAAAATCGGGCCAAAACCCAATGCACAACATGAAAGCCATTTCAAAATCCATTCAGGAATTTCATAAAATATTAACACTTTAAGAATTACATTTCAAACATAAAAACATGGAATTCACATGAAAAACCAATTACGCCAAGCTAAAACACCATGAAATTGTTTTAAAACATCACATGGATATCACATATAATTATACTTTCACTAAAAAAGAATTTAGAAAGCACAAAAATCTTTATAATTCTAAAAGGAAAAAATTTTATAGAAACACATACCTCAAAGAGATGCGAATCAAGTTGGAACCCCTTCGGAACATGTAACCTTCAATGATGACCACATCCAAGAGAATATAAATAGTGTCGAATAATCCCAAACACCAAAAACCCCATAATTAGAACCACTTAGAACCCTAAAATTGATCCACAAGAGACTTAGGGTTCATGGGGGAAGTTAAACCAAGAGAAAAAGGAAGAGAAGGGAGGAAGAGGAAAATAGAGGAAGGATTAACTCAAAATCTCTTGGAAATCACCAAATAAAGGGTGAGAAATAATAGGAGGAAGGAGGTAGAGCTCCTCCTTGGCTCCTAAGGGGTCAATCAAACGTATAGGGGAAGAAATGGGGGTGAAAACCCTTAGGTTTGAGTAAAATGGGAAATACCCCAAATTTTAAACACCTAGACAGGTCACATGGTTTTTCAAACTGTGTGCTAACTGTGCACTAGGAAATACCTAGGCTAGATACCCCATAATATGATTACTCCATGGGCACCACATGGTTTTTGAAAACAATGCACCTCACCCCTAATACTCCCAATGCCCCAAAAAACTTTGGGGAGCTGTGAATGGTTTTTTAAACCATGAAGAATATGTTCTAAACAACTTTATCAAAAACTAGAGCCAAACCACACACTTTAACATAGTTTAACAAACTATGCGTAAGTCATGTTCCACACCATAGACAGACCAGGGAACCTGTATAGACACTTCACAGTTAGTAATAACCATGGGGGATAAATTTCTCTTCCCAATAGACTTAAAAACTCAAATTTATGGCCTATAATTAACTAAAACTTGAAACCACTCAAGTAAAGATAAAATAATACAAAAAGAAAAACACTATGACATGGGGGGTGTCACAAAATCCCCAGAATGACACTTTATGCCCCAATAAAGTCCATGGTAGAAAAGAAGGGAAAAAATATTGGAGGATCCAAAGAGGAACTTACCAAAGAGAATTTCTCATGACCAAACAACCTCAAGGCCAACAACCAAAATCTTAAAAAATTATTGAACCAATAAACAACAAAGCACCAAATGTATGCAAGAGAAACCCAAAAAAGAACCTGAAAAAAGTGGTCTTACAAAACATAATAGATCTAAAATGACCTCTACACCATTTAGAGTTCCTCTAACATGGTCACCCCACCATTTAGAGTTCCTCTAAAATGGTTGCATGAAAGGAAACCCACTAAGAAACATATCCTCAAACAATAAGAAACCATGATATAAATACACTATCAACCTAAAATCATATATAAACCCAAAGGAAAGATAAATAAAAATAATATACTCAAAGAAAGATAAGGTCTACCACCTCAAGTCATGATACATGTGGATAACCTAGGGTTAAAAACTTGGATCACCCTCATATGACACATTTGAATAGCCAAAACCAAACACCATCCAACACTGAATCAACTAGCATATCACCCACCCTAGTTACCTAATCATGAACCCAGGGCCTCTCTCATATCCAAAAAATGAGAACCTAAATGGATCTATACAAGAATTGGTTCAACCAAAACTCTCGAATAAGGTTTACCCAAACAATGAGGCTCAAAAAATGACACTCACAGCTAACCAAAAAAGAATAAGGCACTAGAAGAACAAACTAAAAACAAGTAATTCCATAAAAACATTCCAAAAGGGATCCATCAACAACATTCTCAAAACCACAACCAAATCCCCCAAAACCATGTTTGTAACCACCAAAGGAAAGGTAAAAAAACATCCAAAAAGGGATCAAACCCAAGATCTATTCTGAAAGCCTAGGTCATAAAACTTATGAAGGTGAACCAAATAGAAAAAATAGAGGAATATTCTAGCAGGTGATGGACATGAGGGATTATCATTCCCTGGAGAACCACATTGGAATTAAACTAGAGATCTCCTCTTCCCATGTGAATGACCCTTTACCCTAAGATCTATCTCATCCTACTTCTGTTCCCTAATCACCGTGTTATCCTTATGCCTACCATTATACCATTGTGTACATGATAGAACTAATGCCTCACCTACTACAGGCTTCCTAGTCCTATCAACTTCCATTCGTATGGCCTCACTAAAAACCTCATGAAAAGATGTCAGTCCTGATGCAAGTATAGCTGAACCAAAATCTGGATGAAGACCATCTTCGAAGAAAAAATATTTCTTAGGATCATTGACTACTAGCTTTGAAAAAATACAATCAACTTAGAAAAGTTATTGACATACTCCCTCACTGATCGGTCACCCTAAAAAAGTCCCATAAACTCAAGTATTTTCCCCTCTTTCATAACCTCTAGGAATAACCACTAGAAAATGATATCTTGATGATCTCCCAAGACATGCCCTAATAAAACTGATATGGTAGCATCATCTGTCACCAAACTCAGTTAAAAACAACCAAGAACTCTCAATGACCCTCACTCATAAAGAGTTCCACATCCACCACTCCACTCGGAGTCTGGGTAAGCAACAGAATTGGAGAAACCTTTTCAACCATTCTAGGGGAAATAACCACAAAAACACAAGACATGAAAACAACCAATTAATGAATTAAAACACAAACCAAATGATTCCACCATAAGGTAGGAATCCAGGAAAAAAATCCTTCCAATGAGGCACAAGGCACCAAAATATTCACACTAAAATAACTCTTCTTTCAAAACCACCATTTTCACCAAGGAATTTTGAAATCACCCTCCACCAAGGTATAAACTCAAAAACCAAGCCCACATAACTTTAAAAACAAATTTTTTTTGGTGTAGTGAACACACACATTTACCAAGCATGTCATATCACAAAAATACCTTTCAAAATTCCATTTCCCTTTGAAAACCAAATGCCCAAAGAATGATCACTAAAACCCATTTTACCCTTGAAAACATGTTTTATGCTAAACATTTTTCTAAACACCACAAGGGAAACAAAAATTTTGTAAAAAATTCTATAAAAACAAGTTTAAAAACATACTTTTCACAAAATCATTTCACTTTCCAAAATGAGGTTTTGAAACCAATCCCACACAAGGCACTGTATAAGCATTCAAACAAGGTTCATATGAACCACATCCACAAAGGCAAAAAAACATTTCTCAATCCACCTCCAACAAGTGAAAATAACTTTTGGAGAAATCCAGAACCAAGAGGAGTTCACACAAGCTAACTAGGGAATAAATAGTGCCATGCACATTTTGGAAACATGATAGGGTGACCATATTCCAATCATGAAGCACACCCTACTAAGGAGGTGAAATTAACCACACGGGCACCACATGGTTTCCCAAGCCATGCGTTCTAACCTCACAGCTCAAGACCTTATCCCCTTCCACAAAAATTAAAGGAGAGATCCCCAATATTACTTACATAATCAAAGGGGATAAAAACATCAATCCACATTAAAACAGAAAAAAAATCGAATTCAAAATTCAAACCCAACTTCCCCTAAAAACTTGAGATTTGGGGTAAGCAAGAGCTATCCAGACTCCCCACCCTTACCTATCAAGATTGAAAAACTTTATTCACCTTTATACTAGGACATACCCAAATAATAAGGGCTAAAAACAAGTCTTAATCTCTTTTCCAAAGAACCTAATGTTCTAATACCATTTTATAATGAACTAACCTGGGCTTCCACTTCACCCGACATCTAACCCAATTCACCACAAGTCCCAAAGGGCATTCTTGATCCCCATGTGCTAGCAACTAGTACTTCAGCATCAAAAGAATATATTTGGGAATTATTTTCCCAAAATCATAGATAAAAACAATGTAATAAATAATACAAGATACAAAATAAATAAACATGGTAAACATGCCATAATCAATTATGGTGATCCAACCCATTTGCATATACATAAACAAAATCTATAAAAATTAGTAAAAAAATATATATACAACACTAACCAAAAAAAAATTACGAACCAACTTAATCTAATCCAAAACCATCTCCATGAAACCTCCAATTTCTTACCACCACCCAACTCACCCCACGTAGATGAAAAAGAAGGAACCAACTAAGAACATGAAATCTGAAATATATAGGTGTGAGACAAAAAATCTAGTAGGTCACAAATACTCACCAAATATATAAAATATGTTTCATTAGGGAATTCATCAATTATAGTTTGAAAATAAATCTAGAAAGTAGGTTCTTCCCATATAACATATGAAAAACCAAACATGTCACAATCAACCTTCAAAAAATTTCTCTTTGTTTACCCAAAACCAAAAACACATGATTTGAAATAAATACTCTGGACTAATCCATTTTTTAAGACCTCATACCCATTTACATTTCTAAAAAAACACATCTGTTTATCTAAAATGAAAAAAATCAATTTAAAACATTTAACCATCTGAATACATCTCAATACACTAATTTTGAAATCTACATCAATAACTCAAAAAAGATTATTTAATTTTAGAATGGTTTTTCCAACACCTTTGAAAAATAATTTTCCAAATAAATGAACCAACACACAATTGAGTCAAGCATAAAAAATCAGGCACCAAACATCCTAAGATATATATCAAATATAAACAAGAATAGGTTATATAATAATGAAAGCATGGGAAATGATACAAACAAGCACTAAATCAAACTATCCTCAATAAATAAATAAGAAATAACCAATTGAGTGTGGATGGGATCTACCAAAGGATACCTAACTTTCTATAAACCTTACCATATAAGATTATACCACTCAAAATTTGACTGCTGACATGCACTAAAGTTCAAATAACCATTTATCCATTTATCCCACATAAGAATTATTAGGATGACCAACCCCCACCTAGTCCTTGTGAATATCATGACTGGTGGGAAACTAGTAGTGTGAATCAAAAAGAGTAAAAATCTAGGTCTTCAACTTAGTAATCAGTTTCCCATGACCAATATAGGAAGTGAGGAATAAGAAAAAATGAGCCAAGTATAACACACAATACATAACCATATATACCCTCAACCCTAACACCCAATGATTAATAAACCCATAATAAATTTCTATTATGATATAATAAGAACATTACAGCAAAAGGGGTGAAACAAAAATCTCATAGAGATAAATAACCCACATAAGGGGTAAAAAAACAAGGGAAAATCAAGGGGTTCCTTTCACAACCACCATTTAAAAACCAAAGTTCCAACCAGGCCTTTAATAATAAAACATGGATCATAATGCCAAACCCATTCCAAATTTCATGAAACCCCATTTAAAACATTTCTCCAAAATTATGGAAAACACTCACACTGTTTAACACATTTCAAATCCACCCATACCACATGGGCCCCACCCTTTGAAAACGAAAACATGGCCAAAGTCCATTTTTTCCATAAAAAAATTTAAACAATCCTTCAAGGATTGTCTATAGGGGGTTAAATCACACCCAAACATTTCATATCACCATTTTAAATCCATCAAATAACCCCATTACATAAATCATTTCGAGGAAAACACCTCACATAAAAATTAAATTCCCTTTAAAACATAGTTTTCACACCTTGAAAACTAAAACTAGTTCAAAACCCAATTTTCAACATGGAAACCATTTAAAAATCCATTCAAGGATTTCAAAAAAGTTTAGCACCTTTAATCATTCCATTTCAAACATAAAATCATGGAATTCACATGAAAAACCAATCATGCCAAGCTCAAACATTATGAAATGGTTTTAAAACATCACCTAGATATCACATATAATTATAATTTCACTAAAAAGGAATTTAGAAAGCAAAATAACCTTTTTAATTCCAAGAGGAAAAAAATTCATAGAAACCCCTACATCAAAGAGATGAGAATCAATCTAGAACCCCTTCATAATGTGTCACCTTCAACGGTGACCACAACCACAAGAATATAAATAGTGTCTAATAACCCTAAACACAAAAAAAAACCATAATTAGATTCAATAATAACCCTAAAATCGAGCCACAAGAGACCCATGGTTCATGGGGGAATTCAAACCAAGAGAAAAGAGGGAGGTAAGGGAAGAAGATGAAAATAGAGGAACGATTACCTCAAAATATCTTAGAAATAACTAAAGGGTGAAAATTAAGAAGAGGAAGGTGGTGGAGATCCTCCTTAGCTCCTAAGGGGTTAGATGATGTATAGGGGAAGACATGGGGGTGAAACCCCTTAAGTTTGAAATGGGTAAAATGGGAAATACCCCAAATTTTAAACACTTGGACATCTCACAGGGTTTGGCAGCATAGTTTTCCAAACTGTGTGCCAACAGTGTGCTATCCACTACCTAAGACAGACACCCCCTCACAAAGTTAATCCTTGGGTTTCACATGGTTTGTGAATACCATGCATCTCACACTTGACTCTCCCAAATCCCCACACAACTTTTTAAAACTTGAGGAATCCATGCTAGATGACTCTATAAAAAACTAGAGACAAACTGTATTCTTTACACAAGGTTTAACAAACTATGCACAAGTTGTGATCTACAAAACAAACACACATGGGAACCCTCATGGGAACCACATGGTTAGTACTAACCATGAAATATAGCCATTATCCTCCCAAAAATCCTTTAAAAACTCAAATTTCCTTCCCAAAAGAAACCAAAATTCAAAAACACTCAAGGAAAGATAAAATAATATAAAAATAACAACACCATGACATGAGGGGCGTCACACTAGTTTTTAAGGAAAGTAAATAATTTAGTTTGAAAACATGCATTATCTTTGAAATAAAGGTGAAAAATGCAAGAAAAATAGAATTAGATAAATATAAAGCATAAGAACCATGGGAATCTCCTAAGAAAATATATTATTGGGGTTTTCTGATCCTCTTACTCTCAATGATCAAACATATCAAGATCCCTTCCCATGCACAGGCTGTTAGAGGGGAAGAACCTAAGGTATAATGGTAAACGTCCATGTCCACATGTTTAGGTAGTGTTACATCATAATATATCGAGGGAGATTGGGCTAAGGCCCTACTGGCTCACCTAGTATACTAGTCCTAGTCTTCTGAACATGGTACCCAATGTTCCCTAGTGCTTTGTTCCATTTTTAAACCACACTAATCCTCATTTTTTAAAAACTAACTCATCACATGCCAAGCATACAATTCACAACCATCTTTATAGGGGACAAAAAAATTTAAACCTTACACACACTAAAATCTTGGAAATCACCCATTTAAAGTCACACACAAAATTTATAACACATTTATAAATAGAGGTATGCACATTTAAATCATCAAATAATAGTACATAATGGAACCACCTACCTTTCCCTTTGAAATAATCACCAAAAAATTGAAAACAACATGCCAAGAGGTGTGGATATCCTATGGAAGAAAGAACACACCACCAATATCAAAACCAAGGACAAGTAATTTGTATTAATCCCACTATAGGTCGCCATAACCACCAGAGAGAAGGAAACTAAAGAAAAAAGGGATAAGAGACCAAGAGGAGAAGAGAAGAGACACTTAGTTGAATATTATTGGAGAAACCAAGCTCAAATAACCCAATAAATAGATCCAAGATCAAGGTGGAGAAGAGGGGATGCACACCTAGGGATTATAGGGTCAAATGGGGGAAATAAGGGGTGAAATGGGTTAAAACCAAGGAGGGGTAAAATAGGAAAAACATATTTATTTCAAAACTGGGAAGAACACATGGTATACCAAATTTTGTGCCAACCATGTGGGTTCCTCTATCCCAATAGGTTGAGTCCTCATGATTTTGACCACATGGTTTCACAGACCGTGTGCCTAACCATGCGAGCATCTAGTTCCACTATCCAACCTAACACAATTTGCTGGGGTTGGCACATAAATTCTAATAATCATGCACCAACCATTCACATCCCTCTATCCTTATAAAACATCCACTTTTATTTAAAAATCACCCATTAAATCTATGGAATAAAATAAAGAACAAAAATAAATGAAAAATACTTAAAAATAACACTATAGGTGTGACAATTATCTCTACCATATCACTTTCTACCATAAGAAATTCAACCCATGGTCTGATCAGAGAATAAGTGAGGGTACTACTTCTCCAACCAAGAATTTCATTCCAATATATCATGCTCATCATTTCCATGCTTCCACAAGATCCGAACTAATATAATAGATTTCCCACGAATCACTTTTACCTTGGAACCCACAACCTAAACTAGCTACTTGGTTACTGATAGATTGGGTTCGAAATCAATCTCTTCCTATATTAGTACATGAGAAGGGTATGAATTATACTTTTCTAGATATGAGACTTGGAAAACATCATGAATCAACACTAATTGAGAAGGTAATTCCAAACGACATTCCACCTTATGAATTCTATCACTAATCTCGAAGGGATCAAATTACCTTAGTATGAGATTCCCCTAATTACCAATATGACGATGTACCAAGTGAGGTGTAACCTTTATAAAAACCCATTCACCCAATTAGAATTACAAATCTTGAAATCAATGATCAGAATACGACTTATAATGACTCCGAGCTATCATCAAACACTTTCTGATTGTCTGAATCTTGTCGTTCATCTCCTATATGATGCTCAGTCCCACTAATAAAGTCTCACCCACTTTTTACTAGTATAGAGAAGACCAAATTGGCCAGACATACTATTCTTCAAAGGTAACCATCCTAATTGTGGACTGTTAACTATTATCATAAGAAAATCCCCCCAGCCCGAGATGGTTGTCCCACGAGTCTCCAAAGTTTAACATGAGGCACACAATATATCTTCTAGAATTTGGTTCGCTTACTCCATCTAGCTATCCATTTGAGGATGGTATTCTATAATAATCCCGACCTAAGACCCCATTGTCTTCTAGAGTAATTACCAAAACATAGAGGTAAAATATGGGTCCTTGTCAAAAATGATACCAGACGACACACCTTACAACCTCATGATCTCCTGAATATTCAACCTTTCTACCTCTTCCACTTTAGTCACATCCTTGATCAGGATGAAATGTGATTATTTTTTCAGATGATCGATAACTACCCAAACCGTATTCCATCCCTAGGGTGTACGGGGTAACCTGATGATGAAATCCATGGATAAATAGTCTCACTTCTAGGTAGGGATGGTAAGAGGATGAATCAAGACTAAAGGTTTATGGTACACATCTTTTACCTTATAATAAGTATAACATAGATATAAAAAGGTATCTATACAATGTCTCATATTTGGCCACCAAAATAGCATCAAACATAATAAAACATCTTGGTGGTACCTAGATGGAAAACCCATTGATACTGATGATGGTCCTACATCACCACCTTCCGTAGAAACAATGAAACAATATAGAAACCCTTGAAGTAGAGAAATCCTTTGGGAGTCAATGAACATTCACCACGTACCTCACCACTATTTAGAAACTGGGTAGATTACCAGCATAATTTATCTCTTGAATGATCATCATAAATCAGTTCTAGAAGGGAGGGTGTAAACCGCATGATACCCAAAAACATACCACCCCTCTCTTTTTTAGCCTTTAGGTTCATACAAGAAAAACCCCCATTAAAATCTACTCAACACTATAATCCTTTAGATCTTGGGTTGGAAACTTATTTCTTAAGTTACCAGCAACTGCATTTCCCTTACCTAGGGTTTATAAAATATCAAAGTTGAACCCTTTAAGGGAATCAATCCATTGTTGCTGCCTCAAGTTTATATCCTTCTAGGATAAGATATAGCTCAAAATTTTGTGGTCTGTGTAGACCATAAAATTCTCCCCAAAAATATAGTGACTCCATCATTTAACAGAATGCATCACCATCACAATCTTGAGGTCATGGGTTGCATAATTCTTCTCATGTGGTTAGAGTTGGTGAGGGACATACACCACCACATGGTTACCCTATATAAGAACATAACCCAAACCCATACCTAAATAATAAAAATAGACCATATAACCCTATAAAGCCTTAGGTAAAATTAAGATAGGGGAAATGGTCAACTACTACTTAAGTTCCTCTAAATATGCATGTCATTATAGAATCCAAAAAAATTCACCCCTTTTTAGGTGTGGGATATCATTGGTGAGGCACATCAAAAGAATTTCCTAAAAAACCACTTGTAATACCCTACTAGGCACAAAAAATTATGATATTTAATAAATCACTTAGCTCTTCCCATGAAATAAAAAACTTTAACTTCTTGGGAACAACTAAAACCCCATGTTATGAGATCACATATCCTAAAAACTTAACTTCCTAGATCCAGAAACTATATTTCAACAGTTTAAAATAAATATGGTGATCTTGCAGCATCCCTAGAAAAATATTCATATACTAAATATGATACTATTTTGACCTCAAGTAAACTAGGTTGTCATTAATTGAAACCAATTAAAAGGTGTCAATGTATCTATGTAACACCTAGTTCATCAAACCCATAAAAACCATAGAAGAATTATTTAATCCGAAAAGCATTACCAAATACTTAAAATAGACATACCTGCTTCATAAAGTGGTCTTAGGAACATATTATTATCTTAACTTGACCTGATGGTTCCTTGAATGGAGGTCGATTTATGAAATAAACATTTCCCCTTTGATCATGTCAAAGAGATCATCAATGCGGGGAAAGGGGTATTTATTTTTGATGGTGAATCGATTCAGTTTCTGGTAGTTTTTCACAAACTAGGCCAGGTCGCCATCTAACCCGGCGCCCGACCCGGTCCGGGACATGGCCCGATGGGCGTTCTCGATCCCCACAGGCTGGAACAAGTGCCCGGGTATCAAAACTAGCACATGGGAATGATTTACCCGAAATGGTAAACACAAAACAACTAAAAAGTTAAACAAACCAAAATTGAAAAAAACATAAAAACAAACTAAAATCAAATTGAAAGGTTTACATCTAGAACCAACATCCAAAATAAATGACATAAAAATAACTAAAACTCCAACTCAAACCTCCAAACGACCAGAGTGGTAAAGCATCCACACACCTCAACACCAATCTGCACGAGAAGACCGTCCACAACCCAAACCACAATCGTGGAGCATGATGCCTCAACCTGGAATCCATAGAGAACAAGGTCTACATACACACAAAGGTGTATGTAGGGTGTGAGCCAAGATCCTAGTAGGATTTCACCCAATAAAAAGGTTCCATGCAAAATTATTAAATGACAAATACATTTGAAATTTTAATTAAGGCAAAGAAGTAAATGCTGGAACAGTTTTAAAGAAAATAGAATTAATGAAAACAGTTTCAAATGGAAAAAATTAAATTAAAACACACACACCCTTAATTTTTAAAATAACCAAAGTGCCACACCGACGAGTGTAAAGTAACCAATGAGCAATAACATGGGAGAGGCCGCATGGGTGTTAGCTAGCTTGGGTCCCTAGATCTTTGTGTCTTGGTGAAACGTGGCTTAGAAGGCCACGACCCTCCGAAAATGTGTCTTAAAAGGACACAACCCTCAGAAAACATGGCTTAGAAGGCCATGACCCTCAGAAAAGCATATTTTTAGTTAGTGTTGCAATCGTTAGTCCAGCTAGTGAAAGCGGGTCGAGTCACCTCCGGAACACTAGGTCACTAGTCTAGTCTACCCTCCTAGCTACCCGGGATTCCCGGTTTGTGCTCAAACAATTTTCAAGTTCCTGTCACCTGTCACAATAATGCATAAAATCTAAACATGGTACTTACACATGAAAAATCACAATTTTCACACCCAAACCCTCTTTCAAAACCATACGCACACCAAAATCTTTTTAAAACTTAATCTGCACTACTCACACATTAAATTAAACTAGATGCGTAGTTTAACAAAAACAATTTTATAATTAAGTGAACCCCTAAATGAGTTTAGTAAACAACTTTCAAACATGTCGCAACACTTTTAAAGGAAAAAAATCATTCATAACCCCTTTCCAAAATAAAACATATTCTGACACACGCCAGAATATAAACCACTTCATCCTCACTCCCTAACTCACACACTACACAATTTAGAAAAAAATAATAAACACTCCAAAAGTAAAATATTATAAAACAAGTTAAAATAAATCTCTTGAAGTTACCCACTAAACCCATGCCAACCCCTCTTTTATGACTAAACAGACCCGACGTCATGCCAAAAATAAAATTCGCATCACTTGCACAACTTAATAAGATAACTGCACAATTCAAAAGCCACTAATAGAGTTCTCAGCAAAAAAACACACTCCTAATATAAACAACCTACTAAACAATTTCCAATGAAAATCAAACTTCAAATAAAACCAACTTCGCACAACAAAAATTATTTGAATAATATGCCAAAGCAATTAAGCGTTGAAAACTAATTCATCAAATAATAACTTAGACGTGGAACCACCTACCTTAGGCGAAGAATTTCCCAAAATTGGTTGAATTCTTTAATCACAGCTAATGTGTACCATAAACGAACCAAAGGTGAACCCTAAATCATGAAATAAAACCAAAAAAATTTATGATTAAACCCTAAAAAGATCCCCATAGCCACTGGACAACCAAAAACTAAAGACAAAAAAAATAAAATGAAGAAGAGTACTCAACCAGGGGGGTTGCTTGCACGGAAGGTGGGCAGGGCACCAGAGGTGTCGCTAGCCAGCATGGAGAGGTCAGAGGAGAGGTGCGAAAATGGATTTCCGGGGAGCAGGTGAGGGAGATGGGGTCGCGTATTGCCATACAGGAGGAGAAGGAGGCGTGTGGCACAATAAACATCTAGGAGAGGGGTGTAGGGTGCGATGGGAATAGGTAAACCAGTGGAGGTGTGATGGGGGAAAGGTGGGGGGGGGGGTGTTCACCGGAGTGGAAGGCTGTCGTGGGTGGCACCGACCGATAAGGAGGCTGGCGGGGTGGCACGTCGTCGGATGGAGTAGGGAGCAGTGCGGCTCAACGGCAGTGTGTCCGAGGGAGACGACAAGCTGGTGAGAAGGGGAAAGGGTGTCTGACGACTGGCTAGGAGGCAGGGTGTGGTGGCGGAGCGTGCGAGGTCGGAGAGCACCGGTAGAAGAGGAAGTCCAAGGAGCCACGGGGAGGAGGTCGAGTAGGATGGGTAGGAGGAGGAAGATGGCGGCGGCTAGCAGCGCGCAGGGAAACTTGCAACACAATGGGGAAAAACGGGGGGGGGGGGAGGAGAAACCCTACCCAAAAAATGAAATTAAAAAAAAACAATAATAATTATAAAACAAAATAAAATAATAATAATAATAATAATAATAATAATAAAAAAAAACTAAACAAGAGTGATAAAAAAACTTATTTTTAATCTCTAATATACATGATAATATTCAATAATAATTAATATTATCCTCAAATAATAATAATAATAATATTATCCATAAAATAATTCATTAAAATTTTATCCCTCTAATTATTTTTTTGTTTCTTTATTAATTCATTTTATTTAATTAGCTTACATCGACAGGTCTCCCAATGGATCAGGCGAAGCCGCGTGGTCTCCAAAATCGGGCCCTGCCCGAGTCGTGCCTTGCCTAAGGCCACACGGTCTCAATTTTCCTTGTGTTCTCATTTTATTATTCATTGCATATTTTTTATCTCCCTTAAACATCAGACAGGCCGTGTGGCGAGCTGGGAGAGGTCGCACGATGACCCAGGCGAGGCCGCGCGGCTTCGACTGCGGTGTGTTGGATGCAACCAAGAGAGAAACATTCGCTTCTAAGTAAGAGATCAGAAATTTTAATTCGGGCCTCGACCCGAACAATCTGATGCCCAATAAAAATGATAAAATAAATAATATAAAAAGGATGGGTGTGACAATTCTCCCCACCATAAAGCTTTTTGTCCCCGAAAAGCCACAACTATAACTAAACCCCAAAGCATAAAACCACACTCACTTAAGGTTCAAAGGGGATCCCCACAAACATCAAGCAAAGAGAGGAAAAATCATCATTCTTAGAGAAAGTGACTCAAAGACAACATCAAGAAATGTGTAAAAAGACTTTCTGATATGTGTTGCCTGCCCCAAAGAGCTGAAAAACCTCTAGTTGACTGATCAAGGGAACTCTCGCACCCACAGAATCCAACTTCACAAGACAAAACATCCCAAACACCATTGAATGAAAACCACGTTGTTTGTCTGGAACGAACAAACGAGAGCAACCATGACCCAAAAGCACCCTTATCACCTATCATCAAATCATCTTTAGAAACAGAACCAAAAGGTCAACGTGGGGAAGCATGAAGGGCTCCCCACCATTAAGAACCTACTAAAACCAAAGACGAGACTGGAAAACTGAAACGGGGAGGTTCGAGCAGACTATCCGCCATTAAATAAAAATCCAGCACCAATTCAATCCAGAGACATTCGTGTGAGACCCAATGTGGGTCTCCCCACTATTAGAACTGACAGAAGGTATAGAACTTTGAAAATTTCTCGATGGTGACCAAACACCCCACCATAAGGGGCGGGGAGGGAGGGACCTAACTACCGAGGCGTCAAAAGCATAACCCAAGACAAACCAGCATTTCCACATTATTGGATGAGCATTATTCAAATTTGAGAAAAATTTACCCAATAGACTCCCATAAGGACCACTAAAGAGATTACATCTAGTGGGACACACCCCCCAAGACTTTAAGGCAACGAGACGAACATGCCTCCACATGGTCACGAAAACCTTATGCAACCAGATGATTTGTTCGGAGTAGAAAAACCATAGAAACAATTTAAACTACCTCTAACTTCAACATCGATGACAGAAATAAAGTCAGGGTCCCATACACTCCTGGGGTTCTTGACCACGCGTCAGCTTCACTCTGAGGCCTACGGCTGGAGCCCTGATGTTTGAAGCATCTCCTGCCTCATAGCCAGGTATTGAAGACTCTTAAACAAAGATTCTCCTTTTGGTGTCACACGTAACCACACTACAACCGAGGAAAAACCAGAAAACACAACACATTACGACATCCAAATAATCATACACGGAACATTCACCAACACAATAGCTGAAATGGTGCCTGTGCATCACCCTTTGTCACACTGAATGAGAACACAAAATCACAAATCATCACCTGAACATGACCATTGCTGTATAGAGGAACATTATACAGAGAGGGACTTCAAACTGAGTCTTGAACAACACGTGACTCCTACAATCAATCGTAGCACTCCCATGTGACTGGGTCAGCCACACTAGTGGCCTAACATAGAACCTTTCTTAAACGAAACCAACAAAGGACCAAAGGTCATTTAGAATAGTGGTCAGCACCGACCACTCTAGGATGCTCCCACTTTTCCCCACTAGAATCTCCTTCACCGTTTCCAAATAGAACTTCCAAATTAATGAGGTCAAACTTCACCCTTGACTATCAAGGAGAATTCACACTACAAGACATCACCAAACATGGCCCTTGCAGCCGATAAAAATACTACAAATCCCTTGAAGACACTGGTCAACACTGATAATTCTAAAACGCCTTCACCCTTCCCCGCTGGAATTCCTTTTGCCATTTCCCGAGGAAACCTTCAAACACGACAGTGTCAAACTTCATACCCGACGATTCATACACTCAAAAGACCAAAACTCCCTTCAAATCCTCTCGTGCCTGCCATCCCGTTGGGATAGGATCCACATAGCTGTAAAAAGGAGAGGTGGGTTCAATTATAGAATCCAAGAAGAGATTCCTCTGATCAACTGGAGGGCTGACCAACAACGAATTGCCTGTGTCCACACTTCAATCGCATGTTAATGCTTTATGGGGGGGGGGGAATGCACTAGTAAAGAAGGAAAACAATGGATCCAATCAAACTGGTCCAATGGACAAGACATATCGCAAGCGAACACTAAGCGCGCATGGGGAACCACTAAAAGGGCTTCCTGAAGCACTTTTTCGAAGAAACCATTAACCACACGCTTGCACTCCAACTGACCAACAAGAATTCAAACTCAAGACACAAATCATTCATAAAGGATACTCAACTCAAAATTTCTCACATCCAACATATCAAAAACACAAGGACACACCACGCAATCACCGTTTACTAAAACACCAAATTCTCATTTAACAAAACTTTTTGAAAATAAGCAAAGCTAGTGGGTTGCGCAAACACCAATGGTGTCCCATGGGCCTCGCACATGCATGTTCCCATGCCACACCAGCACCCACCTCATATCCATCCAGGCACTCATCCGCTCGTGCCATTAACCCTTTATCTTTCCATACACACTCATGCATGAGGTTTCCCACGAGAACACCAAGGGTCAAAACCAAACGTTTCCATTTTTCTTCAAAACCAAAACATTCAACCCAAAATTTTCAAACCTTTCACATCATTTTATTTTTAAAGCACTTAATTTTAAAACATTTTCAAAGACAAAATCATTTTTACTTAAAAACCAAACTTCCACAATTTCAAAACAAAGAAACAAGGAACGATGTAGGAGAAAACTAGTGTCAGTGGGTGATTGGAACATATGGCTGGCGGCCATACACCAATCACACCACTGGCCACTGAGAGTACTTTAGAACAGTGTCCCCAGATCCAAAAGGATTTCCAGACCCTGCGAGCTCACTAGGACCATTGACTCTACTCCCTTTTCATTTTCCCTAGACGAGATTAACCGCAAGGACCAAAGACTCAGACAAACCTCAACTTACTTCGGTAACTCGAGTCCCACCATGAGGTGTGCTAGCTAGGAACCTTACTCGTAGCTAGGACATCAGATTCCAACAACCTTAAATCCAATCTACCCTAACTCTATCCCAAAAGAAAATGAACCAAGGAGTAAACCTACCATTGATACCATTTTTTCACAAACCAGGCCGTGTTGCCATCCGACCCGGCGCCCGACCCGGTCCGAGACATGGCTCGAAGGGCATTCCCGATCCCCACGGGTTGGCACAAGTGCCCAGGTATCAAAACTAGCACATGGGAACGATTTACCCGAAATGGTAAACACAAAATAACTAAAAAGATAAAGAAACCAAAAATGAAAAAAAAAACAGAAAACCAAACTAAAATCAAATTCAAAGGTTTACATCTAGAACCAAAATCCAAAATAAACGACATCAAAAGAACTAAAACTCCAACTAAAACCTCCAAATGACCAGAGTGGTAATGAATCCACACTCCTCAACACCAACCTGCATGAGAAGACCATCCACAACCCAAACCACCATTGCGGAGCATGATGCCTCAACCTAGAATCCACAAAGAACAAGGTCTACATACACCCGAAGGTGTATGTAGGGTGTGAGCCAAGATCCTAGTAGGTCATCACCCAATAAAAAGGTTCCACACAAAATTATTAAATAACAAATACATTTGAAATTTTAATTAAGGGAAATAAGTAAATGCTGGAATAGTTTTAAAGAAAACATGATTAAGGAAAACAGTTTCAAATGGAACAACTTAAATGAAAACACACACACCATTAATTTTAAAAATAACAAAAGTGTCACAGCGACAAGCGTAAAGTAACCAATGATAACTAACATGGGAGAGACCGCATGGGTGTTAGCTATCTTGGGTCCCTATATCTTCATGTCTCGGTGAAACATGGCTTAGAAGGCCATGACCCTCAGAAAATGTGGCTTAGAAGGCCATGAACCTCTGAAAACGTGGCTTAGAAGTCCACGACCATCAGAAAAGCATATGTTTAGTTAGTTTTTCAATCGTCAGTCCTGCCAGTGAAATCGGGTAAAGTCACCTCCAGAACACTAGGTTACTAGTATAGTCTACCCTCCTAGCTACCTAGGCTTCTCGGTTTGTGCTCAAACAAGTTTCACGCTCCTGTCACCTGTCACAATAATGCATAAAATCCAAACATGGTACTTACACATGTAAAATCACTATTTGCACACCCAAACCTGATTTTAAAACCATACGCACACAAAAATATTTTTAAAACTTAATCTGCACTACTCACACATTAAATTAAAATAGATGCATAGTTTAACAAAACACTTTGATAATTAAGAGAACCCCTAAAATATTTTAGTAAACAACTTTCAAACATGTCACAATACTTTTAAAGGAAAAAAAATCATTCATAACCCCTTTCAAAAATAAAAAATATTCTGACACATGCCAAAATATAAACCATGTCATCCTCACTCCCTAACTCACACACTGCACAATTTACAAAACAATAATAAACAGTCCAAAAGTAAAATCTTATAAATCAATTTAAAATAAATCTCTTGAAGTTACCCACTAAACCCACGCCAACCCCTCTTTTACGACTAAACACACCTGAAATCATGCCAAAAATAAAATTCGCATCACTTGCACAACTTAATAAGATAACTGCACAATTCAAAAGCCACTAATAGAGTTCTCAGCAAAAAAAAACGCACTCCTAATACAAACAACATACTAAAAATTTCCAATGAAAATCAAAATTCAAATAAAACCAACTTCCCACAACAAAAATTAATTGAATAATATTCCAAAGAAATTAATCATCACAAACTAATTCATCAAATAATAACTTGGACGTGGAACCACCTACCTCCGTTGAAGAATTTACCAAAATTGGTTGAATTCTTTAATCGTAGCTAATGCACACCATAAATGAACCAAAGGTGAACCCTAAATCATGAAATCTAACCAAAACAATTTATGATTAAACCCTAAAAAGAACCCCATAGCCACTGGACAACCAAAAACTCAAGAGAAAATAAAGAAAATGAAGAAGAGTACTCAACTAGGGGGGGTTGCTTGCGTGGAAGGTGGGCAGGACGCCAGAGGTGTCGCCAGTCAGCATGGGGAGGTCAGAGGAGGGTTGCAATAATGGATTTCCGGGGAGTAGGTGAGGGCGGCGAGGTGGCGCGTTGCCGGACAGGTGGAGAGGGAGGTGTGTGGTGCAATAAAATCCGAGAGAGGGGTGCAGGGTGCGACAGGAATAGGTAAACTAGGGGAGGTGCGACGGGGGAAAAGGGGGGGGGGGGGTGTTTGCCAGAGTGGAAGGTTGTCGAAGTTGGTGCCAATCGGTAAGAAGGATGGCGGGGTGGCACATTGTCGGATGGATCAGGGATCAGTGCGGCTCGACGGAAGTGTGTCTGAGGGAGACAACAAGCTAGTGAGGAGGGGAAAGGGTGTCTGACGGCTGGCTGGGAGGCAGGGTGCGATGGCGGAGTGTGCGAGGTCGGAGAGAACTGGTAGAAGAGGAAGTCCAAGGAGCCACGGGGAGGAGGGAGAGCAGGATGGGTAGGAGGAGGAAGATGGTAGTAGCCAATAGCGCGCAGGGAAACCCGCAACGCAATGGGGAAAAACGGGGTGGGGGGGGGGAAGAAACCCTACCAAAAAAATGAAATAAAAAAAAACAATAATAATTATAAAACAAAATCAAATAATAATAATAATAATAATAATAATAATAATAAACTAAACAAGAGTGATAAAAAAACTTATTTTTCATCCCTAATATACATAATAATAATAGTCAATAATAATTAATATTATCCTCAATAATAATAATAATATCCATAAAAAAAATTCATTAAAATTTTATCCCTCTCCTTATTGATTTTTATTTTTTTTGTTTCTTTATTAATTAATTTTATTTAATTAGCTTACATCGACAGGTCTCCCAGTGGCTCTGGCGAAGCCACACGGTCTCCAAAATTGTGCCCCACCCGAGTCGTGCCTCTCCTAAGGCCACGCGGTCTCAATTTTCATTGTGTTCTCATTTTATTATTCATTGCATATTTTTCATCTCCCTTAAACATCGGGCAGGCCGTGTGGCAAGCTGGGCGAGGTCGCGCGGCGACCCAGGCGAGGCCGCGCGGCTTCGACCGCGGTGCGCTGGATGCAACCAAGAGCGAAACATTTGCTTCTAAGTAAGATATCAGAAATTTTAAGTCGGCCCTCGACCCAAACTATCTGATGACCAATAAAAATGATAAAATAAATAATATAAAAAGGATGGGTGTGACATAGTTGATACAGAGTCAAAGGGATCCATTGGCTTTCTTAGAAAAAATAACTAGAGTAGCCTAAGGAGAGACACTTAAAAAAATGAACCCTTTGGATTCCAAATTTTCCAGCTATATATTTAATTCCTTTAATTCAATGGGGGATATATGATATGAATGAATAAATATCAGCTATGTCCCCAACACCAAATTGATGGTGAAATCAACATCCTGTTTAAGAGGTAAACCCAAGAAATACTCTATGAATTCCTTAGGGAACTCACTCACCATAGAATGAAATCCAATCTCCAAGCCTTCCTTATCATCCTTCAGCAAAAGGAAAGAAACCTAAAAAGAAATCCTACCTAGCTCCAAATGTGTAGGTCCAACTCAACCTGACCACAAATCCTATTATCCCTAAAAAAATTGAGTTCTCTCATCAAGGGAATTAAAATTCACCCAACAATGATATAAATCTATGTGGTCCTTGAATATAATCATCTATTACATCCCTATGATCATGTCAATGAGGTCTATATTTAAGGAAAGGAAATCCCAGTCAAGCTTGAAATATCGGTTTGGTCGATCTCCACCACCATAGATTGATCAACCACCATAACACATGTCTTAAAATTGAACAAGAAAATCTAAGGTCAAATATCAAACCACAACCCCATATAAAACATGTGGGATTTCATGTTTTCATTGGTAACTAGCTTGGGAACAAAGTGGACTAGCTTCATGAAATGATTGGCATACTTCATCACTGAATTATCTCCTAGAAGAAGGTTAAGGAACTCTTGGGAGTTAGTGAGGGATACAGAATCAGGGTATTAATACTCATAGAAGATGATCTTGAATTCCATCCATCCAATTTACTGATACTGTCCTGCCTAAACCACTTACTCTCAGTACCTATGACCAGGGTGTTCCAATATAAACACTGTGAACTTTACCTTAATAGCTTCTGGAGTCCCAATGAACTCAAATATCCTCTAAATATTCTCCACCTAGTATTTTTCTTCATTGGGACCCATGATTCCTTGGATGGAAGGGGGATTGTTATTAAGAAACTCTTGTGCCTGATCATTTATTGAACCTAGTTTAGCTTCCTTAACCTGAGCAGGACCAAATCCCACTCCCTGATCTAGGGCTTGAAAATCCCGAACTACCAATTCTACTATTTTCTAAGAAACTGGTGTTAGATAAATCTCTCTAAACTTATCCCTTGGATATACAGAATTTATCCATGGAGGCATAATATTACACAAGTAAAAACAAACATAAAGAATAAACAATCAATATATCAACCTATGAAGAATCAAATAAACATGATAAAACACTAACATAAATCATAATAAAACCACACAAACTCAATAAAAAACTTAAACCACTCTACCCTACCTTGGTTCCCATACCCAGTATGTAAACTATTAATTACACTTAAAGGAGGGGTTAAATGAAATTCCCAATATCCCATAGAAATCCAAGGCCTATCATGAGGTGTGTTGGCGAAACACCATACTCATAACCAGAACCTCAAGACTCGATAGTTCTATCTCTTTTATATCCAAACCTCCCCAAATAAAAAGACCTAAGAAAAGGTAAAAACCCCTATAATAAATTTTTTTCATGAACTGATATGGGCTTCCATCTAACGTGATACACAACCCAGCCCTTGGTATGACCCGACCACGGGCTAGAAACTAGTGTCCAATCATTGAATAATTCCTTTGGGAACAATTTTCCCATAAAAGTAAAAATCAATATCTATATCTAATAACATTCCATAATTTACATAATGCATCATAAACACCATCCTTTACAACTATAGAAAAAGGGACCTATACAAGCCTCAAATTTAAGTTTACAATTATAACCAAAATAAAAATGATCAAAACAGGGAGGGGGCCAACAAAAGAAACATGAGCTTCTATGTGTTATGAGGGTCAACACCCACCATTTCACCACCATCAACACCTACCCTAATATATTCCACTAACAAGATTACCAACCACCCCCAAAAGAGGCCTTGCCTTTACCTGAATTATAAAAAATAAGGTATATATACACCCATCAGGTATATATAGGGCGTGATCACACTTTACCAATAGAATCCCACCAAATTTTCCATTCATATCCATTATAGGATAAATAAAAGTTCTAATTTTAAAGGAAATAGAAACATTTAGTTTGAAAACATTCCCTAGCTTTGAAAGAAAAGTAAACAATGCAAGAAAACTAGAAGAAGATAAAAATATAGCATAAACGCCATGAGAAACCCCTATGAAGCTAGGTTATTGGGGTTTAAGGATCCTTTTACTCTTGGTGATCAAACATATAAATAACCATTCCTGTGAACAATCCATTGGAGGGTATGAACCTAAGGTCCAATTGTAATAGTCCATGTCCAAATTGTTTAGTTAGTGTTGCATCATAATCCTGTTAGGGAGACCGAGTTGTGGCCCTACCATCTCACCTGGCATACTAGTACAAGTCTGTTATCCTAGTTACCTAGGGTTACCAAGTGATTTATTCTATTTTTAGATCACACCAATCCCCTTTTTTCATAAACCAACTCATCACACTCCAAACATACCATTCCCAACCATTTTTATAGGGGATAAACCACCTAACTCTCCCTTTGAAATCACCAAAAACCAGTTTGAAATCACAATCCAAGAGGTGTTTAAATCCTATAAAAGAAATAAAGCACCTATAACATCAAAACCAAGGCCAAGAAATTTGGATTCAAGCCACTATAGGTCACCATAATCACCTGAGAGAAGGAAAATCAATAAATAAGGGATAAAAGACTAAGAAGAGAAGAGAGGAGACACTTACTTGAGGATTCTTAGAGTAACCATGCTCAAATCATCCAAGAAATGGAGATAGGAGGGAGGTGTAGAAGAGGGGAGGTAATCCTAGGGATGAGAGGGTTGAATGATGGAAATGAGGGTGTGAAACGGGTTAAAATTAGGGAGGGGAAAAATTATAAAATACATTTTTTTTAAAACTTGGTAGGACACACGGTTTGGCTACATGATTCGTGGGACCATGCACCAATCATAAAGGCACATCAATCACAATAGGTAGAGGATACACAATTTGGTCACACAGTTTCACAAACTATGTGCCTAAAATTTTGGGTATCCAGTTCCACTATCTAGCCTCACATGGTTTGTTGGGGTTGGAACATGGTTTCTAATAATCATGCACCAACTGTACTTCACTCTCTATCCCTCTAAAACCTATATTTTTCTTTGAAAACAAGTTAGGAATTATATGTAATAAAAAAATAAAAAAATAAGTGAAAACAACTAAAAATAACACCATTTGTGTGATAGATTCTATGAGTACATGAATTAAAAGAGATTGTACTTGCATAAGTGGATGTAAGAAAGCTTTAATAAAATAATCAGATGAGAATAAAAGATAGTGCATATAGTCTGGTTGTGATTTTTTAAATAATGAATAAGAATAAGAATAATCTCTTTACTTTCAAAGGGAATGAAATATATAGTTTTTTATATTACTTTTGGGAGTAATTTGAGTATACAGGAAGCATATGGAGTTCACTAGTAAAAGATATAATGTAGTTATTAGAATCATATGTGATGTGGTCTATTGAGTTCATTGGAAAATATAATGGACATTGAAACTTGAGGGAAGTGAAATATACTATAGGATTACAAAATATGAGAACAAATGATATTCATAAGATAACTATATCATCGTGTTTGAGTTTTTTAATTTCAGTAGGATCAGAAGCCTTCTCAAGAATTGAAGTAATAGTTATATGAAACAATCATTGTGTGTTAGTAATTGGATGAAGAATAGTGTGAAACATGGAATAAGGAGGTAAAAGGTGATACATAGTGAATTTATCATAACAGGAAGTTGTTATTGAAGTTTGAACAATATTTTTGAGAAACAGATGATGCTCACCATAAGCAGTGTTTTTTTTGAAGATTTAAAGGCCATACAAAATGTGAGTGTCTAAAAAACATACTAGACAAAGAAAATGATAATTCAATGCAGATTATAGTTTTTGGGTTCATTATATAAAAACTCTCAGGTCATGTATGATTTTTTTTTTATTTTAGAATCATGAGTATGAGTGATGTGAAGGTAAAATCCATTTTTGAAAAAAATAAAGACGAGTGAAGTTTATAAAAGTGAAAAAAATATATTGAGTTTATTTTCATTCATGTGAATTTAAAATCATTTTTATGATGTTGAGATAGATGGTCAATGTTCAATATTCATGAAATGGAGTTTTTTATTTAAGAGAAGTTTTGAGGAAAATTTTAAAAGTTAGTTGACACCATTTTTTAGATATTTTAATTGACTTAATTAGTTGAGAATAAAGGTTTAAGGTGTTCAAAATAGATCCTTAGAGTTCCAAGATTTTGAAATCACTGAATTTATTAGGGTAAGTTGATTATATAAAAATGGATAAAATAATTTTGAGAAAAAGTATGAGAGAGAAAAGATATTGATGATCATTAAGAGGGATCATTTGAAGAGAAAATATTGAGAGGAAGAAGCCAACCCAATCTTTCAATAAATATTCAGTTAGGTTTGAATTTTTGATAATACTAAAGCTTGAAGTTTCAATAAAGCTGATTTAGGTTATTAGATTCATGTGTTGGAAAGAAGAGAGTTAGGGCTCTAGATTCAGTTTACCAGAAGCAGAAAAAATCCGATGTTCAAGTACTCCATCAAAATAAGAAGTTCCAGTCAAAGACCTATTCAACTTGGAGGAAAATTATAAACTAATGGGAGTCATTATTATTTTTTGAGTGAATCCATTCATGGGATTCACATTGTGGGTTAATTGTAATAACTTCCCAAACCAGTTATAATTGATAATAATATTATTAGTGGAAAATCCATGACTCAACGAGAGTTGTCACAATAAGTAGTTGGATATCACATTGAGGATGAACATTGTAAAAATCCTAGTGTGTGATTTACTTTATAATATCTACATTACATAAGGGAAAAGTGGTGAGGGATCATTCTTAATATTCATAGATCCTAACCAATGAAAGAGGTTTGATCAAATTAAAGGAACTAAAAGTTTAAGTTAAACTTAATTGGTGAAAGTTTATCACCCTTGATTCACCCCCCTATCAAGGTGACCACATGACCCCTTGATACTCTTAGGTAAATTAAAGAAAGATAATAAATGTGATATATAAATTAATCACCATTATTCCTTGAAATTATTTTATCATGATAAATAATTACTATGATCATATCCATTATTGATTATAACTTCTATTAGTTGTTTTTTTTATTTATGTTTCTTATTATTGATACATACTTATAATGAATCATATAATTTAAATATAATAATGTAATCTTTTGTTTATTTAAATTAATGTTTAGGGATATTTTAAAATTTTAGTCTTGTTTGCTAAATCTTGAATGCTTTATTGTTATTTCCTTGGTTGACCCATGAGTTTTTTTGTTATGAAATATGATTAATTACACATATATATCTTTTTGAATGGTTTAACTATGTTTAAATTATATGAAACCTAGTATTATTGGATTTTTAGGCAAATTTTGGGGTATTTTTCCTTGGTTATGGTAGTGGTTTGATGTCGGTGAGTCTAGGATGGATGGAACAAATCGAGAAACAAACTTTCCCAAGTGCCTATTAATTATGTTAAAGTTAATGTTGGGATAATTGGTATGAGTTGAGAGGTGGTATTTACCATTTTATTATTTCTTTTTTGCAATGTTAGTTTCTTCTTATTGCATCTTGCTTGAATTCCTCCGAGTGTATCTCTACTCAAGATAGATTTAGTTGAATCCTAGAATACTAAGGAATATGTAAAAATTTTGAAATAATAAATGATATGATAACTAGAAACTATGGATTGATTTGGTTAAATTATAATGACATGATATATTAAATATAAACTATATATTGGTTGGGGTAAATACTTGAAGAGCATGGATGTGAAATCTGAAAATTAAATTTTGGATATAAAAGAACCTTGTAATTTGATGGTTATGAAATTGTTAAACTAGAATTGTTGATGTTTTTTAATAAAGAAAATGGTAACCTTTAGATTACTAAATGAATGATAGATAATGAAATTTGATTCTTTCATTCTTAGATGAGTTTTATTTATCCAGTCCCAATGATGGCCATTGAGTTTTCATATGTCATATTATTTATAGTTTGAGTCTAAGGTATAATAGTTTCCACTAGACTATTTGTGTGTTATATATCATTATGATATGTGATTCATTATGCTCTACCACCTGAGTTAGTTTGGGTGGATGACACCTATATTTTTTCTTTGTGTTTTGGGTGTTTCCCAACATTTAGGTTATTGAGAGAAAAAATGGTTGTCTACCTCCCCTACCTAACTCACACCTTCATAAATGGATTTATTATGTGGATATGTTTTTTCTATAGTGTCTTAAAATATAATATGTGTACCCATATGATTTTTAATGGCTCTCAGTTATTTTATACTTGTGTGTGTGGGTTATGACAACTTAAGGTTATAACACATACTTATATTACATCTACAATTACACATGAGATGTAATGGATTAAAGCACAGTGAATATTTACATAGGACCATAATGGATCATGGTTTATACATGTGGGGATGTGATGATAATGTGGCTATGATATTTTTTTAAAATGTGTAGTATGATTTATGTACGTTATGTGAGTGTAAATATATAAGGCATTGGGGTTTAAGGTGACCAGTTCAATGGAAATGTGGTAGCAGGGTAATCTTATTATATACATGATTCTTCATTGTGTTACCTATTTTGTGAATTAATTGGTGAGTGAGATTTTGTGAGGTTGGTAATATAGTTAACTTATTATTTGATGAGATGGTTTCTCTATTAATTCACTATGACTTTAGTATGCTTCTTTCACTTTTGTATAAAAGGTTTTGGAGATGGTCCCACTAAGTATGCTTGTATGTTCACCTTGATATATACAAATCTATTTTTAAGACCCTGGGTGTGAGTTTGTGATCAAGCTAGATGTTTCTAGATTTTGGAGGTTGTTTGTGAGTTGCTGGAGTTTAGCGTCACTGCCATAGGAGTAGTTCAAATTTTATTTCTTATTTTCCTTTGTTTCAATATTGTATGTAATTTCATGTCTAGGTCTGGGATGTTTAATATATATATATATATATATATGAAGTTATTTGGTTCCTAGTATATATTGAGGGTAATTCTTACTTTTTGTGTATGTTATATAACTTTGGTGCTAGTTTCCATCATGTGGCCTATTAGAGGTGGGCTTTAGGGGTTTCACCCATTTTCACTGCCAACCTAGGAGGAGTACCGATGGTGGAGGGTCATGAAAAAGTGGTATCAAAGATTTAGGTTGAGAGATATGATGGAGATTATCATTATTAATTGGTGAGTATTTAATGGGTTGGTAGGGAACAAGGCCAGTTATAGTTAGTATGAGATGCAAGAAAGAGATGTTGACTAGGAAATGGGATTTTAGACCCCCTATGATCATACATGGGGACCTTATGTTTAATGACCATAATAATAGAAGTGATGTTTATTACAGGGTAGAGACATTAAGTAAGGATAATACATCATGATTTCCCATACCGATGCTTGAATTGGGTAGAAAATGGGAATTTGGTTGAGTATTTATTAATTAACTATAATTATTCTATAATATAGGCTTTAGAGTCCCTAATAGTTTTATACTTTATATGTATGTCTCTAGGTCAACATACCTACCAGGTTCATGCTGATGATGTTAAAAAAGATGCACCAATAAATCAATATAAATTTGAGATAGATTATGATGAATTTTGGAGGAATTCGCTTCACTAGATTCATCACAAAAGCTTATATAAGTATGAGGGATCCATTTCAAATTAGGAGATCAAGACCTAGTTACAGGAGGTGTAAATTTCCTTCATATTGATATGTGATCAGTGGGAGATCTAGATTCCATTAGTTGTTAGTATACTACATGGATCTGCTCGATAATGGTGGTTTTCATTCCTCAAAGATTACGGGGAGTCATCAGTTTCATGGGAGATGTTCTGTGATTAGTTCTAGGATGAGTTTCTTCCTTTAACCATGAAGGAAACTTATCTCGAGGATATTATTACTCTCCATCAGGGGATTTATAGTATGAAAGATTTTGATATTCATTATAAGAGTATCCTTTTTTATAACCTATACCTTCTACTAGATAATGAGGCTAGGGTGAGGCATTTAGAGGAATATTTACATCTATAGATCAAATTCCAAGTCACCCGATTCATGTTTCTAATGTATATCAAGGTACTAGAAAAGGTAGAGGTTATTAAGAGAATTTGGGCTAAAAATAGAATTCTTTGAGAGTTTAGATTTCAATAATATCTATAGAGTAGAGTTATGTCAAGAAGTTCTCACGTTCCTAGTTAGAAATTTTTTATAAAATAAGTATTTTTTTCCATATTTCTTTATCTTGTTTCATCAAGGCCAATAGTTATCAAACCCTCTATAAAGGATCATAAATGGGTTTCTTTTCATGTAGAGGCCATGGAAATTAGAATCTCGAGTGTCTAACCTTCCAAAATAGTCAGCGTGGAGCTAGTGACCCTCTATAGGTTCGACCATTGTAATAGTATACTTTGATGTAAAAACAAAATCAAGGTACTCTAGTCTATAATTATGAGAGAGGGGATGGGGTGGGTATTGGAAAACCTCATGATTCCCCTAAACCTTAGGTATAGAGATCAGAGTGCATATGTAGAGTGGTCTTCACTAGGGCCAGAGATTCCATGGAGTCAGACATGGTCAGATGCACTCTTTAGAGTCAACACTAGGTAAACTAAATGTCATTTGAGGTATTATACTATATATTATACTTGGGAGCATGAATTTTTTTTTACACGGAATCTATGAAATCCTTCATTACACTAGTCTTATACCATTTTCTAGGACTTGGGGTAGAGAGTATTCCTATGCCCTTAGCATTAAGTACACCATTTGAAGGTAAAACTATCTTATGTTATGTTTGTAGAGATTGTGATCTATTTCTAGAGAAGCATTTCTCTTCAAAATATTTCCTATATTTGTGGATATAGTCATATGAGATTATTCTTAACATGTATTGGTTTTATTTGGTGCATAACCTTGTTGATTTCTTCAGGAGGAGAGTTATATTTAGTGATTATAATGATGACCATGTTGTGTTCATTGGTGAGTGTGGTACTTGGATGGGTTGAAGATGTGTTGGGTACCTATCTTATTTGATGGTTGGTCCAGTGCTGAGTTCAGATAAGGTTCAGTTAGAGGTGTTTCCTAGGGTCATTAAGTAATACTCTAATGTCATTCCTAATGAGATTGTGATGCTACCTCCTTGATGTGCAATCAAGTTTGGGATATATTTGCAGTTGGGTGCCTCTCTGATCTCGATGTATCTGTATAAGATAACACCTTCTAAGTTATAGTATCTATGGATCCATATTGAAAATGAGGTTTTATTCAGAATAATGTATCACTTTGGGGTGATTTGGTTTTTTTCATGAAGAAGGTGGATGACAGTCTATGAATGTGTATTGATTATCATTTCTTGAATCTGGTGAAAGTGAAGAACCATTATCCTCTTCTATCGATTGATGATTTATTTAATTATTTGAAGGGATCTAGATGGTTCTATAAAATTTATTTTCAGTCAGGATATCATCAGATAAAGGTGAAGGATGAGGATGTCCCAAAGACTAGTTTCATATGTCATCATGGACAATATGAGTTTGTACTAATGCCTTTTAGTGTTACGAACACACCGATCATGTTCATGGGACTCATGAACTCTATCTTTCATGATTTCATAGATTGGTTTTTTTGTGATTTTTGTTTAATACATAATTGTGTATTATAGGTCAAAGGAGTAGTATACAAAGCCTTTTCAATCTATTTTATAGATTTTTTAGTCTCATAATTTGTTTGGGAAGTTTTAAAAGTGTATGTTTTGGGCATGTGAGGTTCATTTATAAAGACATGTAATATCTCAGTGGGGGTAGCTATGGATCCTTTGAAGATATAGGTAGTTTTTTCTTGGGTATTCCCTAACAATTGTATATATATGTAGAGTTTTCTTTATCTTACAAGTTATTATAGGAGGTTCATACTTGATATCTCTCAAATTGAGACTCCTTTAAAAACATTGATTAGGAAAGATCAAGCCTTTGCATGGACTGAATAATGACATACTACTTTTGAGTATTTAAAGGAGAATATGGTTAGTGATCTAGTTATTTGTTTTCACAAGGGAGTTTTTATGTTTTAGGTTTATTGTAATGCTTTGCGTCTTGGATTAGGTTGAGTTCTAATGAAATATAGAGCAGTTATCTCCTATGGCCCTCAAAATTTATGACCCCATGATCATAACTACACTACCCATAATCTCAAGCTTTATGTAGTTTTGTTTTACTTGAATTTTTTGTGTTAATATTTTATTAGAGAGTGATTGATGGTCATCATAGATCATAAGAGTTTTAGATATGTATTCTACCAACGTGGTTTAAACTTATGGAAATAGTAGTGGATGAAATTCTTAGAGGATCAAAACTTCACGATTTTATATACACTGGGGAAATAGAATGTTATGGATAATGAACTGAGAAAGATGTCACGTGGTGACACTATGCATGAATTTAGAGATTCTTGTAGAGTGATGTAAGATATTACAGTGATGAACCTTGATATGTGAGAAGTTGGTGGTAGAGGGTGTCTTTATTTGAAGATCATGCAATCATCTTTTCTACAACAGGTAGAGGATGTTGTGCTTCTCACCATTCTTTGATTTTAATGATCATAATCATTCCTAAAGTATTAATTTTAATTTAGTTAGTATTATTTCAATGTATTTAGTATTATGTATTCTTATTTTGATAATTAAAAATATCATTGTTTTTATTTATAATAATAATTATGTTAAATTTAACTATTTATTAATTATTCCATAATTTATTTATTTTTATTATTAAATATAATTATTTTTTGTTAAAACTTGTGAAAAATTAATTTTCTAAGTATTATTTTTACCCTTATATAAGTTCTGAAAGTATGTTTTACCGTCATGAAACTTCATTATATCCTTATATGATCTATGAAATTCTTTTGTTACCCTCACCCAACTCATTTATTACCCTTACACAATGTTTATAATTTTTTATTACCCTTAAAAAACATTATATTTACCTTTACATAGCTTGTTGTGTACCCTTACACAGACTACTGAATTTTTTAGTTACCCTTATGCAACATGTATGTATACCCTTATTCTGTGCATGAAAATCCTGGATACCCTTATGCAGCACATGTTATATCGATTTGTTACATGATAATTTCAAGTGTTTAAATTATTTTAATGATTCTATAAATTAATATTAATGTTATAGAACCTATGATAAGTATTTATAAATCATTTTAAACACTTTTATTATAAAGATTAATTTTTTTATTCATTATCATATATATATTTTTTAGTATGAAACTAAAATATTTCAATTTTATTATTTTGAGTTGATTTTTATGTTATTATTTATAAATTCATGTTTAAGATAAAAAAATTTATTCAAACTTTTTTTGTGATTTTTAAAAAATTTTCTTTAAAGATTGATATAATCGCATGTTTAAAAAATGGAAAGTTTGTTTTTGATTTTTTAGATGCGATATTCCTTTGATATATTTGACCCATTGTTATGAATATATTTTTAACTTTCTAATGAGTGATTTTAATTTAGTTTGAATTTTTTCAAATAGTTTTTATTTCAAATAATGTATTACCAATATTTTTCTATCTCCTTAATAGTCCAAGAATATTATTTTTTTGAATTGCTTAACAATTTTCTTGTCTGTGTTGAAGCTAATTATTTTTAGAAGGATCAATTTGTCTTGAACTAATGATGGTAAAGATTCATTGAACTTGGAATTAAATGAATTAAAGACCCTAATGGATTACATAACATTACTGAAGGAGGAGAAGCCTATAAATAGAGACCTTTAGAGGCCTTATAAATCTACATCTAAATTCCTTGAGAATCATTCTACAATTTCCAAAAATTATTAATTGATCTCAAAGTGATTTTATTTATAAATATCATTTCTACTTATATAGTTTGAACTAAATTGTAATATTCAAATCACTCTATTATTTTATTTTTATTATATCCTAGTGTTCATTATATTTATTGAGATAATTGAGACTGTACTTAAAAGTGATTGCTACTTAGAAATCCTATCCTCTACCTCTTTCTTCTTTTATTATAACTTACTACCATTAAAGTAAGGGAAAAAGGTTTACTTTTATTTTTTTCCTTTCAAAATAAAATGGACTATTATTTTGTGGTTTCTTGTTTTTCTGTTAAAGAGCTAGTGTTTACTACATCTGATTTATTACTATAACAAAAAAATCAAGGGATGGTTTTGATAACTTGAATATAATTAAATCTAAGGGAATAATACATTAAATCCTCAAGGGATTAACATAGTAGACATAGGTTTACCTATAGGTAATAATTCCAATCTTTCTTACTAAATATATCATCTCATATACTTTCCACATTTTTATTTATTTATCGCTTTCAATCACTCATTTCATAATTTTTTTAATCCATCAAATGCGCTTAATCAATTTATTATCAAATAAATTTTCATTTTATTCTTATACTTTTGTTATTATATTATATTATTTTTCTTTCAATAGTTTAATTATTTTATTTTATTCAAAAGGTTTATTTTCTTTAATATTTTTAAAATAAAATTTTAAACTTTTTTCCTTTATATTTCTTAAATGGAAATTCATCCCCTCTTTATATTTATCTCATATCTCTAACCTATTGAGGAATCATAGATGGGGAATTTTGAGGTGGGGATTTGGTGAGATCATGTTGTTTGTAGTGATACTCCTTAGGGATGGTATAAGAATGATCAAAATCAAGTGTTGTTTTAGGGGAGGATCTTCATTCCTTTGGTGACAGGTAAGGTGGTTCTTGATGAGTTCCATGATTCACCTTTGTTGGAACATCACAATGTGGCTATAACAAAACATACTTTTCGTACATAAATATTACATCTTATTGGATGAATATTCAATACATAGCATGACGATCCATGCCAAAATCATATAGGTATAGTGTCTTTGTAAACTTGAATATATAAATTTTTTTTCATAAGATATCTTCATCATCTCCCACACATTTCTTCACAACTAGAACCCTTTTTAGACATATCATACTTAAAAATATTTCTTCATATCCTAAGTAAGAAAAACATAATAAAGGGTGAGCTCATATTCTTATTAAGGGTAAATAAGAGAGATATTAATGATCAATTAAGAATAATATTATCATATGGGTATGAGAACATGAGATTGACATTTGAAAATTATACCTAATATATCAAAGATCATAATATTGGATCATGAAATAAATCTTGGAAATTTATAAGGCATATATTATAAAGGAATAAAATAACATGATCTATGAGAGCATAACATTGTCATAAGACATAATTTTATGGCATACATATAAATTTATAAAATCATTTATTTAGTCAAGGATCACTACCAAGACTATCATAATGGATTGTGTTAACTCTCCATTCTATTATATACTTATTCAAGGTTCACTCCCAATATTATCATAGTGGACAAAATCCATTACCGATCTGGGTTCACTCCCCATTCATGTCCTTATTATCTCATGAGATATCCATATTTACCCAATTCATTAGAGGGATATATAATTTTGGTCCCACCCATCACATAATTAAAATCATAAATATGTGTTCCACAAGATCATAAATCATTCATCATATCATAACCCATGGAAAATAAATTAGTTTCATAAACATTTCAACAATTCATCATAGCATAACCCATGGAAAATAAATAGGTTTCATAAAAATATTATCATCATAATCATAAAATATAAAAGTATGGAATAAAGATGGTATAGTTAGATCATATCCATATTAAATATTAATTAACATCAAAACATGTCATCTTAGATTAAATATTCCTTTAAAAGGTCTCTGGAACATTTCTTGAATAAAATACCCTTTTCATTTTGAAATAACTTCTTTAAAATCCAAAAAATTTCCAAAAATATTATGATTTTTTTATTTGAAATGAAACATGTAAACTTGTATAGGATGTTTCAAAACATTGAGCAACCATGATGGTGGGAAATTTATTTCATGTCGTGTATGTTAAAACATAGATTGCTTTCACATTTTCAGCAAAAAGTCAAAATACCTCATTCAGAAAATGAAAATAAGATTCATTTGATATTTCCTTATAAAATTAAAAATTCTGAAAAAAATGAATTTAAAAATTAATAGGATAATATTAAAAACATTATTGAAAACATTTTTATGAAACATGGATATTAAAGAAAAAATATTTTTGACCGAAGAGAGAAATAAAGTCAATTTTCCTTAAAAAACATTCTTTTGATATCTTGAGTAATTAAAGGGAGGAAAATGAAATAAAAACATTTAATATCAATAAATAACCATAGGATAATAAAATTAATTATATTATTTATAGATATGTAATAAAATTTCATCATTGTGAACTTAATCATAAATAATCTTGATAAACAAAGAGATTGTAAGATAAACCCCTTACCTCAGGTTTGAATTGCATAAAAAGTTATATAACTAGTTGTATAATAAATTGAAATGTATTATAATCCTATAATAAAATCATTTACATACTTATAATATCATATATCACCCTATTATTACATTTAAAAATCCATTTTTAAATAATTCCTTATTAAAATCATATTTTCCAAGTTTTAACTGTTTCATTTTTCATAGAAGTTTTGGTTATGAAGTTTTGGTCCTCATACTTTGATCATAGTTATATAATATAAAAAATATTAAAAATGATTTAAATATCATATATATTAATTATATATGTATATAGAGTTATCCACAAAAGTTATAGCAGAAAAATGATTTACACTGTTCATGGAGATGGTAGGTCATACGCACACATGAACACTGTTTCTATTTTTCAATGGATGAAACTAAAGAAAGTTAAATAATAATTCACCATTAAAAAATAATAATAATATCATAAATAACATATATATTTATTAAATCCATTATTATAACCATCCAAGTAAATTTGTGATGAAAAACTAATTACACCGCTACGTGGAGGTGGTAAGCCGTATGTACGCATGAGCGATGTTTTCACTTTCCATAGGATGGAAAGAAGGTGAATAATAGTTGTTACATCATAATAATAATAATTAAATATATTTAAGATACTAAATTAATTATTTTATAATACATACCATGGATTTAGATGAGGTAGAGGAAGAAATAAAATTGAAAATGCTCGATTAAGAGTTATACCACTTCATTGATAAACCTATTTTGGCTCACACATTAAGCCTTGAAGGGATGTTATTTTGGAAATAAAAGATGATATAGTATGTGTTTAAGTAATATAGAAAGGTATTATGGAAGTTTTTTATGATATATATGGATAAAAAGGTGTGAGTAAGAGAGGAGAAGAGGGGCCTGTTTATAAGTGAGGGGAGGGGTACTCTTGGAATTACTTGTAGTATTAAATTAATATAAATTAATTTTTACAATAAAGTGACTAAAAATTGATATATTTAGAATATATGATTATTATAAGTTTAAATAATATCATAAAATAATATTTATACAATTTTAAGTTATGTTTTAACCCTTATCTCTTAGTTTTAACCCCCCGTTAATCCTTTTTATAATTATAACAATATAAATTTTTTCTCCCCTTTAAGGGTCAATGGTGTTAACCTAAATGGAAAATTGACCCATAAATGTACCATGGTTGATATTTTAAACCATATACCATTAAATTTTATGAATAAAATATTTTTAGGAATTGTAAATCATTTAATAAAATATTGAATATTAATATATCATTAATATTATTTTTAGAACTATTCATTTACTTTGACTTTAAATTCATCAAGTTAGTAATGTAATTATAATATAAAACTTTAAAAAATAACTAATATGTTATATTTATTTAATTTTTTTTATAATAAAATAATTTATCTAAATTTTATCGCTTTTAGTATTTTTTAAATCATTTATTTTATTATTCTATTAATTGAATAAATATTATGTCAGTGTTGCGTAAGAATCTAAGGTAATTATCTAATCACTAAAAACTAAAACAAAATTAATATGATAAAAATAATAATTTATATTTCAAATAAACATTTATAATTGAACATAACCTTTATTTATCCTTATGATAAAATATTAGATATATTAATGTATAGAGAGTGGCATTTTTTGTTTTTCCATTAATTAAATTAATATAAAGAGAATAATCAAAGAAAAATGGAACCAAGTCAAAATATTTAAAAAAATGGATATAAATAGATGAACTTCAATAATATAATAGGATAAAGGTGAGTATTTAATAAATTTTAAATCCTTATCCCAAAGTGTTAACCTTATTTTACTCATTTTTTTCCTTACTGAGGTGAAAAATATTTACCAAGGTTACAATTCATAATGACCAAAAATAAAACAGAACTATTTAAAAAAGTAGATCCTTCTGATTCCAAATATTTAATCCATTTTTCAATATTCAATTCAAATAAGTTTCATAATTTAATTTAAAATTAACCTTACAAAACACGACGAAAAGTAATTTTCTAGAAAAAAATGTTTTCTGAAGTGTAAAAGTTTTTTTACAAAAATACAACATAAAATTAAATGAAATGAAATTAATTGGATTATAATAATATAAATTAATTAATTTTACTTTTAAATCCATTTAAAACAAAATATAACTTTGTAAAATTTTTAAACAAAAAGATAGTTTTCAATAAAAATCAGTATTTTTCACTATTCATCAAAAAATCAATCTTGTCATAAAATTATCAAAAATTATCTCAATGATAATTATTATATGATGATTTAAAAAATTAATTTAATTTTTTGAAATAAATTTTCTAAAATTATTAGAAATTAATTATATTATTTTCACATAAAAACCAATAAAAACATTTTTGTGGGGAAAAATTATTTTTAAATCATATAATGACTTTACTATAAATTGAGTACTTATTTATCAATATAATACTTATATAAATCCTTTATAAATATTTTATTTTTCCTTTTCTAAAAATTTGGTTATTTCTATTCACTCCACCAATTTAACAGCTAGGTTACAACGATACACTATATTATGGTTCATTTAGACTCTAGGATGAGTGTATCACAACCTATTGAAAAAATTAAATTTATTTGAAGAGAAATATATCATAAAATATTGGGTTTTTATAGTGGATAAGATATATCTTTCCTTGAGGGGGTATTTTTGGTGGCCAAGAATGAAGAGTTCAGTTACAAAGTTTATATCTCAGTGTTTATCCTTCCAGAAGGTGAAGGCTACACGTCATGTTGTTGGTGGGTTGCTTTAACCATTAGATGTACCCCAGTGAAAGTTAGAGGATATATTGATTGATTTATTCATTGTTTTACATTGACAGTAGGGTGTATATGATGTTTTATGTTTTATTGTATATTGTTTTATGAAGTCATCTCTCTTCTGGGTAGTTAAGGAGTCAAGCTCAGTGGATGTCTTGGTATGGTAGTATCCAGAGGAGGTGGTGGGGTTCTATGGGGTTTTGTAGATGATCATCTACAATTATAATACTCATTTCACTTCCAAATCATGGATATGTTTCCAACATTCTTTTTATCCTAGTTATACATTATAAAAAAACTTTTAATTCAAATATGAACTTTCAAATAGAGTGGACTATCCTGACTTTGGAAGACATATTGCATGTATGTATTCTAGATTCTGTAATATCATTGATGAATAAATTACCCTTGGTGTAGTTTTTTATAATAACATCTATCACTCTACCACTGGTATGGATTTACTTGAAGCATTGTATGGTCGAACTTACTAATCTTTGATGTGCTGGACCAAGGCTAGAGAGAATCATGAGTGGATGAAGGTAAAAAAGAGTCATTATAAGTCCTTTACTGATCATAATAGGAGGCCTTTGAAGTTTAAAATTAGATATCATGAATTCTTATAGTCATATACTCATCATGGGCGGTGGAGGTTTGATCATAGAAGTAATATTTATCTATAAATTTTTAGGAATTTTGAGGTGTCATAGCATGTTGGTGATATTGCGTATCAGCTAAAATTGTTGAACTGGATCCATGAACTTTTCCACATGTCAAAACTTCATTAGTATCTTCCTAATGATTCCCATATCATTTACTGGGGAGAGTTTGAAGTTGAAGATGTTTTGATGTTCGAGGAATGACCTATAGTCATTTAGGACCATCAGAAGAAGGTGTTTCATGGGCATGATATCCCTTTATTTCATTTCCTATAGGGACACAAAAGATTTTAGTGGAGTACTTAGGATCATGAGATGCAGATTCATGCTCAGTATCCTAAGTCGTTTGATGTTTTATCTTATTGGTATGTTATATATGATCTTTGTCAATTAATTATGTGATTAAGATACTATAATCATGTTCTCTTACCTTATTATGAGTTTTATATGTTCTTATTATAGTGATATATATATTTTAGAGGTATCTCATGTGTTGTATTTTATGTTTATACATCTTCTTTTCTTTTGGGGTTTTAGTTTAATTCTCAAGGAAGATAATTTTATGAGTGGTATCTGATGTAAGATCCAATTTTATCCAACCCATTTGTGTTTTTATATACTTTAGTGGGTCTAAGAGAGAAATTAATGGAAATATGAAGTTTAAAGGGTGAGTTTGGATCTATAGGGGCCAAAATTCCCATGGTTATACCTGTGGTGGATGGTGTTTTGGTTCTATGGCCATAGAGCTCAGTTTTTTTGGTTCTTGGTGAAATCAGGGTCTAAAAAACCCATATAGGTTGTTGTTTTAGAGATTTTGGCCTACATATGAGTGTGGTGGATAATCATTTAAGTGATTGACATGTCTAGAGGCCAAAACTTCCATTTCGGGGAGTGACCATACCGCTGTGGAGCTCCATGACAATGACTATCCCATTTTGGAGGTTATGGTGGCCAGCTGGGTTTAATGATTTTTCTAGTTAGAAACAATAAGGGAAAAATAAAAATTTTATGGGAATTGTTCTTAGAGTGTTTCCTTGTGGAAAATAGGAAGTCTAAAATACCCATACTACCATCCATAGTGGTGTTGTGGTGAGACAGGACCAAGCTGTGCTGGGGAAACAGAGATGACGAGTGTGGGTTCTCAATGTTGTGGTATAATATATAGTGGGATGGGAATTATGGGGAGAAAATACCAAGTCATGTTGTTTTTCCATGTTCATCCATGGTCGAGGTCACTATAAGAATTTTGGTTACCAACACATCATGAATAAGTTTGACTTAGTATTACATACCAATTCTGGGGGTTTTCAGTTTGATTAATTTATCTCCCATTCCCATTCTTGTTTGGTTCCTTTAATTCCAAGGATTTAATTATAAAATGTGGAGTATTAAAATACCACAAAATTTAATATTTTATTATATTAAATTAGTAGGGGTTGGTGAGATTTTCCATTGTATACATTTTATTCTTGGGTTTCCTCTCATATATTCATTTTACCTTTTCCAATAAATTATGCATGTTTGGGGATGACTAGAGGAGCATCTCAAGAACCTAGAGTAGAATAGTACCTCATCTTCAGTATACTTTCAAGTTTATTTCCTTTTATATGATTCTATATCTCTTGTTAATTTCATAACAACTTCTTTTCCATGACCTTCTACCACCCCTTATCCCTTCTTTATCAGGGCTCTAAATTATGGTAGGGGATCTATAAATCTATATTTTATTTATGTTTAAATGTGGGGATATCATGCCTTAGTTTCTAGAGGGTAAATTCATGATATTAACTTAAGAATATAATAACCAATATTAAGTAATTCAGAATTAATTGAAAGGTGAGCTATGAATTCATACGATTATTCTTTATTTATGATGTTGCTCACTTGATTTGATAGATAGTTTGAGATTTATGATGTGATTATTTTTGTTCTATAACATATTTTACATTATTAAAAAATATAAAAAAACATAAAGATATTAAATTAAATTAATATAATGGATGGGTCACATTAATTAAGTTATCATTCTTCCTTGAAACTGGTTTACCATGATAAAGAATTGTTGTGAGCATGTTTTTTATTGAATATAACTACTATTTATTGATGTTTATTTTGGTTTATTATTGTTTAAACTTGATCATATTGAGATGTTTAATTTAAATACAATAACAAAAACTATTGTTTTTGGAATTAATGTTTGGGGTTTTTTTAAATCCCATCCATGTTTGCTAATGGTTTTATAATTTATTGTTATGACCTTGGTTTCCCATTAAGTTTGTTGTGATAAAATATGATTGGTACCACAAACACATACACAGATATATATATATTTAATGATCTATCCTTTTTGTGATTATATGAAAATTTTTATGGTTATATTATTAAGTGATGGTTGGGATATTTTTCCTTAGTTGTGAAAATGTCTTAATGCTGATGAGTCTGGGATAGATGGAATAGATTGAGAGCTAGGATTTCCTATTTCCCTATTCATTATGTTGATGTTGATGTCATGATAATTGGTACGAGTTTAGATCTGGTCCTACCTATTTTCTTATTTCATTATTGTTATATTAACTTCTATTTGTTTCAACTTACTTGATTCCTTTTGGGTATATCTCTCCTCGAGATGAATTTGGTCAAGTCTTAGAATAATCAATATTATGGAATGATAATGAAATAATAAATGATATGATAAGTGGAAATCATGTATTGGTCTGGGTAAATGATAATGACATGATATATTAAATAGAAACCATAGATTGGTTGGGGAAAATGCTCAAAGAGCATCGATATAAAATCTTTAAATGAAGTGTTGGATATAAAAGCACCTTGGATATCATCATTTATTAATTGATTAAACTATAATTGATAGTGGGGTTTAATAAAGTTAATGATAATTGTTAGATAAGTAAATGAATGATCAAAGATTAAATTTAATTATTATATGCTTATATAATATACTTGTATTACATGTGTAATTATGCATGGACTATAATGACTTGAGGCATAATGTATATTTATAAAAGTATAAGATTTCTTATGTTTATGCACGTTGGGATATGATATTGATGTTGCTATGATATGTTGAAATAGATGCAAGCTATGATTTATGGAGGGAATGAGGGTTCTAGGATATGAGACATTGGGGTTTAGGGTGTCTAGTTCAGTGGGAATGTTATAGTAGGGTACCCTTATTATATATATAATTATTTATTATGTTACCTATTTAGTGAATTACTTGGTGAGAAAGCCTTGGTGAGGTTGAGAATATAGTTTACCTATTTAGGCGATGAATTAGTTTCTCTATTTATTCACTGGGGTTTTAGCATGATTTTTTTCACTTTTTCATGATAGTTTTTAGGGAAGATCCTACTGAGTATACTTGTATGATCACCCCTATATATGCATATCAATTTTTTAGGACCCTAGGTGTGATTTAATGATCAATTTTGATGTTTCTAGATCATAAAGTTTTTTCATGAGTTTCTGGAGTTCGAGGTCTCTATAATAAGAGTGGTTCATGGTTTATTTCTAGTTTTCCTTTGTTTTTATATTGTATGACATTTAATGTATGGTATTTAGATGTTATATATATATATATATGGAGTTTTTTTATGGTTTTTTTATTATTATTGGGATATATTGAGGGAAATACCTCCCATTTTCATACATTCTATACTATCAATGTTAGTCTCCAACCCATGGGCCATTGGAGATGGGATTTGGGGTCCATAATTATCTTCACTATTAGCCTAAGAGGGGTAAAATAGGGGTTAGGTGATGACATCACTCACAACACAAACACCATCCATTGTCACCTCCTCTTAGAACAACTAAGCATAGAAAACACCAAGACCACCAAGATCTCTTAAAAACTCTTGATCCTCTGTATAAGACATGGAATGTATAGGAGAAGACACCAATTTATGGGTGAGTATATACTTACCTAGTAAGATGCCTCAAAAACCATGAATAAAATAATAAGAAAGATGTATAGTTCAAAGTTACAAGAACAATTGGATGGAATATATTATTGAATACAATAACCCAATTATGATTCAAGGGAGAGACCCATGCCACAAGAGAGAGTACCACTTTTTATAGCCAACTATAGGATAAATCAACATGAAACGTTGAGAATATGAACTACCCAAGTTAAGCAATCCATGTTACTCTAACAACCCATACATAATCACTCTATAATTATAGGGTTTATTAGATGTATTTTTTTATTTACATTCCCATAACCTTTTAGGTTTATAATTTTAGAGAATTAGAAAATCTGTTACATAAAAAAACCAGTAATTTTCTTATATATAGAAATTTTCCCACTAACTAAACTCTTTAAATGATATGATTGATTTATTCAATACCAAAATCATATATTCAGTGCTAGAATTCATAATAATTACTAATCACCCTTAATAACTATTAATTTTTTTTGAAAACATAGTATGGGAATGAAACTTAGTAAGGGGTATAATAGAAATATGAAAACCTGTTAATCTATCTAAATAATTGAAAACCGTTGAAATGTATTCCCTTAAAACATAGATCTATATGCTCATACAAATAAAATCAACTTATTTTCTCACAAAAGTTTCATAAAGAAACTTCATAATAAATCATAATGGAAAAACTTTGAATGATCCTTTAAAAAACTTGGGAACTTAAGAAAACTTTAAATCTAGATAAAATTATAAACTTTCCTTAAAAAAATCCTTTACCTTTGAAAATATTAAAACATCCCTTTACTCATAAAATCAACTTCTTATTTCATGAAATACAATTATTTCAATTAAATATCATTAAAATCATAGAAAAAACATGAAATAATCTTTGTGTATTATATTCACATAACTCTTATAAATTACCCTTAAAATTGGATTAACTTAACTAGCTAATTCAAATAACCCGTAATGGAATGACTTAACTAGCTAATTCCAACATCAATTTCTCTAGAGAATAAATCATTAACCAACGCATTCAAGTGATATATCCTAGTATAAATCATCATCATATAAAATTACTAGGTACCATAATTTGAATAAAACCTTTATAATATTTCACTTTTCATTATAAAAATCATAAAGAAATTCATTTAAACTCATAAGCATTAGCATTTACAGTTATCACATATAAATAAGAAGAAATTTAATTTTCTTTGATACTTCTTTAAAATGAAAAGTTCATAGAAAAATGGGAATTTAAATTAATTTGGAAAAACATGAAATATTGAAAAGTAATATTTATAACTAATAATAGACATGAGTCTTGGAAAAGGTGATCTAATGGTAAATGTTAACAGATCATTATTTTTCACTCATTTATAAAGAAAGTAAAAAAATGAAACACATTGAAAATGTTAAAAATATACCTTCTTAAACCTTTGTAAAGAAAGTGAAAATATTTAAAAATGAAATTATACAATAATTAAATTATAGAGAAGGAAATTATTGAAACAATATGGAGGAAAAATGTTAAGAGAAAGGATTCAAAACATGTGAAGTATTTAATAGAAAACCCCTTACCTCGAGTTACGAATAATTATGTAAATACTTTACCCTGTCAAGTAAAAAATTATATTAATTATTTACTTGATTAAAAACCATTTTCATGTTCATTATCTCATTATTATCCCTTTTATTTCATTTGTTATCATATTTCATTTATTTACTAAATTGATATTGACCATTTTGGGGTCGTTCGATCAATTCTTCCAAAACTAATTTGGTACTTTGACCCTGATAACGTGGTTATAAAATAGTTTATAATATTAAAAATTATATAGTTATAATTTCCTTATAATTATATTAGAACAATTTTTTTACAATTTAATTGGTTGTCAAAAATTTATCCAAATAAAGAAAGGTGTCTCAATATTATTGTTTTAGGTGGTTAAATTTACATTGACCATTTATTGTTAATATTATTAATATAATGACAAAATTATATATCAAAAAAATTAATCATGTTATAAATAATATATTTATTCATTAAATTTATCTGTAGAACCATCCATTTAAGGTAGTGATGAAAAATTAAATAAATTATTCATGGAATCGGTAGTCCGCTCATAACATGAGTTATGTTTTCGTTTTAAAATGGATGGGATGAAAGTAGATAATGGTTGTTCCATCAACATAATAATATTTTAGAATAATAATTATACTGATGTAATTATATTAGTATGGTTATAATATATTTGGATGAGGTTAAAGTAGAAATAAACTTGAAAGAACTCGATTAAAATAATTACATCTTCCTTCAACACCCTCCTTTATATAACATATTTAGCCTTCTTAGATTGGTATTTTTTGGAGAAAAAACTATAAGATGTGGTAAAAAGGGTTATAGAGATGTTTTATTAGAGTTTTATTTATATATTAAGGATTATATGTGAGGAGAAGTGGGGTGGTGAGGGGTCCTTTTCTAGGAGAGAGGGGTGACATTTTTTGTAAATATTAGTTTCTTATTATAAGAAGGGAAGTCATATTCATGGATAATGGATAAAAAATGGATAAAAATTGTTCTAAGGAATAAGGGTAAGGTCTGTAAATACTATTTCCACCCATTTAATGATAGTTTTTTTGTAATATTTTATTCTTTAACCCTTGATTTAACACTTTTACCCTATTTTAGCCTTTACCATGATGACTAACTTTTAATTTGGTAAATTATTTTTATGAATAAAAATAAAATGAACTTATTAAATAATTTTAAAATTACAATTAAAAAATTTTAAATTTTTTTTCAAGATTCAATTTCTAGATGTGGCAAAAATAAATTTTAATAAAAATGCACTTAACCCAACAAAAACAGTTTTTAGAAAAATTTCTTTTTTAAGCATAAAAATAAATTTACATCAAAATCATGTATAATATTAGTTACCATGATATTTATTATCTTATTATTAAAAAACAAGAGTTTTTTTACTTTAAAATAAATTCAAAATAGAATGGATAATTGTGAATACTTGAGTAAAGGAAGATGACCAAACTAGTTTTTTTATTAGAATATAACATAACTTTAGTTTTAAAAAATAAAGCATAAATTTATAAATTCAACATATTAATTATAAATTCATAATTTCACTCCTTAAATTATTTTTTTTTCAAGAAAATTTTTTCATAAAATTTTAATTCATGCTTATATCATGGTGATGTCATAAAAGTTACTTTCTTTTTTATAAAAATGCAATTTTTACTATTCACCTAAAAATCACCCTTTTTAGAAAAAATACAAAAATTTACCCCGAGATAATTTTTTCATTATGAATCTAAAAATGAATTTATTTTTATATAATTCACATTCAATTTTTTTTAAATTTAACTTTTAAATAAAACCATATAATACATGGAAAATAATTTATTTAAAATAAAATCAATTTATTTTCAAACGAAAAACCATATCCTTGTTTCATAACTTGATAAAAGTGTTTATCATAATAATAAATATGAATATGAGTTTATATAATTAACATAAATATATATTTATAAAATATTTAAGAATTAAATATTATTTTAATAAATCAAAATCAGAAATTATGTTAAGGAAAGTTACTTAACCTTTAAATAAAACATCCCTTATCCAATAAAGAAAACATAATAATCTTAAATATATCATGATTATCTAATTGATTCTATAATATATATTGAGACATGATATAAATATATCTTTTCATTTAAAGAATACATATAAATTCATAATAATAAATATTAATATACCATAAAAGTGACATCTTATTAAAAATACATGGGTTGTCACAGTTACCTATCTATAACTGCAATGGGTTACTGATGTCTCATTAAGTAACACACATCAGATGAGAGTGTCACATAAAATATGAGAGAGTGGTAATTGACCCCTAAACACTCTGATATACATTCCCTATCCCTTTCATCGACCCTATGAAGCTAAAGTGATTAATTGAACATACCGTCCCATTTATCACCTCTAATGCTGAAGAGAAGTGCACCATAACATAATATATAGGCAAATGCTTGGGATGAAATACTCATGTGACCAAATCAAAGTCTTGTGAAAGGAGGTATGTAAATTCACTAATATTGGAAATGTATATGACATATAATATAGGGTCACGTGACTTGTATCACCTCAAAAACATTCTATTCACGTACTTCCCTTCCACATGGTGTATAAAGGTCTACCTGTATGACCTTTTTGATAGGATACACAACATGTGTGATTGGGGGTACTTGACATGTACCACCACAACCCATGTCATGTAAAGATCAAAATAAACAATATTTCCTAGAGGGTACGTGGTGTGTAGACTCAGATGACTCACTCAACACGTGTTCCTTAGGAGTTCAAGATGTATAAGGATAATAGTACACAACATGTAGTCCTGACCTACATGGAGTACGTGTACACACTACCACCTCGGTATATACTCCCTATACATACCATATAGGTCATGATAGGGGAATAAAACATGTGTATCAAGGTCACACACAGTGTAATCCTTAACTACTTTGAAACCATAACCGCATAGTTAGGAAGGATCATGACATGTGTTCTTATGAACTACATGTTGTTTAATCATGTCTTAGAGACCATATTCAATAGTTCACTTGGAATCTCACTGTTTTTACTGGATCTACCTTGGTTAGATCCCAAAACTCTATCAAATCTCTTATATGATGATGTTGTTCCTCCACAGGTCAATTTTCAACAACCCCTATCTAGAAACGGGGTTCACAATTTCCTCTCCCATGACATCAATATCCATTATATCACTGTTATATGGGTATCCACATTAGAACACCTCCCACGATTTTTTATTGTATGATGATTCTACCACATGACATGATCTTGGTATTCAAACCCAAATCAATCAATTATAGTCTCAGTTTCAATCATGTAGTGATATAGAATAATATTTTCAAACCTCCAGCCATAACGATGGCTGATAATGAACATAGGAAGAACAAGGATGATAAATAAAAGGAAAATCATTGAAAGGAATTTATAGTGGTTGTTGTAAAGTCTGAAAATCGATTATTTGGTGAGAAATCCAAGGAAGAGAGGAAATAAAATGTAGAATCATAAATTCCAGGAGAAAAATAGAAATAGGTAAGTTTAAAGGGCCACGTAATAGAGAAATCGGATTAAAATTAGATAATGCATGCTCAAAATAATATGGAACATATCAACATAGAAATAATAAATCCCTACCTCACCAATGGATTGATCATTGATGAAGAGCATGCTCACGTTAGGTGTCATTGGTAATTTTTGATGAATAATTTAATTCTTCAAGTTCTACATATCCTCTAGATCACTTCCTATCACTCTCTATCTCAAGATAAGGTTTTTGGAAACTAACCCTAGTGATATAGGTTAGTGATGAATTTAAAGTGGGGATTTGGTCAACAATAAAATTAACCGATTAATTAATCAATCAATCAAATCAATTAAATTAATTAATTAATCACCCATGATGTATTAACCTCAATGATACTGGTAAAAATTAATATTATACCATACCTAGGGTAAAATCTTAATCCAAGATGCAACTGTAGCAATGGTTTCACCATTTGATTCTCTATTTAGAGGTAAATAATTTTTTTCCTAAACATGTGTGTGTGAACTAAAATAATATATATTATTTTTTATATATTATTTTTTAAGATCCATGTTATCAAAATCAAAGAAAAATCTCAATGACCAACCTTAAAAATATCATTAAAAAAAATTTAATGGTTCAAAGCTTAAAAATCAAGGATGTTATATCCTCCCCATATTCAAAGTTTTTCACTCCAAAAAGAACAACATACTCAAAAATATGGGGGTACTAAGAATAAAATTGGTTCTCACACTCCCATGAGATTTCCTAAAGATTCCCACGATACCAAAGGATATAAACTAGTAGAAAAAAAATCATCCATGAAGAGTTCTCTCCTCTAGGTCCTTGATTTCCATTGGGTACTCTAAGAATCTGATTCCATCCTTAATGTCCATATCACCCCATTTAATAACATGTGTTAGGTTATGATCATAAATCCTTAAATGCAACACATGGAATACTTCACACACTCGATCCAAATACAAGGGAACCACTAGGTGATAAGTAATCTCACCCACCTTATGAATGATTTGGAATAGACTAATGAACCTCAGACACAACTTTCCCTCCTAACCAAATCTTTACAAACCAAGATAGGATGAGACCTTTAGTAATACACGATAACCCTATTCAAACTCTATATGCATTTACTATTAGTCTACCTTGTACTTTTTATGGATCTGAGTGGTCCTCATCCACTCCTAGATCACCTATACCATCTTTTTTTATCACCCACACAAACTCTAGTCCCATCAGTGACGACTCTCATACCTCCATCCAATATAGGGGTGAACTAAATGGTAATTCTGTACATGGTTTATAAATGTGACATTTCAATGGTGGAGTGATAGTTGTTTTTTATGAAAAATCCAATAGTCAAGTGATCCTCCCAGATCCAGCTAAAATACAACATTCAATCCTTCTGCATATCCTCGATAACCTAAATGATTATCTTGGTATGACCATCAGTCTAAGGAAAAAACACCACACTAATCTAAAAATTAATATCAAATGACTCCTATAAGATACACTATATCCATAATGTAAATTGAGGTTCTTCATCAGAAATGATCATAGAGGGTATCTCATGTGGTTAAATGATCTTATCCAAATAGGAGTGTTCCTATCTCTCCACTGAATTATACTCCTAAATAGTAAGAAAGTGGGACAACATGTTCTTTCAGTCTGTGATCACCCAGTTAACATCATGAACTCTCATTTATCTTGGAATAATCATCCCAAAATCTATTAATATTTCCTCTCAATTTCACTTTGGAACCTCAAGGGGTAGGCCAAACCAGCTGGGACCTAGTGCTCCTTCTTCACTTGCTAATAAGTGAGACACCAAAAGATAAACTTGGAAACACTTCCCTTCATACATTTTCACCAAAATTAATTCCCAAGGTCTTAATATATATTCATATATCTTGTATTTACTACCAATGATTAATTATATAACTCCCTCTACATTTATTCATGCATTACGACTAGAACCAATTTTCATCTTTGAAAGAGGATGATACACTCCCCAACTTCAAAATATACATATGGTGCATTAACTGAGAATATATAGTAATAAAAAACCTTAAAATTTATGTCTCACTATTTGGACTAATTTCTACATTAAATAAGAAGATGGAAAATAACTATCAATTGGAGACAAGCAACTTCTCCCTCATCCACTGAGGAAAACCACAACAAGGATAACTGATCATATGCATCTCCCAACAATTAAGAAACTAAGAATGAGACATCTTGTAACAAATCAACCAAAGTCAACCTGATATGTCACCCAATCTAGCTTACCACAAGGCCTCAAGTGTTCTTACCCATATTCTATAGGGTACCAACTAGCAATGAGGGTATAAAAGATATGGTGGGGAGACTATACCCTCTAGTGAGAGTGAAATAATAGTGGAAAATAAACCAAACTCATATAAATCAATAAAAATCATAGTGTGAATAATAAATTATATCAATAAAAAACATTATATAATAAATTAATTGCGGCATAAATTCATAAAAACTCTAAGAATGCTAAAACAAACAACAACAGATCCACCACTAGGCCGGCCACATATAAAAAAAAACTGGAAATAAATAGATCATGCTCCACTGCCAACTCCGATCCATACCACATACCCAACCTCTATAATGGGTGAACTAAATTAGATTGATCCAAATAATACATACAAGACATCCTACTAGATCAAGAAACATTGGGCCTCAACCATAACCATTTTGAAAACTATGGTCTAACCTAAAAGCAACCACATTGGGTATGCATGCACACCCAAGTGTATGCATAAGGGGTGAGATAAATCTTATTGGGCCACCACAATGGTGGTCCTAACATCTAATGTCATAAAAAGTTCATGAAAACATGACGTGAATAACCTATATGAAAATTAATAAAAACCGGGATAAAAGAAACAACTACATAAAATAAAGGGGCTAAATAAAAACAATGAAAATAGCCAACTATGGGTTCTAGACCAAAACCCAAGGTAAATATACCCATACTCTAGTCCTCACTAGATTACTTATAACATGTGGATCACCCTACCGCACAAAATCATATGCATCTACTAAATCTACATTGGATATACAAGATGTATAAAATAAAATAGGTAGTAATGTCATACCCTAGTTCATAACTATAAGCATCTAAAATGAAAACACAAAACTCTATTAGGATCTAGGACTCTAATGGAATGATCCAAACTGGTGACATGAACACTAATAATACTGATAGAAACTTTCCAAAACATGGTAGTCATAAAAAACTCACCATATCTATAAAATAAACATTGGGGAAAGGTGAAGACTACAACCCAGGTCCTAAAAATATCCAGGAAAAAGAAACCCAACCACTATATGGGTAAAAATAAACTGTCCTATTATAGGGATGCACTCCTATTGATCATACATCATCACCCTATACCTATATAAACATAACTATACGATAACAGAGGAGAGTTTCATATCAATATCAGGGCCAAATCTCAATCCAAGAATATCCCAAAGGCCTCCTCTTGCATCATCCTGAGTAGAACTACCCCAAACCATCCTAACAAAATCTATAAATCATAAGATAAGACTGATATTAATAACATCCTCAAGTGGCCCTTAGTGTCCCAACACTAATAATTGATCAAAAACACACTTGTAATGGAATCCAATAACATCGTCATGCTAATAAGGGAATTCTCAATAGTAATCAAGACTTTATTAAGAGCAGGACACCCTACAAGGGGATTATATAGGATAAGAAAAACCTCTCGGAAAATATAATTATAATAAAACTTTATCCATACCCCCAACATACCACCCTTCCTTGGATATTACCTCACCCATAAGGGAATCCAAAATTGGTCCCTCAAACCCATATCAACACCTAATTGATATCTACCAGCTGTAATTGACACCCCATGGTGTCAAACCATATTAGAGACTCTAACCAAAACAATCCTCAAACATTGGATAAAAAATATAGTGAGTTTTATAGAACATTGACCACTAAAAACTTAATAAACTGGTATAAAAAGATTCATCTAATGAATCACTAGATCCAATCATCAGAAACCATCAAAAAGAACCTCAAAACACATCAAATTAGTATACTCAATATAGGAAAATCACTAAGATCACAACCCTCACCCAAGACTCATATCTTAGAATCCAACCCATAGAAGGATTTTAAATCCAAGACTCAAATTAATCCTCCCACCAAAACCATCCCAAATCCAAAAAACAACATTAACACAACCACTAAATGATAAAAGGATATCACCATCATGATCTATGTGAAAAAACACTTAGAATAGACTAATCATGAGTCTAATTATGACTTTAGGTTCAGAAAATAGGCAGAATTCTTAAAAGGGGAAGTACACGGTGTGGTCCTCATGTATATGACATGTAACCCCAAACATCAACCCAAGCCATGTACCCTTGGCCAACCTAGTATGTAATTACCAAAGTACATGGAGTGAACCAAAACTACTGGGTGTGTAATTAAAATGGGGTACCTAGAAATGTACCCTACTCAGGGTCTAGCCAAGTACCCTAAATATCCTCTAGTCATGCACTCCACACAAGCATTGGCCATGTGCCACACATGACCATGTGTCCTCAATATGGGGTGTCTAGAAATGCTATAGGATACACCCCAATTCCTCCCACATGATGTATCCTAAAAAAATATTCCTTATAAACACTTTATTCTTCACCTCACCTGAAAGGAAGAAAACATGACATGTGTTCTTGAACAACACACCATGTGATTGGGTTTTCTCAAATAAACCCCCCCTATGATTACCCCAAAACACTCTTCACTCCCCAAATCATCGCATGAGGACTCTCATGGAACCCCACACAACACATATAAGGATTTAAAACTAAAATTAAACAAAATTATAGATATATATGGATTAAAATGAAAATAGTGCCACCTTTAAGTGTAAAACACTGAATATTTTCTCTCGGATCCACACCATAACTCCGTTGTAGCCTGATCTACCTCAGATTGATGAATCCTATTCAATAACTTTCTCCCTCCCTCTTTTATCTCTTTCACCTATCTAATCCATGTGACAACTAAAAAATGTGGGGGGGGTGATCCATTTATGTATCAAGATAAAGGTTAAGGGAGAAAGGAAAAAGGGAAAAATAAAAAAAATAAAGAAAAAAGAAAAAGAAAAAGAAAGGAAAAGGGGCCCTAACACCAGCCTCAACACTCATGAAAAGATCATGCCTTGCGTAGAAGAAACCGCCCATTCAAGAATAAACCATGGTGTCAAAATCTCAATAAAAAAATTTAAGCAGAACATATCACCATTCAGATGTATGTAAATAAATTATGATTTAATTAATTAAATATTAATATTATGTGAAAATTTAAATGACTTTAATTTTCACAAAACTTATTTAATAGGGTAAATTCCCAATTTTGAGACAAACAAAGTGTTCAAAATATTATTTGAAATCACCTAATAGGTTAAACCACCTTTTTTACCCTCCAAACAACCCATGAATTAAAGGTTTAAATTCCTCATAATTTTATCAGCTTGTAATGATGTGGGTTGTTATAATTATTATTAAGGGAATAAACCACCACGTTCCACTTTACCTAAGTACATAAAATCTTAGATTCATAGTATAATAGGAACTTCATCAAATGCCACTACCTCAGGTGAATATTTCCCTAAGTAAAGATGTATCTGAGACTCTTATGATTTGTATAAACTAAAAATCACTCTTTAATAAGGTAGTTCCCATATTTATTTAAGGAAAACACTACCACTTCCAAATCCAAATCATGGGTCATGTATCTTCTCATGAAGACTCAAATATTTGGACCCATAAGTAATCACTACCTACCTCTACATTGGCACAAAACCAAATGAAGCTCTAGAGGCATCACATAACACCATTTACTCAACAACCTCCTTTTAAAAAGATATGATAAGATAGATTTTCAATATCTACTTCACCTCCTTGGAATATTTTTGACATCACTTGGGCCAAAATAATGGATGCCCCTTCCTAGAAAGGGTATTCATGGGGGTCAAAATCCTATAGAAGTCTTCCATGAATCTTTGATAGTATCCTACTATCCAAAGAAAACTACACACCTCAAATAAGATCTTGGGTGGATCTCAAGCTAACACTACCTCAATTCATTAGATCCATAACTACTCCATCCTATGAGATGACATAACCTAGGAAGTGGACCACTCAAATATAGAATTGGAAATTTGAGATATTTTCATATAGGAAGTTATCCCTAATAAAGTCCAAGACAAAGCTTAGATGACCTACATGCTTATCCTCTAATGTTGAATAGATGAGGATGTCACCAATGAAGGAAACTATGAACTGGTCAAAGAAAGGCTAGAATATCCAATTCATAAGGTCTATGAATATAGTCAAGGTGTTCATCACATTGAAGGGAATCACTATAAAATCATAATGGTCATAGAGAAATTGGAATGATTTCTTTGGGATATCCTCCTCATGAAGCTGAAGTTAGAGATAGCCAGACCTAAGGTCGATCTTTTAGAACCACTTCACTCTCATCATCTGGTCAAATAGGTCATCAATCCTTGATAGAGGGTACTTTTTTAACTATCACCTAATTCAAATGGCTATTACTAATAAAAATCCTCAAAATCCTATCTACCTTATTGATAAAAAACATCGAAGCTACTTAGGGGAACACACTAATACTAATGAAACCTTTATCCATTAGGTCCTCTAACTATACCTTTATCTCCATAATATCATCTAGGGCCATTTTATATGTTTTTGAAGATATCAAAGAAGTCCTATGGTGAATTTTGATGTATAATTTGACCTCTAGATGAGGGGGAAACCCTAGTACATCCTCATAAAAATTATTTTTATACTCATCTACCACTATAGAAAGATGATCATTTTTGTAATTTTCAACATATAGATCCAAACTCACAATTGATGGGTGATTAGATATAACATCATGTATACATTCCCTAATCATCTTGACCAAAGGTCCCACTCACCCATGAAGTAGAATATCAAACCATCAGCTCAAAATAACGTCACTCTCTAAAGGTAGTAGTCTATCTAGGAATATATTATAGATAACCATTCCTTACCAAGAAATTCATTTTATGACTTCATCACAACCATTATGAGGTCCCATAAAAAACTCTCTCCAATAATCACAAGCTCACATCATTAAGAGATGTGTATGACCATGTTATCACTTTTAGTAGGTTTCTCTAGCTGCATTGGTCAAGCTAGAGGCTCCATTGGAACATGTAGATCTTAAAATAGGTATACATAACAATAAAGGAATGTCTCACTATAGTGTATATGAGTATGAGTTCTAGTGTAAATAAGACAAAAATCATACCTCAAATCATGTTGGGCGTCCCCTACTCATAAACCCCCATCACCTTCTTCCACCTACATCCCTAACAACCTACCCTTGAATCTTGGCATGGACCACCTAGGGTGGAAATGATGGAATAGGATCATAGTTTCCTCCTTTAATATCTCCTTCTTCTTGTGCATCGCTAACTCCCCTACCAAGGTTTCCTCCTTGATTACTACCCTAATTTACTCTAGGAGGTCCCCGGTCACATCGTTTCCTCTGAGGTGGAGGTCCATATACCCCAAAAATTCAATTTACTACATTATGGGTTAGGAAGTCACATTCCATATAACCTCAGGATCTATATTCAAAAAAAAAACTTGTCACATGACCAACTAGTTTTGTGATGGCCTTTGGGTCATAGGTATTCCTTAGATGATCCTTTGTTTTTCACTTTTGAGGTTCGGGAAGTTTCGGGGGATGAGAGGTTGAAAAAAAGGGAATTTTGGAGAAACTAGAAAGGCAAAAAATTAAGTTGTACAGTTAGTTTAATAGTGTGGAAACTGTGATACATGCCCCTATGAGGTTCCAGTGGAATTTTTCATGGCTTGTACATGATTAGAAAAACTATACAATGTGCCGAGGGAACCATACATGGTGTATGGTGGTTGTCTAGGGTTGTCACATATTTAGCACCAGAGTTTTCCAAACCATGTGACCCTAGTGAAAACCATTCACCCATAGAAATAATGAACAATAAGGGAACATGATTAATATTAATGGATAGTTTAACTGTGTAGACTACCCTAGGAAACCATGAAACCCCCCCTTCAAACTCTTAAAAAGTGGGATTTTACTTTTTCACCATTACTCATTTTAAAACCTAATAACCCCCTAATTTATTATTGGATCATCCTAAACCTTACCTTGTGATTTGGAGGTCTCTCCCTTTGGATTCTAGGCATAATTCCTTCATTCTTGACGAATCAAATTGAGGTATATTGTGTTTTTGATCCGGTTTCTCCTTATATTTTTAGATTCTCACTAGATCCATTCTCCTACCATATCATAGAAACCAATTGGGATTTTTATGATGAATCTAAGGGGTTTTATGGAGGATTGAAATTGTTTCTTATGGATATAGGATTTTGAGGACCTAATCTACTTTTCCTCTATCATTGTTGTCGAAGGAGAATTGTTCTACCTCTATTTTGAGGTATGTGTTTCTATAAAATGGGTTAATTTAATTAATTTATTATATTTCTTGATAAATTCATTTGGGTGTTCATTTAATTGAAGTGATTTTTGGTTTCAATGTATTTCTTGGAAAGATAAATCTTTTTAAATGTGTTTTCTTTAAATATAGATTTGTTTTGATTCGAAAATGGGGTTTTCAAAAATCAAAACGATTTGTCTTGGATTTGAAAAATGTTTTATAAATGGTTATAATGGTCTTGAAATGTATTTTAATAATCTTGGAACTTTGGGAACCTTGGGTTCGTTGGGAAATAGAAATAAACAACCTTAGTGTGTGTGGTACCACTAGTGGTTGTTTTGTTGATATCAATAGACTGTGGAAGGACTCGATATCAATTGGATCCAATGTTTGGAATGATTTAGGTCTCTTTTTATGTATATCACATATTGTACCATAGTATAGATCCTAAATTATAGTGTTCTTTGTCATTTATGGTTATTTATTGAATGATGGTTTTTCTCATGGATAGTTTCTAACATGTTTTATATTAGGTTGTATCATATAGCTACACATGATTGTATTTCATGGATATGTGTATACTTTATTACCTTATGATGCATGGCATTAAATTATTGTTTTATCACTTATTCTTATAATATTTCTGGTTTTGATAATATAAAAGGATTTTATGAAAACAAAAGGAAAATGATTTATCAATGGGTTTGGTTTTATGAAAATTATTTGTAAAACTATTTTTTTAAAATTCCAAAAATGATACATTATTATTATTTGACCTTGTATAGACTTTTTGGTAGTATCCTACTAGGCTTTTTGATCACACACTAATTTTTCCTTTGGTAAGTGGTAGATGTTTTATTATTGGATCCAGGTAAAGTTAATGGAATCTTATAGCATGTTGGATTCCCTATTTGTCATTGCCTTTGTTTTGGGATGGTTTGGAGGTCATGGTTGGTCACATGGAGACTTGTTGGTCATGTATGATTAATAATTCCCCAGCTTATCCTATTTGGATTGGTTTTTATGGATATAGTTGTATCTATTTCTTTTGATTTGTACTATGGTTTTATGTCTGGTTTTTTTGTATTCAAGAGTTGTTTCCATTATCTTTGTTATACCTCACCATGATGGGCTAACTCAAGTGGATTTTCAAGTTAACCCGGGTTGGTATGTTAAAATTTGGTATTCAAAGGATTCTCAACCTGAAGTTTTTTTTAAAACTACCTATGTTTGGTTATTTTTCTTGGGTAGACAATAGTTATGACTATCATAATTCAGATATTAAGTGTTGGAGGGTTCCTGGCCAGCACACTTTTGTGTCTGAAATTGAGTTACCATGGGTAGTCAGAAATTTTTTACTAGGTATGAGACTTGGTGTTTGTGTTCATTTGAATGAAATGATTGGGATTTTTATTTAAATAGACACATTCCTTCTTAAATCAATACTTTTCATTCATGTAATCGATAATTGATTTAAATTATTAATGTTTTAAAGAATATAAATTAATTCTTGAAATTGGTTCTAACATTTTGGAATATGCTCTAAAGATGATTGGTCATTGTCTTATGCTTAATAGAAAATGAATCCAAAAATAGATCTTTCAAATCTGAGAGAGGAATATTAAATAGGGGATCTAAAGGAAAATACTCTAGTGGAAACTTCTTTGGTAGAAGTTTTAATCTGTAATATTCATATGTGGGGTCAAGTGGGTGTCAGGAACCCATGAAATGTAGTGAATAATGGATCTAAATTAACTAAGAATCATCCACCTATCCTTCATGGTGATAAGGGAACCAAGTAATTTGAGGATTTTCTAGAGAATATTGATATGATCTTCAAATTCATGAAGACTTTAGAGGACTCTAGGGTGGTTTTTCCACGTATAAGCTTGAGGGATCAGGAAGGAGATGGTAAGACTCCATCATGAAAGCTAAGTTGCACAAGGATCTCACATAGAATTCTTTAAATAAAATATTTAATCAAAATTTTTATCCTAAGATGTTATGTGTGGAAAACACCCAGGAGTTTTTAACTTTGGAGTAAGGGTAGAATACTATTATGGAGTATTCCACCTGATTTACTGAGATGGTTCATCTGACACTAGATCTAGTTACCAATGAGTACCTAAAATATCATAGGTTTGAGCTGGGACTAAGACATGATATTTAGTTGATGCTTATTCCCATGTGAATTATGAATTTCATGGATATAGTTAAAAAATCAACTTTTTATGAGGCTGACATAGCTGTAAATACAAGTTTGGATGGAGTATCGATTGGTGTAGTTGTTATCCAGGGTGTGTCTTCTGGCCAGAAAAGGAAGTGTGAGGGTTGTCATTTTTCTTCAAGACTAGTTTCAAGGGATTTATTATGAAAACATAAGTTTGTATACTATCAATGTGGAAGACATGTTCATACCAAGACTAACTGTATGGAGGCTCTTAGGAATTGTCATCGTTGTGGATTATCATTCCATCTGAGGCATTTTTGTGAAAGGATATCCTAGAGAAGTAAGGTAGGATCCACTCCTACCAAGGGTTCATAGGTTCATACCAATGCATCAAAGGGTGGATGGAATAATAATCAAGCTAATGGAGATGTTCATATGGCTAAGACCATATGACTTTATGTGACTGGGTATGTGCCATAGGAATCTAAAGCAGGGCCAGCTGTTGTTAGAGGTATGGTGTTTATTTAGTCTTTTATGGTGCTAGATTTTTTTGATATAGGTATTACTAATTACTTGATATCTTCAAAGTTATTTGATGTTTTTGGCTTAATTTTGGAGATTATTCTATACTTTTTTGATCTTTACACACCTTTGGGAAATATTTTTGAACAAGGTTTTAAGTTCCCCATGTGTTTGTTGGGTGATGATAGCTGGCTATGAGGTGATTTGGGGATTTTCAGTTCCTGGTATTGAAATATTTGAATTGATAATTGGAATGTATTAGATGATCATAATTAAGGAACAAATATAATATTATCATTTTTGGGTTCAATTTTTATATTAATATGGGGTCATTCATGTTTTTAGGGTGAGTGAGACTCTAGATTAGGAAGAGCATGGCCTCTTGTTCCTTATATCGGGGTAATCTCGTGCTAGTTTTCAAAAATTTTCTTTGATGTTTTTTACCTTTTTTGGGTCGTCCACTTCCTTTGGTGGTGTTTTCCTACCCTGATGTATTTTTAAATTATTTTTCTAATTTTCCACCACATATAGAGGTCAAGTTCTCTATTGAACTACTCTCGATACAATGTCCATTTCTATGAAATCTTATCAAATAGAACTTACTGAGTTGATGGAACTTAAAGTACAGCTCAAGGACCTAGAGGTTAAGGGATTTATTCATCCTGGTGTGTCACTATGGTAATTACATGTTCTATTTTCTAAGAAGTTAGACTAAAGCCTCAGACCTTTCATGGATTATAAAAATTTGAATTGGGTGATCGTTAACAACAAATCTCCTTTTCCTAAGGTTAATTAATTTTTCAACTAGTTGAGAGAGGAATGTTGTTTTTCAATGATTGAAATTTTGTTAGGGTACCACCAGTTGAGTTTTTGAGAATAGGACACAACTAAGAAAAATTTTAGGAGTCGATATTGGAATTTTAAGTTTCTAGTTATTCCATTCGGACTGACTAAAGCTCCTATGATGTTTATGGATTTGATGAACTTAATATTTCATATATTCTTGGAATATTTTGTTTTTGTTTTTATGGATTATATTTTTTTGTAATACAAGTCAGAGGAGGAGCATAAAAACCATTTAGATACCATTCTTCAAACCTTGAAAGAACATCATATGTATGTTAAGCTTTCAAAATGTGAGTTTTGGATCTAGGAAGTAAATTTTTTGGGGCATGTGATATCTGAGAGGGTCATATCAGTAGATCCTAAAAAGATTTAGGAAGTTATGTCCTGGGAGTATCCTAGGAAGTTATGTCATGAAATTTCATGGGTTTGGTTGGTTAATATAGACGGTTTGTTCAATATTTCTCCAAGATCTCATCTTAGATGACAACTTTAACCCATAAGGGTGTAAAGTTTAAATGGAATGAATAATGTTAGAAATGTTTTGAGGAGCTAAAGGTGATGTTGGATTCAGAATCTATTTTGATTATTCTAGGATTCAGTATTGGTTATGTTGTTTTCTATGATACTTTTGGAACAAGTTTGTGATTTTTCTTGATGTAGGGGAAACATGTAGTATCCTATGAATCATACTAGTTATGCCCTCATGAGAAGAATTCCCCTACCAATGATCTTCTGTTGATAGAAGTTATGCATGAACTCAAAATTTAGTGTCACTATCTATTTGGGGAGCAGTTTAAAGGTTATTTTGATCATACTATCCTGAAATATATTTTTACTCAGAAGGATAACAACTTAGAATAGAGATGCTGGGTGGAGTATCTTTATACTTTTGATTTTGATATTGCACACACTCATTACTCCCCAAATCATCCCACGAGGACTCTCATGTCACCCCAAACAACACATAAGGATTTAAAATTAAAAATCAAAAATATTATATATATATATATATATGGATTAAAACAAAATAGGGCATACCTTTGAGTGTAAAACACCAAATCTTTTCTCTTGTTTCCACACCTCACCACCGTTGCAGCTCGATCAACCTTAGAACAATGAATCCCATGCAATACCTTGCTCCCTCTCCCTATTATTTATTTATCCTTTATCATCCATGTGACACCCACAAGGGGGGATCCATATACATATAAAGATAAAGGGGAAGGGAGAAATGAAAAAGAAAAAAGGAAAGAGAAAATAAATAAAAAATAAAAACTAAAGAAAAGGGGGCCCGACCCCAGACCCGAAACTCATGATGGGATCATGAATCTCTTAGGAAAACCCCCTATTCAAGAATAAATCGTGGAGTCAAAATCTCAATAAAAATCTCTAAAAATAATATATCACAATTCAGATGCATGTGAATAAATTAATATTTTATTAATTAAATATTAATATTTTTTGAAAATTCAAATGACTTGAATTTCCACCAAAATCATTTTCTAGGGTAAACACCCTATTTTGAGACAAAAAAGAAGTCAAAAAATTATCTAAAATCACCTAATAGTTTAAATAACCATTTTTACCCTCCAAACAAACCAAAAAAAAGGTTCAAATTCCTCCAAATTTTATCAACCTGTAATAATGTTGGTTGTTATACATCCTATTAAGGGAATAAACCACCATATTCCACTTTCTCGGAGTATAGAAAATCTTAAATTCATATAATTCTTGGAACTTCATCTAATGACACTACTTGAGGTTAATATTTCCCTAAGTAAATATATACCTGAGACTCTTATGATCCATATAGACTAAAAATTTCTCTTTAAGAAGGTACTTCCCACAAGCCTTTAAGGAAAACACTACCAATTCCAAATAAAAATCATGGGTCATGTATTTTCTCATGAGGAATCAACCATTTGGACCCATAAGTAATCACTACCTACCTCTTCATCAGCACACAAGTAAAAATAGCTCTAGAGGCATCACATAACACCATGTACTCAATTACCTCCTTTAAAAAATATAGTATATGATAAATGTTCAATATATAATTTACCTCCTTGGATTCTCTCTAGAATAACTTGGACCAAACGAATGGCTACCCCTTCTCGAAAGGGACATTCATGGGGCCCAAAATCATATAGAAGTCTTCCATGAATCTTTGATAGTATCCTGCTAACCCAGGAAAACTACACACCTAAAACATGATCTTGGGTGGATCTCAAGATAACACTACCTCAATCTTCATTGGGAATATAACTACTCAATCCTCTAAGATGACCTAACCTAGGAAGTGGACCTCTCAAATATTGAATCGGAACTTTGAGATATTTTCATATAGCTAGTGCTCCCTAATAAAGTATCGGAAAACCCTTAGATGAATTATATGCTTATCCTCTAATGTTGAATAGATGAGGATTTCATCAACGAATACAACCATTAAATGGTCTAATAAAGGCTATAATATCCAGTTCATAAGTTCCATGAGTATATTCAGGGTACTCGTCACATTGAAGAGAATAAATAAAAACTAATAATGGTCATATAGAAATTAGAATGATGTCTTTAGAATATCCTTTACATGAATCCAAAGTTAGATATAGCTAGACCTAAGGTCAATGTTTGAAAACCACTTCAATCTCTTCATCTGGTCAAATAGGTCATCAATCCTCAATAGAGGGTACTTGTATTTAACTATCACCTGATTTATATAACAATTACTAGTAAAAATCCTCAAAATTCTATCTAACTTCTTGGAAAACAACATTAGAGATGCCCAGGGGTACACAATAAGTTTAATAAAACCTTTATCCATTGGATCATCAAACTATACCTTTATCTTATTAAGATCATCTGAGACCATTTTATAAGTTTTGGAAGATATCAAAGAAGTCCTGTGGTGAATTTCGATGTAGAAATTGACCTCTAGATGGGGGGGGGGACTGACACATCCTCAGGAAAAATATTTTTATACTCCTCTACCACCATAAAAATATGATGATCTGGGGAATTTTCTATATACAGATCCAAACTCAAAACTAATGGTTGATTAGCTAAAACTTCTTGTATAAATACCCTACTCATATTGACCAAAGGTCTCACTCACCCATGAAGTAGAATATCAATCCATAAGCTCAAAATATCAACACTCTATAAACTTAGTAGTCTATTCAAGAATATAATATATATAACTATTCCCTACCAATAAATTCATTGTACGAATTCATCAAAACCATTACAAGGTCCCATAAAAAACTCTCTCCATTAAGCACAATCTCACATCATTACCAGATGTGTATGAGCATGTTATCTCTTTTAGTAGGTGTGTCATGATGAATTGGATAAGCTAGAGGCTCCATTCAAACATCTAGATCTTAAAATAGGGATAAAATAGTAAAGGAATGGCTCACACTAATGTCTATGAGTATGAGTTCCAGTGTAAATATGGAACAAATCATACCTCGATCCTGCTAGGCATCACCTTCTCATAACCCCCATTACATGCATCTGCATGCATCCATGATTTCCTTTAAGAGGTCCCTGGTCACATCATTGCCTTAGAGGTAGAGGTCTTTATGACACCAAAATTACCTTTACTATATTATGGGTTAGGAGATAATGTTTCAGATAACATCATGATCTATAGTCATAAAAAAACCCATCACATGACCGACTAGAACTGCGATTCCCTTCGAATCATAGGTGTACCTTAGCAGATCCTTGGTTTTTCTCTTTTGAGGTCCAGGAAGTTTTGGGGGATCATAGGCTGAAAACAAGGGAATTTGGGAGAAACTAAAAAGGGAAAAAATAAGGTTCACTATTAGTTTTATCATGCGGTAACTATGAGACATGCCTCTATGAGGTTCTAGCAGAATTTCACACATCTTGCACATGGTTAGAAAAACTGTGTGACATGACCTAGGAACCGTGCATGGTTTCTAGTGGTTTTATAGGGGTTTCAAATGTTTGGTGCATAGTTTTACCAAACCATGCATCCCCCAGTGCAAACTATGAACCCATGGAAATAATGGACAATTTGTGCACACAGTTAAGGTGTATGGTTAGTTTAACTATGCGGTCTGCCATAGGAAACCATGAAACCCCCCTATGAGCTCTTAAAAAGTGGGATTTTACCCTTTTTAAATTGCTAATTTTAAAGACTAATCACCCCTAATTTCATATTAGATCATCCTAAACCTTACATAGTGCTTTGAAGGTCTCTCCCTTTGGATTCTAGGTGGAATTCCTTCATTCTTGATGAATCACATCAGGGTATGTTGCATTTTTGATCCGATTTCTCCTCTTATTTGTAGATCCTTGCTAGATCCCTTATCCTCCCATCTAGTGGGAACCAATTGGGGTATTTATACTAAATATAAAGGGATTTATGGGGGATTTATGTTGTTTTTGTTAATCTAGGATTTTTAGGACCTAATATACTCTTCCTTGATTGTTGTTGTCGAAGGGAAATTTTTCTACCTTCATTTTGAGGTAGGTGTTTCTATAAAATGGGTTAATTTTATGAATTTATTATCATTTGTGAAAAATTTCTTTGGTATTTTCATTGAATTGAAGTGATTTTTAGTTTTATTGGATTTATTGGATATATAAATCATTTTAAAGGGGGTTTCTTTAAAAATGGATTCTTTTTTATTCAAAAATGGGGTTTTCAAACATCATATAGGTTTGTCTTAGATTTAGAAAATGTTTTATAAATGGTGAACATGGTTTTGAAATGTATTTTAACAAGATTTTTAATTTGGGAACCTTGGGTGAATTGGGAGAAATACACAGACAACCTTAGTGTGTATAGAACCACTAGTGGTTGTTTTGTTGATATCAACGGACTGTGGTAAGACTCAATATCGACTGGATCCAATGTTTGACTTGATTTAAATACATTTTAATTTCTAGTAAATATTTTACCATAGTATATAGATCCCAAATTATGGTGTTCTTTTTCATTTTTGGTTATTTATTATATGATATTTTCTCACATTTTTTATATGAGGTTGTATCACATAGATACACATGATTGTATTTCATGGATATGTGATTACTTGCTTTCCTTATGATGTAGGGATTGAAATTTCTATTTTATCACTTATACTTATCATATTTTTGGTTTTTATAATATGAAATGATTTTATGAAAAAAGGAAAATGATTTATAAATGGGTTTGAATTTATGAAAATGCTTTGTAAAACAATTTTTTTAAAATCCAGAACTGCTTCATTCTTATTATTAGACCTTGTATAGACTCTGTGGTGATATCCTACTAGGATTTTTTATCACACCCTACATTTTCCTTTAGAAAGTGGTATATTTTTTATTGTAGTATATAGGTAAAGGTAATATCATCTTATAACATTTTTTATTCTCTAGCTTTTGTTTCCTTCGGTTCGAGATGGTTTGGAGGTCATGGTTGGTCACATGGATACTTGTTGGTCATGTTTGATTCATAATTTCTTGATTTAGCCTATTTGGATTGGTTTGTTTTGATTTTTTTGTATCAATTTATTCTGATTTTTAATATGGTTTTATTTCTTGTTTTGGTGATATTCAATACTTGTTTCTGTTATCTTTATTATACCTCACTGCGACGGGCTGACTCGGGTGGCTTTTCTAGTTGAATCGGGCTGGTCTGTTACAATTTGGCATCAGAAGGATGACCAGCCTAATGTTATTTAACACTTAAAAAGTATAGTTTTTTTCTAATGTAGATATGAGTTAGGACTATCAGAATTGAGGTATTAAGTGCGAGAGGGTTCCTGTCCAGCTCACTTTTGTGTCTGAACTCAAGTTACCATGGGTGGTCAGAAAAATTTTACTAGGTATAAGACTTGGTGTTTGTGTTCATTTTAATGAACTGAATGGGAATTTTATTTAAATATACATGTTCCTTATTAAATTTATTCTTTTAATTCATTGAATCCATAATTTTATTAAATAATTTATCTTTTAAATCATAGAAATAAAATTTTGAATTTGGTCAAAAGATTTTGGAATATGCTCTAAATATGATTTTTCATTATCTTATGCTTAACAGACAATGAATTTGAGAAGTTATATTCCAAATATGAGATAATAATCTACAAGAGATTATCCAAATGAAAATACTATATTGGACCCTTCTTTGGGAGAATATGTAATCCGAAATATTCAGACTTAGGGTCAAGTGGGTGTCAGGTTCCTAGGACGTGCGATGGATCATGGATCCGAATTCACTAAGAAACATCGACCCATATTTCATAGTGACAAGGTAACCTAGGAATCTAAGGATTGGATTAAGAATATTGAGATGATATTCAGATTATTAAAGACTTAAGAGGACTCTATAATGGGTTTTCTACATACATGCTCAAGGTATTGGGAAGGAGATGGTGGGACTCCATCGTGCAAGCTAAGTAGCACGATGATCTCACATGGACTTCTTTCAAGAAAATATTTAATCAAAAGTTTTACCCTGAGTTGATAAGTGCAGAAAAGACCTGGGATTTTTTAACTTTGGAGTAAGGAGAGAATACCATTCTGGATTATTCCACCTGATTTTCTAAGTTGGTGCATATGGCTTTGGATCTAGTTACCTATAAGTACCTAAAATCTCATATGTTTGAGTCGGGGTTGATACCTGATATTTAGTTGATGTTGATTCTCATGTGTCTTTTGAAATTATAACAAACCTTATATTTATTAAACATTAATACATTATTTAATTACATAAAATTACAATTAATACAACCTGAAAGATCAAGAAGTCTAGTGTATTTGGTAATTAGGTACATTTCATTACAACCTTAAACATGTATTACAACATCTTTATTGAAAAATTATTTAACATTATTGAGCTTAAAACTACATTGAATAACCTGGGAAAATACATAAAAAAGGGGTGAGACATAGATCCCAGTAAGGGAAAAACATGAAATAACATGAAGATAATATTACATGTTATACAAGGCATATCAATGAGGCATAAAGGAATATTAATAATAAGGCATGATATAACATGATAATCAATATATGGGAAATGTGAAAACAAATTAAAACACTACATCATAAACATAGATCATGGATAAAATTACAAGACTTCATGGTGGAGAAAGTATCATAAATTAATCAAGTATACCCTCATACCAACATGACGTATCATGATACTAAACATTACCCAATGCATTGGAGTGCTATATAATTCTGGGTGTACCTATCACTTTCATTTTATTCTCATGCTTAAGTGTTCCTCATAGATCATAAAACATGGATTAATTCATCATCATAATTTCTTAAATTATAAAGGAGTGTAGAATAAATACATTTAAGTCCCTAATAAAAAGTTATATGTGCATAACAGTGAACACCCTTAATAGGAAATGGGTATGGTATTTACTACACAATTGGTTTGGCATGGAAAATCGTGGTGAAAATTCGGCAGCAAAACGACGTCACTTAAAAGTTCATAAAATGGGTTGATGAGAGATAAATGAGTCTATAATCATTTTTACATGAATTAGATAGTAATAGGAAGATTTAAGGACATGTCCACAAATATAGAATTAGAAAAATAAGGCATATGATAATAAATAAGTTTGAAAAAAGAAAAAGGGAAAGGATGTTTAAAAACTTTTGGCATGGTAACGGGTGTACATGGGAGGGATTAATGAGAGAGAAATGGGTCTATAATTATTTATAAATAATAAGGGAAGTATGGGGGAGGTTATAAATCACACCCCATCATTAGTAATTGAAAATAAAAGGACATAACAAGATAAATAAACTTTGATAAAGATGAGAAAGGAAAGAACCCTTACCTGAGTGTGTTGCTCCAAAAGATTGAAAAGGGACTTATTGAGAGATTGGGGAACCTTGGGAGGATTATAGAGAAGGTAGGGAAGAGTAAGGATGTTCTAAAATAATTTTTAGTGAGGAGAATTGGGAGCTTAGGTTGGTTTATATAGGAAATGAGAGGGGAATTATTTAATATTTCACAAACTTAGGTTTTAGACTATATATAATACAAAATTCAAAACCACAAACCTTTCCATGGGTTTTCCCATGTTTTTTCCAAATTGTGTAGTTTTAAATTATTTTATTATTAAAATGTATGAACATATTAAAACATTACCCTTTCTTATGTGGAGGCGAGTCACTCTTTTAAAGAAATGAATTTAAAATCATAAAATATATTATATATTTTGAAGGATTCATAAAGGCATTATAAAATTAATAAAATAAACTTAAAATCACATTATTTTAATTTAAAAACATAAATTTTTACAAGGATACCCATTATAGAATTTATTAAATCATTTTGGGTCATTATGATGTCGTAAAATACACTGTATATTTATAAGGTATTTAATTTTTACCCGAAAATTCTACCATCTCAAAAAATTATGAAAAATTAACCATTGGATAATTTATAAGTTCTAATTAAAAAAAATAATATTTATTTTATCTAAATAATTTTATAAATATATGATCTTTCACTTCTAAAATAATATTTGACATTTATTGAAAAATGTTGGGTTTTTTGACAATAACAGTTTTTGAACCCTTATAAAAAGAACATTTCACTTCATAAAAATTATATGAATATTTATAATTAATAAAAAATATTTAATATTTTTTTTATTAAAATAAAATTTATTTAAAAAATATATTAATTAATCAAAATAAATCCCTTAATTTAATTTGAATATTACTCAAAAATATGATTTGTGTTTAATTGAATCAAAATAAAAATCATTTATAAAATAACAATAAAAATTAAAACAAATTAATTATTATATACAATATACATATTAATATTATTAAATTTTTGATATATATCCCTTTATTACACCAATGTATTCCCTAAGAGTAAGGTGCACGACAATGAGACCTTTCTTGGGGCTATTCAGCGAACATGGTTTGGACCATGATATCGATGAGCTTGAACTTCTCTCATAAAAGGTTTCACTCATGATTAAGTTGATGGATCTTAGATTGGGCTTGGTCAAGTTAAAATCCTATAGATTATATCTCCCTTGGAATCTCTGATAAATGGGCTTCATAGGGCATGATTTTACTAGTTGAGGCCATCACTTCCTTTGTTTGGGTTAATTGGATTTGTTAAAATCCATATATTTATACTAATCATGTGATCACTATAAAATGACTATATTAACAATGGTAAATATTCTCAATGGTATTTTAAATCCAATAAGATATAACCATGGAAGTTCATGTGTTTTCAATAACTATATTACATAATAAGACATTTAATTAAATCAAAAAGGAAAACTTTGTTTATAACAGTTTGGGTCGTTACAGACATTCATGAAGGTAGTTAACAAATCATCTTTTTATGAGACTGAAATAGCCGGAAAGATAGGTTTGGGTGGTGTATCAGTTAGTGTAGTTGTTATCCAAGGTGTGTCTTATGGCTAGAAAAGGAAGTGTAAGGGTTTCTAGTTTTCTTTAGGACCAATTTTAGGGGATTTATCAAGAAAACACCAATTTGTATACTATAAATGTAGAAGGCAAGGTCATACCAAGCCTAAATATATGTAGGCTCCCATGAATTATAATATTTTTAGATTATAGATCCATTTGAATCATTTTTATGGAAGGATATCCTAGGGAAGTAAGTATGGATCCACTCTCACAAAGGGTTTGTAGGTTCAAACTGATGCTTCCAAGGGTGGAGGGTATAATCCTTAAGACATGGGGGATGTTCATGTGGCTAAGACTAGATGAGTTTATGGGACTAATTATGTGCCGGAGGAATCTGAAGCAGGGCCACATTATTTTATAGGTACAATGTTTATTTTATCTTTTATAGTGTTACATTTGTTTGATATATGTGATAATCATTATTTGATATCTTCAAAGTTATTTGAAGTGTTGGGATTACATTTATAGATTATTCCATACTTATTGAATATTTACACACCCTTGGTAAATAGGTCTAAACAAGGTTTTAAGTGCCTCGTGTTTCATGTGATTATAGCCGACTATTAGGAGATATGGGGATTTTTAGTTATTGATATTTACATATTTGAATTTATAATTATAATGGATTGGATGATCAGCATTATGGCCCGGATAGACCGTTATCATTATTAGGTTCATCTTTTATCTTAAGATAGAGTCACTCATGTTTTTTAGGGAGAGTGGGACTCTAGATCAAGTAGAGCAGGGCCTGTTGTTCCTTATTCCGGGGTAATCTCATGCTAGTTTCTAGAATTGTTCTTTTATTTCATTGACCCTTGTTTGGGTAGTTCGCTTTCAAAGGTGGTGTGTGTGTACCATGATGTCTTTTCTAATGATTTTTTTGGTTTACCACCATAGAGAGAGGTCGAGTTTACTATTTAACTACTCCTGATACAATGTCCATTTCAATGTCATCTTTTCAAATAACACTTTATGAGTTAATGGAACTTAAAGTACAACTTGAGAGCTTAGAGGCTAACAAATTTATTCATCCTATAATGTAACCATGTGATTCACCTATGCTCTTTTATAATAAGGTATATGAGAGCCTCAGACTTTATGTGGATTATAAAATTTGAATTGGGTGTCTGTTAAGAAAAAATATCCTTTTCCTAGGATTAATGACCTTTTTGACCAGCTTAGAGAAAAATACTATTTTTCAAAGATTGAAATTCTATTAGGGTACCACCAGATGAGTTTTTGAAAAGGGGACACATCTAAGATAATGTTTAGGAGTCGATATGGGCATTTTTAGTTTCTAGCTATTCCATTCAGATTAACTAACACTCCCATTGTGTTTATTGATTTGATGAACCAAATATTTCATCGGTTCTTAGACTCTTTTGTTTTTGTGTTCATGTATTATATTTTGGTGTAATCCAAGTCAGAGTTAGAGCATATAGACCATTTGGATATCATTATTCAAACATTGAAAGAATATCTTATGTATGGTAAGCTTTCCAAATATGAGTTTTGGATCTGGTAAGTGAAATTTCTAGGGTATGTGATATCTAAAAGGGGAATCTCAGTAGATCCTAAAAAGATCTAGGAAGTTATGTTATGGTAGTTGCCTAGACATTTTTTTTGAGATTTAGAGATTCTTGGGTTTGGATGGTTACAATAGATGGTCTTTTTAATATTTCTCCAAGCTCACATCTTCGATGACAACTTTAACCCATAAGGGTGTAAAATTTGAGTGGAATTGAAAATACTAGAGATATTTTGAGGATCTAAATGTGAGGTTGAATTAAACACCAGTTTTGATTATTTCTTGACTAGGTTTGGGTTATAATGTTTTCTACAATGCTTCTAGAAGAGGTTTGAGATTTTTCTTGATTTATTGGAACAAGTAGTGTCCTATGGCTCATGCCAGTTATAAACTCATGAGAAGAATTACCCTACCCCTGATCTTGAGTTTGTAGTATTTATGCATGAACTCAAAATGTGGTGTCACTATCTCGTTGGGGAGCAGTTTATAGTGTATTTTGATCATATGATCCTAAAATATATATTTACTTAGAGGGATCTGAACTTGTGATAGATATTCTGGGTAGAGTATCTTTAGAATTTTTGTTTTGATATTTCATACACTCATTACTCCCCAAATCATCCCACAAGGACTCCTATGGAACCCTAAATAACACATATAAGGATTTACAATTAAAAAAAAATATAGTGATATATGGATTAATATTAAAATATGGCCTACCTTAGAGTGTAAAACATTGAATATTTGCTCTTGGATCCACAACACACCACTTTTGGAGCCCGATCTACCTTAGATCAATGAATTCGATGCAATCCCTCACTCCCTTTACCTCTTCTCTCTTTATACTATCTCATCCATGTGACACCAAAAAGGGGGAGGGTATCCATGTACATAGAATGATAAAGGGGAAGAGAGAAAGGTAAAAGGGAAAAAAATTAAAATAAAGAAAAATGAGAAAGAAAAGAAAAGGGGCCCCAACCCTAGCCCTGACACTCATGATGGGATCATGATTAACCTAGGAAAATACCCCATTCAAGAATCAACCACGAATTCAAAATCTCAATAAAAATATCTAAATAGAATATATCACCATTAAAATTCATGTGAATAAATTAATATTTAATTAATTAAATATTAATATTCCATGAAAATTCAAATGACTTGAATTTCAACCGAACTCCTTTCCTAGGGTAAACACCATATTTTTAGACAAAAAAGTGGTTAAAAAATTATCTAAAATTACCTAATAAGTTAAATCACCATTTTTACCCTCCAAAAGAACCTAATAAAAAAGGTTAAAATTACTCTTAATTTTATCAACCTGTAAGGATATGTATTGTTATACTTCTTGTTAAGGGAATAAACCACAATGTACCACTTTCCCAGAGTATAGAAAATATTAAATTCATAGCATTATAGGAACTTCGTCCAATGACACTACCTCAAGTTAATATTTCCCTAAGAAAAGATGTACCCAAGACTCTTATGATATGTATAGACTAAAAATAACTATTTAAAAAGGTAGTTACCATAAGAAATTAAGGAAGACACTACCACTTACAAATCCAAATCATGGGTCATGTATCTGCTAATGAGGAATTAACTATTTGGACACATAAGTAATCATTACCTACCTCTGTATCAGCACACAACCAAAATCAGATCTGGAGGAATCACATAACACCATTTACTCAAATACCTAATTTGAAAAAAAATTATAATATAAATTTTCAAACTATACTTTACCACCTTGGAAGATCTCTAGCATTACTTGGGCCAAAGGAATGGCTAACCTTTGTAGAAAAGGGTAGTCATGGATCCCAAAATCCTATATAAGTCTTCCATGAATCTTTGATAGCATCGTGATAACCCAAGAAAACTGCACACCTCACACATGATCATGGGTGGATCTCATGCTAACACTACCTCAATATTCATTGGGTCCATAACTAATCCATCCTCTCAGATGAGATAACCTAGGAAGTGGACCTCTCAAATATAAAATTGGAACTTTGAGAGCTTTTCATATCGCTGGTGCTCCCTAAAAAAGTCTAGGGAAACCATTATATGACCTATATTCTTATCCTCTAATGTTTAATAGACGAGGATGTCATCAATGAAGACAACTGTTAACTAGTATAAGAAATGTTATAACATCTAGTTCAAAAGGTCCATGAGTATAATTGGAGTGTTCATCACATTAAAGTGAATCACCAGAAACTCATAAATTGTCATAAAGAAATTTGAAGGTTGTCTTTGGGATACCCTCCTCACAAATCCAAAGTTTGAGATAGCTAGACCTAAGGTCAATCTTTGAGAACCACTTTACTCTCTTCAACTAGTCAAATAGGTCACCAATTCTCGATAAAGGGTACTTGTTTTTAACTATCACTTGATTTAGATAATGATCAGTAATAAAAAGCCTCAAAATTCTATCCACCTTCTTAGAAAACAACATTGAAGCTACCCAGGGGTATACACTAATTCTAATAAAACCTTTCTTTATTAGGTCCTCCAAATATACGTTTAGACCCCTAAGCTCAATTAGGGCCATTTTATAAGTTTTGGATCAAATAATTCCTATGGTGAAGTTTGATGTAGAATTTGACCCATATATGAGGAGGAAACCCTAATATATCCTTAGGAAAAATGTTTTTATAATCCTATACCACTATATAAAGCTGATCATATTTGGAATTTTCTATATATAGATACAGAAATCACAACTGATGGATGATTAGCTATAAATTCTTACATACATTCCCTACTCATCTTGACCAAATGTATCACACACCCATTAAGTATAATATCAATAAATCATCTAAAAATAACATCACTCTCTAAAGGTAGTATTATATTCTAGAATATACTCCAGATAACCATTCTTTACCAAGAAAGTCATTGTACAACTTTGTAATAACTATTATGGGGTTCCATAAAAATGCTCTCCACTAAGCACAAGCTCACATAATTAGTAGATGTGTATGATCATGTTATCACTTTTATTAGGTGTCTCTAGCTACATTGGTCAAGATAGAGGCTCCATTGGAATATCTAGATATTAAAACAAGGATACAAAAATGTAGGAGTGGCTCACACTCGCGTCTATGAGTACGAGATCTAGTGTAAAGAAGATACAAATCATACCTCAGATCATGGTGGGCATCACCTTATCATAGTCCGCCATCACCTACATATGCCTACATCCCTAACCACCTACACTCTAATCCTGGAATGGAACACCTGGGGTGGTAATGGTGGAAGCATTTCATAGTTTCCTCTTCTAATATCTCCTCCTTCCAGTGTACCACTAACTCCTCTACCAAAGTTTCCTCCTTGAGTACTACCATGATTTCCTCTATGGGACCTTGTCCACGTTTCCTCTAAGGTGGAGTTCCATATACCACTAAAATTCCTTTTACTACATTATGGGTTAAGTAGTCATGTTCCTGATTACCTCATAATCTATAGTCATAACAAAACCTATCACATGACCGACTAGATCTATGATGCCCTCCGGTTCAAAGTTACTCCTTAGATGATCCTTGGTTTTTCTCTTTTGAGGTTCGATAAGTTTTAGGGGATCAAAGGATGAAAAAAGGGAATTTGGGAGAAACTATAAAGGCACACAATTAAGGAAACAATTTAGTTTAATCATGAAATAACTATGATACATGCCTCTGTGAGGTTACAATGGCATTTTTTATGGATTGCGCATGGTTAGAAAAACTGCATGACATGCCCAGGGAACCGTGCTTGGTGTCTAGTGGTTATCTAAAGGTTCCACACATTTGGAACATGGTTTTCCCAAACTATGCATCTCCTAGTAAAAACCGTGAACCCATGGAAATAATATACAATATGGACACATGATTAAGGTGCATGGTTAGTTTAACAGTGCAACCTGCCCCAGGAAACCATGAAACCCCCTTTTAAAATCATAAAAAGTGAGATTTTACCATATTTACCTTAGTTATTTTAAAGCCTAATCACCCCCCTAATTTCATATTGGATCATAATAAACCTTCCACTACTCTTTGGAGGTATCTCCCTAGGGATTCTTGGAATAATTCCTTCATTCTTGATGAATCACATCAAGGTATGTTGCGTTTTGGAACCGATTTCTCCTCTTCTTTGTAGATCCTCACTAGATCCCTTCTCTTCCCATATCATGGAAACCAATTGGGCTATTTATACTGGATATAAGGGGTTCTATATATTATTTATGTTGTTTCTTGTGTATATAGAATTTTGATGACCTAATCTACTCTTCCTTGATCACTGTTGTTGATGGAGAATTGTTTTACCTCTATTTTGAGGTAGATGTTTCTAAAAAATGGGTTAATTCTATGAATTTATTATTATTATTAATAAATTACTTTGGTATATTCGTTGAATTGAAGTTATTTGTGGTGTTAATGGATTTTTGGAAAGATAACTCTTTTTAAATAGGTTTTCTTTTAAAAAAAGAATCATTTTGATTTGAAAATGGGATTTTCAAACATTTAAGAACTCTAGATTAGCTTTATAAAATGTTTTATTAATTATGAGCATGGTTTTGAAATTTATTTTAACAATCTTGGCACTTTGAGAACCTTATGTTCATTTTAAAATAGACATAGAGAACCATAGTGTGTGTGGAAACACTAGTGATTGTTTTGTTGATATCGACAAACTATGATAGGACTCTATATCAATTGGATCAAATGTTTGGCCTTATTTAGGTATTTTTTATGTCCAGTATATACTATAACATATTTTAGATCCCAAATTATAGTGTTCTTTATCATTTATGGTTATTTATTGCATGATGTATTTTATCATGGATATTTTATCACATGTTTTATATAAGGTTGTATCACATAGCTATACCTGATGGTATTTCATGGATATGTATTTACTTGCTTGACTTATGATGTACGGATTGAAATTATTGTTTTATCACTTCTACTTATCATATTTATGTTTTTTAGAATATGAAAGGATTTTATGAATACCAAAGGAAAATTATTTACAAATGGGTTTGGATTTATGAAAATGCTTTGTAAAACTATTTTTGTTTTAAAAGCTAGAACTATTTTATTCTTATTATTAGACCTTGTATAGACTTTGTGGTGGTATCCTACTAGAATTTGTGATTACACCCTACTTTTTTTCTTTGGGAAGTGGTAGATTTCATACTATAGGATCTAGATAAATGGAAGGGAATATTATAGTATGTTGTCTTCTCTAGTTGTCACTACCTTTGGTTCAATATGGTTTGAGGGTCATGGTTGGTCACATGGAGACTTTTTGGTCATGTTTGATTCATAATTTTTTGGTTTAGCCTATTTGGATTTGTTTGTATGGATCTGGTTGTATCTATTTCTTCTGATTTGTATTATTGTTTTATGTCTTGTTTTGGTTGTATTCAAGACTTTTTTTCTTTATCTTTGTTATACCTCACCATGACGGGCTGAATCGGGTGGCTTTTCTAGTTGACCTAGGTTGGTCTATTACAATTTGGTATCAGAAGGATGCTCAAACTGATCTGTTTTAACACCACCTAAGTTTGGTTTTTTGTCTTGGGTAGACCAGATTTAGGACTATTGGAATTCATGTAGATGTGTGGGATGGTGCTTGGCCAACTCACCTTTTTGTATGAACTCGAGTTACCACGGGTGGACATAATTTTTTTACCAATCATGAGACTTAGTGTTTGTGGTCATTTTAATGAACTAAATGGGAAGTTTATTTAGATAGACACGTTGCTTCTTAAAGTGATGTTTTTCATTAATGGAATCCATAATTTATTTAAATTCTTAATGTTTTAAATCATAAACATGAATTCTTGAAGTTGGTCCTAAGATTTTGGAATATGATCTAAAGATGATTTTTCAATGTATTATGATTAACAGAAAATTAATTTGAGAAGAGATTTTCAAAATCCGAGAGAGGAATCTACAAGTGAGGATCTAAAGGAAAATCCTCTAGTGGACCCTTCTTTGGTATAGGTTTCAATATTAAATATTCAGACTCAAGGTCAAGTGGGTTCCAGGAACCCAGGGCCTACAGTGGATCATGGATCTAAATTCACTAATTAGAATCCACAAATATTCTATGGTGATAAGGGAACCTAATAATCTGAGGAGTGGCTTGAGTGGATTGAGAGGATCTTCAATGTTTTGAGGATTCCAAAGGACACTAGGTTGGGTTTTTCTACCTACATCCTCCAAGGATCGGGAAGGAGATTGTGGGAATCCATCATGAAAGCTAAGCGTAGAATCTAAATATGAATGTTGATTCTCAATTACAAGAGGGGGGTGAATTATAAGTTTAAAAACATACATTTCTAACCTTAAAGAAAACTATGTTTAACAAGGTTAAACAAGGTAAATTCACAAGACATCTTTTAGTTCTACAAACTTGCTAAATTCCGAAAATGTGGTTCTGGAAATGAAACTTAAGGAAAGTTTAAAAGGAAAATATTATAACTTAAAGCGAATATAATCTTACTTAATAGAGTATAAAAAAGTACAAGAAAGTATAAGAAGGTTATACTTTCTTCCTTTATAAAAAAGCAGTGGAAATAAAATTGAAACAAAACAAGTAACAAGTATGAAATATTTTAACCCAAAGAGTAGGGTATCCAACAACCTTAGATAAAGGTCCCTTGATTTATACTTTCAAGAAAGTCTGTCTTACCCACACCAGGGTAATCCATCGATAAGAATATCAGAATCTATCTTGTTATCCCCACAAGTCCTCGAACTTTGTAACATCCCAGGTAAATAAAGAATATGACTTTTTAATATTTTTTAATTTTTTAATTAAATATTAATTTTACTTTAAAAAGGTTTGCTATGTTCGATAGCGTACCCGATACGAAACAACGGGTTTCTTTGAAATCTTATGTGGCACACTAATAATATAATATTATTATTTTAAACGGTAGTTAAATCCTAGTCATTGTATTGGCGGTAATGAACAAAACTAACTACAATATGATTATACATGATTGTTAAATGTATTTACATTATCCAATAAAAGGTTAGAGGCTTAAAATGTGAATGAATCTAATTTTAAGCATAATTTACATTAAAAGGCTGATTTATCGCCTTTTAATGGAGAACCCTTTTTAAATATAGTTTTGGTCACTTTAATAAATTCCATATGACCAAATAAAATCCTTATTTAGAATGGGGATTTCAAAATTTACTTTGTGTAATTATTTGGAATTTTTTCGATAAAGTTCATTTTTTAATGAACAATGAAAAATATTGTATTTTAATTCAATAGTGCCTTTTAATATAATTTATTTATATGGATAGATTATATTTTTAATTGGTTTTAAAGTGAAATTAAAATATAATTTTATCATTTAATCAAATTTTAGTCATTGGAATTAATTTCACTTTAAAATTGGACATAAACAAGTATCAATCTTTTGATAGTTATTGTTTCTTAAAAACACACTATTAGTTTTGATAATGGGAATTAATTTTAAAATTAATTAATGACAATTCTATGTTTTTAATTTCTCAAAATATACATAATTTTTGAATTCGGAATATCAAATATATCTTAGGCTTATTTTTTGGTATTTTTCTGAAAAACTTCAATTTTTGATGAATAGTGAAACCACTTAGTGGTAGTTAAAAAAACTGACTTTATCATTTAAATGAAATTTTACCACTTATGTGAATTGAATTTTAAAAATACAACATAAATGGTTTTTATCAAGAAGTAAAATGTGGTTCATTAAGATGAAAATAATTTTTGGTGAATAGTAACTTTTGACTTTTATTTACCGCGATTAAAGGTAAATAGGGTAATTCAAGGTAAAAAGAATATTATAATAATTCAAAATTACTTTAACACTTTTCCGAACATTATTTGTTGAGTCATGGCCGACCATGGGCATCTTTGGGTCGATTTTGGGACCCCATGAAGCCACTTAAAAGTGATAACGACACTTTAGATTAATTAATTTAATGTAAAGGCTAAAATGACATAAACAAAAATCTTTTAGTAAATTAATTTCTATATGATGTTATATAAGGAATATTTTTCTCTATAAATATTCATTAGAAATATTAAAAGATTTCCTACATGATTGTATTTTTTTTATAATTTTCAGACATCTAATAAATTAAATTATTTATGACACAATAATGATGCAGTGTTTACCTCATTAATAAATCATTTAAATAAATAAGATTACAAATATTAAAATAGCATCCAAAACTTGTAAAATTATTATTGGATGATTTTATTTCGAATATGAGTCATATTATCTTCGACCTTAATGATTTTTGGACCATTATAAACCGAATAGAATTATATAATAAAATAATGTTTTCACACTTTCCTAAAGAGCCCCTCCTCTCCCTTATAAAAGGAAAGCATTTCTATCCAATTCATCACACCTCTCAAGCCATTTGGCTCGTCCAAAATCTTCCCAATTAATCTCCCTACATCCATATACTCCTCCTATAAGCCTTACTTTAGGCAGAAGGCACTTCAAGAAGTCCTTTGGTTCAAACCAAATGGAGTTACCCAAATTAAAGGTAACAATTTCTCTTAATTTATTTTCTTTTATTTTACTTCTCCAACCCCTAAACTCTTTTTATTCCTTTATTTTGTAACAAAACAAGTATCCTAAATATACTAGGATGTTGTTATGAGAAGTATTATAACTATAATTAAACACACCTCCATCTAATGGGTGAAGAACATAATGTTTCTGTGGATGACGAACTAACGCCTCACGAAATCATGATTGTTCAATTACATCTTACCACCTCTCATGGTGGCCATTATGATGGCACTGTATTTATATATGATATATATTATGTTTATTATTTAATTATTCTTATTTAGTACCCAATTTATATCAAGCCTTTATGGTTTCCATAGTGGGTAAATACGATAATCTCATTTGAGGAAGCGCGGACTACCGCCCCCTCAAAGTGATGTGACTCGTTAATGCCTTATGTGGGATGTATAAAGGATATATTTAATGATATTATATATTATATTATGCTGTAATTATAATATACCTATGTATAATTATGTTTTAATTTCATTAAAATAAGAAATAGAAATGAAAGTAGCATTCACGCGTACATATGGCTTACCGTCTCCATGAACGGTGCATTTCATTTCTTACCTCTAAATGCTATGTACTATTATAAATACATGTATATATTGGATATATATGATATATATGATATATAAATTATTAATATCATTCTGTATATAATTAAACTTTGGCCACATGAACAACATGTAATTATAAGAAGTCCATTTTTGACTCAAGTACCAAATATCGACAAAACAAACATTATTAACTTAAATGATTACATAATGTTTATAACATAATAATAAGTGATATAAAAGGAATAATAAACTTGAAAAATGTTCTTAAGAAAGTAGAAATTAACTTTAGTTTATTATTCAGGAGATTAAAGAATGATCGAGTCAAGTCGGATACGAGGTAAGGGATTTTCTTATCTCACTTTAAATTTCGTGAAATTTCCACTGTTCGCCACTTATTCATTTCATGTGTTGTATTGTGTACTTCCTTTTGATATATATTATCATTATTATCATTATATTCATGGTATTCTGTGATTATTTTTATGGTTATTAACTTCTAGTCATACCACTCGATTGAATTACAACGTGGTAAGGGGCCTTCATCTCACTAGTTTTTATTCCCGTGAGATTCATGCTATATTTGCCACTATCTCCTTTTGTGTGATGTATGTACTGCCCATGATTGTAATCTTTTTGTAATATACTTTCATTTATAAGTATTTACATCTTCATTGGATGATCCTTCTTTCATGTGGCATATGATTTTTAAGTTACCAAATCGATAAGGGAACCTTTCACCCTCCTCTTTTTAAAAGACTTCTTTTTGTTATGACTTTTAATTTACATATTATTATGTTGAGATATGTTCTTATATATCCTTATTGATTTAAAAATTATGTCTAAGTGATTAGATACCCTTTTTATCTCATCAAATCATTTTCTGAATTTTAAAGTGACGCTGTTAGGCTGTCGAATTTTTACAAGGGAACTTCTTAACCCATTTTCTATTCTTTGGGTTCAACTTGTACTTCTTGAATATGTCATCCTATGAATATATGTGAATGACATATGATTGTTTTAAACTTAATATCCACTTATATTGGGTGCATTTATATTTTCAAAACCTAATTATGTGATTGATTTATCCTTAATTTAAGGATACCATATTCATAAGGGATTTCATCCCAATTTACATTACCACTGAGACTTCGTTGTTGTTATGAACCAATTCACTCTTATATGATGTATATAATGTCCTTTGACATATTATATCATGAATCCCTTTATTATCATGATATTATAAAGTTATGATTCAATGTTATTCCTTAATTATTTGTATTCAAGAGTCTCTCATTTTGTCAAAAACTCTTTAACTAAAATTTCGTTTCAAATGTTTTAAAGATTTATTCTTCTAAATATTTATCATTAATTTCCTGGTTTTAAAAAATGGTTTTATGAATTTATTTATATGGAAATTAATGTTTTCAAATTATAAATTTATTTAAAAGTTTGAAAGTGGTATGGGACACTTTGATTCAAAAATCTCTTTATTAAATGTTTTAAATGGTTCTAAAAATTGTTTGATAAGGCCTTGATTATGTCAATATCTTGAAATGAAATATGTTGATTGCAAAGTGAAAATGTTATCTTTCCTTTATGCATGGTTTATGTGTTATTAATATGTTATGGTTATTGGGAATTGTTTATGTATATGGGTGGTTCTGTGATAAACCTAGGGTGCGTGAGCCCAAGATAGATCTCCAATGCATTGGGTAACGTGATAGAGGTAAACGTGATGTTTCTCCTAAGAGATTTAGGGAATATACTATGATGGTTATTCCAAGTGTAACTTACTATGTAGCTATGATAGCTTCAATGTAAGTTTGATATGGATGCCATAAGTAACCTTTAGGATTTATGATTTGTGTGTGTTATTCATAAATATTATGATTTCATAAGGTATGTTATGATTGAAAAGTATGGTTTCATGGATTTTTATTTATTGTTGGGATAATGTTTTCCTTCCTTATTTTATAACCCATAATGAGTTTTTTATGCTCATCCCAAGTTTTTGAAATGTTTTCCACAGGACTTAAAGATGAATAGGTTCAAGGATGGGATCAAGGAAAATTCATGCTTTCTAAAACATGGAACTAGACATGTGTCTTTTTATGAGATTTTATTTTATGAAAAAAATAGATACTGAGTAGTAGTGTCTACTTGTAATATTCAAGTGTTATGTAATAGTTATGGCCTAATTCTCTAAAACTCTAAACCTGAAAAGATTCTCAATGTGAATTATCCATTTAATTCAATATTTTGTAATGTTATAAGGTTGGGTCCTTATAGTTGGTATCAGAGGTCAGTTTAGAAAAATTTAGGGATTAGGAATTTTTGTTAAACATATGGTTAGTCCCTATCTGTTATTTCAGTTATATACTTGTTTTATAACTTTTTCAGATCAAGTAAATTCAGTTACAAATGGAAGGAGGAGGATCTCAAATAACATTCCTATCTCTTCCTGATGATATGATTGCAATAATTATTGAAAAGTCATGTTCGAATGATTGTGAAACTTTTTCTAGCAAACAACTCACTTGAAAGTAGTTGTTTGAGATATCAAACACCTCCACTATACCTCGTTATCATCGTGGATCATGGGTTGTATTTAGAAAAATCCTATTTTCACAATATTCTCATATTTTCAAGAAAGGTAAATATTATCAAGGCATTTTCAAATATTTTACCTTATCGCAAGATTTTGAAGCATATTATGATTTTAAAAAAGGTTCTGAAGAAGGAGACCCTTGAGCAACCTATTTATATTTGATTTTAAAATATAGTCTCTCAGCACATACTTATGGTATTTTAAAAGGACCATTAATTGAAAGTTTCAACTAAAATTCGGTTGGACTATTTTATAGAAATCATGTTTTATCAGATGTTTTGAAATTATATGTCAAACATGATTATTTTCCAAAACTGTTTTTCTGTGAACACCCATATGACCCATGTTGTACAAGGTGTATTTGGATGGAGGAATCAAATGATTTTGAATGATCTCTAAATAATTGTTGCAATGCATGGACCTTCTACCTACGTGAACAAGGTGACAATGAAACCAAATGGACACCATGATCAAGGTATGATGTTCTTAATTTTGGGGATTGTTTTATTTTATCATATGGTGGTGAAATAAGACTTCAAGAATTAAGATGTTGAGATCATAATGAATTTTTATGAAAATGAGAGATATAAGGAAACCTTTGAGGTTAAAACATGTTAGGGTTATTTTTTAGTTTTATAGAAAGGACAACCCGTAGGATGGGTGACAACCCATCGCATCCGGCAAGGCTGCAGGAATCAAACCCACAACCGAAGGGCGACAAGGGCGCATCACCTACCACTAGCCTACTTGAATTCTCTGGTTAGTATGACTTATTATTTTAGTAAAATGATTTTATAGAATAATAATAAGTTTATTTTTGGAACTTATGTTTTATCAAATGGATATACTTTGTATTGAAAAATGATTTAGTGATTAAGTGATAAAGGTGGTTGTGGAAGACGTTCTCTCTTTTTAGGAAACACTATATGCCTAAGGAAGATAGAATAATATGGGATTTCAATTGTAGAATAATGGTTGAAATTTTAGTTTGGAATAATCCATGTTTTTATTATGGACACATTATGATTTTATTTGTTTATGAAAATGATTAACCTGTCAGGAAGAATTTGTTATTAGGTTAATTACTTTTCAAAATGAGATTTTATGAGTAACTGGTGTAACTTGGAGATAAATGTTAAGATGTATCTTGGAAGTCTATGTAATTAAATCCTTATGAGATTTGGGTTACAATCAAAGTTTGGATTACTTTTGAAGAATTTTAGGGTTAATTATTTATTGAATGGTCTTTCTTGAACCTTGGGTTCTTTTTGTTGAATTTTGGAAATTAAGAGTAGTATTTCTTTTTATAAAGGATTATCCTTTTGGTGATTATCTGATATTGTACTAACAATTTTGGTTTTAGTTTATGTCTAAATACAAGGGAAATAGATAGTTCTCCTTTTGTGGATTATTTGATTCTCTAGAAGATGATTCTTGTGCTTTTGATGTGACCAAGTCTTTTTGAATGCTCATCGTTTAGAGAAATGATTAGTTTTTGTAGTAACTTATTAAAAGATGAAACTCTACTTGAAGGTAAGTATTTTTACTTATGTTTTTATTCTATGTAGAATATGAATTAATAAAAATTATGAAAAGGAACGTTAATAAAAAACGTTGTTGGTTTACGTTTCCTACTGGGTAATCAAATATCGTTTACACACATCATAAGTTCGTGATTTTCTTGAGGTTAACTTTCTCCTAATAATGTTTCCTATCACTCTCCATCAGAACTTGACCCTTTGTTTTCTCCTCCATATCCATGTTTTCATGGAATATTAGTATGGGTTAACTCGTGTGACCATTTTACTTCTCTTTCTTTCTTTTAAAGTGATAGTTTTACAGACTCTCTTTTGATATGAGACTTTCAATAAAGTTTCCGAGCCTAAATTTTAAAATTGCGAGGACACAATTCCCAAAAGGAGGGAAGGATATAACATCCCAGGTAAATAAAGAATATTAGTTTCTCATATTTATTAATTTTTGAATTAAATATTAACTTTACTTTAAAAAGGGTTTCTATGTTCAATAGCGTACCCGATACGCAACAACGAGTTTCTTTGAAATCTTATGTGGCACACTAATAATATAATATTATTATTTTAAACGGTAGTTAACTCCTAGCCGTTGTATTGTTGGTAATGAACAAAACTAACTACAATATGATTATACATGATTGATAAATGTATTTACATTATCCAATAAAAAGTTAGAGGCTTAAAATGTGAATGAATCTAATTTTAAGTATAATTTATATTAAAAGGCCGATTGATCGCCTTTTAATGGCGAACCCTTTTTAAATATAGTTTTGGTCACTTTAATACATTCCATATGACCAAATAAAATCCTTCTTTATAATGAGGATATCAAAATTTACTTTGTGTAATTTTTTGGAATTTTTCCGATGAAGTTCATTTTTTAATGAATAGTGAAAAATATTGTAATTTAATTCAAAAGTGGATTTTAATCTAATTTATTTTTATAGATATATTATCTTTTTAATTGGTTTTAATGTGAAATTAAAATATATTTTTACCATTTAATACAATGTTAGTCATTGGAATTAATTTCACTTTGAAATTGGACATAAACAAGTATCAATCTTTTGATAGTTATTGTTTCTTAAAAACACGCTATTTGTTTTGATAACGAGAATTAATTTTAAAATTAATTAATTTTACTTCTATATTTTGAATTTGAAAAAATACACATAATTTTTGAATTTGGAATATCAAATATATCTTAGGCTGAATTTTTGGTATTTTTCTGAAAAACTTCAATTTTTGATGAATAGTGAAACCACTTAGTGGTAGTTAAAAAAACTGAATTTACCATTTAAATGAAATTTTACCACTTCTGTGAATTGAATTTCAAAAATCTGACATAATGTTTGTTATCAAGAAGTAAAATGTGGTTCATTAAGATTAAAATATTTTTTTTTGTGAATAGTAACTTTTGACTTTTATTTAATGCGGTTAAAGGTAAATAGGGTAATTCAAGGTAAAAAAATGTTATAATAATTCAAAATTACCTTAACACTTATTCTAACATTATTGGTTGAGTAATGGCCGACCATGGCCATATTTGGGTCGATTTTTGGACCCCATGAAGCCACTTAAGAGTGATAATGAGACTTTAGATTGATTAATTTAATGTAAAGGCAAAAATGGAAAAAACAAAAATCTTTTTGTAAATTAATTTTTATATGGTGTTATATAATGAATCGTTTTGTCTATAAATATTAATTGGAAATATAAAAATATTTCCTACATGATAGTAGTTTTTTTATAATTTTTATACATCGAATAAATTAAATTATTAATGACACAATAATGATGCAGTGTTTACCTCATTAATAAATCATTTAAATAAATAATATTATAAATATTAAAATAGCATCCAAAACTTGTCCAATTCTTATTTTATGATTTTAATTCGATGTGAGTCGTCCTATCTTCGACCTTAATTATTTTTGGACCATTAGAAACTGAATAGCATTATATAATAAAATAATGTTTTCACACTTTCCTAAAGAGCGCCTCCTCTCCCTTATAAAAGGAGACCATTTCTATCCAATTCCTCACACATCTCAAGCCATTTGGATCATCCATACTCTGCCCAATTAAGTTCCCTACATCCCTATACTCCTACTAGAAGCCTTACCTTAGGAAGAAGTCACTTCAAGAAGTCCTTTGGTTCAAACCAAAGGGAGTTACCCAAATTGAAGGTAACAATTTCTCTTAATTTGTTTTCTTTTATTTTACTTCTCCAACCCCTAAATTATTTTTATTACTTTCTTTTATAACAACACTAGTATCCTAAATATAATAGAATGTTGTTATGAGAAGTATTCGAACTACACTTACACACACCTCCATCTAATGGGTGAAGAACATAATGTTTCCGTGGATGGAAAACTAACGCCTCACGAAACGATGATTGTTCAATTACATCTTACAGCCTCTCATGGTGGCCATTATGATGGAACTGTATTTATATATGATATATATTATATTTATGATTTCATTATTCTTATGTAGTATCCAATTTATATCAATCCTTTATGGTTTCCATAGTGGGTAAATACGATAATCTCATTTGAGGAAGCGTGGACTACCGCCCCCTCAAAGTGATGCGACTCGTTAATGCCTTATGTGGGATGTATAAAGGATAGAGTTAATAATATTATATATGATATTATACTGTAATTATAATATAACTATGTATCATTATGTTTTAATTCCATTAAAATAAGAAATATAAATGAAAGTAGTTTTCGTGCGTACGTACAACTTACCGTCTCCATGAATGGTGCATTTCATTTCTTACCTCTAAATGTTATGTACTATTATAGATACATGTATATACTGGATATATATGATATATATGATATCTAAATCATGAATATAATTTTTTATAAAATTAACCTTTGACCACATGAACAACATGTAATTATAAGAAGTCTATTTTTGACTCAAGTACCAAATATCGACAAAACGAACATTATTAACTTAAATGATTACATAATGTTTATAAAATGGTAATAAGTGATATAAAAGGATTAATACATTTTTAAAAGGTTATTAAGCAATTATAAATTAACTTTAGTTTATTATTCATGATATTAAAGAACGATCAAGTCAAGTCGGACACGAGGTAAGGGATTTTCTTATCTCACTTTTAATTTCGTGAAATTTCCATTGTTCGCCACTTATTCATTTAATGTGGTGTATTGTGTAATGACTTTTGATATATATTATCATTATTATCATTTTATTCATGGTATTATGTGATTATTTTTATGGTTATTAACTTCTGGTGATACCACTCGATTGAATTACAACGTGGTAAGGTGCCTTCATCTCACTAGTTTTTATTCCCGTGAGATTCATGATATGTTTGCCACTATATCCTTTTGTTTGGTGTATGTAATGCCCATTATTTTACTCTTTGTGTAATATAATTTCATTTATAAGTATTTAAATCTTCATTTGATGATCCTTCTTTCATGTGTAATATGTTTTGTAAGTTACCAAATCGGTAAGGGAACCTTTCACCCTCCTCTTTTTAAAAGACTTATTTTTGTTATGTATTTTAATTTACATCTTATTATGTTGGGATATGTTCTTATATATACTTATTGATGTAAAATTTATTTCCAAGTGATGAGATACCCTTTTTATGTCATCAACTCATTTTATGAATTTTAAAGTGACGCTATTAGGTTGTCGAATTTTTACAAGGGAACTTCTTAACCCAATTTCAATTCTTTGGGTTCAACGTGTACTTCCTGAATATGTCATAATATGAATATGTGTGAATGACCTCTGATTGTTTTAAATTTAATATCCACTTATATTGTGTGTATTTATATTTTTCACACATAATTATGTTATTGATTTATCCTTAATTTAAGGATACCATCTTCATAAGGGATTTCATCCCAATTTACATTACCACTGAGACTTCATTGTTGTTATGCACCAATTCACTCTTATATGGTGTATATACTATCCTTTGACATATTATATCATGAATCCATTTATTCTCATGATATTATAAAGTTCTGATTCAATGTTATTCCTTAATTATTTGTATTCAAGAGTCTCTCATTTTGTGAAAAACTCTTTAACTAAAATATTGTTTTAAATGTTTTAAAGATTTATTATTATAAATATTTATAATTAATTTCCTTGTTTTCAAAATTGTTTTATGGATTTATTTATATGGAAATTAATGTTTTCAAATGATAAATTTATTTAAAAGTTTCAAAGTGGTATGGGACACTTTAATTCAAAAATCTCTTTATTAAATGTTTTAAATGGTTTTGAAAATGGTTTGATACAGCCTTGATTATGTTAATATCTTGAAATGATATATGTTGATTGCAAAGTGAAAATGTTATCTTTCCTTTATGCATGGTTTATGTGTTATCAATATGTTATAGTTATTGGGCATTGTTTACATATACGAGTGGTTCCGTGATAAACCTAGGGCGGGTGAGCCCGAGATAGCTCTCCAATGCATTGGGTAACGTGATGTAGGTAAACGTGATGTTTCTCCTAAGAGATTTAGGGAATATACTCTGATGGTTATTCCAAGTGTAAATCCCTACGTAGCTATGATAGCTACAATGTAAGTTTGATATGGATGCCATAAGTAACCTTTATGATTTATGATTTGTGTGTGTTATTCATAAATCTTATGATTTCATAAGGTATGTTATGATTGAAAAGTATGGTTTCATGGATTTTTATTTATTGTTGGGATAATGTTTTCTTTCCTTATTTTATAACCCTTACTGAGATTTTTATGCTCATCCCAAGTTTTTGAAATGTTTTCCACTGGACTTAAAGGTGAATAGGTTCAAGGATGGGATCAAGGAAAAGCCATTCTTTCTAAAACATGGAACTAGACATGTGTCTTTTTAAGAGTTTTTATTTTATGAAAAAATGGATACTGAGTAGTAGTGTCTACTTGTAATATTCAAGTGTTATGTAATAGTTATGGCCTAATTCTCTAAAAATCTAAACCTGAAAAGATCCTCAATGTGAATTATCCATTTAATTCAATATTATGTAATGTTATAAGGTCAGGCCCTTATAAAATTTAAGATAGTAAAAACCCCTATATTACTATCCACAAAAGTCATCAAACTTTAAGGTAGTAGGCACCTCTATCTTCCTATCCCCAGAAGTCCTAGATTGTACACAACAACAATTAGAGTCACACAAAGAAAGCTAAAAAAGATGTTCAGTATGCACAAAGAATGTGAGTCTCTCTATTTAGAAATAAATTCAGTAGAAAGCAATATCTAGAGTTATCAATAGTATTTGAGCTCATTCAAATGAGCTCATATTTATAGGCACATCTCCAATGGTCAACTTCCTCCTCCAACAATCATATTTTTCATTGAATTCCAGAGGGACCTATACACGTGTCACTCAAATAATGGTTAGTTAGAAATAGAATGTATGACATCGTTTCATAACTATAATAAGTGTAAGAAAAATAAGTTTGATTAACCAAATACAAAATTTCAGAGCTTAAGGAAAAGTAAAGTTCAGAATCTAACCAAATAAACTTTCAGAGTCTATAAATCATGGATATTCAGATTCTGTTTTATAAGGAATTTGGAATATGAATTATGAGGAATTCAGAGTCTGAATTCTATGGAATCCGGAGTCTGAATTATGAGGAATTTGGAGTCTATATTTTCGAGAATTTGGAGTTTGAATTTCAGAGAATTCAGAGTCCGAATTTCAGAGAATTCAGAGTCTGAATTTTAGAGAATTTGGAGTACATATTTCATAGAATTCGGAGTCTGAATTTCAGAGAATTCAGATTCTGAATTTCAAAGAATTTAGAGTCTAAATTTTAGAGAATTCAAAGTCTGAATTTCAGAGAATTTGGATCTTGAAAACAGAATACTCTATATCCAAGGATTTATAGAATTTATTGATTTTAGATGTGAATCCAATTTTTTGAATTAGGAATAAAATGAGTTAGATTTAGAGAAACTATAAATTGTAAAATGAAAAACATAAGTAAGGATTAAATTTCCTTAGGGAAGGAAAATTTTCCTTATTAAGATAATTCTTAGGGAAGATATAATTTTCTTTAAGATAGAGTGTTTGTGATTTTCAAAACATATAGGAATGGAAAAGTCATAAGGAAACCTTATTGACTCAATAATATACCCCTTTTTGGAAAGCACAAACATCCTTTCAAAAAAGAATATAAGGACTTTGAGTTTTTATGGACTTGAAAATAACAACTTATCTCCATTTACTTATGAATCATGGTGAATATGAATAACCCCCCCTTAGGTTTTTAAATCCCTAAGGATCGTATTCTTGACTTCCTCAAAAAGATTTTTCTTTTTCCTGAATAAGAAAATATTCTTTGATAGAGCTTCCCCTTAGATAGAACCCCCCTTACTTAGGGAATTCTCTTCTTTACTTAGTATTATTTTTTTATCATTCCTTTCTCCCCCTTTATGATTTTCAAAAAGGAATAAAGAGAATGTGAAAAAATTATACCTGAAAAATTAGTACTATACAACAAAACACATGATAATTGACCAAAATTTCATTATGATGGGAAAAATTTATACAAAGAAAGAAATACAAAAAAAGATTGGATTGGAAAATAATTATCCTTCTTTCTTGTTCGACAATAACTTATTTACAATGGTTTTCAGATTCTTTATCTCCCTATGATCTTCTTCCACATGCTTGAGCAGCTGATCCTGATCTTTATTTTTCTTTTCTAAGGCTTTGATCTTTTCTTCTTGAGCCTTAAGAATATCTACTTGATCCTTCAAGACTTATTCTTTCTTAACAATCTTTTATTCAAACTCAATTCTGTGATCCCTTTCCCTCTTCCAATTCATAGCCATTGAATTAATCTTCCCATTCAAGTCCTTGACTTCTTGCTTCTGAGTTGTCTGTTCGAGAGTCAACTTTTCAATCCGAAATTTTGTAGATAGATGAAAAATCTTCGAAGTATTCACCGCAAAAATACCAAGACATTCTATAGATTTATCCTTATCAAAATATCCTGCTACATCTGGTAGATTGTGGGTACAGAACTCCAATTCTCCTTCATATGGAATTACAATCAATCTTGCAACCTTAGTGTAAGAAAAGGAGTAGGTATTTCCATAACTCTTGAAGGAAAACATGTATCTTCTTCCTTCGTTTAAGAAACTTACCAATTCATAGAATTCAACCAACAACTCCGAATAAACTGGATCCTGCACCTTCAGTTTTGATACATATAGGCTCTCTAAGGAATTCAACTTAATATTCTTTGAAATGATAGAATCATACTTAGAAAAGAATTTCGGATCAACTAACCTCTCTCTGTATATCTTCCATTCTGAGATTTCCTTTACAGATGACATTTCTTTGTGAGGATAATCTTTCACAAACATTCATAATTAAGGAAAACCTAAAGATTCAGAATGGCCTTAAGTGGATCAGCATGGATTCAACACACCAAAGCTTTGAGAAACGATGCGGGACAACCATCTAGGGTCCTTATATATGCGTTTGAAACGACGGTTCACCTTTCTCGATTGATCCAACAGTTGAAAAACTCTTGATCAGATCTAACAGTTGAGATGATAGTCGGAGAAGGAATTTGTTAGGTTCTGATATTTTGAGGATTTTAATATAAAAATACGTATTTAAGGAAAAGTGAATCTGAAATTTTTTGAACAAAATGAAAATACCAACATATAAAAATATGATTACAAAAATTTAAGAAAGGAAACATACCTTTCATATTGTTAGGAAAATTATCCGTAATGAGGAAAATTCTTCTTGAATAACTTTAGACTTCAAAAAAATAAATGAAAAAAGTGATTATGAAAAAAAAATTTATGAAATTTTTTATTATGAAAATTTTGATTATGAAAAAACTGATTAACTTTGTCGACTAATATAAAAATTCACTCCTCCTTATCAAAATAAGTTTCTTACTATAAGGAGATAGGTTTCAACAAGAAGTTAATATGGAGGATTAAATTATAGTTATCATTCCTAACTTCTATTTAATGTATTAAAATCTATCATAGAGTAAAGATTTTGTGAAAATATCAGCAAGTTGATCTTGCATTCTGATAAATTCAAGAATGATATCTTTTTTTTATGTGTGATCCCTAAGAAAGTGATGCCTAATATCTATGTGTTTTGCACATGAGTGATTTGAATGGTTTTTACTTAGGGAAATGAAATTTGTATTATCACACAATATTGTTTTTGGTAAAACTCATACCATAGTTTGTGAGTGTGTGTTTCATCCATAACACTTGGGCATAACAACTTCCAGCTGCTACATATTCAGCTTCAACAGTGGAAAGTGCTACTGAGTGTTTCTTTTTTCACGACCAAGAAACTAATGAATCTCTGAATAAATGAAAAGTTCTGGAAGTACTTTTCCTATCCATTCTACATCCCTCAAAATCAGCATCAGAATTTTTTTTAAAACAAAATCATTTCCAAAAGTAAAAAAGAGTCTTAAATCCATGGTTCCCTTTAAATAGAGAAAAATTGTTTTGAATGATTTTAAATGGAATTCCTTAGGATTGGATTGGTATCTTTCACATAAGAATACTAAACACATTAAGTTTGGATGACTAGCTATCAATTATAGTAAACTTCCTATCATAACTCTAAAAGATGTTTGATCTAATAGTTTCCTAGCTTCATCAAGATCAAGATAATTTGAGGTACCAATGGGAGTACTAATACTATTAATGTTGTCATATCCATACTTTTTAAGAATGCCCTTAATGTACTTATGTTGGGATATATAAGTTCCTTCTGGTTTTTGGGAAATTTGAAATCTTAGGAAAAATGTTAACTCACCCATCATACTCATTTCAAACTCATATTTCATTAGATTTGCATACGAATCAGTTAAAGATTACTGAGTTGAACCAAATATAATTTCATCAACATAAATTTGAACAATCAAAACATTTTTCTTATCTTTATTTATAAAGAGGGTTGGATCAGCATTTCCCTTAACATATTTTTTTGTAACAAAAATCTTGTAAGTTTATCATATCAGGATCTAGGGGCTTGTTTAAGTCCATATAAAGATTTGGTATGTTTTAAAACATGTTTAGGATGTTTTGTGTCTTAAAAACTTAGAGGTTTTCCTACAAAAAATTCCTCTTAAACATATCCATTAAGGAAAGAACATTTAACATCTATTTGAAAAAGTTTAAAGTTGAAGAATGATGTAAAGGCAAGTAGAATGCGAATAGATTCAGGTATAGATACTGAAGCATAGGTTTCTTTATAGTCTATTTCTTCTTGTTTATTATAGCCTTTAGCAACTATTCTATCCTTATTTCTTACTACGATTCCATTTTCATCACACTTATTTCTGAAGACCCATTTTACTCCTATAACAGAAGTTTCCTTAGGTCTTTCAACCAAGGTCCAGACTTTATTCCTTTCAAATTAATTTAGCTCATCTTGCATGGATTTAATCCCATCATCATCACCTAAAGCTTCATTATTGCTTTTTGGTTCTAATTTATAAAGGAATGCTAGATTTTCTAATTCATTTATTGAGGAACTTCTAGTCCTTACAGGTTTATTTACATCTCCAATGGTATTATCACTGGGATGATTCTTAAGAAACAACTGATTTGGGTTTTGTAAAACCTGTTCATCAACATATGGTAGAAAATATTATGGGGTAAATGCTTCAGAAACATTTTCTTGAACATTTTATTTATTAGAAGGCTCTTATGTCAAGGGTTGATAATCAGTTTTTGAAAGCACATCCGAAGATGTAGGTTGAGGTTGTTTAAAAGCAAAGGGATCAGTTTCATCAAATTGAACATGTACGGTTTCTTCAACATTACTAGTATTTTTATTAAAAACTCTCTAAGACTTAGAAGTTGTGGAGTAGCCTAGGAAAATTCCTTCATCATATTTGGGTGAAAATTTATGTAAATTATCTTTAGTATTCAAAATGAATACTTTGAAACCAAATACTTTGAAGTAGAAAATTATATATTTTCTACCATTCCACAATTCATAGGAGGTTTTATTAAGAAAAGGTCTAATCAAAACTTGATTTATAGTATAACAGTTTATTCTTATAGCTTCAGCCCAAAAATGTTTAGCTATCAAATATTCACTCAACATGGTTCTTGTTATCTCTTGAAGGATTATATTTTGTTATTTCAACAACACCATTTTGTTTAGGAGTTCTTGATGATGAGAAGTTTTGAGTAATGCATTTTCTACTACAAAAAGTTTTAAAATCAGAATTTTGAGATTCTCCTCCATGATCACTTTGAATAGTTATCAATGAAATATTTTTCTCATTTTTAACTTGGGATCTAAATTTTTTGAAATAATAAAAAGATTCATATTTCTTTGCTAGAAAATAGACCCACGTAAATCTAGTGTAATCATCAACTAGAAAAATACATAATATTTTCCTCCAATTCTACTAATTTGTGTTAGACCGAAAAGATCCATATGCACCAACTGTAATGCATCAACAGTTGAGACTTCACCGATTGATTTAAAACTTGATTTATGTTGCTTTCCATATTTACAAGGACCAAAAACTTTTTAATAATAATATATAAGCTCTAGTTGATCCTTAAAAAGTATTTTCTTAGAGATTTTTCATGGGTTTCTAAGATTATAGTGTCCTAATATTCTATTCCATAACCAAGATTGATCTTCTATCACACTAAAACAAGGTAGATATTGAATCCTAAGGTATTATAAGTTTAGTGTGTAAACATTCTCTTGCCTATGGGCAGAAAGAGTAAACTCTTCCTTGGAATTGTGTACTAAGCACTTATCATTCCTAAAATCCACAAGGTAAACTTCATCACATAATTTACATATGATAATGATATTGTTCTTAATACCCTTAACAAATAAAACATTTGAAATCAAAGTTTTTCCAAGAAGAACAATGTTACTTATACTAATAATTTCTCCCTGATCATTATCTCTGAAATTTACTTTTCCTCTATTCGTCTTGATAATCATTTCAAAGAATTTTTTGTTTCCAGTAATATGCTGAGAACATCCACTATCCATGTACCATGTATTGCTATTTGTACTTTCTTTATTTTCCTAAAAATAAGAGTGTTTGAATTTTGGAATCCAAATTTTATTTGATCCATAAATTTCGGAAAGCATGATTCTAGGAATCCACATTTTCTTAGAAAAATAAGCTTTATGAAAACCTAAAGACCGAGTTTTGTTTAAAGAAAATTTTTTCTCCCAATGTACAATACACTAACATTTAGTGCAGAATGGATCACTTTGAGGATCAAAATAGTAATTACTAAAAACTAGATTAGAATGAGTATAACCATGTCCAAAACTATTCTTTATAGGTTGAATTTGGGAATACATCTTATCAAAGTTTTCCTTACCAGAGATAAAGTTTGACAAAAACTTACTCATGGAAAATATTTCTGAATTTAGTATAATAACCAAGTTTTTATCCTAAAAAACATTAGTTTTAGAACTAGAGTTAGTCTCTAAAATATTTTTCTTATAAATTACACTTTCAAGATCCTTATAAAGTTCATCCTTCTTAGAATTAACATCCTCAAGGTTTTTTTTGAAAGATTTTCAAAATCAATTTTTTTATCAAGATCTTTAAAAAGATCTGATATTTCTTTAGTTAAAATAAAAATTCTAGAATTTTCCTTATCAATATTTTTCTTGAGTTTAGAATTTTCATTCTCAAGAAGTTTAGAAAACCTAGATACTTTTTGATAATGAAGTAATATATTATCTACATCAGAAGAATATTCTTTATCTGAAGATTTATAGTATTTATCATCTGTATAATTTGAATTCATGGATACATTTGTGATAGATTCAACATTGTGTACCTTGGCCATTAAACAATGATTTTCAATGGGTAGTCTAACCAGTAGACTAAAATTCTTCTGATCCGAAGATTCATACTCTAAGGATTCATCAGAAGAGTCTCCACCACTAGCACTCTAGGTGTTATTGGCTTTCAATACTTTCTTAGCTTTAGCCTTGTAATACTTCTTCTATTCCTCTCAAAATGATTTTCCTTTTTATACTTTTTTCTTAATCATAGGACAATCCGGCGTTATATTCCCTTTTTTTCATTCATAAAAAGTGAGTTTCGAGTCTTTCTTGTCTTTTATTTCTTTCTTCTTATATCAATAATGAAAGTATTTATTTCCAACTATATTTTTCATCCTTTGATAAAGATTAGATAACTAATTATCAGAATGTTCACTTTCACTTGATTTAGATAAAATAGTGACTTTATTAGAATTGGATCTTGTAAACCTTTCAGGAGTATTAGATTTAGTAGTAGTAAAGGCTATACTTCCATTACTATTTTTCTTCTTATTCATATCAGAATCTCTTTTCATTCTTGTCTCATGTTGAAGAAGAGTTCCAAAAAGCTCATCAAGAGTAATTTGAGATACTTTCCTATTCCCATCAATAACTATTCTCTTAGATTCCCACTCATTAGGCATGATATCTATAACCTTGTCCACAAGTGAATTATCATCTAAACCTTTCTCACCCATAGATTGTAAACTATTAACAATTTTCATAAACCTTTGTTGTACCTTGCATACTGGTTCTCCATAAGGAAATAGAAATCTGTTATACTCTACTCTAAGCATAACTCTTTTAGTTTCTATGACTTTGGATGTACCAAAATGAGTAACCTACAATTTCTTTTAGATATAGTTAGTATCTTCACAAGAATAAATCTGACTATATATATTCCTGGTCATGGAATATAACAAATTATTGTGTACCTTCTAGTTTAGTTGATATTCTGGCTTTTCTTGATTGGTGAAAGTTCTATCTTCCTTATCAGGAATCTTGTAATCTCTAGTAATCATAACAAAGTTTTCCACTCCATTATTAATAACAAAAGTTTTCATACAATATATATAATGTTCATAGTCATTCCCATAAAATATAGGTGGTATAGTAGGATTTAGATTGTCTATTGAACCAATATTCATTCCTACCATCTAAAAGAAAATATCTTTCCACAGAAACTTGTTAATAGAAAAAAGTTTGTAAAAAAGATAAAAATCATAAGCAAGGAAAATATTTAGAACAATGAAAACTTGAGCAAGAAAAATTATATGTGAATATAAGTATTTTAGATACCTCCTTTGATCCCAATTGTAGGATCAAAATATGAATGTAGATGCTCAATTACAAGAGGGGGTGAATTGTAATTTTAAAAACATTCATTTTTAACATTAAGGAAAACTATGTTTAACAAGGTTAAAAAAGGTAAATTAACAAGACATCTTTTTGTTATACAAACTTGCTATTTTCTGGAAATGTGGTTCCAAAAATGAAACATAAGGAAAGTTTACAAGGAAAATATTCTTACTTAAAGCATATAGAATCTTACTTAACAGAGTATACAAAAGTAAAAGAAATTATTAGAAGGTTATACTTTATTCCTTTATCAAAAATCAATAGAAATAAACTTGAAACAAAATAAGTAACAAGTATGAAATCTTTTAACCCAAAGAGTAGGGTATCCAACAACCTTGGATAAAGGTCCCTTGATTTTTTACTTTCAAGAAAGTCTGTCTTACCCACACTAGGGTAAGCCCTCGATAGGAATATCAGGATCTGTATTGTTATCCCAACAAGCCCTAAAATTTTAAGATATTCGGAACCTCTATATTCCTATACATGGAAGTACTTGAACTTTAAGTTAGTCGGCACCTCTGTCTTCTTATCCCCGAAAGTCCTCGATTGTACACAATAATAATCAGAGTCGTACGAAGCAAACTGAACAAGATGTTTAGTACGCACAAAGCATGGGAGTCTCTCTCTCTAGAAATCACTTTAGCAGCATGAACTCTCTAGAGTGATCAATAATCTTTGAGCTCATTCAAATGAGCTCTTATTTATAGGCACATCTCCAACGGTCAGCTCCCTCCTCCAACGGTCAAATTTTCCCTTGAATTTCGGAGGGACCTATACACGTGTCACTCAAACAACGGTTAGTTAGAAACAGAATGTATGACATTGTTTTATATCTATAACAAGTGTAAGAAAAATATTGTTGCTTAACCAAATCCAACTTTATTAGTTTAAGGAAAAGTAAAGTTTGGAATCTAACCAAATAAACATTCAAAGTCTATAAATCATAGATATTCAGATTCTGTTTTACAAGGAATTTGGAATCTGAATTCTAAGTAATTTAGGGTCTGAATTATATGGAATTGGGAGTCCAAATTCTGAGGAATTCAGAGTGTGAATTCTGAGGAATTTAGAGTCCGGAATTCAGAGAATTCGGAGTCCGAATTTTAGATAATTTGGAGTCCAAATTTCAGAGAATTTGGAGTCCAAATTTCAGAGAATTCAGAGTCAGAATTTCAAAGAATTCGGAGTCTGAATTTTAAAGAATTCAAAGTATGAATTTCATAGAATTTAGAGTCTGAATTTCAAAGAATTCGGAGTCTTAATTTCAGAGAATTCGGATCCTGAAAACAGAATACTCTATATCCAAGGATTTATAGGATTCCGAGATTTTAAATGTGAAACCTATTTTTCGACTTAGGAATAAAATGAGTTAGATTTAGAGAAACTATAAATTGAACAATGAAAAATATAGGTAAGGATAAAATTTCATTTGGGAAGGAAAATTTCCCTTCTTTAGATAATTTTTAGGGAAGATATAATTTTCCTCAAGATAGAGTGTTTGTGATTTTCAAAACATAGAGGAATGGAAAAGTCATAAAGAAACCTTATTGAATAAAAACTAAGTTTCATGAGGATCTCATGTGGACTTCTTTTATGAAAATATTTAATAAAAAGTTATACCTTGAGATGTTATGTGAAGAAAAGACCCTAGAGTTTCTGACTCTAGAGTAAAGGGAGAATACCATTATAGAGTATTCCACCCGCTTTAATGAGATTATGAATCTAGAACTGTATCTAGTTACCAATGAGTACGTAAAATCTCAGAGGTTTGACTTGTGATTGAGAACTGATATTTAGTTTATGTCAATTCTCATGTACCCTCCCAAATTCATGGAGGTAGTCAATAAATCATCTTTTTCTAAGGATGACATAGATATAAAGATAGGTTTGGGTGGAGTATCAGTTGGTGCTGTTGTTAGCTAGGGTGTATCTTCTAGCTAGAAAAGGAAGTGCAAGGATTTTTAGTTTTCTTCAATACCGGTTTCAATGGATTTATCAGGAAACCATTATTTTTCTACTATCAATGTGGAATTCATGGTCATACCAAGCCTAACTATATGTAGGCTCCTTGGAATTGTCATTATTGTGGATTATCAGGCCATATGAAGCATTTTTGTGAAAGGATATTCAAGGTAATTAAGGTAGGAACTACTCTCAAAAAGGGTTCGTAGGATCATAATGATGCTTCTAAGGATGGAGGTTATAATAATTAAGCTAAGGGGAATGTTCATGTGGCTAAGACTAGCTAACTTTATGTGTCTGAGTATGAACCAGAGGAATCTTAAGTAGGGCCAGTTGATGTTAGAGGTGTGGTGCTTATTTCATATTTTATAGTGATAGCTTTGTTTGATATAGGTGCTACTCATTCTTTGATATCATTAAAGTTAGTTGACATGTTGGGATTACATTCAGATCTTATACTATACTTTTTGGATCTTTCCATGCCTTTGGGAAAGAGGTTTGAACAAGGTTTTTAAGTGACCTGTGTGTCATGTGATGATATCTAACTATGAAGTGATATGGGGTTGTTTAGTTCTTGATATTGACATCTTTGACTTGATAATTTTAATAGATTGGATTATCAGTGTTAAGGTGTAACGACCCAATGTTTTATCAATGGAATTCCCTTCTTATAATTATTCCTTAAAGTATAATCAAATTAAGAAACACAATGAAATATAATGATACTAAATACTATGTGACCATTAAACATAATTTTTCCACTTCTATGTTTTTAATTTCAAAAATCTAACATACATGGTTGCGATCAGTAAGATTTTTGGAGTCCGATAGGACAAAATTAATTTTTAGTGAATAGTTACCTACCATTATGAATAGTAACCTACCCTTATAAATAGTAACCTACCCTTATGAATAGTATATATGACCCTTATGAATAATAAATTGTCCAAAATAATAGTAACCTTACCCATGAATGATTAGATAAAATTTTGGCATCTTATAAGTGACAATTTGACCATAGTAAAAGTATTGGTATTTTTGTAAGTCATAAATAATTAAATATAATTAATAAATTAATTTTAAAGAAAATTTATTTTCCCAAAATGTGTTTATAAATTAAAAATTTGATGTATTTTGGTTTTAATATAACTTTATAAGAACTTATGTAATTTTTGAAATCATTAAGAAATCAGTTTTAATTTTAAAATTTGTATTTGTCAAGTATATTATGATTTTAATAAAAAAATTAAATTAATAATATTTAGAAATTAATTTTGAAAAATTGACTTCATTTTTGTATTCTACACGTCAAAAAATTGTCAGGGTAATTTTTTGTGATTTTTCTGAAATACTTGAATTTTTGGTGAATAGTGAAATACATTAATTTACTGTATAAATACATTATAATTTAAATCCACTATTCATGACATCAAAAGTTATGTAAGAACCCAAATCTAAAACTCACATGCCCTATTTACTATTATTGGTCATGTAATCATCACTATTACTTGTCTTGTGGAGAAATAATAAATTAATGTATATAATATTGAGAAAAGCCCTCTCCCCTCCACTATAAATACCACCCTTCACACCCTCATTTCCTCACACCTCTCAAGCTTCAATCCTTGACTAAACTCTACACAAACATCTTCCCTATCCTCTCCCACATGTCCAAGCGCTTATGGTCTTATCAAAAGACCATACCTATGTTCCTTAAGGGGGATCTCAAGAGGAGGATTCAAGAGGCAATCCCCCCTCTCTCTTTTCCTTTAATTTCCTTTTAATTTCAAGTTATTTTCTTAATATCTCCCCACCTATCCTCATCCACATGGTATGATAACTCACGTATCTCACATATACTTAAATTTTATGATACTAATGGGATAATATATCATCTAACCCCCTTCTAATCTTCTTTTTATATTAGAAAAAAAACGTTGTTTGTGAGGTGTTAATTTATCACCTTCAAGAACAACATGTTTTTTTCCATTACCGCCTTCAGATATGGTCATGAAACAATTTTTATGGTTTAATGAGATTATATTATCTGTATTATATCCTATTTAATGTTATGTAACTAACTTATGTACATATTACTAAATGATTAAACAAAACAAGTTCATTGTGGTCGAAAAATCGCCCTAATTAACCCAAACGATCATCATTAAATTTTAAATAATGATCCATCCACATGGTATATAAAAAAAATATTTATAAAATCATTTAAAATACTTTAATATCATTAATAACATGTAATATTAGTTCTGTATTTTTAACCATTCTCTACACAAACTTCCATTTATGAATACAAGTGAACCGCTCTAGAAAACCATAAAAAGAAACATTCCCAAACAATGGATTTAAACTCTATAACTCATCCAAAGCACCATAAAATAACTTAATGAAACCATAATGAACCATATACATATAAAAAATGTTCTTTAATTTTTAATTAATAAATTTAATGTGGTTATACATGACATTAAAGTAAAGAAAGCGTTCAGATACAAGGTAAGGGGAAATTCTCGAACCCAACTTTCTTTCTTCAGGTTCTCCCTTTTTCACTCCATTTTTTGTATGGTCACTCCTTAAAAACCATTTTTTCATAATTATCTTAACTTTTATGGTATATAAATGTTTTACACTGTATTTTATTTCAAAAAAATGTTTTCCAAAAGAACTCTTCTTTAAAAAACACACCTTTTACTTGTCACTCAAGGTAGATGGTTTTATATTAAGTATGTTATTCCCACTTTCTTTTGGGAAAAAAAGTTTATGAATGTGTTCTTATGAGATAAAACCCATTCCTTTACATGGGTTATTTATGTTCATTTATTCATATATATTCATTGTAGAATTCATGATAATGATAATGTTATGATGTGATAGGTGCACCCAGAATTATACAATGCTCCAATGCATTGGGTAAAGTGATGAATCTCATGAGTTAAAGTGAAATGATGTGTGAAAAAGATGCTATCTTTGTTCCAAACTATGTGTGGTAGTTTACCACTAGACATGATGTTTCATTTTTATGCATTTCCTTATTTCAAGTCTTTTACTAATGCTTCCTCTCATGTTCATGATCCTTTGCCTATGTAATGATTATGCTAACCCCAGGATATATTGTTCTTATATATCATCTTACTAGGATTTTATCTCACCTCCTTTTGATGTATATCATCAGGTGACTACATGTACTAAGGAGAGGTCAAGATCAAATAAGAAGCTAGAGAAGAAGAAATTAAATAAATGTTTATGCTTGATGTTGAAAATGTTATGTTTGGTCCTTGTTTTCCCAAGAAACTAAACCTATGGATCCTCATGGTTTATTACTATTATGTTTTTTATCTTTATAATGATGTAATAGTAATGTAAGAAAAGGAGGGTTTCTATAGTTGGTATCAAAGGCAAGGTTTAGTTAACTTGGGAATTAGGATTAGTGAACCACAGAGAAAACCTCTAGTATGATACTAAGTACAAATATGCACATAATAAGCTTTAAATAAGGATCCCATAAGTTATGATTTTTTTGTAATTCATACTAATTAATAAGTTATTTATTCATAACTTTTTGACTTATGTTTTTTTCTAACCTTTTTCTATTTTAGAAAATGGTGGGAACCAGGAGAAACCAGGCCAACAACCCATGCAAGGGCCAATTTAACGATTGCCCGAATGACATCCCCAATGATTTGGGAGGTCGATTTAAAAACCTCATGGAGATTCTTACCCAACTATCACATGTTATGAAAAATATCTAGAATAATGGGGAACTTCTTCCTTCACCAAAGAGGGAGCAACTGGATATCGAGTGTTTTATATGGGAACAACCAGTGAAATTTAGTGGATCTTTTGATCCACTAGTTGAGGAATAGTGGGTCAAATCCATGGAGAATATATTTTCTATTATCTAGTGTTATGAAATAGATAAGGTGACTCTAACCATTTATCGTCTAGATGGAGTTTCCAATCAATGGTGGGATTTGATTAAGAACACCAATCCAAGGGACAAAATTGAAGAGATGGAATGGGAAGACTTTAATATCATGCTTATTAACAAGTATTTCCCAAGAAATCTTCAAACAAAGATATAGAGATAATTTATAGATCTAAAGAAAAAGGAAGAAGAATATTTCATGACCTACAAACTGAATTTTAAAAGGCTTTCAAGGTACGCTTCAGGTTTTGTTATCAACAATGATAGAAAAATTTATAGATTCTTTAGTGTGTTAAAACAACAACTTATAAAGGATATTATAATTTGAGACTCTGTGAGTTATGAATAAGTTTTTAGGTGTGCCCTAAAAGTGGAGATAGATTTTAGAGAATGGTCCCATGGCTATTTTGATAAGAAATGAAAGATGGAGTTTCAAGCCGGAGGATCTAATGATAATGGTGGGAAGAAAACTCAACAACCTACATGCCAAAAATGTGGGAATTTTCATCATGGGAATTGCCTCAAAGGGATGGGTAAATGATTCATGTGTGGGAAATAAGGACACCATGATAAAGAGTGTCGAAAAGAAATGAGAAGGAAGGAGAATGTGGTGGAAGAAAGAATTGAACCACCCATGGTTCAATGCTACAACTGTAGAGAGTAAGGGCACTATGCAAGCCAGTGTACTAAACCTTGAGACTTAAAAGGTAATCAGCGTCAGCAGCCACCAAAGACAAAGGAACAATGGAAGGAATATGCCATCACTATTTTGGAAGTGGATCAAGATAGTGAAGTCATACAAGGTACCCTTACTATTCACTCAATAATGGAAAAAGTATTATTTGATTCTAGTTCTACACATTCATTTATATCTTGAAAGTTTTCTAGAACTATAAAATCAAAGCCCCAAAACCTTGAAGTAGAGATATCTATAAAAACACCAAGTGGTTAAATCATTTCAACCCAAGTGTTTGAATCCTCTCTGGTTGGTGTATGTAGGAAGATTCTTCCAAAAAATCTCATAATACTTCCCTTAGTGGAATTAGACGCTATAATGGGAATGGACTGGATCTCATTGTATAGAGAACATATAAACCATTAGGAAAAAAAATATCTTTTCATACTCCAAACCTTCCCATGATCCTCTACAAATACAAGGATGTTCATGAATCTCCTTTTAAAAATCCTTCAACGGTGTGGGTGTTGATTCACTATGAATAAGCATACCTTGTGAAAATGTTTGAGTCAAAGGAAAGTGAAAAACTTGTGGAAATTCCCATCATGAGGGAATACAATGATGTATTTCACAAAGAGTTACCCAGACCTCCCCTGGATCGTGTGGTAGAGTTCTCAATAGAACACATACCGAGAGCTAATCTTATCTCAAAGTGTCCCTATAGGATAGCTCCTATCGAATGGAAGAGTTAAAGAATTAGTTGCAAGATAATTTTGAAAAAGGGTTTATACACCCTAGTGCATCACCTTGGGGTGTGCCAGTGCTCTTTGTGGAGAAGAAGGATGGAACAATGTGGCTATGTATCGATTACATGGAACTCAACAAGATCACCATAAAGAACAAGTATCCTCTTCCAAGGATTTAATACTTGTATGATCAGTTAAGAGGAGATCAATACATCTCAAAGGTGGATCTTCATTTTAGATATCATCAATTAAAGGTGAAGAAGGAAGATATTCAAAAGACTGCCTTCCGTATAAGGTATGGGAACTATGAGTTTCTGGTGATGCCCTTCAGACTTACTAATGCCCCTGCAATCTTCATGGATTTGATGAATAGTGTCTTTAGACATTACCTTAGAAAATTTGTGGTAGTGTTTATTGATGATATTCTCATCTACTATAAGAGAAAGGAGGAACATGAAGAACATCTAAAACTTGTGTTAGAAACATTGAGAAAGGATAATTTTTATGCCAAGTTCAGAAAGTGTGACTTTTGGATGAATCAAGTCATGTTATTGGGACATGTGATAACAAGTGAGGGAATTTCTATGGACCATTCAAAAACAAAGGCAATTGAGGAATGGACCATGCCCTCTAGTTTCATAGAAATCCGTAGTTTTCACGGATTAACTGGGTGCAACCAACGTTTTGTAAGAAATTTCTCATGATTTTCAATCCCGCTAACTAAGTTAACAAGTAAAGGGGTAAAGTATGTCTAGATGGAAGAATGTGAGGGAAGATTCAAAGAGCTAAAGAGAAGGCTGATCGTTGCACCTGTACTCGCACTACCAAAAAAGTAGAGAAAGTTTTGTGATATATAATTATGCTTCAAAGAAAGGCTTGGGTTTCATACTCATGTAAAATGGTAATGTGATAGCCTATTCTCCATAATAGTTGAAGATCCATGAGAAGAACTACCCGACACATGATCTAGAGCTAGAAGCTGTGATTTTTTCCTTGAAAATTTGGCGACACTACCTTTATGATGAGAAGTGTAACATATACACTGACTACAATAGCTTAAAGTATATATTCAAAAAAAAGGAGATAAATATGCTTCAAAGGATATTTATAGAGCTAATCAAGAATTACAATTTCTTTATTCACTGTCATCCTGGAAAGGTGAACAAGGCAGCTAGTGCTCTAAGCTGAAAAGAACTTGCTACTCTATCCATGTTACAGATTGAGAAAGTCCCTATCTTCTTGGATATGAAAAGGATGGATTTGGAAATCATAAGGGTAGGGGACACATCCTAACTTTCCCAAATTATTGTGCAACCATCAATCCAAGAGATGATTAATGAGGAAAAAAGGGATGATCTGGAGTTACAAAATAAGGTGAATTTAGTAAAGGAAGGGAAGTTTCACGAGTTCCATATCAACGATGATGCTGTGATTCGGTTTGGAATGAAACTTTGTGTGCCTTCATCACCCAAGATAATTAAGGAGCTATTGGATAATGCACATATCTCAACATTCTCTATCCATACTGGTATCACCAAGATGTACCGAGATCTCGAAGAACACTTCTGGTAGGATAACATGAATAAGGATATTGTGGAATATATCTCAATTTGATTGGTATGCCAGCAAGTTAAAGTAGAGTGGAAAAAGTACAAGGAGATGATGAAACCATTGCCTATACTCATGTGGAAATGGGAGAATGTCACTATGGACTTTATCACGAGTATCTCAAAGATGTTGAAGGGAAATAATTCAATATGGGTTGTGGTTGACCAATTCACCAAGACTGCCCATTTTATTGCTATTCAAGAAGATCTCTCACATGAAAAACTTTCAAAGATATATGTGAAGGAAGTGGTGAGACTGCATGGTCTTCCACTCTTGATTGTCTCTAACCATGATCCAAGGTTCACATCTAAATTCTGGAAGAGTCTTCAACATGCCTTGAGAACTGAATTAAATTTTAGCATGACCTATCACCCCTAAACTGATGGCTAATCTAAACGGACTATTTAGACTCTTGAATTCATGATAAGAGTCTAATATTTAGAATTAAAAGGTGGATGTGATCAGCATATCCCATTGGTTGAGTTATCATACAACAATAGCTTCTACTCGAGTATTTAGAAGGCTCCATATGAAGCTTTGTATGGAAAGTGATGTAAACTCCAACCTGTTGGGATGAAGTTGCAGAAAGAAAGCTACTTGGACCCGATCTTGTGCAAGAGATAACAGAGAAGGTTTAAGTCATCCAGAAACATATCAAAGCTTCTCAGAGTCAGCAAAAGAGCTATGCTGACAACTGTCGAAGGGACTTGGAGTTTGAAATTAGAGATAAAGTTTTCCTTTAAATATCACCATGGAAGATAGTCATGTGGTTTGGAAATAAAGGGAAGCTAAGCCCAATGTACATTGGCCCCTTTGAGATCCTTGACCGCATAGAAGCCCTGACCTATCAGCTTTCAGTTCCACCAAATATATCTGAAGTTTATGATGTGTTTCACGTATCACTCCTAATAAAGTACATACCAGATCCCTCACATGTACTGAACTCATATGTGGTATAGCTGGATGATGATCTCTCTTATGAAGAGCAGCTAGTAAAGATTCTGGAAAAGAGAGATAAAGTCCTACACAATAAGATAATCCATCTTGTTAAAGTTTTTTGGAACAACTATAATTTTTAAGAAGCAACTTGGGAACCAGAGGAGGTAATGAAGGAGAAGTATCCTCACTTGTTTGTGTAAAACAAAATTTTGAGGGCAAAATTTCATAAGGGGTGAAGAATGTAATGACCCAATGTTTTATAAATAGAATTACCTTCTTATAATTATGCCTTATAGTATAATCACATTAAGAAACACAATGAAATATAATGATACTAAATACTATATGACCATTAAACATAATTTTTCCACTTATATGTTTTGAATTTTGAAAATCTGACATACACGGTTGCGATCAGTAAGATGTTTAGAGTCCGATAGGACAAACTTAATTTTTGGTGAATAATAACCTACCCTTATGAATAGTAACCTACTTTTATGAATAGTAACCTACCCGTATGAATATTAATATGACCCTTATGAATAGTAAATCGTTCAAAATAATAGTAACCTTACCAATGAATGATTATATAAAATTTAGGCATCTTATAAGTAACAATTTGACCATAGTAAAAGTATTGGTATTTTTGAAAGTCATAAATAATTAATTATAATTAATTAATTAATTTAAAATAAAATTTATTTTCATAAAATGTGTTCATAAATTAAAAATTATATGTCTTATGGTTTTAAGATAATTTTATAATAACTTATGTAATTTTTGAAATCATTATGAAAACAGTTTTAATTTTAAAATATGTATTTTTCAAGTATATTATGGCTTTAATAAAAAAATTAAATTAATCATATTTATAAAATTATTTTTAAAAAATATACTTCATTTTTTGATTCTAAACATCAAAAAATTGTTATGGTAAATTTTTTGGATTTTTCTGAAATACTTGGATTTTTTTGTGAATAGTAAAATACAGTAATTTACCGTATAAATACATTATAATTTAAATCCACTATTCTTGATATCAAAAGTGATGTAAGCAACCAAATATAGAAATCTCATTCCTTATTTACTATTCTTGGTCATGGAATCATCACTATTACTTATCTTGTGGTGAAATAATAAATTAATGAATATAATATTGAGAAAACCCCTCTGCCCTACACTATAAATACCACCCTTCATACCCTCATTTCCTCACACCTATCAAGCTTCAATACTTGTATAAAATCTGCCCAAACATCTTCCCTATCCCCTCCCACACGTCTAAGAGATTATGATCCCATCAAAAGACCAAGCCTAGGTTCTTTAAGGAGGATCTCAATGGGAGGATTCAAGAGGTAATTCCCCCTCCTTTTTCCTTAATTTCTTTTCAATTTCAAGTTCTTTTCTTAATCTCTCCCCACCTATCCTCATACACATGGTATGGTAACTCCATTATCTCACATATAATATAATTTTATGATATTAATGGTATAATATATTATACAACCCCCTTATCCTATTCTTTTAATTTTAGAGAAGAAAACGTTGTTCGTGAGGTGTTAATTTATCACCTTCAAGAACGACATGTTTTACTTTTTCCATTACCGCCTTCAGATCTGGTCATGAAACCATTTTTATGGTTGAAAAATATTATATTACATTTATTATATCCTATTTAATGTTACGTAACTAACTTATGTACATATTACTAAATGATCAAACAAAACAAGTTCCTTGTGGTAAAAAAATCTATAGAATTAACCCAAACGATCATCATTAAATTTTAAATAATTATTCATACACATGGTATATAAAAAAATTATTTATAAGATCATTTAAAATCCTATAATATCATTAATAAAATTTAATATCAGTTCTTTATTCTTATCTATGCCTTACACAAACTTCCATTTATGAATATAAGTCAACCGCTCAAGAAAACCATAAAAACGAGCATTCTAGAACAATGGATTTAAACTCTATAACTCATAAAAAGGTCCATAAAATAACTTAATGAAACCATAATTAACCATATTAATCTACAAAAGGTTATTTAACTATTAATTAATTAATATAATGTGGTTATATTTAACATTAAAGTGAATAAATCATTCAGATACAAGGTTAGGGGAAATTCTCGAACCCAACTTTATTTTTTAGGTTCCCCATCTTTCACTCAATTTTTGGTATAGGCACTCCTGAAAAATAATTTTTTCATAATTATCTTACCTTTTTTGGGATATAAATGTTTTCCACTAGATTTTATATCAAACAAATTTTTTCTAAAAGAACTCTTCTTTCAAAAACACACCTTTTACTTCTCACTCAAGGTGGATGGTTTTCAATAAAGTATGTTATTCCCACTTTCTTTTGGGAACCCAAAGTTTAGGAATGTGTTCTTATGATATGAAACCCATTACTTTACATGGGTCATTTATTTTCATTTTTTCAAATATGTTCTTTGTGTCATGCAAGATAATGATAATGTTATGTTGTGATGGGTGTGCCTAGAATTATATAGCGCAAAATGAATGTTATGATGTGATGGGTGCACCCAAAATTATACAGAACTCCAATGCATTGGGTAAAGTGATGAATCTCATGAGTTAAAGTGAAAATATGTGAAAAAAAGATTATATCTTTGTTCAAAAATATGTGTGGTATTTTACCACTAGATATGATGTTTTATTTTTATGCATTTCTACATTTCAAGTCTTTTATTAATGATTCCTCTAATGTTCATGATCCTATGACTATGTTATGATTATGATCACCCCATGCTATTTTTTTTCTTATTTATCCACTTACTAGGATTTTAGATCACCTCATTTTGATGTATATCCTCAGGTGACTACATGTACTAAGGAGAGGTCAAGATCCAATAAGAATCTAGAGAAGAAGGAATTAAATAAATGTTTATGCTTGATGTTGTAAATGTTATGTTTGGTACTAGTTTTACCAAGACACTAAACCTATGGATCCTCATGGTGTAATACTATTATGTTGTTTATATTTATAATGATGTAATAGTAATTCAAGAAAAGGCAAGGTCACTATATAAGGTCTATAAATTTTTTTATAATTCTTGGGTTCAATTTTCATCTTCATATGGTGTCACACATGATTTCCAGGTTGAGTGAGACTCTAGAATAGGAAGAGTAGGGAATATTGTTCCTTATGCTGGGGTAATATCATGATAGTTTTCAGATATTTTCTTTGACATATTTGACTCTTTTTTGGGTAGTTTTCTTCCTGTGGTGGTGTGGGAATACCCCGATGTATTTTTAGATGTTTTTTATGGATTAACACCATAGAGAGTGGTTGATTTTACTATTGAAACGATCCGGGTATGATGTCTATTTCTGTTCCATCATATCGAATAACACATGGTAAGTTGGTGGAACTTAATTTCCAACTTGACAGACTAGAGGATAATGGATTTATTCATCATAGTGTGTCACTATGGGATTCACTTGTGCTCTTTTCAAAGAAGGTAGATGAGAGCCTTATACTTTGTGTTGATCATCAAAATTTGAATTGGGTGACTGTTAAGAACAAATATAATTTTCCTAGGATTAATGAAATTTTTAACTAGATTAGAGGGGAATGTTGGTTTTTTAAAGATTTAACTTTATTCAGGGTACCACTAGTTGAGTGTTTGAGAAGAGGAAACACCTAAGACAATGTTTAAGAGTCGATATGGTCATTTCCAGTTTCTGGTTATTCAATTTAGATTGACTAATGCTCTTGTAGTGTTTATGGATTTGATGAAATGAATATTTCATCATTTCTTATAATATTTTATTTTTGAGTTCATGGATTATATTTTGGTGTACTCCAAGTAATAGGAGGAGCATACAAACCATTTGGATATCATTTTTCTAACCTTTAAGGAACATAGTTTGTATGGTAAGATTTCCAAATGCGATTTTTAGATTCATGAAGTGAAATTTCTGGGGCATATGATATCTGATATGGCAATCTCAGTAGATCCTAAAAAGATAAAGGAAGGTATTTACTAGGAGTATCCTATAAATTCTTTTGATATCCAGAGCTTTCTGGGTTTGGATGGTTACTATAGATAGTTTTTTTTTCAGGATTTCTCCAAGCTCGCATCTTCGATGATAACTTTAACCCGCAAGGGTGTAGATTTTAAATGGAATGAAAAATCTTAGAGATATTTTGAGATGATAAGGGTGAGGTTGACTTCAAAACTAGTTTTTATTATTCCAAGATCGGGTTTGGGTTATGATTTTTTCAATGATGCTTCTGGAATAGGTTTGAGATTTTCTTGATGTAGGGGAAACATGTAGTGGCCTATGAATCACACTAGTTATTAACTCATTAGAAGAATTACCCTACCAATGATATTGAGTTGTAAGTATTTATGTATGAACTTAAAACATGGTGTCACTATCTATTTGGGGAGTAGTTTATAGTGTATTTAGATCATAAGAGACTAAAATATATTTTTACTCAGAGGGATCTGAACTTGTGACAGAGACACTGGGTGGAGTATCTTTAGATGATTTATTTTGATATTTTATACACTTCTAGGAAAGGGAACATGGTTTACATTAAGTTCAATATAAAATTACTAATGTAATATGCAAAGGAATTAGTTAAGGAGTGGTCTCTGATGAGTTTGTTTGATGAGATGAGCTTGGGAGTGGAGAGTTTGGTAGACATGTGTTCTCCACTTTAATGAAGGTTGACTTAGATTTTTATGAGAAATTTCAGCTCGATAAAGTGATAAAAACTTAGTGAAAATGTTTGAGTAAATTCCTTTATGGTGGGGAGACCTTGGGTGAGTGGTATTAGTCTCCCAATGGAGCTTTGTGCTTCCATAATAAATTTATTGTTCCATTTTCTATGAGGATGGTGTTGATGGATAGTGGAAACTAATCATGTTGGTACTTAAACCCTGGGGATACCAAGATGTATCATGACTTTAGGCGTTGGTATTGGTGGAAAAGTATGAGGTGGTTGATTACAGATTTTGTTTCATGGTGTCTCACTTGTTAGAAAATTCTGACAGAACACTAGAGACCTGCTGGTTTTTTCAACCTTTTCCCATTATGTTATAGAAGTGAGATGAGATTTCCATGGACTTAATCATTATTTTTACACAAAATCATAGCGGGAAGGATTCTTTTTGGGTGATCATTGACCAAATTATGAAATTGGCTCATTTTTTTCCTTTCAAGGAGATGAAGAAAGTGGAACAACTTGGGAATTGTACATCTGGGAGATTATAAGACATCATTGGGCTCCCTCTGTGATTTTTTATAATATAGAGACAAGGTTAAAATATAGGTTTTGGAAATTTCTGTACATGGTGATAGGTTCCCATATGAAATTAAGTATGTCTTATCATCTATAGAGATATGGGAAGATAGATAGATCTAGCAAAGTTCTCGAGGATATGATTCAGGCTTGCATTCTTAATTTTGGTGGATATTGGGAAAAGAATTTTCCTATGGTAAAATGTACCGATAAAAATAATTATCAGACTTTAATATAGATGGTTTAATATGAAGAGTTGTATGGGAGGACATTTAGATCTCCCTTACATTGGTCAGAGTTGGGAGATCAATTCTTATGTAGGTCGAGTCTCATTCAGAAGATGATAGAAAATGTGAAGTTGATCCAGAAGAGGTTGGTCACATCACACAATCTTCCAAAATCTTATAAAATCTATCATCATCATCCTCTAGAGTTTGAGGTTGGTGATTGGTTTTTTCTTAGAGTTTCAGCTCCCTTGGGACATCGTCAGTTGGGTAAGTAGGGTAAGTTGTAACCAAGGTTTGTTGGCCCATTTGAGATTGTGGAATGACTTGGAAAGGTGGAATATCAATTGTACTTACCATCTCTCTTAACTTTAATTCATAACGTGTTTCATGTTTACCAGTTGAGATGGTATCACCTAAATCCTTCCCATGTGATTGGATTAGAGGATGTTGATCTTAAGGATGATACCATCATTATTGAGTTATCAGTTCAGATTATGGATCACGAAGATAAAGTAATTTGTGGTAAAACAATTCACTTGGTCTGGGTACTATGGCAGTGAATATTGGATAGCCATACAACGTGGGAGTGAGAACCATTGATGAGGCAGTAGTGACCATGTTTTTTTAGGGTATAGAATCTAGAGTAATTTTGGGGATAGAAAGAACTTATGGTGGGGAGAATTTTGATCCCCACCAGGTTACAAGTATGCCTTAGAGGAGACTTGGTTTTTATATTTTTAGGTATGGGATGTTTTGGGGGATCAAGAGCTAAATATAAGTGAATTCAGGAGAAACTGGTAAGGCTCACTATTAAGGCATACAATTATTTTAACCGTGAGGTAACCGCGTGACATGCCTTTGTAAGGTTCCAGTTGCATGTCACACAACTTACACATGGTTAGAAAAAATTTTAAACATGCCCAGGTAACTGTGTGAGGTGTTTGGTGGTTGACTAGGGGTGTCATACAATTGGCATGTGGTTTTCCCAAACTGTGTATCCCCCAGTGAAAACTGTGAACCCTTAAAAGGAATGGACAATAGGGGTTCATGGTTAAGGTGCATGGTTAGTTTAACTATGCAGCCTACCCCAAAATCCATGAACCCCCTATGAAATATTAAAAATGGAGATTTTACCTCCTTTTAAATTGGTTTTTTAAAGCTTAATCACCCACTAATTTTTTATTGGCTCATCCTAAAATTTCCCCGGTGCTTTAGAGTTCTTTCTTGAGGAATTCTTGGCAGAATTCCATCGTTCTTAACAGGTCACATCAAGTCATGTTGTATTTTCAATCCATTTTCTCATCTTCTTTGTATATCCTCACTATATCCATTCTCATTGTATCTATTGGAACCCAATTGTGATATTTATGTTGGATCTGTGGGGTTTGATGAAGGATTTACATTGTTTCTTTTGGATCTAGGATTATGAGGACCCGATCTACTCATCCCTGGTCACCGTTGTCAAATTTGAATTGTTCTACCTCTGTTTTGAGGTAAGTGTTTCTATAAAAAGGTTTAATTCAATGAACTAATTATTTATAAATTACTTTGGGTTGTTCATTAAATTGAATTGATTTTTGGCTTCAAGTGATTTATTGAATGATAATTTTTTTAAATTGGTTTTCTTTAAAAAATGATTCATTTTGATTAATAAATGAGTTTTTAGAAAACTGAAGGAGTTTGGATCAGTTTTTAAAAATGTTTTATAAATGGAGATCATGGTTTTGAAATGTATTTTTACAAGATTGATACTTTGGGAACCTTGTGTATATCAATAAATAGACAAAGGAAACCTTATTGTGTGTGTAACCACTAGTGGTTTTTTTGTTGATATCTAAAGACTGTAGTAGGCCTCAATATTAGTTAGATCCAATGTTTGGACCAATTTAGGCCTCTTTTTATGTCTCGTATATATTTTTTCATAGGTTAGAGCCCAAATGATAGTCTTATTTTTCATTTATGGTTATTTATCACATGATGGTTTTTTTATGGATAGTTTCTCACGTGTTTTATATGATGTTGTATCACAAGGATATGAATGATAATATTATATATATGTGTGTTTACTTTCTTTACTTATGAAGTATCGATTGATATTCTTATTTTATAACTTATAATTTTCATATTTCTTATTTTTTTAATATGAATGGATTTTATGAAAACCAAAGGAAAATTATTTACAAATGGGTTTGGATTTATGAAAATTATTTGTAAAACTATTTTTATTTTAAAATCTATAACTACTACCTTATTTTTATTAGAATTTGTATAGACTCTGTGGTGGTATCCTATTGGGATTTTTTCTCAATCTAGGTAGATATTGAATTGAAGGATCCAAGTAAAGGGTAGGGAATCTTGTAGCATGCTAGCTTCTCTAGGTGTCATTGACTTTAGTTTAGGATGGTTTGAAGGTGACTGTTGGTCACATAGAGACTTATTGGTCTTGTTTGATTCATAATTTCTTGGTTTATCCTAATTGGATTGGTTTTTATGGATTTGGTTTTATCTATTTCTTATGATTTATACTGTGGTTTTATGTCTTGTTTTGTTTTCATTCAAGACTTGTTTACTTTATATTTTTTATACCTCACCATGATGGGCCGACACAGGTGGATTGTCTAGTTGACCTAGATTTCTATGTTACAAGATCCATGATGTAAATCCTATGCTTCTTATTCTATGGCATGGGACTACTCATTCAACTTCCTCCTACATTGTTACCCTAAGGCATGGTGTTTATTGGCTACAAATTAGGGCTCTGATCCTATATGATTGCTACCAAAAGTTTCCACATGCTATCATTTTTTCAAGAATCTCTCCATCACCAAGGATCACTTAATAACCCTAGAATAGGTGGGAATACAATTTGGTAAAATATCTTGTGGGATGTATTTGTAGTGGTTGTTCTCAAAATAATCATTTTTAGATCATATCAAGGGAATAACTTGTGATATTAGTGAATATCGATAAGTATATAGTAACTAACATGAGGACCTGGTACAAATACAATAACTATTGGATGCTAACGAATCTCAAAATCACTAGGTAGTGCTCCTCATAGAAGGGATGCTTGGAATATATCTAAGGAATCATCATCACATCATGAGTCTGGATGATCAAATTCCACCAGAAACCCTCCACACCATACAAAATACTGGATATCAGTACTTATATATGATTGGTAGGTGTTCAAACAAGGAAGAATACTTGAACCACTATGTCAATCTAGTCCTCAGTCACTTGAGGGTTAGGCTCACCTCAGAATCTGGGTAGTCTTTATCATTATAAATCATGTAATGTTCTCATACTATGTGAATCCTCATCATATCTCATAATGGTATTTGGATGAAAATAAGGTGGAAGAATTCTTACCCGCACCGTAAAGGTGGGTCTTCCCACTTTACAATGGGAAAAGGTACAGATCCCTATATTCCTGGTGGAAACACCACATGAACTATCCCCCTGAAAAAGATTCATTTCTTAGCTATTCATTAATATGAGACTCAATCATTGGCACCAAACATCATAACCCTACCTTAGGACCTTAGTTGGTTATCTATGTGGAAACATTATGTAATTTAATAAGATACTCCACATCCATAAATAATGTCTAGAAAGATGACTCAAGAAGGACATATAAATCAATGAATCATTCATATATAATGAATGTATGATATATTTGATCCTTGCAACTGGTGCCTTAGCCTACCAAGTTGAAATCATGTTATCAGAGTCCTAGTGTATAGATATGATGATCACCACACCAACATTGGGTTCCCAACCATAAATCCTAATGTAAGACCCCTAGACATAATTTTCCTAAATTCCCAAAACTATCTACACTATAAATATAACTCAAAGATCCATCCTTAAGACAAACTCTGTTTTGATACTTCTTTGACATGACCTGACCCACCAGGACCCCTCTTGGATGGTGTTAAGTAGAGTGTGCCAACTAAATCTCACCTCTCATAGTCTAAGGGATGTTTACTAGCACTAAGTAGGAATATCATATATGATGAGGGGCCTTAGACCAACACACCTATGCATGATACACACCTGAACACATGACACGATAATACATAGCAGATAAAAAAATAATTTAAATATAAATAATTTATATGTAAAACACTATGATATACAAAGAAAAATTGGTATATAATACATAAAGTAGAAGGGAAAGATGCATTCCCAACAAAAACATCATCCTATACTACCTCCTCAAGGAACCACTATGCTTTATCAGTATTAACCCCACTAAGATCATTTCCAACTTTTGCAACTTCTATAAAAGACACAACATGTTTAAGAGAAGAATCCCATACAGGGGTGAGTATATACATCCCTAGTAGGATGACTTGAAAATCACGAAGGAAATAATAATAAAGGAAATATACTTAAAATCACAAGAATATATGGTAGGAATATCTACTTAAATACAATAACCTAGATATGATTCAAGGGAGATAACTTGGGACATAGGAGAGAGTATCACTTTTCACATCTATTTACAATAGGAATCAATATAAAACCTCATGAATTCAAACTAACCATGTCAATAAATCCATTTTATCTCTCCAGGACTGAAAAGAAGGAACCACTTTTCATCAAGTAGCACACAATGGCCGATAGTATCACACAACAGAGGAGAGTATCACACATCAGATGAGATTAGCACACAATAGATAAAAGATAGGTACTTGACCTTTGAATGCTCTAATTACTATAATTGATCATCCTCATAATTCCTATATATTTAAATAAATTAAATATGAATATATCTTTTCATATCACCTTTGATAATAAAGATAAGCGCACCATCACATTATATATAAAAAAAATGATAAAGATATACTACTTATGTGCCCAATTCTGAGTCCCAAGCAAGTTGGTATGAAAAGTCACTAAGACTAGAAAATTACACAACATGTACTATAGGGGAACACAATGTATAAAACCATAGTAACAATTTTCCCATGCACTCCCTCCCCACATGGTTTCTAAAGATTAATATTCACAATGTGTATGATAGGGTACATGATGTGTGGGATCAGTGTGGAACTCGACATGCACCACCACAACCCATGTCATGTAAAGGAAAAGCTACAAGGTGTTTCCTAGAAGTTACACAAATTTTAGACTCAAACGACTCACTCGATGTGTATTTCTAGAGAGTCCTAGTCATTTAAGGCCAAGGGTACATGAAGTGTGATCCTAACCCACATGATGTGTGTGTCCACCTGACTAACTGGGTGTTTCTCCCTGTACATTCTATTCTAATCATCTTAGGGGAACACAACATGTGTACCAAGGTCACATGAAGTATGATCCTTAACCAATTTGAAACCTTGGCCACTATAGATAAAAAAGAACACCACTTGTTTTCTCATGAACTATATAATTTTTATTCATGTCTTTGAGCCCAAATTTATAAATTTTCATAGAATCATACTGCCATCACCATTTCTTCCACCATTCAAGTGTGAAACTACAAAAAATTCCTTGTTTAATGAAGTTGTGTATCTATAGGTTTATTTTTGGACAACATTATCCATAAAATGGGTTTGTGATCACCTTACAAGTGTCCCAAATTCTTAGTCTATCACTGCCCTTTAGATATCCATACCAATATGCCTCCCTTGATTCTCCATTGCCCAATGATCCTACCATATGCCATGTTCTTCACAGTAGAACCAAAATCAATCCATAATAGTCTATAATTTTGATCACATGATGATCTAGACTAATATTTATTGAGCTATCTACCATAACAATGGATGATGACGAAAACATGAAGAATGAGGGAGAGAAATCAAAGGAAAATTATAGAAGGGAATTGATGGTGGTCTTTGAGAAACCCTACCACCAATCACTGAGCACAAAATCTATATAACTGTGGAAATATAATTATAAATCATAAATTTCAGGTCAAAAATAGAAACATGTGAGTATTTAGGGCCATTTATTAAGGAAATCTGGTCAATAATAGATAATCCATGCTAAAAATTCTAAAGAATAAAGGATCATAGAAATAACAATGACCTACCTCTCTAATGGATTAATCACTGGATAAGATCACATCGATGTGGGGTGTCATTGGAAATTTATGAAAAATATTCATTCTTTGAGTTTCTTGGATCCTTCATATCTCTTCCTATAACTCCCTCTCATAAGTTATGATTTTAGAGATTAACCATAGTGATAAAGGTTAATGATGAATTTAAAGGGAGGATTAGGCCAATAATCAAATCAACCAACCAATTAATGAATTAATTAAATCAATTTAATTATTTAATTAGTGCACTAAATATAGATCAACCTCGAGTGCTATAGATAATTGATCTTATCATACATAGATATTAAATAATTTTTAATGACTATTCATTACTTTAAGCAAACACACACTTGAGGACCATAATAGTTTAGTGCCCTAGGAAACTTGGAAACAAAAAAATTTGTCCATAAGTGAGATACATCATCTCCTACTACATTATCCATAACTATATCACTTCTTATACATATAATACACAATAAATTTCTTCATAACTTGGGAAAATGAAACATAAGAAAGGGTGAGCTCAGATGCTCAGTAAGGGTAAACAAGGGAGATACATAAGCATATCATGAGAATAAGGGTATGATTACATGAGCATAACATTTGAAAAGCATACCCTATATATCAAAGATCCTAATATCGAGTCATGGAATAAAAATTGGTAGTTAATAATACATGAATCATAAGAGAATCAAAGAACATGATCCATAAGTGCATAAAATTGGCATAAGACATGAAATTTGTGGCATACACATTAGAATATAAAATCATTTCCATATAGTCAAGGCTCACTAATAAGGCCATCATAGTAGAAAAATCCCCTTACTGAAATGGGTTCAATCCTCCATTCCAGCCCTGTCTTATTGAACTGGGTTCACTCCCTATTCCAACCCTATCTTACTAAACTAGATTCTCTCCCCATTAAAGCCCTATCATACTGAATTGGGTTCACTCCCTATTTCAATCCTGTTTATAGCATGAAATATAATTCTATACCCAATGCATTGGATGAACATATAGGTCCCACCCATCACATAATGAAAACTATATTTATGTGTGACACATGAACATAAAAATTCCTCATATCATAACCCATTAAATTAAATGGGTATTATACGCATTTAATCATATCATAATCTACAAAAAAATTGATAGGTTTTATAATTATTTCATCATAGAGTAAACAATGAAAGGAAGTGGGTTTCATAAACATTTCCTCATGGTATAACCTGTAAAAGAGAAACAGGTTTCATAAAAATCATTCCATAAAAACATAGACCATGAAGGGAAAGAATATGAATTATATCCTTGGATAATATTCCTAGTAAGGAATAGGTAACACCAATTAATGTCATCTTAGATGGAAAATAATTTTAAAATATTATTTAAAACATTTCTTATGGAAAATATCCTTTATTCTTCAAAAAAACAATTTTTAAAACATAAATTTTTCTGAAAATAATTTTATTTGAAAATAACCTTGAAAATTTATAATGGAAGATTGAAATAATAGATTCATCAGAATAGCAAGAAATACTATTCATGACGTGCATGTTAAAAAATTATTTTTTTACATTTTTGGTAAAATCCAAACATACATTGTTTTTGAAAATTACATGAACAATCCTTTAATTTTTGTTGTAAAAAGTAAAACATGGGTACAAATGTCTTTCAAAATTCACATAATAATAATAATTTTTTAAAAAAAATTAAAAACATTTTAATAAAACATGGTTTTGGAAGAAAATGGATTTTTGGCTAATAATAGAAATAAAGTTGGATTTTATTAATAATTTCGTTTACCAAAGAGTGAAAAAATGGCACCATTACTTGAATATATCCTGAATAAGCATAGGATAATAAAATTAATGAGAATTATTGAGTGGTAGATCATGATATTTTAACCTTGGATACTTAACCATACATAATATCAATAAATTACGATATTGTAACATAAAATATTTACAACTTTAGTAATATTGAATCATAATAACCACGAAGGAATAAAATAATTTTAATCATAAAATATTATGAGGATGAATAAATTTATGATATTAAATGTCAAAGGGTCTGTATATTCAAATCTTGAATGAATATAGGTGCATAACATAATCTACGTCTCAATGAAGGAAAATTGAGACCAAAATCCCTTACCGATTTGGTAACTTTTGAATTATAAACTTCATGAAAGAGATATCCTATAATTGATATGGAAATACCAATAAGTTTAATTATAATCATAATAAAATAAATTAATGGGAAGTATATACACCACATAAAAGAAACATGTGGTGAACATGGCATGTGTCTCACATAAAAATAAAAGCGAGACAGAAATCCCTTACCTTAAGACTTGAATTCCATTGTAATCATTAAAACCTCATGTATAGTAAATATAAGTTTATTATAAATATATTATATAAACTTATTAATATATATATCATACCATATATTATTTACTCACACCCTTTTATTACCCATTTATTAACAATTCCATGTTAAAGTCATGTTTCAGGTAATAACTGCTTTGTTTTTCATGTATGTTTTGACTCATTATTTTTGGTCCTATTACTTAGATAATTGTTTAATAATATAAATAATTTAAACCATGATATAAATATCATATATATTCATTATATATGTAATTATAATAATCCATAAATTTATTGATAGGAAATGAAATACACCGTTCATGGAGATAATAGGTTGTATGTACGCATGAACACTGTTTTCATTTTCTTGTCAGATTGAAAGAAAGAAAAGTAAATGATATATATATTATCATTAAAAAATATTTTTTATTTCATATATATCACATATTTTTATTAAACCTATCCTTAATAAATTACATGTAAAATGTGAATGAATCATATCGCTTTGTGAGGCTGTAGTCTGTTGTACAAACGAGCGGCGTTATCGTATTCCCAAAAAATGGAGAGTACGAAGGTATGTGTAATATAATAATTAAATAATAATAATAAAATCATAAATATAATATATAAACAATAAATATATCAATATTAACATATTTTATAGGTGGTAATGGAAAAATGAATGACATCGGTTCATGAGGCGGTAGTCCGTCTTACACACGAACGATGATTTCGTAACCCATTTAATGGAAGTGGAGATGGTTGTACAACATTAAATTAACATAATAACTTCTAATTATATGTGATATAATTAGGCTATTATATCACCATGTTATAATAATAATTTAATGGGGTGTTGGAAGAAATAAAACAAAAATTCTCATTGATGAACATTACCTTTTCTTCGGGCATCCCCCTTTGGTTTGCACCAAAATCCTTACCAGGATGGATTTATTCCCAAAATAAGGATTCTAGTTTGATTTTAGGTAATTTTTAAAGTTATTTGGGTAGTTATTGGATGAAAAAATGTATTTAAAGTGTGAAGAAGAGAGGAGAGGGGGTGGCCTTTTATAAGTGGGAAAGAGGACACACTTGGTATTTTTGAAAAGAATTGAGTGCTCCCACATTTTTCATATTTAAAAAGGGTAAAAAATTGACCATTATAAAACCTTTTAGGTTTTATAGTATAAATATTTCTATAAAATATCTTTCAAGTTTATTGGTTATTTTTACCCTGATATTTTTAGTTTAACCCTCAGTAAACACATTTTTACCTTAACCGTGGTAATTAATTTTTACTGCATTCACTATTCATTTTGGTTAAAAAATAAGTTGGACTTATTATAAATTATAAATTATTATTATTAAAAATATATAGTCAATTTTTAAAAATTAAATTCACATAAGTGTAAAAAATTAATTTAAAATTAATCTCACAGACACGAGGAGAAAATAGGGTTTTAAAGTGAAAATGATCAAAAGTTTACAAAGATTTTATATCTAATTTCAATATAAAATTGATTAAAATGACTTAAATTATATTAATGGATTTATGATTGAACTAATTTAACTTCAAAAAAAATTTAAAATATAATTATCTTTATAAATAAATTAAACAAAAGGGCAGTTTTCAATTAAAATTTTGTATTTTCACTATTTATCAAAAAATGAGACTTTTCAAAACAATACCAAAAATTAACCCTAAGATAATCTTGAAAATAATAATTAAAAAATTAATTTTATTTTAAAAAATTAATTTTCTAAAAGTTTCAAAAAAATAATTTTATTAATGTTCACAAAAAGACATAAAAACATTTTGTAGAAAAATAGTGTTTTTGAAACATATAAATTTTTACTGAAAATTATTTAATTTATTATTAATATATTTTATTTATATAAAACCATAATAAATAATATTTAAAAATTATTTTTTCCTATTCGTACCACTATGTTTAATGGCCAGTTTATAATGGTCACATTTACAATATATTAAGGTTTTGTTAAAACTCAGTGTTTTATGTAACACAAGATTAACCCATGTTTCATGTAGAGAAAGATTAACATGGTGTTGCATGTAATTAAATCCATAAAAGAAATTTAATTTATTCAAAAAATAAAAATTCATGAAAACTTAGGTGGTTACATTCTACCCCCACTAAAGGAATATTCCCTTGAAATTCGTTACTTTGATAAAAAAAGTGAGGATATTTTTGCCTAATCATATCATCAAGTTATCAGGTAGCTTCCTAAAACTGGTGGTTTCACCACAAAACTTTAACTAGGTGAGTTCTCTTGTTTTATATAACTTTCTCTATATGATCTATAATATCCCCCAGTTGTTCCTCATAAGAAATATCTTTTTCTAATGGTATGACTTTTGAGTTCAATACCTTTGATGGGTCAAGTATGTACTTACTCTAGAAATATAAATAGAATACATCTTGGACTCAAGAGAGGTTCAGTTAAAGATCCAAGTGATAGGATACCATCCCAATATGATCAAGAATTTCAATGGGACCGATATACCTAGGGCTCAGTTTATTTTTCTTCTCAAATCTCATAACCTTCTTCCATGTAAAAATTCATGGAATCACCTTATCACCAACTTCAAATTATAGATCATGCTGATGATTGTCAATATAACTTTTCTACTAACTCTAATATTCCTTGAAGTTTTGCTGAATGGATTTAACCTTCACTCCCATTTCCTCAACTATCTTGAGTCTCAATATATTTCTTTCTATAACTTCATTCCATCATGTTGGAGATCTATATTTATTTCCATAGAGGGATTCATAGGGAGCCATATGAATGGTTGAGTGAAATATTTTTCTGTAAGAAAACTCATCTAGAGTAAGGTTTTGATTAAAAAGAACTTTTAAATCCAAAGAAAAATATCTCAACATATCATCTAGGGTTTGAATTGTTATTTCATAATAATAATCTGTTCGAGAGTAATGCATAGTGTTGAAACTTAACATTATATCAAAAGGTCACTGAAGACTTCACCCGAACTTTTAGGTAAACCTTATATCCTGATCAGACACAATGGAATGTTATACTCCATGTAACCTCACAACTTACTTAATGTATATACTAGAAATATGATCCAGAGAGAAGTATTCTCTGATAGTTATGAAGTGTGTAGATTTAATATAGTGATCGACTACAACCCACATAACATTATTCCCTTTAGTCATTTTGGGGAGTCCAATGATAAAATCCATGGTGATGTTTTCCCATTTCTATTCTATTATGGGTAATGTATGCAAATCCCCCTTAGACTTTTTCCTTTCATCCTTAACTTATTGATATACCAAGCACTGAGATACAAACTCTGTGATCTCTCTTCATACTATCCCACTAGAATTATTCTTTCAAATATCTATACATCTTTGTATTTATAGGATGAATAGAGAATAAAGAACTGTGAGCTTCCTCTAACAATTTCTTATTCAAGTATGGTGTGGATAGAACACATATACAGTTCATAAACCTTATCATTCCATCATGATCAAGTTTAAACTCAGGAATATTTCCAACCTTCTTTTGTATCTCTATATATTCCTTCTACGACTCTTTAATATTTAAATTGATAGATGGTTGAATATTCAATTGAACAAGATAATATTTTCCCCTACCTTTAGTATTTCTAGATCCATCCTTTGAAAATCCAGAAATATTGGATCTTTTGGGATCCTCACCATGGATAAGCTAGCATGATATTTTTGACTCAAAGCATTAACCACCTTGTTCTTTTTCCCACAGTGGTAATGTATAGAGTAGTTATAATATTTAATTATATATAACCATGTTATTTGGTGCATATTAAAATCCTTATGTGTGAATATATACTTTAAACTTTTATTATAAAAATATATATCACACTTTTCTCTGTAAAGATAATTCCTTCATATATTTAATGAAAAAATTAGCACAGCTAACTTAAAATCACAAGTTGGGTAATTTTTCTCACAAACCTTCAATTGTCATGATTCATAGGCTATAACCATGTCATTATTTATAAGAACACATCCCAATGCCTTCTTGGATAAATCACTATATATTACAAACCCTTCTCCACTATAGGGTAATGTAAGAACAAGTTCACTGACTAATATTCTCTTTAGTTCCTTGAAATTTTCCTCACATTCATCTATCCAGACGAACCTGGATACCTTCTGAGTCAACTTGGTGAGTGGATTATATAGTCATGAGATATTCTCCACAAATCATCAATAATATCTAGCTAAACCAAGAAAATTATAGATATCTATCCCTATGGTTGGTATGGGCCAACATTTAATAGTCTCCATCTTTGATGGATCTACTGATATACCTTCTCTTGAGATTATATGATCAAAAAATGAAACCTTTTATATCCAAAATTCACAATCTAAAAATATTTCATATAGTATATCATTTCTTAGGGTATTTAGTACAATTAACAAGTGGTTTTCATGTTATTCCTTGATCATTGAGTCTATAAGAATATCATCTATAAAGACTACCACAAATTGATCAAGGTAATCTCTAAAGAATTCATTCATTAAATCCAAAAAGATAGTAGGGGAATTAATAAGACCTAATGACATCACTATATATTAATAGTTTCTATACCTTTTATGGAATTTCATCTTAGGTATACCCTCTTTATTAACCCTTAATTGATGATATCCAAAATGAAGGTTAATCTTGGAAAAATATTGATCTCTGCACAATTGATCAAATAAGTCATCAATAAGGTGAAGAGGATACTTATTCTTAATTATGATCTTGTTAAGCTATCAATAATCAATTAATATTTGCATTGATCCAAATTTCTTTTTAATAAAAATAATATGTGCACCCCAAGGTGACAAACTTGGATGAATGAATCTCTTATCATGGTTTTCATAGAGTTTCTTCTTCAATTATAGAAACTCAATCAGGACCATTCTATTAGGAGTCTTTGAAATGGGTTTGGAACTAGGTATGAGTTCTATTGAGAACTCAAATTCACTATTTGGTTGAAGACTAAGAAACTCATTTCAAAATACATAAAAAATTCCCAAACAATAGGCATATCATCTATGTCAATTTTATTATCAACCACTTGATATAAACACCTCTTTTGAATGGTAATTAAGACCAATACAGTGGATTTAATCTCCATTGGAAGTTCATACTTATGATCACATTTATATACGATCATAGGTTGGTTTGAAATATCAAATGTGACTTACCTTCCTTGACAATTGATGTGGGATTTATGCTGATAAATCCAATCCATGCCTAATATGACAACAAATTCCACCAATGGAAGAATGAAATGATTTTAATGAAGCACATTACTTCAAACATCAACTAGAGAGGAATCCTACACTTAATATGTGATCATCATACCATTAGGTTTTTTCACTACTAATTACACATCTAATCGTTTGGGTGGAATAATTATACCATTAACAAATTCTTTAGATATTTAAGAATGGGTAGATCTAGATTCAAATAAGACATTAGAAGTTCTAGAGTGGATGGTAAGTATACCTTCCACCACATCATTATCGTACACCTCATCTGAAAGAGTGATCGTATGAGATTTCCCCCTTTATTTTGGTTTAAGAGGTTTCTCACATCAATCATCATCATTAACCCTTAGTTTTGGGCACTGTTTATCATAATTACCATTCTCCTTACTCCTGAAGCACAGAAGTGTGGGAGGTAAATTTTATGTATCTTTCTCTATATTCTCACTATTATCTAACTTAATCCCATCACTTTGGTAATTAATTAACCAAAGACCTTCCCTTCCATATATAATAACATCTACTAGTCTACTTAAAGAAATTTACTCCATGATTCTTCCCACACTTTGAGCATAAAGGAAACCTCATCTTATTCCCTCCAGGGTTTTTATATTTTCCTTTGAATTTCATTTTTCTCTTCTTATCAAAACTATGAGACTGATACATAACTCCAACCTCTATTTCCACTTTTATATCACATCAAAAAATCTCTTCATAGAAAATAAAGTATCTTATGGACAACACTCTTCAAGGAATTGGAATTAATCCACTAAAGAATTGATCAACCTTACTTTCAAGTTAGATGATAATACCCTCAGCATACTTTACAAATCTTGTAAAATTTTCCTCACAGCTACCAATAAATTCATTATCCTTTTTTATTTTTATTAGGGAACTCCTTCTTCATATTCTTACTTAAAATAAAATGAAATTACTTGTTAAAAAATAAGTTCTTGAACTTGACCCGATCCATGGATTCAATTTCATCATGTTGCCTTGTATTCATGATAATATTCCACCATTGATCCGCTTCACCTTCCAATTGGTATAAAAAATGAATTTTCATATTTTGAATAGTGTAGAATGAAAAAAATATTTTTAGTGGTACTGATCCATTATTCAAAAACTAGTGGATCAAAAGACCCACTGAAAGAAGGTGGACATTGCCTCATGAAGGACTCAACAAAATTTCATTCCCTCGTTTGTTCATTTGGACGTACAATATGATTCACAGCTTGAGAAAGATGCATGAGAATAGAAATGAGTTTTTTCATTCCAAATCCCATAACATTTGGATTCTCAGGAGGACAATCATTGCATTTTCCATAACATTGTATTAATGAGTTTACTTTGTGTTCCATCCATTGAATAAAACCAAAAATCATAGTGTAAGAAACAATAATCATAGTGGAGAATCAAATAATCATGAAAAATTAATTATAGGATATCTAAATCATGAATCCTTTTTATTTAATATATGGAACCTTAGGTTTATCCTAAGTCATTCATAGTCATCTTATATTTAAATCCTTAATCAAGGTTCATAAAGAGTTTGTGAATTTCCAAAGTGTATCCCCTTGGAGAATCAAACCAAGTGTGCATCAAGGACCATTGTCATACACTAGTTCCTGATCGAGTCTAGCTCAATATGGTGTTTTTAAGGTTATTACACCTAGGTAAATCTATGCCAGATAGACATCCACTTGTAGTATCTATATATGGATTCATTTATCGTAAATCACTCAATCTATGATTTACCAAAATTCTAATACATTTTCCTATACTTTGACTCATCCTTATAATTATACTTAGAAATTTCCTTAGGGATCTCACAATGGTTTTCTCATCTTAATTTCCAAAGGTTAAATAAATATATCATTTGATACAAACTATAATGAACTAGTATAATCATACATAGATATTACATCATTTTTATGAATATTAAATAAATTACACGAACACATTCCTAAGGGAGATAATAGTTTAGTGTCTTTAGAAAATTGGAAACATAAACACTAGTCCATAAGCGAGATACATCATCTCCCACAACATTATTAATAACTTGAACCCTTCTTAGACATATCAAAAATAATATATTTCTTCATAACTTGGGGAAAGGAAACATAATAAAGGGTGAGCTAAGATGCCTAGTAAGGGAAAACAAGGGAGATATGTAAGCATATCATGAGCATAAGGGAATGAGTACATGAGCATAACAATTGAAAAACATACCCTGTATATCAAAGATTATAATATTGAGTCATGGAATAAATATTGGTAGTTCATAAGACATGAATCATAATTGAATCAATAAAAATGAGCCATGAGATAATAACATTGGCATAATACATGGAATTTGTGTCATACACATAATCATATAAAATTATTTCCATATTAGACAAGGCTCATTTCTAAGGTCATCATAGTGGAGAAAGTTCCTTATTAAATTGAGTTCACTCCATGTTCTATCCATATCTTACAAAACCAGGTTCACTCCCTATTACAGCCATGTCTGATTGAACTGGGTTTACTCCCTATTCTAGACTTGTCTTAATGAACCAGGTTCACTCCACATTACAGTACTATCTATCTTATGAGATACAAATATTTACCCAATGCATTATAGGGAGATATAGGTACCACCCATCACATAATGAAAACCATATTTATGTGTTCCACAAGATTATAAACATTTATAATATATTAACCTATGAAATAAAATGGGTATCATAAACATTTAATCATATCATAACCTATGGAAAATTCATAGGTTTCATAATCATTTTATCATATAATAACCCATGAAAATAAGTGAGTTTCATAAGAATTTCCTCATTGTATAACCCGTGAAATATGAATGGGTTTCATTAAAATAATTACATTAAAACATTAACATTAAGATAAATAATATTAATGGTATCCTTAGATAATATCCCTAGTAATTCATAGGTAACACTAATAGATGCCATATTATATGGAAAATAATTTTTAAAGATCAATTAAAACATTTCATGAGGAAAAAATTCCTTCCTCTTTGAAAAAACACTTTTTAAAACATAAAACATTTTGAAAATAATTTTATTTTAAAATAAACTTGATAAATTATAAGTTAACATTGAAATAATTTAGTGTTCATTATAGTGAAAAATTCTATTCAATTTGTGCATGTTAAAAACAAATATTCATTTCACATTTTCGGTAAAAGCCAAACAAGCATTTTTTTTAAAATGACACGAAGATTCCTTTCATTTTTTTGTAAAAATTGAAACATGGGTGAAAATTTATTTGAAAAATAATATAAAAACAATAAAACATTTCTTAAAACATTTTTATAAAACATGGTTTGGAAAGAAAACATATTTTTGACCGATGATAGAAATAAAGTGAGATTTTATTAAAAATATATTCTTAATAATTTCAGGTAACAAAGAGTGGAAAAATGGTAGCATTAATTGAATATATAAAAAATAAACATAGGATAATAAAATTCATGATAATTATATAGATTTATATCATGATATTTCAACATTGGAGACTTAACCATAAACAATCCTGATAAATGATGATATTGCAACATAAAATCTTTACCACTTTGGTAACATTGAATCAGAATCCCCGTGAAGGAATAACATAAAATGAATTATAAAATTTCTTAAGTATGAATAAATTCATGAAATTAAATGTCAAATAATCTGTATATATACCTTGTGAAAGAATATAGGTGCATAACAAAACGCACGTCTCAAAGAAAGAAAATTGAGACAAAAACCCCTTACCGATTTGGTGACTTTTAAAAGCGTAAATGTTATGAAAGAGATATCATAAAATTTATATGTAAATAAAAATAATTTTAAGTATAATCATAATAAAATAAATTAATGGGAATTATATACACCACATAAAATAAACATGTGGTGAACATGGTCTGTGTCTCACAGAAAAATAAAGGTGGGACAGAAATCCCTTACCTTAAGTCTTGTCTTCCATTGTGCTCATTCAAATATCCTGTATAATAAATACAAGTTTCTTATAAATATATTATATATACATATTCATATATATCATAACATATATTATTTAATTATGTAATTTTATTACGAATTTATTAATAATCCCATGTTAAAGTCATGTTTCAGGCAATAACTGCTTTTTCCGTGTATGCTTTGACTCATTATTTTTGGTACTATTACTTAGATCATGGTTTCAACATATATATAATTTAAAACATGATATAAATATCATATATATTTATTATATATATATTTATAATAATTTATAAAATTTAGTGATTGGAAATGAAATACACCATTCATAGAGACGGTGAACCGTACGTACACATGAACACTGCTTCCATTTTCTTGTCAGATTAAAATAAATAATAGTAAATGATATATATTACTATTATAGAATAATTTTTATGTCATATATATCACATATTTTTATTAAACCCATCCTTAATAAATTCCTTGTAAAGCATGAATGAATCACATCGCTTCGCGAGAAGGTAGTCCACCGTACACACAAACGACATTATCGTATTCTAAAAAAATAGAGAGTATGGAGGTATGTGTGATATAATAATTAAAAAATAATAATAAAATAACAAATATTATATATAAACAACAAATCCATCATTATTAATAGCCTTGATTGGTGGTAATAGAAAAATGAATGACATCGGTTCACAAGGCGGTAGTCTGCCGTACACATGAATGATGATTTCATAACCCATTTGATGAAAGTGGATATAGTTTTACATCATAAAATTAATATAAAAAATATAATTATATTGTATATAAGTATGTTATTATATCATCATGGTATAATAATAATTTAATAGGGTGGATTAAAAAATAAAACAAAAATTCTCATTGATGAACGTTACCTCTTCTTCAAGCATCTACCTTAGGTTTGCACCAAAATCCTTCCTGGAATGGATTTATGACAAAAATATGGATTTTAGGACAAGTTTATGGATTTTGGGAAGTGATTTAGATAGGTATTTTATGAACCAAAATTTTTTGAAGGTGTGAAGAAGAGAGGAGAGTGGATGACCATTTATAAGTGGGGGAGAGGACACACTTGGTATTTTTTAAAAGAATTGAGTGCTCCCACATTTTCCATACATCACCAGAGTACAAAATGGACCATTATAAAACATTATAGGTGGTATGATATAAATATGGATAAAAAATATTTTTTAGACAATTTTATAGGTTGTTTTTACCCTTATCGTTTTAGTTTAACGCTTAGTAAACCCATTTTTACCTTAACTGTAATAAATAATTTTTACTACATTCACTATTTATTTTTATCAAAAATTAAGTAGGAATTATTATATGCTATAAATTAATCTAATTCCAAATATTTAATACATTTTTACAAATACCATTTATATAAGTGGAAAAAATTAATTTAAAACTAATCTCAGAGAGATGACGAGGAAGCAGTATCTAAAGCAAAAATGATCAAAAGTTTACAATGTTTTTATATCCAATTTCTTTATTAAATTGATTAAAATGACATAAAATGGATTAATGGATATATAATTGAACTAATATAACTTTTAAAAACAATTTAAAATATAATTCTCTTTATAAATAAATTAAATGAAAAGTTAGTTTTCAATTAAAATTTAGTATTTTTCACTATTCTTCAAAAAATGAAACTTTTTGGAAAAATAAAAAAAATTAACCTAAGATAATTTGAACATTTTGAATTCATAAATTAAATTTATTTTATCAAAATAATTTTAAATTTTTTTAAAAATTTAATTTTATTATTGTTCACAAAATGATATAAAAAAATGTTTATTGAAAAAAGTATTTCTGAAATATATAAATACTTTATAAAAAATTATTTATTTCATTATCAATATGTTTTATTTATATAAAACCATTATATATAATATTTTAAAATTATTTATTACTATTAATATCACTAAGTTTAATGACTAGGTTATAACGACCATGTTAAAACTTAGTTTTGTGAGTAACACAAGCTAAGCCAGTGTTTTGTATAGGGCAAGATTAACTTGGTGTTACGTGTAATGCAAGATATCGAAGAAATTTAATTTATTCAAAAAAATAACGATTCATGAAAACATAGGGTGTTATAGGGACCCTATGAGAATGAATTTCATACCACCCCTAGGGTAAAACCCCCATTCTAGAAACAATGACAACATCAGTTTCCCCATCCATTGCTCCATCTAGAGAGAAATTCATTTTTCTTACATACACACATAATTACTAAAATAATATTTTTTATTTTTTATATGTTATTTTATAACCTCCATGACATCAAAATCAGATAAAAAAATCATCGAACAACCTCAAAATTATTATGTAAAATATTTTAAAATTTCAACTAGAAAAAACTGAGGCCACTAAACCTCATTAAATTATCTAGTAATTTTCCTTATTAAATCCATATTATTTATCCAAACTATAACATGGATAATAAAATTTTATCATGGTCCATTTGATTTATATTTTAAACCATGATATAACCAAAACATATTAATCACTAATCCACATCATTTTCCACCACGTGGCCAACCATTATTATTTTCTTCCATTACATGAAAAAATGGAATTATACAAAAATTCAACTTTTAAATATGAAATTAAAAATTAGAACAATTGTTTCATATTTTACAACCACAACATAACTTACTCCAAAAACAACTAGACTCATATTAAACTCATCTTTCCTAGAAAATGATAACACTAATATGACTAGAGCCACAACTATAATGAAACTAGACCAACCACAACATGCTAATGATTAAATAATGATGCGTTTTGTCACAAATCTCAAAAATAATTCTATTTTCCCACAATACACTCCTAAACTCATATCGTATATCACCAACACTAAAAAATCACACGGTAGAGGAACTATAAAATATGAGCATTTACCTTAGATACCTATCAAACATTTTTGATCCTAAAGAATCAAAACAAAATCCAAAAGAATAAAACAACCCCCAAAACTTAAACGCCTAGTGAGATACCTCTCAAACATGAACCCCACAACTGAAAATGATCAACTTAATATAGGGAGTTAAATAACAACATCAACGACATCAAATCATCATCAAATTTGATCTTCATTACAAAAAATAATTTTCCAAAGAAATTAAGGTACTGATCCCACATTTTGAAAATCTCTCTCATGTGAATTCATTTACTCTACTATGCATCTACATATATCTAATAACAAAATGATTCTTACTTGTAGAAACTCCTCCCGGTGACCTTGAATATCAAAAAGTCATTTAAAAAATGTCACTTACTCCCCAAATTATAATGTACCTTGATCAACGATATGGGAGTCATAATATATATACCTCTATGACACATGTAAGACATTGTAAATCTGATCCATCTAGAATGGAAGCACAAAACAATATGCCACTTTTCCAACTCATTTCAACTCCTTCTAAGTCCCAAAAAACTATGAAGATAGATAATTACCTCTAAAAATTATATATAGACCATGATGAATAAAAATAATTAAGAAAACATGATCACCAACCTCAAAATTTAAAAGACTCATACTCTAATAAATATATGACTTCTGATGATATTGTGTAGATTTAATCCTCTCCCAAATCACTTATACCTTCTCCGTCAAATTTTTCCTCAAATCTAGACTAATGATTACCACCTATCCAATTCTAGTCTATAAAAATGGAATTCCACACCATCACCCATACAATTTCTCAAAAGGTGTTATTCTAATAGATGAGTAATGTCCATTATTTTGGGAAAACCATACCTACAGAAAATTATTTACCGAAGATCCACTAAAATTGAGAACACATGCATGAAACATATACCCTAGTATCCAAACCAACCACTCTATCTACCCATTTATTTAAGGATGAAACATTGTTATAAGGCCTAACCAAGATAAAAAAATGTTAAAATCCTTTCTAAACTTTAGAGATAATGTAAGGTTCTTGGTTTGAAATGATCATCCTTAGAACTCAATGAATCCTTACCACCAGTTCCATATACCGCCTTAATAATACATCCATTTCACTTGACTCATTAATTATTAGAAAGTTAATCAACTTTTTTAATTGATAAAAAAACCAGATAGAATCATATCATATAGATTCCCAATGAAACCCTATAACAAAATCCATATAAATATATTCCCACATTTATTGAATAACCTACAAAGGATGTAATAGACTAGATGTAACTTGATGATCAGCTATAACTCTATGAAAATCAAGGCATTGAGATATGAAATTCATCACTAAATTTTTTATATCATTCACCAGAACTATTCATTCAATGAATGATATATTATATAAACACATGGATATACTAATAGAGATTATATATAAAACACATACAAAATAACTTCTTATATAGTCTTTAAAATAAATAATTTTCCTTGAAAAAACACCGGATGTTCTAAATCCTATAATCAACCATAAAAAGTATCATTATAAAAAATATGATCTCTCTAAACCTATACCTTAGGGTCAACCAACCAAGACTCCTCCACTTGTTGAAATAAGAGAGAATGGATGGTCATCTGGTATAAATAGCCTCAACCACCAACTTCATCTAAATTTAAATGTAAAGCTACAAGATATTACATAATATTCTATTCATAAATTAATTCCTAATTTTTTTTCTCTACATCATTACACTTAAAAAATCTACTGCCACATTCATTTTTTTCTAGAGAATATAAAATATAAAAATCATAGTCCTGAAGGAATTTGACCTATTTATATTTATGAAGGTTTAAATATCTCTATGAGAATTTATAATCCAAATTATAATAATCATTAATGAAAAAAAGTGTTACCTAAGTAGATAACATCTCTACATATTCAATGAAAACACTACCAATGGTAACTCAAGACCACAAGATGCACAATTGAGGTCATCAGGTCCAAATTCCTATACCCATAGGATATAACTACATTATCCTACATCAATACACACCCTAGGCCATAATGCTAAGCATCAAAATATACCTTAAACATAACTCTTCCTTAGGTAAACAAAGTATGGGTGAACTAGTCAAATTATCTTTTAAATCGCTCAAATTACACCTAACATTGTGATGTCCAAATGAAAATTCAACCCTTCTTCGTCAAATAGAATAAGGGTGACAAAATTTGAGATAAATCGTATTCAAACCTCTAGTAATACCCAACTAAATTGAGAAAGATAGAAACATAAAAGAAATTACGAGATAGCTCATAAGAATCCAATACCTCAATATTAGTTGGTTCCACAACTATTACATGTTGATAAATAACATTTCTAAGTAAATGAACTTACCATACCTGAAATTTACAATTCATCATCTTCCCATACAATTGATACTAATGAAGGAGTTCCAAAACTATCCACAAATTCTCTTCATATTCTTCCTTATTCACCGTCATCCTATGATACCCCAACAAAAAATATATCTTGTAAAACTAATTGGATCCCTTCAATTGATCAAAAAAAATTCAATCCTTGGAAAGGGATACCAATTATTTAATGTTACTTGATTCAACTATCGATAATCAATACCAAACCTCAATCTTCCATCAACCATATTAATTAATAACACTAATTCATCTTAGGGACACACAATAGGGAAAATAAAACCTCTCTTTATCATATAATTAATATTAATTTGAAACTACTAAACTTTATAAGATTCCATATAATAAGAAATTTTTGATATCAAATATGTATCAAGATATAATCATATACCAAACTCAATCTCCCATATTGGTGGAAAAAAAGTTATCTCCTCATGAAATACATAAAAAATCCCTTAATTCTCTAGGAAACTCCTTAGATTCCACTTTATATATAAAAAGAATTTAAATTGAAAAATGAGAAGTAACACTTTGAGGTTCAACACATCACAACCCATTCCTTTGATATGTCTCCCCAACAAATACCACATGATCTATTTCAATACTAGAGTACATCACCCTACTTTGATAATAATCAATGTAAAATAACAAGGCATGAAACCCATCCTTGAAAATTATGAAATAGTGTGGTTTCATGTCTAATAAAACTAATTCCCATTTTATAAAACTCTCTCCAATCACTAACTCACACCCATGAATCACCTCAACTAACTTTTATCAGTCCCCCCACAGGAGTGGAAAACTTAAGTGGTTGATGAAGTTTCTCAATAATAAACTATAATCCACTCTCTAATCCATGTTTAAGGAAATAATGTGATACAATAGAATCAATAAATATATAGGAAATATAAGTCAAGATACATATCATACCTCATGCTACCAAAAGTCTACCTCCTTACCTATGACCATTACCTATCCCCAAAGGATGAAGAATATTCCAAGGATGGCCTCTACCATGATACCATTGTAAAGTTAAATTTAGTTTATAATAATATAACTAAAAATATTGAGGTGTATGACATGGTTAATGGGGAAACCCATCCACCATCACACCATGTGGTGGTCTATGATTAACTCCATAATAAGATAAGAACATGAATTATCCGTTTCTTATAGTCCCCATATATATAAAAAATCATGTCACTTTATACACATAGTGGGATTGAACTATCATCTCCCAAGAATCATGAATAGGGGGTCTTATGTTTCTAAACAAACTAACCTGAAATTTATGAGCCCCTCTATCTAAACACCATCCTCTAATATCATGTACTACTCCACCTGTCTATACTAAAATCTTCTCAATAATTTTTTCTTTCTTGATAACCTTAATACATGTCTTCAAAGAAAAAATATTTACCTACTATTGAATATCTGGTCATAGTCCCCTCTCAAAGTTTTGAACTCTCCAATCCTTATTGGACAAAAAACTCAATGAAATATTATAATAATCTTATAAACTTATTCCCATACTATTGAGAATTGGATCTCCCACATTGAATGAATAATATCACCCACTAACACTCTAAGAAAAGGTTTATATTGAAAAATCCATCTCATAAATTCTCCCTAATATAACTATACTTCATTAAAAATACATTAAAATCACCTAGATATAGTATCCACCATTGACACATTTCTTAATGTAATAAACTCACCACCAAGGGAATCCATTAATTTTCAACCGTTTGAGTAAGTTAGAAAAATATTTGTAATTCCTCTATTAATTTATTTGATTATCTATCCAAAATAGGTACCTCATAATTTGGTAATTTATCTCATTGAAATTCCAATAAAGTAAATTTACATTCCTATGCTACTATAGGATCCACCCTTTGAGGAACAACTATAGGGGCCTCATGTACCCTATCTTTCTTTACCCAATGATTTCATCATATAGGCGTAATACCTATAAGTAAATAAACAACTCATACCAAGGAAAATGTGGATGATCATACTTACATGACCTCAATTCAATCACAATAAAATTTTAATACAAAATATACACAGACATAATTGACCAACAATATAAAATAGATTAATACCAACCAACATAACTACCCTAAAAGAAATATATGTTGGGCGGAGAAAGAAAGGAAGTGATGGCAAGAGGGGGGTGAATTGCCTTTTAAAAATTAATTAACAATTTAAAATCAAAGTTAAAAGTGCAGCGGAAATAAATGAGGCAAGACACAAAATTGATAACGGAGTTCGGCTTAAACCCAAGCCTACGTCTCTGCTCCCAACTCAACCGTTGAGAGATTTACTACCGCTTTCTTTTTAATGGTTTTAGCAAGAAACCCACTAGACTTTAAGGTTAGTCTAGAACCTATTACAGCTTGCTTTTAGTGGTTATGCAAGAACCCACTTGCTTTCAATGGTTGAGCAAGAACCCACTAGCCTTCTTACAGGTGAAGGCTAGCTCACCTATGTCTCAAGCCTTTTAAAGGGAAGGCTTGACTAACCTCTTCACACCTTAAATGTGGTGTGAGAACCCAAATGAAAGGATGAGAGAAAGAGATGGGTTTTGTAGGCACAAACCCAATTTGATGCTCAAAATAAATAAAGCAATGAAAAACCGTAATGGGGAAGTCTTGGGCGCCAATGGATTGAAGGAGTTGATTAAGGGCGCTCCCAAGCTTCTTTGATGGTGCTCCTTGGATGTGGAATTGAGTTGGAGTAATTGGAGGATTCCTTGGGGGAATGCGCCGGAGGTTCGCCAAATGATCAAAAATATGTCCCGTGAGCTTCTTTGGCTTGGTTATAGTTCCGACATAGTTCTGGGGCTTCCTAGTCCTTTATTTATAGAGGGGGAACCCTCATATGGCCTTTGGGAGGCTTCGGAGCCGTTGGAAAGGGCTTCGGAGCCGTTGGGTGGCAAGTGGACCAGCCTGGTCAAAGGCCCAATGGCTAGTTTGACTGGCTCCACCGGCTGACCGGTGCAGTGCCACCGGTTGGCCGGTGTTTGGAAAAAGGAGAGGCCTTCGGGATCAGGCTCCACCGGCTGGCCGGTGATGAGGCCACCGGTTGGCCGGTGCTGAGACAGTAGCTCAGCCTTCTGTCTGGGTGCCACCGGCTGGCCGGTGCTGAGTCCACCGGTTGGCCGGTGCTGAGGCAGTAGCAAACACTATTCTGCTGGGTGCCACCGGCTGGCCGCTGGTGAGGCACCGGTTGGCCGGTGGCCTGCACAGAAAGATGCCTTCTGTCCAGGCCTCCATCGGCTGGCCGGTGGTCTTCCACCGGTTGGCCGGTGGACTGAAAGACAGTCCACTTTTCTTCCTTTTCCACTTCTTGCTCCTAAAAGCATGCCTATTAACAAAAACACTTGAAAACAAGATTAGATAAAAAGAAGGGTGATTGTGATCATGAAAATTAAACCATGAGGGGTACGAGAGGTACAACAATCTCCCCCTATTTTGATGATCACAATCACCAAAACAAACAATGTAAAAAGACTGAAATGAGAGGCATGCTTTAAAAGATTTTTCCCCCAATCAACCAAGAATTTCTCCCCCTTTGTGATTATCAAAAATAACGGGGCATAAAACTTGATTGAGGGAAAAGTTTGAAAAACAAGATAGAGATTTTTTAAACCAATTGAAATTTTTGAAATTTGAATTGAAAGTTTTGAATCGAAAATTGAATAACAGTTTGAATTGAAAGTTTGAAAAAAAACTTAAACAAACTTAACTCCCCCTTAATAAAAACAACAAATCACCGGGGAGAGGTTTTTGAAACCGAGACAAATTTTGGTCCGGTGAGACTCGCTAAAAGGGATTTTTCAATCCATACTTGTCTAGTTGCGGGTCTTCTACTATAAAATTCATCATTAAAGAAAATGGTTTTGGGCCTACCATACCGGGCATTTTTGCAATCGCACTCATAAATTAAGTGCCCGGGTTTTTTGCAATAGTTGAAAAATTTAAATTGAGAGCTCCCCCTTACAAAAATAGTTGGAGCATGGGAAGAGGAAGCTTGCTTTGAAAATCCAAGCCCTTCGGTGGTTCTAGATATGCATTGGGAACCAAGGAGTTTGGTCAAATTTTGTTCCCCTTGGGTGAACTTGGCTAGAGATTCCCTTAAATCCTTGATTGTTGATTCCATAGAATCAACATCGGGAAGGTTTTGGACCTTAAGGGTCAAGTCTTCCTTCTCTTTGAGAAGTTGTTCCTTTTCGGAAGAGAGTTTTTTGAAATTCTTTTTTTAAAGCAACGAATTTGGAAGAAAGTTCGTGAAAACCTTCCTCCAATTGATCTCTCGCATGTTGGAGATCCTCATATGATAAATGATTAAAAGAATTTGAAGTACTAGAGGATGAGGAGTCGGAAGATGTTACCTCATTAAATGCCATTAGGCATTTTGTACCGTTGTCACTTGAGGAGGAGGAGGATGAGGATGTGGAGCTATCACTCCATGTAGCTTTGAATGCCTTCTTCTTTTCCTTTTGCTTGGCTTTTTTCTTGTTGAGTGGGCAATCGGGCTTGTAATGGCCTTTCTTGCCACACCCGTAACATGTTACCTTGGGCTCAGATTTTTCGTTGGGTTGAGCCTTACGGGATTTCTTCTTCTTGTGCTTCTTCATGAATTTGTGCATCTTGCGGGCAAGATTCTCCACTTCGGAATCGCCGCTTGAAGAGGAGGATGATGAGGAGGAGGAGCTTTCTTCTTGTTGAACCTTGAAGGCGATGTTCTTTGGAACTTTGATCGGTTTGCCTTCCTTTTCAGCTTGCCTCCTCATGGTGATCTCGTAGGTCATGAGGGATCCGATGAGCTCTTCGACCGGCATGTTCTTGATGTCCTTTGCTTCTTGGATTGTCGTTACCTTTGGAGCCCATGAGCTTGGTAGGATCCATAGGATCTTCTTGACCATTGTTTCTGCAGAAATATTATATCCAAGAGATTTTCTACCATTGCAAACGTCAGTAAAATGAGTAAACATTTCAGTTATAGATTCGGATGGATGCATGGTAAAAGACTCAAAATCTTGACGAAACATATCCAATCGAGTATCCTTAACTTTGTTGGTCCCCTCATGGGTAACCTCCAAAAGTTTCCAGATTTCATGTGAAGAGGTGCATGTGGAAACTCGATTGAATTCATTACGATCAAGGCCGCAATGAAGAGCGTTCATGGCTTTGCCATCAAGCTCGAAATTTTTAATATCGGCTTGAGTCCATTTGGATTCATCGGGAGAGGAGAGAGAATAACCATGCATGACAATTTTATAAATAGGATAACCTATACTTCTAAGAAAAGTGGTCATGCGGGTTTTCCAATAATTATAGTCGGTTCCATCAAAAAATGGAGCACGACCCAAAGAAAAGCCTTCGGGGGCGAAAGAAGTGGAAGCCATCAAAAATGGATCTTGAATTTGAAACCGGTGAAGGTATTACTCAAATTTTTCCTCTGATACCAATTGTTGGGCGGAGAAAGAAAGGAAGTGATGGCAAGAGGGGGGGTGAATTGCCTTTTAAAAATTAATTAACAATTTAAAATCAATGTTAAAAGTGCAGCGGAAATAAATGAGGCAAGACACAAAATTGATAACGGAGTTCGGCTTAAACCCAAGCCTACGTCTCCGCTCCCAACTCAACCGTTGAGAGATTTACTACCGCTTGCTTTTTAATGGTTTTAGCAAGAAACCCACTAGACTTTAAGGTTAGTCTAGAACCTATTACAGCTTGCTTTTAATGGTTATGCAAGAACCCACTTGCTTTCAATGGTTGAGCAAGAACCCACTAGCCTTCTTACAGGTGAAGGCTAGCTCACCTATGTCTCAAGCCTTTTAAAGGGAAGGCTTGACTAACCTCTTCACACCTTAAAGGTGGTGTGAGAACCCAAATGAAAGGATGAGAGAAAGAGATGGGGTTTGTAGGCACAAACCCAATTTGATGCTCAAAATAAATAAAGCAATGAAAAACCATAATGGGGAAGTCTTGGGCGCCAATGGATTGAAGGAGTTGATGAAGGGCGCTCCCAAGCTTCTTTGATGGTGCTCCTTGGATGTGGAATTGAGTTGGAGAAATTGGAGGATTCCTTGGAGGAATGCGCCGGAGGTTCGCCAAATGATCAAAAATATGTCCCGTGAGCTTCCTTGGCTTGGTTATAGTTCCGACATAGTTCTGGGGCTTCCTAGTCCTTTATTTATAGAGGGGGAACCCTCATATGGCCTTTGGGAGGCTTCGGAGCCGTTGGAAAGGGCTTCGGAGCCGTTGGGAGGCAAGTGGACCAGCCTGGTCAAAGGCCCAACGACTAGTTTGACTGGCTCCACCGGCTGACCGGTGCAGTGCCACCGGTTGGCCGGTGTTTGGAAAAAGGAGAGGCCTTCGGGCTCAGGCTCCACCGGCTGGCCAGTGATGAGGCCACCGGTTGGCCGGTGCTGAGACAGTAGCTCAACCTTCTGTCTGGGTGCCACCGGCTGGCCGGTGCTGAGTCTACCGGTTGGCCGGTGCTGAGGCAGTAGCAAACACTATTCTGCTGGGTGCCACCGGCTGGCCGCTGGTGAGGCACCGGTTGGCCGGTGGCCTGAACAGAAAGATTCCTTCTGTCCAGGCCTCCATCGGCTGGCTGGTGGTCTTCCACCGGTTGGCCGGTGGACTGAAAGACAGTCCACTGTTCTTCCTTTGCCACTTCTTGCTCCTAAAATCATGCCTATTAACAAAAACACTTGAAAACAAGATTAGATAAAAAGGAGGGTGATTGTGATCATGAAAATTAAACCACGAGGGGTACGAGAGGTACAACAATATATTGTTCCCTTAATAATGATTTAGAGACAATATAATTCCATATTTGGAATTATAGGGACCCTCTGTAGCCCTAGATGGTTTTTTGGTCTATTTAAAATATTAGGTTCAAATATTATAACAGCATTAAGAACCCATGAAATCCTAACTAGTGCCTATTCCAGACTAAATCCCAAAACACTTTCTTTGAAACCATGTTGTCATGACCCCAATACACTAGGACTCCTCCCGAGTCCAAAGAAAGATCAAGAGTAACCCACAATGCCCACCTTCAATAGGTAATGGGGTGGAGAATAACACCATGGGTATGTGACATAATATATGGGAGGAATTAACCTACTGTAAGTAAAATAAACAACCAAAATAAATGGAAATTACCTCAAATGAATTAATCAATTTCATGGTAAATGAATAACACATGTATGAGTATAAAAAAAACTATGATAGAACAACATCGAATGTTTACAAAATAAAAATAATAATAAATGAATCCACCTACTCCCAGTTAGGTATCCATATGCCTAAACTAATTATACTCGACACCACCCTCAATACGATCCTGTAAGTTCAAAAAAATGATATTAGTAGGGTGATCATATGAGTATACTCATTAGTTTCCTCCTTTTAACCTCTCCCATGATAAGTGAATATATATATATATATTAATGTCTCATTGAATGAAATATATAATTATAATTCAAATTAAAATAGAAACATGGATAATAACAATTTTTTAAAATCATCAACTTAAGTCATCTCCCTCACCACCTTCACATCCACACATCACTTCCATGTCCATCACATCAATCACTATCACATGCTATATACACCTCTTATGATAGTAGCTCAAACCACACCAACTACCCACCACCATGTGGGGACCATATAACAATAACTATATAGTGACACAACAATAACAAAAAAATTGTATCTATGGTGGGAATATAACATACCTTCATTACATCATTCTTTAAGAATACTATATCCCACACATCACTACATTGTTAGGGAATACCACATACCTTAGATAATCACAATAATATAATAAAAAAAGGTTTTAATAATATGAAACATAATATCAATATTATTTAGTATAATAACATATTAGTAATCACAAAAAGTACACTTAACCCCATTCAAAATAACAAGTATAATCACAACACAATAATCACATTAGATTCCCTATTCCTCCACATACTTAATTAACTAACCATATAATGACCACATGTCCTTGTGAAATATATTTTAACCAATATTAGCTTCACCTTACACATTGACTATTAACCACCACTTCTTCATCTCATAACCACCACCATTCATCAATTCCAAACATATCATCAAGGATAACTAAAAATCACAAAATACATTATTAATAATAGATTTAATATTCAATATGACACTACCATATTAATATTTAAATAAGAAGAAAAAAACTCATTTTTCATCAATGTTACCCACTCATATTTCTATTTATTATTTATCATTTATGTTAAAGATTCTCATTTTTAATTCATTATATTTAGCATAACTTAATATAATTTATGTTTCTATGTCAAATCCAATTCCAATTTTTCCTATCCTCACACTTATTTTTATCATTGTTTAATTACAATATAAGGAAAATAGTTACCAGTCATCACTTCAAAAAAATTATACAAACTCAATTGACATGCATTAAAGAAAAGTTAAAATCCCCCATATCAATAAGAGGCTTGATCCAACGCATCATAAATGAATGAAACTAAATCCAAAAATTTCCAAATTACATTTAATCCATTACATAACTATTTAATATAAACCATATATCATTAATCTAACATAAATACATTTTAACCACTATCATTGGCTTTCAGAAAGAACAAAAAATAGAAGGAGATAAGGAATATATTAAAGAGTTCCTTAGATCATGTGGACTCAATGTCATGAAAGTATGGACTCAAGGATCCTCTAAGGGTATTAAAAAACTACCAAAAAGTGACCCATTGAACACATAGGGTTTCTAAGAAGAGGAAAATTTTGAATGATAGGTGAGGGGGTTGTGAATTTATAGTCTTTCTGAAATACACTAAATCATGTTGTAGTTTTCCAAACCACATCAATGTTTGATTTGGTTAATGTTGACCCTAAAATCATGAATACATACCTCCAAACCCCCTTAAATTCTTATTACGTTTTCTTTATTAACTCTATAAATTTTGACTAAACCATAATGTGGATAATAATACCACATTACAGTCTCTTTGATTTATCTTTTGAACTATAATATGATTATGATGTAGTGATCATAAAACCATGTCATTTTCTACCATGAAGTTAACAATGAAAAATTTACTCCTCTCTAGGAAAAATAAGGATTCCACTAAAACTCAACCTCTAACCCCAAAATTAAAGATGAGAACTACCATGTCATGTTTATAAGCATAACTTAGCCAACTAAAAAAATAAACTGACACATATGAAACTCCACTTTCCTTGAAAAACAGTCATAGTACCATGAATATAGGTACAAACATTATTAATACAGATAAAACAAAACATGATAAGGACTAAAACATGGAATTTTTTCCTCTAAATCTTAAAAAAACTTATATTTACCCATATTCCACTCCCAAATTCACCACATCCATCTCTAACACACAAAAATCATGGAGTAGAGGACTAAGAAAATCTGAGCCTATATAAAAAATGTTTTGAATCGATAAATTTATAAGGAGAAATATAGGTTGATGATGATTTATAGGTAATTACTAATGATGATGATGTTGGACTAGATTCTTCATTGGAAAGGAAAATAAAAAAAAGAGATGAATTCATTGAGAAAAATATTATAGGTAGAACTTCAAATAAAACTCAAAGGTTGATGTTTATATAATAAAAGACACCAATTTTTCAATTAGAGCCTAAGAATTTTTATAAGGTTACTCAATATGATAGTAAGTTAAAATTCATGAATGAGGATGTCACTATGCCTAAAATTCTATTTAGTGGCAATTTTTATAGTATTTCATGATATTTTAATCCACCAATAAATAATTCATAGTGATGTTTCAAAATCATCATAGATTTATATATTGGATATTATTTCATAGTAGTTTTTACAAGTGGGTTTTTAATGTTTATATATATAATTTTTAATATTTTATTTTTCTTAAAAAATATTTTAAAAATATATGTTTAGTAGCGGTTTTATATTTTTTAAAATTTTAATGTTTTTTTAAATATAAAGTATTGTAAGATCAGGGGTATTTAGGAAATTTGGGTTGGGTCGAATCTTAGACTAACCTTTTAATTATTGACCCTATATAGGTGGCAAAGGTGTTGGTATAAGCCAATAATCGAGTCAAGAGAGTTATCTTGGGTTAAGTGTTGAAATTATACTATTTTTCATAATACTTGAAGAATTTAAACTTGAATTTATTATTATTTAAGGATCTGGACATATTTTTAATGGTTATAATTAATTTTGGGTGTTTTTGGTGAATTTATAAGTTGTAGCAAATTTCTCCAAATTTGGACAACTCTAGTACTTAAGGGTAAAAATATGAAAGAGTTACCTTAGATGATGTGAAATAGAAAACTGTTTATGCATAAGATTCATTATTTAGAGAGTTGAAAAATGGTTATATTTATATGTTTTGGGCCCAAGTTGGATGATGAAGTTTTTGGGTGAATTAAGTATTGTATTTTTTTAAGGAAGTTTGAGAAGAAAAGAAATCACTTCACTTTGTATAAGTGGGTCAGGAAGGATAGGAAAGTTATAGTACTTTTCATGATAAATATGATGATGCTTTGCTGGTCTGTATTTCACAAAGATCATAAGTTGGTTGGAGAACTTTTTATTAAAGCATTATATAATAAAGGGGGAGAAAATATCCATCCAATCATAAAGGTTGGTCTTGCATAAGTAGGTGTCTAAGGTGGTGTAGTTTTCCAGTGTTTTCCAAATTTTTGGGGTCCAAAATTTGGAGTTGGGATAGAATTGAGAAACATTGATTTCCTTGAAGATCTCATAAAAATATGGAAAATGTATGAATTTTGTGAATATAGGCTTCATGAAGTAGATTTTGCGAAGAAATGAAGAATGTTGATGATGTTCTTCTTGATTACAATGAGATTCGCGAATGGTATAAGGGAATATATTTTCAAGTAAGCTTTGTGGTGCAAATAAAGAAGAAAAATTACGGCGACGTAAAGGAAGAAGGAGAATCGCATAAGAAAAAAAGAAAGAAGGATCATTTTGGCATCGTAAAGGATTTGATGGAACACTTCGCGATTACGACGAGGTTCACTAATCCTGAAAATAGCCACGTTGCTTCGCAAAATAGAGTGAATTTCGGCGGAAATTAGAAAGCTCCATGATTTGATGCAGACGTGGTGATGAGGTGGATGGAAGGTTTTAGATTCGGTGGGAAATTCCTATAAATAGTCCCCTACCCCTTTGAAAAAATTAGAGAGACTTAATGATAATTTTAGAGCTCTCAAATTGTGAAGAAGGTTGGTAGAGAAAAACAAGCTCTACGAAGGTAGTAAGATCTGCGAAGGAAAGGACCTTCATGGAAATCCTTTGAGATTTACAAAAGAATTGAACTTTGAAAAGACCAATATGTTCTCTACTAAATAATGAGATCTGAGATCTAGTGATCTTTGCGAAATAGAGAGAATTAAGAACTAGAGATCTCTGTGAAGCTGGGAGCTTCGCGAAGGAGCTTCGCAAAGGAGCTCTTCGAGCTGAAGATTTGAATACCCAAATTAAGTGATAATTACTTTCAAGTGGATAAAGATATTACTAGGGTATAAAACTAAGTATAATTATGAAGTCCAGGTAGTTCCTATTAGCTTCTGGATAGGAAAGAGAAGAGTTGTTTTCAATAATTAGATTTGTGATGGTTTTTCAAGAAGCACATAGATATTGCTTTACCCTATTTTTGCTAAGAGTGTGCACACATATTTGAGGATTATCTCCCAAGTACTACATGAGTGAAAGGGAATATCTTACTAGTTATATTGCACATCAAAGGATTTTTTTTCTAGTGGATTGTGTGGTACTGGATTATTTTCATACCATACCAAGGATGTAGCTTCTCTTGTAGAGTAGTGAACCTTGTAAATCTTGTGTTCCTATGGTTGTGTGAATTCAATATGGAAAGAACTCTTTAATAAGAGGTTAAGGTTGTTTAAAAAATAAATGAAACATAAAAAAGAAAAGATATTGTTGATCCACCCCTCCCCCTATCATTGATACTTGGATTCGGACTAGGAACTTCAATATGTAAGAGTAACTCTGATATTACCTTGTATACATAAAATTAACTTTTTGTTCAAGGTAATAGGTAATATTAACTCCTTCATACATAAAGGTTACTATATGGGGTGAAATTTGGATAAATGTTTAAGTACCATGTATATATAAGAGTAAATTCTTGGTATGTAATAGTTATCTAGAGTTTATCTGAAAAATGGATAAGTGTGGGAAGCCTCTGTGATATGTAAAGTTCATCTTATACATAAAGGTCAAAAAATGGTAAATTCCTATCTTGGAGCCCCGAATGAATGACAGTTCATTCCATACAAGTTATGGGTGATGGATGCAGGGGTATTACAATGTAATATATGGGTGTCATGCTATGAAAACTATTTCTCTATCCCCTATCAGAGACTAGAGGGGTGTTGGGAATTGTATGTAATCCCAATCCATCCCCCTCCCCATCACAATTCCTTTTAAGAGGGGGATAGGCAATGTTCCACCCTGGTGGGTAGTGAGCCCCACTGAAGAAAAAAACTATGAGGGAGTGACCCAAAGCAGATAATATTGTGATGGAGGGTCATAAAACACCAATTCAGATCCTATAATTACAATTAGAGTGAAATTTTAAAGTTAGAGGTTCTCTCTTAGAATAATAAATGAAAATTGTTAATCATAAAATGATACCAATCTTAGATGGAAACAATTTTTTGCTATGGAAGAATCAGATGCAACACTACGTTAAATCATTACAACTGTGATGCATGGTATTTATGCTAGTGTGGATAGTGTAGTTTTATTATAATTAGACCTAATAGAATTGGATATTTATTCTAAAGGAATAAATTCATTAGGATGAGCTCTATATGAAACAATCTAACAAAGGTGATGTCATGCAAGTCAACACATTCCATGTGGTAAAATATACTAAATATCTATGAAGGTTATTCAAAAGTTAGAGAAGAAAAATTAAAGGTTATATGGAACAAATATGAGGGCCTAATAATGAACTCCAATGAGTCTATAGATGATTTCTTTGATCATATGAAAGTAGTCATGGAATAGATTCATGGTATCATTAAGATTATTAAAGATGTAAATATTGTTAAGTGTATCTTGAGAAGACTTCCAATTTAGTTAAATCCAAAATTTTCTATGTTGGAAGATAAAGATCCAAAGGATTTGACATTGGATAGCTTACAAAGCACTCTTTTCACATATGAGATGAGAAATTATGATAATGAGTTTGTGGAAAAAGGGAAGTCTAAAGAGGTGGCATTTAAGACCATGAATAAGATCACTATATAAGATGGTAAAAAAGAAGAGGTTTTGAGTGATGTTATGTCATTCATTTTCTCAAACCGATAAAAAGGAAAATTAAAGTTTAAAGTTAAAATTCATCTTTAATGATTTTATTGTGGAAAAGATGTATATCTTACAGAGAATTTTCCCAAGGAATTTCAGGATGATAATATAGATAATAATGAAACTCCTAAGAAGAATTCATCTGATAGTGTGAAAGACATGAAGAATTATAAGAAAAACTTATTCAAAAAGAAGAATATTATCTCACAATAAAATGATAGTTCATAATAATGTATGTTATAAGAGATGGAAGACTATAAGGATTATGGAGAATATGCCATGATGGTAGTTGTAGGTAACTCCTAGTTAATAGAAGAAAGTGACAATGATGAAGGAGAATTTGAGGGAAGAGTTGAACTCCATGTTGAATTAAAAGTATCTCTCAAGGAGATAGATAATTAGAGTGATAAAATGAATAAATCAAATAGAGTTCTTCTTAACACTAAACTCTATATGAAATAGCAAGTAGAAGATAAGTCTAATATGGTGGAAGAAATTGAAAATATCAGATCGGAAATGCTATAAAAATAATATAAAGTCATTGAGTTCAAGATTAAGGTTGAATAAAAAACCAAGGTTATCGATAGTATAACTAAAAAAGTAAAAGGTCAAGTAAAACATATCTAAGAACTTGGGGAGAAAGTTTTTGGACTATGAAGAAAGGTAAAAGATAAAGAGAAACTCTTGACTCCCTATATGATATCAAGAATGTATGTTGAATAGGAAATAAAGAAAAGATGAAATTAGAATCTAGAGGTCCATAAAAACATTCAAACTAATGTCAATAGAAGATTAAGAAACATCATAATGGAATGGATTGTGTGGGGATTGATCAAAAATTGAAATTAGTAATGGTTGATGTTATACCAGAAGCACCCACTATGAGGTTAAAAATCAATTTGGTTATAAATCAAGATTAAAAGATTCATAGATCTAAAGGGATGACCAATGGTGAAATAATGATTTATAGGAATATTCCTTATATCTGGTGTCACTACTATGGAAATATGATACACTCAGGAAATATTTGTTCCATAGACAAGAGGTATCAATGGGTGAAAGTATAATAAAGGTATCCAAATATCATTTAGTATTCCAAGAATTCCTTTGATGGTTACTATTTTTTTTGTGTAGGATTTAGACACATGGCCATATATTTCTCATCAACATTTCAAAGGAATGTGCCTAATAATACCCAAAGTGGTAGTTATAGTGACCCTACTTTTTCTTACATGACTATTGCATTATTTTAAATACAAACAACATAATATCATTACAAATCTTGGATCCAAAGGTTTAGTGTGTTGGAAAAATTAGGATTATACATAACTTTTACATAATAAAACATAAAAATTATTTAATTCTTTCTTATATATCTTCTTATTATTCCTCATTTTCTTCTTAGTACAAGTAATCACTTGAGGATATATATAAATTAAAGGTGTGTGCAAAAATCCCAATAAGAGAATGAATAAGTGACATGAATCGATATAACATGAGTGAGCATAATTATCATCGTAATAACATAAGAATAGTCTTATCATCAACAAAATGAGGGAAATAATGGATAAAGGCGTGGAATGTGAAAATTCATAAAAATGAAACATAATGTCTTAGTGGTCAAATACAACACATGTTGAGAATAAATCTAGCATCATGTTCACACATAACATATGTGCATAATCATAACATCATCATTGTGAAAAAATATAGAATAATAATCATAGATATTGTACATTATATCATTATATACATCACATTACCCAATTAATTAGAGGTATATATAATTCTAGGCACACCCATCACATCATAACATTTACATATTCATTCATTCCACATAGAACATATAACGATCATAGTCATAAAATAACCCATTGAAAGGAACGAGTTTCATAAGAATTTCATAAATAATATATTAATTAATAAAATTTGGGGTTCCCAAATGAAAAAGGGAAAAAAATACTTGGTATAAGAATCATCAATATTGAGTGAAGAATAAATAATCTCAAGAGGAGTCAAGATTTTTTTTGGAAAGAATAGTTCTTTTTGAAGAATCTTTGTATTTTTCATAAAACCAAATACAAAAAATATATATCCTCAAAAAGAAAAGGGAATAATAATGAAATTATATTTAATAAAGTTAAATTAATATCCATAATGAATTTTTTGATAAAGATTAAAAACCCAAAGAAAGGGATTTGGGTTCAAGAATCCCCTTATATTGGTTCCTGCTTTATTTATTCACTTTTGCACCTACTGAATAATTAAATTATATTTATTAAAACATTGATCTAGAAGTTATTTAAATTTATTTATATAACTATTTATCAATTATAATTATTTTATTATATTTCTTATTTTTTTTATGAAATTGATGCGTTTTAATATCATGTTTTCTTAAAATTTTCTTGTTTTTCTTTGATTTCACTATTTTGTTCAATGTAATTATCAAATAAGTATATTAAATTGTATAAGATTAAAATAAATATATTTATACATTTATATATAATAAATAATTTATTTTAACCATTTATAGGGTTTTTTATATGAAAGGAATTTGAAACATCCCTATTGGCGGTTAACCGACCATTATCGGGAATGTTGTCCAAATATGAATAAAATAGGGTTTAAAACATAAATACATTAAAAATATAATTTTTACATAATTTTAACATCATTAATATAATTTTAACATTCTGTTAAATAAAATCTTATAATATTTCATTTTAAAAAATTTTGGGAAAAGAGAGAGTAGAAAAAGAAAACTAGTGAAGTGTTGAAAAACACTCTTTCTTCATTGTAGCTTCTCTTGTATGACACTATAAATCCTTTGCTTTTTGGAGCCATATTACTAAAAAACTTCCATATAGATTATAAGAGTCTTAAGAGGGAATATTTGGTAAGAGATATTGGTTTTTAATGTTTGGAGGAGTTCTTTTCTAAGGGGAGGGAGAGGGGTTATTTATACTTGAGGAGAGGGGTATTTTTAGAATAAAATATTGAATAAAATAATATATCAAAGGTAAAACTTGTAATAGTTAATTTTTAACATTATAAATCATATATAAATATTATATAATGGTTTTAAGACTTTAAATCCCTTTTATAATTCTAATTCATTAATTTATTAAAAAGGAAAGTAGAAAGTAAGTAAAATTGTTATTTTAAGGAATCACTTTTGAATTTAGGTTTTGGAAAATTATTTTTATATTTGGAAATTAAGTTTATTTTATTTTAATGAATCATTTATGAAATAAAATATAAAATTTTTTAAACTCAATTTATATAATTAACTATTTCATTATTACATCATGAATGATGTAATTGAAGATATACCAGTTATGTGAAAAACTGTATTTTCACTATTAACTTGAAAATTAAATTATTTTAAAAAATTATCAAAAAATAACCCTCTGATAATTTAGATGCGATGATTTCAGAAATGATATTAATTTTATGAAAATAAATTTCTAAAATATGTAATTTTAATTTTTAAAATAAAAATAATGATTTTTACAAAATACTTTAAAAGATAGTTTATTAAAAATGTGTATATATTTTTTTGAGTTTCTTAATCATGATATTTATTTTTTGGAATTAAAAAATTATATTTAAATAAATTAATCATGATAAATATTATTTATATCATAATTTATTATTTTTGGGTAAATTTACTATTCCAACGGTCAGGTTACTATTCCAACAGTCACATTACTATTCTAACAGTCACTTTACCTATTATAAATACCACTTAATTATTTCACTCAATATTAAGCTCAATGCCTCTCAAGGATCTATATTTCCATTTTCTATAATATTTCTTGGTTTAATAATATTTTAATTCTTCTCTAAAGTGTTTTTTGTGGGGGTGATGATTCTAATAGATTAGGTTGATCCCTATTTTCCCATTTTATCTTTCCCATTTTATATTTTTTTATCCACTTGTAAGGTTTGGAGTTTTAATTGGTTTCATTGCTGATTAATGTTATAGTATTTAGTAATTAAAAAAAGTCTTTGTTGGTTTCTCTATATTTTATTTTTTTATAATTTTATATAACAGAATAAAACACATATTTATTCAGGAAACAAATTTTACTAATTAACACCGGGTTGTTACATTCTTACCCATTTAGAAATTTTATTATTGAATTTTAAACTCGTATTATTAGTTGAGAATAGTTGATTGTTATTATGTTTCATTATTTACTCTAGTTCCCAAGTTTCCTCTTCATACTTGTGGTTCCTCTATAACACTTTGACATGGTGCATTGTCTTATTGCACAGAACTTTATCTCTATGGTCTAAGATCTTCACTGGCTATTCATCACATGAGAGGTCATTATAAAGATGTACCATCTCTAGATTCATTACATGTGAGGGGTTAGGTATGTACTTCATCAAGATAGATATGTTAAACACATCATGAACATGAGCCATATTTTGTGGAAGTGAAAGATGACCAGCCACTACTCCTATGCAATAAAGGATATCAAAGGGGATAATATACCTTAGGCTAAGATTCCCTTTCTTTCCAATCCTCATGACTATCTTCCATGGTGATATTCGAAGGAAAAATTTGTCTCCAACATCAAACTCTAAGTATCTTTTATGATTGTCAGTATACCACTTTTTCTGACTCGTAGTAGCATTTATATGTTGTTGTATGGATTAAAACTTTTTTGTCATCTCTTACACAAGGTCTAGTCAAAGTAGTTTTCATTCCCAAACTTCATCCCAAAAAGTTGAAGTTCTAAATAACTTCCCATATAGGGATTCATATGGATCCATTTGAATACTTGGGTGAAATCTATTGTTATATGAGAACTCAACCAATGGGAGATTCTGATCCCATCTTCCTTGAAATTCCATTGAGTAGGCTCCTAGCATGTCTTTGAGCATCTGAATAGTCCTTTCAGATTCACTATCAGTTTTTGGGTGATAGGTCATGTTGAAATTCAATTCAGTACTCAAAATATGTTTAAGAATTATCTATGATTTGGAAGTGAACTTTAGATCATGATCAGAGATGATCGAAAGTGGTACCCCATACAACCTCACCACTACCTTCACATATATATTTTCAAGTTGTTCAAGAAATAAATCTTCTTAAATAGTGATAAAGTGGTTAGTCTTGGTGAGTTTATCCACCACAAACCATATTGTATTATTTCCTTTGTATGTTTTTGGGAGACTAGTGACAAATTCCATAGCAACATTAGCCCATTTACACATGGGTATAGGAAATGGTTGCATCAACCATTTAGAATTCTGTCACTCTTATTTAACGTGCGAACATACCAAACACCTTGATACGCACTCAGAAATATCCTTCTTTATGTTTTCCAACCAGAAGTTTTCTCGAATATCATGATAGATCTTGGTACTTCCAGGATGGATGAAGAAATGTGATCTATGTGAATTATCCAATAGATTCTTCTTTATCTCATGTGATTCTAGCAAACAAAGCCTCATCCAAACTGAATCAAACCATCATCATCGATGTGTAACTCATGTATCTTCCCTTCCATTAATTATTTCACTTTCTTTTGTTGCTCCATATCATTCATTTGTGCCTCCTTGATCTTCTATTGGATACATGGTTGTGAAATAATTTGGGAAAGGTAGGATGTATTCCCTACCATTATGATTTCTAGATCCATCCTTTATATTTCTATAAAGAGAGGGTCTTTCTCAATCCATATCATAGATAGAGTGGCGAGTTCTTTTCTGCTAAGAGACTTATATACCTTGTTTGCCTTTCTCGAATAGCAGTGAATAGATAAACCATAATCCTTTATTATATTTAACCATCTTCTTTTATGCATGTTGATATGCTTATATGTGAATATATATATTATACTCTTGTGATCTGTATATATGTCACACTTCTCACAATAGAGGTACTGCCACCATATTTTCAAGGTAAAAATCACATTTTCTAGCTTTGAATCATGCATCAGGTAGTTATGTTTATGGATCTTTAACTGGATTGAGGCTTAGGCTATCAATTTAACATTCTTCGTGAGTACAATACCCAATCCTTTCTTTTAAGAATCATTTCATATCACAAATTATTCTCCACCTGTTGGTAGTATGAGTACAGGTGAAGTGATTAGACTATTCTTTAGCTCCTTGATGCTTTCCTAACATTCTTCAGTCCAGATATACTTTACCCCTTTCCTTGTTAACTTAGTTTGTGGGATTGAAAATCATGAGGAATTCCTCACAAAACATCGGTATTACCTAGACAATCCAAGAAAACTATGGATTTCCATGACACTAGTGGGTCTGGGCCATTCCTCAGTTTCCTTTGTTTTTTAAGGGTCCATAGAAATTACCTCACTTGTGATCACGTTCCCAAGAATTTGACTTACTACATCCAAAATTAACACTTGATGAACTTATTATACATTTGATCCTTCCTTAATGTTTCTAGAAAAATCCTTATATGAACTTAATGTTCCTCCTTTCTCTTGGAGTAAATGAGAATATCAATGATAAACACTACCAAAAAATATTCAAGGTAGTATCTAAAGACTATTCATCAAATCCATGAAAATTTCAAGGTTATTAGTAAGTTTGAAGGGTATCAATATGAACTCATAGTGCCATAACATATACAAAAAGAAGTATTCTGAATATCTTTCTTCTTTACCTTCAGCTGATGATATCTAGAATGAAGATCCACCTTTGAGAAGTATTGATATCATCATAGTTGATTAAACAAGTCATAAATCCTTGGTAGAGGATACTTGTTCTTTATGATGATATTATTGAGCTCTTGATAGTCAATACAAAACCAGATTGATCCATCCTTCGTCTTAAAAAAGAGCACTAGGGGACCCCAAAGGTGATGGACTAGGGCATATGAAACATTTTTCCAAATTCTCATGCAGCTTTTTCTTTAACTCTTCCAGTTCTATTAAGGCCATATTGTAGTGTCATTTTGAGATTTTAGTGGCTCTAGGTATGATATATATTTAGAAATATAACTCAAAATATTGGGGAATTCTTGGTAACTCTTTGGAAAATACATTAGTGTATTCCCTAATAATGGGAATTTATTCCAGGTTGATACCTTCCTTTGACATAATCATTAGAGAAAGTTATGATTCTTTACAGAGTATCAACACCCACACCGCTTATTGATTTTATAAAGGAGGTTCATGATCTTACTTGATTTTTCTAGGATCATGGGATGGTTCAAAATATGAAAAGATATTCCCTTACTCAATAGTTGATGTTTGATCTATATAATGATATCCAATCCATGCCTAGTATAGCTTAGAATTCTACTAAAGTATTACAAGATTTACTAGGAGAATATTCCAACATATTCCAACAGGATAAGATTAAAACACTTGGGTTGAAATAATTTCACCACTAGGTGTTATTATAGATATCTCAATTTCAAGGTATCAGAGGTTTGATTCAATAGTTCTAAAAAACATATAGGATATAAAGGAATGCCTAGAACCAAAATAAAATAAAAAAATTTACATTTATGAGTGAATAGTAAGAATACCTTGTATGAATTCTTTTTCTTTCTCCACTTTAGTAGTAGAGATGAAATAATATTTCCTTTTCTCTTTTAGATTCAGAGGAAAAAAACACTGATCACCCTCAAATACTTGAGGTTTAGTGCACCAGCTTTCATAGTTCCCTTTCTCCCTATAGTTGAAGAATTGAGCTATAGATGGTGTATTATGAGGTTCCCTCATTTCATCCATAATTTTGGCCAACTTATTTATATATCTTCGACATTCATGTGCTTAGTGTAATTCTCTCCCACACCTGATGAATTTCCCTATCCCTTTGAGACAATTCCCATGATGTTTATTCCCAAAATTTTGACACGTGGGAAGTTGGATCCTCTTTCCTCCTTTGTCATTTAACCCACCATTTAGAATCCCAATTATTATCTTATTATCCCCATAACCATGATACCATTCTACAAACTCTATATCTACTTTTAGATAACATCAACACACTTCTTCATAACTCCCAAAGTCTTGGATTTCTAGAGCCTTTTACAAGTGTGGTCTTAAACCACTAAAGAATCTCTCTATTTTGATATCATTGTTGATAAAAAACCCAAGGAATATCCTAAAATCCTTGTGAAGTTTTCCTCATAATCCATGATAGACTCACCTTCCTTTTTCTTTAGCTATATGAATTCTATCTCTATATTTTTTCAAATAGTTTGAGAGAAATAATTGGTAAAAAATATTTTCTTGAAGTATTCCCACTCCATCTATTCCATTTCATCCTTTAGCTTAGTGTTATTTATCAATGTACAGTATTGGTTGGATTATACACATAAATGATAGATGGATAGAGTCACCTTATCCTTCTCAGAAAAATGGATCATAGAAAAGATATTATCCATTGAGTTAAACCACTATTCCACAACAAGTGAATCATAAGTTCCACTAAAATTGGTGGTTGTTACTACATAAAGTAATCAATTTCTAGTTGATCCTTCTTAGGTGAAGGTGGAAATTCCACATTATTAAGGTTATTATTAATATCCTAAGATATCTACATATTCATCACCATAATTTTTTGAACTCCATCTTACATGGCATTGGGGATGTTGTTCGAACAATCGTTGCATTACCCCTCACATGGTTTGTTTGCCTAGTTTTTCCTGGTTCCCACCATTTTCTAAAATAGAAAAGGTTTGAACTAAAAATAAGTCAACAAAGAATGAATAAGTAATTTATTCTTTTTCACAATTAACTCTAAAGGCATATATTATGTGATCCCTATGATTATCCTTTTAAAAAGAATTCATTCTAGGATGTTTTTACTATATATAGACTTATAATTATGGTTTTCACTCTTGTTTTCTAATCCTGATTCCCAAATTAACTAAACTATGCTATAATACCAACTATAGAGACCCTGATTTTTCTTATATAACTATCACATCATTTTAAGGATAAAAAACATAATAACATTACAAATATAAGATCTAAAGGTTTAACATCTTGGGAAAATGAGTCTTATGCATAAATTTTACATAATAAAAAATGAAAAATATTTAATTCTTGATTCTCTATCTTCTTAGTTTCCCTCACATTCTATTTAGTACAAGTCATCACCTGAGGATATAAATCAATGAAAGGGGTGATCTAAAATCCTAGCAAGAGGATGAATAAGTGACATGAATCAATATAACATGAGTGAACATAATAATCACCATAATAACATAAGAATAGGATTATATTCAATATCATGATTGAATAAATGGGTAAAGGAATGGAATACTGCAATCCATAAAAATAAAACACCATATCTTAATAGTCAAATACCACACATAGTTGTGAATAAATCCAGTATAATGTTCATGAATAACATATGTGCATAATAATAACTTCATCATTATGAACAAAGATAAAATCATGTTCACACATATTGTACATTATATCATGAGAAAAATAAAATTACCCAATGAATTAGAGGGATATATAATTCTAGGCCTACCCATAACATCATAACATTTACATATTCATGCATGCCAAATAAAATGTATAACAATCGTATTCATAAAATAACCCATGGAAAGGAATAGGTTTCATAAGAATTTAATAAAGACTACATTATTGAATAAAATTTGGGGTTATAAAATGAAAAATGTAAAAATATCCTCAGAATAATAATCATTTATATTAATTGAAGAATAAACAATCTCAAGAGTAGTCAAGATGTGTTTGGGAAAAAATATTTGTTTTGGAAGAATCTTTATATTTGTTATAAAAAAATAAAAAAATTATATCCCTAAAAAGAGGAGGGAAAAATTATAAAATTAAATTTAATGAAAATTAAATGAATATCCATATATAAATTGTTGAGAAATAGGGAAAACCCAAAGAAAGGGTGTTGAGTTCGAGAATCTCCTTACCTTAGTTCCCACTTTATTTCGTTGCTTTTACGCCTCATGAATAATAAAATTATACTTATTAAAAATTTGATCTAGAAATTTATTATAGTGCTTTATAAAAATATTTATCAATTATAATCATTTTAGTATATTTCTTAATTTTATTTGGTAAAATTGATGCGTTTTGATATCATGTATTCTTAAAATTTTCTAATTTTGCTTCGATTTTGCTATTCTGTTCAATGTAATTATTAAATAAGTATAATAAATTCCATAAGATTAAAATAAATATATTTATACATTTATATATAATAAATAATTTATTTTAACCATTCATAGGGTTGGTGATATGAAAGTAATTGGAAACGTCCTTGTCGGCAGTTAACTGACTGTTATCGAAACATTGTCCAAATATGAAGAAAATGAGGCATAAAATGTAAATACATTAAAAATATAAATTTTACATCATGTTAACATAATTAATATAATGTTAAAATTCTTCCTAATTAAATATTGTACTATTTTATTTTTAAATAATTTGGGAAAAGAGTGAGTAGAAAATGAAAACAAGTGAAGAGTTGAAAAACAAACTCTTTCTTCAATGTAACGTTTCTTGTACGACACTATAAATCCTTCGATTTTTAGAGTTGGATTAATCTATAACGTCCCTATGGATTCTAAGAGTCTTAATAAGGAATATTTTGGTAGATAATTTTTTTAATTGGTGGGAGTGGTGGTTTTATAAGGGTAGGTAGAGGGGTTATTTATACTTCAGGAGATGAGTATTTTTAGAATAAAATATTGAATAAAACAATATATCAAAGGTAAAACCTTTAATAGTGAATTTTTGAAATTATCAATAATATATAAATATTATATAATGGGTTTAATACTATAAATCCCATTTATACTTTTGAATTCATTAATTTATGAAAAAGGAAAGTGAAAAAAAAGTAAAATTATTATTTTAAAGAATCACTTTTGACTTTAGGTTTTGGAAAGTTCCTTTTCAGTTTGGAAATTAAGATTATTGTATTTTAATGAATAATTTATGAAAAAATACCATGGTTTAACCTCAAGTCCTAGAATGAATTTTGTCATTATTATACCATCAATGATGTAATTAAAGATACACCAATTATATAAAAAACGGTGTTTTTACTATTCACATGAAAATTGAAGTATTTCATAAAATTAGCAAAAAATCACCATTGGATAATTTTTGACATGATGATTTTAAAAATGAAATTCATTTTATAAAAAAAAATTATAAATTAGGTAATTTAAAATTTTAATATAAAAATAATTATTTTTACAAAATACTTTAAAATACAGTTTATTAAAAATATGCTTATATTTTATTTGAGTTTCTTAATCATGATATTTATTTCCTGAAATTATAAAATTTATATTTACATAAATTAATCATGATAAATATTATTTATATCACAATTTATTATTTTGGTTAAATTTACTATTCCAATGGTCATGTTACTATTCCAACAGTTACATTACTATTCAAACAGACACTTTACCTCCTATAAATACCACTTCCTTTTTTTCACTCAACAATCAACTCAATTCCTCTCAAGGTTCTATATTTCCATTTTATATAATTATTCTTGGTTTACTAATATTTTTCTTCTTCTATATATATTTTTTTAGTGGGGGTGATGATTCTAGTAGATTGGGGTGATCCCTATTTTCCCATTTTAGATTTTTTATTTTATATTTTTTGTCCAATTTTAATGTTGGGAATTTTAATCATTTTAATTGATGACTAATGTAATAGTATTTAGTAATAAAACAAATTATTTTTTTTGTTTTTATATATTTTTATGTGTACACTATTATATTATATAATACAACACATATTTATTCAGGAAATTTTTTTTACTAATAAATACTAGGTTATTATAGTAGTAAGTAGAAGTTCAAGGAATAATTGAATGATCTGAAAATGAAAAATCTATTTGTAGCTATCAAATATGAATTTGTTCAATTTTACTTTGAGCCATATCAATAGCATCATTCAACTTCATGTATGATGCTAAATATTTGGATTAAAAAAGAAAAGATCTGAGCAGGTAGTGATTGTAGATATTTCCTTCATAGCATATGATTGCAATAGAATATGGTTAATTAATAGTGGATTCACCTCCCATATGACAAGAAACAAGGATCTGGTGATAATAATAAAGTATGACAAGGAAGGTGCTGTCATATTTAGAAATGATGAAGGCCTGAAGATTATTAGTTTTGGAAAATCCAGATTTGGGGGTAAAGATATATGATGTGTTGATGTCATGGTTATCTAAGGTCTCATTTACAACTTGTTAAGTGTCAGTCATCTTTGTGACTTGGGAAATTCTATAATCCTTACCAATAAGGTGTGTATAATTAAGGAAAATATGGTGTGATTGTTTGTAGGGAAATAACACAAAGGGGAATCTATACCTTGTGAGTGGATAAAAAGATATGTGATTTATTTACAAGGAAGAAGAAAATAGGTTGTTCTATAAATGTTGTGGTCATATCAACCAACCATCCTAGGAAAATGTGGTGAAATGTGATTCTGTTTGATATCAACCTAAGTTATTACATTATCGTGTTGAGAATGTGTTGATTCAACAATTTCATTAATTTATTTTTGATTTTGATTCTAAAAAATACACATGTTTTCATTACTAATGAAGTTACTACAAGTGAATTTTAGGATGATAATTATTGAAATAATAATTATTTTTTTGAGATGAATAGTCATTATTTAATCCATGGGTTGTTATTTGATTTATCAAAGTATAAATTATTATGGATGTTTTTGAAGGTAATTTTGAAACATTGTTCATACGCTACATTGTATGTGGAACATATGGTTTGGGATCCCTATGTTTGGGATAAAAGTATGGATCAAAAACCCTAATTTTGGAAGAAAAAATATGTTTGAAGAATAAAAATATGGTTTATTATCCATAATTTTGTAATTAAACATATATTGTCAACTGTAATTTTGGAGTTTATCGCTATGTACAGAAACCCTATGTCTGACTTGGTCAAAAAAAAGTTTTTAATCATATATTATTTATATGTTTTCTTAAATGGTTTATCCATACATAAATATCTATTTGAATCTCTTTACAGAATGATTCAAAGGCTCGTTCTCAACATATTAAATCATTCTTATTTCTAAGGGAAGTTACAATTTTCTTTTAATGTTTTGAATTTAAATATTCATTATTTATTATGTGGTATTTATAAAGCTGTTTGAAATGATGGATCTCGATCATCATAATAAATAATGAGTTGTCATATTTCTAAATAGAGAGATATTATTCTTCTAAATATACATATGTGCGCTCAAAAATAATAAATAATTCATCACCAATAAAGATACACTTTGGATACATACATGTTTTGATCTAGTTGATCAACTAGTTAAATCTACCACCATATTTTATTGTTAATATTTTCTCATAGTTCAATAAATCAGTAATTATAGATACACTTTGAATAAATATATCTGTAATAATTTTATTATTTCTTCTCTACTACCATATAAATAAATATTATTTTACATTGAAATATATTTTTCTCCTATTATGTTTTGTTAAATATCATATACAACTGTTAGTTTCTACTCCAATTGTTTTCCAAAGCTATTTCAATATCTATATCTTAATCTTTTTTGTTCAGTGTATTGGAAGCTCATACTTAGTCATTGGTGGAGTGTCAGATTATCACACTAATCTATAGATATTTTTAGTTTCCTTTAAAAGAATAATAAGGCCCTATAAAATCCTTGGTTTAAGGTTTTAACCGCATGTACTCAATTGTGGAGATCCTTGCCAAAATGATCTACTAGTGAAAATCACCAAGATCACAGAGAGAGTGTAGGGGAGTAGAATAGAGAATTTATATGCCCCAAACCACTATATATCATCTTGTTATATACTTTTATTTATTTATTTCCACTTCTCATTAATCTTTAAAGAGACAAGTAAATGATCACTTCATTTTAAGAGGGATGTCATGAATCTATCAAAATGTTTTTAAAGAAAACAATTCTCCCCCTCTTGTGTCTTTTACTAGACTGTTCTGACCAAAAAATTTGTATTAGTGGTTGGGATTTTATAGAATATTGAAGATTTATTTTTTATATATCAAGCCTAATTTATAGATCCAAATGAAGATAAATCTCAAATGGATGATCTTATAGAAGGTATGTCGATGACCTATGATTATTATTTTAATGGTGATAATTATGGATGCTAGAAAGAACACATGATTATTTATTGGAAAAATCCTGGAATACAAGTTTATTTAAAGATACTAAATCCCTATGAAATTCTAAAATAATATCTGTAAAAATATAATGATGCTCAAGAGAAGTAACATGTTATTAATTTTAGAGCAATTAATGATATTATCTATGGATTAGGAACTGATGAGTTTAATATAGTTTCTCAGTGTTCTAATTCATATGATATGTAGAAGACCATTTCTGTTTCCTATGAAGGAACTGATAATATCATATACATAATATAAAATACATAAAAATTGAATTTTTATTCATTCAGGATGAATGAAGATGAAATCATCACTCCGATTAATGGAATATTGATAGAAAATGTCAACAATATTGCTTCCTGGGGAGATCCAATTAAAAATCAGATTAAGTGTTAAAAGTTATATGAGTTTTAACTATATAGTGGAATGGAGTATCTACTTAAATTCTTCAATCTACACTTGTTAAATAATTGAAAATGAAACAACTGATTAACATGTTGATGATGTATGAAGTTGAGATGCCAGTTGTTGTTTAAAATCATGTTTCTATCAAAAAAGGAAGATACTACACTTAAAAATATCATGGAATAATCTTTTGATTCAATTTATTTATATTCAATAAAAAAATTATCAAATATTACTAGAATATTTGGAAAAATTTATGATAAGAGGAAGAAAAGGAATAATGAAGACATATTCTATGAATGCAAAGAGAAATGTCACATAAAGTCTAAATATCCTATAATTAAATATCAAAGGAAATCTAATTATAAAAGAAATGGAAAGAAATTCATGAATACTAACTAGAGTGATACTTATTATTCAAGTGATAAATATACTATAAACTCTAAATCTAGAATTAAAAAAATGGTAAATCGATGGGTTATGGCTCATGAGAATGATATACACACTTCTTACTCTTAGTGTTTTTATTATGAAAATATTTATTATGATGAATTAAATAAATATTATTTTATACTTGAAGAAAAATTTTAATCTTTAAAGAAATATCATAAAAATATTATAAAATATTATGATGTTATTTCTATTGATAAAGAGAGTTTGGCTAACTAGATTTCAAATTTAAGATCTAACCCTTCCAAAAATTCTTATTCTTTTCATGAAATTAAAATTAAAGAATCATTCTCTTAAGTTGAAACTTTAAAAAAAGCTTCTAGTATGCATATTAAAGGGGAAAATTATTTTAATCAAATCCTCAGTCAAAATTAAATTCATAAAGGAAAACTCAAAATTAGTAGTTAGGGTGAGAAACCCAAACTATATAGGAATTATTTTGTACCTGGTTAAGTTGAAAAAGTATATCATTTGTTAAATGTTTTTACTATGGAATAAATGTAAATTTTTCTAATGAATATTATTTTATAAAACCTTGGGTTTCTGGTATTAAACATGTCCATTATTTAAACATACTATCATGTAAAAATCAAAGAGTCACTACCCAAAATAAACATGTTTGGTTTCCTAAGTCTTTAGTTACTAACATTATCAGACCCAAAATCATATGGGTACCAAAAGGAACTTTTATTTGATACTTATAAGGTATACACCATTGGAATTAACTGTTATATAATTAAGTGGATGCTTGAAAAAATGTGGAAATTTCTTTTAAATGAAAAACTCATAAAGATGGAACTGTTAATCCAGGAAGTATCTCATTTTCACTTTAATACTCAATTTAAATACACTGAATATTTTCTACAGGGGAAGAGAAACTTTTAATCATCTTTATTCTTAAACTATTAAAACTCTTATCAATCTATAATTTTATTCAATTAATCATTCTGTTGAATTATTTTTGTAAATATCATATATACTCCATAATGATTATTTAATTACAAATGTAAAAAAATTTATAAGGTGTTAAAATATCCAAAAACTTTTTTTTATATATTCTTAAAAATATTATTCTAGAAAGATATAATTTAGGGGGAGTTTATAATATTATATTATATTAAGTATTTAAAAATATTGGTTTATTTTAATTTAAAATATTATTCATAATTTTTTCATTAATTTTAAAATTTATTTTCTAAGAAATGTTATTCAATTACATAATGTTATCTTTAAAAAACATTTTTCTTACATAAAACTATATTTTCAAACTTAAAAACTGAAATTATTAATCTATCTTTTGGCTCTATAATATTAAATTCCACTTACAATCAATTAGGATGAATCCATTCTTCTTACTCTTTCAAACCTTAAAATATTCTTCTCAAAACCTCTTAAACCTTTTTGTCTTTATACTTTGAAATGTCAAACACAAATACTTATGAAGAATATAGTTCAAGTGGCATGAGGAGATCTAGAACTTTAAGATCATAGGAATTTTTTTCTTAAAAGATAAAGTGAGTTAATTATTTTCCTGATGCTGTGAATGATCTAGTTGGATAACAATTAGTTTATTTTGTTAAGGATTATTTAGAAAAATATTCTGAAAAAAATAAATAAATACATAGTTTTTAAGAACCTAAAGTTAAGTCTTCTCAAGTAGTTAAATATAGAATACCCTCTTTAGAGTATTTTTTCAAGTTTAATCTCTTGAATGAAGAATTAGTAAAGATGCATGAAGATATAAAAAGATATAGAGAAGCATATGAATATTTGGAGAAATATGCACTTTCGAAAATAGTTTTTGATACTCTTCAAAGGATGTATCAAAGTTTACAGGAAAGATCAATTTTGAAAAGAGACTTTGGTGCGTTTAAAGTGGATATGATAAGTTGAATGGAGACAATCAGACATGAATCTATTAAAAATTCACATCTTAGTGATCTAAAAGAGTTTTTAGTCAAACAGTTCTCATCTTCTTCAATAGATCAATGATCTGCATATACTTAAAGGATAATAGAAAAGTTTTCAAAAGTTCTAGCCACTATGAATAAAAGAGTTCAATGTTTGGAGAATACAGATGAACCATTTAATCCCTCCTAAAAAACCAATTCATTTCTTTAAATATAACCTATCCTATCTCAAAGCCAAAATATTTTTTTAAATCTAAATATTTTATTTTTATTATGTTTCTATCAGTTTATATACCATTTTTCTTATGAAAAATTCCCATTTATATATTTCTTAATTTCTTTTTGATGTCAAAAAGGGGGAGAAATATATATAAGGGAGAAAAATATATGGGTATAAATATATGTGAAATCTAGAAAACTATATGGGGATAAATGTATAAATAAATGTAAAAAATATATAATTTATATTGACAAATTTATTTGTAAAAATATATTTCTTTATGATGGAAAACTCTGGTTGAAATTTATATATTCTTATATTAGTAAAATATATTTTCTTATTCATGTTTATATCTATATTTTTTATATGGGTTTTGTGATCATCAAAAAGGGAGATATTTTTGAGCATATGTTGATTCAATAATTTGATTAATTTATTTTTGATTTTGACGCTAAAAAAACACCCACATTTATGTTATTAATGAAGTTACTTCAAGTGAATCTATGGATGATAATTATATGAATGAATTTTTTATTCTGGATGAATATTACATCTTTAATCCATAGGAAGTTATTTAATTTCTCAAAGTATAAAGTATTCTGGATGTTTTTGTAAGTAATCTGGAAACACTATTCATACCCTACATTGTAAGAAGAACATATGGTTTGGGAACCCTATGTTTGGAATAAAAGTATGAATCAAAAAACCTACTTTTTGAAGTAATGCTACATTTTTGGAATAAAAATATGGTTCATCATCACTAATTTTGTAATCAACCTTATATTATCAACCATACTTTTGGAGTTTATCGCTACGTAGAGAAACCCTACATTTGAGTTGGTCAACAATAGAGTTTTGAATTTTGGATTATTTCCATGTTTTCTACAATGGTTTTTACAGAGTTAAATATCTCTTTAAATCTATTTAAAGACTGATTCAAAGGCTCATGATCAATGGATTAAATTGTTCTTATTTCTAAGGGAACTGATGATTTTCATAGAATGATTTGAATTCATATATTCACGATTTATTATATGGTATTTCTAGAGTTGTTTAACCTAAAGGATCTCGATCATTAGGATAAATACCAAGATGATCTATTTTTAAATAGAGATACATTTTATTCTTATGAATATATATATGTGTGATAAAAAAATAATGAAGAAGTCATCACCTCTAAAGATACACTTTGGAGACGTACATGTTTTGATCTAGTTGACCAATTAGTTGTTACTGCTGCCATATTTTGTTGTTAATATTTTTCTGTAATTCCAAGAACTTATAAGATATATAATCTGAAGAAATACATATTAAATCATTACCCTAGTTTTTTTTCTACTTTTCTATAAATAAATCATATTTGATGGAGAAATATATTTTTATGCATCTATCTTTTATTGAAGATCATATACAATTGTTAGTTACTACTACAAAAATGTACTGAAGCTGTTTCAAACTCTACATCCTAAGATTTTTTAGTGTATTGGATGCTTTTACTCAGTCATTGGTGGAGTTTCAATATCTCATACTATACTTTGGATATTTTTTGATCCCTATAAAAGAATCATAAGGCCCTATAAAAGCTTTATTATAAGGTTTCAACTACTGATACTCAGTTATAAAGATCCCTAGAAAAAGGATCTACTATTTAAAATAACCAAGCTCATTGGGAGAGTATTTTCAGAGTATAATAGGGTATTTCTGTTCCACAAACCACTCTATATGATAGTGTTCTATCATTTTTTTATTTATACTTCTCACTCATCTTAAAAGCGAGAAGGAAATGATCACTTCATTTCAATAATGATTTTATGAATCTATCAAATTGTTTTTAATGAACAAAATTTACCCCCCTCTTGTGTCTTCATCCTGACCATTCTAACATAATAGATCATACCCATACATGAAATACTTTCCAAAAAGATAATATTACTCAAAAAACATATAAGGAAAAAGATCAAAGGTCAATAAGAGTACTTGAACTAGTTCATATTTATGTTTTTGGACATATTTCACCAAGATATATTGATGGGGAGAGATATTATGTCCTTTTCATTGATGATTTCAGCAGAATGGTATGATTTATCACCCACGAGTGCAAGGTGTTTAGTTACATAACACAATATTGAAGGGAAGCAGAAAATATTATAGGTCAATAGATCTGGAAGCTCTGAACTGATAATGGAACACAATTAAAAAATATATAAGTGGTGGATTATCTTGAGAAAAATGGGTTAAGGAACCATGTTTTGGTAGTAAGAACTCTATCACAAAATGGAGTGGCTGAGAAAAGAAATCAGATTATCTACAACATGTAAAAAATAATTCTTAATCATAAATAAATTCTAGAAAAGTTCTATAAATAATCAGTTTTGGAAACATTATACATCCTTAATAGAGACTTATTATGTCTAAAGGAAGAGAAGACTCCATATGAGTTATGGTATGGAAAGAATCCAACATTAAAGTGCTTTTGAGTTTTTAGGAGTAAATGTTTCATTCTAAATAAGGGGAAACATAAGAACTTTTAATCCTATGGATATGAAGATATATTTATTGGATAATCAAGAAAAATAAAAATATATAAATGATTCAATAAGAGTTTGGGAAAACTTTTAGGAAAAATGATGTTGTTGGGGTAGAAAATGAGCAGAGTCGTCAATAAATCTAGAAACAATCTCTAAATGATAGTGATGAAGAGATGAAAATATCATGGGGAGTGTAATTACCTAAGGTATATTTAGAATAATATTCAGACGATGAGAAGTATTAACACAAACATGTATCTATATAGAAACTGAATAGATGAGCAGAAATTGATAAGAAGAATATCATCAGTGACTAGGAAGCGATGGTCCAAATAAAAAGAAAGAAGTCTCTATAGCTAGAATCCTTCCCATATTAGTTAGAACTAAATTTTTTTGAATAAGTAGTTAGATATGATAATTGGGTTTATAATATGAATGAAGATCTTGAAAAAATCAAAAATAACCAAACATGGGAGATTATATCAAGGCGGGTAGATAAGAATGTCATTTAGACCAAATGGGTTTTCTAGAACAAACCAAATGAAGACAGAATGGTAATTAAAAAAATCATGGATAGTGTGATTTAGGTACTCCTAGATTGAAGTAATTGATGCAGATGAAACATTTTCACCTATTTTAGGGATGGAGACAATTCAATTATTCTTGGGCACAATAGTACAAAGGAAATTCAATGTTTTCTAGATAGATTTCAAATCACCATTTTGGAATGGGGTTATGGAGGAAGAGTTTTACATTTAATATCCATATGATTTCTTTATCTATGAGTATGAGAACATGGTTTGTTGGATGAAGAAGGATTTATATTGGATGAAATAGGCACTGAGAGTGTTGTATTCAAAACTTGATTAATTTTTGAAGAGACTCAGTTTTTAGTGTGGTGGATTTGATCAGAATATATATTTCAAAAACGAGAGTGATCAAAGGATGATGTTTATAGTGTGTTGATGATATAATATTTTGGGGGATCAGATGAAGTGCAATAAAAATTGCTTTTAGAGTTAATTAAAAGTGAGTTTGAAATTTCAATGATTGGTGAACATCCATTTTTCCTTGGTTTATAAGCAATGCATGGAATTAATGAAACATTCATTTCTCAAACAAAATATTAAAAGGAAATTATGAGAATATATTTAATAGATAATTTCAAGTATATGATGACTCTAGTGGCTACTTGGATGAAACTATCATGAGATGATAAAGGTAAAGTAGTTAATGTCACCGAATATAGGTATATAATTAGTATTCTATTGTACTTAATAGCTACATGACCTAATATTTTTTTTCTATATTCTAAGTGGAGTGGTATCAAAATAATAACAAAGAAATACACTAATTTTAGTGAAAATAATACTTTAGTATATCAAGGATTCATAGGATTTTATTTTTTTATACAATGAAATTTTTTGATAAGAGTTATTGGGTTATACAGATACAGATTGGGAAGGTTCATCGGATGATAGGAACTCAGCCTCAGGTGGTGAATTCTATCTTAGTGAATTGTGTTTTTATTGTCTAATAAAGAAACAAGATATCATTTAGTTGAGTACTGCAAAAGTTAAATATATTTCTGCTACTCAATATTGAATGCAATTATTATGGGTGAAGTAGTATCTTGAATATATGTGAGTTGAAGTGAAGTCTCTGAAAATAATCCATTATGATAATTAAATTTCGATAAATCTTAAAACAAATTATCAATCACTCCTGAACAAATAACATTTAAATCAAGTACCATTTTATCAAGGAGAAGGTGGAGCATGGTCTTGTGAAGTTGGATTATGTGGTTGCAGAACTACAAGTTTCAAACATTCTGAAAAAGCCCTTACCTATAGAATCATTTGAATGATATCGAATCAATCTAGTAGTTTAGTAAACTTCCCACACTTAAAAAAGTGTTTATGTGGGACCCTATCTCCCTGAGGTATGGTGTATTTTTACCTATGTGATGATATGTTTTCTTTACCATGTTACAAACCTCAAAGAAGTGACCTTTGGGTTCATTGACAGAGGATGATAAAATTTCTTTATCAAGATAACAGGAAAAGAAAATAGGGGAAGTAATGATAAATAAAGAGTTTTTAAATCCAAAGATGTTGAATATATTCATTTAATATTTATATATCATGACCGATGGGTCTTATGATGAAATTAGTTTCCTAGTGGGTTTGAAGAGTTGTTATTCTCATGTGCCATCATTCTCTTGGAGATAATAAAATGGTTCTACTACTAAGGAAAAGTTCAAAAAAGGGTGTTTCGAGAATAAAGTGATTCATTGATGAAATTCTCATGCTACTCTTGTTTCCCATGCCAAGAATGGATCATGTGGTCTTAGAGTATGTGTTGAGAGAATCAATGTTCACTATCTAGAGACGTAGGATGAAATTTGTGGTTATATATGGACAAGCACAAAGTTTTTTCAACAAGTCGAAGGTAAAAGATTAAAAGAATAATTAAAGGGTGAAGAGTTGTTAACAAACCTGAAGGGATAGATTGTTGGAAAAAATTCCATCAAGGTGACTTTGTAATGTTTTTGGGTTGATTATGTTTTTTGAAAAACTTGGTTAACAAGATCAACTATGGAGTTCAAATATGATTTTTTACTAGGTATATTGACAGATATTCAAGACAATGATATGGAAGCTCTGGAAGTGGATCAATAGGTTGTGGGTGAAGGACCCCGAAACAACGTGATAGGGGATGGGTGAATTATGGTGTTAACATCTTCTTCTAAACTAATAGATCTTATTCCCACATTGGTAGAAACCTGTTAAACGTATCTGATGAGAAATTTTAGAAAACAAACAATCATATGAAAAGTGAATACATAACAATTTTAATTGGTTCACCACCAAGGGATATGTCTAAGGAGCATACACCAATATGTTTTGAGTCATACCAAAGTCCACTAATATTCAATAGTTATGGAGTACAAAAGTTTAGCACAATAACTCTATGCCAGGTGCACTACCTTTACATGGTTTTAAGGATAACACACTACGTCCCTCATATCAATTCCATTGACTCCCCTTGCTCACTGCATTGGGAAGAATATGAACTTAGTTTATTGAATAGAAGGTTACTTTAACGGGCTGACATTAAATAATGCATCCTCAAATATGGGTAGATTCTCTTTTAAAGTCTCGTTTTCCCATATAAATGTAATATACTATTCCGTGTACTATTTATTTACAAACTTTTCCTCTATGAACTAGCCTTCTTCCTCTACGTACTATAGTTCTCTGCATACCACTTCCACATACTACCTCTTCAAACTACAACCACGTACTGCCTATGAAAATTGTGTCTGCATACTAACTTATCAAACCACATTTGGGTACTGATTCTTCTCTACAGACTAAAACTCCTCCTGCGGACCAAATCCTCCTCCACAAAATATCTTCAGAAAACCGTCTTCTGTGAACCATATTCTACAAACCATCTTCCACTAACTGTCTTCTGTGAACCGTCTTCCGCAAACCATTTTGGTCTTCACTTAATTCCTTTCAAATTTATAATCTCAGTCTCTTTTTTAGGGTTGTCTTTCCATAAACCACTTTTTGAATTCTTTGAATTACTCTTAGATTTTTAATCTCTGTCTTCTTTTGTGGGGTTGACTTCCCACAAACCACATCTAGACTTCACTAAATTCATCTCCGATTTTTAATCCAAATCTTCTTTTTCAATGAATGGATTAATGCTCCTTATATATGAAAATAGATATGCATAATCCACTAAATTTAGATTTACCAAATCTTCTATAAGGAACCACCTTTACCGTGTACTGTGCGTCTCCCATGAACCATTTTCCCTATACGATCCGCATACCACCAATATTCCTTCGTAGTGGTTGAATTCTTCCTTGAACCGATTTCCACCTTATTTTCACCAATGATAAGCCATCTCACAAACCAGCTTTTCCACGAACCTCTCCACCTCATTTTTACCTATGAAAATCCATCCTAAAGACCATTTTCTATCCACGTACTGTGAACCTTCCTATGAGCCATATTCATCCCGTGAACCGTTTTTCATTAACAATCAGCATATTATCCTTCGTGGTCGCATAACGCCACTACACAGAAATCCCACCTTTTCAATTTTTCCTCACCAAAACACATACCTCATATAAATTCAATGAAATATCCTTTATTGTATGTGAACCAAGCATGATAGACTCCTTTTCATAAAACCACCCTTTTCGAAAATAATAAAATCTTGATTTTGAGGCACAAATTTTTTTCAAACACTGGGAAACTGCACCACCTTAAAGATATGATTTGGCTTGTTCTATAATAATCTTTTTCTTGAAAACCCCTTGATCAACCCAATGTGGATTAAAAAAACAAAAACCACACTCCAATTCCAAAAAAGAACTTCCTTGGGTCCAACAGTGGGTATAAGGTGGCAGTGTTTCTTAGTGTTTTACAATTTTTAGGGTCTAAAATTTGGAGGAAGGGAAGAGTTTCAAAAAATATAGATTTCCAAGAATGCCTCATGAAAATATGGAAAAGTCATAAAATTCACAAAAGATTAGAATTTTAAAAAATATTGATGATCTTTGAAATATTGGGGATTCATGGAAGAATGTTTCATGAAAATAGTAAGTTTCGTGATTATGATAATTCATGGAAATGTTTTATGAAGGCAATGAGTTTCATGAATAGATTGAATAGTTTTTTGAAATAGTGATAGTGAGCAAGAAAGTTTTATAAAAAGGAAGAAACATCTATAAATAGGTGGTTACCCCCTATTTTGAAGAAGCAAAGCCTTAACGAAGATTCAAAGGTTCTGAATTTATAAAAGAGTTTCACAAAGTATTTTCTTACATGAATGTTTCATAAGAACATTAGTTACATGAAGAAACAACTTGTGTCAACATGAATAAGGTAGTTTCTCAAGATTACATATAATTTCATGAAAATTTTGGGTTTTGTAAAAGTTTGTGGGTTTTGGGAAAGTACGAAGATTTGTTAAAGATTGTAAAGTTTCATGAAAGTTAAGAAAGGGTTTCAAGAAAGTGAATCTTACACAAACTAGATGAGATTGCCCAAAAATTCTATGGTAAAGTGGTATTCATAAAGTGGATAAATATTGAACTTCATAATGAACCAAATAAGGTGTAAACTATATTGATTCAAGTGATAAATTGGCGAACCTTTTAAAGGAGAAGTGAGTACACTTCAGTTGAGAGAGTAGTGATCTTTCAAATTATGAATGGTAGTGAACTAGGAGGGATAGTGAATCCACTCTAAACTTTGTAATAGCAATACGATTTAGTGGATTTGGTACATTAGAACATTTCTTGTGTGTGATCCTTGGATATAGCCCAGTGTGGGTGAATGAAGTAAAATTTATGTGCCTTGTTCATGCTTTTATTTCTTCTCATACATTACTATAGGAAATAGAGAGAATACTATTTTGTTTAAAGATGAAACAAGCTTCAAAGGGATAGTTGTTTTAATATTTCATGCCATGATTCACCCCTTATCAGGGTATTTAACTTGGTTAGGATAATAACTGCTAATAGAGAAGGTAGGAAGCCTCTAATTCATTGGGAAATCACTAAGGGGGAGATTTTTGGATTCCCAAATGAATGAAAGTGTGTACCCTATGGGTCATGGTTATTGGATATAGGGGTGTCGTGGTGTAATGTATGGGTGTCACACCATGACACTTGTTTACCTATATCACATCAGAGATTATAGGGGTGTTTGGAATTTTATATAATCCCCAACCATTCCCCTCCCCATCACAAGGCCTTGTTTAGAGGGTGATGGGTAGTGAGCTACCCTGGTGGGCAATGAGCCCTTGTGAAGAACAAAACCACGAGGGAGTGACCCAAAGTGGAAAATATTGTAACAGAGGGTCCTATATCCCCAATGTAGATCCAACATCATAGAATACATAAGGGTTTTTTATTTTGAGAATTTGATAAATTTTTTGTGTTACCTATGATATGTAAGGGAAATCAAGGTCCATATATAAGGGACAAAGAATTTTTCAAAAATTAAAAATGACGATTTTTCCTCCATATTTTCTATAAAATAATTAAAATCAATCATTAATAGAGAATTATATTATAAAAGTGGATTAGGGATTTTTTAGACTAGAACACACTGGTAAAGACCTATAATATTTTCTCATCCTTCCTTTCATCTTAAATATAGATCTTCACCAATTATTTTTGGTTATTCATGTTATTAATTATAGGGAGTATCCATTAAAAGAATAACTATCCCAAGGTCCTTGTTTCTAGTTTCTCTCACCATATCTCTATTTTTTATCGATGGTTCCCTAAATTAGTGATTTTGTCAAATTTAAAAATTCTTTCTAATTGAAGCTAGATCGACTAGTTTTTTTAGTCTATGGAGTCCTACATATTCTAGGTAGGTGGTTCCTAGTTATTTATAATGTTATTCATGTGTTTATGATTTTGTGATAATTGGGTGGGGAAGGGTTGTGTATGAGAGACCGATAATGGAACCACTTGTTGTTTTTATTATTTATAAGAGATACCTTGGGGTAGTATCATATGGTAGATGATGATTTTAACCTAGTTTGGTTTAGTTTTATAGTTTTATAGTTTGATGGGAATGATTTCTCATATTGTACAGTGGTGATTATGGGTTGTGATGATTGATATGGTTAGTTTGTGTGATGCAGATGGTGTTGACCATTGAAACTATAGTGATAAAAGTTCATTAAGGTGTGGCATAGGGATGGTGATAGTAATTCACTATGGGGTTTTGGACATTGGGTGTCACGACCCGTCCTCGGGGCCCATGTCATGACTACCCCAAGCCCGCCTTCCATAGGCCAGGGGCTGGCGACTAGAACCAAGGCGTAAATCCCAACAAAAGGGAAGGCATTGCCTTTGAAAAGTAAACAAGCACCACAGAGTAAGCAAGCGGAAAAGTAAACACTAAGTAAAAACTGTACAAGCTGTGCTGAAAGTAAAAGGGGCCGGAAATACAAGCCCAACTGTAAAGTACAACTGAAAAGAGAAATAGCAACTGAAAGGAAAAGCCGCAGCGTCGAGCCGTCCTCTGGAAGTCCCACCTGAAGGGTGGGTACAGATAGCCTCCACAGCTCCTCGGTCCAGCCATCCGCTCCGAGTACGTCCCGCCCAGTGGTCCACCTCCAGGTACCGTCCTGCTCCGCACGCCTCCACCTCGATCAGCGCTGCCCGTCGTCTGCAACCAACACCACGAAGTACGGGCATAGCCCGTGCAGGGGTGAGTATAAGCTACTCAGTAGGGACCCCGAGACCCCCGAAGGTCTCCCGAAATCCACAAAGGATAATCCACAAAGGAAGATACAATCACAAAGTAACATCTGACACAACTTAGGTATATGCCCATACATATACCTAAGTCATCAATTCCCGTTCGGCTCCAACGTCCGAGCCCAAGTACAACCCAGTCCACACAGGAAAGAAAACGTAAACCCACACAGGATAGCTCAACACAATCCACAAAGGAGAGTAAATAGTAAATCCACACAGGATAGCTCAACACAATCCACAAAGGAGAGTAAATAGTAAATCCACACAGGATAGCTCAACACAATCCCCAAAGGAGAGTAAACAGTAAATCCACACAGGATAGCTCAACACAATCCACAAAGGAGAGTAAACATGATTCAGTTCACACAGGTATACTTCTTCGGATGACGATAAAGATGATCACTGATCCATCTAAGTCATCGGACCCATGAAGGATCGATAGGTAACTAACCCCCGCAAGACCCACACAGGATCGGCCCCACACAGGACCTGTAGGTGCTGGCTCACACAGAACTGCTGAGCGCTGACCCACACAGGATCGGACCCACACAGGATCGGGCCCACACAGGACCTGTAGCACTGATCCATGTAGGATCGCTGAGTGCTGTAGTCATCGCAGTCCACTGAGGATCTCTGCACAGCCGTCGTCGCAGTCCACTGAGGATCTCTGCACGATCGTCGCCGTAGTCCACTGAGGATCTCTGCACGGTCGTCACTGTCGAAGTAGCAGTCGCAGCCAGCTCTAGGGTTCCCACACACAGCAAGTTCGTTCGGGAGGGTCCGCTCCACGAGCCGAGAGGCCGATACATCAAATGTCACAAAGTCCGAAGTTGATGTATCTAAAAGTTCCGTATCGTCAACAAGAACTCAACGCCGCAGACGGCGCGTCAATCGGACGCCCGGTCTGAGAGTTATTGGCTTTTTCGTCCTAGGGGCCCGGTTGGTTTTTACGGAAAAACCAACCCAACCGTACTCCGCCTACGTCCAAACCTCGGGCAGAGTATTCCAAAAGATCCGTCTCACTTAGAGGAACTCAACAAAGCTGACGGCACATCAATCGGACGTCCATAGCTCAAGATATGAGCGTTTCCGCTCTGAGGGCCCGGTTGGTTTCGTGTACGAACCAACCCGGCCGAACTCAAAGTATTCCTAAACCTTGAGTGCGATATACTGAAATGACCGTCTCAATTCAAGGATCACGTTTCCGCTAACGGCGCGTCGTTTGGAGGCCCGTAGCTCAAGTTACGGGCGTTTGAACGAAAACCGCCCCGAAGACGGGGGGTCCAGGCCCGGGTCGACCCGGCCCGACCCCCCTGGGTCGGCCGAACTTGGTCCGACCCGGTCCGACCGGTCTGGCTCGGCCAGGGCCGATCTGGCTCTGCTCGGCCGAGCGGCCGATGCGGGGGGAGCCGCCGCCCCGCGTGACACCCCCGCGACACCCGCGGGGTGTCGGCCAGACAGCTGGACGCGGCTGAAGCCGCGTCCCGAGTGACGCGGGGGGGAGCCGCCGCCCCCACGTGACACCCCCGCGACACCCGCGGGGTGTCTTCCTAGCGACCAGATGCGGCTTCAGTCGCGTCCCGTGCACGCCGGACCCACGCGGCCCCGGGTCCGCGGGCGCCGCCGCCGCGGCCGGTGCCGCGGCGGTCTCGTCCGGCGGCGCGCCGGGCGCCGTCGCCGGCTTCCGCGGGCCACCGGAGTCGCTCTGGTGGTCCGTTTTCCTTCCCGTCTGCGCCGTTGTTCCTCCCGGGATCCGTTCTTCACTGCAGAATCATCAAACATCCGTTGCGGCACGTTCCGTCATCGCCCGTCAAATCCGCACAACCACGAAGAACGGCGGAGGGTTGTCGGGCCGTGTTCGTTTGGCCCGCACCCTCCGCGTTAGATATAAACAACGGGAGAACCTTTATTCCACACATGAAACAACAATTTAAATAAATTAAAATTTTTCACGAATCTGGTTCTTTAACTTTTTAAAGAAACATTTACGGGAATATAAAAAGGGGTAATTCCAAAATAATTCCCTACCTCGTAGTCGCGCGTGAGCGTTCTTCGCGGAATTGTTCGTCGCGGAAGAAGGGGTTCGTCGCGTCGTCGTAGAAGGGCGTCGCGTCATCACGGAAACCGGCGTTGAGTCGGCGAACTCAACGGGCCAAGAACAAGAGATTTAATTTAATTATAATTAAATCCGTGTTTCGGTAAAAACCAGAAAGGAGATTTAAAAAAAGAAAAACCGAGACTCTTACCTCAAGCAGCCGATCGAATATCCGTCGCGGAGGAAGAGACGTCGTAGAAGAACGTTGCAGGAAGGGAACGTCGGCGTCGCAGATCACGGCGTTGCATTGTCAATTTTTGGGTTTGGCGTTCTTCGTCGGAGGCCGGCGTTCTTCGTGTTCTTCGCGTTCTTCGCGAAGAAGGATAAAGGCATGAGGACTCTGTCAAACCTCTCAACCAGTAATCCTCCAAAAAGATTGGTTGGTCTTATTTTATTATTACGCCAATAAACGAAAAAAAGTTAAGTAACGACGCATCAATTCGTTGAATTAATTCAACGAAAGAAACAGCTCATTTAATTTACGAAATAAACCGCCCAATTAAATGGTCTGTTAAAAATTTAAGAAAACGCGTCAGTTGACTTTCATAATGACGGGTTTTCGCGGGTGCGTTACTTAGCGGAAAGAAACGGCGGGGCTCGTACGGGCCCCACCTCACAAATATCCTACCAAGAGGGTAGGATATTTCTGGATAGCACCCTATCCAGTTCAACATAGTTTAAGCCGCTTTTAAGTGGCTTTAAGTGGCTTCCAAGTGGCTTAAGTGAAATAAAATAAAGTTGTCGAAAAATTATTTTATTTCTTAACTTTAAGCCTGAAAATTAAAAACCACACTCGAGCAAACGCAACTCCGGAAGAGGCGTTTCTAAGCGAATATCGGCGCTGCGATTTAATTGGTGCCCTCAGAATTCGATTCCGGGCACCGGTTCAAAAGTTAGAAAAACCCGCTCGTCCGTTCACTGAACGTACCTGAGCCAAACTTTGGAAAATGATTCCGAGCACACCGGGCCTCGGAATCAGGTGCCGTCAGAAACTGCGCTCTTGTAAAATTCCAAAGGAAATTAAGAAAAAAATTTCCTTGAAATGTACGGGTCTTTACATTACTCCCACCTCAGGGCTTTACGTCCCCGTAAAGATACATCATAAACTAGGGAAACAAATGTGGGTACTGAGCATGCATTTGAGCCTCCCGCTCCCATGTGCTCTCCTGGAGGTTCCCGTGCTGCCATCTGATGCGCACAAGAGGAATCGATCACCCACGTAGGACCCGCTCCTGTCAATCCTCTATCTCCACCGGGACCTCCGCAATAGTCGCCCCATCATCCATGTCTAGCTCCCCATAGTCAATGATGTGCGTCGGGTCGTGCACGTATCTCCTCAACTGAGATACGTGGAAGACGTCGTGCACCTGGTGCAATTGAGGTGGCAGAGCCAGGTGATAAGCCACCTCACCAATCCTGCTGAGGACCTGGAAAGGCCCGATGAAGTATGGAGACAACTTGTCGCCTCGGCCAAATCTCCGCAAACCACGTCGAGGTGAGACCCGCAAGAAGACGTGGTCGCCATCCTCGAACTCTAGTGGCCTCCTCCTCCTGTTAGCATATGACTTCTGCCGGCTCTGTGTTGTCCTCATCCGCTCTTGGATGACCTGGACCCTCTCTGTCGTGTCCCGGACCATCTCTGGTCCCACAAGTGTTGACTCCCCAGGGTCTGTCCAACACAAAGGAGATCTGCAAGGCCTGTCGTACAACGCCTCGTATGGTGCCATCCCGATGGTGGAGTGGTAGCTGTTGTTGTACGCGAACTCCACCAAGGGTAGGTGGTCCTTCTAGCTGCGACCAAAGTCGAGGACACATCCACGGAGCATGTCCTCGAGAGTCTGAATGGTCCTCTCCGTCTGACCATCCGTCTGAGGGTGAAAGGCGGTGCTCAGACGTAGCCGCGTCCCGAACGCCTCCTGCAACCCCTTCCAAACCTGGGAAGTAAAGCGAGCGTCCCGATCGGAGACGATAGTCAATGGCACAACGTGAAGCTGTACAATCTCATGAATGTAGAGACTCCCCAATCTCTCCACTGAGCCCTGCTCTCGGATGGGTAAGAAGTGTGCCGACTTGGTGAGTCGGTCAACAATCACCCAAATGGAGTTGTGACCTCTGGAAGTGCGTGGAAGTCCAGTCACGAAGTCCATAGATATGCCGTCCCACTTCCACTCCGGTACCTCCAAGGGCTGTACCAAGCCTGCTGGTACCTGATTCTCTACCTTCACCTGCTGGCAGGTGAGGCACCGTGAAACGAACTCTGCCACAGCCTTCTTCATGCCCGGACACCAGTGCTGTCGTCTGAGATCCTGGTACATCTTCGCCACTCCAGGATGTACTGCCAAAGGAGAAGTGTGAAACTCTCTCAGCACCTCCTCTCGTAAAGTGACTGGTACCAAGGTACGTCCTCTGAAAAGGATGTCGTGCTCTACTCCAAGGGAGAAACCATCAGGTGCCTGTCCCGAGGATATCTGTGCACGCCGTGTCTCACAGTTAGCATCCCCACGCTGTGCCTCTCTGACCCGCTGTAGAAGTGGAGGAGAGACTGTGAGAGACTGAAGGAAGGCTGCTCCGTCTCTATCCACGAAGGATATCTGCAAAGCGGCTAGCTGCTCTGTGGCCTCCTCAAGTAGCTGGATGCCCGTCCTCCTGCTGAGGGCATCGGCTACCACGTTCCCCTTCTCAGGAGTATAGACTATCTCAAAGTCATAGTCCTGGAGGAACTCGAGCCATCGCCGCTGTCTCAGGTTCAGGTCCTTCTGAGAGAAGATGTACCTGAGACTCTGGTGGTCAGAAAAGACTGTAAAGCGCTCACCCATCAGATAGTGCCGCCATGTCTTCAGAGCGAAGACCACTACTACCAACTCCAGGTCATGGGTAGCGTAGTTATGCTCATGCGGCCTCAACTGACGTGATCCGTAGGTGATCACTGCCCGCTCCTGCATCAGGACACATCCGATTCCGGTCCCTGATGCATCGCAGTAGACTACGTATCCAACTACCTCCTCAGGAAACCTCAAGATAGGTGCGCTGGTAAATCTCTGTCTCTGCTCCTGGAAGCTCTGCTGACATCTGTCTGACCACACGAAGGGTTTCCCCATCTTCGTCAATGCTGAGAGTGGCGCCGCAACTCTGGAGAAGTCCGGCACGAATCTCCGATAGTATCTGGCTAGACCCAAGCAACTCCGCACCTCCGTCACGCTCTTGGGTGGCTCCCAAGCTAGCACTGCCTCGATCTTCACGGGATCCACAGCAACTCCCGCCTCAGAAATGACGTGCCCCAAGAAGTGGGCCTCACGTAACCAGAACTGGCACTTCGAGAGCTTGCCATAAAGCTGGTGCTCTCGGAGTGTGTCTAGTACAACCCGCAAGTGGTAGGTGTGCTCCTCCTCCGTGGTCGAGTACACCAAAATGTTGTCGATGAAGACCACGACAAATCGATCGAGGTATGGCTGGAAGATCCTATTCATGAGGCTCATGAACACTGCTGGAGCATTGGTTACGCCGAAAGGCATAACCAAGAACTCATAGTGGCCATACCGACACCTGAAGGCCGTCTTCTGCACATCCTCGTCTCGAACTCTGAGCTGATGATAGCCTGACCTGAGGTATATCTTCGAGAACCACCGTGCTCCCTTGAGCTGATCGAAGAGGTCATCAATCCTGGGTAGCAGATACTTGCTCCTCACTATCACCTGGTTCGGGCAACGATAATCGACACATAGTCGCAAGCTCCCGTCCGCCTTCTTGGCGAACAAAATCGGCGAAGCCCAGGGTGAAACACTGGGTCGGATGAACCCCTTGCCCTGAAAGTCCTCCAACTGTACCCGTAGCTCTCGAAGCTCGGCGGGGGCCATCCGATATGCTGGAGTGGATATCGGGGCTGTCCCGGGGTACAGATCAATATAAAAGTCTACCTCTCTGTGAGGAGGTAGCCCTGGAACGTCGTCGAGGAAGACGTCCGCATACTGATCCACCACTGCAGGAAAACTAGGACTCCGCACGTCCACTACTCCAAGGATGAGGCTAGCCAACTGATGAGTGATGGGTTGTCCTCTCCTCTGCGGGAGTCCATCCTGTGCTGCAAAGGCTCCCTTCTCGCCGGTGAAGGTGAACCTGCTCTCGTCGGTGCGCACACATCGCACCTTGCGCCTAATGCAGTCAATCTGTGCATGGACAGTAGATAACCAATCCATGCCCAAGATGACGTCGTAAGGCCTCGACGCTGTGTCACGACCCGACCTCGGGGCCCGTGCCGTGACTACCCCAAGCCCGCATTCCATAGTCCAGGGGCTGGCGACTAGCACCAAGGCGTAAATCCCGGTAAACAGGGAAGGCATTGCCTCTATAAGTAACAACCACCACAGAGTCAGCAAGCGGAAAGTAACTACAAAGTGCAGAAAAGTAAAGGGGGCCGGAATACAAGCCCAACAGAAAGTACAACTGAAAAGGAAAAGAACAGCAACTGAAGAAAAGACGGCGGCCTCGTGTCGTCCACTGGCAATCCCACCTGAAGGGTGGGTACAGATAGCCTCCAGGCTCCTCGGGTCCCACGTCCGCTCCGAGCACGTCCCGCCCAGTGGTCCACCTCCAGGTACCGTCCTGCTCCACGCCCCAATCGTGATCAGTGCTGCCCGTCGTCTGCATCCAACACAACAAGGTGCGGGCATAGCCCGTGCAGGGGTGAGTATAAGCTACTCAGTAAGGACCCCGAGACCCCCGAAGGTATCCCGAAATCCACAAAGGATATAGCACAAAAAGGAAGGTGCAATCACGAAGTAACATCTGACTCGACTTAGGTATATGCCCATACATATACCTAAGTCCCCACTTCTAGCTCTGCTCACGAGCTCAAGAACAACTCAATCCACATAGGAAAGCAAGACTCAAATCCACAAAGGAGAGTAAACAGTAAATCCACACAGGATAGTTCAACACAATCCACAAAGGAGAGTAACATAAGATTCAGCTCAACCAGGTATACTTTTTCAGATGACGTCAAAGATGATCACTGATCCATCTAAGTCGTCGGACCCACGAAGGATCGATAGGTACTAACCCCCGCAAAAGACCCACATAGGATCGGGCTCACACAGAACCTGTTGGCAGTGGCTCACACAGAACCGGTAGTAAGGACCCACACAGGATCGGGCCCACACAGGACCTGTAGCACTGATCCACGTAGGATCGCTGAGTGCAGTAGTCGACGCAGTCCACTGAGGATCTCTGCACAGTCGTCGCCGCAGTCCACGAAGGATCTCTGCTCTGTCGTCGTCGCAGTCCACGGAGGATCTCTGCTCTGCCGTCGTCGCAGTCCACGGAGGATCTCTGCTCTGTCGTCGAAGTCACAGCCAGCACTAGGGTTCCCGCACACAGCGAGCTCGTTTAGGAGGGTCCGCTCCACGAGCCGAGAGGCTGATACATCAACTGACACGTAGTCCGAAGTTGATGTATCCAAAAGTTCCGTATCGACAACAGGATCTCAACGCAACAGACGGCGCGTCAAACGGACGCCCGGTCTGAGAGTTATTGGCATTTTCGTCCCAGGGGCCCGGTTGGTTTTTAGGGCAAAACCAACCCGACCGTACTCCGCCTGTGTCCGATCCTCGGGCGGAGTATGCCAAAAGTTCCGTCTCACTTAGAGGAAACTACCACAGCTGACGGTACGTCGATCGGACGTCCGTAGCTCAAGTTATGAGCGTTTCCGCTCCGAGGGCCCGGTTGGTTTCGTGTACGATCCAACCCGGCCGAACCCAAAGTCTTCCGAAACCTTGAGTATAATATATCGAAACGACCGTCTCGATCCAAGGATCGCGTAGCCGCTGACGGTTCGTCAATCGGAGGTCATAGGCCCAAGATATGGGCAAAAGACCGAAGAGGGCCCGAAAACGGGGGTTCTGGGCCCGGGGCGACCCGGCCCGAACCCCCCCTGGGTCGGCCGAACCGGGTCTACCCGAACCGGGTCGACCCGACCCGGCCCGACCCGGCTAGGCCGGGTCCGGTCCGGCCTGGGCGCGGCTCGGCCGACCGGACCGGCCGGCTCGGCTTCGGCCGAGCGGCCGAAGAGAAACCGCCGCGGGTTTGACCCGCGGCTTGGAGGAACGCGGCCCGCGCGGGCCGCGTGCTGGGTGGCCGGACCGCGGAAGCGGTCCGGCGGTTCGCCGCCGCCGCGGCCGAGCCGCGGCGGATTCCTCCGGCGGCCCGCCGGGCGCCGCCGCCCCCGGTCGCCGGCGCCGCCGCGCCGGCGACCCGCGCCGCCGCCGCCTTCCGCGGGCCGCCGGAGTTGCTCCGGTGGCCCGTTTTGCCTCCCGTCTGCGCCATAGCTCCTCCCGGGGGCCGATCTTCACTGCGGGATCAACGGATCGCCCCTGTCGCACGGTTCGTCGTCGTCCACCAAATCCGCACAACAAAAAGATCGGCGGAGGGTTGCCAGGTCTTGATTGTTAGACCCGCACCCTCCGCGTTAGTCATAAACTCAACGGGAGGAAAAGAAAATAACCAATCAACAATTTTAAAATAAATTAAAATTGTTCCGTGATCGGGTTCTTTATTTTAAAATAATAAACACGGGAAATAAAATATTCCAACAACCCCTACCTCGAAGTCGCCGTCGGACGTGAGGTCGTCGCGGAATCGCTCGTCGCGAAAGGAGGGGATCGTCACGTCGTCGCGGAAGAGACGTTCGTCGCACCGCGGGAAAAACGTCGCACCGACGATCTCCGGATCTAGAACAAACGGATTTAATTAATTAAATCCGTTGTCATTGAAAATAAAAAGGGAGAATTAAACGATCCGTTTCTCACCTTAGTTGCCGAACGAGGATCGGTCGCGGAAGAAGAGGCGTCGCCGAAGAACGTCGCGGGTAGAGCTCGTCAACGTCGCAGATCACGGTGTGCGTCGTCGAATTCCGGTTCCGGCGTTCTTCGCGTTCTTCGCGTTCTTCGCGTTCTTCGCGTTCTTTGCGGGGAGGGTGGAGGCTCAGAGGATTCGCACAACGATAGCAATCCTCCAAAATAGACAAGTTTGTCTATTTTATTAATTTGCCAACGAATGCAAACGCGTAAGTAACGACCCATTAAATTCGTTGAATTAATTCAACGAATGAAACAGCCCATTTAATTCATGAAATAAACCACCCAATTAAATGGTCTGTTAAGAATTAAGGAAAACGCGTCGGTTGACTTTTCAGTTATTTTGACGGGTTTTCGCGGGTGCGTTACTTAGCGAAAGAAACGGCGGGGCTCGTGCGGGCCCCACCGCACAAATATCCTACCAAGGGGTAGGGTATTTCCGGATAGCACCCTATCCGCTTTAACTCAGTTCAAGTGGCTTCCAAGCGACTTCCAAGCAGCTTAAGTGAAATAAAATAAAGTTGTCGCACAACCTTTATTTTATTTCCGACTTAAAGCCCAAAATTTTAAAAACCACGGTTGAGCAAACGAAACTCCGGAAGAAGCGTTTCTAAGCAAATACCGGCGCTGCGATTTCATCGGTGCCCTCAGAATTCGATTCCGGGCACCGGTTCAAAAGATAGAAAAACCCGCTCGTCCGTTCACTGAACGTACCCGAGCCAAACTTCCGAAATTGATTCCGGGCACACCGGGCCTCGGAATCAGGTGCCGTCTGAAGCTGCGCTCTTGTAAAATTCCAAAGAAAATTAAGGAAAAAATATTTCCTTGAAATTTGCGGGTCTTTACATTACTCCCACCTCAGGGCTTTACGTCCCCGTAAAGATACATCAAAAACTAGGGGAACAAATGGAGGTACTGAGCACGCATCTGAGCCTCCCGCTCCCAAGTACTCTCCTGGAGGTTCCCGTGCTGCCATCTGATGCGCACAAGAGTAATCGACCGCCCACGTAGGACCCGCTCCTATCGATCCTCGATCTCCACTGGGACCTCCGAAAAAGTCGCCCCATCGTCCACGCCCAGCTCCCCAAAGTCGATGATGTGCGTCGGGTCGTGCACGTATCTCCTCAGCTGAGACACGTGGAAGACGTCGTGCACCCGGTGCAACTGAGGTGGTAGAGCCAGGCGATAAGCCACCTCTCCTATCCTGCTGAGGACCTGGAAAGGCCCGATGAAGCGTGGAGACAACTTGCCGCCTCGGCCATATCTCCGTAAACCACGTCGAGGTGAGACACGCAAAAAGACGTGGTCGCCATCCTCGAACTCTAGTGGCCTCCGCCTCCTGTCAGCATATGACTTCTGCCGGCTCTGAGCTGTCCTCATCCTCTCCTGGATGATCTGGACCTTATCTGTCGTGGCTCGGACCATCTCTGGTCCCACGAGTGCTGACTCCCCAGGGTCTGTCCAGCACAACGGTGATCTGCAGGGTCTGCCGTACAACGCCTCGTATGGTGCCATCCCGATGGTGGAGTGGTAGCTGTTGTTGTACGCGAACTCCACCAAGGGTAGGTGGTCCTCCCAGCTGCGACCAAAGTCGAGAACACATGCACGAAGCATGTCCTCGAGTGTCTGTATGGTCCTCTCCGTCTGACCATCCGTCTGAGGTTGGAAGGCTGTGCTCAGATGGAGCCGCGTCCCGAACGCCTCCTGCAACCCCTTCCAAAGCCAGGAAGTGAAACGAGCATCTCGATCGGAGACGATAGACGATGGCACACCGTGAAGCCGTACGATCTCCTGGACGTAAAGACATCCCAAGCTCTCCACTGAGCCCTGCTCTCTGATGGGTAAGAAGTGTGCCGACTTGGTGAGTCGGTCGACAATCACCCAAATGGAGTCGTGACCTCTGGAAGTGCGTGGAAGTCCAGTCACGAAGTCCATAGATATGCCGTCCCACTTCCACTCCGGGACCTCCAAGGGCTGTACCAAGCCTGCTGGTACCTGATGCTCTGCCTTCACCTGCTGGCAGGTGAGGCATCGTGAAACGAACTCTGCCACAGCTTTCTTCATACCCGGCCACCAGTGCTGTCGTCTGAGATCCTAGTACATCTTCGCCACTCCGGGATGTACCGCCAAGGGAGAAGTGTGAAACCCTCTCAGCACCTCCTCCCGTAAAGCGACTGGTACGAAGGTACGTCCTCTGAAAAGGATGTTGTGCTCTGCTCCAAGGGAGAAGCCATCAGGCGCTTGACCTAAGGATATCCGTGCACGCCGGGTCTCACAGTCAGCGTCCCCATGCTGAGCCTCTCTGACCCGCTGTAGAAGTGGAGGAGAGACTGTGAGAGACTGAAGAAAGGCTGCTCCGTCTCTATCCACGAAGGATATCTGTAAGGAGGCTAGCTGCTCCGTTGCCTCCTCAAGTAGCTGAATGCCCGTCCTCCTGCTGAGGGCATCGGCTACCACGTTCCCCTTCCCAGGAGTATAGACTATCTCAAAGTCATAGTCCTGGAGGAACTCAAGCCATCTCCACTGTCTCGGGTTCAGGTCCTTCTGAGAGAAGATATACCTGAGACTCTGGTGGTCAGAAAAGACTGTGAAGCGCTCACCCATCAGATAGTGCCGCAAAGTCTTCAGATCGAAGACCACTGCTGCTAACTCCAGGTCATGAGTGGCGTAGTTCTGCTCATGCGGCCTCAACTGACATGATCCGTAGGCGATCACGGCTCGCTCCTGCATCAGGACGCACCTGAGTCCAGTCCCTGATGCATCGCAGTAAACTACGTACCCAACTCCCTCCTCAGGCAACCTCAGGATAGGTGCGCTGGTCAATCTCTGTCTCAGCTCCTGGAAGCTCTGCTGACATCTGTCTGACCACACAAAGGGTTTCCCCTCCTTCGTCAAGGCTGAGAGTGGTGCCGCAACTCTGGAGAAGTCTGGCACAAATCTCCGATAGTATCCGGCTAGGCCCAAGAAGCTCCGCACCTCCGTCACGCTCCTGGGTGGCTCCCAAGCTAGCACTGCCTCGATCTTCGCGGGATCCACAGCAACTCCCGCCTCAGAGATGACGTGCCCCAAGAAGTGGACCTCACGTAACCAGAACTGGCACTTTGAGAGCTTGCCATAAAGCTGGTGCACTCGGAGTGTGTCTAGCACAACTCGCAGGTGGTAGGCATGCTCCTCCTCAGTCGTCGAGTATACCAAAATGTCGTCAATGAAGACCACGACAAATCGGTCGAGGTATGGCTGGAAGATTCTGTTCATGAGGCTCATGAACACTGCTGGAGCATTGGTTACGCCGAATGGCATAACCAAGAACTCATAATGGCCATACCGACACCTGAAGGCCGTCTTCTGCACGTCCTCGTCTCGAACTCTGAGCTGATGATAGCCTGACCGGAGGTCTATCTTCGAGAACCACCGCGCTCCCCTGAGCTGATCGAAGAGGTCATCAATCCGTGGCAGCGGATACTTGTTCCTCACTGTCACCTGGTTCAGGCGACGATAGTCGACACACAGTCGCAAGCTCCCGTCCGCCTTCTTGGCGAACAATATCGGGGAAGCCCAGGGTGAAACACTGGGTCGGATAAACCCCTTGCTCTGCAAGTCCTCCAACTGTACCCGCAGCTCTCGAAGCTCGGCGGGGGCCATCCGGTATGCTGGAGTGGATATCGGGGCTGTCCCGGGGTACAAGTCGATGTAAAAGTCTACCTCTCTACGAGGAGGTAGCCCTGGAACGTCGTCGGGAAAGACGTCCACGTACTGGTCCACCACTGCAGGAAAAACTGGACTCCGCACGTCCACTGCTCCTAGGATGAGGCTAGCCAACTGATGAGAGATGGGCTGCACTCTCCTACGCGGAAGTCCATCCTGTGCTGCAAAGGTTCCCTTCTCGCCGGTGAAGGTAAACCTGCTCCCGTCGGTACGAACACATCGCACCTTGCGCCTAAAACAGTCGATCTGGGCATGAACCGTGGATAGCCAATCCATGCCCAAGATGACGTCGTAAGGCCTCGACGCCGCTACAAGGAGATCCCAGCCGAAGCTCTCGCCTCCTAGAGTAAGCTCACACTGCCGGCACTAGTGCGTAATCGTCGAGTCTACTCCCGTAGGAGTCTCTAGCCGTAAGGATCGAGCCAACAGCTCAGTCGGAATCTCCGAGCTCCGAACAAGGGTAGAGGCTATGAAAGAGTGACTCGCTCCTGTGTCTATAAGTACTGCAGCAAGGGTGGAATAGACACAGATCGTACCTCGAATCATCTCTGGCATGTCGGGGTCGTAGGCCTCCACTGCCTGGAGCTGGGCCTGTCCCTGCCCGCCAGCTCCCTGTGGTCGAGGTGGCCCTCCTGGTGGTGGTGGGGGTAGAGCCTGGAAGCGTCACCCACCACCCGCTGCTCGGCCAGCTCCTCTGCCTCGTCCGCCTCCTCCATGCGGACCGCCACGGTCGACCCTCTGCCTCTGCCTGGGTGGCCCCTCCACCGTCTGCTGCTCCTCTGATCGGCGAGTCGGGCAGTCACGAGCCATGTGACCCTGCCCGCCGCAGGAGTAGCACAGCCTGCCTCTCGGAAGGCTGGCACTCCGTTGTGTGCCCCGCACTGCTGAGCCGGTGTCCTGAGGCCGTCTGCGTGGGGGTCTAGTCTGCCTGGACCCGAGAGTCATCCGTCGGCTACCTGCTGCCGAAGACTCAGCTACCTGCCGCCCTGCGCTAGGTCTCGCCGCTGAAGAAGGCTCTGCCAAGAAGCTCTCGATCAGGAGGGCTCGCTCCAGCACTCCCGCCTGGGTCGGAATGCTGAGGGAGATCAGCGACGCCCGAATCTCCTGCCGCAAGCCCTGCTCGAAGGTCCGGGCCCGGAAGAAGGGGTCCCGTACCATGTCGGTCGAGTAGCGAGATAGGTCAGTGAACCTCGCCGCGTACTGAGCGACCGTCATGCTGCCCTGGCGCAGCTGGAGAAGCTCCTGGATGCGCACCGCTCGGAGGGTGGCCGGGACGAACTCAGAGCGGAAGAGGCTCTCGAAGTCCGTCCAGAGCAAGGATGCCTCATCGTGAACCTGGAGCATCAAGTTCCACCATCGTCCTGCCGCCGCCTGCAGGAGGCTCGCCGTGAGAATCACCATGAGATCCGCTGGTGTCCTCACTAGCCTAAAGATCCGCACCACCGCCTCTAGCCAGTCCTCGGCGGCCTGGGGGTCCGCCTCACCACGAAACCTGGGCGGTCGCTGGCTCTGAAACTCATGCAGTGCCCTGAGGCGACGTGCATCGTCAGCGTCTAGTACTGGTAGCATCGGTGGCTCGGCGGGTAAAGCTACCACCGGTGCCACTGCTGGCAAAGGGCCCTGCACCGAGGCCTCGTCGCTCGGTGGGCTGCCGTCGCGCCCTACACTCGAAACCCTAGCTGGCTGTCGTCGCGGGGCCATCCTGAAAAGGAGAACAAGAGCACCACAGTCAGAACAGTATACCTGGTGAGCTGACACAAGTAATCACAAGGAAAACTTGAGACTTTCATGAAGCAGATCAGTATACCCGGTGAGCTGACACAAGTAATCACAAAGAAACTTGAAACACACACGCAATCAATGTTTTCATGCATTAAGTCAGAAATCAGGAGTCAGGGTCCTGGTGTACGGATACGTCGGCCGCCGCACCAACACTGGGCTCCCTGAACTGATAACCACACTCAATACACTAAACACTATTGCTTCATATAGAAAGAAAAGACGATCAGAGTCTGCGGTAGAACCGACCACCTCTGATACCAATTGTCACGACCCGACCTCGGGGCCCATGCCGTGACTACCCCAAGCCCGCCTTCCATAGGCCAGGGGCTGGCGACTAGCACCAAGGCGTAAATCCCGGTAAACAGGGAAGGCATTGCCTCTATAAGTAACAACCACCACAGAGTCAGCAAGCGGAAAGTAACTACAAAGTGCAGAAAAGTAAAGGGGGCCGGAATACAAGCCCAACAGAAAGTACAACTGAAAAGGAAAAGAACAGCAACTGAAGAAAAGACGGCGGCCTCGTGTCGTCCACTGGAAATCCCACCTGAAGGGTGGGTACAGATAGCCTCCAGGCTCCTCGGGTCCCACGTCCGCTCCGAGCACGTCCCGCCCAGTGGTCCACCTCCAGGTATCGTCCTGCTCCACGCCCCAATCGTGATCAGCGCTGCCCGTCGTCTGCATCCAACACAACAAGGTGCGGGCATAGCCCGTGCAGGGGTGAGTATAAGCTACTCAGTAAGGACCCCGAGACCCCCGAAGGTCTCCCGAAATCCACAAAGGATATAGCACAAAAAGGAAGGTGCAATCACGAAGTAACATCTGACTCGACTTAGGTATATGCCCATACATATACCTAAGTCCCCACTTCTAGCTCTGCTCACGAGCTCAAGAACAACTCAATCCACATAGGAAAGCAAGACTCAAATCCACAAAGGAGAGTAAACAGTAAATCCACATAGGATAGTTCAACACAATCCAAAAAGGAGAGTAACATAAGATTCAGCTCAACCAGGTATACTTTTTCAGATGACGTCAAAGATGATCACTGATCCATCTAAGTCGTCGGACCCACGAAGGATCGATAGGTACTAACCCCCGCAAAAGACCCACATAGGATCGGGCTCACACAGAACCTGTAGGCAGTGGCTCACACAGAACCGGTAGTAAGGACCCACACAGGATCGGGCCCACACAGGACCTGTTGCACTGATCCACGTAGGATCGCTGAGTGCAGTAGTCGACACAGTCCACTGAGGATCTCTGCACAGTCGTCGCCGCAGTCCACGAAGGATCTCTGCTCTGTCGTCGTCGCAGTCCACAGAGGATCTCTGCTCTGCCGTCGTCGCAGTCCACGGAGGATCTCTGCTCTGTCGTCGAAGTCACAGCCAGCACTAGGGTTCCCGCACACAGCGAGCTCGTTTAGGAGGGTCCGCTCCACGAGCCGAGAGGCTGATACATCAACTGACACGTAGTCCGAAGTTGATGTATCCAAAAGTTCCGTATCGACAACAGGATCTCAACGCAACAGACGGCGCGTCAAACGGACGCCCGGTCTGAGAGTTATTGGCATTTTCGTCCCAGGGGCCCGGTTGGTTTTTAGGACAAAACCAACCCGACCGTACTCCGCCTGTGTCCGATCCTCGGGCGGAGTATGCCAAAAGTTCCGTCTCACTTAGAGGAAACTACCACAGCTGACGGTACGTCGATCGGACGTCCGTAGCTCAAGTTATGAGCGTTTCCGCTCCGAGGGCCCGGTTGGTTTCGTGTACGATCCAACCCGGCCGAACCCAAAGTCTTCCGAAACCTTGAGTATAATATACCGAAACGACCGTCTCGATCCAAGGATCGCGTAGCCGCTGACGGTTCGTCAATCGGAGGTCCTAGGCCCAAGATATGGGTAAAAGACCGAAGAGGGCCCGAAAACGGGGGTTCTGGGCCCGGGGCGACCCGGCCCGAACCCCCCCTGGGTCGGCCGAACCGGGTCGACCCGACCCGGCCCGACCCGGCTAGGCCGGGTCCGGTCCGGCCTGGGCGCGGCTCGGCCGACCGGACCGGCCGGCTCGGCTTCGGCCGAGCGGCCGAAGAGAAACTGCCGTGGGTTTGACCCGCGGCTTGGAGGAACGCGGCCCGCGCGGGCCGCGTGCTGGGTGGCCGGACCGCGGACGCGGTCCGGCGGTTCGCCGCCGCCGCGGCCGAGCCGCGGCGGATTCCTCCGGCGGCGCGCCGGGCGCCGCCGCCCCCGGTCGCCGCCACCTTCCGCGGGCCGCCGGAGTTGCTCCGGTGGCCCGTTTTGCCTCCCATCTGCGCCATAGCTCCTCCCGGGGGCCGATCTTCACTGCGGGATCAACGGATCGCCCCTGCCGCACGGTTCGTCGTCGTCCACCAAATCCGCACAACAAAAAGATCGGCGGAGGGTTGCCGGGTCTTGATTGTTAGACCCGCACCCTCCGTGTTAGTCATAAACTCAACGGGAGGAAAAGAAAATAACCAATCAACAATTTTAAAATAAATTAAAATTGTTCCGTGATCGGGTTCTTTATTTTAAAAGAATAAACACGGGAAATAAAATATTCCAACAACCCCTACCTCGAAGTCGCCGTCGGACTTGAGGTCGTCGCGGAATCGCTCGTCGCGAAAAGAGGGGATCGTCACGTCGTCGCGGAAGAGACGTTCGTCGCACCGCGGAAAAAACGTCGCACCGACGATCTCCGGATCTAGAACAAACGGATTTAATTAATTAAATCCGTTGTCATTGAAAATAAAAAGGGATAATTAAACGATCCGTTTCTCACCTTAGTTGCCGAACGAGGATCGGTCGCGGAAGAAGAGGCGTCGCCGAAGAACGTCGCGGGTAGAGCTCGTCAACGTCGCAGATCACGGTGTGCGTCGTCGAATTCCGGTTCCGGCGTTCTTCGCGTTCTTCGCGTTCTTCGCGTTCTTCGCGTTCTTCGCGTTCTTCGCGGGGAGGGTGGAGGCTCAGAGGATTCGCACAACGATAGCAATCCTCCAAAATAGACAAGTTTGTCTATTTTATTAATTTGCCAACGAACGCAAACGCGTAAGTAACGACCCATTAAATTCGTTGAATTAATTCAACGAATGAAACAGCCTATTTAATTCACGAAATAAACCGCCCAATTAAATGGTCTGTTAAGAATTAAGGGAAACGCGTCGGTTGACTTTTCAGTTATTTTGACGGGTTTTCGCGGGTGCGTTACTTAGCGAAAGAAACGGCGGGGCTCGTGCGGGCCCCACCGCACAAATATCCTACCAAGGGGTAGGGTATTTCCGGATAGCACCCTATCCGCTTTAACTCAGTTCAAGTGACTTCCAAGCGACTTCCAAGCAGCTTAAGTGAAATAAAATAAAGTTGTCGCACAACCTTTATTTTATTTCCGACTTAAAGCCCAAAATTTTAAAAACCACGGTTGAGCAAACGCAACTCCGGAAGAAGTGTTTCTAAGCAAATACCGGCGCTGCGATTTCATCGGTGCCCTCAGAATTCGATTCAGGGCACCGGTTCAAAAGATAGAAAAACCCGCTCGTCCGTTCACTGAACGTACCCGAGCCAAACTTCGGAAATTGATTCCGGGCACACCGGGCCTCGGAATCAGGTGCCGTCTGAAGCTGCGCTCTTGTAAAATTCCAAAGAAAATTAAGGAAAAAAAAATTTTCTTGAAATTTGCGGGTCTTTACACGCTGCTACAAGAAGATCCCAGCCGAAGCTCTCGCCTCCTAGAGTATGCTCACACTGCCGGCACCAGTGCGTAATCGTCGAGTCTGCTCCCGTAGGAGTCTCTAGACGTAAGGATCGAGCCAATGGCTCTGTCGGAATCTCCGAGCTCCGAACAAGGGTAGTGGATATGAAAGAGTGACTCGCTCCTATGTCTATAAGAACTGCAGCAAGGGTGGAATAGACACAGATCGTACCTCGAATCATCTCTGGCGCGCCGTGGTCATAGGCCTCCGCTGCCTGGAGCTGTGCCTGTCTCTGCCCGCCAGCTCCCTGGTTCGGCCAGGGCCGGTCCGGCTCGGCTCGGCCGAGCGGCCGACGCGGGGGGATCCGCCGCCACGCGTGACACCCCCGCGACACCCGCGGGGTATCGGCCAGATAGCCGGACGCGACTGAAGCCGCGTCCCGAGTGATGCGGGGGGGGGGGGGGGGGGGGAGCCGCCGCCCCCGCGTGACACCCTCACGACACCCGCGGGGTGTCTTCCTGGCGACCGGACGCGGCTTCAGCCGCGTCCCACGCGCGCCGGACCCGCGCGGCCGCGGGTCCGCGGGCACCACCTCCGTGGCCGGTGTCGCGGCGGTCTCGTCCGGTGGCGCTCCAGGCGCCGCCGCCGGCTTCCGCAGGCCACCGAAGTCGCTCCGGTGGTCCGTTTTCCTTCCCGTCTGCGCCGTTGTTCCTCCCGGGATCCGTTCTTCACTGCGGAATCATCAAACATCTGTTGTGGCACATTCCGTCATCTCCCGTAAAATCCACACAACCATGAAGAACGGCGGACGGTTGTCGGGCCGTGTTCGTTTGGCCCGCACCCTCCGCGTTAGATATAAACAACGGGAGAACCTTTATTCCACACAGGAAACAACAATTTAAATAAATTAAAATTGTTCACGAATCTGGTTCTTTAACTTTTTAAAGAAACATTTACGGGAATATAAAAAGGGGTAATTCCAAAATAATTCCCTACCTTGTAGTCGCGCGTGAGCGTTCTTCGCGGAATTTTTCGTCGCGGAAGAAGGGGTTCGTCGCGTCGTCACGGAAGGGCGTCGCGTCGTCGCGGAAACCGGCGTTGAGTCGGCGAACTCAACGGGCCAAGAACAACAGATTTAATTTAATTATAATTAAATCCGTGTTTCGGTAAAAACCACAAAGGATATTTAAAAAAAGAAAAACTGAGACTCATACCTCAAGCATCCGATTGAAGATCCGTCGCAGAGGAAGAGACGTCGTAGAAGAACGTTGCAGGAAGGGAACGTCGGCGTCGCGGATCACGGCATCACGTCGTCGATTTCCGGGTTCGGCATTCTTCGTCAGAGGCCGGCGTTCTTCGCGTTCTTCGCGTTCTTCACGAAGAAGGATAAAGGCACGAGGACTCTGTAAAACCTCTCAACCAGTAATCCTCCAAAAAGATTGGTTGGTCTTATTTTATTATTACGCCAACAAACGAAAAAAAGGTAAGTAACGACCCATAAATTCGTTGAATTAATTCAACGAAAGAAACAACTCATTTAATTTACGAAATAAACTGCCCAATTGAATGGTCTGTTAAGAATTTAAGAAAACGCATCAGTTGACTTTCATAATGACTGGTTTTCACGGGTGCGTTACTTAGCGGAAAGAAACGACGGGGCTCGTGCGGGCCCCACCTCAGAAATATCCTACCAAGAGGGTAGGATATTTCTGGATAGCACCCTATCTAGTTCAACACAGTTTAAGCCGCTTTTAAGTGGCTTCAAGTGGCTTCCAAGTAGCTTAAGTGAAATAAAATAAAGTTGTCGAAAAATTATTTTATTTCTTAACTTTAAGCCCGAAAATTAAAAACCACACCCGAGCAAATGCAACTCCGGAAGAGGCGTTTCTAAGCGAATACTGGTGCTGCAATTTCATCGGTGCCCTCAGAATTTGATTCCGGGCACCGGTTCAAAATTTAGAAAAACCCGCTCATCCGTTCACTGAACGTACCTGAGCCAAACTTCGGAAAATGATTCCGGGCACACCGGGCCTCAGAATCAGGTGCCGTCAGAAACTGCGCTCTTTTAAAATTCCAAAGAAAATTAAGAAAACAATTTAATTGAAATTTACGGGTCTTTACATTGGGGTTATGTACACACAATACAGAGCTCGTGTGGTGGTTTTGACCACACATCATGGGTGGTATAATCCATAGTTGGGAGACTTATGGGTGATGGTGTTAACCATCGATATAGAGGATACATAAGACATAGTTTTCCATAAAAGTTGACAAATATCACCACATAAGAGTATGATGATCATGGAATTATGAGGTATTTCTGGGATCATAAGACTAAGGATGATAAAAAGGTCTAAATTCCCATGTGACTTGTAAAATTGTTAGTGGACGTGCCTTTGGGGCATTATAGTTGAATTTTTATAATAATTCCATGTGATAAATAATTGGTTGGAAGGATGAGGGAAATTCTAGTATGATAGATTATGGACATATCATTCCAATTATGTACTAGTTAAGGCAAGTGAAGCCTCACTTATGGCTAGTTGGGATTGAGTGGAGTAGGTTGTACGATGTGTTTTTATTTCTATATATTATTCATTTTATAAATTTGTATATATATTGATATTAACTAGGGGCACCATTGGTGGTTCTCAACCAAGTTCATACTCACACCCTTCTTGGGCCATCTAGGATGCATCTAAACACTATGTATCATGGTATAGGTAAGGGTAAAGGTTTCACATCTGAATCCCAGTGGAGATAAATATGTAGATGGTGCATGGAATGATGATATGGTTTTATAGATGGAATTAGGGTTTCCTCGGTGCTAGGATAGTATTTATATTGATTAATTTTTTTATACATTTTTCATTGGACTGTAGGAAATTAGTTGAGTTATGTACGACTGACAGGACATGGAATATGTTCATTTAGTTGAAAGTCTGTTTGTCTTGGATTATTATTTACATTATTTAGAATTTCTTATGCTATGTTTTTGATATTATTTTTATTTATCTTTAAAGGGTATTGTATCTTGACTATCACTTTTTAGACCCTCACTGACAGTTGATAAAATTTTGAATATGAGGAGGTGCACCTTAGGTATAGGGGTGCTTCAATCTGGTTACTATAGAGAGAGACATGTCATGATGTGACAAAGTGGTATAAGAGACAGGTTTGGTATGAAGTTGTAAAAAAAGTGAGCCATATTTTTTATTTAGGACATGGTGGACTGGAGGTCTAGGAATGTGTTGAAACTTGTGAAAAATGTCGCACTCTGTACCTGACCAGAACATGTATGGAATGGATTCCAAGTTACATAGGGAAGTAGTATTTTTTTTGTTTTTATAGTTATAGTTGAGTTATTTGATCTTGATAAATTTCCATTTTATATTTTTAGTTTCTTTCTTAGACTCTTATCCCTAATATGTAAGAGGTAGTACCCATGCATCATTTTAGGAAAGTAGGGCTCACATGACACGTGTGTTCCTACTTTTGATTTCCATTTTGGTTTTAGAATAGAAAGGGGCTAGAATGTTTAAAGTGTTATAAATAACCTATATAGAGTTTTCACATATAGCGTCCCAGTGTCATTCTACTCGGTTAGACCAATGATGTGATTCATAGCGTGAATAAGTATGTGTATCATACATGTGTGTGGTACCTAACTCGGACTTGGGTAGTGGGGTCGTGATGCTAGGTGGTATGGTACTTGGGTGCAGTAAGGAAGTGTAAGGGATGGTAGTTCATGTTTACTATTATAAATTTCCTTATTTTCAATATCTAGAATGATAAATTTTTATTGGGCATATATTTGATTATCAATGTGAGGCCACCAAGGCATCCACCATTAGTGAGTATGGAGGGAGGAGACATGGTTCCACCAAAGTGTGCATCAGATGAGGCTCCTAAGGGTGGAGGTGAGAATGGGCCATTTATAGAGGTGCCATGGAAGGTGGGACATCCATGGTGGATCAAAGTATTGAGGAAAGCACTGGATGAGTAGCTTAAAGTGATATTGATGTGAGTTATATAGAGAATTGACCAGGGATCTATGGGATATGATTCATCAATGGTGTATCTAACATGGTAGTTTCAGTCATATGATCCTCCTTTGTTCCAGGGAGAGGGTGGACCCCTGACAATGGAGTACTATATTAAGTCTATATATATGATTTTTTATTCGATTGAGACACCACCAGGGAAGAGGTTAAATCTTGCTACATATATACTTATAGGGATATAACAAAATTGGTGGGATGTATATGTATATATGTGGAAGGAATTTGAGGAAATTTTATTCGATCACTTCTTCCTTGAGATGTTGAGGGTGGATAGAGCTTGAGACTTCATACACTTAGTGAAAGGAGAGAAATAAATCATGGATTATTTTGAGAGGTTTGTGGATTTTCTATGATTTGTGTTGACACTAGAGGGGGATGATATATCTAAATTGAAATGATTCAAGGATGATTTACAATATACTATCACAATAGAAGTTATAATATTTAGATTGTAACTATTTTTAGAGGAAATGAACTAGGAACTTATGACAGAGTAAAACATGGAATATGGGAGTATACTAAGATGGGAAGTAGTGTTGGTCAAGGATAGTAGTGGAGATTTAGGTAGTTAGAAATGGGGACATGAGGATACCCAGCAGGGTGGTCAGAGGAGAGGAACAATGATTCCACTGCAAATTGTATTTTAAATGAAGTGTTTTTAATGTGGGAAGATAGGGAATGTTTGAGCCTAGTGAGATCAACTACCGATAGAGTTCCTAGTACTCATCCATATAGAACATATTGATCTATTCTATTAGGTGACCTCATAGTTATCTAGGAGTCATAGATTGGGTTAGTCTTAGACATTTAAGGTAGGTCTAAGAGTGGTACCAGACACTAGGAGTTGAGATTCATCGACACGTGTGGGGCTTAGTAGAATGAAGGGGCCATTGGATATGATGTGAAGAATTGATTATTGATGATTGGTGGATATATATGGATAATTGACACATGTGGTATTGATAGGTATAATATTAATTTTTTGTTGGGAAAATTTGGGTGTGGAGTGTCTGGGTAGGTGATTCCAATGGTGGGGAGTTCCCACAGAAGGGATTGTTCAATTTTAATTGGGTTACTAGGGTGATCAAGGAAGATATAGATGCATTCAATGTTGTCTTGGTAACTTGGGAATGTAGTGAGTGAGACACATGAGTTGTAATAAGAGTTAGTCAGTGAGTGGACCGAGATAGATTGGGAACTAGCTATCATGTGGTGATGAGGTTTTAAGGTCCTAGGTATTTTGGAATAGTGGTTAGGATTGGATATTGGATCATCCTTGTGATTTTCTATTGTATAGGGGTGTTATAGGTGTTGGTATAAGCCGAGAATCAAGTATTGGGAGTTGGCCTTTACTCAGTGTTATTTTTTTAATTTTAAGAAGGATAAATGTTCTTAAACATGGATTTTATATTATTTAAGGGTCTGAAAATGTTTTGGATGGTTAGAATGAATTTTTGGAGTTTTCAGTGATTTTTGGAATTTGTGATAGTTTTCTCAAAATTTAGAAAACTCTGGTATGTAAGGGTCATAATATATAAGATTCACCCTAGGTGATATGTAAAATTAAACTCTTCATTTGTAAGAGTCATTATCTTGAGAGTTGAAAAAATGGGTAAGTTGATACGTAAGAGTAACTCTAGAGTTACCCTGTTTATGTAAATTTAACTCTGTGGAAAAGGGGATATGTAAGAGTATCTCATTCCTAAATAAAGGTTACCTTGTGAGGTGACATTTGGATAAGTGTGGAAATACCTTTTATATTTAAGAGAAAATTCTTATTATGTAAGATTCATCCATAATTGGGTTGAAAAAATAGATAAGTTTGGGAAGCCCCTATGACACTTAAAGCTAACCTTATGATATGTAAGGTTCATTTGATACATAAAGGTTATAAAATGGTATATTATTAGAATACATATGGGTCTTTCCTTTAGGGAACTTGGTTAGGTGTTGTAATTCATTGTGATAAGTAAGGTTCATTAGGGTCCATACGTAAGGGTCAGAGACTATAAAAAATTAAAAATGATGATTTTTCTATATTTTTCCTAAATTAATTAAAATGAATTATTAATGGGGAATTTTATTATAAAAGGTGGATTAAGGAATTTTCAACTAGAATCAAATGGTTATATCCTATAATTTTCTCCCATTATCTCCTTCATCTCAAAGAGTGATCTTATCATGAACCGACCTAGGTTGACCTGACATGTCACCCTATCTATCTTAAAAAAAGGCCCAAAGAATGCCTCCCCATATATTAGTGGAAACTGACTAATTACATGGGTTTTAAGAGATATAGTGGGGAGACTATACTCTCAAATCACATTATAATAATAATATAAAATAAAAAAACACATACACATCCATGAACATCAAAGTACAAAATATAAATAACTAAAAGATAAGTATGCTATAATAAATTCAATGTGGGATATAGTTTTATAGTCATTCTAGAAAAAAAATGATCACCCAATAATTTTAACACATATATAAAAAAAGAAGAAAAAAATAAGAATTTACTTCTATTACACTATACCTATAAACTGGTCTCCAACATCTATCATTTTTCTCCAACTCAATCATTAGATTGAATCTGAGTGGTCCCACTCAATCATGAAACACTGGGCCTCCACCTGATCCACTGTGTATCCTATAATCAACCCAAAAGTAGATATAAAGTCTGAATTAACACCAAAGTTCTCATAAAGGGGTGATAAATAAATCTGAGTAGGCCACCCTCAATGATGGTACTAACATTTTTTTTCATAACAAGTACATGTAACATGTGATAAACCAATACTAGCAAAGAAATTTCTGGTATGAAAATAAAAAATGAAATAAAATAAAATAGAAATAAATAACCAAAATAGAACATTTTCAAACCTCAATTTTTAAAAACCCACTCGAGATTGACCAAACCTACTTCAACCAAAGACGGAGGCCTTAGAACACACTACTCACTAATACACACAACCATTGAGAATGCACAAACATGCATGAAAGTTGGACCCTAGAATCTCCATAGACGTCCGAGATAATAAAACACACCACTACCAAGATCTTGGACTCTAATGGTACAATATGAATTGGAAACAAGAACTCTAGGGTAATATTAGAAACCCACCAAAGTCTTGGTAGTCATATAGAATGATCCAGGATAATTCGAACCATTAGCATAAAACTACCTGATTGATCCCAAACTTAGTCTATGTGCATTTCCACATCTATAATCTATCTTGTAAGTGAAAAAAATATACTGGGCCCCAAACCCCAGGCATATAGTATACTAAACTAGATGGGGGGTAAAGGTGCACTAATCCAGATCATCAATTAGATCCATAGACTAACCAAACACCAACTAACCAACAGAGGAAATAATCCAATCAAAATTATGGCTATAACCTAATCTAATAATATCCCAATGGTATCCACTCATATTAAAAACCTAAACAAGAACTAAATTAAACATCCACTCCACAAGTCATGGAAACTTGGGTCGACTAATGCATGGACCCTCATTAAAAACCATCAAAACTAGCACCAAACCTCTCTAGGTAAAACATAACCTAAGACACCCTTAATGGTCCCATGAACTAAGACATAAGTAGGACACCCTATAGGGGGATCCTATAATATAACCAAAACCTTTGGCTAAGCTTGTCACAAGAATGATAATCCAGCCTCCCAAGAATAAAACATATCCTCAAGAAACACCTCAAACACAAGATCATCCTCTAGAATCCCCATGTCTGGAAGGGAAACTTCAAACGTCACTATTCTCAAAAGGGTATTCTACATAAAACACCATTCCCATAATATCACCCACAAGGGGTCCCTCAAACCCATCTCAACCACTTCTCAATAACACCTAACTGCACTAGACACCCAACGTTGTTACCCCAACACAAATGCTCTAAGAAAAAAATCTCCAACCAAGTATTCTAAAACTTTGACTACTCAAACCTTGAGAAACTGGTCCCATTATCCAATGACCATCCAAAAGATATCACTATAAACCCCTTGAAATTACCCAGACAAGTCATTACTCATTACTTCCTTTAAGGAACTATATGAAAGATCCTAAACAAAACCCTTCAACATCCTTAATCCGAGTCAACCAACAATATCATGGCCCCCACCTTGGTCTCACATCACATCTCAACCTTCTGGAGGATTCTAAATGAAAACCCAAAAGGAATCCTTCTGTTAAACCTCACCAAAAAAAACATATAAAAAATTGACTCCAAATTCCATAAATATTTCACCATCACTTGAAAAATGAAAAAACAATCATAATGGACTATCTACAAGTTTACTTATGACTACGGGATGAAAAATAGGTGAAAAACTATAAAGATAGAAATTACATGATGTACATCTTGAGTACAAGGTATGTACCCCTAGCAATCCTCCCTAGCTATGTATCACAAACCAACTTGGCATGTACTTCCTAAGTACATGGTGTGTCTCCCTCATACATAGTGTGTAATCCACCTAGGGTACTTGGTTATGTACCCCACAAGGGGCTAGGTACAATATTTCAAATTACCTCTAGCCGTGTACCCTACATATGCTATAACCATGTATCCAATATAACCATGTTCCCCACCACATGGGGTGTCTGACCATGTAACTAATCACAACCCAAGTAGTTCTATGTGGAGTGTCCCAAACACCCATGATGTGTAGCCTTTATATTCTACTCTTATTATAAAATGAATAAAATATAGTGTGTTTTCTTTAACTACATTCCATATGATTGGGTTCTCCCAAATAGAAAATCATTGGGATTTCTTGAAACCCATGATTATCTACAAAAACTCTCCAAGGGCAGTTATGGGGTCCCAAAAAAACACATATAAGGAATTAAATATTTAAAATAATTGAACTATGATGAGATTGAAAAAAAAGATAAACAAACATCTTACCTCAGGGTGTAAAATGTTGAATCTTCGATCCAGAATCCACACACCACAACCACTACATCTTGATCTAGCTCCTTAGATGAAGGATAACACGATCCCCTCCTCTATTTATCTCTTTTCTAACTATTTTATCTTGTCCATGTGATACATAGGGAGGTAGAGTACATGATAATCCAAAGGGTAAATGAGGGAAATAAAAGGGGAAAAAGAAAAAGAAAGAAAATAAAAATAAAAAATAAAAATAAAAAGGGCCCCACCTTGTACATGGCACCTGAAATGAGTTTGAACCTCACATAGTAAAAAAACTCTTTTTTAATTCAACCACAAAGTAAAAAATTTCAATATAAGACTCTATTCAATAGGTATCAACAAAAAAAATATACTCAAAATTCTTTTTTTTATTTATCAAAGAATAAAACACAAAGTACCAAATTTAAGGAGGCTGAAAATAGTGTAACCTGAGGGAATCATTCATAACAATGAGATGAAAGTAAGCTGGTAGGGACCCGGTACAATAATACACAATGATACCGTCACTGATATTCCCTTTACTGGCCAGGATATTAGCTACAAAGTTCCCTTCCTTCCACATGTGCCTAACTCGAATCCCTGTATTCGTGAAACTCCTTCATCTTCTAACCAGATATATTAGCTCCCATGGACATTTAATGCTACCATTTATAATGCCAATTAGCATGCTCAAATATGACTCCACCTCTGAGATCTAACTTTTTTTAATATTATAGAGATACAAACCCATTTCCTACAATCTAGCCTCCTCCCCCAAAGATTTCCCTACACCGAAGAAGTAACTGAAACCTAAAAACACTAAGTCTGTCTGGTCCCAGATGGATCCACCCCTCTCATGACCCCAACTATCCAAGATCTATCCACATTCATCTTGATCCCATTTTCAGGTGGTGACCATTTAAACCAGCATCCACTAGGACATCTGCTATTATCCCCTATAGAAGTGACAAAAAACCTTGGTAGAAAGTTATGAAGGATGGAAGGAACCCCTCCAACGTAAACAAGTGGCCCGATTTCCTGAACAAAATTCTTCACACGAATTGGAAAATACAAGGATGGGAAATATCTACCATCCTTCACCAAGTTCATTGCCTCCCAGATTACCCATCACATGGCCACAAAAAGCACACTGTGAACCTTCGGGTCTCCTCCCTTTAGATCAGCTCCCCAGAACCAACTCTCCAAGAACTGAGTGATGGTCTCCCCTTCCCCAACTAATCTCATCTCCTGCCTCATAACATTCCATATTCCAACTACCTAATCACTTTAAAAAAAGGTGAAACACTAATTCGGGGCTTGGATAGGTGTAAAACTTGCATCTGGAAGCCATATCAACCCCCTTTCTATGGACATTGTTATTTGTAGGCAAAGAACGATTCCTTAACCTCCACACTAAAAAAATAATCTTCACTAGTATTTCCTTGCACCATGATTTTATAGCCCATTCCTCATGGATATTATTCATATGTCTCTCAGCTAAGAAATACTGAGTGTTAAACAATCCAGGTGAGGATCTTGTGTAGATGCATCTATGAGGCTCATCAGATAAGGAAATACCATCGTATATCAGCTTCTATTTCTATTTAAGTATGGAGTTGATAAATTCTAGGAAATTACTAGCCTATCTGAAAGTAATACCTGGAGGTGGGAACCCCAGAAAGAAGAGAGGCTCCCAACTCCGTTAGTATCCCAATAGTTAATATTACCACCCACCGAACATCTTCCTTTAGGGTATCAAAATGGTTAGTCATGTTTTTTGCAAGGCTGGACAACCTCCCAATTTGATCCCCCCACATATTCCAAAAAACTCCTAGACTAGGGTAAACACCATATTCTATGACCAGTAGAGTGGTCAAAAATTATTTCGAGATCACCAAATTTTTAAAATTACCATTTTACCCATTAAACTAATGAGAATAAAAATTTAAATTCCACTTGATTTTCTGAACTCGTAATGATGTAGTATGTTACAATGCCCCCACCATACTGCTTCTCCCCCTTGAGAAGCTTCACATTTCAACTAGTAGCTAAGGTTTCACCCCGAACAACAATGCACCCAAGACCCCTCCAATATGATGGTCATTCATTCACAATTGATTGAGGCACTCCCCACCATAAGTGTGTACTTATTGTCACCCTATGACCAAAAAAAATATACATGACCCATGTTTTATCCACTACGAAATGAAATGACTAGTCATGGTTGAATCTATCACACTTGAGAGCCAACCCAAAACACCAATAACTGACCATTCCCAACTCACCCAGAATGATTCTCTATATGATCTACAACCCACTTAAAGATAGTATCATGAAATCTAATAAAATATATTGTACTCAACACCATATAAAATCCCTCACACTACTCCTCAATCACCAAACTCAATAGGACCACTATGACAACACCAAAACTAACCAACCAACGAGTATTACACATGACTAGTGCACACATGCCTTCACACACCAAATATTTTTCCCAAAAAGTCACACTGGACACCACTCTCCCCCTCAAGGAAGAGTGATTTTCCAAGAACCTCTTACATAAACTCCCACAAAGACCTACTTAGATCACCCAAACACAATGGTCATGTGCTCCCATACAACCCAAACAAACAACCAAACCCACACTCACATGATCCACACTAAAAAAACATAGGATAATGCACCTAAACCAATAACCATGCTCATCCCACATGTCATTTATAATAAGTCAGATAACCCTCAACACTCCTCTTAAAATAACACGACATATACGACATGCCAAAGCTAACCGCATGACCACTCACCACTTGGGTGTCATTTTAGAACCAAAATCACCTACCCATGCTCCCACCACACCACTAGAAACAAAATCAGGACCAATAGGGATATAAATACATACAAAATTTCCCTCCCAATCTGACCAAAAAACCAAGATCACTATGAAAACCTACCTCTTAAGCCCAAGTAAACCTTATACCTTACAGAGAATCTTCCTTAGGAAAACCACAACTATAAAGAAACTCAAGATCAATTTAAACACATATCAGGTATCTTTTCCCTCATCAATCCTCCATGAAGGAATTTAAAGCTCACACAAAACCACTAGGATCTCTACACAACCATTAAAAAATGAAATTCATTTCTGTCACCATAGAACATCTCACCATGAGATCCTTATGACCTGTTATCAAAAGAACAAATATACAAAGTTCAATTGAGTATAATTCCACCAAGATGATATATGAGAAAATTATATATATAATTTTATAAATTGAAACAACCAAACCTCCTTCATAAGTAAAATCACACATAGGATCATATAATGTGAATCATAAATGCCTAGAATAATACATATGATCATAACTCTTACCATTGTTCCAAAAGAAAAGAATCACAGTAAATCATAAATCCCAAAATCCTAGTGTGCCACACAATGTGATATCATATAAATGTAACATTGAAAACCAAGAACAAAAATTCCATATCCTAATAACATGGAATTCCTATCAAAAAAGTTATTCTCAATGAACCAATATGATATCCATCACAAGATCTAACAAATTCATATAACACCTATCTACCACCTCCCAAATAATAAGATAATAGGAAAAAAACATTCTTTGATACCATTTTATCATGAACCAGACCAAGTCAACCTGACACATCATTTGACCCAGTTTACAAAAATGCCTCAAGAATGCCTTCATGTATGAAAAAGGATATAAAATAGCGATGATGGTTTGGAGAGACATAGTGGGGAGAATAAACCCACATATTAGAGTAAAAAATCAACAGAAAATAACCAAACACATATACATCCATGAATATTAGACTAAAAAATATAAATAACTAAAAAAAGAATTATATAATAAATGAAATGTGGTATACATAATCATTGTCATGATAGATAATAGAAAATGAACAACCACTGAGATATACACATATATAAAAAATGAATAAAAGAAACAAAATATGTAAGGATCTACTGCCATCCTTGATTCATACCTCAAACTTGGTCTCCAACAATTGTTGAGCTACTCCGACCCAATTATCATACTCCATCTGAGTGGCCCCACTTGATCATATAATAGAAGGCCTCTGCTCGATCCATTGTGTACTCTATTCTCAACTTTCAAGAAGATATAAGGTCTACACGAACACTAAAGTTCCCATACTAGGGGTGAGAAATAAATCTCAGTAGGCCACCCCTAATGGCGGTCCTAACATCTGCCTTCATAAAAAATTAATGCAACATGTGATATGATCATCCCAAATAAACCATAACTCTCATTAAAATATATATCTGAAATAAAATAAAATTGAAATAAATAGCCAAAATAGAAAATTTTAAAACCCTGGATTCTAACAAGCCACTTGAGATCGACCAAACTTTCTATGGCCAAGGACAAAGGCTTTAGAACAGGTTTATCACTAATACACACAACTATGAAGTGTATTATCTATACCAAAAAGAATATTATATACATATAGAAATAATAATAAGTAAATCCAAACCGTAGGATCTCCATAGGCATCCAAGACAATAACACACTGCTACCAAGATCTAAGACTCCAATGACACAATTTTAATTGGTTATAGGAACTCTAATATGATACTAGAAACCTTCTAAAGTCATGGGAGTCCTATAAAACTAGCTGGGATAATTTGACTTATCAGTACAACACAACCTGACTGATACCAAACTCATTCAATGTGCATGTACGAATAAATAATCTGTCTTGGGAGTGCAAAAAATCTAATGGGCCCCAAATTCTAGACAGAGCATAATACTAAACTAGAGGGTCTAAAGCTACACTCATTTAGATCATACATTAACTCCCTATACCCAACTAACACCAAAGAACCAATAGAGGATATAATCTAATAAAATATAGGGCTAATACCCAATACAATAATATCACAAATGTCTCCACTTAGATTCAAAACCTGAATAGGAACTACCTAAAAAATCCAATCCACAAGCCACAAAACATGGATTGACCAACTCCCAACCCCTCATACAATACCACCAAAACCATCATCCACCCCTATGGGTTAAATATAACATGGGGTACCCTCAAAGGTACCCAAAACTAAAACAAAATTAGGAATCTATATAGGCCCCCTATACTACTACCAAAACCATGGGTTAAGCCCTTCGTAAGAAAGATCATCCGATCTCTCCATCATAAAACCTATCCTCAAGAAACAAATTACCCAAAAGGGAATCCAATAGAATCCCCATGACCATAAAGAAAACCTCAAACATTACTATACTCATAAGGGAATTCCTCAAACAACACCACACCCATAAGGGATTCCTCAAGGGTTCCCTAACACCCATATTAACCACTAATCAATGGAACCCAGTTGTGCCATACACCAAATGGTTCCATCCAAACCTAAAGGTTCTAATAGAATTAAACATAAAGAAATGAGTCTAAAAAATTGACCACTCAAAACCTCTAGAAATTAGTTCTGATATCCAAGGACCATCAGAAATATCTCACTCTCAACCCCTTGGAATTCCCAAATCCAAGTATCTACTCTTTCCTGGTGTAACGTCCCGACCCGGATCACCACTAAGATGGTGGCCAGACCGGTTTCCACATGATCTCAAGCGTGCCTCCCCGTACTCTAGAGGCTATTGACTAGTAGAAAGGGTGTAAGGATAGTCGTTAGGGAGACTATAAAATCTTATCAGCAATGCACAACAGTATAACAGAGTGAATAACAATCAACAATAGAAGCAGTAATAGAAATAATAAATAAGTGGAATATAGATTTTTATATAACTAAACCAAATTTTCCAACTCTAGTTTATACAATAGATGAATACATGACATGGTATTGATACATGTGTTAAATCAGTAAAAGTACAACATTCATTTCAAAACAATACAATATAGGACTCAAGTAAAGAAAGGACTAAAAACCGAAAGGTGAACTACAAAAGCATCCCGAGCTCTATCTCATTCTTTTGCTCCTAACTCCCAGGTACAAGCAAAAAATAACAAGTAATTTACAAGGTCCTGTGAACAAGAAAGGTCTACTCGGGTGACCTAGTGTAATAACGGCCCGAGTAGGGTGTGATATATAAATCTTAGTAGGTTGGCACCACTGGTGTCTAACCCAATCCTGACAGTGTATTGTAAATTATACAGGGTGAAAGCATACATAAATTAAGTAAGTAGTACAAAGTAACTAAATACCCAAGTACCTAATTCAGACCTTGGCTAGTGTCTGGACATGAAATTAGTTTATTAATTGAGTATTACCAATTTATTCACAAGTGACATTTGAATAAGTCGACTACAGAGTCCAAGGAGTTTCCTCCAAGGTAAAATTGGGCTAATCAATGACCGGGCCCAATGGGATTTAACCATGGCACCTACTTGTCAATGTTGGACCCAAGGAGTGTATCTAAGGAATACTATGATGGTATTTAGTAATAAATTCCCAAGGTAATGACAAATTAAACAACCTATTAATAGTATAAGTAGTGAAGGTCCCAAGACATAACAGGAAACTTGACAAAGATATCCAGTGAGGGAGTTCTAGGGTAATAACCAAGGTAACATAAATATCATGGAACACTAACCCCATAATATCTGAGTCTAGATAAGGGGTAAGAGTGTAATTCAAGGAGTGTAATCCAAGGCATTCCATAATAAGGTTCCTAAAGTGTCCAAATAGTGCATCCAAGGTAAAATGGGGTTAAGAAAGGACTGGGTCCAAGGAGTGTATCCAAGGCACTTACTTGTCAATACTGGATCCAATGAGTGTATCCAAGGCATCAGGTAGTACCACATGGGGAACCCAATGGTAGTATACTGGACATCCAAAGATAATACAAGGAATGGGATCTAGGAGAGTCTTAACCTTAGCAACCCACCCTTGAATTTGGAATGGGGTACATGAGTGCTCATGGTATTATCTGATCAGAAACCAAGACAAGATCGAGTCTAACCATTCCTATTTAATAAAGTATTCATTAAATGATTCAATTTGGTCCAAGCCTTTCCATCCATTAGTGTGGAATGGTCAAGTATCATTTAAATCATTTATTTATTGGTTCAAGCCTTACCTTCCATTAGTGTGGAGAGGTCAAGTAGCATTGCAACAATTTAGTACAAAATCCATTAAGTCATATTCATAAATTAAGGTTCACTCCATTACCTTCCATCAACATGGAAAAGGGGGGCTACAGATATGAAACCATTATTCAATTACTCTTAATAAGGCTAAGTGATATAGTCAATATACATATCAACACACATTTCATATTTAATTTTCAATTCAAAGAACTTACCTTAGGTGGGTAAAGTGATGAGCATACATGGTACTTAGCATTATGAAATTCATAGGATAAGTCAACCATTTAATATAGAAGGTCTTACCTTTATAAAGGTTAAGCCAAGGCACACCTGAACGGGGGCACTAATTTGTCATAACAGTAAATGACAATTATGGAAAACATTACACATGGTTAAATCCAATTCAAAACTAGGCCAAGCACTTAGGCGATGCCTTGACCCTTTTAATTACTTCAATAAGGTTGCTCTGTTTTCTAATACCATTAGGGACATGTCTTAAACATGCCATATTTAAACATAACATCAAGGAACAAGAATTATAAACATGACGATTCAAGCAATCAAGGTCTAACCACTACTTTTTAGCTTGAAGGCAGCACACCTCGATTGATGGGTTTTATTACAAAAACATGATATTGAATATCACACAAATCATTTATCATCATTAGCATTTAAAACATGAAACATGCTAAATTCACATTTAAGAGGCATTCAATATAAATACTTCACTACATGGATTTAATTTCAAATAAAAGTGTCATAAGCAATTTATTAATGCATTTATAAAATTTAGGACTTGGAAAGGGACCCTACCTTAGGGTGGAACCAAGTCGTCCACATTGGCTCTTGGAGCTTTCTAACTAAAAGCATTTTCTTCCCCACTAAGCACACACACTTTAATATACATGTGAGGACACGTAGCCCCTATGCACACACCCACATGGCCATGGGAATGTGCAAGGGGATGCTCACATATATGCTTATATGTATATTCCGGTCTCCACTCACCTATGCACGAATTTTTATATATATACATGGGCACACCTAGAACCATACATGTGTAATCATTTCCATTGATATTTACACATGTAATGGGGGAACCCACATACATATACTTACTTACCTATGCATACAAAAGCAAGTTTCCCTAGACTTGGTGACTCGAAACCAACAAGAAGGGACCAACGTACTAAATATTTAACACTACAGACCTTTTAATAATTAAAGAATGTAATTTAAATGGTGTGGGACCAAGAAACATAGGTAAACCCTTACCTTGGGTGTCGGTGATGAACCCAAACAAAGACAAACCACCCGAAACATCTCAAAACCTTATCAATTAATTAATAAAGAGTCAAAGACACATAAAGGACTTAATTCATGAGGTGAGAAACAAATAAAAACCACAAAAACTCACCTAAGAACAAAACTGGATGACCAAAGTCTCCCGAACCACCTCGCCTTTGGTGGCAGTTGTTAGAACACACACCAACGAGACCTGGGAGGCCTTCTGCTCCAATCTAGAACAAAACAATCTAAAAATAAGATCATCCCAAGGAATATAGGGTTCGAACGAACCCTATGGGGTGACGAATAGGATGATGAAAAGTCAGGAACTAAGAGTATAAGAGATAGAAGACTCACCACGATGGATCGTGCAAAGAAACGGAAAGAAAAACTGGCCAAATTGAAGGTGGAAGAGGAGGCCGAGGAGGGGTTCGTGCGCGAAGATAGGGGAGATCCCAAGGGCTGGTGCGCCATGATTAGAGGAGGGTGAGGGATACACTACTACAATTTGTCCTTTTATCAGTGCTAAAAACCAACATTAACAGTGCTAGAAAAGCACTGTTAATGCTGGCGTAGATAAAGGGGGGGGGGGGTCCCCTTTATCAGTGCTCCGAAAAGCACTGATAAAGGCCACCTTTATCAGTGCTCCGAAAAGCGTTGATAAAGTCCAACTTAATCAGCACTATCTTGAGCGCTGATAATGGTCCCCTTTATCAGCGCTCTTTTAGCGCTGTTAAAGGAATCCTTTATCAGCGCTCAAAAAAGTGCTGATAAAGGCACCTGCCCCTGCACTTACACAATCAGCACCTACACACCTGCACAAAATAGCACCTATACATGAACAAAGAACCGAAAGACGACACAATGCACACAATATTTTTACAAACAATGATATATACCTTTACTTAACATCATGAATACAAAAAAACACACAGCTATATACATTTCAAACAATGTTTTAAATGGTTACAATTACAATTATCCAACAACAGTTATAAAAATTAATGTTTCATCCTTTGATATCCATGATCCCCTCTCAAAAATTGTCGTCCATGGTATTTATTGCCGAACAAAGCATCCGAACTCAAGGAAAAAAATTCACCTATATAAGAAAACAAATATTATATTATTAATACAATAATAAAATAAATTAAAAAATTAATATGAAAGAATACATTAATATGGAAATGTGAAACTAAAATATTGAAATGATAAATTCAAATGTTTTCATTATAATAACAATGAAAAGGAATAATGTAAAATCAATATGTTTTTGGATGATTTATCTCATTTAATAAATAATGATTCTTTATCTAATGAAAAGATTTACTGGTCACACTGTGTATCAGATTGAGGTGCGGTTGATTCTTACATTTCAAAAATGACTCATGGATCATTTTCCTAAATTATCAAAACAATCTGAACGTGTTTTCTCAGTTTGTCGTATGCCACTTGGGTTGTTTTATAAAGTTAATATCAATTTAAAACTGATATTAGACACTTTTATCCATACTGGTCACATCGTGTGTCAGATTGAGGTACAGTTGATTCGTACACGTCAAAAATGACTCATGGATCATTTTCGTAAAGTATCAAAACAATCCGAACGCGTTTTCTCGGTATTCCGTATGTCACTTGTGATGTTTTCTAAAGTTAATGTCAATTTGAATATTATATCTGACACATTTAGCCATACCGGTCACACCATGTGTTGGATTGAGGTGCGATTGATTTTTACACATCACAAATGATTCACGTATCATTGTACTAAAGTATCAAAACAATCCAAATGCGTTTTCTCAGTATTCCGTATGTCACTTGTGTTGTTTTCTAAAGTTAATGTCAGTTTCAAACTGATATCAGACACTTTTAGCCATACCATTCACAATGTGAATCAGATTGAGGTACGATTGATTCATACACGTCACAAATGACTCATAGACCATTTTCATAAAGTATAAAAACAATCCGAACGCATTTTCTCTGTATTCTGCATGTCACTTGTGTTGTTTTCTAAAGTTAATGTCAGTTTCAAACTGATATCAGACACTTTTAGCCATACCGGTCACACTGTGCATCAGATTGAGGTACAGTTGATTCATACACATCACCAATGACTCATGGATCATTTTCCTAAAGTATCAAAACAATCCGAATTCATTTTATTGGTTTTCCGTATGTCCCTTGTGCTGTTTTATAAAGTTAATGTCAGTTTCAAACTGATATCAGACACTTTTAGCCATACCAGTCACACCGTGCATCGGATTGAGGTTCGGTTGATTCGTACATGCCAAAAATGACTCATGGATCGTTTTAATAAAGTATAAAAACAATTTGAATGAGTTTTCTTGGTATTCTGTATGTCACTTATGTTGTTTTCTAAAGTTAATGTCACTTTCAAACTGATATTAGACACTTTTAGCCATACATGTCACACAGTGTGTCAGATTGAGGTGTGGTTGATTCTTACACATCAAAAATGACTCATGGATCATTTTCCTAAAGTCTCAAAACAATCCGAATGTGTTTTCTTGGTTTTCCATATGTCACTTGTGTAGTTTTCTAAAGTTAATATCAGTTTGAAACTGATATCAGACACTTTTAGCCATACCGGTCACACCGTGCATCGGATTGAGGTGTAGTTGATTCTTACACGTCACGAATGACTCATGGATCATTTTACTATAGTATAAAAACAATCCAAATGCATTTTCTTGCTATTCCATATGTCAATTTTGTTGTTTTCTAAAGTTAATGTCAGTTTGAAACTGATATCAGATACTTTTAGCCATACCGGTCACACCGTGTGTCAGATTGAATTACAGTTGATTCTTAAACGTCCAAAATGACTCATGGATCATTTTCCTAAAGTCTCAAACCAATCTGAATGCATTTTCTCAGTATTTTATATGTAAATTGTGTTGTTTTCTAAAGTTAATGTCTGTTTGAAACTAATATCAGACACTTTTAGACATACCGGTCAAACCGTGCATCGGATAGAGGTGTGGTTGATTCTTACACGTCACAAATGACTCATGGATCATTTTCCTAAAGTCTCAAAACAATAAGAATGCTATTTCTTGGTATTCCTTATGTCACTTGTGTTGTTTTCTAAAGTTAATGTTAGTTTGAAACTGATATCAGACACATTTAGCCATACCGGTCACACCGTGCATCAGATTGAGGTGCGATTGATTCATACACGTCACAAATGACTCATGGATCGTTGAAATAAATTATAAAAACTATATGAACGCATTTTCTTGGTATTCTGTATGTCACTTGTGTTGTTTTATAAAGTTAATGTCAGTTTGAAACAGATATCAGACACTTTTAGCCATACCGGTCACACCGTGCATCAGATTGAGGTGTAGTTGATTCATAAATGTCACAAATGACTCATGGATCTATTTTTTAAATTATCAAAACAATCCTAATGCATTTTCTCATTATTACATATGTCACTTGTGTTGTTTTCTAAAGTTAATGTCAGTTTGAAATAGATATCAGACACTTTTAGCTATACCGGTCACACCATGCGTTGGATTGAGGTGCAGTTTATTCTTACACGTCACAAATGACTCATGGATCATTTTCCTAAAGTATCAAAACAATCCGAATGCGTTTTATCAGTTTTCCATATGTCACTTGTGTTCTTTTCTAAAGTTAATTTAAATTTCAAACAGATATCAGACACTTTTAGCCATACCGGTCACAACGTGCATCAGATTGAGGTTCGTTTCATTCTTACACATCCTAAATGACTAATGGATCTTTTTCCTAATGTATCAAAACAATCCGAATGCCTTTGCTCAGTATTTAGTATGTCAATTATGTTGTTTTCTAAAGTTAATGTCAATTTCAAACTGATATCAGACACTTTTAGCCATACCGGTCACACCGTGCATCGGATTGAGGTGCAGTTGATTCATACATGTCAAAAATGACTCATGGATCATTTTTCTAAAGTCTCAAAATCATCCGAATGCGTTTTATTGGTTTTCGGTATGTCACTTGTGTTGTTTTCTAAAATTAATGTCTGTTTGAAACTACTATCAGACACTTTTATCCATACCGGTCACATCTCATGTCAGATTGAGGTATGGTTCATTCGTACATATCAAAAATGACTAATGGATAATTTTCCTAAATTATCAAAACAATCCAAACATGTTTTCTCGGTATTCTATATGTCACTTGTGTTGTTTTCTAAAGTTAATGTTAGTTTGAAACTGATATCAGACACTTTTAGCCATACCGGTTACACCGTGTGTCGGATTGAGGTTAGGTTGATTCATAAATGTCACAAATTACTCATGGATCATTTTTCAAAAGTTTCAAAACAATCTGAACGTGTTTTATTTGTATTCTGTATGTCACTTGTGTTGTTTTCTAAAGTTATTGTCAGTTTGAAACTGATATCAGACACTTTTAGCCATACCAGTCACACCGTGCGTTGGATTGAGGTGTGGTTGATTCGTACACGTCAAAAATGACTCAAGGATCATTGTCCTAAAGTATAAAAAACATCTGAATGCGTTTTCTCAGTATTCCGTATATCACTTGTGTTGTTTTCTAAAGTTGATGTCAATTTCAAACTGATAGCAGACACTTTTATCCATACCAGTCACACTGTGTGTCGGATTATAGTGAGGTTGATTCACACATGTCAAAAATGACTCATGGATCATTTTAATAAATTCCCAAAACAATCCGAATGCGTTTTCTCGGTATTCCATATGTCACTTGTGTTGTTTTCTAAAGTTAATGTCAGTTTTAAACTGATATCAGACACTTTTAGCCATACCAATCACATCGTGCGTTGGATTGAGGTGAAGTTGATTCGTACACATTAAAAATGACTCATGGATTGTTGTACTAATGTATCAAAACAATCCGAATGTTTTTTCTTGGTTTTCCATATGTCACTTGTGTTGTTTTCTAAAGTTAATGTAAGTTCCATACTAATATCAGACACATTTAGTCATACTGGTCGCACTGTGTGTCGGATTGAGGTGAGGTTGATTCATACACGTCAAAAATGACTCATGGATCATTTTCCTAATGTATGAAAACAATCTGAACACGTTTTCTCGGTATTCCGTATGTCACTTCTGTTGTTTTCTAAAGTTAATGTCAATTTCAAACTGATATCAGACACTTTTAGCCATATCGGTCACACCGTGAATCATATTGAGGTGATATTGATTCGTACACATAAAAAATGAATCATGTATCGTTTTACTAAAGTCTCAAAACAATACAAATGCGTTTTCTCAGTTTTCTGTATGTAACTTGTGTTGTTTTCTAATGTTAATGTCAGTTTGAAAGTGATATAAGACACTTTTAGCCATAACGGTCACACCATGAATCTGATTGAGGTGAGATTGATTCTTACATCTTACAAATGACTCATGGATCATTTTACTAAAGTATAAAAACAATCTGAATGCATTTTCTTGATATTCCATATATCACTTGTGTTGTTTTCTAAAGTTAATGTCAATTTCAAACTGATATCAGACACTTTTAGCCATACTGGTCACAAAATGCATCAGATTGAGTTGCGGTTGATTTTTAATGGTCACAAATGACTCATGGATCATTTTCCTAAAGTCTCAAAAAAATCCAAACATGTTTTCTTGGTATTCCGTATGCCACTTGTTGTGTTTTCTAAAGTTAATGTCAGTTTGAAACTGATATCAGACACTTTTAGCCATACCGGTCACACCGTGCATCGGATTAAGGTGCGGTTGATTCGTACACATCAAAAATGACTCATGAATCATTTTCATAAAGTATCAAAACAATCCGAACGTGTTTTCTTGGTATTATATATGTCACTTGTGTTGTTTTCTAAATTAAATGTCGGTTTCTAACTAATACCAGACACTTTTAGTCATACCGGTCACACCATGTGTCGGATTGAGGTGCGGTTGATTTGTACACGTCACAAATGACTCATGGATCATTTTCGTACAGTATTAAAACAATCCGAACGCGTTTCCTCATTATTCCGCATGTCACTTGTGTTATTTTCTGAAGTTAATGTCAATTTCAAACTAATATCAGACATTTTTAGCCATACCGGTCACACCATCCATCAGATTGAGGTGCGGTTGATTCTGACACATCTCAAATGACTCATGGATCATTTTACTAAAGTCTCAAAACAATCCAAACGTGTTTTATTGGTTTTTCGTATGTCACTTGTGTTGTTTTCTAAAGTTAATGTAGGTTTGAAACTGATATCAGACACTTTTAGCCATACTGGTCACACTGTGTGTTGGATTGAGGTGCAGTTGATTCATACACGTCACAAATGACTCATGGATCATTGTACGAAAGTATCAAAACAATCCAAATACGTTTTCTTGGTATTCCATATGTCACTTGTGTTGTTTTCTAAAGTTAATGTGACTTTCAAACTGATATCAGACACTTTTAGACAAACCTGTCACACCGTGTGTCAGATTGAAGTGCGTTTAATTCATACATGTCACAAATGACTCATGGATCATTTTACTAAAGTCTCAAAACAATAGGAATATGTTTTCTTAGTTTTTCGTATGTCACTTGTGTTGTTTTCTAATGTTAATGTTAGTTTGAAACTGATATCAGACACTTTTATCCATACCGGTCACACTGTGTATCAGATTGTAGTGTGGTTGATTTTTACTTGTCAAAAATGACTCATGGATCATTTTCCTAATGTATCAAAACAATCCAAAAAATTTTCTTGGTATTCCATATATCACTTATGTTGTTTTCTAAAGTTAATGTCAGTTTGAAACTGATATCAGAAACTTTTAGCTATACCGGTCACACCGTGCGTCATATTGGGGTGCGATTGATTCGTACACATCAAAAATTACTCATGGATCTTTTTCCTAAAGTCTCAAAACAATAAGAACGCGTTTGATTGGTATTCTGTATGTCACTTGTGTTGTTTTCTAAAGTTAATGTCAGTTTGAAACTGAGATCAGGCACTTTTAGCCATACCGGTCACACCGTGCGTCGGATTGAAGTGCAGTTGATTCGAACACATAAAAAATGACTCATGGATTGTTTTCCTATGGTATTAAAACAATCCGAACGCATTTTATCAGTATTTCGTATGTCACTTGTGTTGTTTTCTAAATTAATGTCAGTTTGAAACTGATATCAGACACTTTTAGCCATATCGGTCACACCGTGCATCAGATTGAGGTGCGGTTGATTCGTACACATCACAAATGACTCATGGATCATTTTCCTAAAGTATCAAGACAATTCAAATGCATTTTCTTGGTATTCCGTATGTCCCTTGTGTTGTTTTCTAAAGTTAATGTCAGTTTGAAACTGATATCATACACTTTTAGTGATACCGGTCACACCGTGTGTCGGATTGAGGTGATGCTGATTCTTATACGTCACAAATGACTTATGGATCATTGTACTAAAGTATCAAAACAATCATAATGTTTTTTCTCAGTATTCCATATGTCACTTGTGTTGTTTTTTAAATTTAATGTCAGTTTGAAACTGATATCAGACACTTTTAGCCATACCAGTCACATCGTGCATTGTATTGAGGTATAGTTGATTCATACATGTCAAAAATGACTCATGGATCATTGTCCTAAATTATCAAAACATTCCAAACTTTTTTTCTTGGTTTTACGTATGTCACTTTTGTTGTTTTCTAAAGTTAATGTCAATTTCAATCTGATATCAGACACTTTTAGCCATAATGGTCACACAATGCGTCAGATCAAGGTGTGGTTTATTTTTAAACTTCAAAAATGAATCATGGATAATTGTCCTAAAGTATAAAAATAATCCAAATTCATTTTCTCAGTATTTCGTATGTCACTTGTGTTGTTTTCTAAAGTTAATGTCAATTTAAAACTGATATCAGGCACTTTTAGACATACCGGTCACACCGTGCGTCGGATTTAGGTGCAATATATTCTTACACGTCAAAAAATGACCCATGGATCATTGTTCTAAAGTCTCAAAACAACCCAAATGCATTTGCTCTATTTTCCATATGTCACTTGTGTTGTTTTCTAAAGTTAATGTCAGTTTGAAACTGATATCAGACACTTTTATCCATACCGATCACACCGTGCATCAGATTGAGGTACAATTGATTAGTACACATCAAAAATGACTCATGGATTGTTTTCTAAAGTTAATGTCAATTTCAAACTGATATCAGACACTTTTTTCATACCGGTCACACCGTGCACCGGATTGAGGTGCGGTTGATTTTTACACATCACAAATGACTCATGGATTGTTTCCCTAAAGTCTCAAAACAATCTGAATTCATTTTCTCAGTTTTCTGTATGTCACTTGTGTTGTTTTCTAAAGTTAATGTCAGTTTGAAACTGATATCAGACACTTTTAGCCATACCGGTCACGTTGTGCATCAAATTGAGGTGTGGTTGATTCGTACACGTTACAAATAACTCATGGATCATTGTCCTAAAGTATCAAAACAATATGAACGTGTTTTCTCTGTATTCTGTATGTTAGTAGTTCATAAGAGTCTCTCAATAAGTGATTCATTACTAGAAACTCAAATCATTTCTAAAACCATTCTTCATAATCTAAGGATATGAAACCTAAGAAAGGGTGATCATAGATACTCAATAAGTGTAAAAAAGGGAGATATCAATGATTACATAAAGATAACATAAGTAGTAGGAATTCACCTTCATTGTCCTATTTGTTTACATTCTTCCATCAGGTACGCTGCCCATTCGTTTCTAAACGCATCTATATCATCTTGTGAATAGGAGTTTTTGCGATAGTTATAGTAGAAATGAAAAAATATAAATACACAAATGATTAATAATTATTTTAAATGAACTAGTAATTATTTTCAAAAATACCTCTTCAGGGAGGCTAGTTTGTTCATGAAATATGATCTCTTTCATTAATTTACAAACATAATAACCGCAATCCTTTCCGTTTGTTTGTTTCGAACACCGCAGAAACATTGAGAAAAATAAGTAATCTATTTTGATATGTATTTGGATAGTGAAATATAATTATATATACCCTGATACTTGTCCATTTGTCGATCTCATGCACCTTGTCATCCTTAGGCCCTGAATTCATTCCAGCCTTTAGATGATATTCATACAGTGCCCTATTTTAGCAGAATCCTCATTAAAAGATAATATAAATTATATAACTAGATATTTAGTTCTAAAATGTTGTATCTAGTGTATTAAAAATTGACAATCACCATTATGTGTGGTCGGTTTGTTGGATATCCATGCAGTGAATCCAGAAAATAAATCTTTGGAGTATCCAAATTGACTGCAATGAGCATCCAATACTGCCTAAAAATACAAAAAGGAATAAGTAATGATATAAATGAAAATATAATTGATATGATTAAAATGTATAGTTTTACCCCTGCAATGTTGGTATTAAAAAGAGCATGTCAGTCATAATTTTTCATTGAAACGTTCTGAGCAGGTTTGACATTAATTCAGCCTAAAAATCAGAATCTATTTCTTTTTGTTGTGTAGCATGGTGTGAGGACTAACGAGTCCAAATTTGTATTCATGGGAAAATCCCTTCAATTTTTTTTCATATATACGCCTGCGAAAAATATGAAATGTATTTAGCCATAATTATCATAGTATATCAGCTTATGTAAAATCAAATCATGAAAACATACCTCAGGTATACATTTATAACTGAGGTGCCTAGCCAGTCGTAAGTGATGATTTCAGCTACAACGTCAGCAATAATGAAATCTAATGTTTCTTCTCCGTACATATCTTTTTCAGAAAAAAATGTGTTATTTTTTCAACCTTTCATTTTCGTATCCACATGATATTGCAATGATATTAAATGTGGATATAGAATGGGCGGGGTGAATGTGCTCTCTGTAGATCATTTTGATTGGTTGGTTGATCCTTTTGAGACGATCTTTCATTTTAGCTCCTTCCTTTTGTACTTCTGTAATAAAATTAATCGGTTCATCCCTTTTCTAATTATATGTTAAAGGTTCTGATTGAAAAATGAATTGGAAATGAATACCTCCTGGTCGACATGTTTTTTTACAAGATTTGACGGCCATGCAATGAATGTTCCAACATCTTTTTCCACCGTATGAATGTCGTCCTCGTCATTTGGAACAGGTAGCTCGGTGCTCAGCTCATGAGATACGTTAATCGACACTTTGAAATGAATGGTTGGAAGTGTTCTGGAGTGTAGTGTGTCATTCTGCATATTGAACACCGTAGCCCTCGCTACAAGGCGATGGGTGGGAGTTGACAGATATAAATCATAGTCATTTTCACCCTGTAGAATGTCATTATAATAAGGGTATCAATGTCTATGTGATTCGAATTTCACATAAAAAAATATTATAACATTGATTACCTCAGTTAAGTTAGGTCTTTGAGGGGAATGACTTGCCTCAAAGCTGGTGGAGGGGGGGGGGGGGGGTGGAGCGAGATCTTCTCGCACGGGTTGTTCTTGAGTTGTTTCTTCTCTTCGCCTCTCCCCCATCAATGTTTCTAGAAACTCTCCCTGACTTTGGAATTTTTCTTTAAGGGTATCTAGTCTATATTTCATCATTTTCATTTCTTTAGTTTGTTCCTCCTCTTTTTTTTTCTGAAAATATGTCCAGGGTGTCACCCCAAAACCCTCACCTCTGATGCGGCCATACTGTTCTGGCTGTTTCAAGGACACTGAAAGTATGTCTGCATCTGGTGCAGGTGTTTTTTATTCCTTTGACTATGTCAAATAGAAAATATGGGAAAATAAGTAATCATCCTTATGTAATAGTGCTTTAAAGAAAAAAAATTATATTATGTCATACTTACACATGTTTCCCACACTTTTTGTGTGTTTTCATCTACCAGTTTCCCCTCTTTATTAACATGAGCCTCCTTTTATAGCACATGGCGTGGGATGGAAGTGGCTTGGTATTTTTATTCATCAATCTACATATAAATAGAGAAACATGGTTACAATGTTGTTTTATGTCACATAAAAGTATTACAGTACTTTTAAAATACATACCAATGGTTTTTCAATTGAAGCGTACTCCATCCTTGCTTTACGATAGGGGTAAGCTGGTTTTGCTGCCCGTTCTTTATTTTCAGCACTCAGTTGCTATTTCATAAATAAAAAACTGTCAATCAAAGTTATGAATACAAGAAACGTTAAACAACGTATTACCAAACACAATGTACCTAAAAAGCATGCTTCGCACAACGGTTGCAAAACGCATCCCACGCTCCTTGGGATATCAAGTGTGCATAAAGAGGAGGTAGGTACGGCTTGATTTTCCCTTTAGCATCTTTCAGATGACATTTCGTTAAAATGGTGAGAAAGCCTCTATGAACTCTTCCTGCCAGTCTCAATACATATTCTTTGTGCGAGACATCTACTATAAATGCACTCTTCAAGAGATGATGAAGAGTTATTCAATATTTCAGTATTTTATTTTATTTTATTTTAATAAATTAAATAAATGATATCGTAATGTTACTGTAATCTCTTCCCACATTAATGTTTTCATCCCACTGACAACATGGTGCCATGACTCTATATTAATCGGCACATGCTGCTGAGTGACGATTCCAATGTAGCTACTAAACATGGATTTGTTGGGGTTTACATGCTGGACTCGCTTATTCCATCCCACCTCATATTTGATGCCTTTTTCTTTTGCCTTAAGTATTTTGGATAAAACAATCAAACTACGATGGACCTGTTTTTTTTGTGCCATCGGGGTTTCATTTCCTACCACTTCCTCGGTTTCTGCATCATCTTTATGTTCCTCCGAAGTGCTAGCATCGACACTAGGACCAACAACAACAGGTTGAGAAACCTGTTGTACCTCAGCAGTGGTACCAATAGCAACATGTTGAGAAACATGTTGTTCTTTAACAGTGGGACCAGCTGCAACAGGTTGAGAGACCTGTTGTACCTCAGCAGTGGGACTAGCTACAACAGGTTGATAAACCTGTTGTGTACCGGGATTGGGTGCATCAGCAGGTGCAAAAGTCATTATCTGAAGATGTGGTTTAACATTTAATTTAGATCACATAAAAGTATCAATGAATAGATAATAACATAATGTAACACAATCTATATTACAATAAAAAAATAACTTGATTATTGAACTCTCTTTTTTTAAAGGATGAAGGGATTTGACCCCTCTATCGACTATCCATATCCCTTCATTTTGGTCTCCTCTGGCATAAAAAACGTCATCTACATTGGGACCACTGAGAAATTATTGCAAATTCCCAATGAAAGGGTCATCCTACATTGAATTTTCATCTGACCCTTCAGTTTTTTTGGTCGATAATAGAACAATTAACCAGTTTCGGTTTGTGGGATCTGGAATATAAAATAATTGCACTACCTGTGATGCCATCATAAACGGTTCTTCTTTCTCCCCTTACTTACTAAAATCAACTTTCATGAATCCCAATTCATCTATTTTAACAGCAATCCTGTTATCAACCCACTTGCATTGAAAAATAAGAACTTGGAATTCTATATAATCCAACTCCCATATTTGTTTGATGATGCCAAAGTATGACATATTCACACAAATTGGATTTCTGTCCTTAGCACCAGAAACATGCATCACTTCAGCCACAAGTGTAACCCCACTATTCTTCATGGTACTATCTTCATCATGTTCATTAGTATAAAATGTATAACCATTAACTACATAATCATTGTATGATAATACATACACACTTGGTCCTCCGGCTATCCATCGAATTCGTTCTGAAATTGAATCTGGATTTTCCTCTGACTTCTTAAAAATATGGTCCCAAAACCATCTTATAAACTATCGATTATGTGTATCTGATATCCATTTTTCAGCCCTATATGGATTCAAATGCCTAAGAATTTCTTTGTGGGTTTCAACATATGGGTCAATATCGAAACTGTGATGAAACAAAAATAGTGGTCCTGCTCCCGATCTGTAATATTGACTGTGACAACCTGTATTCCAGAAATTACTTCACCCTCAAGCCACCCAGTGTGATGAGATTTCTGTAGGCCAATGATTTCCACACCAGACCGGTATTCGGTACAGAATTCAACGGCTTCCTCAATAATATATCGCTCCGTAATCCAACCCTCTGGACGACTTCGATTTTTGACATACCCTTTCAAAATCTTCATATACCGTTCAATGGGGTACATCAATTTGTAATGTACAGGACCACATAGTTGAATATCTCTCACCAATTGGACCATCAAATGAACCATCATATCAAAAAATTAAGGCGAGAAGAACATTTCTAATTCACATAATATAATGAAAATTTCTCTTTCCATAGTTGGCAATTTCGCCGGGTCTATAACTTTGCTGCATATAGCTTTGAAGAAGAAACACAGTTTCGTTAATGTATGGTGGAAAATCTTGGGAAAAATTCAACGTAAAGTAATAGGAATGAGATCTTTCATCAAAATATGGCAGTCATGTGATTTTAAACATTTTAACTTCAAATAACTCATTGACACGAGTTTCCTGATATTTGAAAAATACCCCTATGGAACCTTTACGTCATTCAAGAAGTTTTAAAACTGATATATCTCCTTCCTGGAAAGTGTGTAAGCAGCAAGAGGAAGAAATGTTTGTTTTTCACCCTTCACTGGTGCCAACTCTTCTCGTATTCCCATCTGAACCATGTCCAACCTAGCCTTAATTCCATCTTTTGTTTTTCCATGTGTATTTAGCAACGTGCCAATGACACTAACAAATTTATTTTTTCTACATGCATAAAATCAAGAAAATGTCTGACATATAGAAAATTCCAGTATGGTAATTCAAAAAAAAACTGATCTCTTTTTCCAACCGATTTTCATAAGGTTTTTCTAAGCCGGTTACCAAAAGTAGTGTCCACATTTTTAACTTTCTCAACCAATTGATCTCCTATTAGTGGAGACAGTGTTGTACGTTCTTTTGAACCTCCATTGAATGATGTCGTCCAAGATCGGTACTTATGTCATCGGGGAATAAATCTACGATGTCCTAGAAACATGGTTTTCGATGAATGTTTCAACCTAATTGATTGTGTACCTTGTTCATAAACAGGACACCCTTGAGTTCCTTTAATGCTATATCCTAAAATATTTCCATAAGCAGGGAAGTAATTTATCATCCCGTACAACATGGATCTCAAAGTGAAATCTTCCTTTTTGTAATCATCATACAATGTAACACCTGAATCCCATAATAATTTCAAATCTTCGATCAATAGAGCTAAATAAACATCAATATCATTACCCGATTGTTTTGGTCCTGATATAAGCATAGATAACATGATGTATTTTCATTTCATGCATAACCATGGTGGTAAGTTATAATTTACCAATATAACCAGCCATGTATTGTGACTATTGATTTGAAAACAAAAAGGATTCACTCCATCTGTAGATAACGCAAGACGAAGGTTTCTCGACTCATTTCAAAATTCAAGATACTCATGATCAATTCTCTTCCACTGAGGAGAGTCTTCCAGGTGACGTAGTATCCCATATTTAATTCTTTTATTAGCATTTCATGTCAATTGTCCTACAGTCTCCTCACTTCCATATAGTCGCTTAAACCTTGGAAAGATTGGAAAGTACCATACAACTTTAGTAGGACTGGATTCATCTTTCTCGTATCGAGAAACACCACACTTTGGGAATTCTTTAAGTGATTTTTGGTCCTTGAGAAACATTATATAGTCATTAAAGAAGGTGTGTATTCATTCAGAGATCATACCCATCAAGCGTAGCATTCGTTTGGTATCATATGTTTGGCACGAGAGCTCATTATCTTCTGGGAGCTTGTCATTCAGGAGAGCAAGTAGTTCTATAAAACTGGCATCACTCCACCTGTTGTTTTCTTTCAAATTATACAGCTTCAGTATGGCTGATAGTGCTGTATATTTAGTGCAACTAGCATACAATGGCATATTTTCACAACTTTTTAACTTCTCATACAATTTTGGGAAATCAGGAAGTTCATCTTCGACAGTCCTTGTCATTTCCTCAATACGATCTTCATCACCATTCGCATATATAATCACATCCTCCATATGGTCATCTTTATTATTCATGCTTGTAATCATATCAGATGATCCATAAAATGTAGTGTTATCCTAGACACTGCCTATATTAGTTGTTTCCCCGTGTTTATTTCAACATGTATAACTCTGATCTATTCCGTGACAGATCAAGTGTTCTTCCAACTCCTCTAGACTAATTTTTTTTGAATAATAATAGAGTAAACACGAACAAAGGATTTGAGAAGGGTCATATGCATGATCTTTTGAAAACTTGATAAACTCTTTCATGCCTTCTTCATACTCTTTTGTTAACCGATGGCATTCAGCCATTCTTTATTTATATTCATCCTATTTGAAATCAAAAGTATGGGTATATAGGTTAGGGGAGAAGGAATATGAGTATAATTTAGATAAAAAACTAGATACTTCAAAAATGATGGGGGGCGTGCTCATTAATAGAAAATCTTGGGTGGTTCTTGGGATTCATCCATTCTCTTCCTCTCTTCGATCCCCCCTGATGAGGGGTGGTTCTTGGGAGTTTTTGATAGTGCGTTAGTGATTTCATCCCTCATACTTCCTCCATTACTATTATAATTTATTCAACTATGATTTGGGATGATTTTAACTAGGATTTGTGTGATGATTTTACTATATCATATTCAAATCAATTCAGATGATGTAGATTTTGTTTGTATTGGCTAAAGGTTATCCCTGTATGATGAACGTACCATGTTTTGTGTGGTTTAGGTGGTGTTGTGTTTCCGAGGGAGTTTTTAAAAGATTATTCCTAATTATATTAAGGTGAATAATTAATTATAACTTTCTATAATTAATTATTTGGGAATTTTGCCTTGATATTGGGTCTCAATCATTGGTACAAGATTAGATAAGGCATGTATAGTCTTGGTTGAGGATGAGTTGATATTGGTGAGGGCGTTAATCCATTTTTTGAGGTAGGTGGACCCTACAATACAAAACCATGTTCCTATTTATGCATGATTGTGCATTAATGCATGAGTATATGTGTTCCAGTGAAAGGGATATAAATCAAGGGCAACCTAGGTAAATAAATAGGGTATTTTTGATCCACCAAGAGATAGAGTGAGGGTTCTATTGAATGTTTGTTATTTTTGATCATCCTGAGATTATGTCTCCATGGAGGTGAGGTTTCGAGTTGTGTTTATGAGAGTATTGGGTTTGGTATGAGATTTGTATAGCCTAGTTAGGTTTTCTAAGGGTATTTGAGTAGGTATTAGAGTCTTAGGCCTAAAGAGGATGGAAAATATACTTTTATATCTCACGTATGATGGGGAACACCTTCTTAAGGATATATAAGAGTCATGGTGTGTGTGATGAGTAGGATATTCCATATAGGGATTGGTGAAGTGTGACATAAAAGATTTCCTCATTATAATTGGATTAAGAGATCTCCAAGGGGAGATATGATATGGTACCTAAGTGAGGGTCATGGTAATAGTCTGGATGACTTAGCATTGGGTATCCAAGGCTCTTAGTGGTAGTTTCTTAGGATGGTTAATTATTTAGTTTTAATGAGTTTTAATATGGGAATTAGAAGATGATATATACTAGACTATCGAGGCCTAGATTAAGTATAGCATGTGGGTTGTGACATTACCATGTAGATATGAGTGTGTGTTGGTATCAATGAGTAGAGATGGGTTAGGTTTGTAGAACCCAGTAGATTCCCTCATAGGAGGAATTAGAATGTTGATAGTTTGGGAATAATTTTCATGTATAACCAAGATGGTTTTAAGGAGATTATTATGCAAGGCTAAATGTATGGTGACTTTTATCATTTATGGTCAGACCGACTAAGAGATTCAGACTTCATATGACTTTCGCCTAGTTGAAGTATGATCATCCATGGGTCCCACCTATTGATGATGTGGTTTAGCTAGTACGAGAGGTTGGCTATATAGATACCCTCCTTAGATTACCATTTATATGTTTTGTGGCATGAGACAAGATGGATGGCCTTTATTTAAGTGATAAGGTGTTGTTAGGACCCTACTTTGAGTGAGAAGGCATTGGTCAAAGTGGATTGGTGTGTGACTTCCATGGGATCCACCTATTTATGGTGCATTTTGACTTGTGATAGAGGTTGTATATTGTGATTCCCTCCTTAGATCATTTTTGTCTGATAATATGATGTGAGATATAGAAATGGGGATCACTTAGTATTGGTTTAGAGTAGTTTTTTGAGAGGTTGTCTATAGAGATTCCCTCCTCAAATTGTTTTTTATGTGATGTGATGGTGAGACCCACTGTAAGTGAGAGGGGAGCAGCTACTATGTTGTGGAATTAGAGGATATGTGAAGCACACCCAATGTGAGAGGTTGGTGGCATTGTTATGTTATAAGAAAGGATGTGATATTTAAATTGGTATATGACCCAACCTAGAGAGAGTGGGTAGTAGGACAGAATTGGTAGAAACCGTATTAAGGTTAGTTTTTTTCGAACCCAAGGAAAATAGTGTACAATATAGTTTATAATATAGAACATACTAAACATATGTCTCATCCTGTTAGCATGCCTCACATGATGACATGAATTCAACAACACGGACGGCTCAAACCCAACCTGGCCTAACTATGGGGTAGTATCCAAAATCAGAAAAAGATCCATACTAAGGACCACTAGACGGAGTGAAATCCTAATCTAGTGTAACAACGTTTCACAAAAAATACTCTCTCTATTTAGGTTTCTATCAAAAGGCTATAGTGGGGATATATAATCAAGATCAAACAAGTAACCAAACACATATACATGTGTCACACACAGAAGCATCACACACAAGAATCACGCCAAATCATAATTAATCTCAATATTGACAATAAATGAAAACATAATTAATTTATAAAAATTAAATTTTACTCACCTTAAAGAGTAGGACCCGGTGGAGGAGGAGGAGGAGGCGTTAACAATGGAGGAAGCGAAGGCAGCAGAGGAAGCTCAGAGGCAGCATAAGCATCAGAGTAGGCGGAGGAGGAGGAGTAGGAGGAGGAAGAGGAGGAGGATCCATGGTAGACGAGGAGGAGGAGGATCTGCGGTGGTGGAGGAGGAGGAGGAGGAGCCGCGGTGGAGGAGGAGGAGGATAAGTAAGCACTGGAGGAAGAGAATGAGGTGGCGGCCGTGGAAGAGGATGAGGAGAAGGAGGAAGTGGCGGAGGCACAGGGTAGGGCTTCAGTGAGAGATTGATAGGGTGCGGGGAGGAGGAGCCGTGGAAAGAGGAGGAGGAGGAGAAGTAGGCGTCAGAGGAGGAAAATGATACAGCAGCCACGGTAGAGTAGGAGGAGAAGGAGGAAGAAGTGGAGAGGAGGTAGCGGCAGAGGCTTAGGGTAGGGCTTCCGTGAGAGCTTAACAGGGTGTGGGGAGGAGGAGGAAGACCCGGTGGAATATATAAATCCCGCGGGGACCTTTATCAGCGCTAGTAAAAAGCACTAATAAAGGGGGTCTTTATCAGTGCTAAAATGAAAAGCGCTGATAAATACCCCCTTTATCAGCGCTTTTTTAGCATTGATAAAGGTAAGAATTTATCAGCGCTTTTGTAACACTGATAAAGGATGTCTTTATCAGCGCATTTCATTTTAGCGCTGATAAATACCAACTTTATCAGCGCTTTTGTAGCACTGATAAATCCATACTTTATCAGCGCTAATAAAAGTGCTGATAAATGTATAAATTTAATAATTTTTTTATATTATTATATATTTATTTAAAATGGTATTTATGATATATATATATATATATATTTATTAATAATTATAACTCTAAATAAATATATCTTTATTTATACATATAAAATTATAAGAAATATAGTTATTATATTTATAATCATATAAATATATAAAATAAATATATTAATTATATATATTTAAAAGATTATAAATATATTAATTATATATAGTTAATTATAATTATAATTACAAATGTATTTGAAAGGTATATTTATATATATATCATTGAAAATATAATAAAATATATATTTATTTTTAAATATAATGTAATTTTAATTATAGGTGTACATTTTTTAGGACATATATATTATATGGGTAACATAATGAATTATAAATCAATAACACATCAATGTGATATGTAATTATAATCTATAAATGAACATTATTCATTCACATATATGACCACATAATATATACGCATGATATATTCATTGACCCCAATTCATTGGAAAACACATATATATTCATTAATTTTAATTGTACATATATATTAAAAAGTATTATATTTTTATAAATAAAACAAATACATTAAATATAAACAAATATAATAAATATATATTAAATATAGTGAATTAATAAATCTAATAAATATAATGAATTAATAAATCTAATAAATCTAATAAATCTTATAAATCTAAGAAATATATTTATTATTAATCTTATAAATATTTAATTATATATATATATATTTGGTTATAACATGTGCTTTTTATTTAATTTATATAATAAACATTATTTTTGAATATAAATATAATAATTTCATATAAAGTAAAGCTCCGATAAATGTAACCTTTATCAGCTCTAAGAAAAGCGCTGATAAGGGGATAATTAAAGCATTGATAAATGTACCATTTATGAGTGCTAAAAAAAGCATTGATAAATGGTATGCCATTATCCGCGCTTTTATCTAGCATTGATAAAGTTCTAACCATTTATCAACACTTTTCCATTAGCGCTGATAAAGGCAGGCACCTACCTTGCCCAATTTTGTGGTAGTGAGAGTATAGATTAGGATTTAATTTTTTAATTTTATTTTATTTTAATATTTAATTAAATTCTTAAACAGACCAAACCACATGGTTTGACACGCACAATTTTCCAAAACGTGCACAAACTGTGTGGAGTCTACTGCCCGTATGGGGCTTGGTGCAAATTTTAGGAAACATGCACAGACCGTGCACAAAGCCTCTTCCCCTTTTTAAACTGGACCGCACGGTTTGGAAGACCATGCGCAAACCGTGCACCCTCTTTTGCTACATAAAACATGACCTCTTTCAAGTCCAACACTCGAAAGTTCTCGCACCTCTCAAGAGACTTCTCGGGCCTTTACCCAAGCCAAAAAAATCACTTAGGAGTGATAAAACTCTTGGAATTAAGTTTCGAAACTCAGTTTTAAAACTGATCCATCTAGTAAACAAAAAAGTTAAAAAACCTTCACAATTTTTTCTAGTTAAAAAACACGGGATTCTAAAATAGACCCACCTTAAAAACATCTCATCCCCATTAATCCTTTGAGAATAACTTAAACATCACCTGACCTACAAGGGTTGTGTTGTTTCATTCAAACGGTTGCATTGTGTTACCAATGCCTGATGTACCTCAAGCATTTTCTGTGCATTTTTCACATCAGCCTTTAAAACCTGAGCCAACACTCAAGGTTCAACTTAAAAATAGAAATGGAGATTAAAGGAGACTGTTTAGATAGAAACACGATCATATCATCATCTCAATAGACATTCGATCGTTGGTGCTCACCACCAAAGGTCTTAACTTAAGGAGGGGACACTTCAATGCCATGGAACCTCCACCATTGGAATTGTTGTACAAGGAACAACTCTAAGTGTTATTTCGACACTCCTAGAACTCTTTCATAAAAAGGAAACATTCTAATTCTGATCGATCTAATAGAAATGGTCAAGCACGATCTCTCAGAAGACACCACCGACCTTGAGACCACACTTGCCTTCACCTAGAAACATGCTTTAAAATAGTTCTATCACCAACTGTAAACATTGAACTAAAGAGGGAGATAATTAGTCGAGACACTTGGCTAACGTATCTCATAGAATTCTATCTTAGGCGGACAAAGTAATTTAGAAGAAACAGGTGCAGTCCATGAGTCCGAACAAGGTGTTACTACATGGGAACCCAAGAATCACTTAGGTCTTACAAAGCCTCAATGAGAACCACACTTAGCGTGAAACACAGATAAATATCATCCAACAAGATTAACAACATTTAAAGATTTGGCGTGGAATAATACCAAACTCTATTAGTGCATCAAGGATGACATCAAGATAGGGGACATTCTTGTCTCTTAATAAGAGTACATTAATAAGATTTTAGACGGGGTTTCCAGTTACACACACCATGAATATGGAAGATAAAACAGTCAAACCAGATAAAAGTCGTGCTCCCGAGAAAACACCAACATAAACAACACCAACAAGCCTCAGAGGCATTTTAGCAACCAGACCATTTCCCAATAGTCCCCTTAGGTTGTGTTCCTTCTACATGGAAGGAAAAATTTACCAGGTTCGACACAGCACTACCCACCTTAGGAGTGTCCTAGATGAAATGGAAGGAAACCTAACTACTCATAAGTGCGGTAGATTTATAACAATGAGATCAACATGTTAAAACACCCAAGTCTTTCAAAAACCATCCTGAGTATTGGGATGAAACCAATTCTTTAATGCTCAAGTCACTCTACATGGAGATGACCTAAGATAGTTCTTAACAGTACAAGGATATTTACTTATGAGTCATATTTCCTCATACGACTATCATCCCGGATGATTTCATAACCATTCTCCCATTACAAAGAAGAAGAAAGGGGTCAAACAACCTAAAAAGTATCTGAATATGCCCGAGACACATCTAACTAGCTGAAAAAGAGCATTACTCAATGCTCAAGCCCATAACATGGTCATGAAAGACATGAACACCCATCTAAACAAGGGATTCACTTTAAAACTGAAAGTCCTACTTGAGACAACGACACCCAAACGATGCTAAAAGTGATAAAAGTCACAACACTAGCAAGGTAAAAAGTTTTTAGGGTGATACCTATCACGTGCTATCCCCTTACGAAGAACAATTGTCAACCCTAAAACCAATTCACATTAAACAGAATTCACCAGGCTCAAAATCTAATCATAAATCCATTTCCAAGGAAAATAACGCATATGGAAAGTACTCACATTTCCGTTCCAAGGAAAATCAAAGGGGAGTCTGAACTACCCTTACATAGGGGTTTTTAACATTATACACTACTACAAGTTTCATTTCCAAGCCTCTTATATTTAATAAAATTTAATATTTAGTCATCGAAATATTTAATCAAAACCTCAAAGTACCATTTTCAAAACAAATCACAAGGTACTTGATTTTAACCAATGCCCCGGGTGAAAAACATGAAAGTTTTATTAAAATCCCATTTAATTTTTTTTACATAAGTTGAAATCCCATCATTTTCAGGAAACTTATCAACATAAATTCTCTTTAAGCAGATAAGGTGACCTATGAGGGTCCCATTTTAACAAAAATGGGTTCTATATAAAGAAACCCAATAGAAAATGTTTAATTATTAAAATTTTAAACACCAAAATGGGTCATCTCAATAAAAAATTCCCCAAATGAACTACTTGGGTCCAGTAGCACTTTAAAAAGCTAAAAATTTGATTATAGATCAAGTCAAACCTCTTTCACATTTATAAGAATCTCACAATGCCTCATGCTATCACATTTATTATGGGTTGTCATTTCTCAATTCATGAAATGCCCATACACTCCATGGATTGAAAATTGGATCCCATTAATCAATAGTAATGTTAATTCGGAATTCAAAATGCTCAAATATAATAGTCTAATTTGATATGGGTGGCTATATACCAGCCTTCAAAGCACCCATACACTTTACAGTTTGGAATTTGGATCCCTTTAATCGATACCAACTTACTTTAGCAATGAATTTAATAGTCTTTTTACAATGGTTCAATTACATGTGTTACATTTTCCCAACAATAAGGCACCCATACACCTTAAAATTGAAAAATAGATGCCATAATAACTACAACCAATAACATATCCCATGAAACCATTTACATGTATCAAAGTAAGCTACCATGTCGCTACAAGCAGCTAACATAGAGCAACAAGATGAAATCACAAATGTATGGAATTTTAATCACATGATAATGCTATAAAAATAAGTAAGAAAAAAAGGGATGATATTGTATTACCTAAATAGACATTAATCTAATCATAGAATATTAATAAGGCACTGAATCATCCATAACAAGAAACCTACTAATACAACTACATGGCATGGAATATATGCATGGCATGTGAATTTCTAGGTGCCCAATATGATGCATGTATGTTTCATCATTTAAATAAAAGTACAAGGGTAATGCTCATAATTCCATAAATCATAAGAAGCAGAATGTACACCAATGACTCTAGATGAAATCATATCAATTGTAACAGTGAACAACATAAACAACAATCCCAACCCAGGCCACTTGGTCATTTCCCATACCCAGGGTGATCAGTCCCAAGTACGCCTGTTAGCCAAGTGCCGAAACTTTCCTAGATAGTGTCTCCATATCTTCAGAGAAATTATTATGGTTTCTAATTCAAGATCATGGGTTGGATAGTTTTTTTCACGAGTCTTTAACAACCTTGATGCATAGGAAATAAATTTATTATTCTATATAAGGACACAACCAATTCCCTTATTAGATGCATAACTATATATAAAAGATCCATCATTTACTAATGGTATCATAAAAATAAGAGCATTATACAATATTCTATTCAATTATTCAAAACATTCCTCACATTCCTTTTTCTATACAAACTTAAACCCTTTAAGAGTAATCTTGGTTAATGGATTACCCAATCAAAATTGTTTTAAAAAAAATCACCGATAGTAACTTGCCAAACCAATGAAACTATATACGTCAGTTATGTCCATTCATGTAGGCCATTATTATATTGCCTTTTTCTTCATAAGATCAACTAAGATTCCATCATTGGAGACAACATATCTATGAAAAGAAACTTTCTGAAGCTAGAATTCACACTTACTAAATTTACCATATAACTATTTTCTAATAAGAGTCTCAAGAATGATCCATAAGTGATTAACACGGTCCTAAAAGATTTTGGAGTACACCAATATATCATAAATAAATATTACACTAAAATTATGAAGACATTACTTGAGTACTCTATTCATTAGATCCATGAAGATAGAGGGTGAATTAGTTAATCAAAATAGAATCACTATGAACTCTTAATGTCCATACCTTATTTGAAATACTATAGTTGGGATATATTACTTATTTACTCACAATCTATGACACCCATAATGAGGATCAATCATTGAAAAATAATGATATCTATGTAGTTGATCAAATAAATAATCAATATAAGGAATATGATACATGTTTTTCATTATAATAACATTGATTTCTCTATAAATAATGCACACACTCATAGATCAATATTTATTTTTAATAAAAATTATTGGGGTTCACCAAGGAAAAAACCAGGATTTATAAATCCCTTATCACACATATCCTCTAGTCGATTCTTCAACCCCACTAATTCCATAGTGTCAATTCTATAGGGAGTCCTTGATATTAGTCCTGCATCTGAAATTAAATCAATGGAAAACTCAACTTCCTCCTCTTGTGGATGTATAAGTAATTCATCAATAAATACATCAATGTATTATTATACAATGGTTACATCCTTAATTTAAATATTACATTTTCTATCTATGGATTGTGTTTGATATTTTCAAGAACTTCTTTTAGAAGAGCTATCAGGGGTGGATCTAAACATGAATCAGATGATGAATTCTCCCCTATAAAGATAAGTAATTCTATACATTCACTAAGAATTATAATTTTCTTCTCTTTTTAATATATTTTTTCATCAGATTTTGGAATCCATTCCCTAAGAAGGATTATTTCAAATTCCACTATAGGTATAATAATAAACTTAGTAAATAGGGCCTGTATACGTGTTATAATGGGAACTGACAGACAAATCATTATTTCGGTGATAATTCCACTAGGATTATTAATTGATAACTTCCTTATTAAGGTGCAAGGTAAATATAAAATTTTATTAAAAAAAATAAAATATATAAATCAGTGTGCAGATGCATATTAAAATAAAGTATTGGGTAAATTTGAAGATATGACTAAAGTACTTGCTACCATATTTTAGGAACTTCAACCTTTATAGTTGTGATAGAAAAATCTCATCCTTTCCCCTTTGGAATTTTTTAGTTAAAATTCCCTTGATTCCTAGTAAAATCATTTACATAGTTCCCCATATTCTTACAGATGAATCCTTAAACATTGGAATTTTATTTCTTTTCTTTTCAATCCCAAAAATGTTATCCTTTTCTCCACACTTGAAACAAACTCAATTACCTTTTAAAAAGGCATTGAAGTGTTTCTTTCTAAAAGTATTACATGTTGGAAAATTACCCTATATCCTTTTCCCTTTATCCATTTTTTTCTCTACCATCCTCTTCTTCTACTACTTTCCCTTGGAGTAAAAATTCTTAGAACATTCTTTCTCTATCTTGATATCACATGAGACTATGTCCTAATATGATGGTAAGGTTTGGGGGACTAGTTCCATTCAAAGGAATGTATTTAACCCATCATAGAAACGGTCAATATTACTCTTTGGATTATGTATATAGTAAAAAACATGCCTTGATAAACTTGTAAAGTTGGATTCATACAAAGAAACATTTTCATCATCCTTTTGTCTCAGACTTAAGAATATTCTTTCCATATCTGCTCATTATTCAGGAAGAAAATATTATTCCAACAAATGTTATTTAAAATCCTTCCATTTTATGCTTGATATTTCCTCCTCGTCCTTAGAGTTTTTAATTAAAGAACACCATTGATCCACATCCCCTAATAGATAATAAAATACCATGGCAACCTTCTCCCTTTTATTACTTCCAAAAGAGATAAATATATTCTCTAGGTAATTTATCCATTAATTAGATATAAATGGATTTATAGTTTCTATTGAATGATGGAGGTTTCTAATGCATAAAGTGGTCTAACATTATTACACCATGATTTGGATTTATAGGATAATCCATATGAGAAAAATTATTTGCTATAAATTGAGTCATATTCCCTAATATAGTTATAATTATTTATTCTCCAGTTGTTTCTCCAACCCCAGCTACATTATATTTCATATGAGGGAAATGCTTATATGGATTACATGCATTAACACAGTTTACATTCCTCACACTAGGTGCCATTTATAAATAATGGAATAAACTAGATTAGATCATAACATTATGAATCTAAATTTATAATTTGAAGAATAGTGACATAAGTAACATAAATTGAAAACTTATTTATAACTAATCTCAATATCATAATCTTTTTTTATTTGGGAATTTTCTACAATTCCATCAAATGGTGATGTTATCTAATTTATGTTTTCATAAATCTAGCTCCCAAGTTTTCTATTAAACATAATCTGATACCAACTATAAATAATCTAACCCTACTAGCCTAGAGTTAGTGGTTAATTTGTTACATTGTCACTAGATACAAGTGATTGGATCCCAAATGATTTAATAGTTTAGTAGTCTTGAAAAACTAGATACAAACTTGATGAACATATTACATTAGAAATATAAAATACATTACTTAAAATAATTTTTTCATCAATGATTTTTTTCATAATACCCTTCTTCATATCTTGGTGAAAAGAAAACAAATAAAAATGCGAGATCATATTCTTAGTAATGGTATGTGTATAATTAAATCTAATAATTCATGAATAATATGGAAAGAACAAATGCTAGTCAAAATAATTCCATATAAATAATTACAGAAACTAGAAACTCATCCATGGATATCATAAAAAATAATATAATCATATGGAAAATAATAATTGATTTCATAATTAGGGAATTCATAATTCTGGATATCTAAAACTTACCATCGAGGCATTGGGTAAGATATATGAAAACATCATTGAGGACTTGTGCCAAGACATCTGAAAATAAATGGCTAAGGACTCAGCCAAAACCCAATCTATTTTGTATCATGATAACTACTGATGAATCAAGGGTATATATAATTACCCACCCATAACTTACTAATTCCAATTCATTTATCATATTAATAAACAATACAACTTAATCCACATTCTAGAAAAAAATCAATAACTATCCATATTGGAAGAACTAGTTATATGAAATATCAATACTTTCCATAGTCAAACTGATCATGAACCATCCAAAGAAATATTATGAGTGGTATCATTAGATTACATCGTTAATATAAGATTAAAACAAAGATTTTGATATATATTAAAATAGTTTAAGGATATCACTGAAATATTTCTTGAGGAAAATACCCTTTTTACATTGAAAATAATTTTTTAAATATAATAACTTTGAAAATATTAAAGAAACAACTTAATTTAAAGAGAAACATGTAAACATATAAAGTAATATTAAAATAATTTAGTGTAAATGATGTTATATAATTCTTTTCATTCCATATAAGTTAAAAATACATTCCTTTACACTTTCGGTAAAATACAAAAAGTACCTCATTCAGAAAAAACAAGAAGATTCCTTTTAAAACATTTTATAAAAATTAAAACATGGGTATAAAATGTAATTAATAAATAATTTTATAATAGTAAATTTATTATTATTATTTTTTTCAGAAAATATGGATATAGAAGAAAATAATTCCCCAATGTAAACTTTAACATAAACAATCTTGAATAGTGATGAGATTATGAAATAAAACTTTACCACAGGTTCTAAATCCATTCATATTCATTTAAAAATTATATATAATAAATATATATTTATTATTAATTTATTAAATAATAATATTATTATATATCATACCATATATGATTTAATTATAACATTTTATCACCCATTTAATAATAATTTTTTATTAAAACCACTCTTCCAGGTGATAACTGCATCGTAATTCTTGTATGTTTTGATTCAGTAGTTTTAGTCCTTGTACTTTGATCATGGTTATATAATCTAAATAATGTTAATAATCAAATAAATATCATGAATATTCATTATATAAATATTCAAGTACATTCCAAAAGTTATAGATATAAAAATGAATTACACTATTCATGGAGACGGTTGGATGTACATACGTATAAACATTGTTTTCATTTTTTTGATGGATGAAATGAAAGAAAGTTAAATGATAATTATAATTTCTAGAATCATTATTATGTCATATAAATCATATATATTCATAAAATACATTCTTATTAACATCCAAGTCAAATAGAAATTAAAAAAATTACATTTCTTCGTAGAGGTGGTAGTCTACACGTATGCCCGAGCGACGTTATTGTATTCCAATGGATTAAAAGGTAATAAGTTAGATGTAATGTTATAATTAAAATGGTAAAATTATGTCATAAATATTATATATAAACATTAAACCCATAATTATAACCATCCAGTAAATATGGTGGTGGAAAATGAATGCATCACTACGTGGAGATGATATGTCATATGTATGCATGAACAATACCTTCACTTTCCATTTGATGGGAAAGAGGGTCGATAATGATGATTTTATAATCATAATAAAATTTATTATATTTATTATACTTAATTTATTATTTTATGATAAATACCATATATTTATATGAGGTAAATAAGAAGTAAAAAAAGAAAGTGATCAGTTAAGGCAATTACCTCTCCTTAGAAAGAACTCCTCTAAATATCCTCTTAAGGTTTTTAGGGTTGGTATTTTCAGATAAACATAACCTTTATAATGTGGATATAATAGTTTATAAAGTATTTTTTTCATGTTTTGGTTGATATAAATGGATCATTGTGGTTTAAATAAGTGAGGGAGGAGGTTCCCTTTTATAATTGAGGTGAGAAGTATTTTTGGAATTTCTTAAATGATTAAATTATAATAAATTCATTATTAAGAAAAATGTATCCAAATTTCCAGGGGTTAGAAACTAGGGTAGTATATAGTTGAAATATCACCAGTAAATAAAATTTGGACATGTTTTCATGTTTTTTAAACCTTATCTTTTGGTTTAACCCCTTGTTAACCTATTTTAAAATTATTTGCAGTAACATATTTTCCACATTTAAAGGGATATAATTTTACATATAAGGTAAATATTGAATCATAAATGGAAAATTTATAACATATTGGACCATATGGTAAAAAATTGTACTCTTTTAATATTTTAATGGTTTCTAAATAATTTAATAAAATATTATTTTGATAACTTATCATTAACGTCAATTTTGACACTATTCATTTAACTTGACTTAAAATACATCCATAAAAAGTTTTATTTCGAATATAATTCATTAAAAAATAAATAATATGTAATATGAATATATAAAATTTGTGTAAAACTATAAATCACTCAAACTATATCACTTTTAATATTTTTAATATCATTTATTTTATTTTTCTATTAATTGAATAAATAATGTTTTAGCATTGCACCAACATTTAAGGTAAATATATAATCAATAAAAAATAAAAATAAATTATAATAATGAATAAAATTTCATTATTAAGAAAATTGAAATTTATATTCATTCATAACTTACTTTTTTCCCTATATGGAAATATAATATATACTTAAAACTAAGAGTGATATTTTTTAACTTTCATTAATTTAAATATTATATTGATCATGTTCATGGAAAAGTGTCCATTAAACATATTATTTTTAAGACTAAGGTGATAACGGTTGAATTAAATTCATCCAATAAGAATTAATATAAAATATTATGACCTCACCACCTAGTTTTAACCTAGATTAACCTGATTTACTCTTTACTGAAGTGATAATTTTGCCACAATTACTATTCATATTGACCAAAAATAAAAGGAAACTATTTAACATATTATAAAATTATGATTAAAATTATGGAATCAATTTTTCAAGATTCAATTTATATTGGTTTCAGAAATGAATTTTAAAATAAGTGTGCAAAATGCGATGAAAATCACTTTTTAGAAAAATACAGTTTGTAAGCATAAAACTAGACTTATTCTTATCCTATGCCTAGTAAAAACTCTAGATGAAAGTTAATTTGTTTTATTTAATATATAATATTGAAAATTAATTAAAATAATTCACTAATATTAACAAATTCTATTTTTAAGATATAAATTTTTTGCACACACACAAATAGTTTTTCAGAAAAACATTTCTTTTACTTTCAAATGATTTTTAATTTATTAATAATCAATGAATTTATTTTATAAATGTGTAAACCATATAATTTTATTAATTTAGTTTTCCTTATTAATACCCACAAATTTTAAGGGATAGGTTATAACAATCACATAATAATAGATCACAATTCGTTTGAACTTAGTGTTTCTTGTAACGCAAACTATCAAAGAGATTAAATTTATTTAAAAATAGATGTACTATAAAATTTTGAGGTGTTAAAACTATATTCATGACTCTATGAATGTGATTTAGGCATGTCATGGGTCCTCATTTTGTATAATATTTAAAATTTTCATTTAAACTATTGTAATCCTGTTACAAATCCTCTGTAATTTTTTACTAGAATCATGATAATATTTATTATCATGGTATTTAGCTATTAAGATCTGTTTATGAATAATATGATAAAATATTATATTTATAACACTAAAATATCTAAATATCATGGAATAGTTACTTTCACCATTTAATATTATTTTAATCTCCAAAATATTTCCTTGATCTGAAACATTTTTCACTGTCACTATGGCTTGGTCTCCACTTCTATGATGTAGAAGTCTTCTTCCATGACTTTACTATGGTGTAGAATGAGATATCACTAAAAACATACAATATGGACTTCTTACCTATAGTTTTGTAACATATATTGAGTATTTCCCAATCACCATGACCTATCCCATGACATGGTGTACACAGATGCTATGTGAGGTAAAAAAAACTACATTTGAACCACAGTATTACCTTACATATATTGGGATCTACCTTTATGAAAGGTTCAATGAGATGTACCCCTACATGAGGCACTCTAGGATCTACCCTTACACAACCCTTGATATTCTCCATTACCTTCTTATAGAGGGTAGACAATTTAAATTACTCTTACATAACTCTATTTTCTATTACCTTTACACAACTCACTTCCCTATATTGACACCTTTACATATATTTAGTATATACCTTCACACAACTCACATCCCTAATGCAAGTATGTTTACACATCCCAATGGAGTACTCGAATACCTTTATATAGTAATTTAATCCACCTCAAATCACCTTTACTCAACCTTTATATTTACCGATATACTACTTTTGTTTCTAGGAATTACATTTAGGTTGATCACTATGGATCCAAACTACCTTTACATAAGCCATCCATGCTACCTGCTTACCCTTACATAGTCTCAAAAACTTTCTTTAATTAGTTACAGAACTTATAAATCATATAAACCATTTATTCTTATTTAATCATGATATCCAATGGTTAATATATCCTTCAAAATACCATGAAAAAAAACATGAACTTCAAGTAGCATTTTCACTTCAAAGCATGTGAACTACCTGATAGATTCATAAAAATCCTCTAAGCATTAACATGAATCCAATATTTAAACATTTTCAACAACTCTATTAACCATCACATACATATTGTTAAAAAATATAATATAATCATTATGGGATTAACAATCTCAACTTTGAGATTTTATGGACAATATACTACATAAATCCAACTGTATCAAGACATATGGATTTAAATATTTTATCTCCCCTTTATTAATAATGAATAAAAAGTTAATTTATAATCTAATTCCATCCCCTTAAGATAAATATTTAATCTTTATACCTCTTTATACATGAATTTCATAAGGAGGTCTCTTCAATAATTTTAATCCTTCAAAAAAAATATAAGTTTTATCTTTCCTCTTACTTCCCCTTTGTTAATGGAATGTGAGAGGAATTACCTAAGATATTTTATTTCTATTTGACTTATAAATTCCTTGTTAATAGATCCATTGATTCCTTAACATTTCACTCCCTTTTCAATGTTTTTTCAACACTTATTGATACTAATAGTAAAAATTCCTAGTTGGATTGTATAATTATATCATCTTCTCTAAGAAAAAATCCAAGATATCTTTATTAACTCAGAGAAATATAATGAGTGAATTTACCACATATCATTTTATCCATCAAAAATTATTTAATATTACCAATACTAGGATCAGTATAAGAAATAATAATCTATGTTAATCTCCACAAAGATGTCTATGTCACTCATTGATTCTAGTAAGACCATAATATCTTGAGATTTCCACTTTACCAACTAAACAAAACCTGATATCTCATTACATCATCACACAAACCATTATAGGATAAGTAAGAAATTATAAAGTGTGAGAGTAATACCAATTGAACCATGGATCTCTTCTTTTTCTTTCTTTGAAAGAGATCCATCATAGCCAAAACTAGATTTTCCCATTGAATAAGGTATTTAAGATATTATAATTATTTCATGATTCTCCTCTATGAGGGAATAATTTTACTTCGTTTATCATTATAAGTCAAGGATCAATTAAATAGAAAATTCAAATAATCCTTGAGTTTATGATTACCATTGGAATTATATATTTCTAATTCTTTCTTGGCCAAGATCGATTCTTATTCTAGTTTTGGAATATTCTTACCCCTTGATTCAAGTTAAGCATCAAGTTATTTCTTGAGAGTCTTCCCACTAGACATATCCTTATCCAATGAATATTATATTTTCCTAAAAATATCAATCTAATCTTTCATCTTATAATTCATTTGAGTAATAGAATCGTTTAGGAATACCTTTTCTTGTTTTATCTTTTGGTTATCCCTAAATCGATTTGGTAGGTGTGTAGAAAGATCCTATTTATTAATCTTCAATTTCTAAAATTACCATAAGATAAGATCTTTATTTTTGATAAATTCTTGAAAATTTTACATTTTGAAATATAACAATTCTAATTACTTATCTTAAGATTCATTATTTTTACTCAAATCTATATCCACTTCAATAATCCTCTTTTTGAAGCTATTCAAATTATCAACCTCAATATTCAAAACTTTGATCCTAATGTATTTATACTTATTCTATTCTTAAATACTTATATTTTATTATTCTATATTCTAATCCATATCCTTTGATAAGTGGAAAAATTACACTTTTAGCCTCCTTGAGACTTCTACAACCTCAGTAGTCCCAACTTCTCTTGGATTATCAACGTCTTCATTGATTCCTAAAACATCATTAAACAGAAAAATAGACACAAAATATGAATCATTCATCAAATCATTTTCATTTTTTTGTACTCTATATTTATTTCACTATTTCCAAACATAGTTCTATAATATATAATTCCACCAAAAAAAATCTACTTCTTTAAAGTTATTCCCATTTCCATGGAAACCATGAATATAAGAGCAGTTTAAAAATTCAACTTCAAACCAATCAGATAAAGTAAAAGAAAAGTAAAATATAATAGAAAATTAACCTATTTTTGATACCAATTTTTTGGACCAAATGGTATTAGGTAAAAAATACCTTGAGGCGGGGGATTAGAGTATGAAAACAATTTTCTAAATTTACACTTGTTCCAAAAAATATCATTACCATACTTGGATCTTGACCTATTACTTTTAAGGGTCACTCATGTTTTTTTTTCAAATTAATATAATTAATAATATTATTTTACATCTTATATCTGATTATAATCAATTATTCCTTTACCAAATTTACCATAATATATTGTGTATAATATAAAAAACAATACTAAATGACACACTGATTTTTACTTGGTTCACTACTATGGGATAATATAAAGATAATGTATGAAAATGTGACAATTACCTAGAATAAATAATGAGTTTAGGTTATTCCACTCCTGAGGTTCATTTTCCTTATAATTCTATCCTCCCCTCACTAAATTAAAGGAAAAAATAACGTCAACACACAAGTGAAGAATAATATCACTTGTTATTTTAAGTTCCCCTAAATATGTATTGGTGATATATGAATTTATAGGTTTCTACTTAAAAATTATATTATATATATCCAATTTTAAAACTTCATCATAAACCTTCCATGAAGTCACATAGAACTTCTTTTTTTCCTTTGGATAATTCTTTGAGAGAATCTATAATTTCTTCTTTCTAGAATAAATCTGTAAAACACTTCTCTTTGAAATTTATAAATTTGAATGCCTTTAATTTTTTATGGTGCTGAAAATATTCTTCTTCTCAATATCATGAATATGATAGTGGATTCTCTATTTATTTTTCAATAACAGATGTCTCAATGAACCACTCTTTCTATCTGTAAATATTCTAGTATGATGTAGATATCACAAATTAAAAACCCCTATTTCCTTCTGTTGTATATTGTTTTTATATTACCTTTATCACATGAAGTATAAATTACATATTAATAATTAAAAATAAAATCTTAAATTCTCTAAAAAACTCAATTATATTCACTTAAAGAATATTTTCATATTTGAAAATATGAAACCCCTAAGGAATCAACATTGTAAACTCCCCGATGTCATTATGGAAATATTTCAAAATATAAAAATGTGTAATCCCTTGATATATTATTCATGTAAGAACCCGAAGCTTCTTTTTAGTTATGAGTTTTATTTTCAAGTTGTTTTTGAGGAAAATGGGAAGAAGTAAAGATTTAGGATTACACGTCGTGTACTTCCTTGTACACGCCATGTATTCTGGCACCAAGTCTAGGATGTGTCTGGAAATGTCATGGTTGTGTACATGACCATGTGATGACACCGAAGCCAACGATTCTTCTCTGAGCCCCCGACCAGCCGTTCGTGCTCCGAATCAACCGCCGTTGATTGCGTTGGAATTTCCACGTTGAGTTCTTCCTTTTTTTAGAGCCTCATCTTTTAATTTCTCCTCTTTCGTGAGATATCCTTGGTTGACTATTTTAGAAGTTTTTGTAGATCTACGTCATTATAGGATGATTGAAGGGCCAAATATAGAGTATATCAATCTTACAATTCCGAGGTAGGTGGTTTGTTCCTTTCCATAGTTTTTCTTTGAATATTATTTGAAAAAGTTACCAATACCCTAGATTGGGGTATTGTGTGTTTAAGTATTTTAACCCTGTTGATATCTTCTATGCTTGTTTACTTGAGTTAGGGATCTTGTTGTAAATAGGGTTATTTTTCCATTCTATGGTGATGTTTGACCTTGTTTGATTTGATATCGACTATTTGGTCCAGCTTTTCCTGTTAGGATGCTTGCTTTCCATTCCTAGTATTGTTAGGATAGAGTGATATTATCTGATGTTGTGGATGCCTTGTAGCTATTTATCCAAGTAGTACTTTTAGGTTTACTTTGGATACTGAACATCGTTTGTGAACGATTACTTTACACAGGGATGTGGGAACCTAGTGTAGTGAGACCATATGGGGAATTGACGTTGAGGGCTTCCCCAGAGTGTCTGTTATACTTTTTACACTTTGAGACAATAGAGGGGTTGACATTGAGTTCTTACTCAGAGTGTCTATATATATCATTATGAGACCATGGGGGGATTGACATTGAGTGCTTCCTCAGAGATTCTATAGTTTATCGATAAAAGACTATAAGGGGAATTGATGGTGATTTCTTCCTTAGAGAGACTTTGTTTGCATGAGAGCAAGGTGGTCAAACTGTGTGAGCTACCCAGGAGGTCATTATATCCTTGTTTGGTTGAACCAGAGGGGATGGGTTGTGAGAACTTCCCAGAGGGTTTCTTGTTTTCATTTGGTTGAATAATTAACGAATGTAAATGAATGTAATTGAAACTGTAGGACTGTTTACTTTTGAGTACTTTTTTATTTATGGCTTTATTTTTCATATTGCCTATCATATATATTTACTGACTGTTAGGAAAATATCATTGGGTGGTTTCCTACTGAGATTCATCTCACACCCTGTTTGGGTCATTATTTTGGGCCCAAACAGATTACATTGTTATATGTATAGATAAGGGAAAGATCCCTTCAACTTCAGGTACTTGATTGATGTGGATCTGGAGAGCATGGGACCAAGTTGAGGCTTGCGATGCTATTGGAGTTGTTTATTTGTTTTCATTTATACTTGGATTTTGTATTGTATTCTAGCATTGTGACTTGTTTGGATGCTTTCCTAGATACTTGAGACATGCATAAATATTTATATATATATGATGGAGTTGTTTATTTACTTTCAGTCTTCCACTATTTACTTATTTTATAATGTCATTGCTTCCACTATTGTTATCTAATTACCATTCTTCTGTGTTACTCTACAAATGAGGGCATAGTTTACCCACTATTATACCCAAGGCCCTCATTATTAGTCGACAGCCTCTAGCATTTGGGGAAATGTGCTTGAGGCCAGTTGACCAACCAGTTACAAGGCACCTTTGGGTGGCACCTGGAATCGGGACGTTACAAAGTGGTATCATAGGAATTATTTTATTCTTGAATTAATGTTTGGAGCCTATAGACAGAGATATGAAGGAATATGTAGTTGGTAATAAGTTTTTCCTATGAGTAGCTAACCCGTGAATAGGGAAAATCAAATTTACCTCCTATATTTCAATTTTTTCTAGTTTTACAATTATTACAGTTTATTTGATTTCACCGTTGGGTGATTCACATGTATTTTGCTATTATTGTTGATATTATTGAGGTTTTATTTCTGTTGCAACCCGATGAGATGAGGTTATTCCATCTCATGCATCATATAGGAACTTTATATAGATCACTTGTCGTGCATTTTTTTCATTCCATTTAGGGTACATTAGATATTTCATGTTGTTTTGATAGATGTTGTTCTAGATATGCACACAATTGTGCTAAATGCCTTGATAGAATACCTATTGTTTGATAGGGTATTGCGTATGTTTAAAGTTCAATTGAATGAATTCCAAACATTGGTCCCTGAGGTGTTATGGGCCCTCACAGATCAAAATTTGGTGGATTATGTTATTGATTTCATTTTTATACTTGTGATGTACATGAATAAGATGTTAAGATTTGATTTTTGGGGAGTATGGGGCCCCATAGATCGGAATTTTGAATTTTTATACTTGATTCAGTGTTTTTTGGGGTTCTGGAGTAGTTTATGAATCTTACTATTTTTAAAAACCCAGAATACATGGTGTGAAATGATGAATACACACCATGCATCCTTATGTTTGAAAAGGAACAAATTTTCTTAAGTACATGTTGTTTACTGTATGTACATGTTGTGTAGTCCTTAACCGTGTGACTGCCTGTGTGGGAAGAGACACGGGGTTGGGAAATCTTTGGTGGCCCACCCCATGTACTGTATGTACATGTCGTGTTGTATAGACCATGTGTCCAGCTGTGTGATTAATGACACGGATGGATGAAAATCAGGTATTACACATCATGTCTATCTTGAACATGCTGTGTAGAGTCATTCTTGTAACCGACCATGTGACCAACGATATGGGTTGGTGAAAACCTTTTAGTACACATCGTGTCTGGCATGAACATGCCATGTAGTTTTGTTCTAGGTGAACAATGTGGCTTATCTGTGTAGAGGAAATCAGACAGGGGGAAATATTTAAGTACACGCCATGTCCTTGGGAGGAACACTTTGTGTCCTTGGTAAGAACACTCCATGTCCTTGGGAGGAATACGTCGTGTCTTTGGGAGGAACAATCCATGTGTAGGGGTGTTACATGACCATTTTTGGCAGAAGTACATGTCGTGTCCTTGGGGGAAACATGTTGTATCCTTGGGAGGAACACACCATGTGTAGGGGTGTTACATGACCAGTTTTGGAAGAAGTACACACCCATGTAATGGCTTAAAGGGACACACCATGTAGGGTTAATACACACTGTGTATCCATGTTTTGGAAAACGTGAATGTATTCTTTATCCTATTCTTTTCCTGAACCTATAAGTTTCAGTCCTTGATAATATTTAATTGAGGTGTGCGATTGAACTTGCAGAGTCATTACACTAAGACATCCTCCGATTGTTCGCTAGATATAGGGTAAAGATCAGACACCAGACATGGATGGTCAGGGAATACCAGTAGATCCTCCCGCCGTGCCTGTCTTGGTACCAGCCGTCATTCTGGACATAGGTACTGATGCACAATTCTGAGAAGGCTTCACAAGGTTTATTAAAACCTTCTAGGGAGTACTGCATCATGCCCCATCTATGGTAGAGTTGACATAGGTTTCTTAGTAGCAGCATCCTCCCACCTACTCAGGGGATGGAGTACCTCAGGCTGTAGAGTCATAGTTAGAAGCCATGCTGTTGATCTTTGAGAATTTGGAGATGCATCTAGAGAGGAGGGTGAAGCTCACTACCTACATGCTTTGGTATTCCACCAATAGATGGTGGGATGTGATCTCATATGTGGGATGCCGACAAGTTATGGTTTTGTATGAGTTCTGGCATACCTTCTATGACTACTTCTACCTGGGCACTTTGAGGGATGATCAAGACCAAGAGTTCATGAGTCTAGAGTAGGGTACTCTTTTATTCATGGAGTATTCTTCTCGGTTTATAGAGCTGTAGTGATTTACAACCATTCTAGGGGTGATGATCTTTTACTCGCAAGGAAGTTTGAGTATGGTCTCAGGCATGACATCCGATCTCAGGTAAACATCTTTAGGTTGTCAACCAAATCTTCCATAGTCAACAAAGCGCTAATCACAGAGCACAACCTGAGGGATTCTAGAGCTATGGGGCAGGGAGGTTCAACATCCATAGTTGGTGCCTCTCTGGCTGATAGTAGGAAGTGCCGAAGGGAGTTTACATGTGGAGATCCAAGTAGGCAGCATATACCTTCAGGTATCCAGGTGGTATGATACTAGTGTGGGAAAGGCGAGCATATGGGGCCATATTTACTGAGAGACCTAGTTGAGTGCCGATCTTGCAGCAAGATGGGTCATCTTCAACGTTTCTATTAGTTCTTCTAACCAGAAGCTAGTGACAATGGTTATTCTATGACTCCTCGTTCAGGAGCAGGACCATGGGTTTCTCATCAGTCTCAAAACTGGAGTTCATCCGACCACTCAGGCCGAAGTGGAGGTCGTGGTCATGGTATTCGGTCACCATGATTTTAATGAAAAAATGGTGGATCATCTTAGGGTGGTTAGGTAGGGTCTTAGGGATATGGTACATGTCATACTTTTGCAGTGGAGTAGACCCGATAGGAGAAGGATCTTGGACCCTCTACAGTTAGAGGTACGATTCTTGTTTCCTCAGTTTTATCTTTTTCACTTTTTGATATAGGGGCTTCCCATAATTTCATATCTGTTGCTATTATGGAGATCCTTGGGCTCTATAACTTTACTTATGTTGATTTCTTGATGCTGGAAACACCGTTTGGGGCTAGAATGACTAGTGTACATCAGTTGAAGGAGTTCCCTCTTGAGGTCGGCAGATGTCACTTCTTATGGGACCTCTATGTCTTAGAGATGACGTGATATGATTTAATTCTCAAAATGGACTGGTTGTTTCCCTTCTAGGCTGTTGTTGACTGATATTTTCGTTGGGTAAGGTTCACGTCGCCAGAGGGAGAATGGGATGTCCAGGTGAATGGATACATAAGGGAGAATGAGATGTCTAGGTGAGCAGAGCGGGACCCGAGCATCACTGGTTGGGAGGATTTAAAACATAGATTTATATTCTATATCTAGATGACTAGGGGAATTTATAGATGTACTTTCCTCTAGTGGTGGATCATTTCAGGGATGTCTTTCCAGGGGACTTTTTAGGTATGCCTCTGGAGTGATAGGTGGACATTTCTATTGAGATTGTTCCCAGAGTGGAACCTGTGTCCATTCCTCCTTATAGGATGGCTACACTAGAGTTACAGGAGCTCAAGAAGCTGTTAGAGGATTTACAGGCAAAGGGTTTCATCTGACCAAATACTTTTACTTAGGGTTTTCCTTTCATATTTTCGAAGAAGGGGGGCAGTACTCTCAAACTTTGTGTGGATTATCGGAAGCTAAACCAGTTGACGGTCAAGAACCGATATCCCTTACTGAGGATTGATGATATCTTTGATCATATTTGAGGATCCCAGGTGTTCTCAAAGATTGAATCGAGATGTGATTATCATTAGTTTCATGTTATACCATTAGATATACCTCTTACAGCCATTAAGAGTAGGTATGGTCTATATGAGTATATGGTTATGCCGTTCGGTCTCATGAACGTGCCTACAGTTTTCATGGCACTGATGAACCAATTGTTCCATACAAACTTATATCCTTTCATGGTAGTCTTTATGGATGATATCTTGGTGTACTATCACACTTGACACGACTATGTTACCCATATTGAGATCATTTTGAGTACATTGAGAGAGCATCAATTATATGTTAAGCTCTCAAAATGACACTTTTGGATGGACCAAATTCACTTCTTGGGTCATGTTATCTCAGAGACATGAGTATTAGTAGACCCATAGAAAGTGAGAGCAGTAGTTTCCTAGGAGAATCTGAAGAATGTATTTGAGGTGTAGAGTTTTCTATGGATTCTTGGATACTATAGACTTTTTATATAATACATTTCACACTTAGCATCGCCACTAACGGGGCTCACTAAGAAGGATGTGAAGTACTTATGGTCAAATTCTTGTGATTCATCCTTTCAAGAGATGAATAAGAGGTTCACTTCAGCACCAATACAAGTATTTCTAGAGCCGGGAAAGACCTATACTGTATACTGTGATGCATCAGGTATCATGATGGGTGTATTTCTTATGTAGGGGGAAGGCATCGTTGTATTCGGGTCTCAGTAGTTGAGGCCACATGCGAGGAATTACCTGACACACGATCTTGAGTTGGCTGCAGTTGTTCTTGCTTTGCGCTATTGGAGACATTATCTTCTAGGAGAGCATTTTTTGGTTTTCACCGACCACAAAAATCTCAAGTATATTTTTACTTAGCGCGATCTAAATATGAGACAACAAAGGTGGGTTGAATACCTTCATTCCTTTGACTTTGAGCTTTCCTAAATGCCTGGGAAAGTCAACTCAATGGTTAATATGTTGTGCAGGAGGACTCAGATACAAGCAGTTCAGGAGGCCAGTACTGAGTGGAAGATTATGGCTCTCTACTATGAGATGCATTTGGAGGTGCATGACAGATATTGGAAGATGTTTCTTTCTTATGTAGTTGTTACCTATACTCTTCTTGATCAAGTGTGAATGAGGAAGCTATCAGACTTTGAAGGACTCATTCTATGGGAGATTATATTAGGAGAGGACCCTATTATTGAATGGACCATAGGTGAGGATGAGATCTTGCATTTTTATGGGCGCATATGGGTGTCATAAAACATACATGAGGAGATGATGCGAGATTTTCATTGTTCATTTCAGGAAGTTCATCCTGGTGTCACCAAGATGTATTGAGATATACACCATCAGTATCGGTGGCTAGTCATGAAGATGGATATTACTGGTTTTGTGATGAGGAGTTACACCTTTCAACAGGTGAAGACAGAGCATCATTGACCAGAAGGGATTTTGAAGCAGTTACCTATTCCTGAGTGGAAGTGTAATAATGTCGTGATGGACTTCATGATAGGCATACCAAGGTCACCTCAAGGGAACAATGTAGTTTGGGTGGTCATTGACAGACTCATGAAGGTTTCCCACTTCTTACCGATCAAGGAGACCTTTAGTGTTAATGAGTTGGGAAGGTTTTACATCCAAGATATTGTACGTTTACATGGGGTTCTGCACTCCATCGTTTCAGATAGGGATGCCCATTTTACATCTCAGGTTTGGTAGGGTCTACAAAGGGTGTTGGGTACATAGGTACTTCTGACTACAACTTACCATACCCGGACAGATGGCTTGTTTGAGTACAAGTGCTGGAGGACATGATTCGAGAATGCGTCCTAGATTTTGGAGGTTTTTGGGAGAAACACATACCTCTTGTTGAGTTTTACTACAATAATAGTTTTAAGAAACTATTCATATGTAACCTTATGAGGTTTTGTATGGTAGGCCATGCTGATCATCTCTATGTTGGCTGGAGGCAGGAGAGACAACTATGATAAGACCTCATCTAGTCTAAGAGACCACAGAATAAATAGAGTTGATTTGGAAGAGGATGGATAATGCACAATCACAAAAGAAGTTTTATGCTGATAGACGGAGACGAACTCTAGAGTTCGAGGTCAGAGATTAGGTTTTCTTACGTGTCACACCGAGTTTGGGACATTAGAGGATTAAGAGACAGGGAAAGCTTTCACCGAGATACATCGGTCTGTTTGAGGTTTTGGAGAGAGTCGGACCGGTTTCCTATCGGTTGCAGTTACCTCATAGGTATCAGGATATACAAGACATCTTCCACGTTTCTTAGAAACGAAGTTACTTCTAAAATTGTTTCATTTTTTTTAACCCGGGGAGGTTGATTTGGAGGTGGACACCTCGTTCGAAGAGCATCTTATCCAGATTTTTGATCAAAGAAAGAAAGTTATCCATGGCTAGTCTGTTCCTCTGGTATGGGTGCTATGGAAGCCCATGAAACTACAGTATGAGACTTGGGAGAGGGAGTCCGATGTACGATCGTAGTGGCTGGAGCTGTTCGAGGATTCTTCTTCATCACCACCCTGTTAGGTAAATTTAGGGACAAATTTCTTTAAGGGGGGAAGTTTGTAAAATCCGGAATCTTCATTTCAGGTATGAGTTTTCTTTTTAATTTGTTTTTGAGGAAAATGGGAAGAAGGAATGTTTTAGGAGTACACACTGTGTACTTCCTTGTACATTCCATGTACTCTGGCACCGAGTCCAGGCCGTGTCTGGTCGTGTCACGTCCGCGTACACGACCGTGTGACGACGTTGTAGAGCCGCCTAAAGCGGGGATTGGTAAAGGCATATACACATCATTTACTTTTAAAGGACACACCGTGTACTTTTATTTTTAATTGATTAAACAGACCAGGGTCACATATAATCGATAGAAACATCTTCTTCTTGGCTCGTCTCGTCCAGGTGTGACCGAAGATGGTGATTCTTCTCTGAGCTCCCGAACCACCATCTGTGCCCCGAATCAACCACTTTTGATTACGTTGGAATCACCACGGTGAGTTATTCCTTCTTCAAGATCCTCATATCTAGATTTTTCCTCTTTCATGAGATATCCTTGGTTGAATTTTTTAAATGTTTTTGTAGATCTACATCATTCTCAGCCGATTCAAGGGACAAATCGGAAGTATATCGATCGTACACCGCTAAGGTAGGTTGATTTTTCCTTTCCATAGTTGGTCTTTGAATATTATGTGCAAAAGTGCCCAATAACCTAGATTGGGGTATTGTGTGTTTAGAGATTTTAACCCTGTTGATGCATTCTATGCTTGTTTTCTTGAGTTAGGGATCTTGTTGAAAATAGGGTTATTTTTCGATGCTATGGAGATGTTTTCCCATGTTTTATTTCATATAAACCATTTGGTCTAGCTTTTCCTGTTAGGATGTTTGTTTTCCATGCCTAGTATTTTTAGGATGGAGTGATATTATCTGATGATGTGAATGCCTTATAGATATTTATCCAGGTAGTACTTTTAGGTTTACTTTTCCTGATGAACATAGTTTGTGAAATATTTCTTTACACTGGGTTGTGGGAACCTAGTGTAGTGAGACCATAGGGGGAATTGACGTTGAGGGCTTCCCTAGAGTGTCTTTTATACTTTTAACACTCCAATACCATAGGGGGGATTGACATTGAGTGATCCCTTAGAGTGTCTATAGATATCCTTACAAGACCATAGGGGGAATTGACGTTGACTACTTCCTCAGAGAGTCTGTAGTTTATCATTAAAATACTATAGAGGTAATTGATGATGTGTGCTTCCTCATAGAGTCATTTTTTGCATGAGACCAAAGGGGTTAGACTGTGTGAGCTAACTAGGAGGTCGTTATATCCTTGTTTGGATTAACCAAAGGGGGTAGGATACACTACTACAAATACGTCCTTTATCAGCGCTAAAAATGGCCTTTATCAGTGCTAGAAAAAGCGCTGATAAAGCCGGTGTAGATAAAGGGGGGGTCCCCTTTATCAGCGCTAAAAAAAGCGCTGATAAAAGGGGTCCTTTATCAGCGCTAAAAAAAATCTCTGATAAAAGTACCCCTTTATCAGCGCTTTCATTTTAGCGCTGATAAAGGACCCTTTTATCAGCGCTTTTATAAAAGCGCTGATAAAAGTTAAAAAAATTTAAAAAAAATTAAAAAAAATTAAAAAATACTGCCAATCGGGGGGGGGGGGGGCTTTTATAGCGCTTGAACCCCCCCTTTTACAGCGCTTTTCAGCCCCTATACAGCACCCCACACACCCCACGCACCACCCTCCACCCTTTAACAGCGCTTGCTCCAATATTCTCCATGCGCGTGCACCCCTGTCTTCACCAGGATTTGAACTCGAGACCTCCCCCCCTGCGCGCCTAAGCCCTTACCACTACTCTATTTTGATTTTCTTTCCAATTAATGATATATATATATATATATTTATATATTTAGTTATATTTATTTGTATAGTAATATATATTTATATTAATATATATATATAGTTATATTATAATATATATATATATAGTTATATTATAATATATATAGTAATATTAATATATATATATATATAGTGGTATTAATATATATCTATATCTATATATATATATTTAGTTATATTTATTCGTATAGTAATATATATTTATATTAATATATATATATAGTTATATTAACATATATATAGTTATATTAACATATATATAGTTATATTAACATATATATAGTTATATTAACATATATATAGATATATGAATATATATTTATATAGTTATATTAATATATATATAGTGATATTAATATATATATTTATGGTGATATTAATATATATATTTATAGTAATACTAATATATATATATATGTAGTTATATTAATATATATATATATATAGTTATTAGATTAATATATATATAGTTAGATTAATATATATATATAGTTAGATTAATATATATATATAGTTAGATTTATATATAGGTATATAAATATTCATTGTATCTTAAATAAAATGGATGTTAGTTATTATTTAGATAAAGCTAATATATTTTATATGTAAATATATTTTATTATTTATATTTATAATTAAATTTTAAGGTGTGAATATTTAAAAAATATGAACATATTGTTAAATATTTGATTATAAATAGCAGTGCATTATAAAAAATGATAAAATTTCAAAGACATAATATCAATATGAATGTAATACCTTGGAATAAAGTCATACCCCACCAAAAAAATACAATAATACCCCCTTAAACGAGGGTGAAAATCCACAAAATGTTAAAAAATCGGGGTACCCCGACTAAAAACTCAGTTTTGGAGGCCTTATGGGCCTCTTTTGGCCTCGAAAATCCCTTGAATGGGATCCCCTCGGGCCACGACGACGTAGAGATCGTCGCAAGCTTCGATTTGATATGTGGTAGAGCTCAAACGGACACCCGGATCAAAAGTTATGGCCGTTTGAAGTTTGAGTTGCGTTTTCAACATATTTTGGATCTTTTTTATAATTTTTTTAGTCTTCAAATTGTTATTAAATGACTATTACTCCATAATTATTAGCAAATTATTAATTAAAAATATTTTTTTAATTTTTTAAGAAGCCATTTTCACTAAATATCTTATATATTATGTATAATAAGTGTAAATGTACATTTATAGTTATCTAAAATATATTTAAAAATTATATATTATATTTATATATCAATATAACTATATTTATATATTAATATATTAATATATTTGTAAAAAAAAATTCAAGCCGACCCTTTATCAGCGCTACCAAACAAGCGCGGATAAAGGGGGTCCCTTTATTAGCGCTAAAAAAAGCGCTGATAAAGGCACCTCCCTTTATCAACGCTTTTTCGTTAGCGCTGATAAAGGGGGGCGCTGTGAAAAACTGTTTTTGTGGTAGTGATATGAGAACTTCCCAGAGGGTTTCTTGTTTTTTTTTGGTTTAATAATTGACGAATGTAATTGAATGTAATTGAAACAGTAGGACTGTTTACTTTTGATTACTTACTTGCTTATTGCTTCATTTTTTTATTGCCTACCATATATATTCACTGACTATTAGGCAAAGATCTTTGGGTGGTTGCCTACTGAGATTCGTCTCACACCCTATTTAGGTCATGCTTTTGGGCCCAAACAGATTACATTGCTGCAATTATAGATAAGGGAAAGCACCCCTCTACTTCAGGTACTTGATTAATGTGGATCTAGAGAGAATGGAATCAAGCTGAGGCTTGCGATGCTTCTGGAGTTGTTTACTTGTTTTCTTTTGTACTTGGATTTCTTATTGTATTCCAGCATTGTGACTTGTTTGGATGCTTTCCTAGATAGTTGATACATGCATCATTATTTATATATATAATAGAGTTGTTTATTTACTTTCATTCTTCCATTGTTTACTTATTATATAGTGTTACTGCTTCCGCTATTGTTATCTGATTGCCATTTTGCTGTGTTACTTTGCTATTGAGGGCATAGTTTCCCCACTATCACACCCAAGGCCCTCACTTCCAGTCAACTACCTCTAGAATTTGGGGAAATTCACTTGAGGCCATGTGACTAACCAGTTACGAGGCACCTTTGGGTGGTACCTTAAATCGAGATGTTATACTTCGCCTGCAGAAATCATGATCAACATGAATCCATGCATGTAACTTTTATATGTTATGGGTCTACAATTTTCAATGTATTTAAATATTTCATTTAAACCCCTGAAATCCTATTGCAACTCATTTTTAATTTTATACTAGAATCATTAAAATATTTATTATCATTATATTTGAATTTCTCAAGAGTGTTTCATGAATATTATAGTAAAATATCATATTTAGAATATTAAAAGCTTTGAATTTTCATTTCAGCTTCATAGAATTTTAGTGAAAATATTTCTATGACCCATGAAATTATTATTTATCCTAGAATATTGGTATATTCTCCCATGAAATGAAAATATTATTCTATTCCCTTACTATGATATAGAACATTCGATTATAGTGTATAATGAGATCTTAATCAAAACCTGTAACTTATAATTATTTTCTATGGTGTGGTAGCATCTTTTTAATCCTTTCTCAATTACCACAACCTATCATGTGGTATGGTGTACACAGATGTAGGATGAGGTTCATGAAAACCTCATTCAAACTCCAATATCACCTTGACACATGCTAGGATTTACCCTTATGCAAGGCATACTAATATTTACCCTTACACGAGGCATGCTAGGATCTATCCTTATAAAACACTTGATATTTACTATTAACATTACATTGAGGGTTGAAAATTTGAAATAACCTTATATAAATCCCTTTTTATATTACCATTATGGAACTCACTTCCCTATATAGATACCTTTACACTACTTTGACAAATACCTTTACACAAATCACTTACCTTATGAATATACCTTTACACAACCTACTGGAGTCCTAGACTACCTTTAAGCATTAGTAAGAGCTACCTCAAATTACCTTTACATATCCTACCTATTTACCCCTATGCAACTATTGTTTCTAGGACTTACCATAATACATATCACTAGAGTTCCAACCTTTATGCAGGCCATCCATGCTACATGTTTACCCTTACACATTCTCTAAAACATACTCAAATCAGTGATATCCCTTATAACTCATATAGAACACTTATTCTTCTTTAATAATGATTTACAATTCTTAATATCTCCTTAATAATCCCATACAAAAAACATTCATTTCATGTAACTTCTTCAATTCATAGAACCCTGACTACTTGATGAATTTTTATAACAATCCCCCCAGAGTCACCATGAATCTAATCTTTGGATATTGTTAACAACTCCACTAACCATCACATACATATTGTAAAAAAATCCAATAAAAACCCTTAGGGGTTCAATATTATGTGACGTGTCAAGTGACATGATATCAAAGTAATTTGAAATAAATCCACGCATTTTATATGAAACAGATAGTCAGATATATTGTAATCTTGGTGGATTTCAGATTATTCAATAATGGAATAAATATAAAGAAGTTATTGGGATATATGAATGTTAATTGGGCTGGTATGGTGTATTATACAAAGTCAAAATTTTAATTTGTGTTCTATTTTGATGATTTATGTATTTATGATTGAATAAGAAACAAGATTTTATATCATTAAGCATTTTAGTTGTTGAGTATATTATATCTACTTAATATTGTATGTAACTTATAAATGAAATAAAAACATGAAGGCATTGGTATAAAGGTAAGTTTTCATATTATGATTAATTTTTGTAACTCATGTAATATTAATCTTATCCAAAATATAATGTATCATTTTAGAATTAAGAATATTAAGATCAAATATCACTTTATTAAGGATTAAGTGGAATAATGTATGGTAAATTTCAATATGTGTTAACATAAGATCAAGTTACAGACATTATGAAAAAATAAATATCTAAGTAATGTTTCAATAATCATTGATTAACTCTTGAAGTTACACTGAGAGGATGGAGGAGCAAGAGAGGAAACCTCCGTCGCCACATCCTGTAGTTTTGTCTACCCTAATTCACCTGCGCGGTATCAATCTTTACTAGTTTGATGCAATTCAACTCGAAAACTGGATTAGTTTGGCTCCAGAGGAGATGAATAAGGACCATGAAGCTCCGAATAACCTATCCTCCTTCAAGAGTTTCTCTGGGGGATCTTTCATTCCTCTTGCAAATCGCGCACCCCATCGAATAGTTTGGAGAAGGTCAACAGTGCATGTATCAGCCTCTGAGGATGCAATAATAGCTAGGATTAATCTGTAAAAGTATTCGTTTATTGCTCGCATCTTCGTAATGAAAGGTATGAAACCCTGGAGAACATATGATCTTATCTCCTGGTTAGCTGGTATTTGGGGATTTAACAAATTCAAATGTGTGTCCCTCGGTCGAGGACTTTTTCATATCTTGTTTCCTTTGGTGGAGATCAAAGGGAGATCTTGGAGTATAGGTTCCATCAACCTCAAGCCACGTACACTTAGACTTCATGAATGGAAATTGAACTTCAATTTTCTTGATTTTAAGGATACTTGTGTGCAAGTATGGATAAAAATACATGGTCTCAACTGGGTTCTATGGCATGCTGAGATTTTTTTCGATATTGCATCTGCTATTAGGATTCTGATTAGAATGGATCAAGTTACAGAATCAGTAAGTTACGATCACTTTTCTCAGGTTCTAGTAGAGGTTGACCTTAGTAATAATTTAATAGATAAGGTGATTTTATCTACTCAACAAGATGATATTTTTCTTCGAATTGAATATGAAAATGCTCCTCCTTTTTATGTTTCATTTCATGTTATTGGGCATTAAGAATCTGCATGTAGAAGAAATATTATTTGTGACAAATGTCAACTTAAAGGTCATGACCTACAACACTATAGGAATCCACCTAAATAAGGTATAACACGAAGCACTGAGCAGAATAAGAAAGCTGTTGTAATTGGTTCTGACCTTATAAAGGAGTCTGATAGAAAGAATATTGAATCTGATGAAAAATATCAAAGGTCCCTTGATGAAAACCCTAATGCCAAAAAGGATGTTCTGAAGACACTATCAAGAACAGTTATTCTGCAAAAAAATAGAGATTTATCTTATCCTGGGTAGATCTTAGTGATGATACTTATCTATCTATAAATTAAAGTTCTGTTGTGGCTGATATAAATGGAGCCTCATTCAAAGATATATTGACTAGGGATCTCAATGATGATGATGATATTGAATAATTTGACAGCCTTGATGTTGTGGAAACTACTGCTCAAGAAGATGCAGACTCCTGCCTAAAGCAAGAACTGATTTTGGTCAATGCCAAAAGCATAAGAGGCAAGGAAAAGATGGATCTCCTTATCTCAAGGAAATCTGAAATAGGAAAGAGGTGACCAATGTTTGTAACTATACATCGACAAAGGAAAATAAAAAGGTACAACCCCCGACCTCAAATGTCAAAGACTGTGTTCTGTTTACAGTGGATAGAGAGGCATCTGTTTCTACAGCTCTCAACGACACTAATGTGGAGGTCTCCCCTCCGGAAGGTAATCCTATAGCCCATGTTAAATCGAGTTTATTTCATGGTCTTCCAAATAAGGTTAGTGATGGAAATATTTCACTGTTGCATGCTAAGGACTATAGGGATACAATCATTTCTGTTCTAGCCTATTCCTATTTTAAATAGACTAATGAACATGATTCTATGAACACACAAAGCTTGCGCCATAAACCCTCTCCAACTGGGTATCATGAGTATACAAGTCCCTTGAAGGAATCTGTCCAAGCCTTCTCTCCTGAATTGCATGCGGACTCTCCTGGATTAGAGGGAATAACAAATGCCAAAGTGGATGGATCAACCCATATTCCACCAATATGTGGAACACCTCAATCTCAAATTCATAAAGTTATGAAAAAGTTTAGTACTTATAATTCATTTGAATTGCTTGCATCTTCCAGTAGTGATGAAGACGGGAAAACAATGGAAGATCGGGGTGGAGTTAAGTATGTGAACATTGATGTAACCTCTGAGATCCTAGATTGTGGTGGAGGTCCCTAGATACAGGAAACGTTTGGGCGGAGGGGGATAAATCCACGTGGCGGTGGTGCTCAGATATCTCATCATAGTATGAACACTCGCTCGTGAGTACGTTGATATCATTTTTATAGACCTGCAGTGTTGTGTTTTCTCCTCTGTCTTTACATTTTGTATGAATTTATTTTTTATTTAATAATAGGGTCCTTTGCACCTCAAACTTCTTAGAGGTTACACTTTATGGTTCAGATAATCCCCCCTTTCCCATTATAGTTTTTACACATGCATGTTTGATGAAAACATAATGAGTTTTTATAACTCCATAACTATTTTTCAACATAGGGTTTCACTTACTAAAAACTTCAACACGTGGTATTCATCAATAAGTGGTTCATGATAAGGTATTCCTCTAATTTTTTTCATTAATCTATTTCCCCCAAAAATATATTTGAATAAGTAATCCTTAGGTTCATTAACAAAGGGGGAAATAGACAATGAGAGAATCATATGTTTATAAATAGATAACCTATGAAAAGGTGGATTGTTTTTCAAATAGGGGAGTGGATAAAATAAGGAGAGATGAATTATAGATGAGTGAATTAAATATTTTATATTGAGGGGGTAAAATATCAAGATGTGTTGTAGTAATTCAAAATCAGAGTGAGTTAATCATAAGAACCACAACTAGTGGAATAATTTATAAATCACATTCATCTTACTATTGTTTATCACAAGTACCATGAAACACATTGTCTTAGAGTGGATGATTTTTGATTTAATTAATATACAATTAATAATATTCTCATGATGTTGAAATTTTTTAACAAAAAGGTATTACAAAAAAAGAAGTTTTTTGAATAGGTGGTTGCTAATAAAATCATATGAGTAAAATGTTTGAAAAAATACAAGTGAGAATTTTTGAGTTGTTTCTATTAAAAAATTCATGTATAAATCCTTCGAAAACAATATTATTATAGCTGGAAAATAAATATTTAGAGTTTTATGAATTTTGTTGGAAGTTTAAGAGGTTTTGGTTAAAGGATTAAAAAACCACATCATAAAGAAATGCATTACATCATGGTTATGTTGAGGACTTTGAAGAATTATATAAAGTAAAGTAGGTGAATAAATTTATAATTATATCCAAAATAGTTTGATGATAACACCATAATCATAAATGATGGGTTTTTAGAGTCGTTTAGGATGATGGGGTTCCTCAAAAAAATCATGGTTTAATGGAATAATTTGAAAGTTAAAAATTTTCAATAGAATATGAAACTTTATATAACATGGGTTTTTTTATCACATCATAATGTGATTTTGTGGTACTTGGAGAAGTTGTTTTTTAATTAATGTATTTCAAGCTAATCAAAATGATAATGGTCATTACGTCATAGTGAGAAGTGATAATCTTTTGTGAAGAAGGAAATTACTGATGGAGACATGCCCCTAATCCTAATATATATTTGATAGATGTTAGACTATGTAGTAATATATGATATAGGGATGTTGTATGGTAGGTAATACTTATTGTAAAAGGAGTGCTCTTTCCTTTATGAGTATATTGTATTTTATAATATGGTGATATCATAAAGCACTCCTACCCAAGACAAATATAATGTTCGATTTAGTTATATCATTTTAAAGTGTCATGTGATGATTCTTATTAAAGGATTTATATAAAAATTCTATGATTGATATGTAAATTTGAACATTAAGAGTTAATTTTCAAGTATCTTCCATATAAGGATACCGATAATTAGACTTTTCATAAGACAAAATGAATGGGAGAATCAATCAAGAATTTTCATTACAAATTCATGAATGATCACATAATTACTCATAAGTTATATAATGTTTGAGTAAATTCTTGTTAAGTATCAATAGTTTCCCATGACTTATATAAAGGAGGTAGTAGTCATTGATTTGGTTTTATGAGCAATCTTAGTCTCCTACCAATTCTCCCTAAATATCTCTTCCTTGTTTTTATTTATCTTTTGAGAGATACAAGAATATCATGGTTGTAAGGAGGATACCACCCAAGAATTGAGTGATTCAATAAATCCATGGATAGACGCTAAAGGGAAGAGTCATTTGAATATTCCTCAATGTTATTTATTAACCACAATGATCTAAGAAGGAGGCTTGATCATATTTGGTGAAAGGTACACTTCCTTCATTTAGCTTTACATTGTTTCACTTTTCATAGCTTGGTGATCTTCAGATTTTAGGATTCCATTATCTTCCAATATATTAAAAAAGTGTTATTCAATCCTTGAAACTATTTAGTGGTATCAAATTCACACCATGAATAATGATTCATGAAATCATGTTTTAGATGTATAATTATTGTTTTTTGTATTGGATATCTTAGGCTATGATGTGGATTTTATATAAAAAATGAATATTGTAATTCATGTCGTCAAATATGATATATTTTTTTTCTTTGTAATGCCTTATGATATAAGATATCATAAGCTATGATATGACCATATTAAACAATATATGATATAATAACACATGATCTTGTGTAAATCCATTGGTTCTAATATATCTTAATGTACGATATAGGGAGTTGTATCCTATGATGGAATTGGTTTTAATCTTACGCATTTGTAAAATAGAGCCTCACATTTTCAATATAATATTGGGTATATCATAAAATATAACTACCCAAGTGCCATCAGATTTATCATAGATTAAAATTATCAATTATTAAACACAATGGATAATATGGAGTACCATGAGTTATGATATGCATGAAAAAAATTTACCTTTTCATTTGTTCAATTATGAATTGATTTATATAGTTTATAAAATGTTTATAAATTATAAAAAATCTATTTTAGGATATTTATTTAATTTATAAAGGGATTATAAATAAATTAATTAGAAAGTATTTATAATTATTTATTAAATTTTTTTGAAACATTTAATAAGTAAATATCCATAATATTAAATGTTAATATTAAATACATTTTGATATTGGATATAAATGTTTTATATGTAAATTAAAAGATTAATTTATAGAGTGTTTATAAATTATAAAATAATATAAAAAATAGGTTTTAATATTTAAAATTATAAATTATTCATAATTATTTAATTTGAATTGTTCACTTTAAAATGACTTATCTGGGAAGATTTTTGAAATTATATAAAAATTGGTTTTGATAATTGATATGATCATGGTTTAAATAATATTAAATGTGGTGTATTTGATGGACCCAATTTATTCATTTTTTTGTGTTCTATTAATTAAAAATTCAGATAATGCCTGTTATATACTCTTATAAGAATTAAATGCTTGATTTCTTTGATTTGGATACATTTTAGGTTTTCATGGATAATTTCACACATAAAAATAAATTTAGAGAAAAATAAAAATATGCATGTTGTGGTTTTGAATGTATATTCCATGTACTACTAGAGGAAACATATAGAAGATCCTTGGAGTACATACCTAGATCCTTGACTGAATAGGACACACAGTGTTAAATATGATAAATTTTTTTTATCATCATTATAAAAGTGTTTTGTGGGTGAATATGTCACTATAATCCATGTATGATGGTGTTACACACTAGTTACCCTCACCCACTGATTGTTGACCTCCAAAAATCAAAGTGGTGGGTGGATTTTGTGCCGACCTCATAGAAATTTTTAAAAAATGGACTACAGTCTATGTAATTTTATACACTTCATATAATTACAAAAATATATAAAATGAGTGATTTAGGATGAGGTTGTATAGTTTTTACTGGTTGGGAATGGTTCTGTGATTTTTAATAGTACTCAGAAATTTATTCACCCATAATATGGTTTCCGCCCCTCCTCTATAGTTCTGATCTCTGTGTGATCACTCTAAGAGGAACTTGATGTGAATGATGAGTTTTAATTTTCCAATAATTGCCTGATCATTTTAATTCTAGGTATATGATGATTTTCTTCATCTCATCCTCTTCTTTTATTTGAGTTTTTTGCTATTCTCTCACAGTAGCACTCAAATGACCATGTTTGGGGGTTATCAATCATGTGATGTTTTACCCTTTGTTCACCCTTTATTTACCCTTTTAACCATGATTTTTATGTTTTCCATATTAGCATTCTGAACTCACATGAACACTTCTAAGGATATGAAAATTTATCTCATGGTAGGACATTGAATACAATATAATCTGGAGAGTACATCGAGTTATTTTTTTATTTTATTATTGAGTTTTTATAATGATGTTGGTCATAAATTACATCATCAATGGTAGTGGGTGAATAAATTTTCTTTTCCAACTAAATCATAGGAGGTATCCCAGTAGAACTCATATACCATTTTGGGTCTAAGTGGTATAAACCAAGGATTGAAAATATATGACCCCTTTGCTTGAAACAATGAAAGATTAGTAATAAGGTATTCTACTAAGCCGATCACACTTGATCAAAGGTTTAATTTATGTATTATTTTATTACTTTCATATCTATCTTTACATATATTTAATTCCAACATCAATTATTTTCAATTCATTTTTTTTATTTGTAAAATTTAATTAAAAATTAAAATCACACTTTAATAAATTAATTATCTGTCAAGAGATGATCTAAGGTTCTTATTTTATTATATAAATTATGTAAATAATTTAAATATAATTTGATTCATTTGATAGTGTGAATTTTATTTTACACTGTTAACAGGGAGCACCAGAGGATAAAAAATATGTCATTTTTAATTTTTTTTAAATATTTCATTTTCTTGTTAATATTTTCATTACATAAATAATAACATTTTTATGTGTGGAATATGGATGGAGAAGGATGAACACCTAAATATAACTAAGAATCACCTCACTCCATTATTATCTCCCTCTATCCTCTCTTTTCTTTCCCCCTTTTTATTTATTTCATTAAAATACATTTTAAGAAAAATAAATGACACTAAAAGCTGTAATAGACTAGAAAAATGTAAAACATGTTTATTAATTGATAATATTTTAAATTTAGAGGATTTATTGAACATAGAGTACTCTTTCTAGATTGTAAAAGTCAAATATTTTTGTAAGGATGATTCACTTGTGGAGATATATGATTTTATAGACCCCCTTTATTTTCTTATCACTTAAATCCAAAACACATTCTGAAAGTTTTAAAAAAAATTCCTATCATTTTTTCTAATTTAATCCCATTAAAGTAATACTCAGGATTTCTTGACCCTGTATGGTAGTGTGATCAAGCATTGAGATGAAAAATCATTTAAATTCTTGGTATTATCCAATTAGAACATAAATTATTTATATTAATTATAAATGCTAAACTAGCACGAAATTAAACCCTTTAAAAGAAATTCCATTTTATATATACTAGTATATTAATAATTATATAATTAAATAACAACATGGGGTGTACCAGGATTACATGACATCATTTAATAGTTCACACACACATAAATATATATTATAATAAAGTGATTGCATCACATATATTTATATATAAAACTATTTTATTTTTAAAAAAGTAAAAAATATTATATTATGATATATATATAATAAATTAATAAAACCAATAATGAAGCATGTGTTGATGGTTTCACAACTTATCAGGAAGCAACCAATCATCGGTTCGAATCCTCACTCAGTTGTTCGTGCACGATTCTTTCGTTTTCATTTTCTTCATCGTGTATATCCATGTACATCATTTTCAGCACTATTGTAAAATGTTAATATCATAATAATAATAATATGGTAGGGAAATGAATGGGGCTCCACTATTTTTGGGTGTTTCATGGAAACAAACCAATCGTCGGTTAAAGTCCCACCCTAACCACAGAAGTCACATTCATTCCACTTATTTTTTATTTCAAATCTTCACATAATGTGGTGTGTAAGTATGTTTTTATTATTTTTATTACATAACATGTGTTATTTTCAAAAATATAAAAATAATATAAAAATAAATATAAAACCCCTGATGGGGTTGGATAGGCTATCAATGTCTTTACCCGGAGTGCAAAAGAACTGGTTAGAGTCCTCCCAACTAACTCAATTCCATCAATTTTATAAAAAAACAAAACCACATGTCTTTTGTATTATAAAATGTAAAAATAAAATAATAAAATAAAATATAAAACAAAATACAAAAATAATAATAATTTTTTTTTGTTTTATAAACTTCTCTGCAGTGGTTGTGGGTAACCCATGGGATATACTGATTATCGGTTCGAACACCACCACAAACATCAGATCAAATTTTGTTCCTCAAATTTCCATTTAAATATTACACATCATGAATATGTTTGTACACTCCATGTAATGGTATATATATTTATATATATTATAAAAAATAAATAAAAATAAAATTTATCATGGAATGTGGCATGGGACATACATGTCTTGCAGTATCCCTTAAATCCAAATCATCTCATTCCATCAACCACTTATCGTTTTACCTACCACCATTTCCCATGTCATGTCCTGGAAGACATGATGTCCATCCCATGAATCCATCAATTGAGGGATTTGTTTCACTTATAATCTCTTCTATTTTTCTTCTTGATCCAATTAAGTACTCCTACAACCCTCAATTCAATTTTTCTATTTATTTTTAGGGATTTTAGAAATTTGGATGGATTTTGGTCGAAAAATAGCAGTACACATGCATGAATAAAGAACAAAAAACATGTATTCTTGTACACAATTTGATAATTAAATATACATAATTTGAATTATAGAGAACATATGAATTTATGACATTACTTGTACACTATATCCCTACCATATAGACACATGTCATGCCCACATAGTGCACAAATTGAGAAACCATATAATAACATGAAAAGTATGTGTTCGGTGTATGTTGTGTACCTTCAATGCTTGACCGAGTTATACAGTTGTTGCATACCCTCAATAGATGACCCAAGAACCAAATTCCAATACATAACATGCACACATTTCATACACATCATGTACTTTGAAACTAAACTCACACATGGAAGTTTTAGTGTGTATTCAAAGTACATAGGTTGGATCCATTTTGAACTTACATGACGTGTACTCTAGAACCACATGTCCTTTAGTTTTTAATTACTAATTATTCTTTATTTTCATTTTATTTAATTTTCATTTTTATTTTTTTAGGTTTATAGATGATGGGGATAACCCTTTTGCAGGTGAGAAACACCTCACCACTTCACCCATATAGGATTATTTTTCACCATGCATAGTACATATAGAGGTAGAAGATGAGTAATCATTAATAAACCTAATGATGACATATTCATGATCATTGGTTGTGGTAACTCAAAGGATTATTGCATCAGGCCTTCTATTTCCATCATCCACTAGAGCACCATCTAGTGAAGTAGTAATAACATAACCTCCTCCACCAGTTTCCACAAAATTGGAGCCATCTACTTTTATAGCTAGGGAATTAGCTTGAATATTGTAAGTATCCAACAACCATCATCCATTACTATTTCTTATGTTTGATTCTTGGACCCTAGATAGTGACTGACTACATTGATTTTATCATCACATTCTCTAGCTCACCATCCATTTTATAGATATGTGTATCCCTAAGTAGCTGGGTTTCTTAGAGGAAATGGAGAGACTTTTGGGACACAGAAATCTATTTGACAAATTTTAAGTCATAATTTATATTTACCAAGATTTATTTCTGGAGTTTACAACCACATTAGAGATTGATATACCATCATATAATGAGGATTCAAGTGACATAAATCGACTGATCTATTTATTCCTTGGAGATCCACTATTTTTTGATAATGGTAGAGTTTAGTCGAGGGTAAATTTGTAACCCTCATCCCACTACCCCACCCTCTATGTCCACCTAGACCAACTTTAATAAAAAATACGTACTTTTTGTGTGGTATGAAATTTTTGAAACTGATGTACAATAAACTCTTACTTCACAGAAGATCACTGTGATCATTTACTCCACCTTTAGCCTCATCCATCGATGTTTCAATGAGATATTTTTTCCATACCATGAAGACATGAGTGCTATATATATGAGGGATACAGAGGTACTTATATGAATTTTTTGGAATGAATATCCAATATACACTTATTTTCCACCCTTATTTATATACTATTTTCTCCTCCCATGAGGGTAATCTGAATGGAAGATTCTACGCCACCTATTTGGTATGCCACTTAGGGGTTTTGGAGACCTCCACTATGCATGATCTCATGGGTACCCCTATACAAATGTATTATATCATTTTTATGAATATGGGTATGTTTTAAAGGTGACACAACACTTATGTTATAATAATAGATCACCTCGCACCCACTATGGTGGTTGAACCCCCTGATCCCCCTAGGGGTGCTTCTAATCCAATAATTTTACTTGCTGAACTGGTGAAACCACTACCACTATCTTCCCCATTTATCAAGCCTTTCATATTGGATACATCCACATTCCCACCACCATCCATACCCTTGGATGATTCATTAGTCTTATTTAGGATAAATATAATAGAGCATTGATTATATCGTCACATGGATCATATAGTGTCCAATTGGTGAAGATTAATGTTAGTATGTGCATTCTTTTTCAGTATTTGGGCATTTCCTTTCTTCCTAATTTAGTCCCAATGCCCGACCAACATACTTTTCCACCCAACAATGTCCCTCATCCCCTTATAGATTTGAGCCTGATTTTTTCATTTAATGACATGGTGTGAATATGTGGTCTATGTACATTACCGTTTTTCTCAAGTCTAGAAGTAGACTACTAACCCACAATCTATGGCTTCATTCGACATGTTTCCTCTCATTCATACACCACTAAATCCCAATATTTCCTCTTCTAGGTCCCCAAAATGACTATCTATGAAACTTATCATTATTATTTGCATCATTTATTTCTTGATGTGATGCATTAATTCTCTACATATTTATTTTTCTTACACTGACATTCGATATTTATTTGGGAACTGGCACACACTTTTATTCCTACCACTTAAGTTTACTAAGTATTTCTAACATTTTTGATATCTTCTTCCCAGGGAAGTATTTTTTAAAATTACATTTTCTATTATTTATAAATTAAATTCATTCATTTATTCCATACTCAAGTTTCATGTCATCTTGTATCATGTTTCGATGGATTACTATCACACATAGGGAGCCTGTTATTTATTAATTTTGGGATAGGTTATCTTGACATCAGACTGGTCACTACCCTTTGAATGATCTAGGATACATCAGTTAAACATAAAAAATATTTTCACATGTTGGAAATTTTTAATTAATTATAATTATAAATAATAAATATATAGATGGAAATAGTGAAAGTTACATTCACTTTCTATTTTTAGATTATTTTAAAATTATTAATGATATAATTATAATTATCATTTTTTAATTTTTAGAAACTTTCATTTAATAGACCGATTATTTTTATTCATTCCATGAATTGATTGAATGATATATTTTTATTAACTATCCAAAGAGTTAATATATGCCAATTTTTTTCATAATATTCTTAATAACCTCTATTATTGAGTGAAATCATATTGTGTATTGTCATTTGGAACTTGGTTTTACCATTTATCAAAACTTTTGAGAACAAGGAAATGTTATAGTATGATTGAGGTGTTTATATGATATTGATCCCAATTTATTTTCTACTTTTGATACCTAACCATAAATTTTCCCATAAAAACCCATAGAAACTATAAAATAACTTATAGGTAGCCATATTACAAGTCCATTTTTCTTACCTAACATTAATATTATATATATTTCATGATTTTAGTTCAAAATAAGTGTGGGGAAATTTTAGAAATTCTTATGTTATGATGGGGATGAGTTACATGTATGGTAAATGGGGTTATGTTTCCATTTGAGGGAAGATACACATGTTATGTATATTTTTAAATTCATTTAATTCATATTAAAAGAATAATATGAAAGAAAAATATATAAAAAATATAAAAAAATGAAAATTATATAATAGTAATAATCTTTAATTGTGATTTATTTGGTATGACTTGTGGACATAGATTTGTAAAGGGGAAATTGACTAGGGTGATTCAAATTTTGGTACTTTAAATGAGGAATAGACCTCATTTTTGAATGATTGATCATGAATTTTATTCTAAGAGAAAAACATACTCTTTGAGACCTTATGCTTTTCACATCAAAACCCACCAATCCTAATCCTCAATAAAATTTCTTGAAAATCTGCATGCTTGGCACAAAATTATTTTTCACTTATGTATAGATTTAATATTTAACCAAGCCTATGGTATGAATGTTATGATTTTTAACTGAGTATAATTTTTCTTAAATATGACACTTGAGAGTGACATAATTTTTAGGTAAGGTAGATCATAAGTGGAATGGATATTAATAAAAGGATAAATAATTTTAATGTAAGAGAAAGAATATATTGAATTGAAACTATATATGAGGCATGGTTAAGATAATTTTAACTGGATGAGTTTTATACTTTTAAAAATTTTAATTATGGATTTAATTTCAAAAGTATAATTAAATGAATACTTGTATTGTTAAATTATGGATTCATTTTAATTTGATGTTTAGAATTTTTTAGGGGGAAAGAAAATGATTAAACATGGGGAGTTTATGCTCCCAATTTATTCATATTATTTTGATGTGTTTTTTTGAGTAAAAATTCATATAATGATAGATATAGGATTTTATAAGTATCAAATGATTCATTTTAGCATTTTTCAATACATTTAAAGTTTTTATGGTTAAATGCACTCTTTTGTAATTTTTTTTAGAAAAATGAAAATATACATGTTGTATACATTAAGTGTACACACCATGTACTATTATAGAACACACAGAGTAAATCCCTAAATTACACACCCAATTTTTCAAGATAACTAGTTATTCCATGATGAATACGATACATTCTATGTATCCTCATTTTATAAGTGGCTTGTGGGTGAATATGACACTAAACACTATTTATGATGGTGATATACACCATGTACCCTAACCTACTAATAATTGACTGCTAAAAATCAATATGGTAATTAAATTTTGTGCCAACCATATGGAAAACATCAAAAAATAAATACATGCCATGAATTATTATACACTTTGAGTACTTCTAAAAATCTATAAAATATTGGTTTAATATAAGGTTGGACAAGTTGAAATGGGGGTATGGTTATTTGATTTTATAGATTTCTCATACATTCATCCAACAATCATATGGCTTCCTCTCCTCCCATGGAGTTTTAAGATTCATGTGGTCACCCAGGAATGAACACGATCTAAATTCAATGATTCATTTTTCTAATAATTTTATGCTCATTTTAATTATAGGTGAATTTTATTTTTCACCATTTTATATTCTTATTTTATTTGAGTTATGTATTGGTATGTCACACATTAACTCAAATTATTATGTTTGGTGGTACCCACTCATGTGATGTTTAACACTTTATTCACTGCTCCCCCATTTTAATCACCATTTTATATGGTTCATATTGGTAGATTGAACTCACATGAACACTTCCAAGTCCATGAACACTTATTTCATGGTAAAACACTAAATAAAATACAACCGAGACAAAAAATATAGTTCATTGTGAGTTATTTTAGTTAATTTTGTTATGAAGTTGGGCATAGATCAAATTATCGATGGTATCAAGTGAATCGATTTAATCTTCCAACCAAACCCTGGGAGGTATCCTAGTAGAACTAATATACCATTCCGGGTCCAAGTGTTATAAACAAATGATTGAAATGATCTAACCCATTTACTTGAAAAAATTAATGATTATCATTAAATTATTTTCCCTAGGTTTATCACACTCGATCAAACTTTTTATTACTTTATTTTTTCTTTCTTTTATTTTTATATACCCATCCCTTTAATTTTAAACCCTCTATTTTCAATTCCCTATTTTACTTTGAAATTTTAATTAAAAATTAAAATCAAACTTTAATCCCTTAACACTCTATCTATAAAGGACATAGGGTTTCTACTGTACAGTATAAATTCTAGAAAAAATTTATATCTAATTTTACATGCTTGATAGTGGGACCTATATTCTGAATGTTTACTTAATATTTAAAGAGTTTGTATATATAATGTTTATATTTTAATTTTCTTTAAAGTAAAATTCCATATAAAAATAAATATGATGGATTTCATGTTGAAAATGAATATAAAGTCTTTATATTTATTTAATAATGGAATATCTATAATGAATGGATAAATTTTAAATTGTTTATAATTTACTTTATTTATGAATTATTCATAAATAGTTTATCTCATGTTTAAATATGTGATTTTTCATTTATTTATTCCTTAATTTATTTATATATATAATTTTTTATATTAAAAATGGATTTATTCTTCTGTTTAAATAGTTAAACTACTTTTATAAATTTTCATACATGCATATAATGTGTTACATGTTATGTATGATAACTGATTTAGTTTTATTCTACCTTGAATTTTACTCATATTGGATTATGAGTTTGATTTTAATGTTTTATTAGAGTTTAAAAATATTAGTTGTTATAAGTATGATGGAATTGAGGTCTCTATTGAGTAAAGTAAACCTGGGTAGATGGAGTATCGTTGGAATGGTCACTGATCTGAAGGCTTATACCAAATCTAGAAAAGTGGGGATTGGATATTTTTATCTCTAAGATTACTCTTATGGGGATTATTGGTTTTATATGTTTTTAATAATTTGCGTGAAATGTTTTTATATACCTTATACATATGATGTATATGGATATGTGTGTATCTAATTGTATTTTAATTTGGTTTAGTAACACAAGCCCTGAGTTGTGTAAAGGGTTACACATCAATATGGTATGGAAATATTTATTTGGTGGAAGAAATAGGGATTCCAAAATAAATCATTATAAGAATTAATACATAAAGGTAATATATGAGATAAAATAGTGAGATTAAATCCCCTTAAAAAATATTAAGTGTTAGATTCCTTCCAAAGTAAACACTTTTCAAGATATCCATCACTAATTATTGGTCACCCTAACCTTTAAGTTTCCATGAATTATATAATGTAATATAATAAACTAATGTAGTGTCCCTAACCATTATATTATTTTTTTAGAATTTAATTTGGGTTACATTTATATGGGAAATCCTTAGGAAGGATATAGGAGGAATAGAGTTGAGATAATCCATATGATAGATTAAGAAATGAGTTGTGCACATAACTATCCAAGAGTTTTATTTTATATGATTGATGTGACTGCCTACCAGATATAGACATGACTTATTTATATGATTAATTGGTGTAATATAATATGAAATATGGATCTTGTCCCACTAATGGAAATAATTTATTAAAAAAGGGTCATCACTTTAATGGGAGAGCATTTAATAAAATTCCTTAGTAAATGAATGTAAAATAAGATATTCATTTAATAAAATATTTTGTTATAGATATAATGGAATAATCATATTATTAAAGCTTAACATATCATATAAAATGAAATATAAGTGTAATAAACATCTTATAATATTATAAAAACTTAAGAATCATTATTAATAAAGAGTAAAAATTCAATATTTTAGAGAAAAACATTGACTGAGTTACCAACTATTGAAACAATTAAACATTGAATATAAGGTCTTATGAGAATCATAGAATAATTAAATTAAGGTCTCAAAGTCCTTAAATGAAATATAACTAGAGTAACATTGTTCCCGACACATATACTAAATATGACTGAGAATACAAATGACTTAGAGAGATTGGGGATTTCCATTAAGGCTTGATCTGGCTATTGAATTCATTCTGAAACCATTTTTGGAAATGTTCCCAAAATATGAATGAGTTTAATATAATTTTACTATATTTTTTCAAAGTGTTAAGGATAGAGAAACTATACATGTTATGTTTTGGTCATTGTTTTGTATTGATACACAAAAGGGTAAAGGTTTAAGATATAATTATATTAGTTTTTTCAAATAGTTAGACATGGACATTGAAACCTAAAAGATATTACAAGAAGGAGGATAAATGGTTTTATAATAGATGAAATTTTATTAGATACTTGATGGGTTTTATGAAACTCCATGGATATTCCATGTTAGGTATTGATGTTATAAAAATAATTTCTTTGATTTTGAAGGGTATATGATACTGAATGTATACTTTACAAATATTGTAAATATACATGATTTAAAAATCAAGATAATAATTGATAGAGCATTTAGTTTTCATTTAAGTGATGAAGAAAAGGGTTGAAAAATCATGTAATGGATTAAAAGGAATACTTCAAGAACATGTGGATTTAAATAATGGATGTTTATAGTTATCTCTTTTATCATATGTTATAAGAGAATTAGTTTGTTAACAAAGTGTTTTTATGAACAATATAATATGATTGTTTTGATACATGTGGTTTATGATTCAACAATACCTGTAACATACATGAAAGAAATATAAGGATACAAATATTTTCTCTAGGATGCAATATTATTTTATCAATATTTTTGTTAAAATATGAGGGATGTGATATCACCACACATAAATGAGATATGTTAGTGAATAAAATATTCTTTTCATAATAATTATATAAACACATAAAAAATGATATTTGATATATAAAAATAGTTTATTTTTTTAAATATTCACACTGAAAAAATAAATTTTATATTTTGAACACGGAGAGTTTATGTATATCAGAATGATATTATGAAGAGAATATAGTTTCTAAGAGGTTAGGGAGAGTATATTTCTAGGTATAAAAGTTCAAGTATAATAAATAAAAGATTATTACAATCAATAATTAAAGTTAATGAAACTTTATCCGAAAATAATTTAGGGTGTATTAGTAAAGAGAAATGTATAGAGTTAAATTTAGTTTTTGTAAAAAAATTAAAATAACTTTATATCTTAAAAGAGTTTAGGATATGTTTTTAAAGAAAAATATAGTGAGTTGCATATTGTTACCAAAATTATCTAAAGGAAAAAAATTTATTGGAAAATTGAAAAAAACAATTTTGATGATAAATATAGAAAGTGTTATGGGTAGAAAATAAAAGTTATTAACATAATAACATATAATTATATTAAGTAATAGAGTTTTAATACTTTTTTCAAGGAGTTTCACATTAAGAATATGATTATTAAGTATCTCCATTACTAAAAATAAATTTCTTCATAGATGTTACTCACTAAAAGATTTTAGTTGTAGGATTTTATCATATGGAATATATAGATGTGGAAGGAATTAAATATAGATATAATGAGTTTAAAAAATCTATAAAAGTGTAGCAAACATGAGACCATTATGGTGGTTTATCACATGGGATATGATTATATGTTATCTTATGTATGGGTTTGTTAGTATTCTTAAAATATTATAAAAATATTAAATGTATCATGTTATACAAAATTTACTTTTCACATTATTATTCTTTCACATTGGGTTAATATATCGCATGGTGTGAAATGATAATTTACCTCTTATAGTACAACTTTAAGTTATCCCTAATTGATGTTCATCATGATGTATTATAGGTTGTGATAAAATCTTAAGGTTAAATTGGTTAGGATTTTTTATGTAGATAAGAAATGTACCCATGATGCAAGAAAAGAGTTTTGTGCACTAAATGACCCACCAAGTATAACACATGGAGTGACATACACCATGTATTTGGTATATTAGGGGTGGATGTTTCATATTTTTATTTCCAAAAATCCTGAGCTTAGAAAGATACCTAGTACGGGAGCCTTCATTCTTTTATACCTTTCTTATGGAATCTTTAAGGTTGATCTAATCTAGGTTAGGGGTGGTAAGGAATATTACTGATCATATCATTAGTTGAGGCTTAACCAAGATGCAAATTTTCCTCTCGTATGATGAGTATAACATCATTCCACTCGATTGAGATATACTAAAGGGGTGTTTTGTCATACCTAGATAATAAATGTGTTGTTATTAACTATTTGGGTGAGGGTCATATCATGGGATCATCCCATTTAGATGAGTGACATGTGATGTATTGATCTACCCAATCAGTCTATACTTAGAGAATCAAGAATATATGAGTAGTTTTATGGGATTGACATACTCCATGTCCCATCATTACTAGATTTCTTTTATAAAGGGATCATATCAAAATAAATACTTTTATATGATAAAAATGGTGTATGTTGATATATATATATAAATGTGATTGGTACAGATCATGTCAATGACTTTGTAGAATGAATAACACTAATTCTTTACTTGATGACACACTTTTCTTATATTTGTGAATTTGTAAATTCATTTTTTACAATGCTAAAAAGGTCGATGGGGTCACAATTTGTGGTTGAATGGATGAGGATTTAATTTTAAGAAACTGAGAGAGCTTCTCTGAAATTATTTTAGAGTTTATCCAAAAGGAGTCTGGATAGATATTCACAAGGCATTGCATATGAAACGATACATGGGGAAATTAATGATAAAATTTAATAGTGTTTTAAAAGATATCTAAAATGTTTTTTGGATATGGTATAAGAATTTATTGTATATTATACAATATAATGTGAAATAACACCAAGTCTATAAGGATTTAGTGCAAGTGGGAGATCGATGGATATATAATTTAAAGCCTAATATATGTGTTCTATAAGTTTTCCTATATCATACTACACAATATAAGGATATCTTATGGTATGTAATCCTTACTATAAGTATGATATATTTATTTTAAAATGAAATTATTTTGTTTATGGGTATATTTTATATTATAGTATAGTTATATTGTAAATAACTCCCGCCTAAGCTAATCATAATAATCTATTGAATTATATTGCATGACAATGTTGTATGCATTTTTTATTATATGTTTTTTTTAAAGGTTGGGGATGAAGCCTCAATTTATTATTAAAGAAAATACCTCTTTAGAGGTTAGAGGGAGACCCAATACATAGCCCGAAGGCCCAATGCCAAGTATCCTGAAAACAAGGCTCGAAAGCCTATTTTTTGGCCCAAAGGACCCTCTGTGAATAGTACCACTACAGTACCCCGCGCAGCTACAATACCTGCTACAGTACCCGCCGCCGCTACTGTATCCTGCAATAGTTCCTCCGCCGCTACAGTGCTGCCACCGCTACAGTTCCACCACTGCTACAGTGTCTGCTACAGTGCCTCGCTACAGTGCCCTGCTACAGTAGTCAGAAATTCATTCCTTCCCGGATTTGAACCCGGGTCTTTTTTTAAAAGGTTGGGGTCGAAGCCTAAATTTATTATTTGATTTATATAAACACTCTGTGATTGATATGGTAATTTTAATGTTAATATTTAATGTTTTATAATCATACATATAAGGATAAAATTAAATTTATATTTCTTAAGATGAAAAAATGATAGAATTAACTAAGCATTTGTATGAAAAATACATTAATGAATGAACCATTACTCGCATGGTATGAAACGTATGAGTAAATGATTTAGAAGTATTGAGAGTTCTCTAAGAAATATATAAAGGAGGTAATATCCATTGATATCTCTATCAAAGGGATCATAGTTCCCCAATAATTTCTATTATTCCCTCCCTTACCCTTTCTTAGCTCCTAAGAGATATTAACATATCATAGTTGTGAGGAAGATCCCACCCAAGTTTTCAGTGATTCAGTTTATTCATGGATACACTTTAGAGGAAAGAGTTATTTGGATATTCCTTAGTGATATTTAACTAGAATAGTTATTTAATAAGGAGTCTTGACCATCTATAATGAAAGGTATATTCTCTTCATTTATCTTTACAAGGTTTTGGTTTTCATAGCATAATGATCTTTGGATTCAAAGATTCTATTATCTTCTACTATATTGTGTAGTAATTGTTTGATTTTTAGAAATACTTCAATTTTTCCATAGTATTTTATGACACCCCATCATGTGTTTTTTTAGAAATTTATTCTAAATTTTAAAATGGTGTAAAATTTTCATTGTTAATAAATTCTTAATAGCCACAGTTATATGGACATGGTCAGTAGAACCATGGATATAGGTTGGATTATTACCATAGTCCATGATTTCACATGGACATAGGTTAGTCTATTTACACAAGAAATTAATATCAATGGTTATAGCTCTATGGGTGAAGGGACTATCACCACCGGTTATATGGCTAGTGGTTATAGGTTGACCCGAGAAAGTCACGATGGAGGCAGTGATAGAAGAGGAAGGAGGTAGGAAGACCCTAATTCCAGGAGACACATGGACCATTATGGAAGATCCACTCCTTTTGGCATTACATCCAGGTGAAAAGTGGCATATGGAAGTAGGTCATATCATCTATAATGGAAGATCCCGACCTCATGGTCCTTCTTCCATGAGCCTCATCACTCATGGTAGTTGGCCATTAATTAGTTTCTAAACATATAATAAACAAAATATTTAATATTTAATATATATATATATATAAACTTATACATATGCATACACACACACACACATATATAATTATATATATATATAAAATTATGTGTGGTGAAGTGGTAGAAGTATCTCTTATATAACAGAGAGGTTATGAGATAAAATCATTGAGATATATTTTAATATTTTAGGAAACCTATTACCACAGGAAAGGCTCATGGAAATATATATGTGGCCATGAACATTTCTCATGGTGAGTGGTTAAAGAAAAATACATTACATGTGGAAATTTATTTCCATGTAAATGGGAAAGGCTTATAACCATAGGGAATGGAAATATCGCCTTGGTAGTAGCCCCCACAGAATTGATAATCGTAATTGTATCCTATGACCAAAATCATCAAGGATAAAATCTTGATAATTGAGTATATAACTATGGTTTATACCCATGGATGTATCCATTTCTTCTAGTAGTGTTGGGATACATAATTTTACTATGGTTTTCAAAGGATATTATATTTCAATATTTTATGGAATAATTTATAGAACCACCTGGTATTTTAGTGGATATTTTTATTTTTTTTATAATTTTAAATAATTTGAATTTAGAATCATTGAGATAGGATAAAAATATACAATTTGACCATACGAGACATATTTGACTACCCATTGATGTGAAATGATATGTGGAAAGATTAAAAGGCTAAAAATATATTAATAAAACATAATTATTGATCATACCTCATTGATAAAGGAATAAATCGATATAGATAACTTGAAAATATAATGAGTGTAGATATTAATAAAGGTATTAAAGAGGAAAAAAATACTTATGATAATCATATGGATAAATAAGGATAGCTTTTGTAACTCATTGATATATTTTCTCTAAGAGAATAAAAGAAGATGATAGAGTTCATCAACAAGATGAAGATTGAGCTTATTATTGCACCAATAAAGTTGTAATATTTTATTATTTTGATTTTTAGAGATTAATTAATTTACTTATTTTGACAGTGTGTCAAAAATTGTGAAATAGATAAGTGATATTTATAAGTGTGATTAGTATTAAGATTATGTGAATCTTATTCAAGTGCTGGAGTAAGTTTATCGTAAAGACAAAATTTGATAGACACTTCAATATTTTTAGATTAAAAATAATATACATCCATGGATAGAAAAATGATTACTAAAAATATGATAATTTCTAATGGATTCTCAACTGGTGGTTAACTTAGAAGAAGTTCATTAGTTATAGAGATAATCAAAATGAAACTATTCCTACATTTAAATCACTCTCATCATGGAGTTTGTATAAAATATTGAGGAATAGGAGCACTTTTATTCTACTAGCTATTGGTGATTAGGTTTAGCAATTTTCTAGAATATTTGTAGTTTCATAGTGCAACATATAGGCCCCCACATTTGTAGGAGGTAGTGAAATTATATAAATTAGGTGAGACCCTCTATAAAAGGTGGATGGGAACACTTTCAGATATTTTGAGTGATCATATAATTTAGTGATGTACATGGATTCCTAGTCACAATGATTGTAACATTTTACTTCTAATATAATGAAATATTGTGATTCTTCTCCCTATGGACATAAGATAAAATTTTGAACCATGTAAATCCTTATTATGTACCTTTTCAACTTTATTTTCCTTTTTAATTTTTTGATTGAATGTTTATGTGAGTTTGGAGTAAAAAATATTGAGTAAGTGAAACTCTATGTGGTGATTAGGGTGAAAGAGTTCTTTCCTAGTTATAGTGCATTGGAATTGTGAAAGTTCCATTAGGTGATCTATTTCTTCCATTACAATATTCTGGTGGAAAACCATTTGATGCAAAAAGATCATGTAGGATTATAAATAATTGGTATCAAAGTAGGGGAGGTTCTCAAAGGCTCAATAGTTTATTTTACAATATCTTAGGTAACATTCTTTCTTGCACTTATATTTTTTGATTCAGTGAGAGTCATTATGTCAAAAGGTGGTGGTGTTAGAAGATTGAAAGGTACATATTTGTAGAGTTAATAAAATGGATTTTAGTTTTTAGGGGATGTAGTATAAGAATATCTCATACCGAAATATCTATAAGTTTTGATGAATGGTGTTTAACTAGAGGCAATAGATAAATTATAATGGGAAAATATAGATATGAAGTCCTTAGGTGTGGTTAGGATATCATTGGCATGAAATATATTCTTCAACATATAGGATAAGAATACTATAAAAAATTTGATGCAATTTATATTAGATATGTATGAGAATCCTAAAAAACTCAACAAGGTAGGATTAATGTGATAACTATTCAACATGAGAATATCAAAAGGGAGGTCAGTAGCTAAAAATGAAAATGATTTTAACATGATTAGAAAATAACTTAAGTATGTGAAGGTGAATTTTGTAAATGATGTATGGGATATAATAAAGATATATTTATTACTAGAATTTCAAGATTAAATGGTGACAATAATGAGAAATTCTATTTGAAAAACCTAATTTATCTTTAAGTATTTTTGAAACTTGATTCTAAATGAAGAGATCTAGAGGAGGGATATTTATGAACCTTCTAGTGATGTGTTGAATTCTAATGGAAGAGGGTGCTCACCTAATCAAATAAGACAAATGTGATTGGAAGGAGAGTTGAGAGATAGAATTATTAGTAAATCTATTTGAACCATGACAATATATTATAACTATATAAAAATAGATAATCTTAAGAAGGATTTCTGTGATCATAAAGGAAATTCTATAATATCAAATTCTGGAGGATTAAATTACATTGTTTCAACTGGATAGAGTATTGGAGACCTAATATTAAGTATCAATGAAATAGTAGAATGCTGAATCATATATTCCATTAAATATTTATACTCCATTGGTGAAAAAGGATTCATATTGGATTATGTGTTCGTAAGCTTTGAGAGAGTGAATATAGCGAATAATGAATCAAATGACATCATGGGGAAGGGGGACTTGAAAATTTGTTTGAATATTGTTAGTTTTACTGAACCGAAAGGTGTCAGTCATATTCTAGGTCTCTGGAATAATATAATTTCAATAAGATAGTTGGATGAAGCAGTTTATGCAACAAAATTTGAAAATATCTTGTAAAAAATCACTAATGGTACCCTTTTCATAGATATAGGTTTAAAGGATGGAACATTTTATATTGACATAACGGTAGTGAGAGATAAACTTATTAAAACTTCAACTTATGCATGTTCATATCTGTCACACTGCCACCTTGAGAATCTCAGTGAGAAAGGGACAAAAAGATTAGTGAAAAAATGAATTTTTAAGTTGTATCATTCAGAATTTGGAAGTTATGAGAGTTATATACTTGGAAAGAAATGGAATTCAAAATTTAATATGATCAAAAGAACACTAAAATTTCAAAAAATAGTGCTTTTAAATACATATGTATGGGGAATTTCCTTGGTTATATATCATGTAGATTCATAATACCTTATGGAATTCATGGATAAATCTATAAGGAAAATACTTCTTATACTTACTAAAACATAAATCATATTTTTTTGGAATTTTTGTGAAAAGGAACACTATGGTTGATAGGGAATCATGGTATATGATGAATTACTTAAGATTAGAAAATAAAAGTGAGTATATCAGAAGAAGTTTTTAGAATTTATACATATAAATAAGAATTTTGAATGAAATAAATATACCTAAGTTTCCTTATAAAAATGTTTTAGTTAAATGGATAAACTAAACATTGATGAAAAGTGAATGAAGTATGAATTTTTATTTAGGAATGACCCATGTATTTTGGGTGGAATCAGTCAATACAACACCTTATTTAATCAATCATACTCTATTAGGACCAATGAGATAGGGATTTATAGAAGGTATATAGATTGGAAAATAATTAAATTTATCTCACCTCAAAGTCTTTATAAATTTATCATATGTACATGTGGATTCCAAATATAGGTACATTCTTGAAGTTATGTCTCAAACATGTTTCTTTGTTATCTGTGGAGATAAAGAGATTAGATTTTAACTCTAGTATGATAATAAAAATCAAGTTATCATAAGTTTAAATTTTATCTTTACTGATTTGGTCCTATAGAAGGATTTGAATTTGGTGGAAAATTAAGTTTAAGGTAAAGAGTTTACTTAAATCCAAGTTTATCTAAATGGAGATACCATAAGTTTAAAAATTCTAGATAATTCATATGGTGATGATTTTACTAAAAGTTCAAAAAATCTAGAGGAAATTTAAAAGGGTAGCACAAATGGGGTTAGAATGAGATTATTGGAAGATAAACATGAAAGATAAAGAACTAGTGAAGCTCAGTCTATAATTTTAGAGGTTTAAATTCTTATGGTTTCATTTTTAGAAATATCAAATCCATAAATTGAATTGCAGAGGTCAAAAAGAGTCAGATGACCAGTATATATGTATGGAGAAAACCTATCATTTTTTCTTTTAAGAAATGTATGAGAACTAAAAATTACAAAAAAAAAGAATCTAACCGTAGTGATTTTTATAATTAGGAGTTTTTTATAAATGTTGAGTTGGATTCACCTTATGTAAAAAACACATGGGATTTAGTGGAACTACCACTCAGAAAGATGAAACTTTAAAAAGTGGGTATTTTAGTTAAAATAAGAAACTAATGTAAGTAAAAGGTATAAGGCAAGGTTGGTGGTCAAAGGGGTTCAATAGGAAGATGTAATCAACTTATCTTAAATATTTTCTCCAATATTGAAGAATACTACCATTTTAATAATGTTCAACATGGTTGAATCCATAGGTTTACATCAGGTGAAAATGGATATGATGATGGATTATTTTCATGGGGATCTAGAGGAACAAATATATGCTAAGAAACATATTAGTTTTATAAATCAAGGGAATCAATACTTGGTTCACTAACACAAGAGAATAATATATGGTTAGAAATAGGTTCCAAGAAAATGGAACCCCAAATTTGACTCTTTCATAGAGGATAACTATTTCATGTAAAGGAACTCAAATAATTTTTATACTGAATGGGGTAAAAATGGGGACTTTATCAATTTATTTTTTATGTGGATGATATGATTCTAATGGGTTCATCAATTCAACAGATTTAGGGGCTAAATATGGAATTATTAAGAAAGTTTGAAATGAAATATATCAATGAATAAAAAAATAACTTGGGAATAAGTATTGAGTGAAATAAGAAAACAAGAAGTTTTTTTTATCTTAGAGATATTATATCCATATGATTGTTGATATATTTTCGATGACTGGGTGGAAAACTATCTTGAATCCTCTTTCTGGTCACTTTAAAAATTCAAAAGTACATTCACCATGAATGGAAGAAGATGAAAAACATATGATGGGAGTGCCATATGCATCAAAAATATGGTGTCTCATGTATGTCATGGTGTTCACTCGATAAAACATTTCTTGTTTAATGGGAGTGGTCAACTAGTACATGTTTAATATAGGAAAATATCATTATGAAGATATAAAGTGAATTATTTGATACCTAAAAGGAATAAAAGATATTGTTTTTTTATCTAAAATAAGATGATCCATTACAAGGCTATGTTGACATAGACATTGGGGGTGTCTCAGACTCATAAAAGAGAATAATTGGATATGTTTTCAATTTTTAGGAAACATGATCAACGGGATATCGAGGTTATAACCTGTGATTTCACTCTCTATAAAATAAGTAAAGTATCTCATAGAAATAGAAGAAAAACAAATGGTATGGTTAAGTAATTTGATAGAGGATCTTGGATACAACCAGAGATGTTTACTACTTTACTACAATAGTAAAAGTGAAATCCATTTGGATACAAATATAGTATTTCATGTGAGGATAAAGCTCATTGAACTTAAGTACCAATTTATCAAAAATATGGTTGAAGATAGAGAATTGGAGCTATGGAAGATAACTATTAAAAAAATATAGTGACTATTTTCATCAAGGATTTAGTCCATGAGATCATGAAACAAAATTATGCCTTAATAGGACTTGGGTTAATTGTAAGTATAATGTAGGTGCATTGCATGTAGAGGAAGTTTGGTGGTTGGTTTTTGATAGAGTTTTGAATAATGTCATGGGATCCTTGAATTAGTCTTCAAGTGGAATATTTTTAGGATCATGTGAGTACTACTCATGTTATGGATTAATTTTATATGAAGGATGAAATTTAGTATACCCTTTGGTATTATTAGAGTAATGACAACAGACATTAGTGGATGTTAACATGATTGATTTGAAGATGAAAATTTCCAACCTGTTCACAGTTGGTGGTCAACTCAACTAAAGTTTGTAGGTTGTTCTATCAATAGAAGTAAGCTATGTCAATGTTTGAATCACTCTCATGATGGAGTTTACAGAAAATATCAATACATAGTATATTTTTTATCCTACATGTGATTAGTGATTAGGTTGAGGAAAGTTTCAAGAGCTCAGTGTAACCAGATTAACCCGATAGGTTCTTCTATTAAATGGGATGTGACCACTTTTTGAGGTATTGAGTGATCATACAAGTTAGTTATTTATGCAGGTATATAGTCATAGTGATTTTAACTTTTTAATTCCCATATAATGAATGATTTTTATGATTCTCCCCATGGATGTATGTCGAAAGTCTGAACCACATAAAACTTTTTCGTGTCCTTTAATCACTTTATTTTCATTTTTCATGTTTTTTTGTATGTTTGTGTGATTTTAAATTATATGGAATTTGGAAAGTGAAACTCAGTGTGGAGTTTTGGGTAAAGGTGTTTCTTCCAAGTTCTGGTATATTGATATTGTAATAATTCTATATTGTGATTTATTTCTTCCATTTTGATATTTTGATGGAAAAACTTATAGTGTTCGAAGTTTATGTGGGACTCCAAACAAGTAGATGTGGACCTAAAGGTATAGTTATTACACTCTAAAATTATAATGGGTAGTGTGCTTAATGGGTTTAGGATTATTGGAACATCTTCATTTAATGCTTCTTTGGTCATAGTATAATGTGGGTAAACCAAATAAAAATAATTTATCTTTTTTTATTTTTATTGCTTTCATATTTATAGAGTAATATATAAGAGTTCCCACAAACTAATAAAAAATACCATTTAAAGGTAAAATTTTAATTGAAGGACCCTAATTTACTCAATTTCTTAAATAATAATCCCTAATGAGCCCCAAAAATATACAAATACTCCAACATGTTTTTATTTTTCAATCCATTACACAATAAATTTTTTTTAAATAGAATAATTTTTTTCAATTACATTTTAATAAATGTTTCTAAACTAAAAATTAATTATTTTTCATCAGTATTTGGAGGCTGTTTTGAAAACTAGTTTTTAATAGTACTAAATATTTTATTTATGAGAAGTTATTATAAAACCATTTCTAAATATTTTAAAAACCCTAAATAAATCCTCATTTATCTATTCCCACTCATGTTTACCAAACCTCCCCCATCATACTCTATGATTTGGAACCACCACCATCATCCCAAGGCTATGTCTTGCTATCATCACCACCCCTACCTTTTCATTCCATTATGCCAACCCTATCATCCCATGACCACCCCATATCAGGTATCTATATTTTATTATTATTAGTTAGTTTTAAATTCACCTAAAGTTGATTATATATTTTAACATTATAATTTTTCTTCCATTACTAACATATAAGATGTTTTTTTCATAATATTTTCTATGATATTCATTAACCTTGCCTTATAATATTACATATCCTTCTCATTTAAATCTCAATTTAATATTTCCCTTTTAAGGACATATTTATTAGATGATAAAATCTTCCATATTATTTAATTCTTTAGTTATATTTACTTTCCTCATTTTATTCAGAATAATTTTAATTTTTTTTTGTTTTTTCTCTCTATATGATTTTTTATTCTGACTTACACTTTTAAATTTTTTATCCACTAGTTTGTATTTAAGTATATCGATACATTAATTTCTCTATTCTATCAAAATTATTAAGTCATTAATGACCATTGGATACTCTTCAATATTTATGTTTCGGTCAATTATACAATCATTTTTTACCATTCCTCAATTCTTCAAGTTTTATTCTAAGGATTTTATTCATTTCTCATTTAATAAAATAAATTTTTATATTCTCTATCAAAAAAATATATTTATTCAATTTTTACCATTTAACATATATTAATTATAGTCCATTTACCTACTCAGACTCTAAAGAAGAAAACCATTCATTTCTACTTTATTTTTTAAAATAATCTTAGTAACATGTTTTTGATAAAAAGTCAATAATGGAACCTTTTTATTATATCTTTATTCCATATCACTATTGAGTATTGTTAAATATATGATGGAATATTGAAGTGAAAAATCAAAAAAAGAAATATTTTAGTTAGGTAATTTATCAATTTTTGGAGTTTCCCCATAGATCATGAACTCCTATAATACATGGAAGTGAGGAATAAATTTATAAGTGGGTATGTAGTTACTTCACAGGCTCTAGGAGTTCATGATAGCAAGGAAAATCCCCTACATGATAACTTATTCACCACATATATGTCAGTAATGCATAATGATGAGGATAACATTTCACACCCCCTTGTGGTTCCTTTATAGGGTAATGTATATAGTTCATGATCATGATCCACCTTCACGACATGCACCTACTTTGTGTCCATATACTCTTTATGTGAACACCCATTTTAGGAAGGTGGTTATTGAATAAAACCTATATATACCCAAAAATTATATTTTGAGAGGGGTGATCTTTTTGGGGTATATTTTAAGGATTCCAAAGGACTTTCGACTGGATAAAGTATAATTTTTTCTCATTTTAATAGTTACCTTTACATTGGGTAAACAATTTATATTCCTTTCATATATTTAATCATCCATGAAGGAATATCTAGGTAATTATTGAGCTAAAGGAAAAATAAGGGAAGAAAAAAAAGGCGAATCCATGAGAACACTATATGAAGGCCCATTTAAGAGGTCCCTATGTGATATTCTATTCTAAAGTGTTATCCGTAAAGGCCATCCTTGAGCTTCCTTCATGGTGTCCCACTCCAAAACACACATCGTGAGGCTTCTTCATGAGATCCATATGTACACAACCTTTGTCAAAGGCCCTATACGAGATATACCCATTTATATATCATCTTGATCCTAAGAAAAATAAGGCCCTCCAAGGGTTCTCCTCATCCTCTTCCAAACGTAATCAGCTATGAAGAATTTAGTTTTTCCATGACCACTTCACTAAGTGACTCAGATATGTGTAATCTAGCTTCCATATCACTTTTTTATCCTACCTAAGTTATCTACTAGGGATGGGTCCATCCAAATTACCTTATTAGATTCTTTTCATCAAGGTCAAATCTCAAAAAATCCCATTCTAGGAAGACCTCATTTGTGGCCTCCTATGATACATGGCTGAGCCATGAACATCAGCTTTCAACCATTCAACCATGTATTTTCTTGGTAATAGGGATCTATTGGTAAATCCTCCCTAACTGATAAGATTCTAAGGGTGATAATAGTCATGTATCTCCTTGATAATGGGCACCCCTACTGTGAGGGTATTGGTGAAACCTACCTTAGCCCAATATTCTCATCTTAACCATTGAAGTTTCAAGTTGTCTAACCTAGTATACTAAATGAGCTATGGAATTTTCCACCTCCTCCCAAGTTATAAACTCCAACCATGTTCTCATTGATTATTTAATCTCCATGATTCATAAATTAGAGAGGGAAATCCATACAATGGTATTCCATGTGTAATCCCCAACCTCTTCATCATCGGGCCAAATTCCCCATGAGTCCATCTGCTCTTCCTTGACTATCCCTCAAGTGGTGAGAAGTGAATGCATATATAGGCCTCTTATAAGGTGTAATCCCCAAACCATCTCCCAAGGAACTATTACTAGGAGTAATACCCCAAACATACCTTCACCCAACTCACCCATTTGGTTAATCATACTTGGTATGCTCATTTGTAATCCCCATTCAGTCCTTTTTTTTCATCCCTTTCATAACAAAAATTTCCTTACCAAATGACATTAAATATCACCACACAATCTTGTCATATGACCTTAAACTATGAAATTAAAACTATATGGGATTTGATTCTTATTAATTATGATTCATAGGTTGCCTCTATAAAGTTTAAACCCAATACCCAAAAATATATCCTCACTTGTCCATATCTGTTGTGAGCTATATCTCCCCTCCTCATTAGGCACCATTCCCCAAAGAACTATAAAATTATTCTCCAAGGGACATATCCCTAGTAGACCATTAATCCCACCTCTTATTCTATTACTAGAAAATAAGATGATCTATAAATTATTGATCTGGAATATGCCCTCTACTGACTATTTATATAAATATTTATTATAGTAGTCAACTAGGCATGAATTTAAACTGCTTGGAAACAATCATGGATGCATAAATTTAAAAGAAAACAAAATGGTTCTTATCACATGAACTTAAAAGTTATGATGTGTACCATTAAGAGTAACTAATCTATATAAAATCTGATTCTATTAATAGCGATATATAAAAATACCCTCTCATTGGCCCAATCCCAACTCCACAATACCAACCTTCTTCCTAGGTGTTGGTGAATTCTAGAGTTCCCAACTACGAGTCTTTAAACCACACCATAATCAACAAGTTAGATAAATATGGAGAACCCATGATATATACCTATGGAACCATTGATAGAGAAATTTATATATATATAGATAATCTCTTCAATGGATAACATATGATATATAAAAATTTTCACATTGATGCATGCTCATGACTGGTCATTAGCAAGGTGGAAACCAATCATGCACTTGAATTTGGGAAGGATTCATATATATAACTCAAATCTATAAGAGAGTTATAGATTAGGAAATAATTACCTTCTAAAGGGTGTGATTAGACAAACTTTCCATCCTCTCAACCAATTCTCTACTCGAAATATCACTAGTAAAGTACCCATGACCACCTACCTTTAGAGAGCAGGTATGTGACAACTCAAAATGAATGTTTGTATAGTACACATAAAAAGCAACATGGTTGATATGAAATCATTATTGTCACGATAATATGTGTTCATTTAATTCACTGAATGCTTCCAAAAATTATCTTGGAGTGTATCTTGTTTCAAAGGCTTCTATTTGACTAGTCGTGGAGTCCGAATGGACTTACGGTTCAGATATTATGGCCATTCGAAGTCAGACTACTAAAAATGGCTAGCCAGGGTGATTTTGGGGAAAAGTATGGATTTACGTGAAATAATGGAAGTTTTTTGTGCAAGAATGGAGTCTTGAGTTCAATAATATAATATTGTGCACAACCCATCTCACAAACCCTTTACATGCCCAGTACGATGTCAGAGGTCCATCTTCCACCCCATCCATCCAAAAAATGGCTAAGTATGGTGCACACAACTTTTGAGATGTGTGTGGAAGATTGGAATATGCATGAAAGACTCTTATGCACATGATATGATGTCAAATAACCACTTGTGCACCATACTTCTTACATGCTGCTGATGAGATTTTCTCTTATAAATAGAAGGGTTCCTCTCCCCTCACGGTAAGCCTCCGGTGGTTGGCCGCCACTATGTTGCACGTAAGACCGCCTCTTCCACACAATCATGGAAGAATAGAACCCACCTTTTAGATATCTTTCATGATAAGTCCCATATGGGTCCGCCTTCATGCGAGGCCAAAGTGGTTTGATCCTCACCTGACCTCTTTTCAACATAATTTAGGTGCGCACAAGACCACCTATTACACGCAACCTTGGTCTAGGGCACAAACCCAATCTTGAGCAGAATAGTTCCAAGGTACCCAATCTTATGCACAACCCATCTTGCGACCCATCTTACATGAAATAGTGTCTAGGACTATGCCCGCTAGTCCATACCATAGGGGTTGTGCCCCAACACCCCTGCTTGGGATCTATACCAGGATATAGTCTCATCCCTTTGGGCCGGTCCCTTCTCTAACATAACTAACCCACATGAAAAATGGAGAGTCACACCGTGAGCTTTTATGGCCGGGTTGCCAACATTTTATATTGCACACCCAACTTCCATGCAAGGAAAACCATGATTCTAGATACTCCTCCACGCTCCTTGAAACACCTTGAGTTAACAAATTCATCTTGGTCCTCTTCCTAGGTCGTGAGTTGATATTGTCATCTACAATTCCCAGAGTACCTTGAGTTGAACCATTCTTCAAGAAACTCCTCAAACATCCACTACTACAAAAATAGTCTTTATTCGCGCTCAAAATGGGATTTATCAGCACTAAAAAAGTGCTATAAATCTCGGCGTTGATGGGGGGGGGTCCCCTTTATGAGCGCTTACTGAGCGCTGATAAAGGGGTAATTTACCAGCACTAAAAAAGCACTGATAAAGGAAACTTTTATGAGTGCTAAAACACACTGATAAAGGGGGACTTTATCAGCCCTAAAAAGGCGCTGATAAATGTGTGTTTTATCAGCACTATTTTAGTGCTGATAAAGGTATAGTTTATCAGTGATTTTTTAGCGCTGATAAATTCCTTGTTTGCAGCTACAAAAAAATCTGCAGCAGCACACCCAAACACCTGCAAAAAAAATTAGCATCTCAATAATCTAATTAGACCAAGTATACCCATACAAAATTAACACATAAATCATAAGCTAATTAGACCACGTATACCCATACAACAGGTATAATCATACACCATTAACACATAATTCATAAGTCAATTAAGTACATAAAGAATTAAATTCAGAATTCAAGGGGGTTGAGGGGGGGGGGGGGCTGTTCAGGGGTTTGGGGTGGCTGTCCAAGGGGGGTTAGGGGGTGTCCGGGGGAATGGGGGTGTCTGGGGGGAAAGGCGTTTCCAGGGGGGTGGGGGCGGTCCAGGAGGTTGGGGGGCTATCCAAGGATGGTGGGGGGTGTCCAGGGGGGTGGGGGTCCAAGTGGGGGGGGGATATCTATGGGGGGTGTCCAGAGGGGGTGGGCTGGTGTCCAGGGTGTCGGTGGGCTTTCTAGGGGGGGTTGGGGGTGGTCAGGGGGGGGTTGGTGGGGTTGTCCAAGGGGGTGGGGTGGTGTCCCAGGGGGGTTGGATGGGGGTGTTCGGGGGGATAGGGGTGTGCAGGGGGTGGGGGTGTCCAGGGGTGGGGGGGGGGGTCCAGGAGGTTGGGGGCTATCCAAGGGGGGGGTGGGGTGGTGTCCAAGGAGGGGGTGTACAGGTGGGGGGGGCAGTCTGTTGGGTGTCCAGGGGGTGGGCTGGTGTCCAGTGTGTCGGGGGGGGATTTCCAGGGGGTCGGTGGGGCTGTCCAAGGGGGGTGGGATGATTTCCAGGAGGGTGGGGGTGTCCTCACATGGGTGGGGGGGGGGGGGGTCTAGGTGTTGAGGGGTATCCAGGTGGTGGGGTGGTGTCTAGGAGGGGTGGGGTGCCATCCAGGGGGTGGTGGTTGTCCATGGGGTGGGGGGTGTCCGGGGGGGGGGGGGGGGGGGGGTTGGGGGGCTGTCCGAGGTGGGGAGGGGTGTCCATGGGCATGACCAGGGGGTTGGGGGTGTCCAGGGGGTTGAGGGGGATTTCCATGGGGTGGGGGTGCCCAGGGGGGTGGGGGTGTCCAAGTCATAGGTCAGTTGTTGTTTTCACTTAAAATTGTGTTAATTTTAAACAAAAGAGAGACACTTTGAGTGATACCGGCCACACTGGGCCTTGAATTGACATAGGTTTGACTCATAAACATCAAAAAGAACCATGTATCGTTCTCCTAAAGGATCAACACAATCCGAATGCGTTTGGTCGGATTTCTGTAGGTCAGTTGTTGTTTTCACTTAAAATTGTGTCCATTTTAAACAAAAGAGAGACACTTTGAGTGATACCGGACACACGGTGCCTCGGATTGAGCCAGGGTTGACTCTTACATGTCACAAAGGATCCATATATATTTATCCTATAGGATCAAGACAATCCGAATGATTTTGGTTGGATTTTCATAGGTTATTTGTTGTTTTCACTTAAAATTGTGTCCATTTTAAACAAAAGAGAGACACTTTGAGTGATACCGGCCAAACCATGCCTCGGATTGAGGAAGGGTTGACTCTTAAACATTTAAAAGTACCCATGTATAATTATCCTAAAGGATCAAGACAATTATAAATCGTTTGGTTGGATTTTCGTAGGTCAGTTGTTGTTTTCACTTAAAATTGTGTCCATTTTAAACAAAAGAGAGACACTTTGAGTGATACTGGCTAAAACATGCCTTGGATCGAGGCAGGGTTGACTCATACACGTCACAAAGGACCCATGGATCTTTCTCCTATAGGATCAACATAATCCAAATGCGTTTGGTCTGATTTCTATAGGTCAGTTGTTGTTTTCACTTAAAATTGTGTCCATTTTAAACAAAAGAGAGACACTTTGAGTGATACCGGATAAACCGTGCCTCAGATTTAGGAAGGGTTTACTCGTACACATCCCCAATGAAACCATGGATCATTATCCTAAAGTATCAACACAATCTGAATATTTTTGGTCGGATTTCCGTACGTCAGTTGTTGTTTTCACTTAAAATTGTGTCCATTTTAAACAAAAAAGAGACACTTTGAGTGATACCGGAAACACCGTGCCTCATATTGAGACAAGTTTGATTCATACACGTCTCAGATGACCCTTGGATCTTTATCCTAAAATATCAATACAATCCAAAATGATTTGGTCGGATTTCAGTACGTCAGTTGTTGTTTTCACTTAAAATTTTGTACATTTTAAACAAAAGAGAGACACTTTGAGTGATATCGACCACACCGGGCCATATATTGACGTGGGGTTGACTCATACACGTAAAAAAAGACCCATTTATGGATCATTCTCCAAAAGTATAAAAACAAACTGAATGAGTTTGGTCATATTCTCGTAGGTCAGTTGTTATTTTCACTTAAAATTGTGTCCATTTTAAACAAAAGAGAGACACTTTGAGTGATACTGGACACACCATGCCTCAGATTGAGGAAGGGTTGACTCGTACATGTCAAAAAGGACCCATGGATCGTTCTACTATAGGATCAAGACAATACTAATGTGTTTGGTTGGATTTTCATAGGTCAGTTGTTGTTTTCACTTAAAATTGTGTCCATTTTAAACAAAAGAGAGACACTTTGAGTGATATCGGCTACACCGTGCCTAGAATTGAGGCGAGGTTGACTCGTACACATCAAAAAGGACCCATGAATTTTTCTACTATAGGACCAAGACAATCCAAATGCGTTTGGTCATATTTCCATACATCAGTTGTTTTTTTCAATTAAAATTGTGTCCATTTTAAACAAAAGAGAGACACTTTGAGTGATACCGGCCAAAAAATGCCTCAGATTGAGGTGGGGTTGACTCATACACATTGAAAAAATCCCATGTATTTTTCTCCTATATGATTAAGACAGTCCAAATTCGTTTGGTCGGGTTTCCTTATGTCAGTTGTTGTTTTCACTTAAAATTGTGTCCATTTTAAACAAAAGAGAGACACTTTGAGTGCTACCGGCTATACTGTGCCTCAGATTGAGGCGGGGTTGAGTCATACACATCCCCAATGCACCCATGGATAGTTCTCCTAAAGGATCAACACAATAATAATGCATTTGGTCGGATTTCCGTACGTCAGTTGTTTTTTTCACTTAAAATTGTGCCCATTTTAAAAAAATGAGAGACACTTTGAGTGATTCCGGCCACAACATGCCTCAGATTGAGGTGGGGTTGACTCATACACATCTCAAAGGACCCATGGATCGTTCTCCTATAGGATCAACACAATTAGAATGCGTTTGGTCTGATTTCCGTAGGTCAGTTGTTGTTTTCACTTAAAATTGTGTCCATTTTAAACAAACGAGAGACCCTTGGAGTGATACCAGTCACACCGTGCCTCGGATTGAGGCTGGGTTGACTAGTACATGTCACAAAAGACCCATGTATCATTCTCGTAAAGGACCAAGACAATCTGAATTCGTTTGGTTAGATTTTACTTGGACAATTGTTGTTTTCACTTAAAATTGTGTCCATTTTAAACAAAAGATAGACACTTTGAGTGGTTCATCATTCTTGCATGTTTCCGGTGCATATCATCTATTAAAATGGGAAAATGACTCATTGGAGAAAGGATGTTTTATTTTATAAAAATTACAATTTTCCTACAAACATTTACAAAAAAAATGTTTCATCTTTTGATCCCCTTAACCCCTCTCAAAAATGACCGCCAATTGTACACATCCCCAAGTCAGTTCTTCATGCTATTTTTGTACAATCTACCATCGGGTATGTGTCCCACTCATTTTTGACCAAATATATATCATCTTGTGAGTATGAGGATTTTCAGAAGTCATAGTATTACTGCAAAATATAAAAATAAAGAATTAATAAATACGTTAAATGAACTAGTAGTTGTTTTTGAAAATACCTCTTTAGGGATGCTAGTTTGTTGATGAAAAATGATCTCTTTCATAAATTTAAAAACATAATAACCGCAATAATTTTTGTTTGTTTGTTTTGGACACTATGAAAAATTATTCATTATGAGAATAAGTAACTTGTGTTGAGATGTGTTTGATAGTGAAATTTTATTATATATACCCTGATATTTGTCTAGACGTAGTAATTGTTCACCTCCTTATGCTTAGCTACTGTCCTAATTCCTTTTTTAGACGATAATGATACACCGCCCAATCATAACAGAATCCTCAGTAAAAGATAATATAAATTATATTACTTGATTTTTAGACCTAAAACGTAGGATTTAGTGTCTTACAGATTCACAAACTCCATCATGTGTGGTCGGTTTGATGGATATCATTGCTTTGAATCCAGAAAATAAATTTTTGGAGTATCCAAGTTCACCACAATTAGCATCCAATGTTTCCTAAAAATAAAAAAAGAAATAAGTAATAAAAGAATTAAAAATATAACTGATATTATTTAATCGTAGAGTTTTACCCCTACATGGTTGGTATTAGGAAGAGTCTTTCATCTGTAATCTTGCTTTCAAATGTTTTCAGCAAGCTGTTCACTATTTAATTCTTTTTTGATGGATCTAATTTTGTTAGATGTGTTGATGTGGTATGAGGACTAACGAGTCCAAATTTTGGCTCATGAGAAAACTCCTTCAACTTTTTTTCATATATACATCTTTCAACAATATAAAATGCATTTAGTCATAATTTTCACATTAGATCAGCTTTTAGAAAATCAATTCTTGAAAACATACCTCATATATATATATATTTAAAACTGTGATTCCTAGCCAACCATTTTCAAGGATCTCATTTACATTTTCAGAAGCAACGAAATCTTGACTTTCCTCTCCGTATATATTCTCTTCGAAAACCACTATATGACTACTACCACCTCTTAGCTTCGTATCCACATGAGTCTTCAATTCTAGTAAATTTGGATAGAGAACATGTGGTGTTATTGTGCTTTCAGTATCTCCTTGGGATCGGTTAGTCGATCCTTTAGATGGTTTTGAGCTGATTTTTGTCACCCCTTCCCTTTCTCCGTCTATAATAACATTCATTGGTTCATACCATTTTTTAATTAATTGTTAAAGGTTTAGCTTGAAAAAAAGGAAATAAATACCTCTTTGTCCTCCATGTACTCTTACAAGTTTTGAAGGCCATGAAATAAATGTTCCAATAGCCTTTTCGACCATATGAATATCATCGTCATCAAGTGGAATAGCTAGCTCTACATTTGGATCACGATGTACAGTAATTGTCACTTTCAGATGATCTTTCGGAAGTGGTCTATTATGCAGCGTGTCATCTGGGATGTTGAACACTATATCCCTCGCTACAAGGTGATAGGTGGGTGTTGATAGATAATAATCACAATCATTTTCACCCTATAGAAGATCAGTACAGGAAAATTATCAGTGTTTCTCTAATTCACATTTCTTGAGAACAATTATTAGAATATTGATTACCATGGCTAAGAGATCTCTTTGAGGGGAATGGATCGCCTCAAAGATGGTGGGGTGGGGGGGGGGGGGATCTTCACGCACTGGTTTTTCCTGAGTTGTGTCTTCTCCTTGCTTCCCACCCATAAAATTTGTTAGCAACTCTCCCTACCATTGCAATCGTTCTTCAAGGGTTTCTAGTCTTTTGCTCATTTGTTTCAATTTTTCATCTCTATCATCCGTTTTCTTCTTCTTCTCAAAATATAACCAGGGTGTCACCCCAAACCCCACACCTCTGACATGACTGTATTGTTTTGGTTGCTTCAAATTCGTCGATAATAGGTCTGCACCCGCTACAGGAGTAGCTGATTCCTGTGACTATCGGATATAGGAAAATAACTGATTATTTTTATGTAATAGAAATTTAAAACAAATCTTGTTACCGTTGGGTCATATTTACACATATTTCCCACACTTTTTGTGTGTTCTCATCTACTAGCTTCCCTTCCTTATTCACACATGCCACCTTCCATAACACATGATGTGGGATGGAAGTGTCTTTGGTTTTAGACTCATCAATCTACATATAAACGTAGAAAGATAATTATGATGTTGTTTATTGGCACCTAACAATATTACTGTAAATTTAAAATATGTTCCAATTTCTTTTCTAGTGAAGCGTACCCCATCCTTGCTTTACGATAGGGGTATGTTGGTTTTGATGAACGTTCCTTATTTTCAGTACAGAGTTTCTATTTCATAAATGAAATATTGATAATCAAAGTGATGAATACACGTATCCTCAAACAACGTATTATCACCCACAATTTACCTGAAAATTATCATCCCCACGGCGGCCAATAAATGCATCCCATGCTTCTTGGGATATCAGGTGAGCATAGACAATGGGTGGGTGCGGGTTTATTTTACCTTTGGAATCTTTCAGGTGACATCTTGTAAAAATAGTGTGAAAACCTCAATGAATCATTCCTGCAAGCCTTAATACATAATCCTTGTGTGAATCATCTACTATAAATTCACTTTTCAAGAGGTTGAGAAGAGTAAGACATTGTTTCGTTATTTTATTTTCTAGTAAATTAAAGAAATAAATTAATAATGTTACCGTAATTTCTTCTTAGATCACAACCTTCAGCCCGGAAACAACATGGTGCCATGAATCTATGTTAATCGGCACGCGTTGCCGAGTGACAACTCGAATGTAACTACTGAACATAGAATTATTGGGATTCACATGTTGGCCTCATGCATTTTATCCGACATCAAATTTGATTCCTTTGCTTTTCACCTTAAGAACTTTGGCTAACACCGTAAAACTACGACGCACCTGTGTTTTCTGTGACATCAGTCCTTCATTCCTGACCATTTCATCGATATCAACATTATCTATATGTTCATATGAAATGGTAGCAACAGCATGTGCTAATGGTTGTTGGACCTCAACACTAGGAGCAACAACAGGTTCAGAAACTTATTGTTTCTCTGCACTGTGAGCAATCATAGCAGGAGCAGCAGCAGCCGTATCAGCAACAGCTTGAGAGACTTGTTCAGCCTCAAGGTTAGGAGCACCAGAATGTGCAGAAGTCATTATCTACAAAAGTGGTTGAACAGTTAATTTAGATTACATAAATTCATTAACGATAAGATAACAACATGAGATAACAAGATCTATATTACAAACAAAATATAACCTATTTATTGAACTCTCTTTCTTTTTTTCAAAGGCTGAAGAGATTTTACACCTCTATCAATTATCCAAATCCCTTCATTTTGGTCTTCTATAACATAAAAAACATCATCTACATTGGGACCACTGTGAAATGATTGCGACGTACCAATAAAAGGATCTTCCTCAACTAAATTTTCATCAGACCCTTTAGTAGTTTTGGACGATGACAGAACAATCGACCACTTTTGGTTTGCAGGATCTAGAACATAAAAAATTCATACCGCTTGTGATTCCATTATAAATTATTCGTCTTTGTACCTTTCTCTACTAAAATCAACTTTCACAAATCCCCATTCATCTATTTTAACACCACTATTGTTATCAACCCATTTGCATTGAAAAATCAGTAATTAGAATGTCGTATAATACAACTCCCATATTAGTTTGATAATGCCAAAATATGACACTTTTGCATAAATTGGATTTCTATCCTTACTACCAGAAACATGCATCGCTTCAGCCTCTAGTGTAACTCCACTATTTTTCATGGTACTATCTTCATCATGTTCATCTGTATAGAATGTATAACCATTAATTACATAACCACTGTAAGATAATACATACACACTTGTTCCGGTGGATAGCCATCAAAGTCGTTCTGAAATTGAATTTGGATTTTCATCCAACTGCTTAAAAATATGGCCCTAAAACCATCCTATAAACTGGTGATTATGTGTATTTGATGACCATTTTTCAGCCCTGGATGGATTCAACTGCCTAAGAATTTCTTTGTGAGTTTCAATATATAGAGAAACCTCCAAACTCTTACGAAAAATATAGAGGTGGTCCTGCTCCCGATCTATAATACTGACTTCCACAACATCTCTTCCAGAAATTCCCTCACCCTCAATGCGTCTAATGTGACGAGATTTTAGGAGACCAATGCTTTCCACTTCAGATAGGTATTCGGTACAAAATTCAATGGATACCTCAACAATATATAGCTCTACTATAAAACCCTCTGGATGACTTCAATTTTTGACATACCCTTTCAAAATCTTCATATACCGTTCAATATGATACATCCATATATAGTTCGTATGACCACAAAGTCGAATCTCCCTCACCAAGTGAATCATCAAACGAACCATCATATCAAATAATGTTGGTGGGAAGAACATTTCTAATTCATATAAAATGATGACAATTTCTTTTTCCATAGATAGAAATTTTGCCAGGTCTAAAACTTTGCTACATATAGCTTTGAAAAAGAAAGAATGTTTGGTTAACGTATGATGAAAATTATTGGAAAAAATGCACTGTAAAGATATAGGAATTAGATCTGGCATTAAAACATGGCAGTCATGTGATTTCAAACCTTTTAAATTCAAATCATTCATTGATACAATGTTCTTTATATTTTATGAATACCCCTCTGGAACCTTTACATCATTTAAGAAGTTGAAAAACTGATATCTCTCCTCCCTATAAAGAGTATAAGCAGCTGGAGGAAGAAACATTCAATTTTCACCCTTCACGGGAGCCAACTCTTCTCGTATTCCCATGTCAACCATGTCCAACCTTGCCTTAATTCCATCGTTTTTTTTTCAGGGGCATTTAGCAACGTTCTGATAACAGTATCACATACGTTTTTTTTCACATGCATCACATCAAGAAAATGTCTGACGTACAAACAATTCCAGTATGGTAATTCAAAAAAACTTATCTCTTTTTTCAAACGATTTTCGTAAGGTTTTTCGAAAATGGTTTACCAAAAACAGTGTTCACATCTTTTAATTTCTCAAACAGCAGATCACCTGTTAGTAGAGAAGGTGTTTCACGTTGTTATGAACATCCATTGAATGATGTCGTCCAAGATCGGTACTTATGCCGATGAGGTAGAAATCTACAATGCCCTAGAAACAAAGATTTCTATGAATGTTTCAACCTAATTGATTCTGTATCTTCTTCGCACATGGGACACCCTTGAGTTCCTTTAATGATATAGCTTGACAAATTTCTATAATCAGGGAAATCATTTATTGTCCCACACAATATCGCTCTCAACATGAATTATTCACTTTTATAAGCATCATACAACATAACACATGAATCCCACAATTACTTCAAATCCTCGATCAAAGGAGCTAGATAACCATCAATATCATTTCATGGTTGTTTTGGTCCTGATATAAGCATAAATAACAGGATGAATTTTCACTTCATGTGTAACCAGGGTGGAATGTTATAATTTACCAACATAGCAGGCAATTTACTATGAGTGCTGGTTTGAAAACCAAAAGGATTAACTCCATCTATAGATAATAAAAGATGAAGGTTTCTCGGCTCTTTTCCAAATTCAGGATACTCATGATCAATTTTCTTCCATTGAGGAGAGTCAGCCAAATGACGTAATTTCCCATCTTTATTTCTTTAATTTGCATGCCACGACAATTGTCTTGCAGTTTCTTCACATCTATATAAGCGCCTAAAACATGGAATGATTGGAAAGTACCATAAAACTTTCGTAGGATTGGATTCATCTTTCTTGTATCGAGAAGCACCACACTTTGGGCATTCTGTAAGTGATTTTTTCTCCTTGAAAAAAAATATACAGTATTTTGGGCAAGCATGTATTCTTTCAGAAATCATACCCATTGAGTGTAGCATTCATTTAGCTTCATATGTCCGGCTTGGGAGCTCATTATCTTCTGAGATCATGTCATTCAAGAGAGCAAGTAGTACCGTAAAACTGACATCACTCCATCCATTTCTTGCTTTCAATTTATACAACTTCATTACATCTGACAATGCTGTATATTTAGTGCAACCAGCATAAAATGGCATCTTTGCACTACTCTTTAACTTCTCAAACAATTTTGGGAAATCAAGGAGTTCATCTTCAATTGTATTTGTCATTTCTTCAATACGATATTCATCATCATTGACACATTTAATCACATCCTCCATGAAGTCTTCTTCATTATCAATATTTGTATTCATATCTGATGATCCATAAAACGCAGTTTTATCCCAGCCAGTAGCTACATTCACTTTTTCTCCGTGTTTATTCCAAAATTTATAACGCCGATCTATTCAGTGACATATCAATTGTTCTTCCAACTCCTCTGGAGTAAGTAGTATAGAATAATAACAACATAAACATGGAAAAAGGATTTGACAAGGATCATTTGCGTGATCCTTTGCAAACTTGATGAACTCTTTCACTCCATTCTCATACTCTATTGTCAAATGATTAGAATCCATCCAACTTTTATTCATCTCCATCCTATTTGAATCTAAAATATTAGTATTTATAGTTCAAGTACACAAAACAAGACTTCCAAATAAAGTAGAAGAGAACCACTTCCTTATAAAAGTAGAGATTAATAGAGCCTAACCATTTCCAATAAAGATTTGGAAATCAACAGAACCAGGATAAACCCCCAATCAAAATCAACACAGTTTCCAAACAAAAAGGGGTTCGCAGGGATAATCACTTGTGTCATAGATGGTAAAACTCACACGGTATCATCCTCTATGGATCATCCTCCTCTATCAGGTCAACCCTTCTATGGTCAACTAGTCCATCCTTTTATACCTCACCAACCTAAAATACATATGGATGAAAACCAGTAGCCAACTCTATAAGTAAAGAAATGATTCTCATAATATCTACAATATGGAATTCATTAAATATAATTACCTTAGATTCATTATAGTTTCCTCAAATAAACCGAGTATAAACACAATAATAATCAAGAATGATACATCTAACACTCCTCGGTCTTTTCCCTACATTCAATATCATCATGCCTAAATACCCATATATGCACACATACACATCACAAACACATAAAAAACCATATCCACATCAGAACCAAAGTACCCATATGGATTTCAATCAGGTTACTCAACTCAAGTGGTGGTGTTTAAGAAATAATAAGAAAATATAATAAGTATATAGTCACACATAAATCTCAACCTCCCTCTCTAGTGGTAGACCAAAAAAGACTAAAGGAAACACTTTTGGAAATTCAATATCTACTAGGGGAAGTTCACTATAATAGGCTTCCTACTCCAGTTCAATAGCATAAAAGGATATCATCCCACTCAACTCTGGAAGAATAGGTCTAGCTCGACTAGAGCTCAGGTATGATTCTCTATGGAAAACATGGAATTCCCCATCGGGGGTAGTGAAGGACACCCACCGATGATAATAGTAAATCCAAGATTTATTAGAAACTAGTCAGTCTATTCTGAGAATAACATATAGGGGAATCATTTTAAGAACCAAAAAATATCATATGATCTAAATCTATGAAAAAGAGAAAGAATGAGAAGGGAATCATATACCTTACTCCCTCTTTATCCAGAGAGATGTTACAATCTCTATCACATAATCTATGAGATCTATTATAAGTTTAAGTAGTTCTATATTGAGGTTTGATATGAAATAATGATGGGAACCAATATCAAATAAAACATACACTAAAGAAAAAGAAATGGAAATGGTGCCTCTCACTATCACAAGACCCACATCAGTTCCTACCAAAGATTAATCTACTGCATGAAGTTGTTTTGTTCCTAATACATGTTTCTAGGATACCATTTTTATTGAATAATATTACTATGATTTGGTACCTCTCAATATTTATGATTCCATTCCACTACACAGGGTAGTAAAAACATGTAAAACCCTCTTCAAGTGGGTTTAATGTCTGTACGAGATGTAAATATTCAATGATTCCATGCAATAATGCTTTGGAATCCAACCATTTCCATGCTAAAATCCCCTTTAAAATTCATACTCACATAAAATCCATTTTATAACATGTTTCAAATCACATTCACAATTCAAAGACACATATAAGGTTAAAAAAATAAAACATGCAACAAAAATGAATTTATCTTATAAAATCCATATTCAACACATTCAAACCATCAATTCTCTTTGAAAACTCATTTCATTTCACACCTTTCACACAAGACATAAAATATATTTAAGAAACACCTCAACAAAGATAACATGAGACATAAAAACATTCCTTTAGAAAAAAATTTCTTCACATGTGGATCTCAAAACCTTCCAAAAACATATTTCTCACCAAAAAAGCAATCCATAGAACACATTCATGAAACTAAGAAATCATATCAAAATCATCTAATAATGTAAAAGAATTGAATCACTTACCACACACTTGGAAACTTCTAGAGGTGGAGGTACATGGGAGGAGTTGCACGGGAGGAGCCGCCAACCAAAGAGAAATGGAGGAGTAGGTTTCACAGGGAGTAGGGTTGAGTGAAGAGGAGTAGAAGTAGGGTTTCCAGGGAGGAGGATCCGCCGAAGGGGTTCGAGGGGGAGGATTAGGAGAAGGGCTAGCGGTGGAGGTCTGGAAATGCGAAGATCGGGGGGGGGGGGGAGGTCCGACAACGCAAAGATTGGGGGGCGGTGGAGGGGAGTTGCAGGGTTATAGTACCGTGAGAGCTTTAGGTCACGAAAAACCGAGGACACTATGTGACTGATTTTATAAAATATTGGACTACGGTTTTATCAACGCTAAAAAAGTACTGATAAAGGTCCTCTTTATCAGTGCTAAAAAGCGCTGATAAATCCTTCCTGTATGAGCGCTAACATTTTAGCGCGGATACATTCCTTCTTTATTAGTGCTTTTTTAGTGCTAATAAAGGTTACACTATATCAGCGTTAAAATTTTATCATTGATACTGGGAAGATTTATCAGTGCTAAAATTTTAACACTGATACATGGTTTCTTTATCAGTGGTTTTTTCTTAAAACTGATATAAGGTGGTGCTTCCCTTTCCCATTTTTGTAGTAGTTCTCATCACCTGCCTCCTATTCCAGGTCAAACCAGATAGGTCCTCTCTTGTATAAGTTCCACAATAGCCATTTCTCGGTGTATTATGCCTAATAGTCCTCACAATATGACTATAAACTATATTATTCCTTATATGAAAAATATAGGATGCATTTTTCTCCAACCAAGAGATGCCTTATGCACCAAGCATAAGATGATTACAATCCTCACTACTTTACTTTAAACTATAACATACCATATCATTCAAGAATAGGATGCCTTATGAATCAAGCATAAGATGCCTCATCATGAGATGAATAGAAAACCACCACCATGGGACTACTAATTAGGTTTAAGCCCCAAACATAACCCTCAACCCGTTTATAAGTCGAGATCCCCTCATGGCCTGACATGAGGAAGACAGAACGGGAAGGTCATAGCATAATCCCCGCACAACTCGTCCATTCACATGATGTTAAACTGAATCCTTGCCCCTAGCAATTAACATGGGATTTCATAATGACCTGAAATGAGGAGGATATCATGGGAATATTTCATGCATAATCCTCATTCACCATTTCCACTCCTTAGTGGCACCCGTGCAACTTCCATGCATAAGTCCCATTCACCATTTCTGCTCTATAGCGGCACATGGGCTGCTTCCATGCGTAATCCCCACATTATCCCCTATGCGCATACCTTTCGCAACACATTAATATGGTCTACTTCATCCTCTTATTTCTCACAATGAGCATGAATCATGTGGTCTTAGGGTATAGTAGTGACCATTAAATCCATTCACTTGAGCATCCATCCTGGAGTAAGCCCCAACTTCCACCTTCATGAGATGCTTACCATGTGTAAGCCCCGAAAAACCAAACTACGTTGTATTTTATCCATGTCTTCTGCACAGGGTATGTCGGATGCCTCCTTAAGGTTCAATACTGACCAATGGTAAACATTGGTGCCCCCTCATAGGTGTGAACCCTCCCCGACCCACCTCTATTTATGTCCATATGAGCCTTTATGGTGTGAAATATTCCCTTTATGGGACACACCAACATGGGTCTTCTCTCATAGGGTATCCTGACACGACTGTTGGTAAAATCTCATGCACCCTCCTAGGGATGTACCCTCATAATGTGACACCTTCCCATTATGGGAAAAATCCCCCAAGATCCACCTCCATATGGTGTCCTGATCCATCTGTTATCGTTTATTATCCACTATGGTTCTCCCCAGGCCTCTACATCCCAGTAGGATATTGACACTCATCCACCTCCATTCTATGGGATTATAACCATGCATAAGACCCATTCCCCTCTTTCCTAAACTACATGGAATTTGATCTCTATCTTAGAAACAAGTTACATAGGAAGCCTCTTTGAGGTTTAATCCCATCACCCGTATGTCTTGACCTCTTCATTTCATTCACCTTTGTTCCACATGATGTTAAACTACAAGCCCCTTTTTCTCCTTGAAAAACATAGGTTTTGATCCCTGTATTCTATACAGGGTACGTAGGATGCCTCTATGAGGTTCGACCCCGATAAGTGGTAGAATCTGGTGATCCATTCTAGGGATGTACTATCAAAATGTGACATATTCCCTTTTTGGGATACACCACTTGGATCCACCTCCCTAGGGTGTCCTCCTCCAAATCTATTTTTTGATTTTCAAAAAATACATTTTTTTTCTGAAAAATGGAAACCCTCCGAAAAAACCATATAAGAAATTAAAACTAAAAAACATAGAAAGCTGCTAACATGTAATTTCCAATTCAAATTTCAAAATGAAGATTGAAAGATCCAGCATCAAGCCAAGTTCCTTCTATCAACACACTGGGTACTGAGAAACCTCAAGTCGCAAACCCACCATCCCGTCACCTAAGCACCATCCTTGCCTCAACATTGCCTCAAACACCACCCCAACAGGGTGAAGACAATCGAACTAAACTAGAAACACATCTATTGATTAACCTTGAATCAAAACAGATCCAACCCTTGCCACGCAAAATTCATCAAAATGTGACACAAACCCATCCAAAACATTACAGACTGCCATCACCAACACATCTCAAACCACTGGAGCACCGTCGTCAGCACCATGCATCAAACCATTACAATCACTCATCATCAGAAAACAACATTATCACTGAAAGCTGGACCAAATATGTCACCAAATGCAACACCTCCAAATACATCACCAGAACAGAACCACATTCTTGGACGAAAATGCTACCCAAATGAACACCAGTCATCCAGAGCCACACTGCTGAGACGTGCCGTTGGTGCTGAACACATCCACCAACACCATCACAAAACCACCCAAACACCTTTATACCATACCAAGATGGATTCCAGTACAAAGGGATAAGCCATAGGGGTAGAGGTGGATGAATGAGACAATTAGAAGAATCATCGATCATCGATACCAACTTAATCCCAAACCACCATATCTACTTCAAGGAAAACCAAAGTGGGGTTTGACATGAAGGTTCTGACGATAAGAGCATGATAACAACAATCAGAGAACACAACTCGATAGTGAGAATATGAGTGACACAAATCCATAATGGAAAATAAAACCCAAATAAGAAAATAAAACAGAACCTTGTAACTTAAAGAAACCCTTCAATAGTGGAGATCAAAATGAAGAAAACAACTTCCGTGAGGTCCGGTGAAAGGGGAATCAGGGGGAAAGAGGAGGGACACCACATAAAGAGATAAATAGGGAGAGAGAGGATAGGAAACTAAGAAAACATAGTGGAGAAGTCATGGCCGCAGTGAGAGAAGTGGAAACCCTAGAGATCGGGAGAGGGAGCTCTGTTTGGGAAGAAAGGCGCCATCCTATTGGCAGCACTACTTACATTAATACCTCCCCTGGGGTGTCCTGATCCGTCTATTTAGGATGATAACCATGCATAATACCTAGTATGTTTAAGGGTTGTTATCCTTTGTGTACACCCCAACCACATGTCCCATTTTCCTTGGATTCTAACCATGCATGATCCCACCTACTTCATCATAATCCTCAAACTAAGAGTGTCCCTCTTGTGATGAGCTACTAACCATCTGTAAGCCCCAGCATGTCCTCAAGTTTATTTACTTTATGTACACCCCAATTCTATGTCCCATCCTTAAATATGTGGACTTTTATTCCCTACCATGAGGATATATATTAATCCTCCTTGAGGATCAATCCCATCATCCATGACCCATCCTAGAATTTACTTTGAGATTTTGTGTCTTGGCAAGATCATTCCCTAACCTGGAGGTTCTACTTCCTTTGGGTCCCCATACATGAACTCCATTCTCATGGTCCACCTCCTCGGGTGTACCATCACCCCAAAAAAACTATGTGGACTTTGATTCCCTGACATAGGGATATATAGGAAGTCTCCCCAAGGTTTAGTCCCAACACCACCATCATATTCACGTCGGTTCCATCCCATTAATATCATCTAATTCATCAAATAATCTATCATCCATCATTATTCTTACCTAGGCTACCACATCCTAGTGGGATCATGACATTCATATGGGTAGATAACCAAACATAATCCCCATTCATCATAACTACTTTCGGTAGCACCAGGATAGCTAACCATTCATAATCCCCACAAAATCCATATCATCTAACTGAGAGTGTCCCTCTTGTGACAGGCAGCTAACCATGTGTATGCCCTGGATAACCCTTTCAAACTATGTGGGTTTTTATCCCCATCTTATAAATAGGGTACGTAGGAAATCTCCCTGAGGTTCAATCCCAGCAAATGGTAAACATTGGTTCTCCCTCCTAGGGGTGAACCCTCTTTGATCCTCCCTCAGTGGTGTCCAGATCAACCTTCATGGTGTGAAACCTTCCCTTTATGGGACGTGCCATACATGATCTGTCCTCATTTGGTGTTCTAATCCACCCATCTAGTAAACCATCCACGTGCTCCATACCATGTATGTTCCTCTCTAGTCCACTTTTATAAGTGTTCTTATCAGTATGATCCATCTTCGTTAGATGTTAAACTCATGCAATACCCCATGTTAAACATGAGAAGATGAGGAAAACCTCAGAGACATGACTCTAGTATAGGATAACCCATGATCGATGTGGGATGCCTCATGTTTCCACACCCTTGAGATTCCCTCCTATGAGGAACAATATAGTTGACCAATGTTAATGCATCCAGAGATTCCCCAACATGCCTAATGTTAGCATATACTCCAACCGAAGTTTGTTTCCTATTCAAGACCCCTTGGAATGTCCTGACATAAGTAATGTAATTAATCAATGTCCAAAATAATCTAGAACTAGGAATGTGATTCAAAAATTATGACTCAAATCTATGAGGGAGACCTATACTAGGTGAAAAATTATGAGGAGGAATCCATGGAAGGAGGAACCGACATCCCATCAACCCATTCCAATCAAGGAGAAAACATCACTGAAGAGGTGATGGATATCACTTGCCTTTGGAAATCAGGATGATAGGGCCGCAAGTAGTGTATCGCCATGACAATGAATGCACCAGCCATAGAAAGTGTCTGAAACAATCATTTAACCATGAATGGTTGAGTGATATCAAATTTCAGTCATTACATTTCTCAAAACATAAGTAAAGTGTGGTTTCATGTCAGAAATAAAATGGTGAATCCGAAGTGATTCCTTAAACATCAAAGTTATTGATCAAACACACACTAAATTTTGATACTACATTAATGGGTTTCTTATTTATGGTTTTGACCATTTATAGGTTACTTTTAGAATATTTTAAATACCCCCTTCAATCCAAAGTAATGGAATCTTCCAATTCACTATTGCATGCTAATCTACTAGGAAAGACTAGAAGTCACTACAAAGCTTCATGGACCACTTTTCATCATTAGGGAAACAAGATATACACCTTCATCATAAAAAAGTATGTATATCCATAGAATAGAATGAAATTTTCACTAAAAAAGACCTTGAATAGTAGTTAGTGAATAATTTAGCGTGGTAATATTACCTCAATGATGTTATCCTGGCCTTGCAGGAATCTTATGAATTCCTCCAATAATTGAAGCCTTTTATACCATCCGACCAATAGAGGTCCTTGGTAAAGATAATGGTTACATCCAACTGCTTTAGGAGTCTATCCACATAGCATAACAACACCTTACTCCCTTATCTTAAGGATTTTTTTAGGTCAACCACATCCTCGATATTGTTTAAGAGTCATCCGAGAGGGATATTTCAACTAGATGTCACCACCAATGTAGCACGAACCCAACCCCTCAGGAATTCATTAAAGAAGTCACCCAAGAAGTAACTTCCCCAGTCACCCAGACCATGGTTCCAAAGAGGATGTCTTTCCATGGGTGATAGAACACTTTGAAAAGGACTCATATGTCTACTCCCATCAATAAATTCTATCATCACATCATGGTGGAAACTAAGTAGATATACCATATTCATCCTCTCTCCCAATTTTTTTCCAAAACACCATAGTGGTATCCAATAAATAATCCATTATTCATTCTCCTACACATGAATCCCATCGGCATATTCAAATGGAAAATGGAGGACTAAGGTAGGATCATTTCCCCACTCACACTAAAGAGTATACCAATATTCCCACTCCCATTGAATAATTCCATTGGTAAATCCTAATGGTAATTGTAGGGAAGGATTATATCCCTTATTATATCTTGTAGATATTGTAGAAGATCCTTGTAGTATCAAAGAAGAACCATTTTTGGCATAGTATGATGATCAATAAGAAGTATCCCCATATTCTTACTCCCTCCATTAGAGGATTTAATCTTTGTAGTTCGTTATATACTTAAGAGTTATCCCATACTCCCACTCCCATTCAGGAGGATCATCAACATATAATAGGAGTCTAGTGTCATATTCAAACAATATATCTAAAGAATGACCCTATTCTAGATCTCACCATAGGAGTTTGTTGATATATTCTAGTAGTTTCTCTAGAATAGAATCATATTCATTTTTACACCAAATAAAACCAATGAAATATTCTAGAAACAACACAAGGATAATATCATATTCCCAATGGTCATAATATTTTATTGCTCTATACATCATGTTATCTGATGTAGATGAGAAGATTTCAAATCATCTCACTCTCCTTGATAAGGAAACTATGAAATAAAAACTTTGATTAGATCATATAGAAAAATACCTCTATGATTATAATGATAATACTATGGTTATGTGGGAATAAATATAAAATGGTAATATATTGGTTATGTTCCATACTATATCCACTTCCAAATATAACATCCTAGAGGAATTGAATGAGGATTACATATATTATCTATGCCTAAATCTATGGACGACTTTCTGTAATATCAAGGCTAAATTTATTCCTTATGAGAAGTATACAATCCATGAAAAAGTGGTAAATGAGCTCTAATACATATTAGATTTGGGTACCCTCTTAGTTGAAAAACATCCACTATTGTTGAAATAATGAAAATACCTCTAACATGGATTCCTCAATGGTTTAAAGACTCTTTACCAATAAATCATCGATTTCCCACCTGACATGCACATCAGAGGGTGTGGTGAATATGAAGAATTTAATTTTACCTTAACCCAGAGAGAGTAGATTCTACCAAAAATAGAAACATGAAATGTAATCACCTAAGTCAATGTCTTAGGCTCAAGTTTTTTATATGCTATATTGTTGGTCCATTGAAATATTACTATCTAAAGTGTTAAAAAATGGCATACCCTATGGGAGTAGAACTTTGATAAAATCTTACTTCAAACTACTAAGAAGTTTATACGAGCCTCAAAATTGAATAAAGTGAGACCCATAACCCCATAAATACACTCTATAGTGAGTATCTAACACCAAGAATATTCATCATATCTATCTCATACTCTAGCCATAACACAAAAAGTCAACAAGGTTGTGATAGACACAACCTTAGTTGTGTTATGGGATTGGTATCACCCCTAAGGTTTGGGGAATTTTTAACACCACCAACTCTATTAGGATTATAAAATACACAACGTGTATAAGATATATTATCAGTAAAGAAAATTCAATTCCATTCCATTGGGATGTGGGAATTATTATCCCTTCCTTATCTATAGAAGTCAGTCTTCCCCCGACTGGGATGGTCTATACAGAAAAAGTGATCCTAGTTTCTCCCACTATGTGACCCATCCTCTGCATTTGGAATGTGTTCAATTAATGTTACTAGATAATCCCTAAATATTACCTATTATAAATCACTCTTGGGATAAAATTAAGGAGATAAGATGAATCCTTGTAGGGGTCATAAGAAAAAATGATCAACCAAGAAAGAAAATACTAGGGATAATTCAAATTTATCCCCTAGAAAATATTCAAAGGGGAAAAATCCCCATACCCTTCCTAAGAAGATAAAATTACTTTTGGAAACTATACATTAGTGAATGTATTTAGCATTGGTCTCATAGATAAATCAGATAATGATGCTAAAATAGAAGAACATAATAAGGAAAACTCTTTCTGAAATACAGGGCACACATAAATACTTGAAGAAGGTGTGCATACCCAATATCATAAGCAGATTGAAGATATGAGAGATCCTCTAAATAGTTAACTATAACCTACTTGAAAAAATTAAACTAAATATATGGGAAACTATATGACTATATCCCACTTACCAACCAAAAATATTGAAGGAATATCTTTCAAGAAAAAGTTACCATTGTGTGATGTTGAGTTGGAGGAATTATATTGACTTAATAAAAAATTACTCATAGGAAATATTCATGATGATTATAATTCCTAGATGAGGGTAAACATGTCCCCTCTAGTGCACTCCAAGTAAGACAAAACTTATTAAACTATAAGAGTATAGTTCAGTAATCCAAATAGATCTCAATTCAGGAGACTAGTGTATCTAAACCCAATGGATGATGATTATCAGGATCTTACTCAACTAGTTTAGTAGTCATAGTTATGTCTAACACACTACCTTAGGATTGATCAAAATGAATATCAACATCCAACACATATGACCACATAAAATTAGGCTCCACCCATTGCCTATACCAGGATGTCTTCCTATCCAGTAGTCCTTCTAGATCTACCTAAATACATTGAATCACTTTATTATGGAATAGAGGACATGGAGAGGATATGTTCACTAGTAAAACCACAGTGGAATACATATCTTGAGTGGGTGGATACAAATCCTCTCCCACCCAACTTTAAAAATTCTACCTTCCCCGTATTCAATGAAACTAGGGACCTAGATCACCATCTCATAATGTACCCCATGATGGGAATGATTTAATTGTAATAAGTAACAAAACTTATATTCTTTCTATAGAACCTGGAGGGACCAATGTTTTTCATTTTTAATATCCTACTATCTAGTTCTGTTGCAGGTTAGGAAAAAATTCATTGATATTTTTTTTACTAGTTTAGTTCTACATTGAGGATGATGATGGTCCTTGATATATCAAATTGTAACAAGCATGAGAACAAGTGGGTCTCAGATTTATTTTCTAGATGGAATGGTTTGATTTATTCATTGAATATGAAAATTTTACTTGAGTTTCTGGTGGAGATTTTTATAAAAAATCTCCATGATTAATTGTTGAAATTGCTGATCCCATAGAAATACACTAGTGTATTCCGAGATTTTTTAATAGTTTTGAAAAGATTATAGGATTCTATAAGATGGTCTATGGCCAAATATCATCCAGCACCATCATCCCAATGGAAGAAATATGTTAGAGAATATACCACAACTATAATGCTCAAACTAGTGTTGACACTAGATCAAACACCCAAGCCTCTAAAATATCACAGAATACCTCCACTTGAATGATAACAGTCACAAAAACACTCTTGATAATAAGAGAAGAAGGATTAGATTCATCTAAGGTTTATAGAATAGAAGAAGAAAATTAATTTCTTCTAAATAGAGGAAGTACCAGGGTATTTTATCACTATCATGGAATATAATTTTCTTAAAATTATTGATGTTAAATGGCCTAATGAATTTGTCTTAAATGTCCACCTAGATTAATTAAAATTCCATCAGATTCTAGGAAACAACATACATGATTACTTTTTCATCAAAGAAATCCTACAGAAGATGGTTGACTCTAGGAAAGTCAAATTAGGTAATCCCTCAACATAGATTACTTGAATATATTCCATCCCACCCAAAGAGGAATACAGATGATAGGGAGTGGCAAGCAGAGGTATATAAAAATTAGATAAATGGACGGTTAGGAAATTGGTCAACTAGAAACATTCCATAATTAGGACTCAATTAAACTATCCAATTTTAAACTTTAATCTCCTATGATATCAAGACTTCATATTTACCATTTCAATATTCAAAGATTTTTCACAACCATCACTAATAGGAAATGAATTAAGAAAAAAGACCTTATTGATACCCAACTTATTCTAGAACCTCTAAGACTTCCTACGACTATCTTTGAGAGGACATACACCATTACTGTGAATGAGACAATTAGAACCACCCCAAAAAATTAATATTAATTATATTAATATTAGAAATTTTTTTATGTTAATGTAATTCAATTTTAAGACCCCACATCTAATTAATTTGACACATATAAACCTGAATTTCTCACTGATAATTGGGGAAGAGGTCATAGAGGCTAATGTGGTCAAAGAATATGGGGTTAACATGAACCCTATGATTTATAAAATGTCTATATTAAATCCATATATGATGTATAAACATATATAAAATCACTTTTACCAAGATCAATAGGAGCATTGATTTTCTTATGAATCATTTAGAGTTTGTTCAGATGCAATCATATTGGAATATTGACTAGAAAACATGTGATTGTCTATTTTGTGTTAGAAATTGTAAATATAATCTCATCCCAACTTGTATACCCTGAAAATGTACCTATATATTGGTTAGGAAAAGGATCCACTAACACAAGAATCCTCAACCCAAAAATCTATAGGTTAGGGATCAACCTCATGATAAGAAGTGTGGACCTATGGTTCAAAAGTATAACATCCTAATATGTTTGTCCAATATCCCATCCAAACTATCAATTATGGATCCATTTCCCACATATATAAATAAAATAGTCACTCATTTATTCCCTTTTTAGCTCTCGAGAGTTTGAAGCTAATGTTTCTTCTGTAAAGACATATTCTTTATAGACTAATCCTAGTGAGTGTCACATAATAATCAACTTTATGGAATAAAAATAGGATAGATATATAAGGACATAACGGGACCTTGTACATATATGGTTAGATGGATGACATTTATTTTTCTCAAGAATAAATTTATAATTGATTTTAAAATAATCTTATACTAGTTCATACCCTCTCATGCTTGGGATATAGTAAAGTCGACTTGTCCCATTCCAACAAGACAATCAAAGGGTATGGAAAGAGTGAGAAAAAACTTATTAGTAGAGTCAATCTTAAAACCTAGTTTGAATACCTCATCTATGAATATAGGTTTATATTTTCCTACAAAGACATAGCTTTCAATGTTTTGTTTGGAAGTTCATGGTTTGATATGCACATGACGGTACCCTCATAATACAATCACTACATCAAATAATCTATCAATTGGAAATCCAAGGTGTTGTATTATGATAATTCCCCTTTTGAGTCATGATAATCTCAATATATAGATGCAGGATTATATAAATGGGGAAAAAAGAAGTCGGTGGAAGATGAAACCATTTGGGTCATTACCCCTAATGGTCTAGAAATGGATCCTTTTAGTCTTTGGAGTGAACTTGGTGAAGACTACATATTTCCCATCAACCAAATTTAGGTGAAAACACCTAATTTGAGTAGTCATTGGTTCTTGAAAATTTCATTCAAGAGTTTGAAGCATCTGATCACCTTACTCTCATATTATATTTTGATAAATGTCCCCATAGAGTGACCATTATAAAAAATTTAAAAAAGAAATGCACCATCTATTCAGATCAATATAACTTGAAAATTACTCTACCTAAGGGACATACTGAACAATATTCATACCACACAACCAAGGATCTTTGATCAAGTAGACCTCAACCCTCAAAGGAGAATGAAATCATAGTGCCTAGAAACATTGATCCCCATCACCATGATATCTATATCATTCACCAATAAAGCTATATGGAGGGGGGTATGACCATGATGAAGATAATAACACCTTTGATAATTATGTACCCAACTAATCTCCTAAATCTCAGGATATTAGTGTATGTTATCCCCTCAGTGAAAATGATTAGGAAGGGGAAGATATCCTAAATTCCATTATAAATGATGCCTCAACATTGAAATCTTTAGGATCTAAAAATACCCCATTCCATTTTTTAGATCCTAAAAATATCCTTCATATTCCACCTCATATAATGATAGGATGGAGGAAGGAGAAGAATAAGATCATATAAATTCCCCTCTAGTATCCAAGGAAGGCATATAAACCATTTTTTAGGAGATTTGGAATGTGAAAATTGGTAAAATGAGGTCCCATAACTAGTATTGATCAGTTTATTCATGTTCCTTGAAGAATAGGAGATATATATTTCTTTATAAAATTGAGACTTATTTTCCTAGAATTATTCCAAAATATAAATGTTGGATCCCAATGTGAATTTAGGAGAATTCACCAAATCCATGATTCCAAGGATGAAGCTAAACTTTACAATCTCATCAAATCCAACTTCATTTGGGAGGTTTTAATACTCAAAATTTCTCACCAATATTATTCCTATTAAGAAAAATAATGGCAAAATCTGAGTTTCCATCAACTTCAAGTATCTTAAACGACACTCTATGAAGGATGATTTCTCATCCTCAATAATGGAGCTATTGATTAATTCAAAAATTATATTCTAGGATATCTCATTTATGGATTGGTATTTTATATACAATTTTATCTTAATGACCCCTAAAAATTAAGAAGCCTCCACCTTCATGGGACCTAAAGGGTTTTATTGCTATCAAGTAATTCTTTTTTTATTGAATAATATCAGTGACACATATCAATGTGCCACACATCATATCTTAAATCATTCCTAGGTAAAACTATATAATTATATGTTTATGATTTAGTGATTAATTATCATTAGTTCTATGATCATATTACCGATCTTGAGAAATTGTTCAACAAACTATGGAAACACAATGTAAAAATGAATCCCATAAAATGTGATTTTAGGGAAAAATCAGGAAAATTCCTCATATTTATATAATTACATCATGTTATCAAATTCTACCTTGAAAATATTAAGGAAATCATTGATATTACACCTCTTTTAAACCTAAGAGTGTTGAGAGGGCTCTAGAGTCATCTCACATAAATCTAGGGATTCATAGACAAAATCACTAATGTTTACCATTCATAAAATTGATGAAGAAGGGAGTCACTTATTAGTGGAATGAAGGATTTAAATAATTTTTTTTGATGAACCCAAGAAATACCTCCTACAAAAACTAGTTTTATTTGTACTAGTAGAAGGGAATCTACTCATACTATATTTTGAAACCATGGAATGATCACTTGTTACCATCCTTGTGAAAAACAATGATACATGAAAGGATAATAGTCTCTAATATCTCAATAGAACAATTTTGGATACTAAGACCAAAAAATACAATATTGAAAAGAACTTATTTACATTAATTTTCATAGTGTAGAAGCCGAGACACTGCCTACAACATCATGATGTCCATTTGGTTTCTCACATTGATTGAATTAAATATATCACTGGTTATCTAGTGCTATCCATATTTCTATCATGTTGGATGGTCATCCTAAAACAATTAGGCATTCAGTTTATATCTTAGAAAGTATTCAAAGGTCATACATTGAGAGATTTACTTGTGGAATACCCTACCCTAGAAACAATACTGGTAAATATAGAGCTTCTTGATGAAGTGGGTTTCTCCATTAATGAAACTCCCTAAATATGGGAGATGTACTTCATATTGAATTCCAGATCTATATATAAAGAATAATGGAAAATATGAATCTCAATAGCATTATCTTGGGAATTTCTCTCATCACTCTAAAAAAGGCAGTTTTTTTCCTTAGTCCTTTTTGTTTTCAAAAGGTTTCAACAATAACAAAGTAGAGTAAAAATACCTTATCTGTCACGACCCGTCCTCGGGGCCCGTGCCGTGACTACCCCAAGCCCGCCTTCCATAGGCCAGGGGCTGGCGACTAGCACCAAGGCGTAAAATCCCAGTGAACAGGGAAGACATTGCCTTTATAAGTAACATCCACCACAGAGTCAGCAAGCAGAAGTAACTACAAAGTGCGGAAAAGTAAAGGGGGCCGGAAATACAAGCCCAACTGTAAAGTACAACTGAAAAGTAAAGTACAGCAACTGAAGAAAAGACGGCGGCCTCGTGTCGTCCACTGGTAATCCCACCTGAAGGGTGGGTACAGATAGCCTCCAGGCTCCTCGGGTCCCACGTCCGCTCCGAGCACGTCCCGCCCAGTGGTCCACCTCCAGGTACCGTCCTGCTCCACGCCCCAACCGAGATCAGCGCTGTCCGTCGTCTGCAACCAACACAATAAGGTGCGGGCATAGCCCGTGCAGGGGTGAGTACAACTACTCAGTAAGGACCCCGAGACCCCCGAAGGTCTCCCGAAATCCACAAAGGATATAGCACAGAAGAAAGATGCAATCACGAAGTAACATCTGACTCGACTTAGGTATATGCCCATACATATACCTAAGTCCCCAATTCTAGCTCTGCTCACGAGCTCAAGAACAACTCAATCCACAAAGGAAAGCAAGACTCAAATCCACAAGGAGAGTAAACAGTAAATCCACATAGGATAGTTCAACACAATCCACAAAGGAGAGTAACATAAGATTCAGCTCAACCAGGATTTTCATTATCGAAACCGTAAATGTTGAAGAGCCCCATCTCTGAAGTGTACAGTGGTCCTGTCACGACTCCGGGGTACTGCTCACTAACCTAAGACTGCTGAAGTACTCCTCCTGTCGAGTACCGCGGGTCTGCTGCCAACTACCGGGCGCTCCGTCCGCTGAGGGTCTGCTGCCAAATACCGGGCGCTCACCCAGATAGCCTACTGAGGTACTCCTCCTGTCGAGTACCGCGGGTTTGCCGCCAACTACCAGGCGCTCCGTCCGCCGTGGGTCTGCTGCCAACTACTGGGCGCTCCGTCCACTGGGCTAGTCGACTCACTCCAAGTCGAGTCGGTCAAGCAGTCGTCAGGTCTCAGTCATCTACACGGTCTCCGTACTCCGCACGCGCGTCTCCACCGTCGCGGGTCTGTCGCTACAACCAAGCGCACACACTCCGTAGAGTATCGCGGGTCCGCCGCTACAACCAAGCGCTCCACCGCCAAGGGTCTGCTGCTGCATCCAAGCGCACCACCACTGTCAAGTACCACGGGTCCGCCGCTACACCCAAGCGCTCCACCGCTCAAGGTAAAAAGAAGATTCAGCTCACACAGGTTCGGTAACACTGTTCCACGTAGGATCGCTGAGTGCAGTAGTCGACGCAGTCCACTGAGGATCTCTTGCACAGTCGTCGCCGCAGTCCACGAAGGATCTCTGCTCTGCGTTCGTCGCAGTCCACGGAGGATCTCTGCTCTGTCGTCGTCGCAGTCCACGGAGGATCTCTGCTCCGTCGTCGAAGCCACAGCCAGCACTAGGGTTCCCGCACTTAGCGAGCTCGTTTAGGAGGGTCCGCTCCACGAGCCGAGAGGCTGATACATCAACTGACACGTAGTCCGAAGTTGATGTATCCAAAAGTTCCGTATCGACAACAGGATCTCAACGCAACAGACGGCGCGTCAATCGGACGCCCGGTCTGAGAGTTATTGGCATTTTCGTCCCAGGGGCCCGGTTGGTTTTTAGGGCAAAACCAACCCGACCGTACTCCGCCTGTATCCGATCCTCGGGCGGAGTATGCCAAAAGTTCCGTCTCACTTAGAGGAATTCAACGAAACAGACGGCGCATCAATCGGACGCCCGGTCTGTTAGTTATTGGCCTTTCCGTCTCACACCCAACCTGGGAAACTTCCCAGGAGGTCACCCATCCTGATCACTGCTCTAGGCCAAGCACGCTTAACTACGGAGTTTTAACTACGTAGACTCCCGAAAAGGAAGGTGCACCTTGAGTATAGTATACCGAAACGACCGTCTCGATCCAAGGATCGCGTAGCCGCTGACGGTTCGTCAATCGGAGGTCCCAGGCCCAAGATATGGGCGAAAGACCGAAGAGGGCCCGAAACGGGGGTTCTGGGTCCGGGGCGACCCGGCCCGAACCCCCCTCTGGGGTCGGCCCGAACCGGGTCGGCCCGACCCGGCCCACCCGGCTAGGCCGGGTCCGGTCCGGCCTGGTCGCGGCCCGGCCGACCGGACCGGCCGGCTCGGTCTTCGGCCGAGCGGCCGAAGAGCCGCCGCGGGTCAAACCCGCGGCTTTGGGAGAAACGCGGCCCGCGCGGGCCGCGTGCTGGTGGCCGGACCGCGGACGCGGTCCGGCGGTTCGCCGCCGCCGTGGCTCGGCCGCGGCGGACTCCTCCGGCGGCGCGCCGGGCGCCGGCGCCGCCGCGCCGGCGACCCGCACCGCCGTCTCCTTCCGCGGGCCGCCGGAGATGCTCCGGTGGCCCGATTTCTTTCCCGTCTGCGCCGTTGCTCCTCCCGGGGGACGATCTTCACTGCGGAATCAACAAAATGCCCTTGCCGCACGGTTCGTCGTCGTCCGCCAAATCCGCACAACAAAAGAGATCGGCGGAGGGTTGCCGGGTCTTGTTCGTTAGACCCGCACCCTCCGCGTTTAGTCAAAATCCACGGAGGAATAATCAACAACAATTTTAAATAAATCAAAATTGTCGGAGATCATGTTCTTCACTTTAAAAGAATAAACACGGGGAAAAAGATAAAATAATCCAACATCCCTTACTTGTCGTTGTCGTCGGACGAGAGGTCGTCGCGGAATTGCTCGTCGCGGAAGAAGGGGGGATCGTCGCGTCGTCGCGGTATCCGGCGTCGCGTCGCCAATCTCCGGATCAAGATCAAACGGATTTAATTAGTTTAAATCCGTTGATATCGAAATTAAAACGGGAGAATTCAAATGATTCGTTTCTCACCTTAGTTGCCGAACGAGGATCGGCCGCAGAAGAAGAGGCGTCGCCGAAGAACGTCGCGGGTAGGGCTCGTCGACGTCGCAGATCTCGGTGTGCGTCGTCGAATTCCGGTCGCCGGCGTTCTTCGCGTTCTTCGCGTTCTTCGCGTTCTTCGCGTTCTTCGCAGGGAGAGTGGAGGTTCAGAGGAATTGCACAACGATAGCAATCCTCCAAAATAGACAAGTTGTCTATTTTATTATTTTGCCAACAAACGCAAAACGCGTAAGTAACGACCCATTTAATTCGTTGAATTAATTCAACGAATAAAACAGCCCATTTAATTCACGAAATAAACCGCCCAATTAAATGGTCTGTTAAGAATTTAAGAAAACGCGTCGGTTGACTTTTCAGTTACTTTGACGGGTTTTCGCGGGTGCGTTACTTAGCGAAAGAAACGGCGGGGCTCGTGCGGGCCCCACCGCACAAATATCCTACCAAGGGGGTAGGATATTTCTGGATAGCCTCCTATCCAGTTCCACTCAGTTCAAGCCGCCCTTAAGTGGCTTCAAGTGGCTTCCAAGCAGCTTAAGTGAAATAAAATAAAGTTGTCGCACAAACTTTATTTTATTTCTGACTTAAAGCCGCAAAATTTAAAAACCACGTCTGAGCAAACGCAACTCCGGAAGAGGCGTTTCTAAGCAAATACCGGCGCTGCGATTTCATCGGTGCCCTCAGAATTTGATTCCGGGCACCGGTTCAAAAGATAGAAAAACCCGCTCGTCCGTTCACTGAACGTACCCGAGCCAAACTTCGGAAATTGATTCCGGGCACACCGGGCCTCGGAATCAGGTGCCGTCTGAAGCTGCGCTCTTGTAAAATTCCAAAGAAAATTAAGAAAAAAATTTCCTTGAAATTTGCGGGTCTTTACATTATCGTAGTCTTGAAACTGCATATACAAATATCAGCGACCCACTTAAACATCAAGGGTGATTCAAAGTTGAAAATTAAGTAAATTAATGGTGAATATTCTATAAAAAGGATGAATTAATACCCTTTATTGATTATGTGTGAGAGTTTTTTTCATAATTCCACTCAAAACCAACACTATCTCATGTAACACATATATGAAATTCACATTCCAATGAATTTTCTAATGCATCCAAAACCATGGAAATGTTTATCAAGATGATACAGTCATCCACACCGTGAATCATAGGGTGGTATCTATATTTATGCTGAGTTCAACTAAAATACCATTATCATCACCTCAAAAGAAAACCATGATCTCAGAGGATCATGGAAAATTGATAATTTAAAATAAAAAATGAGATTCACCACCCTCAAACAGTTAACGGTGCACTCCCCACTATAAGGATTACCTTACACCGCTCCCTGAGCGCAACCTCAACAGGTACCTCATTAATACAGGGAAGAACATTTAGAAAGAAAAAGGATCTCAACATAGGGTTGATACTCTATTAGTGTAATCAAGATGAATCAAGATAGAGCATCATCATCTCAAATAGGAGTAAACTAAGATTCTACAGAAGGGAGTTTATAGCTCCCTTCGAGCCACACTCAAATCCCTTCAACACCTAACCATGATTTAGCCATAGACCAACTATCTTACATTACCCCACTCATTTGATGTATTCTATAACATAGAGGGACATTATTCACATTAGATACAACTCCTAGAAAACAAATACCATGACGAGTCTTGAAACCATTGGTCCTTGGCTCACATCTGGACACTCATCGATTTACGATTTAACGATACCACATGATACTAGTGTCTACCTTTATCACCTAAATCATACTCCAGTAGTCTTTTATTACAAGTCTAAGATTATCGTGCTACATGACACATCATTTTCAATAATCCAAAATCTCCCTTGGAACTCCTCTTCAAAAATTCAGCACTACACCTATGCCTTGATTTATTACATGATCTCCCATCTCCCGACATCCTTCCAGCCATGAGTGTCTACCCGCGCTTTAACTATATTAGCAATAGTAGAAACCCTGGTTGACTAGGCCAGGCACCCGAATAGTCCTACCCATTGAGTCTAGTATTAAAAAACAAGGGACCCAAGGTGATTATTAAAATTTGAAGTCATAAACATGACTATAATGAAAAATCAATTACTAACCATACCTCGATCTCAAATGAGTGTAAAAAAGATCACTACATAAGAGGCATCCCTAAACATGGGCCAACCTCTCGGGAAGGTTTCCCTCAAACCAAAATTATACTGAACTAAAAGGGTCTAAGTCAAACTAAGGGACTTTAGGTCTCCCACCTAGCCCTACTAAACATGCCTCACAACTAGGTCACAAGTTCTAAACACCTAGCCCAAAATATCTAACCTCTCAAAAGAAGGTAAAGATCACAATGACCAAAAAGGTTCAAAACTAAAATCATGGTCTATTAGGGATTTTTCCTCTGTGAGAATCCTTAGAAAGAACTACTCCCTAGAGGTCAAAATACCAACATAGAAGAGAAACTGAACTGACACTCACCCAAAATCCATATAAGGAAATGCCCCTGGAGGTTCAGTTCAAAATAAAAGTTCATGTATCTATTAGAATCATTCTCAGTAATCCAACTATATAACCATGAACTGAGAAACAACACCCTAAAAGGGGTAAAATAGAACGAAATCAAGTGCCATATTGACATACTAGGGTCACTGAACCTCCTTTGCACAAGGACTGAGTCATTAGCCTCAAACCTAAACACATCAACATAGATTCACATAACTTTCCATCAGAAGAAAATATATATAGGTAAGTAGGCCCAACTAAATAGGCCTCAGTCATCAATAATAATCTCACACTAACATTCTTATATGATGTGAATCCTACATACCAAATATGATGCCCAAGACACCACTTTACTTTTCCAACCAAGAGTTAAAATCAATCTCTGGAATCTTTCTAATGGCCAAGAGCCAGAGATCCATAGTAAATCATAACATCCATGCAACATGTGTGTATTTCAAGGAGAAAACCATATAGAACTGTAACATCACATATCAAAATAGAAATCCCATACCCTGAAAACTAGAACTTCTTACTGGAACAATTATTATTGATGCACGAGTCTAATATTTGTTATAGGTTATGAAATATTCCTAATACTTTTTTCTACCATACCCAAAATAGTAAAGATAAAAAATAACACCTTTGATACCACATTGTAATGACCCGAACTAGATTCCACTAAACTGGTGCTCTATACTAGTGGGTTATGAGGCTTCGAGCATGCCTCCCCATACGTTAAAGGCTATCGACTAGTAGTGAGGGCCTAGGGTGTGATAGTGGGATGAATATTCCATGATATTAGAGTAAGAAATCAATAGAAATATCTAAATTACATACACAATATAAATTAAAAATATAATTGATGTAGTAGATAACTAAAATAGAACATGATTTAATAATTAATTAAAATGCTATAAAATCCTGAACAACTATACAATACAATATAACACTGGTCACCCCCTAGTCTAGCCACACAGGTATAAAAACAAAAAATAAACTGAAAGTAAAATTACATAGACCTAATACAAACTCTGTACTAGACTATGTACCTAGTCTCTAGACACTTTCAAACTACAACATCCTGATCAGAAGTACCCACACGATCAACTCCACTCAAACATGTAACTCTGGGCCTCATCCTTATCCACCATGTAACTCATGCCCGACCTAGAAAGCAGAAAATAGGTGTACACATACACTGAGGTGCACATGTAGGGGTTATAAATAATCTCAGTAGGCCACCATGATAAGAAAATGATAAATGTGATTATGTAAGTGTACGTAAAAGATACTGCTTATCTGTGATTGGGAACAACTAAAAAGGAATTAAACCAAACGTGAAACCATAGTCGATCCTTGGGCCCATAATCCCTGTAATTTGGGAATGTTCCACCATGGATATCCATATTTATATATGTATACATATATAATCACATATCTATACATATATACATAAATATGAATATTCATAGGAATGTGAAATCAAATAACAGGAAAAAAAAACTACAACCGGTTCTTTGGTCCGTAATATAGATTTCCTGGATATCATGTGCAAGGGAATTGGGTAGAAATTATGCCACTCAAGATGTGTATCATTAAGTTGATCTCTGTGTCTGTAATTCCAATTGACATATACCTGCTTCAGCCAATACCAGAATTATATCTCTGACCAAGCTACATCACCACAGGGGGATACATGTCCAACACCTGGGTTCACCCGTACTCACCTATAATCACTAAAAAGGATACTGTATACCTATGGTTAATCCTATAACAAAGGATACAAGATTTCAATGATCAATCCTATAAATAAGGATTCCAGGGAGCATTTCCAAACATCCTGTAAAGGTCACTAAGTTAATCGCCATACTGCCTAGGCCTATAAATCCTATCTAATGTCTGATCCCTAGGTATTGATCCATAAGAGGTCATGAAATTCAGAACTCAGATAAACCCTAAGGTTCTTAACCTTAGGAGATTTGTAAATAGAAATCACCAGCTATACACCATGAAACACCCATCATGACTCGTAACTGATTTGAGAGACAGTAATCATCCCGATCATAGTCCGAGGAGATCATAATCATCCCCACCACTCGAGAGAGAGTAATCGTCCACGAGTCTTGTATATCCATGACCATATAAAGATAACTCACTAGTGAGATGCCATGAAACACCCCTCAAGTCTTGTAACTGATCAGGGAGACTGTAATCATCCTGATCATAGGTTGAGGAGATCATAACCATCCCCACCACTCAAGATAGATTAATCATTCAAAAGTCATGGTTCTCCATGCCCATATATCATAACCATAGGCTCAACAGTCGGATATTAGGAAACATCTCTGAATATCCCAACAATATATATAATCATAATATATATATCCAGGCTCAACAACTGAGTCCTCAGTTGTACCTATGGGTATAAAACACATATTAAATAACATGTATTATAAGTAGAATCCTAGGAAAGAACCTATGGGAATCCTAACAAGCATAACAGATCCCATGAATAATGTTTGGGCATCAAAAAAAAAAGAATGACGCCTCACATTAGGCTCAACATCCACTAACCTGGAAGCACATTTGGTAAACATCACTACATCAACAATAAAAACATGAAGTATTAAAAAATTGTGAGGGTGGATGAATGCATAAACCCAACACTACTTCCATAGCCCCAAGGGATTACAAGTTTAGAATAGGTTTTAAGGTGACACCTACTACCAACTCTAACCAAACCCAATGTACTAGCTTAAGGTTGGTCAAAAAACATGTATTTTATGGGTCTATAAAAACAAAAAATTTAAGAGGAATCCTACACATGATTCTCTAGGTCAAACATAAATAGAGTAATCCTTAAAATCATATATTTTTTTTATTTTAAAAGAACCGCTTTGAGGCTGAGTGGAAACAAAAAAATCATGCATGAGATACAAAAAATACACACCATATTTGAAATTCAAAATTTAAAACACATCAATAACACATAATCAAATGAAGCCTTGATCCACGAGGAACCACATCACCTAGAGATATGACTTAGGCCTCATGATTCACTCCTTTTGTCAATGCCAACCCATAATCACTATCTTTTTTGTTGTCCTTCATCACACCTGTACGTCGGAGAACACATTTCCCCAGAGCTGATCTGTGCCACTCCATAGCCACCATGAACATCCCATCACCATCATAGTCCATCATCAATACCATAAACAACCAAAAAAAAAACTTCAAAGAACAACATAACGCTGGAAAGGAACTGCCATAAATCATCATCAACATCGTAGTTTACCATCATCATCGACAAACACACAGAGAGAACTGAAAGACCCCAAGCCATAGAACCAAAGGTAACCTTCATCCTCCTAAGGAAAACAAATGATGAAACCCCCATGAGTTGCAAGGATGCTCGAAATCACATTCCAAAGCACCAGGTAGACCACCGTGAAACTCCACCTCGGGGTGAGTGGTGGAGACCTGGAGCCTGAGTAGGGAAACATGAGGGAGTAGACAACGACAGAGCTCATCTGTGGGAACCCCCCAAAACAGACCCAAAAACAAATCTAAAGCATGCAAAAAAGAAAAAAGAACATAAAAAACAAGAATGAATCCTAAAAGTAATAATAAAAAAAATGGGGATGCAACCCTAAGGGAATCCATAACCAAGATAAAAGATGGAAAATTAGGGGCTGAAACCCGAAAATAGAAGGCAAGATGATTCCATGAGAACCCAAAATCATTGAACATCAACCCAAAACCTCTGAGTATCTAATGCTCAGATCCGACCCGAATTAGATCATTGTAATATGACGTTAGATCATGGAACAATGGCCTAGGCGAATATTGAACCATCTTCATCGAAGAAAAATTGAATAGCAGGACCAAGGAGAAAACCAGTGTGGACTATCCATGGAAGGAAGTAGAGGAATGAACCCTAGGAGAAGCAATGGAAGATGTTGGGTAATGAAGAGCAAGGTTAAGGGATGTGAGAAAGCCTGACCGGAGAGATTAGGAGAAAACCCTAGATGCTGAGAGGGCAGAGTAAGAAAGAGAGTAGAGTGAGTCAGGGGAATGTGAGGCCATCTTACATAAATAAATAAAGTAATACCATAAGGGATATTTATAAGAAACTGATCTCATGACCTCATAGTCAAGAAGGGCACATCTCACAATGGATACATCCTAAAATTAAATCAATGATTACATCAATCATAGGAGATAGCTCTAATATCATATTAGATCAAAGTTCTTAAACTAGGTTGGTTTGAACACCCAACCTATCAATCATGTATAATTCTCTCCCATAGGATATGAATGAATTCAATTATAGAGGAAGAACATCTCCATTTAGGTAGAATCCCCAAAACACCAATTAGGAGTGCTCAGATCACTCCACGAGTTTCACCATCATAACATATGTAGATAACTACTTAGAATGGACTACTATTAGGACCAATCTAAACTACAGGGAAATAAGACATGAAAAACCCTCTTAGGGTTGAATATACACAACATGTCACCCTTAGTACATAGTGTGTGCTCCCAAAGGTCCACATGGGTGTGTACTTCCTCCAGCCTGGGTGTGTAAACACCCCAGGTATACAACTTGTAAGGAGAGAACACAGTGTGTACCCTACATAGGTTACAAACCCCTATCCCTAAACTGACCTAACCATGTACTTGGCCAGTCCATGTACTTATACACGACATACGACCCACATGGGGTCTGGCCATGTACTGTACATGGCCATGTATCTCTATATAGGTAGACCTAGCTGGGTACTCTGCTACATGACCGATTACTATTACACGACATGTATACTCTTTTACACAATGTGTACCCTAAAAACATAATTTTCCAGAAATGGGAAGAACACATGGCATTTCACCCTAGACTATACACCATGTAGCCTAGTTTTCCTAAACATAAAACCCTATGATCACCCAAAACCCTCGTTTTCCCCCATAACTACATATCTAGCCACTATGGTCCATATAAAAGCATAATATGGGATTAAAATATGAAAAATATGAAAAAAGGGGTTTTACATTAAATATTAAAAATGGACTACCTTTGGGTAGAAACTGCTGAAGCTTCATTTGATTTCACGATCTAGGGTTGCTGCACATTGATCCAGCGCATCGAGAGCTCTACAATGGTACCCCTATTCACTTTTCTCTCTCTATCTATATCACTATCCATATCCTCTCTCAGTCACATGGTGAAGGATACCATGTAGGAGGAATACATGATAAAGAGGGAAGGAAAATAAGGAAAATAAAATTAAAATAAAGAAAATTATAAAAATAAAAAGAAAAGAAAAAGGGGATCGGGCCTACCCAAACACCCAGCCAAAGTTTATGCCTTTCCTAGGGAAAAATATCCATTCCATACTCAATGAAGAAGATAGAATCTCAATCTGACCCTCCATTCAAAACATATGGCTAAACGAACCTATGCGAATAATTTAATATTTATTTTATTAAATATTAAATATTATTTATTTTTCTAAAATTCGAATAGATCAGATTTCTACCAAACTTCTATCCTAGGGTAAAAACCCTAGTCTGGGAAAAAAGGAGTGGTTAGATGAATTTTCTGAGATCATATGATAGGGGAAAAGATCATTTTACTGCTTATAATCATCTAAAAGAAAAAATTTAAATTTATGCTCAAAATTGCAGTCTGAAAAAACATGTGTCCTTATAAAATACCCACCATAAAACTTTTTATCCCTAATAAGATTGGTGAAAATACCAACAACCATTCTATCAATCTGAGAATATGAACAACAAAGCTGTCTAGACTGTCCAACAACCAGCCTCATAGCATCAACAATCATCTCTTACATGAAAGATATTTAACAAAGATCTATCTGGTACTCCCCGCCATAGGAATACCCTTGTAGTTACTTCACAAGAAAACCTTGATCATTAAGGATCATGGAAACTGCCAATTTAAAATCAAAAATGAGATTCACCACCCTCAAATGACCAATGGTGCACTCCCCACCATAAGGGTTTCCTTACACCGCTCCCGGAGTGCAACCACAACAGGTTCCTCATCAAGCCATGGAAGAACATTCATAAAGAAAAAGGATATAGGTGTATGGATGATTCTATATCAGTTTAATCTAGATGAATCAAGATATATCATGATCATAATTAATAGGAGTACACTAAGATTATAAAAAAGGGCGTTTATATCTCCCTCTAACCCATGCTCACATCCTGTCAATAGTTGTCCAACATTTATCCACGAGTCAGCTATCTTATGATACACCACTAATTAAATGTATCCTCTAACATGGAGGTACATCCATCACTTTATCCAAAACTCTTGGGAAAATATCCCATGATGATTCTTGAAACCATCGGTCCTCAGCTCGCACCTAGCCACTCATCGATTTACGATTTAACAGTACCACATGCTATAAGTGTGTACCTTTATCACTTGACTCATACTCCAATGATCCATCAATTAAAAGGCTATGTTGACCGTGCTACATGAAACATCAGTTTCATTAATCCAAAATCTCCCTTGGAACTCCTCTTCAAAAATCGAGCACCACACCTGTGCCCTAATTTGTTACAAGACTGCCTGTCACTGGGTGTCATTCTAGCCATGAGTGTCTACCCACCCTTCAACCACATTAGAAAAAGTAGAAACATCGGTCGACCAGGATAGGCACTCGAAAATTCATATCCATCAAATTCAGTAATGGAAAACAAGGGTCCTAAGTTTCTTATTAAAAGTTAAAGGAATCACCATACCTATAATGAAAACTTGATCACTAACAATTCCTCAATCTCAAACTTGCATAAAAAAGCTCACTTCCCAAGAAGAATCTCAAAACAATGTCTAACCACTCAGGAAATTTTCCCTTGAACAAAACAAATGCTTACCTTCAAGGGTCGAAGTAAAAATAAGGGCCTCTAGGCCTCCCACCTAGCCCTACTAAACAAGACTCACAACTAGATCACAAGGTCTAACCACCTATCCCAAAAGATTAAACCTTTAAAAAGAAGGTAAATATCAATGTGAACAATAAAGGTCAAAAATGAAAACATGGCCTACAAGGGCCTGATCTTCTCTGAACATCTTCAGAAGGAACTGATCCTTAGAGGCCACAATACCAACATAGAGTAGAAACCAAACTGACACTCACCATACATCTGTATAAGGATATACCCCTAGAGGTCCAGTTTGCAATAAAATTCCTAGTACCTATCAGCATTATACTCAGAAATCCAACTAGATAACCATGACCAGAGAAACAAAACCCTACGAGGGGTACAAAAAAATACATCACATTCCATATCACCCAACCAGGGTCACTGAACCTCCTGTTCATGAGGAATGACTCATCAGTATCAAACAAAAAAACCTCAACATAGATCCACATAACCTTACATCAGAAGAATATATATATATATAGGTAATTTGGACCAACTAAATAGGCCTCATTAGTCTATAATAATCACACACTAACAAGCCTATATGATGTGAATCCTACGTTCCAAATATGATGCATGAGACACCTATTTCCTTTATCATCCAGGAGTCAAAATCCATATATGGCCTCCTTCAAATGGACAAGAGCCATATATCCATAGTAAATCATAAAATCCACACAAAATGTGCATATATCAAGGTGAAAATCATATAAAACTATAAAATCATATATCATAACAACAATACCATACCCTGGAAATCATGGCATGTTACCAAAACAAGTGTTCTCGATGCACCAGTCCGATATCCATCACAGGTTCCGACACATTTCTAATAATCCTATCTACCATATCCCAAATAGTAAAGAATAGAAAATAACACCTCTGATACCACTTTATAATGGCCCAATCCATATTCCACTAAACTAGTGTTGTGAGCTAATGGGTTACAAGGCCTTAAGCACCCCTCCCCATATGCCAGAGGATGTCGACTAGTAGTGAGGGCCTAGGGTGTGATAGTGGGAAGACTATACCCTAATATCAGAGTAAGAAAACAATGGAAATAGATAAGTATAATACACAACATAAAGTAAATAGATTGAAAAGTAGTAAATAACTAAAATAGAACATGTTGTAATAATGAATGAAAATGATATAAAGCTCGAATAGTGATGAAATAAAATAAGACACTGATCACCCGCTGGGCCAACCATACAGGTATATAAACACCAATGAAACTGAAAGTAAAAATAAATGTATCTACTATAATCTCTGATCAAGACCATGTACTTGGTCCCTAGGCACAGTCAAACTATAATATCCCTATCAGAAGAACCCAAACAAGTATCTCTACTTGAACATGCACTCTCGACCTCGTACCTATCCACTATGAAACTCATGCTCAACCAGAAAATACATCATAAGGTCCACATGTACACTGAGGTACATGTGTAGGGGTGAGAAATAATCTCAGTAGGCCACCTTGAAAATCAACCTATAAATGTGTTTCTATAAGTGTACACAAGATAAAATGCTCATCCATGTTGAGGAAAAACTAGAAAGAAAGTAAACCAAATGTTAAACCTCAGTCGATCCTTGAGTCTACAATCCCGATAAACAGGGAAAGTGCCACCATGTATATCCATATCTATAAACATATACATGTATGGTTCTATACCTATAAATATATATATATATATATAAATATGAATATTCATTGGTATGTAAAATCAAATAACATGAAAAAAACTGTAGTCGATTATTGGGTCTGTAATCCCGATCTCTTAGACATCATGTGTAAGAGAATTTAGTTGGATTTCGTTCCACTCAATCCATGTTTCATTAACTTGATCTCTTGGTTCATAATTCCAATCTATATATACCTTCTTCATCCAATTCCAGAATTATATCTCTAAGAAAGATATGTTACCATAGGGGGATACCCATCCTACACCTAAGTCCTCCCTTACTCACCTATAATCAAAAATAAGGTTCCTATATTCAAATGGTCAATACTATAAAATAAGATACCATATACCAATCATCAATACTGTAAAGAAGGATACCGTATAACAATGGTCAATTCTATAAAGAATTATTCTAGGGAGTACATTTGGATATTCTGTAAAGTTCATAGTGTCAGTCTCCATGCTTCACATGCTGATAAATCCAGTCCAATTTCTGAGCCCTAGGTCTCAGTCCATAGGCAGTCATGACATTCAGAACTCGGATTAACTCCAAGGGTCTTACCCTTAATCGATCTGTAATGAGAACTCACCGGTGAGATGCCCTGTAATACCCCTCAAGTCTCATAACTGATCAGGGAGAGAATAATCATCTCGATCATAGGCTGAGGAGTTCATAATCATACCCACCACTTGGAAGAGAATAATCATCCATGAGACTTGATTCTCCATGTTGGTATAAAGAGAAATCATCGGTGAGATTCCATGCAACACCCCTCGAGTATTATAACTGACCAGGGAGAGCGTAATCATCCCAATCAAAGTCCAAGGAGATTGAAATCATCACCACCACTCAAGAGAGAATAGTCATCCATGATTCTTGGGTCACCATGATTATATATCATAAAAATAGGATCAACATTTAGAGACCAAGAAACACCTCTAGAAATCCCAACAATATATATAATCACAATATATACATCCAGGATCAATAAAATATTCATATGTAGTAACCCTGGGTATAAAATACATATGAAATAACATAACATATAAGAAAGATCATAGGAAAGCATGTATGGGAATTCCAACAAGAAAAACAGATCCTAGGAAGAACATTGGGGAATCCAAAAAGAAAAAAATAAACCTCACATTAGGCTCAATATCCACCAACCAGGAAGCACCTATGGTAAACATCACCACATAAAAAATAAAAAAATGAAGTCATAAACAAAAGGGTGAGGTTGTATAAACATATAAACCCATTACTAATACCATATCCCCAAGGGCTTACAAGTTCGGAATAGGTTCTAAGGTTACACTCGCTACCATCTCTACCCAAACCTAACATACTAGCTCAGGTTCAAGTGGAACCAAGTATGTTCTTTGCTAGAAATGGGGTATGGTTTTTTTACCAATACTCATCAAGAAATATCATGAAGTATATGGACGATTAGGGAGATTTAATGAAAATTGATCTTACATCTCAAGCTGAAAATAATATTTAAGGTTGGATCGTTTTACAGTGTTTTCCATATTTTTGGGGTCCAAAATTTGGAAGTTGTATTGAATTGAGAAAAGGGGATTTCCTTAAAGGCCTTATGAAAATATGGAAAATGTATGAGTTTCACGAAGAAGGCTTACATGATTTGTGTTTGAAAAGGGATTTATGAATTATGATGGTGTGCTCCGTGATTACGATGAGCATCGTGAAAGTTAGCTTTATGGAATCGATTTTTCATAAATATGGTAAAGGCATGGATTTCATGAATCCTAGGATTATTTTTGTAAATTTGAGGAGCATCACAAATAGAGATGGTGTTTCTACACGATTATTAGAAGATGAACATTGTGACTGTGTGATGTTTGGATGGATGACTCCTTAACTATGACAAACATCATGAATAGTTAATTTCATTAGAGATTTGTGAAGGGAGGAGTGCCATAAAGATGTTTTTGGAGGATCTGGAAATCAAACTAGAGGTGGTGGAGCTTCAAAAATGACCGAGCCTATAAATAAGAGGCTACCCCTCTTTATTAAAAATGAAAAATTCCAAGGAAAATCTATAATCGCTCTAATTTTGAGAAGCCATGTGAGCTCCACAAAAATGATATTCCATGTGAACTTGAGGATCATGAAATGACTACTTTAGTCTTGACTAATGCCAATGATTTTTATTAATGAGGGATTCATTATGATAGGGTATTCCATGTTGAATCATTGAGCTTCATGAAGGAAGGTTATTCTACGAAGACATAGGTGCTTTGCAAAGTTAGTGTGTTCTGCGAGGGCAGGGGTACTTCATGAAGGAGTGAGTTTTGTGAAGGATCTTCATGAAAGACAGTATTGAACATTAGTTTTAAGTAAACAGGGCTTTCAAAGAGCATCAACTTAGGTCAATGGTGAAATCAGAGTCTCATGCTAAGTCAGGGGAAAATTCTTTAATGCCAATCCATTGAATCAACATTGATGTTGATTAACTAAGTTTGAATTATCTCAAAGAAATAAGCTAGGGGGAGTCAACACAAGTGTTATAGGGGATGCAATGAGCTATTCCTAAAATCTTGTAAAGAAAGTGAGCTTGGTTTAGAGTGATTGTGTCTGAACTTTTTATTCCACAACTAGTGATGATTAGTGTATTTAGGTATGACTGAAAATCTGTTAGCATATGATCCTTTGATTAGCCTTTAGTGGTGAACCAAGTAAAAATTACCGTGTTGTCTTTCTATGTGTAAATGTTTTATTTAATACAAATTACCATCAGATAGGTTTAATAGGTTCCTACCAATGTGGGAATAAGATCCATCACTTTTGGAAGAAAAATTTGACACCCTGATTCAGCCCTCCCCTCTCAGGGTGTTCTGAGGTCCTTCAGGTTTGTAAAATAATAGGCACCTACTGAGTCTGTAAAAAAACACTGAAGAGATATCCTACATGGGATCCTCTAGGTAAAATTTAAATATATAAATACCACATGGTATCTTCAAAAAAACTGGTCTTATGGCCTCATAGTCCATAAGGGAACATCTCACAAGGGATACATCCTCAAAGGAAAGCCACGATGACATTAGTCATGGGAGATAGTTATCAACTCATCTCAAATAAAAGGTCTCAAACTAGGTTTTTATGAACACCCAACTTATCACTCACGTTCAAGTATCTCCCTCAAGAGATGACTAAATTTTATTACTAGAGGAAGAACCACTCCATTTAGGTAGAATCCCCAAAACACCCATTATGAGTCCTCAGATCACACGACTAGTTTCACCATCATGATATATTGGAAGAACTTGTCAGAATTGACTACTATGGGGTCCAATTATTACTTAGGTGTAAGAAGACAGAAAAAACCCTCAAAGTGTTGAAAGGGGGAAGTACACAGTGTGTAACCCTCAGTACATGGCATGTACTCCCAAAGGCCCACATGGGCGTGCACTTCTACCATCTTGGGCATGTAAACACCCTAGTTACACATTGTATAAAGAGGGAACATAGAGTTTACCCCACATGGGTTACCATACCATGTACCTCAACCAGCCTATCCATGTACATTATCACGTTGTGTACTTATACATGGCATGCAACCCACATGGGATCTAGCTGTGTACTATACATGGTTGTGCACCCCTTCACGGGTAGAGCTAGTTGGGTACTTGGCAACATGGTCAAGTATCAGTAAATGGAATGTACATCCTTGTACATGGTGTGTACTCCCAAAAATTCATCTTCCCCAAACAAGAATAACACACAACATGTCATTGTGGACTACACACCGTGTAGCCTAGTTTTCTAGAATGGAAAATCCTTGGATCTCCCGAAACCCCTATTTCCCCCGAAAACTATAGATTCAGCCACTAGGGTCCATATAAAAGCATAATAGGGTATTAAAAACTAAAAATGACTAAACTAAAGGGGTTTTTTTGGTAAATATTAAAAACAACCTACCTTTGGGTGGAAACTGCTAAAGCTTCGTTCGATTTTGCGATACACAGTTTCCACACGTGGATCCTGTGCATCGAGAGCTCCACAAAGGTACCCCTCTTTCCTTCCCTATATATATATATATATATATATATATATATTTCTACCTCTCTCTCTCCTCTCTCATTCACACAGATAGGGATTCCATGGAGATACGTAAGTGATAAGGATGGAAAAGAAGGAACAGAAAAAGAAAAGAAATAAAAAAAATATAAAAGAAAGGGGGCCCGGGCTGACCTTGGCACTCAGCCAGAGTTTATGACTCTCCTAGTAAAAGATTCTAGTTTTATAATAAAAAATTAAGACATAATATCAATTCAACACTCCGTAAAAAATTTATGACTGAATGAACCTACGAAAATAATTTAATATTTATTTTATTAAATATTAAATATTATTTATCTCACTAAAATTCAAATGTCTCAAATTTCTACAAAAAACCTTTCCTAGGGTAAAAACCATATTTCTGGACTAATAGAGTGGTTATATTGTTTTTCTGAGATCATATTATAGGGGTAAAAGACCATTTTACCCCTTACAAGCATCTGAAAGCAAAAATTGCAAATTTATGCTCAAAATTGCAATCCAGAAAAACATGGGTCCTTATATTTATTCTAAATTTTAATAGGGTGTAAGATTTTCATTGTTAAAAAATTACTAATAGCCATGGTTATATAGATATGGTTAGGAGAACCATGGATATAGGTTGGCTTATTGCTGTGGTCCATGATTTCCAATGGCTATAGGTTACCCTATTTGCACATGAAATTAACATCCATGGTTATTGGTCTATGGTAGAAGTGACTATCACCACCGGTTATATGACTAGTGGTTATAGGTTGACATAGGAAAGTCATTATGGAGGTAGAAATAGAAGAGGAAGGAGGTTGGAAGACCCTAATTCTAGGAGACATATGGAAAATTATGGTAGATCCCTACTTTTTTCCACTACTTCCATGGGAAAAGTGGCCTATGGTAGTAAGACATGTCATTTGTGGTGGTAGATCCTGACCTCATGGTCCTACCACCATGAGCCACATTTCCCATGGTAGTTGGATATTAATTATTTAATAGTTTCTAAACATATAACAAAAACAATATTATATATATTATATTATATATATAAACGTATACATATACATACACACACATATAATTTTAAAAATATACATAAAATGATGTGTGGTGAAGTGGTTGAAGTATCCCCTATATAACAAAGAGGTTATGAGATAAATACCCATTGAGATGTATTTTAATATTTTATAAAATCTATTACCCTAGTAATGGCTAGTGGAAATATATCTTTGGCCATGAAAATTTCTCATAATGAGTGGTTATAGCCAAAAAAATTGCCCATAGAAATTTCTTTCCATGTTAATGGGAAATGCCTATGACTATATGAAACATAGATATTTCCTTGGTAATATCCCCCACAGACTTGATAATCATAATTGTAGCCTATGACTAATATCATCATGGATAAAACCAAGCTCATTGAGTTTATAACTATGGTTTATTCTCATGGATGTAGCCATTTTTTCTAGTAGTGTTGGGATAGATAATTTTACCAGGGTTTTCAGAGGATATGATATTTGTATATTTTATTGAATGATTTACAGAACCACCTTGTATTTTAGTAGAAATTTTTAAATTTTTTAAAATTTTAAATCCATTTAATTTAGACTCTTTGAGATAGGATGGAAATATATAATTTTACCCTATGGGACATATGTCACTACCCATTAAGGTGAAAAGATATGTTGAATGATTAAAATGATAAAACAATATTATGTAATCATAGTCATTGATCATACCTCATTGATAAAGGAATATATATATATATATATAACTAGAAAAGATAATGATTGTAGAGATGAATAAAGGTATAAAATAGGGGAAATACTTAAGGTAATTATATAGATAAATAAGGAGATATTTTGAAACTCATTGATATATTTTTTCTAGGATAATAAAAAAGGATGATATATTTCATCCACAAGATGAAGATGAAGATTATTTTTTCACTAATAAATTTGTAATATTTTCTTATTTTGATTTATAGAGATTAATTTATTTACTTATTATGTCAGTGTGTCTACAATTGTGGAAGAGATAAGTGAGATTTATTATTTTTAATAGTATTAGGATTATGTGAAGATTATTCAAATGCTGGAGCAAGTTTACCAGAAGGATAAAATATGATAGAACATTATATATTTTAATATTTACAATAATTGGCTTCAATGGATGGTAACATGATTAATCAAAATATAAGAATTTATAATGGGTGCTCAACTAGTGTTTAATTTTTCATAAGTTCATTAGTTATCGTGATCATCAAATGGAAACTATTTTATACATTTAAATTACTCTCAATATGGAGTTTATGGAAAAGAGTGATGAATAGGAGCACTAATTTTCTACTAGTGATTGGTTCTTAGGCTGAGGAAGGTTCCAGAATATTGGTAGTTTCATAGTGAAACAGATAGACCCCCACATTTGTAGGAGGTCAGTGCAATAAGATTTATTAGGTGAGACCCTCTGTAAAAGGTGGGTGGAAACAATTTATAAAGTGTTGAGTGATCATATTAGTTAGTGATGTACATGGATGAATAGTCATAATGATTGCAACATTTTACATATAATATAATGAAATATTTTGATTCTTATCACCTTGGATATAGGATGAAATTTTGAACCATGTAAATCCTTATTATGCACCTTTTCAATTTTCTTTTCCTTTTTCGTTTTTTGATTTAATGTTTATGTGATTTTAGAGTAAACAAGCTTGAGTAATTGAAACTTGGTGTGGTGATTAGGGTGAAGGAGTTTATTCCTAGTTATAGTACATTGGAATTGTGAGAATTCCATCCAGTGATCTATTTCTTCCATTGCGATCTTATGGAGTAAAAACATTTGATGAAAAAAGTTCATGAAGGATTATCGATAATTGGAATCAAATTATGATAGATTCTCAGAGGATCAATAGTTTATTTGAAAATAGATTAGGTAACATCCCTTATTGAACTTATATTTTTCCATTCATTGATAGTCATTATGTCTGAAGGTGGTGGTGTAAGAATATTGAAAGGTCTATATTTATAGATTAAATGAAATGGATTTTAGTTTTTAGAGGATTCATATAGAAGAATCTCTCATACATAAATATCTAGAAGTTTTGTTGAATGGTGTTAAACTAGAGGTAATGGATAATGTATAATGGGAAAATCTAGATATGAAGGCCTTAGGTGTGTTTAGGATACCATTGGCTTGAAATGTAGTCTTCAACATCTGAGATAATAATACTATAACGAAGTTTATAGAATTTCTATTCGATATGTATGCGAAGCCTAAAAAAATCAAGAAGGTATGATTAACATGATGACTATTCAACATGAGGCTATCTGAAGGGAGGTCTATTATTGACAATTAAAATGATTTTAATCTGGTCAGAAGCTAACTAGAGTATATGATGGTGACTTTTGTAAATGATGTCAGGGATATAATAAATTTATATTTGTTACTAGAATATTAGGATGCAATGGTGACAATAATGAGAATATCCGGTTGAAAAACCTACTTGCTCTATATGGATTTTTTAAACTTGATTCTGAATGAAGAGATCTGGAGGAGGGATATTTATGCACCTTCAAGTGGTGCGTTAAATTAATATGGAAGAGGGAACTCACCTCATCAAAAAAGTTTAATGTTATTTGAAGAAGAATCAAGAGATACAATTATTGGTAAATATATCAGCACCAGGACAACATATTGTAACTGTATAAAAATAGTTCATCATAATAAGGATGGTTGTGAGAATAAATGAAATTCTTGAATATAAAATTCTAGAGGACTAAATTCCATTGGTTCAACTAGATATATTAGTGAAAACTTAATCTTAAATATCAATTCAATGGTGGAATATTTAATCATAGATTCTAGTAATTCTTTCTACTCTACTGGTGAAAAATGATTCATATTGAATTATGTTTTCATAATATTTGGGAGATTTAATCTAGTGAATGATGAATCTCACAACGTCATGGGGATGTGAAAATTTAATTGAATAATGGTAGTGTCCTTGATCTAAAAGGTTTTTGAAATATTATAGGTCTCTGGAAGAATATAATTTCAATAAGATAGTTGGATAAAGTAGGTTATGCAATAAAATTATAATATAACTTGTAAAAAATAACTTAAGGTTCCTTTATCATATATATAGGTTTAAAGGATGGAACCCTATATCTGACCAAAATGGTAGTGAGCGATACACTCATCAAAACTTTAAATTTTGGATGTTCGTATTTGTCACACTACCACCTTGGGATCCTTAGTGAGAAAGGTACAAATATTTTAGTGGAGAAATGAATTTTTAAGTTGTATCATTTAGACTTTGGTGTTATGAGAGTTGTATACTTGAAAATAAATGTATTTTGTGATTTAATATGATCCAAAGAACTCTAAAATGTCAAAATCCAATGCTTGTACATATAGATGTTTGGGGACTTTCCCTGGATATATATCATAGAGATTCATAATACATTGTGACATTCATTGATTGATCTACAAGGATAATATTGTTATACGTCCTAAAACATAAATTAGAAGTGTTTATAATTTTTGTGAAATGGAAATCTATGGTTTAAAGGGGAAAAAGGTATAAGATGAATATCTTAAGATCAGAAAATAAACGTGAGTACATCAGAATAATTTTTTAGAATTTATACATATATAGAGGCATTGATAATGAAAATATATACCTAGGTTGCCTTATAAAAATGGGGAAGTTTAATGGACGAGTTAAATATTTATGAAATGTTAATGAAGTATCAATTTGTATTCAGGAATGACCAAGGTATTTTGGGTAAAAGTATTCAATAAAACACCTTACTTAATCAATAAGACCCCCTTAAGACCAATGATATAGGGATTTATTGATGATCTATGGATTAGAAGATCATTGGATTTATCTCACCTTAAAGCCCTTAAAAATTTATCATATGTACATTCATATTCCAAATATATGGACATGCTTAAAGATAAGTCTCCGATATGTTTTTTTCTAGCTATGGAGATGAAGATGTTTGATTTCAACTTTAGGATGAAAACAAAAAGCAATTTATTAGAAGTAAAAATTTTATATTAAATGAATAGGTCCTATATAAGGATTTTAATTTTGAGGAAATTAATGTTTAAGGTAAACAGTCAACTTCAATCTATGTTTATCAAAATGGAGACACCGTAAGTTTAAAAATTATAGAGAATTCATATGGTGATGAGTTTACTGAAAGTTCAAAAATTCTAGAGGAAAGTTCAGAGGATAGCACAAATTGTTTGAGAATGAAATTAATGGATGATAAACCTGAAAGATCAATAACTAATAAATCTCATTTTAAAATTTATGATGTTGAAATTATTTAGGTTTTAGTTTTAAAAATATCTTAGCCCGAGATTGAATATGCAGGGGTTAAAAAGAGTCAGATGACCAGTACAAAGGTATGGAGATAACATATAATTTTTTACTTTTAACAAATGAAATAGAACTAAAAATTTTAAAAAAAGGCTAACCTCAATGATTTTGATAATTTTGAGTTCTCTATGAATGATGAGATGGATTCACTTTATGTGAAAAACACATGGGATTTAGTGGAACTACCTCTTAGAAAGATAAAACATGAAAAAGTGGTTCTTTTAGTTAAGATAGGAATATAATAATATTAAAAGGCATAAGGAAATGTTGGTGGTTAAAGGGGATAGATAAGAAGAGGGAATAAACTTCTCTTAAATATTTTCTCCAACAGTGAAGGATACCACCATTTGAATAGTTCTCAACATGGTTTTATCTAGAGGTTTACATCTAGGGAAAATGGATATGAGGATGGATTTTATTCATGGGGATTTAGAGGAACAATTCTATATTGAGAAAACTGTTGGTTTCATAAGTCAAGGTAATCATGAATTGTTGCACAAATGCAAGAGAAGTCTCTATGGTTTGAAAAAGGTTCCTAGATAATGGAATAAAAAATTTGACTCATTCACGGAGGATAAATATTTCAAGTGAAGAAACTCAAATAATTCTTATAATTAATGGGGAAAACTAATGTGTATTTTATCAATTTATTTTTTAATGTGGATGATATTCTTCTAATGGGTTTAGAAATTTAACATATTTAGGGGCTGAAGAATGAATTATTAGGTAATTTTGAAATAAAATATATCGATGAATAAAATAAGACATTGGGAATGAAGATTGAGTGAGATATGAAGAAAATAATTTTTTTATCTTAGAGAGATTATATCTATATTATCATTGAGATATTTTCGATGACTTGGTGGAAAACTATCTTGACTCCTCTTGCCGATCACTTTATACATTCAAAAGTACAAGCACCATCAATTTAATAAGATGAAAAACATATGGCGAGAGTACCATATGCATCAATAATAGGGTGTATCATGTATTTCATGGTGTTCACTCAATAAAAAATTTCTCATATAATGGGAGTGGTCATCCAATACCTGTTGAATCTAGGAAAAGGTCATTGGGAAGCTGTAAAGTGAATTATTCAACCCCACAATGGAATAAAATATCAGGTTTTTTATTTAAAATAAGATGATCCATTACAAGGCTATGTTGAAGTTTACATTAGAGGTGTATTAGACTCATATAAGAGCATAATTGGACATGTTTTCACTTTTTTAGGAACCATTATTAACGGGATATTGAGGTTATAACTAGTTATTTCACTCTCTGTAACAGAAGTGGAGTATATGGTACCAATAGATAAAAATAAGGAAATAGTATAGTTGAGTCATTTGATTAAGGATATTGGATAAAACAAGGTAAGTTTACTAATTTTATAAAATAGTAAAAGTTAAATCCATTTGGATTAAAATCTAGTTTTTCATGTGAGGATGAAGCACATTGACCTTAAGTTCCACTTTATCAAAAATATATTTGAAGATAGAGAATTGGAGCTGTGGAAGATAGCTGTTAAAAAAATCAAGTGAATATGTTCATGAAGATTTTAGTCTATGAGAATTTGAAACAAAATTATGCCTCAATGGTACATGGGTGAATTGGAATAAGAAAGGAGGATTATTGCATGTAGAGGATGTTCAGTGGTTGGTTTTTCTAGAGTGTTGAAGCATGTCATAGGATCCTTGAAGTAGTCTTCAAGTGGAATATTTTTTGGAATCATGTGAATCCTATTAAATTGATGTAGTAAGTTTATATGAAGGATAAAATTTAGTACACCCTTTTGTATTATTAGAGTAATCACAATAGAAATTAGTGGATGGTAACATGATTTATTTGAAGATGAAAATTTTCGATCAATTCTTTGTTGTTGGTTAACTCAAAGGAAGTTTGAAAGTTTTTTCAATCACTAGAAAGATGATATATCAATGTTTTAATCACTCTCATTATGGATTTTACATAAAATAGAGATACATAGGAAAATTTTTATTCTATAGGTGATTAGTGATTATGTCAAGGAATGTTTCAAGATATCAACAGTTTCATAGTACAGTGGATGGACCCTAATGTTTATAGGAGGTTGGTGTAACCGGATTAACCAGGTTGTTTCCTCAATTAAAGGGAGAGGGACCACTTTTTTATGTATTGTGTAAGCATACAAGTTAGTGATCTTTTTGGCTACATAGTCATAGTGATTTTGAATTTATACTTCCCATATAATGAATTATGTTATGCTTCTCCCCATGGATGTAGGTCAAAAAGTTGAGCCACATAATTTTTTTTTGTGTACTTTACTCTTTTTATTTTACTTTTTTTTTGATTTTTTTTTGAGTTTCTAGTAAACGGGGTTGGTTAAGTGAAACTCAGTGTAGATATTTAGTTGAAGGTGTTTTTTCCATGTTATGATATGTTGATTTTGTAAGAATTCTTGATAGTGATTTATTTCTACCATTTTGATATTTCAATGAAAAAACTTACGGTTTTTGAAGTATATTTGGTACTTCCAATAAGTAGTTGTGGACCTAAAGAGATAGTTATTACACTTTAAAATTTTAACGAGTAGTGTGTTTAGTGCATTGTGGAATATTGGAACATCTTTTTTTTAACTCTTCTTTGGTCATAGTCTAATGTGGACAAACCAAATAAAAATATTTTATATTTTCTATTTTTATTGCTTTCATATTCATATAAGAAGATAGAAGTGTTCAAAAAACTAATAAAAAAGACCATTTAAGGGTATAAATTTATTTTTCAGACCCTAATTTACTCTCTTTCTCAGTTAATAATCCCTAATGAGTCCAAAAAATATACAAATATATCCAACATGATTTCTATTTTTCAATTAATTACAATTTTTTTACATATAATAATTTTTTTCAAGTCCATTTTAATAATTTTTTAATGTAAAAATAAATTATTTTTAATCATTATTTGGAAACTATTCTGAAAACTAATTTTTAATAGTACTAAATATTTTATTTATCAAAGGTTATTATAAAACCACTAATAAATATTTTTAAAAACCCTAAATAAAAAACATTTTCTATTTTACCACTTATATTGACCGAACCTTCCCCCCTTCATACTCTATGAGTTGTAACCATCACCATAGTACCAAGGCTATGTCTTGCTATCATCACTATCCCCCAACCTTGTCATTCCATCACCCCCACCATATCACACTATCACTATTCCTAATCAGGTATCCATATTTATTTATTAGTAGTTAGTTTTAAATTCACCCAACGTTTATTATATCTTTTAACATTATCATTTTTCTTATATTCCTTACATATATGATATTTTTTCATAGAATTTTCTATGATATCCATTAACCTTGACTTAGAATATTATATATCCTACTCACTTAAATATTAATTTAATATTTCCATTTGAATGATATATTTATTAGCTAATAAAACTTTCCATCTTCGTTAATTCTTTACTCATATTTACTTTTATCTTTTTTATCCAGAAAAATTTTAATTTTTTGGTCTTCTCTATCTATAGGATTTTTTATTACAACTCGCACTTTTCTATTTTGTAGAAACTAGTTAAGATTCAAGAGTATCAATACTTTAATTTCTCTCTTATATTAAAATTTTTATATCATTAATGACCATTTAATACTCTTCAATATTTGTTTTTAGCTAAATTATATAATCATTTTTTACCATCCCCCATTATTCAAGTTTTATTCCAAGGATTTTATTCTTTAATCAATTAATGTAATAAATTTTTATATTCCCTCAAAAAAAAATTATCTTTATTTTATTTTTATCATTTAAAATATATTAATTCTATTTCTTTTACCTACTCAAACTCTAAATAAAAAACATTAATTTCTACTTTATTTTTTAAAATAATTTTAGTAACATTTTTTTTGATAAAAAACTCTATCTATGGAACTTTTTTATCATATCTTTAGTCTATACCACTATTAAGTATTGTAAAATATCTGATGGGAGATTGAAGTGAAAAAATTACAAAATAAATATTTTAGTGTGTAAATATATCAATTTTTGGAGTTTCCCCATATTTCAGGAAATCCTATCATACATAGAAGTGAGGAATAAATTTATAAGTGGTCATGTGGTTACTTCATGGGCTCCACGAGTTCATGATAGTGAGGTCAACGCCCTACTTGGGTACTTTTTCACTACATATATAAAATTAATATGTAAGGATGAGGAGAAAATTTCACACCATCATGTGGTTCCTTCACGGGGTAGTGAATATAGTCCATGATCAGGATGCACCTTCACATATTGCTCCTACTTTGTGGCCATATAATCCTTATGTGAACACCCATTTAGAGAATGAGGTTATTGAATGTAGCCTATATATACCAAAAACTTCTATTTTAATAGTGTTGATATTTTTGTGGGTATATTTTATGGAATCCAAAGGAATTTTGACTGGATGAAGTAGAAGTTTTCCCCATTTGAATAGATCCCTTACTTTTGGGTAAAACTTTTATATTCCTTTCATATATATAATCATCCCTGAAAGAATATCTAGGTAATTATTGATCTAATATAAAAATAAGGTAACACAAAAGGGGGAAGCCATGAGACCCCAATATGAAGGCCCAATTATGAGTTCCCTAAGTGATATTCCTTTCCAAAGTGTTATCTGTAAAGGTCATCCTTGAGCTCCCTTCATGGAATGCCATTCCGAAACTCACATCATGAGGCTTCTGCATGAACCGCATATGTACAAAAAATTTGGAATATGACCTTTGTGAGATAGAACCGTTCATATATCACCTTGAACCTATAACAAATAGGTCCCTCCAAGGGTTACCCTCATCCTCTTCTAAATGTAATCGACTATGAAGAATTTAGTTTTTCCATGATCACTTCACTAAGAAACTCAGATATGTGTAATCGAGATTCCATATCACTTTTTATCCTACCTATGTTATCTATCAAGAATGGGTCAATACAAATGACCTTATTAGATTCCTTTCACCTAGGCCAAATCCCCAAAAATCCCATACTAGGGAGACCTCCTTCACAGTATCCTATGATACTTGGTTATGACATGCACATCACCTTGCACCCATTCGACCATGCATTTTCTTGATAATAGAGATCTCTTGGTAAATAACCCCAAACTGATAAGATCATTAGGGTGGTAACAATAATGTATCTCCTTGATAATTAGGATCCCAATCGTGAGGGTATGGGTGAAAACTCCCTTGGGCCAAGATGCTCATCTTAGCCATTGAAGTTTCAAGTTGTCTAACCTAGTCTAATCAATGAGCCAGATAATTACGAACCTCCTCCCAATGTATAAACTAAAACCATGTTCCCATTGATGATTTTATCACCATTATTCATCAATTATAAAGGTAAATCCATATAATGGTATCCCATGAATAAGCCCCAACCTATTCCTCATGGGGACATATTCCCCATGAGTCCAGCCGCTCTTCCTTAACTATCCCTCAAGCAGTGAGAATTGAATGCATATATGGGCCTCTTATAAGGTGTAAACCCATACCCATATCCAAAGGGACTCTTACTAGGTGTAAAACCCGAAAACCACCTTCACCCAACTCACCCATTGGGTTTAACATACTTGGTATGCTCATTTGTATTCCCCATTCAATCCTTCGTTGTCATCAATTTCATAACACAAATTTCCTTACCAAATTAAATTAAATTTCATAGTATGATCCTATCATATGACTATAAACGTTGAAATTAAAACTACATGGGATTTTATTCCTATTAATTAGAATTTATAGTATGACACTATGAATTTTAAACCAAACACCCAAAACTATATCTTCACTAGTCCATATCCATTATGATCTATATCACCCCTCCTCATTAGGATCTGTTCCATAAATAATCGTACAATTAATTTCCAAGGGACATATTCTCAGTTTTCCATTCATCCCTCCTCCTATTATATTAATAGAAAATGGGATGATCTAGAAATGATTCATCAGGAATAATTCCCACACTAAACATTTCTATAAATATTTATTATAGTATTAAAATTTTCATGAATTTAAACTGCTTGGAAATAATCAGGGATGGATGAATTTAAAAGGAAACACAATGGTTATTATCACATGATCTTAAAAGTTTTGATGTGTCCCATTAAAAGGAATTCAGCTATATAAAATCTGGTTTTATTAATAGTTTTATTTAAAAATCCCCTCTCATTGGCCCAATCCCAACTCCACAATAATTACCTTCTTCCTAGGTGGTGATGAATTTTAGAGTTCCCAACTACGAGGATTTAAACCGTAGAATAATCAACTAGTAAGAGAAATATAGAGAACCCATGATTTATACATATGGAACCATTGATAGATAAACTTTGATATATATATATATATAGATAATCTCATCAATGGATAACTTATGATATATAAAAATATTCACAATGATTCATGCTGATGACCGATCATTAGAAAGGTGGAAATCATGCATTGTGTTTTTTTGGAGTGGTTCATTTATATGACTCAAATATATAATAGAGGTTTAGAGTAGGAAATAATTCCCTCATAAAGGGTGTGATGAGACCAAATTCCCATCCTCTCAACCAATTCACCACTGAAAACATCACTAGTAATGTACTAGTGACCAACAACTTTTAGAGAAAAGGTATGTGCCGAATCAAAATAAATGTAGGTATAGTGAATCAGAAGTAGAATGGTTGATGTAAAATCATTTAATCATGAATGGTTGAGTGATATCAGATTCCAGTCATTATATTTCTTAGACCATAATCCAAAGTGTGGTTTCATGGTATAAATAGAATTGTGAAACCAATGTGAATCCATAACCATGAAAGTGATTGATCAAACATAAACTAAATTTTGATACTACATTAATGGGTTTCTTATTTATAGTTTTTGGTCCTTTATAGGTGACTTTTATAACCCTTTAAATAGACCCTTTCAATCTAATGGAATGAAATATTCTAATTTATTGTCATGCTCTAATATACCAGTTCAGACTTGTAGTCACTATAGAGTTTCATAGACCAATGTTCATTAGCAGGGATGCAAGATATACGTCTCCATCATGAAAAAGTAAGTATATCCATAGAATAAAAGGAAATTTTCACTAAAACAACGCCTTAAGTAGTATTTAGTGAATAATTTAGCGTAGTAATATTACCTTAGTGGTGTTATCCCAACCTTAAAGGCATCTTAGGAATTCCTCCAAGAATTGAATCCCTTTATACCATCCAACCAACAGAGGACCCTGGAAAAGATAACAGTCACATCCAACTGCTTCTGGAGTCTATCCACATATCACAACAACACATTCCTACCTTATCTTAAGGAGATTTTTTAGGTCAACCACATCCTTGATATTGTTTTGGAGTCATCTAGGAGAACTCTTTCTACTAGATGTCACCACCAATGTAGCACAGACCTAACCCCTCAAGAATTTATTGAAGAGGTCACCCAAGAAGGACCTTCCCTAGTCACTCAGACCATGGTTCCCAAGAGGAGGTCTTTCCAAGGGTGATTTAACACTAGGTAACAGACTCATATCTATATTCCCATCAATAAGGTATGTCATCACATCATGGTGGCCACTAATGATAAAGACCATATTCCTTCTCTCTCTTAACAATTTTTCCAAAACACCATAGTGGTAGCCAAGAAGTAAGCCCGTATTTATTATCACGCACATGAATCTCATCGGCATATTCAAATGGAAAATAGAGGACTGAAGTAGGATCATATCCCACTTTCATTGAATATTAGACCTATATTCCCCCTCCCATTGAAGAATTGAATTGGTAAATATTGATGGTAACTGATGGGAAGGATTATATCCCTTCTTATATCTTGTAGAGCTTCTAGAATATCCTATTAGTATTAAATAAGAACCATTTTTTGCATATTCTAATGACCAATAAGAAGTATCCCCATATTTTTACTCCCTCCATCATAGGATTTAATCCATATACTTCATTATATATTTATGGGTTATCCCATACTCCCACTCCCATTAAAGAGGATCATCTATATATCATAGGAGTTCATTGTTATATTCCAATAATATCTCCAAATAAGGACCTTATTCTGGATATCACCATAGGATTTTGTCAATATATTCCAATATTTTATCTAGAGAAAACCCATATTCATTTTTCCACAAGACGAAACCAAAAATATATTCTAGAAACAACCCAAGGATAAGCTCATATTCCCAATTGTCATAATTTGTGCCTCCTCTACATTGAAAGTCATATGATGCAGATGAGGAGATTCCAAATCATCTCACTCCCCTTGATAAGAAAACAAGGAAATAAACACATTTATTAGATCATATAGAAAAAACCCTCTTTGATTATAACGAGAATACTATGGTTATGTTGGAAGAAATATTCGAGGGTAATATATCGGTTATGTTCCAGACTATATCCACTTCCAGTCATAACATCCTTGAGGAATTGAAGGAGGATTTCATACATTATCTACGCCTGAATCTATGGATGACTCTTCGTAATCTCAAGGATAAATATTTTACAAAGGAGGAGTATACCAGCCATGCTAAGGTGATAAATTATCTCTACTTATTATTCTATTTAGATACCCTCTTAGTTGAAAAAAATCCCAAATTGGTAAAATAATGCAAAGGCCTCCAACATGGATTCCTCAATGGTTTAAAGACTCTTCAACAATAAATCACTAATTCCCCACCCAACGTGCACATCAGATAGTGGTGTGAACACGAAGCATTACATTTTACCTTAACCCATAGAGAGTATATTATACCAAAAAAGGGAAAATGAAATTTTATCTCCTTTGAAAAAGTTTCAGGGTCAAGTTTTGTATATTCTATCTAGTCAGTCCACCAAAATATTACTATATAAATTAATAAAAAATGGCATACCCAATGGGAGTAGAACATTAAAAAAATCTTACTTTAAACTAATAAAAATTTTATACGAGCCTCTGAATTGAGTAAATTGACATCCATAACCTTATAAATACCATCAATGGAGAGTATCTCACACCCATAATATGCATCGAATCTATCTCATGCTCTATTCATAGCGCAGAAAGTCAAGAAGGTTGCGACAATCACTACCTTAGTAGTGTTATGGGATCGATATCCACCATAATGTCGGGGGATTTTTTACCACGACCAAATCACTTAGGATTATCAAATCCACAACGAGTACAAGATATAATATTGGAAAAGAAAATCCAATACCATTCCATTGGGATAAGAGAATTATTATCCCTTACTTATGTATATAAGTCTATCTTCCTCCGACTGGGATGGTCTCTATAAGAAAAATTATCCTAGGTTCTTCCACTATGTGACCCATACTCATCATTTGGAATTTTTTTAGTGAAATTTAAAAGGGACTCCCTGAATATCACCCTTTATAAATTAATTTTGGAATAAAATCAAGGGGAGAAGATGAATCCTTTCAGTGGTCATAAGCAAAAATGATCCACTATGAAATAAAAGACTAGGGATAATTAAAATTTATCATTTAAAAAATAATCAAACGGAAAAAATTTCCATTAACCTTCCGATGAAGATATAATTATTTTTAGAAACTATACATTAGTTAGTTTTATTAGCATTGGACTCATAGATAAATCAGATAATGACACTAACACAGAATAACATAATAAGGAAAATATTTTTGAAATAGAGTCTACACTGAAATAATTTAAGAAGGTGTGCATACCCAACATCATAGAAAGATTAAAAATATGTGAGCTCCTATAAATAATCAGCTATAACTTACTTGGAAAAGTTCAATTAAATATATGGAAAACGACATGGATATACCCCACTCACTACCAAAAAAATATTGAAGGAATATATGCTAGGAAAAAGTTATCATAGTGTGAAGTTGAGTTAGAGGATTTATATTGACTTAATAATGAATTACTCATAGGAAATATTCATTCATATTATAATTTCTAGATGAGGGTAAACATCTCCCCTCTAGTTCACACCAAAAAGGATAGAACTTCTTAAACTATAAGATCCAAGTCGAGTAATCCAACTAGACCCCGGTTTAGGAGATCAGTGTATCTAAACACAATGGATGAAGATTATTATGATCTTACTCAACTGGGGTAGTAGTCATATCCATTTTTATCATCCTACCTTAGTATTGATCATAATGTATATCAACATCCAACGCATAAAATCTAATCAAATCAAGCTCCACCCATTTCATCTACTTAGAAGTCTTCCCATCCAATAGTCCTTCCAGATATCCTCAACTACATTGAATAACTTTATTATGTAATATAGGACATGGAGAGGAGATACACACTAGTACAACCATAGTGGAAGACATATCCTAATTGTGTGGATCCTAATCATCCCCCGCCCAACTTTAAAAAACATACCTTAATCATCTTCAATGAAACCGGGGACCTAGAGCACCATCTCATAATGTACCATATGATGGGAATGATTTAATAGTAAGTAGTTCCAAAATTATATTCTTTATGTAGAACATGGAGGTACTAATGTTTTTATTTTACCATTGTATACTTGCGGGTATAGTTTTAGGTTAGGAAAACATTCATTGATAATTATTTTACTAGTTAATATCTACATTGAGGATGGTGATGATCCTTGATGCATCAAATTGTTAGAATCCTGAACAAGTAGGTCTCATATTTCTTTTCTAGATGAAATGGCTTGATTTATTCCTTGAATATAAAATCCATCTAGAGTATATGCTGGGTATTTTTATAAAAAATATCCACGATGAATTTTTGACACTACTGATCCCACACAAATAACCCATTGGATACCTAGAGTTTGAAATAGTTGTATAAAGAATAGATTTCAATAAGTTGGTCCAAGGCCAAATATCATCCAACACCATTAGTCCAAGGGAAAAAATATGGTAGAGAATATACCAAAAATATTATTCTCAAACCAGTGTTGAAACTAGATCAAACACCCAAGACTCTACAATATCATATGATACCTTCATTTGAATGATAATATTAGTAATAACACTCTTGATAGGAGGGTTAGAAGGATCATATTCTTATGAGGTTCGTAGAATAGTAGAATAAAACTCATTCCTTCTAAATAGAGCATGTCCCAGGGTATTTTATCACTATCATGGAAAATAAATTTCTTAAAATTATGGAGGTTAAACGGCCAAATAATGTTGTTTTAAATGACCACCGATATTAATTACCATTCCATCATATTCTAGGAAACAACATCCAATATTACTTTGTCTTAAAAGACATCGTATAGAAGATGGTTGACTCTAGGAAAGTAAAACTAGGCTATCCCTCAATATAGGTTAATTTTATCTCTTCCATCCCACTATAATAGTAAGAAGAATGATAGAGAGTTTCGAGATGTGGTATAGATGTCCAAGAAATTGTTCAACTAGACACATTCCATACTAAAGACTTAATTAAACTAGCCAGTTGCAAACTCAAATCTTCTATGATATAAATTCTTTGTATTTATCATTTCAATATTCAAATAGTTTTCACAATCATCACTAATAAGAAATTACTTAGGAAAAAAGACCTTATCGATACCCAACTTGATCTAGACCCTCTTAGACTTCATACCAATATCTTTGGGAGGACATACACCATCCCTCTTGATGAGAAAATGGGAGCCAACCTAAAAAAATTAATGACATTAGATGAATATTAATAATATGGTAATGTCAATTTCATTCACTTTTAATACCCCTCATCTAATGAAGAAGACACATATAAACCTGAATTCCTCATTAATAATTGGGGAGGAGGTCGTAGAGGCTGAGGTGGTCTAGGAATATGGGGTTAACAAAGACCCTAGTATTTATAAAACGTCTCTATTGAAGCCATATATGATGTAGAAACATAGAGACAATCAATTTTAATGATATACATAGGAGAATCAATTTACTTATGAATCATTCAATGTATGTTCAGATCTTATCATATTGGAAGATTGACCATCAAACATGTGATAGTTTGGTCAGTGTTATAAAGTGTGAAGATGACATCATACCAACTTATATACCATGAAAATGTACCTATATAATGATTAGTAAAAGGAACCACCAACACAAAAATCCTCAACCTCTAATATATACGTTAGGAATCATCCTCATGATAAGAAGTGTAGACATATGGTTCAAAAGTATAACATCCAGATATGGTTGGATATTATCCCAACCAAAATCTAAATTATGGATTCATTTACCCCTATAGAAATAAAATAGTCACTAATATATTCCCCTTTTATCTCTCAAGAGTTTGAAGCCAAAGTTTATGTAGTACAGACATATTGTACATAGACTAATCCCAGCGAATGTCACATAGTCATCCACATTAAAAAATAAAATAGGGATAGCTATACAAGGAAACATCAAGCCCTTGTACATATATGGTAAGTTTGATGTCATTTATTTTTTTAGGCTAAATTTTATAATGGATCCACAATCAGTATTATACCAGTCCATACCCTCTGATGTTTGGGATATGGTAAGGTCAACTTGTCCCCTTCAAACGTGACAATCAAAGGGTATAGAAAGAGTGAGAAAATTTTTATGTAGAATCAATATTAAAAACTAGTTTGAATACCTCGTCTATGACTATAGTTATATAGTTTCCTTACAAGAAGTAACATTCATTTTTTTTGTTAGGAAGTTCATGGTTTCATATGAACATGATAGTGCCCTTATAATACCATCAGTACCTCAAATACTATTTTAATTGGTAATCCTGGGTGCTGTATGGTGATAATGACACTTTTGAGTCATGATAATCTCAATATATTGATGAAGGATTATATAAAAGGGAGGAAAAGAAGCCGGTGGAAGATGAAACTATCTAGTTCATTACCGTTAATGATCAAAAAATGGATCCTTTCAGTCTATGGAGTGAACTTGGTGACAAATACTTGTTTACTATCAACCTAATTGATGAAAAATGACCTAATTTGAGTAGTAATTGGTTCAGGAAAATTTCATTTAAGAGTTCGATGTATTCGATCACCTTACTCACTTATTATAGTTACATGAATGTCCCCACTGAGTGGCCCATAAAAAATAGAAAAAATAAATGTACCATCTATTTAGATCAATATCACTCTGAAATTCCTCTACATGAGAACCATACTAACCAATATTCAGACCACACAACTAAGGATCATTGATCAAATATAACTGAACCCTAAAAGGAGAAGGAAATCACTGTGCCTAGGCACATTCATCCCCATCCTCATGATATCTACAACATTCACCCATCAAGATATATGGAGGTGGGATATGATCTTGATGAAGGTAATAACACCCCTAATAATGATGTCCCCAAATAATATCCTAAATCGTAGGATATTAGTGCATGTTATCCCCTCAATTAAAATGAATAAGAAGGGGAAGATATCCTAGATTCCATTAGAAATGATGAATCCAGATCTGCATCTTTCGTATCTAAAAATTCCCCATTCCATTTTATAGATCCCAAAATTCTCCTTCATATTCCACCTCAGATAATTATAGGATGGATGAATGATAAGAATAAGATCTCATATATATTCCCCTCAATAATTCGAAGAGAAAATTTAAACTATTGTTGATGAGCTTTGGAAAGTGAGCCTGGGTAAAGAAGTTCCACAACCAATATTGATTAGTGTCACCATGTACCTTGAAGAATAGGGGATATGTATTTATTTTAAAAATTGGGATGTCTTTGCCAAGTTTTATATTGAAATGCCGTGGTTGGATCATAATGTGGCTACCCATCATCTAGGTCCACTGGAAAAACGCTGTTTCTATTAATAGACATCCAAGAGAATGCACCAAATCCATGATTCCAAGTAAGAAGATAAAGTTTACAAGATAATCAAATACAACTTCATTTTGGAGGGTTTAATACTGAAAATTTATCACCAATATTGTTCATATCAAGAAAAATAATGGCCATATTAGGGTTTACATCAACTTATAGTATCTCAACAGAAACCCCCTGAAGGATTATTTCTCAGCCACAATCATGGATTTATTAATTAATACAAAAATTGGATTCTATGCTATCTCCTTCCTAGATTGGTATTTATTATAAAATTATATCTTGACGACCCCTGAAAATTAAGAATCCACCACCTTCATGGGACCCTAAGGTGTGTATTTCTATCAATTAATTACATTTATATTGAATAATGTCAATGCCACATATCAATGTTCCATGCATCATATCTTCAAGAATTTCCTTGGTAAAACTATATAATAATATTTGGATGATTTATTTATTATGTATCATTAGTTTCGTTAGCATCTTACTGGTCATGAGATATTTTTGAACAAATTTTTGAATCAAAACCAAAAAATGAATCCCCTAAAAATCTATTTTATAGAAACACATAGAAAATTCCTCATATTTATTGTATTCCATCATGGTATCAAATTATACCTTGAAAATATTAAGGAAATCCATGATATTCCACTTCTTCGAAACCTAAGAGAGTTGAGAGGGCTCTAAAGGCATATCACATACATCTGGTTCTTCCTATAAAATGTCACTTATAAGTTTTCACCCTTAATAAAATTTATGAAGAAGGGAGTCACTTATTAGTGGGATTAATGTTTTAAATAATTTTTTGATGACCCTAAGAAATACCTCCTATAACTAGTGGTAGAGGGGAAGCCACTCATCCAATATTTTTAAACCATGGAATGATCAATTGTCACCATACTTGTGAAAAAAATGATATAGGAAGGGAAAATAGTCTCTACTATATCAATAGAATAATGTTGGATACTAAGACCCAAAAATATGATATTGAGAAGGAAATATTTACATTAATTTTCATAGTGTAGAAGCTGATACACTGCCTGTAATATCATGATGTCCATTTGGTTTATCACATTGATTGAATTAAATATATCTACAGTCATCCAATTCTAACCATACTTCTATCATGGTGGATGGTTATCCTGAAAAAATTTATCATTCAATTTATATCTCATAAGGTAGTCAAAGAGAACACATTGATAGATTTCCATATAGAATACCCTACCCTAGAAACTACACCAGTAAATATAGGTATTCTTGATGAAGTGGAATTATCCATTCATGAAACTCCCTATATATGGGAGACATACTTCATGTTGCATTCTGGATCTTGATAGAAAGAATAACGGAAAATATGAATCTCAATAGTGTTGTCTTTGGAATTTTTCTCATCTCTCCAAAAAAGGAATTTTTTCCTTAGTTCTTTTTGTTGTAAAAAGGTTTCACCAATAACTAAGAAGTGTACAAATCCCATATTGTAGTCTTTAAACTATATAAACAAATATCAGCATCCCACATAAACATCAAGGGTTATTCAAATTTTATAATTAAGTAAATTAATGGTACATATTCCATAAAAAAATAAGGAATTAATACCCTTTATTAATTATCTATGAGAGTTGATGGAATAATTACCCTCAACACCAACAATATCTCATAAACATTAATGACATTCATATTCCAACAAATTGTTTAATTCATCCACAAGCATGTAAATTATGGGTTAATATGATATAGTTATCCACTTCATGAATTATAGGGTGGTATCTCCATTCATGTTGGGTTCACCTAAAATTACAAGGTACTTGAATTTAAATTGTTGATCATTATGTAATATTTTCATAATATAAAATTAAACCAAAATATCTTGGTTACATGATGTAAAACCTTAAAATAACTTCTTATAATATTTACATTAAACTACATGACATAAATTTCTTGATTATATGTCATTAAACAACATGACTTATGCTTCATCCCATAATTCCTTAAACTACTTATGTCAACCTATATTGAATGGCCTAATTTACATGAATGAGATCTAGATCCTTAAAAATATCCATACTATCTCATGTATCTAATATATATTGCTATGATAAAATAAAAATTCCCCTATTGTACAACTTCCCAAGTCATTATAGGTTTTTCCCTTCATGGATTAGTACTAGGAAGTAATCATTTTACCCCGACCATGTAGGATTCAAATCTATACAAGAGCCTCAAAATATATTTATTTTCTAAAATTCCTACAATGATAAAGGATACCCACTTATACAAGATTTTTCTCTATTTGAGTGCTCTCTTTCTTTATAAATTCCATACTTATGGTCACTTGCATCTATAATAATTCCCTCATAAACTGGAACTATGTATGAATTTATTCTTGTAACTTTATGATACACAGTGATGGTTAGATATTTATTTTAGGCTAAATAAAAAAATCATTTTATCTTATTTTCAGTTCTTATGTGCTTATTAACTAATTATGGCTTCACAAAAGTCATAAATGTATAAATATAAACTATATAACATGAAAGTCCCAACTGCATGACATTAATCTGTGAAGCAATATTTCATTCTAACAGGAAATAAAATTGAATGACATATAGTCTACCATTTATGGAACTAATTTGGATAGTCTATTAATGAGACTTGTTTCCCTTACATGAGACCAGATCCATATAGGAGTTCCCAATGCATGTTCTTATCTATTTTCTAATTTTCATTGGGAATAAAAATACCCATTATATAAGTACTACATATGTATTGATTCTAATATTATGAGATACATAGTGATGCTTGATTCTCCTATCCCAGTTCTAGAGATAGCCTTCCTTTCAACAACTAGTTCTATTCCGGTGATGAGAAACTTCTTCAATAATGTTGGGTTTCCCACTCTTTTACACCATAATAGATGCCTCCCTTTATATGAGCTAGATATATATGGATACTATATTTTATAATAACTATGTTTGGATTGATTATTATTATCATAAGATACATAAAAATATATAAATCACTCCTCTTGGTTACAACAATAAATTCCATCATTCCCTCACTTTATTTTGGTGTCTAAACTTTCATCCATTCACATTGGGTTTTACCTCTTCACTTGGAATTAAGACAAGGTTTTTCATTTTTCACACAAACTAGATCTATGTGGAAACTCCTACATACTATTCCATTTTTATGATCGTAAATTTAATGTTATTTTCATCCTTATTGTTTGGTGATAAACTATAAAACATACAGTCCATCTTGTATAGACTTAAACTTCTTATATAATCCCATTCCACGAGGCATATATTTCCCTTATGTATAATCCAAATTTTTATATTAATCCCCAACTTATGAATCATTATCCAAAGAAATTTACAAAATTAAAATATCCACAATATGCAAGAGTTTGATCTATATAGGGATCATTTCTTAGAACTATGTGTGACTTGATTCCTACTACCACATGACATGTAGCGACACCTAGATAATTAATCTTGAGCCCAACCATAAATTATACCAACTCCCTATTCATCATAGTTTGGGGTTCTCCATTCAAATCGGGATTTCTCGAATGAAACCTATACTAAAACCTCATCAAAAAAACGTGTGGAATAATTTCTATCACCACAAGATATATAATTATACCTAGATCATTATTCTTGGTCTCAACCATTCATTCCAACAAAATACCTACTTTTTATTCTTGTTTAGTCTATATAATTCATGTTGGGTTTCCCTAAAATGGTGTTACATTGAGATGAATCCATATTTTTTTACATATTAACCATTTTTTTTCAAATCACTAATATAAAGGTCCTTGTTATGTGAAGTGAAATTATAGAACACTTTTTTATTTATCATATGATGTTAAAATACATGGCATATATTCCACCATAAACTACGTTAAACTTATTATAGTGGTATATAAAACATTATCAAATTTTTCTAGAATGAGAAAAATATACATGTAAGGATACCTAACATACATTTTTTCATATATACCCCTACAGAAGAATAAAATGACTTTATCCTTAAGGATTGTGTCTTAGTGACTGGGATCCTCATTTATATTATGTTTTCTACCCCATATTTGAACCAAGATGTTACTCTAGGTATAATCCATAAATATTATCCTAATTAAAATTCCATTCTTGGATAAAATAGAAGTATATGTTCCCTAAAGCCTTATATATATATATTGGCCTGCATGAAAATCATGATTTACATGCATAAAAGAGTATATCATTATATAATTCCTATGATAACTATTATTGTTGTGTAGTTCAATCAACCACACAAATATCATTTAATGAACTGTTTCATATAATGAAACATTTGGGAGTTTTAGTTATGTATATGATACATGAACTGGATTAAACATCATTTACTCATACTTTTATAATGCATGAGAAAATGAGACTACCCATGGAGCATCATTGTATAAACATTTTCATGCGATGAAAGTTGTGTGTACATGATTTTATCTTGGTAAAACATCCTTGGATCCTGAATAACTCTTTCAACTTCATCCTTCGTATAGAGAGATACTCGCATACCGTGGAGAAAAGGTGAATCCCATCTGAATGTCTGAGGATTCAGTACAGCCCGTGGATAAACCATGAAGGAGGGATTATTAAATTTGGTAAATTTTTATCCCTCTAAAACCCATCTAAGGGAGTTCAATATTGATATAGTGGAACTTTTATATAAGGTACGTGAGATTTAAAATGTTTCTTCATTTTATTATTTTACAATGTATCACATTATCTTGCATGGAGATCCTCAGACAAGGGTTTTTAATCACTTCATCTTGATCTGATAAATGTTATTAGACATTAAGAAACCCCTTCAGTGTTATCAGAGTGATTCATGTTTAAGTTCTATGAAACTTATGATGAAATGAATAAGAAATTAGAAAAATAGAGAAACATTTAATTTTCTAGAAATTTGGTTTCATCTTGGATTTTACCCTTATATATCAAGGCTATGTAATGTAAAATTGATACCTTACCCTTAAGAAGTTGAGGAGTGTAATGGTAACCAAGGGATTACCCTTATGCAAAGTTTTATGAGTAAGGGTTTTATCACCTTACCCTTACATTTATTAGTCTATGTAAGGGTCATCGCAAATTACCTTTTCACAAAGTAAGGGTTGTTTAATAGTAGTTAATTTTTTAAAAGATTCACATAAAGGTATATTTATACATACCATTATGTGACGATTTCCTATAATAGTAACACCTTCCATAGCCATATGTAGAGTATGCTATGTAAGGGTCCTAGAAATATACCCTTATGCAAGGGATCCGGATCTCGATTACCCTTAAACAGAGTGTTTCATTAATGGTAAAGGGAGGATACCCTTACATAAGAATGATTTCATACATAAGGGTAAACATAAAAATTGTAAATAATTGTTTTCAACATATAAAATGGTTTAAAAAAATGTTTGTAAATCATTATAAAATGTATTTTTTCAGTATTTAATTTATAATTAATTTATAAATAAATAAATTAATTTATAAATGGTTTATAATTAAATTTAATAAAGATTATGAAAAATTTATATTCCAACATATTAAATGTTAATATTTAAAAACCTTTTAAAAATATTATATGGAAAAACTTATGCTCTATATAAAATGTATTTATTTAGAAATCAGAAAAAATAATTAATGAATATTTTTTAATCATGAAGTAATGTAAAAATAAATAAAAAATATATTTAAATTATTAATAGTTCATAATTAGTTATTTTTAATTGTTTAAAATAAAAAAGGGTCTTTATTTGGATATTATTTAAGCCATATAAAATGTGTTTTTATAATTGATATGATTATGGTTTAAATAATGATTCAGTATATGATATTTAAATTATGAAAAATGTTTACATAATAAAATTAGTATTATATATGTTTTATAATTCATATAATATCATATATTTAAAATTAAAATTCTGTATAATAATAAATACTTAAGAGTTCATATTGGCATGAATTTAAAGTATTTTTATTCAAAATTTTGAAATAAATGTGAAATAGTTCATATTGAATTTAATATAAAATATTTATATTCAAATTCATGGAATGTATAAAATGTTAGAGTTAGAATAATAAAATTATATTTTATCTATGAAGTATTCATAAATATTTATCTTTTGTTTAAATATATGAATTGTTCATTTTTTTAAACATTTTATTCCCTAATATATTCATCTTTATTAAATTGATTATGAAATGTGAATATTTTGTATGCTTTAGTTTATTTGTTAAACTTCTTAGAAACATAGTCTTGAATTATATAATAGGTATGATAATGAATTTATATTTTCATTTACCTTGTACTCAATTTATTAATGAAGTTATGAACTTGAATTTAGTTTTTGAATATAGTTTTTTTACTACTTGTTAGAGTTATGATGAATTGTATTCTATTTTGAGTAAAGTTTCCCTGGGTAGAGGGACTTTGGGTGAGATTGCCTACCTACCTAGAGGATTATTCCTTTTCTAGGACAGTGAAAGGGGTTATCTTTCCATCACTATGGGCTTACTCATATAGATATTTTCAATCTCATATAACTCTATACCATTATATTAAATGTTCATGTAACTTATGTATATGATGCATTTGGATTTGTATGAATATGTTTTACTTATAATTTTGGGTGAGTAACATAAAATTGTGGGTTGTGTAAAGAGTTACACATCAATATGGTTTGAACATATTGATTATGGGTAGGTAATATAATTCCAAAATAAATTAATAGAAACATGCATACATAAAAGGAAATAACATGAGATAAGATTTTGAGATTAAACTCCACTTCAAATAATAAGTGTGATATTACCTCCAAATAGACACTTATCAGGACCTCGATTATCTAACTAGGTATTTTCATGCTAAATCCAGGTTCCCCTAGTTTATCTTGTGGAAGGAAAGAAAGTAATAAGTTAATAAGGATTTTCTTTTCTAGTAGATTAATTTATAAAATAGGTTCCCCTAGATTATCCTTGGTTAACTTTTTTATCATGTTTCCTTTGGGTAATACTTAGCTAAGAATCCCTAAAAGAAGGATACCAAAGGAATAGAGTTGATTTTAACCTTATGATGGATTTTAGAAAGGGCTATCTTCTCAGATATCCAAGAATCATATATGTTATGATTTGGATGATTCCCTACTTAAATAATTAAGTGGTGAGATGAAAACTAAATTAGACTCATTGCATAATAAATATGAATCTTATCCCACTAATAGTTATGATTAATTTTAAAAAATGAGTCATCATTTTTATGGGAGTCCATTTGATTAAAGTTCTTATTAAATGGTTAATAATACATGATACTCATCTGATAAAAGATTCTTTTATAGATAATATCATCATCATTATCATCTATATTAACTTCGTGATCAATACTTGATAAATATAGTCTTAATGTAATTAGGTATTAGGATTGTTAAATTAAGAAAAGTGTTTATACAATATTTTTTATTTAATAAAAGTTTTTACTAAAAATTCTATGTGTTAGGGCAGTTATAATTCAACATGATTGAATTATCCAAGATATACCTGAAGAAGTTTTTGAAACTCCCTAGAATGTACATGCTTTGTATAAATGTTATAGAAATTAAATATTTGGTTTTTAATGGTATGTGATACCGAATGTATATTTTATAAAGTGTTTTAAATATACAAGAGTTAAAAATAAAAGGAAGAATTGATTGAGCTTGTAGTTCTTATTCATCAGATAAAGTAAATAGTTACTACATTGAGGGTTTAAATTATATTTCTTAATAAAAAATAGTTTCTATTCCATAAAAAGATATTTGGAAAGAAAAAAATGTGTAATAGGATAGTGGGAGTATTTTTGGACTTAGAGAAGTTCAAAATTAACAAATAAAGGTTTAAACCAATCTTAATTTAAAGTTTTTTTCACTTAATATCCTAAAAAGTTCAGGATATGTGATTATAACGAAAAATGTAAAGTGATATATTTTATTACCAATTAGAAAGTGTATATCACTATTTCATATATAATTATACCAGTATAAAATTTAGATTTTTATTTTCAATCAATATCCTAAAAGATATTAGGTTATGCGACTATAAAGAAAAATGTAAAGAGTTACATTTAGTTATCATGAAAAATGAAATATACTATTCCTTGAAGGATTTTACTAATAAAAAAATTAAATTACACTTGATATTATAAAATATTTTAGGGTATGGTGGTAAATATAAATGTAAGAGTTATATTTAGTTACCATATTTAACTAATTTTCACTTTATTCTAAAAGAGTTTAGGAGGACTAGTAAACAATAATGTAAATATTTAAATTATTTCAAAGAATATTTTGATGGAATAGTGTTCCAATTATAATGACTATGAAATTAGAAATAGTTATAATTAGAAAACATAATTTGACATCATAACATTTTATGTTTTGAAGCTAAGAAGTTTAAATATGTTTAAGAAGTTGAACAGTTATGAATATGATTCCTAACTCTCGCCATTATTCAAACTAGCTTAATTTATAGATATTTCTCACTAAAGAGTTTAGTGTGAGGGTTTTATCATATGGTCACATAGTGATGTGATTTGGTCATATAGATATGTGATAGAAATTTCATATGATTTAATAAATTAACAAAACCTAGAAAGTGTAGCAAACATAAGAATGATCTAGAAGTTTAATATATATTATATGTTAAACCAGTGCTTGTATTCCATTTTTTTTAATATTCTTAAAGAGTTTAAGAATATTAATATGTAACATATTTAATTAAACTTCCATTTTATCATTATTTATCATTGGCTACATAAATTTTTATATAGATATATATTTCATGAAGTACAATGATAATTGACCTTTCAAATTATGACTTAGATTTTATAAATAACCAATGTTTGTTATTGAGTATCATAGGATATGAAGAAATTATAAGGTTGGAGTGAGTAGTATCCTTGTATAGATATATAGAATATATTCATGATTCATAAGGCGAATAATATGATTTTGTGTATGCATTGGATGGAACACTAAGTATACTACATGGAGGGTCATACATATGTCTTTGGTAGACTAGGGGTGCGTGGATCAAATTTTATTCCCCACTATCTGTTGTTGGAGAGGTAACTATCATGATAACCTTTATATTTTGATACCCTATTTACACAATTCTATATATTAACTTAGTTAATATGATGGTGGTTTGGTATATTTCTGATCATGTCATTAGTTAGATATTAAACAAGATGGGATATGTCCTCTTATATAAAGAGTATTCCATTAGGGATCTTAGTTGAGATAGACTGTGGGAGTGTGCAGACACACTTATATATTGTATATCTATTCGGATAAGGTACATGCAATGTGATTATCCATAAGGATGAAGGAAATGTGGTGTATTCATTGATCAGAAAGGTCTATACTCAGAGAATTGAGAACAGATGGGCTAGCTATATGGGATTTACATGATACGAGTCCCATGGTTACTTGATGTCTTGGAGAAAGAAAAAATAAGAGAATTTATGTTTTCATATTATAAAGAATGGTGTACATAGGTATTGAGTTATTTTTGTTTGATTTTGATTAGACGAGATATATTTATAGCTTGAGTAGCATTGATGATTTTCTATAGGTCACCCTTTGCTTAAATATATGGATCCAGAGATTCATATTTACTGTCAATGCTATAAAGGCCCATGGGGTCACACTTTTTGGTTGACTAAATGAGTATTGATTTTGACTCATATAGTGTCTCTAAAAGTGTTTTAGAGTTAATCCCAAAATGTTTTGGATGGGTATTTACAATGAATTTCATATGATGTGATACAAGGTGAAGTTGATGATATCATTCCAAAAGTGTTTTGGAAAATATCCAAAATAAATTTTGGATATGGTTTTATAAGTTATTATATATGATATAATATAAGGTGAAATGAAAAAAAGTCTATTAGTCTTTAGTTCATGTGGTATATTTAAGGAGATATTCCCTAAAACCTTATTTATGTATATAATGGAATGAATGCAAATCATGATTTACATGAATAAAAGAGTATATCATTATATAATAGCTATTATAATTTTTATTATTGGGTAGTTTTATCAACCAAAAAACTATAATTTAATGAATCATTTCATATGATGAAACATTTGGGAGTTTCATTTCTGTATATGATACATGAGCAAGCTAAATAATCATTTATTAATGCGTTTATAATGCATGAATAAATGAAATTTCCCAAGGAGCATCCTTGTGGATTATATAAACACTTCCATTTGAGGGTAGTTGTGTGTACATGCTTGTAGCTTGGATGAACCTACTTGGATTCTGAATCTATCTTCCATCTTAATTATTTTCATATAGAGGTACAAGAATAATTTAGATAAAATTTTAATCCCACCTAAACATCAGATGATTTAGTGAATCCTGTGGATACACCACAGAGGTGGGATTATTTTATTTCCCACTTTGTGATCTCTCTAAAACTCATCTAAAGGATTTCCAGATTGATTCAGTGGTTCTTCAATGTTATGTACACTAGATTTACTAGATTTATTCATTTTATTATTTTATGAAGTTTTATATTATCTTACATGAATATCCTCATGCAAGGGTCTTTAATTGCTTCTTCTTGATATGATAAATGGTATTAGACTGTAACAAAACCCTTAAAAAATTCCCCTATCCTATATATGATACAGATATATACAGATATGTTTTGGGGACTATGTGTGGATTTATTCTCATATCACAAGGTATGTAGTGATTCCAAGATTATTTCTCTCAATCCCAGCAACAAATCCACCCAATATTCAAAACCCCCCAGTGTATGGTCTCCCTGTATATATCAAGTTTTCTACATCAGTCTCCATACTTAGAAGACATATCTACCATAATAATTATGTGTTTCTTGATTACTATTATCGAGGGATACATAGTGATACTCAAATTCCCTCTTTTAGGCTATATTTTAAATCTTATTATCTTTACTTATAGTGCTCAAACCCTTCTTAATTCAAGATGGGTTTCTTATAATAACATGGAACCGGAGTGAAGGAATCCAATATCGCCTTGAACATGAGATAAATCTATGTAGATACATTATAAGAACTGTATATTTCTTGATTCTAAACTTTAGTATATACAGTTATTTTTAAACCATATAATTCAAATTCAAACAAAAATCACTATCCATTTATACTCCTTTCCAAAGGATCATTACAACCCAACCAAGGTTAGATCAAAATTGGAATACAAACACCATATTTTTTAATATGCCTATATCAAAAACAAAACTTCATTATATGTGTGTTTTAAATCATTATAAATATTTTAGGGCTATTTAAAATGTGAATAATAAACTCTAAATTACACCTATTCTTAGTAATGATATCAATTTCACTATATTCGGCCTTACTAAACATATGCATGTTTTCATACTAAAGATAATTTCCTTTAATATTTATAAATCTTTGAAAAAATTATAGTGGAACTCATTAACTATATATGGTTAGTGGTCCTCCCCAGAACACTTTTCTCTTCTAATTATTACCTTATTAAAAATATTGGTTCATGGTTTAAAATTTTCCAATCCCCATTCAAATTTTATTGGAGGATCTCTATTCTTGAGCCCTATTCGGGTTGTCTTGGAACATCTCCATCAATGGTATAATAATTATAACCTTAAACTATATACAACCCTCTAAAATATTTTATGCTAGAATTGTGATATTTATTCACATTTTTCTTTTATAGATCCTTCCAGATAGTTTGTCTCAATTACTGGTATAAGCAATATGACCTCAAATTCTGGCCACTGCTAGTCAAATATGCATTCCTTTAAATTCCATCCATTAGTGGTCTTAATTGAAAGAACCTTAAACTATAAAAAAATAAAAGGTATGAAACTTATGAGGCACACTATATGATGCTATAAAAATTCAAGTTATACTTGTTGAACCCACTAGTATATGAATAATTTATATCAAATTTTCTACCTTTTCCCTTGTATATGTGATCAAGAAATTTCATGTTATGTCCCTTCACTTGAATATTGTGTTTAATACATGGTGGAACAACATTTTGGGTGCCTAAACCTTTATTTAATTTCCTTTCATCCGTAGGAATACTTTATTCATTAAGATTTTAGAATCCCTAAAAATATTTCATGGCTACCAGTAAAGAGTATATTTGAATCCAAGGAAAATCGCTTCTTAATAATGATATTGGGGTATCTATATTCCTTCCAAATAATTAGATTCATTGTTTCATCATAAAGAGATGGTAATCTAATCTCTATATGTCTCAATTTCATTGTAGTGGAACCCATTATTCAAATGTGACTAGAGGTCGTCCTCATCATGCCAATTTATTACCATTATTTTATAATTAAAATGTGTTAAGTTATTATTTAAATAATTTATCACTTCAATGTTCTAGTATAATTAGAATACCCTATACGTTACACATTTTTGTATCATTCCAACTATCAAATAAAGATTATGGCATCATATTATATAACCTTAAAGGGTCCTAATCACATGTCCCTAAACTGAAAGACATGATGGTTCAAGCACCATATCCTTAAATTATGTGAATCAACCTATCAGAAGGTCTGCACTAGCACCAGGACCATCATTTATGTCATATTTTTTATTTTCCCATTTTAATATAGACTATATAATCCTTTTTTTGGTCAAAGATATATATCGTTAACCATCAATATTGGTCCCGAAACTATGACCTTAAACTCTTTTGAACCTTTCCTCAAGATCAATAGTATTTTTAGTGATGGGATCTTTGTTCTTGTAAGTTTGACTCACCCATGCTTCTATGAATACCACCTTACCTTTTGGTCACATCCTTTTGACCTTAAACATTATCTATACTGGTTTGGATTTTGATACCTTAAAATAACCACATAAATATAAATAACACTCACTATTTTGAAAACACACAAAGGGTGACCTAGGAAAAGTCTGGTCTCTATTCGCTGATCGTGTATGTCATGTGACTTGAAAAAAATCGATCATTTAGAAAGAAAAAGGAATACAAAAAGTTTATCAAGTTGAAAACCCATGAAGAAAAACTTGAGAAAAATAAAAATTCTTCCATGATAAGCCTCCCCTATTTGAGTATTTGAAAAAAGTCAGGGTGAAAAAAATAAGACATAAAGATTATGGGGTCCACTAAATAACCCTAAAAAAAGTCAAGTTGTGTTCTCTATGTCTCTCAGCTTAGGAAAAAACTAGATCACCCTTTTATTCCCTTTCATATACTAGTTAAGATAACTTTGAAAATTACACAAAAGTGTAATCTCATGGGTACTAAATCCCTTCTGAACATGAAAATCCTCATTTTAAGTTATATTTTAATGGTTTTCATTATGTTGAGTCATTAAAAATCTTAGCCTCTAATCCTTCAGTTAGGGATCAACCTCATGATAGGAAGGACATGACTTTAGTATAAAAGTTAGAAATCCTCATATAGTTGTCCATTTTCACAGAGAAACTCTTAGTTATGGATGTACTTCACCTATTTATAGAACTCAAATGGGAAATCATTAAGTCCCTTTTTTCCTAAAGATTTTTAAGCTTATGCTGCTAAAATAGAGGAATATTGTGAAAAATCTAATCACGTTGAGTGTCACATAGTCATATATATTTTAGAATAAAATCTGGATACTTCTATAGAAGGAAACATTAGGAACTTGTATATATTTAGTAATACGGATGAAATTGATTTTAGTCAATAATTGATTGATAACAAATATATAGTTAATCTTATACAAGTATAGACTCTTTAACGCTTGGGATAAAATGTGGTTGAATTTTCCCCCTTTGACCTAATGATATAAGGGTATGGAAAGAGTGAGAAAAAAAATTATTAGAAAAATCAATATTATAACCTAGTTTGGAGACCTCGTCACCATATCTATGTTTATAGTTTCATGAAAATACAAAGCTTTCAACGTTTTTTGGGAAGGTCATGGTTTGATATGCACATGACAGTTCCCTTATAATACCATCAGTGCCTCAAATACTCTGTAAATGGAAAATTCAAGGTGTTTTATGGTGATATTGACCCTTTTAATTCATGAAAATATTAATATATATATATATATGAAATATTCTATAAAATGGGGAAAAAGAAGCCTGTGGTAGATGACACCATATGGGTCACTACCTATAATTGTATGGAAATAGTTCCCCTCAATCTATGAAGTGAAAATAGTGAACAATACACATTTCCCATCAACCAAATCGAGTTAGTATCACTTGATTCGAGTATTTATTGGTTCATAAAAATTCCATTTGTGATTTAGAAGCTTCTGATCACCTTATTATCATATGACGGTTAGGTGAATGTAACCAATGAGTGACCATCTCTAGAAAATGAAACGAGAAACATTCCATATATTCAAATCAATATCACTTTAAAATGAATTTACATGAATGGAAGACTAACCAATATCCAAAACACACAAAAAAGTATTTTCAATCAAATAGACCTCAACCCTCAAAGGAGAAAGAAAGAATGGGACCTGTAAATATTTATCCTCATCCTCATGATATCAGTATCATTCACCAATCAAGTTATGTGGATGATAGATAAGATCTTGATGAAGATAAAAACACCAATAATAATTATGTCCCCACAAATCCTCTAAATCTTAGTATATCAGTGCAGCTTTTCCACTACGTGAAATTGAAGAGGAAGGGATGATATCCTAAACTGCTTTGGTAATAATTCCTCCATATCAGTATCTCTATAATCTAAAAATACCCAATTCTATTTTTATTTATCCTAAAAAGATCTTCTATACTCCACCTCATATAATTATAGGACATAGGAAGGAGAAGAATAATATCTTAGAGATTCCCCTCCAGTATTAAAGGAAGGAATCCCAACTGATGTTGATGAAATTAAACAAGTGAGTATGGGTACAAAGGAGGACATGTAACCTATATTGATCGGCACCTAAATGTCCCTTGAATAATAAAAGATATATATTTCATTCATTAAAATATATTAGGACATAATTGCTTAGAATCACACCAAAATAACTAGGTTGGATCCTGATGTGGGTACCCATCATTTGGGTCTACTGGAAAAACACTATGGCTATAAACATGTATATAAGAGAATTCACCAAACCCATGATTCCAAGGTAGAAGACAAAGTTAACATGACCAAAAAATCAAACTTAATTTTAGATGTCCAATAATTGAAATGTATCATTAATATCATTATAATAAAGGAAAATGATGTCCAAATAAAGATGTACATTGAATTCATGGATCTCAACTAAAATTTATCGAAGGATGAATTCTCAGTTTAAATCCTAGATTTATTAATAAATGAAATTACTGGATTCTAGGCCCTCTACTTAATTTATGGGTACTTCATGTTAAATTGGATATGGATTTATCTTGAATATTAAGATTCCAACACCTTTAAGGTACCCCAAGGGGTGAATTTCTATCAAGAAATTCCCTTCATCTTAAAGAATAATAGTTCCACATATCAATGTGCCAGAAATCATATATTAAAGTCTTCACAAGTTAAAACTATAAAATGTTACATGGATGATTTAGTGATTATGTATCATCTGTTTCATGATCATCTTACCTATTGTGATACAATTATCAACAAACTGCAACAAACCAACCTAAAAATGAATCCACTAAAATGTGATTTTTGTGTAACATTATAAAAATACATTATCTATATATTATAAAATCATGAAATAAAGGTTGAACTTGAAAAATACTAAGTCAATACTTGATATTACTCTACCTAGAAACCTAAGAGAGTTGAGAGGGATTTACTGGAATCTCACCTAAATCATGAAATGAGAAATAATATCCCCTTATAAAAGAGATTTATCCATTTGGGAGATATATTTCTTTGGATATTCCAAGGTTATAATAACCTGTATCTAGAATAAATCTATCATAAAGCAAAACTATGCATAATTGTATTCTTGTAACTTATAGATATAAAGTGATGGTCAAATTATTTATTTCACTCGTAATAAAAAATTATTTTGTCTTATTTCTATTACAAAGACAATTATTAGATCATGATGGGTTCATAGAAGTCCTAACTATATGATTATAAAACACATATCATGAAAGTCCCAACTTCACGACTTTAATCTATATAGAACTATTTCATTTTCACGTTAAATAAAACTGAACAGAATATGGTATACCATATATGATGTCTTGAACTAACAAATATTGTCTATTGATGAGCCCTATTTCACTTACATGAGATCTGTATCCATATAGAAGTTCCTAGTTCATATTCTTCCCCATTTTATAATTTTAATTGTGAATAAAAATGCATCATTCAATAAGAACTACATGTGTCTTGATACACATAGAATGATATATATAGTGTTTCTTGATTATTTTATCCTAGTCCGAGCCACAACCTTCTTTTCCACAACTAGTTTTGTTTTAGTGATGAGAACCATCCTCATTCTTGTTGGGTTTCCCCCTCTCTTATATAATAATAGATGTCTTCATTTATATTATTTAGATATTTATAAATAATATATTTTATAAGAACCGTGTTTCGATTGATTCTTGTTATCACAATATATATAGTAACACATGGATCACTTATCTTGGCCTCAACCATAAATTCGAATCAACCCCCACTGTTTTAGTTTCTAAACTTCCACCCATTCACATTAGGTTTTCCATCATTTCTTATCATTAAAAAAGGGTTGTTTCATTTTGTACACAAACCAAATATATGTGAAACATTATATATATTATTATTTTTTATAATTGCCTTAAACTATGTGGAATCTATATCCTTATCATATTATGTTAAACTACAAGACATGCAGTCTCTCCTGCATAACCTTAAACTTATTATAGAATCCCATTCAATGAGGCCAATATTTTTTTTATGAACAACCCAAATTTATATAATAGTATCCAAATTATGAATCCTTATCTTGGGATGTATACAAAAAAATTCCTCCCTATTTAAGAGTTTGATCTGTAAATGGATAATTTCTTAGAACTACATATTTCTTGATTACTACCACCACCACTCATGTAGTGACACCCATATAATTAATCTTGGGCCAAGACATAAATTCTATAAACTCCCTCTTCATCCAAGTATGGGCCTCTCCATTCACATCAGGTTTCCCCCAATTACCCATATAATAGAAACTCATAAAAACTACACAGGTCTTGATTATTATCATCATAGGATATATAGAGGTTCCCAGTTCCTTATTCATGGGTCTAACTATGAATTCCAACCAAATCCCTACTTCATATTAATGTTTGTGATTTCTTACTGTTTGTGATTTAAAATTCATGTTGTAACTTCTGGATACATAATGTTTGAAAAATTATTTATTTCACTCCCAATAAAAAAATATTTTTCTTATTTCTAGTACACATACAATTATTAACTCCTGATGGGTTCATAGAAGTCCTAACTGTATGATTATAAAACACATAACATGAAATTCCCAACTTCATTACTTTAATCTATAGAAAACTATATCATTGTAACATTAAATAAAACTCAAAATAATATGGTATACCATACATGATGTCTTTAAATAACAAGTATAGTCTATTGATGAGCCCTATTTCACTTACATGAGATCTATATCCATATAGGAGTTCTCAGTGCATGTTCTTCTCTATTTTATAATTTTAATTGCAAATAAAAATACACTATTCAATAAGAACTACATGTGGATTTATTCTTATATAATGAGATACATAGTGATTCTTGATTCTTCTATCACAGTCCTAGACACAACCTTTATTTCCACAACTAGTTCTGTTCTAGTTATTAGAACCTTCATCATTCTTATTGGGTTTCCCCTCTCTTAGATAATAATAGATGTCCCCCTTTATATGATTTAGATATTTATGGAGACTACATTTTATAATAACTATGTTTAGATTTATTCTTGTTATCATAAGATATGTAGTAACACATGGATCACTTATCTTGGACTCATACATAAATTCTAATCAACCCTAACTATTTTGGTTTCTAAACTTTCACCCATTAACATCAGGTTTTCCATCCTCACTCAACATTAAAAAAGGGTTTTTTTATTTTGTACACAAACCAGATCTATGTGAAACCTTATATATATTATTCTTTTTCGAATTACCTTAATCTATGTGGAATCTATATCCTTATCATATTATGTTAAACAAAAAGACATATGGTCTCTACTATATGACCTTAAACTTATTATAGAATCCAATTCCATGAGGCCAATATTTTCCTTATGTACAAGCCAAATTTGTGTAATATTCTCCAAATTATGAATCATTATCCAGGGATGTATATGAAATTCTTCCCCTATGTAAGAGTTTGATCTATATAGGTATCATTTCTTAGAACTACATGTTTCTTGATTCCTAAAACCACCACACATGTAGTGACACCCATATCATTAATCTTGGGCCAATCCATAAAATTTATAAACTCCCTTTTCATCCTTGTATGGGACTCTCCATTCACATCAGGTTTCTCCCAATGACCCATATAATATAAATTCTTAAAAAATACATGTGGCTTGATTATTTTCACCATATGATACATAGTGGTTCCAATATTATTTTTCCTAAGCCGAACTATGAATTCCAACAAAATCCCTACTTCATCTTAATTTTTTTTATTTCTAATTCATGTTGTAGTTCCCTCAAGGATTCTATTACTGAGATGAAGAAATCTTATTTTTATGCATTAGAAAAGTTTTAACAAAGCACTCATATAAAGGAACTTTTCATATGAAGTTAAATTTTAGAAAAAAAATTCTTTTTCCCATGATGTTATACTTCATGACATATGGTCCTCCCTATATGAACATAAACTTGTTAGAGTGGTCTATCCCACATAACCCTGATTTCCTTTCATGAGAGTTAGATCTATGTAAGGATACCTGACAAAAGATTTCTTTATCTACATACCTATACTAGAATAAAATGACTTTGTCCATAAGTACTTTTTTCCAGTGACTGGGATCATAATTTTTATTAGGTTTTCTTCACCATATATACAGTAAGAAATTACCCTGGGTATAAGCTATAAAGCGTCTCCGGATTCCAATTCCATTCTTAGATAAAATGATTACCTCCTACATTTGGGATATATCGATGTATAGATTGTTTTGAAAATATGTGTGGATTTATTCTCATATAATGAGGTATGTACTGATACATAGATTATTTCTCTTGAGTACAACTATAAATCCAGTCAATATTTAACCCCTCATAGTGTATGATCTATCTATTCACTTTGGGCCTTTCTATATCAGAATTTACACTCAGATGACATATATTTTATAAGAACCATGTGTGGATTGATTCATATTATTTCAGGATATACAGTGACACCAAAATTCCCAATTTAATCCCTATTTTAAATACTATTATATTTATTTTTGGTACTCAAACCCTTCCTCATTTAGGTCATGTTTCTTATAAAATCCTGGAACTGGAGCATAACCATCCAATATCCCATTACACATGAGATAAACCCATGTAGAGACTTTATAAGAAATATATATGGATTTATTTGTATTACTTCATGATATTTAGTGATGTTTGAACTATATAATTTAAATTCAAACATGAATCATTATTCATTTATTCTTCATTCCAAATGATAATTTCAACCCAACCAGGGTTGGATTAGATCTGGGATACCTCCACCACCTTTTTAAATATACCTATCTCACAGCCACACATCATTCTTTGAGTGTTTTGAATCATCATAAATCTTTTACAGCTATCAAAAATGGGAATATTTAACTCTAAGGGAAACCTCTTCTTACTAATGATATCAGTACCACTATATATGGCCCTCTTAATAAAAGGCATATTTTCATCCTAAGTAGAAGAACCTTTAAAAAACATAAACCTTTGAAAACATTATAGCAGAACATGTTAATCAGATATGGTAAAAATTATTCCCCAACATACTTGTCTTGTATCATCATTTCTTGATTCAAACACCTTGGGTCATGATTTAAAATTTTCCCATTCCCCATTCAAAAGGTATTGGGCGCTCTTAGTTCTTAAGACCCATTTAGGTTGTCATGGAACATATATATTAATGGTATAAGCACTATTAACTTAAATTATATGCACCCCTCAAAGACAATTTATGTTGGAATGGAGTTCTTCATTGACACTGGGGTTTTTGAATATTTTCTATATAGAGTGTCTCACTTATTGATCCAAGATATATAACCTTAAATTACACCCATTATTGGTCAAATTTATTTGACTTTAAAAACTATCCCTCAACTGTATGAATTAACAGAACCTTAGAATTTAAAAAAATAACAAAACATGTGAGTCCAACCATATTACCCTAGAAAAATTTGATCCATACTTATTGGACCCATTGATATATGAAAAAGTTAGAGAAAATTTATACCTTTTTCCTTACACATGTTATAAAGAAATTTCATGTTATGTATCTTCACCCTAACAATGTGTTAAATACATCGTTCCATAACTTTTAGGGTTTCCAAACCCTTCTTGTGTGTCCTTTCATCTATAGTCCAACTTTATTACTCATGTTTTTTGAATCCTCACAAATGTTTCATGGATATCAGTAAGGGGTGTATTCGACTCCAATGGACACCACTACTTGGTAATGATATTGGTGTCTCCATATTCAGATCTACTAATTAGAGGAATATTTTTATCCTAAGGATAAGTTACTATAATCTATAAATGTCTAAATGAAATTTCAATCAAACCAATCATTTGAATTTGGTAAGAAACCATCTTTAAAATACATATATTTTCCCAATTATTTCTTAATTGAAATGTTTTAAGTTATGATTTACATATTTAATCACCATATTATTCAAGTAGAATTACAATACCCTCTATGTTACACATTTATGCATCATTAAAAATCTCAAAGTAAGATTATGAAATCAAATTATTTAACCTTCATTAGTCCTCATCACATGCCCCTAAACTACTTGACATGATGGTTTAAGTTTCATGACCTTAAAATAAATTTATCCATCTATCAGATAGTATATACTAGAATCAAGACCATCATTCATGTTGGGTTTTTATTTACCCCTTACCATATTGAATATAACATTATTTTATTTTTTTGGTCAAATATATCTATCCTTAAACATAAAACTTAGTCACAAAACTATGAACATAAACTACGTGAACTTTTCCTAAAGTTCATCTACATTTTTTAGAATGGGATATTTACTCATGTCAGGTTTGAATCATCCATGTTGGAATTTATACTGCCTTACCTTTTGGTCAAATTTTACCAAAATTAATAATTAGATATTTTAGTTTGTCTTGGAATACCTTCAACTAACCAAAGAAATAAAAATAACACCCACCAGGTTGAAAACACCCAAATGGTGACTTGGAAAAAAGTCGGGTCTTCACTCACTGGGCATGCACCTCATGTGACTCAGAAAAAAATCAATCATTTAAAAGAAAAACGAATATTTTTTTCAAGTTGAAACCCCATAAAGGGAAGATTCAGGAAAATTAAAAAAATTCTCTTTAACCCTCCCCCATTTGAGGCCTTGAAAAAGTTAGGGTAAATAAAATAAGACATAAAGCTTGTGGGGGTTTACTAAATGACCCTAGAAAAAGTAAATTCATGTTTTCTATGTATCTAGACCTAGGAAAATGTTAAATCATGTTGTTATTTAATTTTATATTTTTTTTATATAACCTATAAAAAATACAAAAAGGTTTGATTTTACAGTACCAAATACCTTCTGAACATTAGAATCATCATTCCAAGATTCTCCTTCATAGTTATGCTAATTCATTCCAAATCTCATATCTAAATAGATCAAATTAGTGTATGGGGCTGGTAGATGTGCTTCCATATTTATCCCACATATATATGTTCAAAATAATATAACAAATAAGAAATCATATCTCATATCCACGTGAGATAATCTTAGTATTTGGTGATGGTATAAATGTATCAATATCCAGCCTTCCAATATCTGTCTAATTTAACAAGCTCAAGAGAAACAAATCTTTATTCGTTTCCTCTCAAGACTCTCCTTGGTTTATAGTGATGGTATATATGCTACCATATCCATCCAACCTATACTCATATAAAGGAACATGTATGAAAGATGATGGATTTATCTATATTTCATTTTAACTCAAGAAGTTGAGGATCATGATTGACTTAATAAATTTTAATTTTTCATTCATATGTATTATGTTATATTGGGGTTACCCTTTGATAGTTCCACATGTTGTCATGAATTGATGACCATGATGGAATATAAACTAGAAAATTGATAATTTTTGGAAATAATGAACTTATTAACTGATTAGAATATGATAAGAACATCTATAATTTGGATTCTCTCCCTATAATTTCATATAAAAAAGATAAATATAATAATTTTTGATTAGATGAACTTAGTAAGTTGGATAATATTTGATGACATCCACTAATTTACAATTGGAAATCTTCTCACTTGATAGATTTACCCACAACTAGAGGGTGTGTATATTTGATATGAGAAGTCAATTATCAGTTCTTATGCATCAAGGTCTTTATTCCAATGATCACATCCAATAGTTATTATTTTAAATTTTAAATTTAAGAGTCATATTCTAAAAGATATATGGTTTTAGAGGCCACCCAATCATGAATATATGATTCATCAATTATCATCAAATAAGAATATTTGGTAGCTTTATATATGGACTATGCCTAATAGTTTGTGTTGTCAAAATAGTAGAGGTCTCTTTCGTGGGATACCAATTAATCTTGGATGAATAAGGCATAATAAATGATATAATGAATGTTTTGGTAGTCAAATACACCAAAAAAATCCATAAAAGAGTTGTTGAAGGATCTCTATATTATATACAATCTCCTGCAGCTAAGTCTTTATGATAATATCATAGACTTGGCACTAATTCCACTTCCCCACTACCCAATTATCAACAATGAAGTTAGGATTCAAACTCTGGTCACTTGATACCATGGGAATACAATCTATGTTAGATTTCACCACAAAGGAACTTAGTCTATACTATGTGATATGTATGGAAGATTTTTCATCTACCAATTCCTAATTAGTTTAAGGGACTAATTTAGTAGAAGAATCCCAAATTTGTGGATCTCTTATTACTGAAATTAAAAAAATTGATACCAACAATATAACTAGAAATATCATACACTGATACTAGATATGATTATATTTTAATATAAAGGGGACCTGAGGTTGAATATTTCCCATGATACCTCAGATATTTTTGTATATAACCCTTTGATTTGAAGATTTACTCCATGGTAATCTCAGGTAATAGGACCCAATTTCTAGTGGTTTGTTTACCCGCTATACTAGCTATCTTAATGTTTCATCAGGGTAATTCTCTACCCAGGTCTTAGCACAATCAGATGATAGATTTATGGGATCACCAATGAGTCATAGTGTAACATAATAAATTTTATATTCTCATGTCAGCATTAACCAAATTCAGAAAATGATAGCAGGATTTCATTCAATCCTAACCCTAGTGAAGGGTAATAGAGAAATCCTCTAAAAATATCTAAACTAACATAAACATTATTAATCGGTATAAGGATCATATATAACCATATCATCTACTCATGGAACCAGAAACCAATACTAAAATGAAATAATAAAGGATTTTTCATTTAGGGTATCACTATAATTATCAAAAACTATCCTAGAAGGTGGTCCATAACAAGTGAAGGTGAAATTTGAAGGGTATCTTAGCATGCCAATTAACTCACTATTGTTTAGATACATTATATAAACATCAATAAAGTTGAGTAGCCTAGGGTGATATTTTTAATTATTAATTAATACAATGTTTTAATATTCATATTATTGGGAGTGTTCTACAACCCAACCATATAGGAACTTGAACAACCCAATTATTCAATACAAGTCCCTCCCCTCTTATAGGTGATAAATGGTATTGATATATTAATAGGTTGAATTTTTTCAAAAAAAAATATTTCATCACTATGGTAATATCCTTGATGCCTAGGTGGGTGTACATAGTAGGGAAAATAAACCCACTCAGAAACATGTATTTGAACCCCACTAGTCAAAAAATAGATGATATTCTTGGATAGACCGTGTACCCCCACAAAATATACTAGCACACTTCCATGGTTTCCAAATATAAACCATAAATATTCATGGATTATAGATTGGGAAAACTAATTTATTTCATAATCCTTAACCATGGTCCACTAGGTTGAAGGAAGATATATACAAATTCTATAAAGGGAATGATTGAGTGGGGATATGGGTACTTCCTTAGTGTTATCTCTATTTTAATTAATAAACCAATCTCAATAAGAGGATCCTATTTCATATCCCACTAAAAATTAATTTCAGGAAGAAATTTATTATACATCTTTGAGAGGATTGGTATCCCTCTTCGGTGCTAGATTCCCCAAAAACCAATATGTTCCTCACTGTGTGGTACATGAAAGGTGTTGTTACCCATACACTAATGACTGAACAATTTTGGAATAAGTTTAGTTGGTTAATACATTATAAATTGGGAGATCCATATTATAATGTTTAGATCAACTACTTATAATTTCCTAGAAAATTATACACAATTTTGATATACCCAAAAAACTTAGGCCCACTCATTAGAGAAGCTTCCACTGGGGAATAAATCCCACTTTGGACCCCATCATTCATTTGGATTATTTAGTGAGATGTTTAAGATGTATGATTAGTTTTAGTAAATAGGTTGGTGAAATTGATCTTGGTTACCCAGTGTTAATGGATATCTATCTAGGAGGAAGGAACATCCTTGATGCACCTCTGAAATAAGTTGAACTTTGGTGGATATATTTTCCTAGATATATTCTATAGAATACAAGGACCATGTCGATGGACTTCTATGATTAGTAATAGATACCAATATGTTATCTTACATCCAAAATATGTGGGAATCCTATCGTATAGCTGATATCCACAAATATTTATTATGAGAAAATTATTTAGGGATTCATTTTATGGAATGAAATTATACCAATATTTAGCATTGATATTCCGTCTGATGGTAGCCATTATTTTAGCCACAATCATAGAGTAAGAAATATGAGTAGATCCAAGAGATATTGTCTTCGTAAAAAATTATGGTGGGGTTTTCAAAATTTATAAATTAAGAAAATATAGAGAAGTGGTGGAGTTGTATTTCCACCTAGAACTCACATGTACATTGTACCATATAGAATCCATGTGATAAGAAAATAACATAGGTACTACACAAGTAGTGAACAGTATAAGCACTGCGTGAATGACAATATGCACAAATCAATACCCACATAAGAGGTGCTTCATGAAATAGGTTTATTATTAACTCATTTTATGAAAGTAAATGAATCTTGAAATATGGTCAGGTCATCCATAGAGGTTCCAATTTACAAATCATGACTCAACCATACATGAGTAGTAATTTATGAGAGACTATGCATGGATACTTTTTTTGGAGTAACTATAAACAAGAGGTTGTTAACAGTTTTTTTGAGTAATAATTTGGGAAGTTATTCATTCTTAAGGCAAGATTTATTATTCATAAATAAAAATTTAAGAAAATAAAAGGGTATTAGGTTGAATTATATATGGGGTACCTATATATGGACCACCTAAATCTCATGTGGGCCATTTTACTTCCTCGGAATTGTCTCATCTTCATGATGATAAGACCCCATTTTGATGAGGGTTGTTTATTGAGGCCAATAAAATATCCAATGAGAGATAAAAGTAAAAATTAAATAAAATAAACATTTTTACAATAAATTTATTAGTTTTTGGAGTTTCCACATACTTCATAAACTACACATGTACACAGAAATAAGGAAGTGATTTATAAGTGCCTTCATGGTGTCTTCATGGGTGCCAGGAGTTTAGGGTAGTGAGGTGAAGCCCCTATGTAACCTCCTAGTCACTGTATGTATTCCAATCATACGTGATTCAAATATTTAAATTTCATTCCCCCACAAGGCTCCTTAATGGGGCCACGTATATATTTCATGATCATGAACCACCTTCACAGTTATCTCCCACTTATTTTCCATATAATCCTTAAATGGCTGCTAATTTTGAGAAGGTAGTTATTTAAATATTTCTATAAATACCCGAAATATCCATTTTAAGAAGGGATATATTTTTTGGGGTGGATTTTATAGACTTTAGAGGACTTTTGGTTGGATGGAGAATAAATTTTCTATATTTAGAGTGTTATCCCCTTTAGTTAATAAGTGAATATTCTTTTCAATAATATAATCATCCAGGAAGGAATATCAAGGTAATTTCTAATACAAACTAAAAAATAAGGCAAAAAACAAAAGGGGAAGTTGTGAGGTCTCTACATAAAGGCTCATCCATGAGGTAACCATGTGAATTTCCTTTGAGAGGTATCCTCTATGAGGTTCCTTCATGAGGTATCCTTTGTGAGATTCCTTCACAAGGGTGTCTCCATAAGGCTCCCCTAGGAGAATTCCTTGTGAGACTACTCTATCAGTACTCCTTCATAATATCCCTTCAATGAGCCATATCCATGAGGCACTGTACCCAAAGGCTATCTGTGAGCTCCCTTCATGGATACCCATTCACAAACTCCGTTTGTAAGGCTCCTCTATGAGCTCCCTACAGACCCAACCTTTGGCATAGTCCATACATGCTATATTCCCCCTTCATGAAATGTATTTATAATATTTTTAATGGGTCCTTATAGGTTTCTCCTTGACCTCTTCCAAATGGGAGTGGTTTTATAAGGATTTTAGGGTTTAGGGTTGTTTGGTTTTTAGTTTTGGGTTAAGGCATTAGGGTTTAGGTGTTAGGGATTAGGGTTTATGGATTAGTTTTTAGGGTTCAAGGTTTAGTTTGTTGGGTATTAAATGTTTTTAAGGGATGTTTACATGGTGTGAAGGGTTTTGGATGAGTTTTTAGGGGTTTTAATGACTTTTAAGGGTGTCACATTGGGTTTTAAGGGTATTATAAAGGTTTTAACGATTTTTTGAAGCATTTGGTCTATCCATGACCATTTATCAAAGAAACTCATATGTGGGTAAATAGGATTCCAAAACACATTTTATCATTCTAGTGTTATCCACCTATGTTAGTTCTGTCGAAATTACCATCTTGGCTTCCTTTCACCAAGATCAATGACCCAAAAAAATATTCCAGTGAGACCTCCTGCATGACCTCCTAATATACGTGGTTAGTCTATGAACATAGGCATGCACCCATTTAACCATGCATTACCTTGATAATAGGGACCTCTAAAAAATAATCTAAAATGTATTGGATTATTGGGGTGACAATAATCATGTATCTTCTTATTAATGAGGATCATTATTGCAAGGGTACCAATGAAACCTTCCCTCAATCAATATACTAATCTTAGCTGCTGGCGTTTTGAGTTGGCTAATAAAATCCACTCCATTGTTCATGAAAGTATGGGTATCCTCCCAAGGTATAGGCCCCAACCATATTTGTATTGATGAATTCATCATTTGGATTCATCACTGATCTAATGACATCTATAAATGGAAATCTGATTCCTAAGACCCAACCTTTTCCACATAGGGATACATTCCTCATGAGTCCAACTTTTCTTCCTTTTCTAGCCCTGAATCAGTGGGAAGTGAATATATATATGGCCCTCCTATTAGGTGTAATCCCCAACCCATCTCTTAGGAGACTCTTATTAAGTGGATATATATATAATCCTTGTCACATGACCTTAAAATGTACACTATGTCCTATTAAGTGAAACTAAACCATGCATGTTCTAACTCACTTCATAGGGATACATAGGAAGCACCTATCATGGGCTTAATCCCAATTCCAGAACACTAACCACCTCCCTAAGTGGCGATAAACATCAGAGTTCCCAACCATACAGCTTTAAACTGTAACATAATCAATAAATAAGAGAAATATGGATAACTTCTTATATATATTCATAGAAACATCCATAGATAACCTATGATATATATAGATTATCCCATATATGAAAAAACTTTATTATATAAAGATGTCCACATTGATGTATGATGATGACCGATCATTAGCATTGTGGTAAATAGTCACATACAGAAATTTTGGAAAGATTATTGAATATTAATTAAATAAATAATAGGGTTATAATGTGGGGGAATTATCCCCCCCCTAAATTGTGTGGTGGGCCTTATTTTCTATCATCTTGACCAATGCACCGCTTGAGGTGTCACTGTTAAAGTTTAAGTGAAAACGTGCCTTTGAAAGATGGTTTGAATCAACTGAAAACACATATTAGTATTGTGAAAATCAGAAATAGAATGGTTAATGTGAAATCCTTTAACCTTGAATTATTGATCTAGATTGCAAAATTAAATTGAAAATAGTCATCTTTTCATTGCTAAATTAAAATAATATGTATTAATTAGAGTGACCTCTATTTTTTTTCTATACATTGAATATATTTATATCTATTATAAACATAGGAATGTCAAGAAGAAATAAATAGATTAAAAGATAATAATCATAGAGCACACTACCATTACCATCACCTATAATGGAACTAATTGATTACATTATACTAGATATAATTTGTGAGGCATTAGATTCTATAACTACTAATTCTAGTTCACCATCGGATACACCTCATAAAGGATATCAATTGGTTACTCATTCATCAAGGGGTTATTAGGGAGTTACATTATTCTTATGTATATCATTATAATAAAAAACCATATAATTTTTCTTATGTGTTTAATTCATTTATCAAACAGATATAAATAACAGCATAAGAAGTAAAAATAGGAATACATTGGATATATGGGACATGAATGAATGTAAAATTATCAATCCATTTAATGATTTTAGGGTGCCTATTAGTGATGCTACCATAATATATAGACATATTATTAGGAAGTTTTCTTACAAGAAAATGTGTCTTTCCGTCAATTATAAATATTCAAAGCATATTACTATGTCTTGGAAGAGTGAGTTCATTGAAAATAAAATAATTGTAATATCAATTTAACATTAATTTATGATTTATTTAAATTACAAGATTACATTTATTAATATACATATAAATTATTATGTTTTTTATATTTTTTTTCATTTTGATGTACCTAAATCTATTTCATTACCATGGACCTTGAAACTATTAGGTAAGAAATTTAGAGACATTAAGTGTAGATTATGAAATTATTTTAATGACACATCTCTAAGCACTTAAAAGATGTATCAAAAAGTCTCTGAAGGGAAGTCTTGTGAGCATTGAAAGTTATTTATTGACGTGAAAATGGATTCATATCATGATGAATTATATGATTTCATAGTAACTTATTATTATAAGAAACAAAATTATAATTTTTATCAATTTTACCATTTTCCTTGGAAATATATAAATAACATACAATAATTCATAGGAAAAAATAATTTCTTAGAACCCAATTTTGTAGATTTTGTCTAGGAAAATATTAATCTTGGTTGTATTTTATTCTTCATTATTTATATTTTTATAATATACTTGAATTTTTTTTAACTTTATATATACATACATTTTTTTAGAAAGGTTAAGTAATTAGGTCGCCCAATTAGATGAATAGATGTGTGGCTTTCAATTCATCGGGGGCTAATGCTAATTTCATGAATGAGCCTACTAAATACATTGGGGTATACATTTCTAATTATAACTTTTTTTATTACTATTATTAATTTAAGATAACTAATTAAATATTTATCAATATTGTTGTTTTTTAGGATAAAATGAAAGAATCTTGATATGAAAACCCTTCATAATAAACATCATTTCTCAGAACGATGTAGATTTTAGATTTTTAAGGAAAGTTTGTCCTGAGCATGTTCAATGGATGGGTTCTGGATTAAACACAACAAATTTATTGAAATCTATAAGATATCTATCAATACTATACCATCTTTTAGGGGTTCAAGTAGTCCCATTAATTGAAAAGTAAAGAGATAATTTAACCATAGATAGAAAAGGTCAAATAACATGAATCTGATAGGAAGGCACAAGATTAATGATGGTTGACAATGGGAATTACTTTAGTTTTAGTATTCAAGATGATGATGGGTACAATTCCAAAGGAAATTTACATTATTATAGTGAACCCCATATAGTAGTTTCTAATATCTATATTATTTGAATTAGTTCCCTAGAACCAACTACTTTTTACTTTAGATTTCTTATATATTATTTAATTGGAATATTAATAAATAGATTATCACATATTGATTGTTTTTCAACATATAATTAATGAGACAATATCCCAGTGTATCGGTCACATTAAAAGGTCATAGCAGTTCCCCTCTACGATGAGAACCTTGAAATTCCATGAAGATACTCTTAAAATTAATTATATTGTTAAATAACATTCTAGGAAGGGGAACATAGTATGTTGACTGTCAGGTGAGAGTACTCATTGGAAGATGATACTTCTTCACATGAAGTGAACGTTTGGTAATCTCCAAGAAAAGAGATTATGCGACTCGCGAGTAAGAATTCCACAAGTTAACATGTCATCAAATATTTTTATATGTGAGCATGTGTAAGGGTTATTAAACTTTAAGATTATTATTGAGGAATTTCATGACTCATTCACACAATTGTATTGGCATAAACCATGATGAAAATAGTTACAGAGAAGTTGGGTATATTGGGTGCGTCATGAATAACAATTTATTAATCAATAATTTGAGGAGGTATTTTCCCCATTCATATTTATAGAAGTTGATATCTCAGACCATTTATTGAAATTGAACCAACATAGTGAATTACATGGCCATAGTGTAATGAAGAGTTTAGTTTAGATAGTGGAAGAAATTATATCAAGTATATAGGTTGATGAAATGATTTTTAAACCTTATTTATGAGATATTGAGACACCATTATTATATTACATATTAAGTGTTCATGTGTGGTTTTTTAATGTTGTGACATTAACTTATTTCTCTTGGGTGCATTGACCCATTTCTATAGAGTATATCAGACTTTATGAAATACCACCTAATTCCAATTAGAAATAAGACTAGAGGGTCAAACACTAAATGTTTCTGTTGATCTCAATTAAATTATATTTTAATTAAATTATTGGAATAAATATTATTCTCAAGAGAAAGGAATAATTTTGTTCAAGATTTATTGGTCACAAATATTAAATAAATATTTATTCGCAAGGTAATTGTTTAATTATGAAAATATATAGTATTTATTTATTTATTTTTATTCACAAGGTAATAAAGAGTTATTTATTCATTAGTAAATAATTTATTTAATTATGTGAATATTTAATAAATATTTATTCTCTAGATTGTGAATTGAATATTTATTTTTTATTGAATATTTAATAAATATTTATTTTCCAGGCTATTAAAAGAATATTTATTTTATTTATGAATAAATATTTAATTAAACATTTATTTGGGTATTCAATAAATTCCCAGGAGGACGAGTGGACCATGATTGTGTCCAGTGATAAATATTAATAACCTCTTGTTGGGAAGGATTCTTAATTAGAAGAACAAGATTCTTTCATTTGGAGGTCGTGTCACATTGATCAACAATGTTCTCTCATCTATTTCAATGCATGTTTTATTGATAATCAATACACCTAAAGGGGTTGTCGAAAGGATGGAGAGGATTCTAACATCATTTATATGAGATGCCAACCAAGCAGGTCGTGCTCAGTGGGCCTCTTGGAGCCGACTGGGCAAACCGGTTTTGAGGGAGGAGTTGGGCTAAGGGATCTTAAGACAACCATGAAAAGCATGCCGGGACGATTAGCGTGGGATATTTTGGAGGGAACATCATTGTGGGAAGAATTATTCAGTGGTCATTATGGTGAATTTAGGGAAGGCCATGTCTCTAGTGCTGGTAAACTGTCCAGCCTCGCACGCTGCATGTTTCAGCACCTAAATCTTTTACGTGATGCAAATAGATGGATTATTGGTGAAGGGAAAATTAATTTTTGGACGACCAACTGGGTTGGAGAAAGACTGATCTATCTTGGTTGCCCTTTTACTTATATTTAATTTCGAGAAGTGGTGGAGAACTATGACCTCATTCATGGGTCACGTTCACCTAATTAGATGAAGGAGTTCCAAGCTATCATTATGAGTGATGACCAAGACAAATGCTACTTCATCGGGTCAAGCTCGGGTAGATTCTCTTCTCGGGATTACAGGAGGTTCCTCCACATCAATGGTATACTTTGGAAGAATGGTCACACAAGCTTTGGTGGAACAAGATCCCAACTAAAATGAGATTTCTGGTGTGTAGAATTCAAAACAAAGCCCTTCCGACTGATGAAAACCTTCAAAAGAAGGGTATTCCTTTGGCCTCCCAATGTTTCTGCTACTATTACCCCCAAGTGGATTCCTCTATCCACCTCTTTTTCCAAAGCGACTGGGATCAGTTTCTCTAGTCTCTCTTCACGCCTTGCACATGCATCGAAGTCGAGGTCTTCTCGTTGAATGGCTTTCTGGCTTCTTGGTTTGATGGCTCCGAGTCTAAAGCTTCGGAGAGGACTGTGAGAATGGTTATACTGGTTTCCATCTGCTGGGTTATTTGGGACACCCGTAACCAAGCTAGGTTTGGAAATGGCCGGTCTCTTCTCTATTTTCAGATGCGATTAAGGGTTCTCATCGCTGAACTTATTCCGTTTTTAAAAGGGTGCCAGGAGTCTAAGGTGGTGTGCATGTTTCCCAGCAATCCATGTAGGCCGAGTCACGAGAATGGATTTTGGGTCAGATTGGATACCCCAATCGGTGGAACGAAGCTTAACATCGATGGATCCGGCATGAATGGGGTTATGAGGGGAGGTGATATTCTCAGGGACAATAGGGGCTTGGTGCTGCTAGGATTTTTCCCTTATTATGGCCTAGGGAACTCCTTAGGTGGAGAGGCGCGAGCTCTTCTTTCAGGGTTGTTGGTTTGTAGGGATCATGGACTCCTGGTGGAGGAGGTGGAGTTAATCCAGATATTCTGGTTAGAGTAGTAAAGGGAATTCACTTGGTTCGTTGGTAGATGACATATATCATCTGCATATGCTCTAGGGAATCCTAGAGAAGACAAATTATTCATCACAGTTGAAGGGAGTCAAATTTTCTAGCAGACTCTCTAGCTCGGAAGGGAAACTAGAAAGAAATTTTTATTGTTTATGATACTTTGGATTAACTTCTGGAGGAGTGTAAGTCGATTTGTCCAAGGATACACCCTGGGTCTTCTTTATTTTCGGCCTTCATGAGGGCACATGACTTGGTCGTTTCGAATGTTCCCCCTTTAATAAAAATAATAATGTTCAGCCAATATATTATCAATTAATTCCATGAAATTATCTATATTTATTGGCCATGCAATTTATTTTCCATGAATGAATTTATGATTGATACCTCCAAAAGACTTATGATGGTCATTAAGATAAAGTGAATTAATTAATTAATTGAATCAATAAAAAATAATTTATCTTAATAATAAATAATGAATTGAAGTGAATATTAGCCAGTTTACATTTGAATATTCATTGAATGTGTATGACTAATCATGAGATTTAACAAGACCTATGTATGTGTTAGTTTTATTTAATTTATTTTATTACATGGTTTTAAAATTATTTATTATTAAATTAAATATGATTTCCTATGTGTCTTCCCTCCCCCATTTATTATGGAGGACCCATGAGTCTAATGTTGTTTTATATAATTCCCCTTATCCAATCTTTTGGTTCCCCTCAACTCCATACGAGTTATAAAAAATATATAATAAAATGAGTATACCATGGTGTATGATGGTGGTTCAAGATGAAATCAAGGTGAAACTATCCCAAAAGATACATTAGTGGAAAGTTGGAATGTTGCAACTAATACCAAGACTTATAAACAGAGTTTCCCCCTAGGGTCATAGGTTGATTTGTTTTCTAATAAAAAAACGAACCATTATATAAGCTCATGATCAAATCATTTATTTATTTATTTTATTCCTATCTTATATATGAATTATTTAATCAATGAATGAATAAGATGATATAAATAAATAGAATAATATGAAAAAATAGAATTAAAATAAATGGTTTATGCATAAATGTTTTATCATAACATGGTTAATCACTAAAGTAAAATAAAATTTATATTAATAAGAATTGTAAAGGATAAAATAAGAAATATTTATATATAACAGACATAAAAATTCATCAAGTTAATATTAATCTATTCAGTCTTCCATATTATGAGTTAAGATGAACCCATAGCTAAAGTGTCAGTTCAACCTCTATCAGGTGAACTTTTAATTATTTATAATTCTTAACTATGATAGTGGTTCAACATAACCAAATATTTTTTCATTTTAATGGCCTTCTTCAATCCTATAAAAATTTGGTGGAAATTGTTAACGAAATCTAAGCCAGGATTTTTGGATTGTAGAGTCTTCTGAATTGTTTAAGGAGTTTCTAGATTTTAGTTTTAAAAAATACCAACCTAATTAATTTCTTATAATTTTCATGGACTCCATCTTGATTATAAGAAGGTAAATATGGATCCTTTCCACTAGAATGTCCATGAAAATAGATATTCTAAGTTTAATGATGAGGGAGGTTGATAATTGATAAAATTGTGGGTGTCCTAATAAAATTTAAAATGATTATGTATCACATAATTCTAAATCAAGTGAAGTACTAATCAATTATTTAAATTATTATAGAAAATGGTAAGTAAAATCATGAAAACAGTGTGATAACTTCTTATCTCAAGGTATGTACTTACAAATACAAATATCTAGATGTGGTATATTCATTTATGTGATGCATTATTATCATAAATTATTTCTTACATATTGGAGTCCCATATTCTTTTTCTATCACCCATGTTGGAGTGAAATGATTAAAATGATTTCTACTAGAGATGTGTAGAGGATTCTTCCTATGTCCATTTTTTTATACTATCAAATATAACCAACAAATTGATGATACAACATAAGGAAATGGATTCTTATGCCATAATGTCTCATCTTATTTTTCTTTAGAAAGATAATGAATGGGTCAAAATAAATAATATTTTCAATGAAATATATCAATGTAAAATGGAATCATGGAATCTTGATAATGATCATACTTTAAAAATTTTGGGGGTATATTGATCCGTTAGAAAAATTGGGATTCCACTTGAATAAAAATTTACCCATTAATCTTATTTTATTATCCTCACCACAAAGGTTATTATTATTCATCCAAGACCAGATAAACAAAATATATTAGTCGCTCAGGAATTTTTTGACGTACTTCCCCATGAAAATAAGGATTGTTTGAAACATGTTTCCTCACCACTTATATTGAAAATTTCGAAAGACAAGGATAAAGATCCAATGGATAATATGAAGCTAAAAGATCATTTATAGAATCATTAAAAAAGACAAAATATCTTCAGTCATATGAATGAAAAAAAGGAGTTTTCTTCTTATGTGGAAAGAATAGACACTAGAAAAGAAATTGCAATGAATTGAAGTAGGAAGAATCATCCACTTCAAGTATATTCATCAAGTTTATATTCACCACCTGTGTATTAAAATACAATATTTTTTCAATATATATGTAATTAAATATAGGAAATGAGTAAGAATAGATAGTTTATAGAGTTAAATCAAAAGCAGTTGATAAATGGAGATTTATATTTCATCCAAGGGGAGATTACTACTTCTCATTTCCAAAAAGTATTGATTCACATTTTTAATAAACGTTACATAAAAATTTATCTCAATTTAGATCTATACCCAACAAGATATTATTTCACATTTTTAATAAATGTTTTTATGGGAATTCAATACTAAAATAATGGTTCAGTAACTCTTTATTCATAGATATCCATCACAATGAATAATGAATATAAAATTTTATAGTCTTACCCAATTGCGTGAGGATAATTATTTTTCAAATAAAAATGAAAGTAGTTGAATTGTTTATACACATAAAAGCATTTAAGTCTCAATTGAGCTATGATAACAGATATATAAACAAACTAATTTTCATGATTTAGATGAAGAAACAATTATAAATAATGGTATGCCACAAAGATTTCAAAATTTAGTTCGACATGGATACATGAACTATTCTAAAGCTAAAGGTAACTTCATATAATTTATGATATTCCATTAAGAAATTTTAGAAATTCTCCTTGAAGTAAATGAGTGCACTTGGTACAGATTGAGAAATATCTAAGTTGAATTAATAGTGAATATATTATCTATGTAATCATTGATCAAATATGTGGAGTAAAGGTATTACCAAACCCAAATTTCCTTAGATACATCAATGATCAGTATTATATATATCGAAAACTTTCCATAATTTCTTCTAAGACATGTATTTTAAATAGAAGTGAAACCACTAACCATATTACAACTATATTTTCTAATTGATATCAATTCAATTATGACATGATGATAATCAATTAGAACACTACCGCAAGTGTTTTTTGAAACTATTTTTAAAATTTATCTTTAAATAAAAACAACCATAAAACACTAAGGTGCATCTAATATAATACTACTATAGACACTAAGGATATTATCATCTATTAATTACTGATTACATTTTCATAAAATAATCATATCTCTTTAAAGATAGTGGGAGAATACATTAATTATATGGGTTAAAGAACTAGATTCACATTGGCTGACATAGGAATGTTGGAATCTACTAAACATAGTGGGATGATTATTTCTAGAGACACATAAACTATAGGAATTAATAATCAAATATGTTGTTTATGTTCAATGTGGTGGGTGATACATATATTATTCTTTTATAATAAAGACTTATACAAATAATTAGTTAATGGAAGCATGATATGTTTGAAAATTATAAATAAAATCAAGTAATAGACATGATCTATCAAGATTCAAGGACTCAATATCTTAAATGTTTCAAAGTTTTGATACCACTAGTGAGTATTAAATAGAAATTGGAAATGGATGGTACAAGATGGTACAAACAAATCCGGATTAGTTATTTAAAGGTTTAGTTTATGACAAAACCTATACACTAATCATCATGTCTAAAATCCTTTTGAATTTTATTTATTAAAGGATACTTCTATAATCATCATATTAGGATATTAATAGTCAAGTCCACCACATTTGGAGGAATCCTAATAGAATGTTTCTATACGATGTGACCAAAAGGATACCCTATGTTGTATGTCTATAAGGCATAACTAGAAAGGCTCAATGACATAAATATGTTCCAATAAGATATGCATATTATGTAAATTAATTTATAAATAAATCATTAATAATGATCATATAATATTAATTTTGAAATGAATGAGTGGAATGTGTCTCTAACTAGTTATTGGGTGTTATATAAATTTTCAAGAGAGATATTTTGATAACATATGGGGAAAAAATGTTTTGTCTTACTAGTTTATTAAGATTAAAGAATGAAATTTCTCCAATTATGACTTAAAGTAGAAACTATGTTCTAGGAAATAAGATCTAAAAAATAATTATATGGTTTTGATAAATGTATTCATAATACATATATTTACAATTAATTGAAAAATAAAAGTTTGAAAAAATCAAGATATAATTTCTATTGGAATATTTTGGGTAGAACATGAATGGGAATAAGAATATATTATTAAGATTAAAATAATTTCACAAGATTAAGTTCTAGGAACTTATCTCACATTCCAGGATATGTACTGATGTTTGATATTATTGATAAATAACATATAATATGTTAATATAAAATATATCTAACTTAACTGTATCAACTTGTAGTTATAACTATCTAAAAATACTTGGAAAATTATTCTTGGTTGACTTCCTAGTGTCAATAGTAGTAGTAATACTAGTGATCAAGGGGAATGAACACTTATATTCACTTAAATCAATTTGATATTGCATCAAAAAAAAGAATAGGGTGATTTGAAAGAATTTTTTTTATAACCAGTAGTTTCCATCTCTATAATATTTGAGTATATTGTGGCTTCTAATGTAGCTTAAGGATAGATTTAACAACGTCCTGTTATTATTTTGGGTTATAAAAAAAGAAAGTATTTTATCATTATTATGAAAATCTTTGACTATGAACTTAGTCAGGATTTCAGGATTCTAACATGGGAACATGAGTTGGATACTCTTTTATATCACTACTTGAGGGATTTTCTCAAGGTATTAGTGTCATCGTAAGAAAATTCTCCACACAAACATGTGGATTTATCGACCTTAAACAAAGAATCATGGTAAGCCCAATAGTTATAGGTATACTTAGTATAATCATGTTTAAAATGGGATAAATAACCAGTAATTATCTATAACGCACCTATATTTTATAAAATAAATCTATGTTTGATACCATACAAGATACACAACAACATACATAAATAAAACACAAAATATTATTATTTAAATATGACTATTACAACCCAGTTGTTAAATTGGAGGATATGAATAGTGTTAAATAATTTATGATATATATATAAATTTCCTACTCAATATATTTTTATTGATAAATTCTTAGTAAATAATAAATCAATTTTTTAGTAAAGTACTTTTATTCTTCAAAAAAAATTTCTTCAAAAATGATTTTTATTTCTTTTTGTGAGAAAAAATTATAATTAATTTCTATGGATTTAATAAAATTTATTTCAAAAAATTAAATTTATTTATGAAATAACTAAATAAAAACTTAATTTCGATGAAAATTTGGATTTTTTCAAAAAATATTGATTTTATTTGAATAATGAAAAATATCGATTTTTTTAAAACTGTCATTTATTTTCAATAAATAATGTAATTTAAAATTCACATTTATCTTTGAATTTTATTCCAAGAAACACAATTATTATTTATTTATATTTAATTTATTTAATTACATTTCAATCATATTTATACTATATTTTAGTCTAAGTTTATTTGTCGGTTTAAAAACACATTTTTTCAAGAAACTGTTTTAATGTGCATGATGTTTATCCTTTTTAATTAATTATAATAGCCCATAATAAGGATTTATTTAAATGAAATTTATATATTACAAATCAATAAATTTAAATTTAAATTAATACAATGATCATTACTAGTCATAAAGTTAATATAAGATCATTTGATGCTTGAAAAATACATGTCCTAAAAAATCATTTTTTCATTGCATCTGCATGTTTAATTAAAAATAAAATTCTACCAATTATGTGAATTTAATTTGGTAAAATGTATTAAATATTAGAAATAAGAATAATATATATTATATAATAATTTATACTTAATTTTTTGTCATAATTAATAGTGAAAACAGTAAAAATATTTTATCACAATTAAGGTGAAAATGGGTTTACCAGGGGTTAAACTAAAAAGATAAGGGTTAAAATTACCTAAAAACATGTATAAATTATTTTTTATAGAAATATTTCGACCCTATTTTATCTATTTTTTAAAATTTTCTATTTTGGAGCGACATTCCATGATTATGACCATTATGTTACTTTATATAAAGAAAAGTAAAAAATATCACTTTCTTGCTTTTTATTTTTAAAATATTTTATAGTAGGGATAAAAAACCTATGTTTAGTTATAAATAGTAAATTTAAATATAATTTATTTTTCTTAATAATTGTAATTTATGTCTAATTTTTAGTGATTAAATAATTTCCTTAAATGCTAATTCATTGTTAACAAACAAATTATTTATTTAAATGGAAAATAAAATAAAATATTTTAAAAAAATTAAAAGGAATATAAATTGAATGAGTTATTATATTAAATTAATATTATATATAATTATAACATGTTAGTAAGGATAAAATGGAATAAATTATAAATTTATATTTTTTTTTATGTTTTTAATATAAAATTAAATAAATAGTGTCAAAGATGACATTAATGATATTTTATAATAAATAAAATTTTATTAAATGATATAAATTTTTTAAAAAAATTCTATATTCATAAAAATAATTATTATATGGTTTAAAATATAAAACATTTTATAATTATGTTCCAATTATTATTTTATAGTAACTATCTTGACCCCTAACAAGTAAAAAAAACTTGTTACCGTAGGTGAAAACTAGAATGATAAAATTTAGTGACCTTAGATGTTAAAGAATAAAATTCTTAAACATGTTTCTATTTTGTTTGTGGTGGAGGTTATTATTGACCTTATATTACCTATAATAAATTAATTTTCAAAATTATTGGAACTTGGTTTGAAATTGACTCTCAATTGTTAAATTGTTTTGGGTATTTACAAAAATCCCATTAATTCTCACTTATAAAAGGGAACCTCTTATGCTCTCCATTTCACACCTTAAAATCCATTTTTTTCATCAAATACCTACCGAAATAAATTCATTAATTACATACCTATTAATTATATCCCTTTGTTTTTTCAAAAATTTATCCCAAGAAGGATTTGGGTGCTGACCTAAGGAGGTTTCCTGAAGAAGATGTATCATTCTTAACTGGGAATTTTTATTTTATTTATTCTTCAAAATACTTAAAAACTTCTTCAATTATACTCATATAATAACAAAAACATATACCATATAATAATATGTTATTATATTAATTTCATAACCTAAATAAATCTCATCTTCCATCAAATGGAAAATGAAACCATCATTCATGTGTACGGCGGACTACCTCCTCACAAACTGTTGTAATTCGTTTTTCATCATAACCTATAAAGGATTGTTATAATGATGGATTTAAAGTATATATATGATATTTTTAATATAATTATACTTATAGAATTATTTTATCACATATAACTTCTTAATTTCTATTTTTTAGGGGATACGATAACGTTGCTCGACTATACGGTGGACTACCACCTCATGAAGTGATTTGATTCGTTTTTCAATAATGATTTACATGGGAGGTAATAAAGATTAATTTAATGAATATATGTGATATATATGAAATAATTATGATATTAATTACATATTTATCCTTAATAAAATATAATATATCATATTATTTCTTACCTTTCAACACACCAAAAAATGATAACGTCGTTCATGCGTACGTGTGGAATCCCACCTCCATGAAGCAATATGATTATTTTTCATTGAAAAATTACATGGATGCTACATATAAGTATATTTAATGAAACAATATGGTATTAATTATATTATTATAATTTTTTAAAGATAAATTATTACTTAACTGATTTCCATAGTGGTTGTTGAAAAATGGAAATGCTTAGGTGTACAAATGACCTATCATCTCCATGATTGTAACGTAGTTATTTTTTCATAACTAAAATTCATGATTGGTTTTAAAACAATAATATATATATAAAAATTATAATTATTTATTGATTATAATTTTTAATATACGTTGAAATAATGAACTCGTTTACCGTAGTCAACATATTGAATTAATTTTAGACACATAAGCAAAATATCATCAAAACATCCAACGAAAACATAATAGATTAAGTAATTGTATTTGACATGGTAATAAGTGGAATAAAAGGAATAATAAACTTGAAACATTTTATTAAGATAAAAAAATTATAAATATCAGTTTTCTTTTTAGGATGATAAATAATGTACATGACAAATCAGACTTGAGGTAAGGGACACAATAAAATTAAACCTGATTTGAAATGTTTTTAAGATTTATTTTCAAAACCTTTCTCATCCAGGTACATGTTTTTGAAATTATTTTTTAGTGTACTTACATGGATAATATTTTTTTTATAAATTAAATTTTTTATATTTCTTTCAAATATTTTTAAAAAGGAATATTTTTACAAAAAGTTTGAATTTATTTAAAAAAGACAAAAGAAATGTTCTATTTTAACATATATAGTGACGATGAATTTTTCCACTGTCATAACCATTATTCGATGTTTGGATTCCTTTACAATATTTCATGGTTTCTTTAAAGAAAAACCCTCTTTCCATTTTACTAGTTATTTTGGTATTGAAATGGGTTTTTTTAATGGGATAGAAATTTTAATATCTAGAAATGTATTCTTATGGGTGAAAAGAATATTTTATGAGTGTAATTATGAAAATTTCAATATTTTATGTGTTATGATTATTTTATGGTTCCTGGAAATTATTTTTGATCAGGGGTGGTTCTATTATAAACCAATTATTGCTGGCTACATTATTAACCAAGGATAGGTTATTAGGTTATAAACTAAGGATGGGTGGTTACATTGTAAACCAAGTATGGGTGGGTCTATGATATCCCTACAATTAATTGGGAATGGAATTTGACTGTATGGTTATTCTATTTTTAATATTTATATATAAAATAATGTTCTAATATACCTATAAAATTTATAAATGATTTCTATAATTTTTTATGGCAATCCTATGATTAATAGAAAGGTAATCAATGTGTTTATTTTTAAAAGAAAGTATTTACTACTTCTTAAGAGTGAAAATAATAACTTAGTAAAAAAATCATGAGTTTATCATGTTTTAAAATAAACCTTTATGTGTTTTATTTTGTACCTTTAAGTTTTCTTATGAAATATTTTATAAAAATCATTGGGTAGAGAAGGTGATTTCTTGGGTAAGAAAATGTTTATTTTGAGACCAAATATTACTTTTAAATGAATTGTTTTTAAATGTTTTAATAGAATACTGAGTTTCTTTATATCTTCTTTTTATTTCCATTACTAAGATTTTTTTGGTCATCCCATTTTTTAATTTTTTTTATAGGTTTTAATGGTGGGTAAGAAAAAATAATAACTCAAGTTGAATGTCTTGAATAATTTTTAGTAATAAAAAATGTGTTTCTTTTTAAAAGTTTTATATTATGGGGGAAACAGATACTAATTAGAAGTTTCCACTTGGTAAAATTATTGTTTTTTATATATGAGTTATAACCTAATTATATTAAACTCTAAACCTAAAAAGATCCTAAAATTTTAATAAAGATAATTTTTGAATAAAACTTAATATTATGTTATGTTTATGGTCTAGTCCTTACATTAACAGTTATCTTTAGTGAAATTGAGTGTATGATGAAGTTTTTTCCCTAGAACCAACTACTTTTTTACTTTAGATTACCTATATATTCATGAATTTGAATATTAATAAATATATTATCACAAATTTATTTTTCTTCTATATAACATTAATGTGATAATGTCATAGGGTATCTGTCACATCAAAAGGTCATAGAATTTACCTACTATGATAAGAACCTTGAAATTCCATGATAATACTTTTAAAAATAGTTCTATGATTGGATAAAATTTTATGATGGGGAGCATGTGATGTTTACAGTTAGGTGTTTTTAATCATTTATAGATGAGACTTATTCTCATTATTTTTACACTTTTTAATCTCCAAGATGGGAGATTATGAGAATATACTAGCTTATAGGAATTACACATGTTTATGTGTCACAAGATATTCCTATCTACGCATGTGTTTAATGATCCTCATAATTTAAGATTATTATTAATGTATATCATGACTCGGGCACATAGATGTACTGTTTCAATCCATGAAAAATAGTTCTTGGTGAGGTTGGGTATGTTTGGTGTGTCACAAATGGAATATTATTAATTAACAAGTCAATGAATTATTTATCCCTTCTATATTTATATATTTTCATAAATTATCCCATTGATTTAATTTGAAATGATGTATTAAATTCCATGACCATGGTATAACAGTGAGTTTATTTTAGATATTAAAAGAAAGGGATATCAAGAATATAGGTTTATTACATGAGTGTGTAACCAACTTGATGATATATTGTAACAAAAGGATTATATAACAGAATAATAATTCGGGTATGGGTATTGATATTGAAACATTAACTTCTTTATCCTGGATTCCCTATCCTATTTCTAGATTGGAATGTGTAAATTTAGGCAAGCCCCCTGAATCATAAAGAGGAATAATCCTAGAGGATCACACACTAAGTGTTTCTGTTGATCTTAATTAAATTATATTTGAATTTAATTATTGGAATTAATATTATTTTCAAGACCAAAAAATAATTTTATTCATGATTTATTTATCGTAAATATTAAATAAATATTTATTCCCAAGGTAATTTCTTAATTACGTGAATGTATAATATTTATTTGTTTCACGTTATTCTCATGGTAATAATGAATTATTTATTCATTAATAAATAAAAAATTTAATTACATGAATATATAATAAATATTTATTCACCATATCATTATTTTTATTTTTATTTTAATTATGAATAAAAATTTAATTAAATATTTATTTGGGTATTCGATAAATACTAAGGAGGATGATCAGACCAAGATGTTGTAATGTGATAAATATTAATTTTCTACCCAGTAAAATTATTTTTATCGTTGTGATAGTTTATATACACCATGAATAATAATAATAATAATACTTGACTTGGGGTATGAGGATGTTTAATATATTATTTAAGGGACGTTTTGTAATTAAATATTATTTTAGCCCTAAAACTATCTCTATAAATAGATAACTATGTTTATTGTGTATAGGTTGATCTTGATAGATCAATATTGAGAATCAATATTCATAATGAATTCTAGACCCCTCACTCAATAATGTAGAATGATCTAGAGATTCCCCTCCCTCCACCACCATAACAATAATGAGTGTTCAAGGACGATACTTTAATTCCAAAGGAATTTTCACAAGGATCAAGATGAACACCAAAGGATGATCGATCCTCCATGATAGCACCAAAAAATGTGTCAATGTTGTTTGAAGATAAAAGGGGAAATTGTGGATGACCACTAGAGGGATTCTACACTTGGATCCTACAAATGAAATGATGGCAGACCAAAAAGGTTTTGGATGATCAACATCTTCATTGAAGAAAGATATCAAGACTGAGGTATTCTTTATTATGGTCTATTTAATATAATTATAAATTTAGTATGAAAAGATATTATCTTGGTTCTAACAACCATTCTTTTTAACATTATCTGGAAATATTTCATTTTTCATGACGTTTACATCATTTACAATACGGGAATGATCAATCAAATCAAAAAATTGATACATCATGATTTTCCCCGATACGTGCTTCCACTATAGTCATAAAAATCAAATACATGATATTATTGTTTCATTTTTATGTATTAAGGGTTGTATTTCCTTATTTTAATTGATGGAAAACACTTTATGATTTATTTAAATGTGTTTTTTGAGTAACTTTGAATAGATTAATTCATATTTAGTTTGTAAATTAGTTTTAAAAACATGTTTTACTTTAAAGATAAATGGTGAATATATCAATGAGATTTATTTTCCAAAGCATGTTTTTTGAAAAAAACAATGATGGGTCACAAGGATGAAGATAAAAGGTGATCAAGTATATTTGAAACTGAGTATAAGATGTTTCTTTCAATTAAAGTTTTTCTTTTGAGTGAGTTTTGAATAATAATAATTAATTTTTATAATTTACTAGAATTAATTTAAAATGTGAAATTCTATATTTTATTAAGTGACTATATATTATTCTGAGTTATAAATTTTTAATCTTCTATTTTTTGGGGTTTAAATAATTTTTGGTTGTATTAATGTATTTTTATTGATGTGAGATTTATTTTTATGGTTAGAAAAACAACATTGATGTGTTTTATGGTGGTTGTATTTGTTTGGATTTAGTTTTTTAATTATATTAAAGTGGTTTCATTAAAATGTGATTTTTTGTTAAGGTGGTGTTTATTAAAGTTTTTTCATCAAATATTTTATGTTAAAGATAACTTTTTCAATTTAAACATCTTTGATTTAAGATGTAATATTTTCCATTATTTGAAGCATGTTTCACTCATTAATCCATGTTTGGTCAAAATATATTATGTGCTTATTGTGTTACATTGTATTTCACTTAAATGTTATAAATTTATATTATAGATGACATATGATGAAAATATGTAGGTGGTTGAGATTTCTGACCCATGACACTCTTAAGTATGAAGTCATGATTCTTTATAGTTTTTTTGGTATGGTTGAACAACATCATAAATTTTATTATAACTAATTTTTATTATTCACGTTTTATTGATATTTTCCTTATATTTGTATCAATTTATATGATGGTGATGCAATGGATTTGGTGTTTTATGAGTCATAGATATATGTTTCAAAGGTCAAATGATGTAGTGGAAGGGGTGGAGCAGTAGATATTGGTCGAGACATGATGTTTCTTGAATATATATATTGCTTGTATGATAACTAATTTTTTGACCTATGTTTGTTGAATGAGTTTAATGTATTTATGTTTTCTGTGTATATTAATGATTTCAATATGTTTTTATATATGGTGTATATATTGTTTTATTTAATACTATTTTAGGTTTTTATTATTTATCTATATTTTAGAATTGGTTTAGATAAACTACCACTAAATGTGAAAAAAACTTGTATAAAACATCACTAAATGATTATCGATAGAGATATAGGTTAAGATTTTATAAACCAATTCTAAGTGAAAAAACAATAATAAAACTTTATTTTCTTGTTGTTTTATAGTGCATTAAAATTAAATAATAACATTAATGAATATACTAATAGCACTAAAAAATTAAAAATGAAATAAAGATTTAATCTTATTATATTTAAAATATATATATAAAAAATAACAATCATGGAAAATATTATTACTGACTTCCAAATAATATCTCATCAAAATCACAAATGAAAACTATTTTCCTTAAGGTTTGTGAAATCATTATTTGATAGGTCATGATTTTTAATGAATCAAAATCCATTTCTTTCAATTTATGGAATGTCTCATTAAAATTTGTCTCAATTTTTTCTTTATGTGAAGCCTTATATAGTTTATATTAGTGATTTGTGGTTAAAAACACATTGGAACAATATCCCTTAGAACCACACTTTTAGCAATAATTTTCATTATTTTTTTGGATTGGTTGAGACAATATTTATTTTATGAAAATAATTATTTCTACCTCACCCCTAAGCGTGATAAATTCATCAATGATTCCTCCCATCATGAACTCCATGATAACCATGTTAATTACATCACCCACATTCTTGATTACTTTCATTGATTGTATCAACTACTTGAGGAAATGATACTAATAAACCAGTAAGATGAGACTGATAAATTTTAATAAAAAAATTATTATTATTTTATACCTATAGATTCCAAAATACGCATGTCATGGGAGAGGTTGATGAAGGCATGGCCATTTGGAAATAAATTTGGGCCAAATTGGCCCAAAAATCCACTTCAGGGAATAGTTTTAGAAGGTAAGAATATTCACAAACAAATCAGGTTATTGGAAGTCCCTAGCCAAGAAAATATTGAGGTGATAAACTCCACATAACATAAGTCCAGTTCATGAAACTATGATTCATGGGAAGCCCTGACAGTGTGAATCTTGAGGGTGTAAGTTTCATGCAATGTAACTTTGGTTTGTTGAACCCCATCATTCTGTATAGCTCCAAATATTCCATTAAAGAATCTAAATTACACAAAAATGATAAAATTTCCTTCTTTGGTCCTATAAATACATCCCCATGTCTCACTGTTAGGGTGATGCTACCTTTTAGATTTTGAGAAAAGCTATGAATTTTTGAAACTCAGAACCTTCATGTGTGAGAGAAGAGAGGTATTTCCAAAGGAAACCATATTTCATGAAACCATATCCCATGGGTTTTTTATAACCTCAAAAATAATGGAGATGCCTTTTTTGGAGGTACAAAACCTTTAGGTAATATGAAATAACTTTATGGATCTTAGGGTTTTTTGAGATTATTATATTTCATGAAAAAAACCCAATCAGAACCAAGACATCACTTTGAGGAAGGGTCATCCTATTTTGTGAAACATGTCCTTTCACAAGACCCATTACCTTCATAAGACCCCTGACCTTCAAGAGACCCCCAAATTTCAAAGAACCCTTACTTTTTAAAAACCCATTCTCCAAGCCTCCCCATGGTGCCTTCTATAAAAAAATACCCTTTTGTGAATGTTGAGTGCCCATGGCCCCCATTCCAATACAAGGCTAGTTCAACCACATCCCAAATATTTTTGTGATCAGTACCACCAACCCTTCTATATACCCACTTTGATTCAAGTGTGACCTAGGCCCTTAACATTCCTTTTTCTCATCTGAATAGGCACAATATTAACTTGTTCTCATAAGAATCATCACCCAAATGTTAGACCTCCCGGTTGCCACTCCTCTATAGTAGTGTTTACACAATTCCCTACAAAGAGGTGCATGATAAGTAGAGATATAATCCATAAGGTGACATTCTCGGGGGAAATGGATGACCTATCTTGGTAGAGAGTCCTTTTTATGGATTATCCTCTCACCTTGACATGCCCCCCTTAAGGTGTAAGCCCCATCCACTTCCATGTTTCATGACATAAAACTGACTATCTCCAAGTACTAGTCATATGATGTTTAACTAGATGACAACGTCCTCAACACATGATGTAAAACTGTAGCCTTAACCTATGAGATAAACATAGGATTCCCCATGTTTGACTAGCATGGGATGAACCCACACCTTTTAACCTCTTTGATAAACATAGGATTCCCCATGTATGATCATCATGGGATGTCACCTTCTCCATAACCATGGGATGAACCTCCTCCTTCATGAATATTTCATGTTTAAGCACTACACCATCAATCATTGAAAATCCTTCCACAAAATGATCCTCCTTGATACACAATGAAAAATTCATCAACCGGTCATTTCACACAACCTTAAAATGTAGCATTGAACTACATGAGTTTTGACCCCACCTTAAATAGGCCACATATGACACCTCCTTGAGGTTCAATCTTGACAACCCCATGTGTGAAATCTCCCCGCCTGGGGACAGACTCGAAAAAACCCCCAAGTCTGAAATATTCCCCTCTAAGGATACACTTAACTAGATCCCAAGTGCAAAATATTCCCACTTGGGGACAGACTACACCATACTCCCATGTGTGAAATACTCCCCTAGGGGAAACTATCCACCAAAACCCCAAGTGTGAAATATTCCCCTATGGGGACACATATAACCAAATCCCAAATGTAAAATCATCCCCCTGGGGACACACTCCACCAAAATTCCATGTGTGAAATCTCCCCCCTTGGGAAACACTCCACCAAACCCCCCAAATCTGAAATCTTCTCCTTGGGGGACACACTTTACCATATCCCAAGTGTAAAATATTACCCCCTAGGGACACACTCTACAAAAATCCCAAGTGTGAAGTATTCCCCACTAGGGACACACTCCAATAAACCCCCCAAGTGTGAAATATTCCCCTTTGGGGACACACTCAACCAAATTCCAACTGTGAAATCCCCCTAGGGACACACTCCAAAAAAACTCCCAAGTGTGAAATCCCCCAAAGGTACACACTCACTCAAACCCCCAAGTGTGAAATATTTCCCTTTTGGGACACACTTATCTAAATCCCAAGTCTAAATCCCCCCCCCCCTAGGGACACACTTAACCAAATAATCCCGATTTTGAAATCTTCCCCTTTGGGGACACACTCAACCACTAACATATCCCCAAAAGATGTTAAACTTTTGACCATATCTTCAAGATTTTAACCTTATGAACTAACCCAAAACCCTTAAACCATACAATAAACAAGGGACACTTGAGGTAAAAATACTTGGAAGACTTATACACCTGGTAGAAACAACCTCATGAATTTCATGAGATTCCTTAGGTTACATTCTTAAGATTCCTCATATGAGAGTAATCCTACTTAAAAAAGATAAGATTTTATAGCTTCCCAACCTACCCAACATCCAACAATTTCTAGACCATCCCAACATTACTACCTCTCCTAACCAAAGTTTTCTTCCCTTTTGAGACAGAAGCAGCATAATTAACCGGAGTCCACCTCGATATGGCACTAGGAACGAGTTTCATGAACATGACATAAATCTACAAGCGAGACCCCGGACTAGGATAGGATCTCTAAGGAGTAATCTATGGAAGGAGTAACTGAAATCTCATCATCCCATTTCAATCAAGGTTCTGACATCATCAATTAAAGTGATGGAAGCCACCTGACTTTGGAAAGCATGAATGTAGGAAAAAAGTAGCATGATTCACTTCTCCAGCAAAAGGAATCAAAAACTAAAATGGTGGATCTTACATAAAACTATTATTATTCAAATATTTGGGCTAGAGTGCATCAATAGATTTTCATGACACCAGATCAAGATATTTTGTTCCAAGTCCCACCCAGGAAGCGGTGGGCCCAACAAGAAACTCTCATATGAATTAGGGAAGATAACATTGGACATACTTAGTATGAATCATCATTATCATGGAACACTCATTTATTTTAGGAGGAATGGATGAAATTGGGTCATTGGGTATATTCTTCACTATATCTGTAAATATGACCAAATCCACACGCCTTAAAAACTCATGCTATAAAAAACTGGAAACCTATTGTCAATAGGTGCAAGGGTAGGGGAAATATTAGCATAACAATCCCGTATGACTACTCTCCTACCACTACATCCAACAAACCTTTAGAAACTAGGTTTCCATACACTGTTTGACCCTCCAATATCATCCATATGAGGGTGATTGATTCCCTTTTTCTATAATATGAATAAGTAGGGGTCATTCCCACAATGGATATGGCCCACCAAGATCTTGAGGCATTAATACCTCACTAAAATTTCCACCCTCGAGCCACATAGTGGGAAACTTCCCCCATTATAATTGGTAATTTCTTCAATAGCCTTTATTTACAGTGTTCTTAGATATCACTCTCTATATGAAGGAGGTAGGGGATGTTTGAGCCATACATTCAGTGACCACCTCTAGGGAGCCTCCTAGGAGGGCTCCCACCTAGATGCATTAACCCTAACATAAAACCGTCCCATAGGTCAATAATCATGTTGATTCCATCCCCACTCCTCTAGCCTTAGACTAGGTCATCCAATTTTGACACTGGAGGAAGACCAAGAACATTTCATGATAGGATGAATCTTCTGTGTCAGTAGTAGACCCTACCATCATCGGCATATCACACTAGATCCATGCAACTTATAAATGGAGATACATCTTTTCCCACTTGGTATCAATACCGTATCCACCTATCAAGAAGGTCAATTTGACTCTCTCATTATCTAGCACCACTAGAAGCTGTTATAGGAATCCCATGACGAGGAATACCAATGTAGAAGTCCTCCCCACACCACCACCAACCATCACTGAGGTCTTACACATGTTGAAAACATTCCCTGATATAAATAACTATCCTAGGATAGAAGAGAAATTACCCATCATGTGGACCATGACCATGGAATAGGATGCAACACATATAAGAGAAACCCAATCAACTCTTAAAAACACTCACTTGGAGAAAATCTACACATTTAGGGGTGGGACCCTAAGAAGCATCATGTCACCATCAATCTCTTGGAATCTAATGTGAAATATTCCTCAATGAGGGAATGTTTTCCTTGGATTCATTAGACTATGGATGAAGCCCATAAATTGTGGATTTCAATACCAAAATATGAGTACCACAAGATCCCCTACTTCCCTCAAAAATACCTATAGGTGTTAGATATCTTGTCCTCCTTCTAAGGACTCATAGTGCAACTATATCAACTGTAATTAGTTTCCCTACTCTCTACCTCCACAATAGAATTTATTGAGATGTCAATATATTGATTAATTCCCTCAAATGATGGTAATAACTCTCTTTATTCTTAAAGGTATATTGCCACCCTCACACATGGGGAAGGGGTAAACACCATATGCTACATAGATATGATCTTGAAGTTGGATCCACCTCTGAGTTTCATTCTTGTATGTAGTGGACATTTGAATCATGTGGTACCCCCTACACCAATAGATAAACAATAAATTAGTTCTACACTAATACCATAACCCTTAACTCATCCTATGCCAATTGGGGTTTGAAATGACCATGAGTAAGACCATCCCACATGTAGTGAACAAGAGGAGTTGTTGGAACTCCTGGCCTCTGAGTAGTTATTATTCATGTTTTGGCCACCTACAGCTCCATAGTTTTTTATCCTTGAGTCCCTCATTGGGGAAAAGGCAAATTGTTTCCACCAAAATATCTAGGAAACGTTCCACAATCTTCAGGATCAGCAGTTGGCCTACCTAGGAAGGCATGAGCACCTCAATGCCATTCATCTACAATACAAGGGGTTTGAGATCACAACGCTCCTAGAATCTCAGCATCCCTAATCACATGACTACCACTAGAATCTTTAAAAAAACCAATGTTAGTATCCTTACCAAGTTATTTCAATTTAGAAAATAGGTATTTCAATACATGCATATCTGACGTAGGAGGTAGTATGCTTCCCTCCATTTCATCCCTGTTTTGAAGAAATGAAGGGACTGTCAATCTGGAAAGCCTATTGATAGTGAAAGATCCTATCTGACTTCCTCCATAGTTAATGTCATCACCATAAATTCTTTATAGGATCAATGAAATAGGAAAATAAACATAGGGAATGATAAGGAAACCCTCCTCAAGGGGCGTAATAGTACCAAGAAGACCATAATTAGGTAGTTATACTCGTCATAATATACTAACGTTGGGTCTTAGGAGTCCACCCAATGTGACATTTCCATCTTATCATCAGTATATCAAAAAATTCAAGGGACATTCTTATCATTTAGACCCATCTAAGGTTGTAGAAAAAGTTGAGTTGGACCCCAAAGATAACTTCCTTGCTTTATGAGCCTGAAAAATATAAAAGTATCACCATTGAGCATATTTATGAGTAGAATAAAAACCTTGAAAACATCATAGGGAACATTTTATCCACTAAAGTGGGGTAGCCAGTCCTCCTTATCCATGTATCCCAAATTGAACTTGGTATCCACATACACCGAGTCATGGAATAAGCCAAAGGATATGAAAAATGACTCAGATATGAGACTCCCACCCCACCTGAGTAGCAAGATTATTTTCCTTGGGATCATGGTCATGCTTCTCCCTAAGTTGATGATCTTATATATGCATTGCTGACCATAAATCCTCTCCAAAATAACGTGATGACTTCTATCATCAATATTTTCATGGATCTAGAAACATTAAATTTGAAAATTCTACCTGAAGGAAAGGTATATTAAGTATGGGTGGACAATATTCGACCACCCCTAGAGTTTGGTAATCCCATTTTGACCCTATTTAATGGAAAGGGATACCTAATATATTATGTTTCCCTTTTCTTCTAAAGGTCTAGTTCAATTTTGTGGACTCTAGAATAGTAGGAAGCGGCCAAGATTTGATGCTTTTTCTAGACTCTAGATGGTCTTGTGTTCTTCTGCTGTAGCCAGCTACCCACAAGGTCCATTTCCAATTGGGAGGGCCTCTGTAGATAGTTCCTCTATGAGTTAATCTCCACCTTGTGTAAGAAAATAATATCCTACCTCTTAAAATAAAAATAGAGTCTCAATGAGTGAGTTACGTAAATCATCACCTGATGGAAGGGGATCACATTTTCACTTAATTTGACACTTTCCTAGGAACATATTCTTATGATGCACATGGAGAATTTATGAAATGATCTGGTATCTATTCTCATATTCTTGATCTACCATGACATATTTTGGGTTTTCTTTAAAAAAATATCATCATCGAAAAGAAGCCTTACAATGGACCAAGAAACCATCACACCCATTTCCCCTTCTTGCTCCTACTGGAAGGCCCATAAATGAATAGAGATCCATATCTATGCATGAATAGGTTCTAAAGATGATACACATATTGTCCCCTTTTACATATGATCCTATCTATTTGAATCATCACATTGTACAACCCCTCAAGGAATAACCTCACCAAGCGTAGCTTCCTTAACAAGAGAATGTGTCCCTAGTCCTCTATCAAGGCCAGACTCATATGATGTCTTTCATAGAAAGGAGGAATGGGACCTATTCATTTAAGGACACAAAGGTCCTAGTACACTTCATATGTGCCCTAAAAAAGGTAATCCTAAAATTTTTGGAATGCAAGAGACCCTTGGAGGAAGAACTCACTGGACATGGTGATCCCTTCCCATATCATAGAATCATTGGAAACAACATCAAATAATGATTTTTTCAAATATTAACTCCAAAAATAAGTATATCATGACTTAGTAAAATTGGAAAATGTTTTAGTGTTTGTGGAACATGTTTCCTCTAATCCTGAAAATAAAAATGAAGACTCTAACAGGCGAAAATAGGTTCCCATCTATAGAATGTGGATGTATTATGACTGGTTGGCACATAAGTTAGTCTCTCATGAACATGGTGTTATTCATTACCTCTTGAGAAAACTGGAACCTATTGTGGTTATCATGACTCATATGACCACTACCAATACATATACACTTCAACCTTATATGTCTCATAAGAATATACATTAATGATATAAGGGAAATCAGAGTTCCCCACTGGTTCTAAAGCTAGCTCACAACCTTGGAGACTTCATGCCTTTTGAGTTGGGAGATACACCTAGGGTACATCCAAGACTGGACTATTCCACTGATGAGGAATAATGACACACCTCCTTGAATTCTACTGAGTTAGTGGACGACTTTACAAACAATTCGGAAATCCATGTGAACCCCTTAGTCACCTTTGACCAACGTCTACAAAGGAGAGGAAGGGGACATGAAAGCTATCTGATTGCTCAAGATAGTGCTTCAAACTGGGCTATTCATGTTTCTAAAACTAGATAGTAAGCCTTGTATAGTTCTTAGTAAGGCCAGTCCTCCCTCCACAACAGAAAATATTAGTTGACTATGCAACTCAGCTATGATAATATCATGATCAAACATATCTAACAAGGGCTCGACCTTATCCAAATGATATCTAACTGTCATCTGTTCAAAGTAAATTATCTAGCCAACAATAGAATATTTCTAGTACTAACCAGGACCTAGTTCCTCAACCAACAGTGACCATTATTCCATCTTTTAAATAGTAACCCACTGTAGTTAGGAATATTCCCTTGTCACAAAATTATGATGTGATAATGAACCTCACCGAAATACCTTCAAATATATCAATCCTTGAAAAAATATGTATGTAAAATGAAATACATGAGGGTCTTTCTGATGCCTTAAAAATCCCACTAACATTTAAGGATGAAGTAGTTTTTGCTGAGTCATACTACATATAGGATACTGATCAAGAGGAATTTCTTTCCATTATCTCATTTTCTAGAGAATATAAGGGTGTCACTATTCAGAGGAATATACACCCACTATATATCATAGTTCAGTTCAATGTCATGGAAATTTTCTATTTCCTATTGGATATTGGCTATGAGATCAACCTCATCCCAACATGAATGCTCCATAAGTTGGGACTTACAAAAGAATATTTTACCCCCTCAAACATGAAAATTTAGGGGTATGATAAGAGTGAGTAGAAAAGACATGAAAATGTTCTTCTGAAGAATCATTTTTTTTAGTTTATTATCAAAAACTGAATTTATGGTAGTCTCATAGGATAGACTGACAACACGCTACTGGGAAGTCCTTGACATTATTTACATGAAATGGTATCCTCTTCATACCACCAGTGCCTCAAATAATCCCTATATGGTTGAGAAGGTGTACTCTAGGGTGATGAGTCCTACTTTGACTCCTATGAAGCCTTCTATTTGGATGATGGTTACAAAAAAGGGAATGAAATCAAGTCTAGATTGATGGGGTTGAGTGTGTCAATTCCCCTAACGTTCTAACGACCACTGTAACCGATCCATGAGTAGACTTGAAATACATATTTGTTCTCCCAATTCATTTATTAGAGCCCAAGAAACCAAATTAGGGGGGGCTCATCATCTCCAAGAAAAAGGAGTGCTCAAAGATTACCTTGTACTCCTACAGTGTACAAGACCAACACATACTGGATGATCCTACTCCTATGAAGTACTAAGAATTTCACCCCATGACCACTAATCCATGAAATTCCTACATGTTTCACAAATTTGGGTTTTCTTGATGAATATCAAATCATTTACATTGATTTAATATCAAGAGTATACCTTACAGCTGGAAACTGAATGTTGACTCAACTACTTCTGTCACCATAGTCTTCATAGAATGGGAACCACTCATCATGGATTCTATATCAACCAGAGAAGACACCATTGCTTCCCATGGGTTAGCGAGTCCATAATAAATTCTTCATCCCTATGATCTCCTTGTTTCATATGATGAAGATTACTTGAAAGATAACCCTATTTCATTTGAAGAGGGTGTCTCCACCATTTTTGATGAGCTAACCTAGAAAAACCATGGTACCGAGGAAGATATGAGGTTGAAATTGACCAGTGAAACCATGTCCCCATAGGAGAAACATTAGTATGCATCCTTCCTAAAATAGAATCATGATGTATTATCTTGTAGATATAATGAGATGTTAGGTCTATACCCCTAGGTTTTCATTCATCACCTCGGCCTCCCAATGAGTCATCACATGTTCAAACAACCTCCCAGAAAAATGAACCACTCTCATGGTTCTATAGTCGAGGATGAGGTTGACAAGATTATTAATGAATTTTTTTAGGGAGGTCCAATAATCTATATGGATATCCAGTATTGTCCCATTAAAGAAAGAGAATGGGTAGATTATAGTTTTATCAACTTTTAAGACCTCAACCACCATTGTTCAAAGGATGATTTTCCCCTTTAGGTGATAGATCTATTTATTGATGATACAATTGGGTTCCAGACCCTCTCCTTTGTGGATAGATACTCTAGGTATAATCAGATCCAAATGGCCCCTGAGGATGAGGAGTCTACTTCCTTCAGGTTATCCTAAGGAACTTTCTTCTAGTATTTGATGCCTTTCGTCTTGAAGAATACTGGATACACTTTCCAGAAGGTCATGTAACACCTCTTTAATCCCATTCTCAAGATGTTAGTGAAATTTTATGTGGATGATCTGGTAGTTATATCCTACTAGTTTTATGATCATCTGAAGGATTTTGAGAAAGTTTTAAACATCCTCTGCTCAAGGCACTTGAAGATGAACCCCCTAATGTTTACATTCAAGGTTACCTTATAAAAATTCCTTATCTTTATCATAATATATAGAGTCATTGAGATTAAAACAGATAAAATTAAGTATATTAATAAAATTCCCCAAAGTAATATCCAGTATTTGCAAGGCCTCTAAGGCCACTTAGCCTATATATATCAATTTATTGCAAATCTGGCTCATAAGTATAAGCCCTTTTTGAGGCTCATGAAAAGGAAATAATTTACTAGTGGGATGAAGACTTCCATAATACCTTAGAAGATATCAAGTAGTACCTAATATAGCCATCATTTTTTATTCCACCCATCTTAAGAATGTCTTTGGTTCTTTATGTGACTGCTCTGGAATGGTCCCTCAACACCATTCTAGCCTAAAAAATTATAAGGGTAAGAAAAATAGCCGATATTATCTTAGTTTGATGCTCCACGACATGGAGAACAGAAACTCCTCCATTGATAAGAGTTTACTTGCACCATTATTTATAGTATAGAAGTTGATAAACTATTTGTAGAACCATGAGATTCAGATGGTTTCCTAAGTAGACCCGCTAAAGATATCCTCAATATGCCAATTCTAATGGGATGATTGGCACACTGGGTGGTAATCCTATTGAAGTTTGACATTAGGTTTGTCCCACAGAAGGTTATTAAAGTATAGACACTGGTAGATTTCCTGGCCTCACATCCATCCCCTAAATAACTTTCCATGGATATTGATTTTCTAGATGAATGAATTATCTCAATGGATCAGACTATACCATATTGGCATATGCACTTTGATGGAACCTCCTAGAGTTAGACCAGTAGAAGGAAAAATGAACACAAGATTAATATTTAGTATTAGGTATTATCTTCATCATTCTAGTAAATTATATTTTTTTCATAATAATTCCTTCTTTTCAAAAGGTTTGAATAATAATGAGGCAAAATTTTAGGCTCTATCATCGATCAAAAGTTAGACCTCGATATTGATGTCCCTTTTTTACATGTAAAGGGAAACACCGAGACAGTCATCAAATAGATCAAGTGTGACTACATTTTAAAAAATAAAGAGCTTATGCCCATACCAGAATACACCCATAAATTGATGGAATAGTTCCCTTCCCAACCAAAGGTGAACCATGTTTTGAGGTCAAAAAATGGTCGAGTTGATGCTTTGGAAAACCTGGCTACATCACTTATAGAACTTGACCAGGATGACCAAGTCATTCACATGGAACACTATAGATTCATTGCCCCTAATACCCCATAATAATTTGAACAAAAGGCATATCAACTAGTTGCTCGTATTTTTGGGTTAGGGCCCTCAAGTACCCCCACATTTTAGGAAATTATCAATTGGATGACTATCTTTTTGGGGTATCTCTATCATGGAATTCTTCTACTAGACCAAGATTAGAATGAGAAAATACACTAGATTACAATACATTTTACACTCCAAAGTAGGCCTATCCTTTAGAAAACCTCCTACAAGCATGGGTTCGATGGAATTATCCCCCATTTTATCCAAGGAGATGAGATACCTCAAGTTATTCAAGAGTTCTATGCTAGTTCCTATGGGGCGCATCAAGCGGAATTGAATCTCTCCCACCAAATCCAGAGGTTGGGTTACTTATGGCCCCCCATGTTTCATGACAATATTGAGTTCTCTAAGAGGTGACATGTGTGTAAGATTCATGCTAAATTTGTGCATCAACTACCTTAACTTCTCTACACCACCAAGTATTATTATATATTTGCATTATGGGGACTCAATGTTGTGGGGCCATACCCTCTAGTGACAACATGATAGTGAAGGTTCATTGTAATAGAAAATTACTTATTTTACAAATTGTAAGAAGCAGTTCTCATCATATAAGTCAAAAACCAGCCCATTATTGAGTTTGTAAACTCCCACATCCTCCATCAGTTAAGGGTTCTTCAGACTATTCTCACAAATAATAACACCAAATTCCAGGATTTGGAGCTAAATAAATTTTATAAAAAGTGAAACATCTGGTCTTACCATACTCCATTCTACCATGCACATGAAAATGGGAAGATTGAGGAATTCAGTAAGACCCTATATAAAATCTTGCAGGAAATGGTGGGGGACAAAAAAAGAGTTTGTCTGATAATCTCCCTGATTTCCTTTGGTCCTATCAGATGATAACTAAAAATTCCACCCAGGAGACCCCATACTCCCTAGTGTATAGAACAGAGGTATTACTACCAATTGAGATTCATCTTCCATAACTCTGATGATTTTTTATGACCTGTAGGCACCAGGAATAATGGAAGAAATCCATCTAGTTAATTTGGAAGCACATGAGGAAATTATGATTTGATCATTTCATAACTTAGAGAGGAACCTGAATAGATAATTAGAGCATTAAAAAAAGGATCTCCCCCACTCCTTTCTATAGGGTGACATGGTTGGCTCTTATAATTCTGATGAAACCCATAAAAAATCCACTGAAGTTGGAACCCAAATGGGAATGAACTTATGTTATTCATAAGGTATTTTCCAATGGATCATACTATTTAATCACCATGGATAGATAGTGTATGAAACCTCCCACCAACACCAAGTTTATCAAGTAGTACTTCACATGAATCCTTGTACCAAACTCTATGAACTTAAAGTAGGAGTCATTGTCAAAGATATATAACCTTAAACTACACCTGCATGGTAAAACATATGTGACCTTAAAGTGTTGCAACCAGGATTTGATCTCTATGGACTTAAACTAATATTAGACCCAATAGTTTAATAATTTTGATGTTAAATGATTTTTAGTATCTCTAATCCAAGGATTACGACCTTAAACTATTTACAGTCCCCATAGTCTGAGTTGTAAGACTTTAAACTAAAAATCCTACAGTCCTCAAAACATGACATTAAACTATAGTCTTACCTTTTGTAATAAACATAGGATTAACCATGCACTATGTGTGGGATGACCTAAAACAATCCTCAGCACAAGATGATAAACGGAAGCATTACCATGTGTCATACACACAACATGCCCCATGGAAACCATGTGATTAATCAATTCCCTAATTAGAGAGGATATCCCCACCACTTACGTTGTTACTATCCTACGATGCCATGTCCCATAACTATGGGTGTCTTGATTCCCATTCCTATGGGATACTTAGAGACCCATAGATCGTCTCTCTTCAGGCCCAGTTTTCGGTTCATCAAAAACCCTTCTCTCAAGGGTGGGGGGGATTATGTTTCCCAATATTTGGCCATTTAGTACCACTTACTATCCAAGGCTTATAACATTAAATTATGTACAATTTGTTTGAGAGTATTTTTATAACACATGTACTTTCATCACCCTCATTTCACATTGGGTTTTACCTCTTCCATTCTATGCAAACATCCTTGAAACAAACACCCCCATTCCAAGAATCACGACCTTAAACAATTTTCTAAATTCCCATTGGTCTTTGATGCATGACCTTAAAATGCATAGACAACATCCTTCTATATGAAATTTAATATGAAAAACACTCATTACTTGTGTCACTATCATCCCTAAATTTCCTTATGGGAGTCCTCTTTAGATATGATCCCCAATTATATTCCTCATATCTCCTTAGAATCGAGACACCCTCATGACCCCACATAAGGAGGGAAAGTATGTGATGCTTAATGAATAAGACCCACCAACATCCTCAGTACACAAGTTCAAACTATAGGCTTACCTTGTATTAAAATATGATGTCTCATATGATAAATATGAGACAAACCAAACCAACATCCTCAACACATGATTTTAAACTATAGCCTTACCCCTTATTAAACCAAGATGCCTCATATGATAAATATGAGATGAACCAAACAAATATTCTCAACACATGATTTTAAACTATATCCTTACCCCATACTAAACCAAGATTTCTAAAATCATATATATGAGATGAACTGAACCAAAATCCTCAGCACGTGATTTTAAACTATAGCCTTACCCCGTATAAGATCGGGTTTCCTCATATCTCAATTTTGAGATGATTCAATGTCCTAAATCAAGAGGAAAACCCTACAATGGCGTTTTACTTATAACACACCACATTCCATAACTACTTGTGGCTTTATTACCATACCTATGATATATTTAGTGATGCCTAGATCTCATATCTTGGGTCCCTCCCTCTTCATCGACTCATTAGGGGGTATGTACTACCTCAACATTATGAAGTCAACTTGGGTTTAGTTTTTCAAGTTTTATGTTGAAGTGGGTCTCTTTGGACCTCCTTATATGTAAGGGTATCACTCTTTCATGCCATAAAAGCCTCCTTAAGACACCCCCACACTATTTTCAAGTTCTATGACCTTAAACTAGAAACCTCCCCCATGGTCCGATCTCTTTTACCTTAAGATAGTTGTAACCATAGTCTAAATTGTATGACTTTAAAATTCAAAGACCAACATTCTTGGAACATGATGTTAAAATATAGTCTTACCTTGTATAAAACTAGGCTTCCTTATATAAAAAATATGATATATTTCAATTTCCTCACTCGATAGGATAACCCCTAATTGACATTGGTCTTATACCATGACATGTTACAGAACTATGTTCATCTTGAATCCCAATATCATGGGATAGATAGTGACACCTAGATCTATTATCCTTGTTCTATCCCTACAATCAGGTAATTTTGGGGTCTTTCCCCATTTGGGACAGACTAGATCCATGCCCACTAATATATGCTTTATTCTTTCTTTGATCTGGATAATCATCACCCCCAGTCTGAATGGGATCCATAATGGTAATGGTGCCTGGACACACTAGCTCACCTACCATCTTGGGCTCACTCCTTCAAGGATCCACAGTAACATATCATGTATCTCATGTTTAGAACTCAATAAATGATTGATCTTATATTTTTTAATCCCATACCTGATCGACATAGGTGTAGAACATGTTCTTCGAACATGGTCAATAGTTGTTCCCCATATTTCCATCATTCCATGTTTACTATCTTAGTCTTCAAAATCATAATCTTTCCTTGAAAGACTTCCTTAAGTCGGTCACTTTTTCCCCTTTCTATTTCCTCCCATGAAAACAATGAAATCTATGTTCCACTCCTTTTTTTCTCACATCCAGAATGGATCATGTGGGATTAGGAGTTGAGAGGGAGTTTTCCTCAAGTAAGGTTGAGACGCATGGGTGAACCCATGCTCTGAACTCTATAACCTTAAACCAGGATCCCAAGTCCAAGAATCACAACTACGAACTATGTGGATGTCATCCTAAAAATGTGTCATGTGGAATTGATCATCTTTATCCCTCAATTCATGTCGGGCCACCCCCTTTTCCTTACATGCACACTCATTTGAGACATTCTCCCCTATGGTCCAAAATATTTGGCCTTTAAACTATTTATGAACCTTTTGTATTACCTCTATAAGCTTAAACTAAGATCCCATGTCAATGAATCATGACCTTAATAAATACATAAGTTTTATTAGAGTTGTTATATGCAGTGTTGAGTGACCTCCTTGGCCCTCAATTCACGTTAGGTAACCTTTATTCAATGCTTCATATATTCCTTTGAGACACACAACCCATGGTCTAGGAATTATAACCTTAAAATATTTTAAATTGTTCTAAAATTTATAACCATAAACTAAGATCCCATGTCCAAGAATCACAACCTTAAAACTGTGTACAAGTTGTCTCAAAGATGTTCTATGTGAAAGGGCCTCCTAAGATCCTCATTCATGATGGGTTTACTATCCCATATTCCACATGCACCCATTTGAGACACAAAAACATTTGTCTAACCATGAAGACCTTAAAATATTTTAGAATATCCACAGACTATTTTTCTTAGTGCAGATCCTCCTAGGAACACCATTTATGTCAGTTTTGAACCCTCTAATGTCATAAGAACCTTTTTGGGGGGAACCCCTTCCGTCCAAGAATAATGAACATAAAATATTTATAACATAATTTTCCAAGATCTATGAACATAAAATTGGATTCATGGTCTGAGCATTCTTACCTTAGACTATTTACAACCCGGTGGTTTGAGCCTTTTGACCTTAAACAATTGGTAACTTCTTGGTCTAACTAGTATGAAATTAAACTACCAATGTCATGAGGAAAAAAAGTATATCAGGTTCAAATACTATAAGGGAGACCTGATAAAGAGTTGGAATTTCCCTGATAGGTCACTATCATGACATGGGAAGAAGTAAGTTGATAAAAAGAAAGACGTACAAAGACAGCATGGACCCACTATGGAGCCTAGAAAAAAATTTGATCTGCTCATTGAACACATTATTTCAGGAAAAATTTAGAGACAAATCGTATCCACCTTTTACTCATGATCTTATCTTAGAGGTACCCCCATTTTGTTAACCACTTATGAACCAATCACACTGGCTGGCAGTTTTTATTCATGTCAGTTTGCACATCCTTGCCACAATACACTGAACTGTGCTATGAACATCATGATCACATGATGATAAAATATATGAAACACATCATCATCATATGAATTAAATGACGTATACATCATCATCACTATATTACATTAAAATATGCGTACATTATCCCCACCATATGATTTTAAACTATGTGTCCATTTCCCCATTGCATGACGTAAAATAGTGAAGCGACTTAGGTTCTCACCTAAGAATCCACTATATTCCTTTGGTGCCATTCACCTACAACATTGTTCATGTTCCTCAACCATCTCTCAAAATATGAGACAAAAATCCCATCAGAAGATGAGTCTAATATTTTTTTATACCAATACACTTACCCAATGTGCACAAATCCACAATGGTGTAATTCTGAGATCATTGAACCTCATTAGAACATTCCATCAGTTCACATCCATGCTTTGTATCTCCCTTGAATTGGATCCCAATTAACCTTTCATGTCTAAATGTTCCCATAATGGAAATGATTCCTGGCCATACTGGATCACCATCCATCTTAGTCACACACACTAAAATACTTCTGAGTAAATTTTGAGATAGGTCATGTGTTTTGTACATGGTCAACATTTGATCCTCATTTTTTTGTCCCCATACATGGGAAAATGATAATGGATTCTATGTTTTGAACATGGTTAGAATTTATCCTCTATCTTCATGCCATCCCCTTTGTGTTCCAAGTCTTGGGCATCTCGATTCATGATCTTTAGTCTCCCTTTGTTCAAGTAGAATTCAACGCCACAAGCATTACCCCATTCATGCACTAGCACATGTTGAGAAATCAAGTTGGATGTTTAGAGGGCCCTATACTCCAGCCTTATCTTTTCAAGTTGAGATCCTCCTGGTGGGTAATAATAAAGTTTAGACCCTTATTGTTTTCTCCTTATGTGGTACTCTCATATAAATGAGTAATATTATGCTTTTACCTTGTTTCTCATACTAAACTTGAATAATTCAGGCATAAGGATTCATTGTTGGGTGTATTTTCAATGTAATCGAGATGTAGAAAAAATGGGAATTCATTTAACCATGTAGAAAGTTTTAAAAAACCATTCCTAGAGTTTAATAGGGTCATAAAACTGTTTTATACTATTATTTGTTCTATCATAAGATAAATTCCCATAGGGATTGACCCCAGTGGTGGAGCGATCAAGCTTAGAAACCCTCTATTGAGAAACCTCTAGAGTCTGCTACTTCACTTCCAAATAGGAAGCCTCCTTCTCAAGGGAAGGGAAAACATCATCGGCCATGATTTCCACCTTATCCCACTTAGACAGGCACTCATCCACCAGATATTCCTCCTCCATTTCATTATCCTCATCCACCGCCAATTGAGCCCTCATTTGGTCGATGATATTTTCTTGAGCAGTGACGATGGCTGCATACGCTTGCACCTGCTCCTCTATAAATGAAATCTCCTCCAAAGATTTGTGAAGCTCTTGAGTTCCCATGGACTTCTTCTTGTCCCAGCTAACATTAAACTCTTCCCACTAAGCATGTTCCCACTTGATGAGAAATTCAAAGTCTAGATCATGGATGTATCTAGAAACCAAATTTCCATTCCCCAAGATGACTAACCAATGGTGGATAGATCCCACCTAGTTTGGTAGGATAGCTAGGGGAGTTTTAGTGATGAAATATCACACAATCCTTCACACCTTACATCAAATGAACTGATTTTCCTCAGAAATGACTGAGATGAAATCCTCAAAGTCCTCAGGTGTCATAGGCTCGTATTGAGTAATGACCACCAATAGGTTAGTGGATGGGTTTTCTACTGAAACATACTCGGGTGGTATGAGCCCTAGGTTTAGATAAAATGTATCCTTTCTGTAATCCTCACTAACATTAGGAGCTCTAGCTACCTTATGTGGAACCTCTGAGGAAAGGTCAGACACCAAAACCTCCTAAATCTCCTACGCTGGTAGTATAATATTGACTATCTTTGTTGAGTTCTCATATTCATCTACCACCACTGATGGAACTCCCAAGATAGGTGTGGTCAGCATATCCTCCCCTGTCATTTCAGTTGGTGGCATGATTTTCGTCTCCTCCATTGAGGTTTTGACTCCAACAACCACCTCCTATAGTACTTCTATGGTAGGATCAGTTACCGAAACCTTCTTTTCCACCTTATTTGAATGATTTTTTCTCACCCATTATCACTTCTCTAGGTCTGAGTATCACCACAAATGGCTGATCTACCAATATAGTTTGAAATACCATTTAAATAACAGGTTTAACCGAGTGTGACTTATGAGGGGAAAAGATATAATGTAAAGGTGGAAAGGTTAATTTTCTTACAATAGTGGTATAGTATGACCAACAACTCAAACAAGTCCATATCCAGTCCTCTATCAGATAATGAACTGTCACCATAATTATGGGCACTGCTTCGATGGATAAAGGGCCACTTGTGACTGCAACATCGGGAAGAGGCCCTATGCACACCCCTTTATGGGTCAAGGCTCCCTCAACCTCTACCAAAGGTTCCTCATGAACCTCCCCTTCCTCTATTCTTATTGATTCCTACATGATTAAAATACAATTTAGGAAGCAATATTATAGTTTGGGTAATATCCAAGGCACACATAATCAGAAGATTTAACTAATAGATGATAGGATTTCCATCCATATGAGAGACCTAATATGCACTACTTCCCTAGGACTCCTCAAATACTCTACTTTTGGCTACACTAGCAACCATGTGGCTCATAGAAAGACCTAAAGGAGAATACATGACCAACAACACCTTTACTTGGTTGTTCAATGGAAACATGGTTCCACAAAAATAAATAAAATATTCTATCTCCACCATGTAGTGCATCACCTAGGATTGAGGAATATGGAATACTTACCTCTCATGACCCATATTGTTGATGAATATTTCCTCGGTGTGGATATTCTTTCATATCCAATGGAGAGGGATGAGTGTTTGTGGATTCCACAAATCTCCTAGGAATTGAGAAAACAACCTCATTTGGAACATCTGTTTGGTACTATAACTTCCTCATAGAATGGCCATGCACCCTTGAGACATACCCATATGGTCCTCCTTTCTCATGAAGCCTCTTCCCTAGGAATTTCAACTTGTTTCGGCTCCCCTCCTAGTGGTTTCCACCTGTAAAGGACTACAAATTTATAGCTCTACAGCCACTGATTCACTCATGGGACGGACTCCGCCTCTATGGAATTCCATTCCTACCACTCACCATCGATCCTATGGACTTGGGACCTCTTAGTCCTCATAATTTTGACTGGTTTTTTGCCTCATCATATCCCTTGAGTATGTGTTCTCCCATCGGGACACATAATCGTGGGTGAGCCCATGAGTAGTATTGGTCTATGCTAACTCCTTCCATACCTTAGCATAATTTCATGAAAACATGTTCCATATCTACCTAAGGACACATGGTTTTAGTTTTATGTTTACTCATATGTACACCCTTGGTGTCAGACATTGGTGGCATCAGAAGTTCTTCACAAACTGCTGTGGGGAATATGGCTCACAAATCACTTTACAATTGACTCTCACCACAAGTATCCTACCTCAAAAGTCCATGAGGAATGACCACTATTTGATGGTCCTAGTGATATCATTATTCATTGTACCCATAAAGAGAGGAAAGGGGTAAAAAATGAAGTAGTGTTCCAGCCCAATCCTTACTAGCACATTCGCCAAGCCCGAGTTGAGAGGGAAACTATTAGTGATGTTCAGGTTTGATGGTTTGAAATCTATAATAGGAGGGTATATGAGGTTATAATATTTGTATACCACTATATGTGTAGTGACCCAAACATAATGGAATTGGAAAGGCCCATACACATGAAAGGGATTATTCCCCTAGCTAATATGGTGCAACACTTTTTATATCATCACTATCACAAACACTGATAGGTTAACACGCTACCCCATCGCCAGAACAACCACCATGATGAAGGAAATTGAATGCATCCCCACAGACATATCTTACTCTAGGGGCATCTATCCATATATCAACACGGTGATAAATCCTTCTATCCTGACCACATAAGCCTAGAGCTTCATGTTTTAGCACCATAACTGCAATTGGATTGCCTATAAGAATCTCTAATATGAGTTGTCCTTACCTTGTTGTGTTACCTTTGGAAATTAAAATGGATTATAGGGTATTTTATCCCATGGTTTATTAAAAATGTAACCAAAACATTTCTTGAAAGGGATCTCCTTAATCCTCGATTTTTTCCCTCATCCCCTTCACCAAGCACAAAAACACTATTTCTATCACTGGAATCTGCTTCTGGTCCTCCTAAACATCCTATGCTAGGAAGAATTTATCATATATGTCCCCTTGGATTAGGATACCATCAATCTTGTAGAGATACCACAAGCTTATGTTGACCTCCCCATGGTGAAGATGGAATGTGTTGGTCCCTAGTGACCACCTGCTCTATAGCTCCAACATGATGTCCTAGTGACAATAAATGTGTAACTTTTAAAACCATGCCACCTCAAAGAGACTATCCCACATCATCTCCACCTAAATTTTTTGATAGGACTGTCATACCCAGTATGCCCATTCCCATTCATCCATAAAGTTTCCTCCCTAACACAAGTCATATTCCTCAGTCCAGCCTTTGAGATGGTTTGTCAGACCCACCTTGAGAATATTATCATATTGAAGGGGATGCATATCTAACTAAAACGCCTATCTGTTGATTTTTTTCACATGGTTCCATATAATGTGAGTAGTAAGAGATGTGTGGTCCTTCATGATGTGGACTCTGAAAGTCCTGTTTCATTGGTGATATCTAGGAATTCCCCTAAACAAATAGGTAGGCTCATTTCAATCGACACTGGGAATGAACACATCATCCATCAGCCTAAAATAGTATAATAGTAGAATCATGCATGATGGGTATCCTTGTTGAATCTCTATCAATAATGTGGTGAGTGTTTCATAATTTGACTCAGTTTAGAATCTCTCCCTGATCCTGAGGTTTCTATATATATCCCTTCATCGATCAACATAAGATCTGGCACCTTCAGTGGCCATTTTATCTAATAATGAGATTGTTTTTTGAACTAGTTAAATAAGGTTATGTTAGAAAGATTTATTTCCTAAAGGTCAAGATCACGGAAGTTGTAGATCCATAAAGGTCTATTCCTAGAACAATGGTTCTTAGAAGGGGTCATTTTTATGAGCAGTGAGGATTAAGATCACAAAATAGTCATGATGGTTTTGTGTTTCATGAAAAGAGAGAACTAGACTATCCTTCACAAAATCCTAGTAGTTCCCAAGGGACCCCACCTATTTATATGCATAGGGTCAGACCAAGTTTCATGAATAGTGATTTACAATAACTAATTTTTTTTGGTTTTTCCCTAGAATTTGACCCTCATATCCCTCATCGGATCCAATTTTAAAAGGGGAATTTTTTATTCCAAAATATGCATGTCACTAGATGAGTCGATGAAGGAATGGTATATTCAAAAAAAATCTGAGCTAAAACATCCCAAAAATATACTTAAGTGGCTGGTTTGTAAAGGTAAAAAGATTTGCAACTAAATCTGGTTCACAGAAGTCCTCAACCATGTGAATCTTGATGTATTAAACTCCTCGAATCATTAGTCTAGTTCATGAAACTATAATTCATTTAATTCCCTCACCATGTGAATCTTGAGGCGATAACCTTTACACAACATAACTATGATTCATGAAAAACCATAATTTTTTAAGCTCATAATTTTCCATGAAAGCCTATACCTTTCATGAAACTAATGGCCTTTCCTCCTATGGGCCTATAAATACCTCCCCATGTAAGACCTTCAGGGGGAAATGAACTTTCAGCTTCTGTGAAAAGATCTAAATCTTTAAAACTCATAATATTCATGAGTGACATAGGAGATGGATTTCCAAATGTAAAAATATTTATCAAAACTGCATCCCATGGGTTTTTGAGAACCTCACCCCAAAATGCAGATGCCTTTCACGAAGGTCCATGGATTTCGTGTAAAAATAAATACCTTTTTGGATCTTGGGGTTTCATGAGATAATTATCCTTTATGAAAGGAACCCCATGGGGACCATGAACTCACTCTAATGTTGGGTCACCTTATTTCGAGAAACATATCATATCAAGAGACCCTTGAACTTCATGAGACCCATGAACTTTATGAGACCCCCAACCATGACGAGACCCCGAACATTCACAAACCAATATTTAATGAAGCTCATCCATGGTTCCTCCTTTAATCCAATACCATTTCTTAAAAGTTGAGTTCCCATTCCCCCATAATAAGCTAGGAATTATTCAATTACACCCAAAATCATTGTAAGACTAGTACCACCAACACTTGTGTCCACCCACTTTTCTTCAAGTGTTTCTTGACCCCTTACCATGACTTTTGATCCTATGCCCATATTGCCTTGTGCTCCAAATAATAGGAACCCTAATGTCAGCCCTCCTGATTTCCACTCATGCATGGAAGTGTTTATGCCATTTACTTCCCATAGGCACATGATCTATAGAAACGTAATCCCTAAAGGTGACATCATCAAAGGAAAAAAAACATACCTGTATTGGTAGAGATTAATTTTTTCAGATCTTCCATTCACCTTGACATGGACCCCTCAGGGTGTATGCCACATCCACATTCGAGAAACATGAAATAAAACAAAATAGCTCTATGTACTAGTCATGTGATGTTAAAACGCTAGAAAACATCCTCAACACAGGATATTAAACTATAACCTTTCCCTTTATGGTGAAAAAAGTTTTCCCTATGAATGACTGGTATGGTAGGACCCAATACCTATTAATCTGTGTGATAAACAAAGGATGCCCCATGTATGATCATCATGGGATTACACCTTCTTCTTCACCATGGGATGAACCTCCTCCTTTGGGAAGCTTTCATGCATAATCTTTACACCATCCCTTGTTGATTCTCCTTCCACGACATAAGTGTACTTACTTCAGGATATTAAACTTCATGGACCGGTCCTGTCATAGGACCTTAAACTGTGGCATCAAACTACATGGTTTTTGATCCATTTTTAAAAAAGGGTATATAGGAAACCCTCATAAGGTTCAATCCCAAAAAACCAAAGTGTGAAATATTCCCCTTAGGGACACACTACACCAAACTCCCCAGGGTGAAATCTTTACCTATGGGGAAACACATACCCATATACTAATTGTGAAATATTCCTCCTTGGGGAAACACTCCAACAAACTCCCATGTGTGAAATATTCCCCCTTGGGGACACACTCCACCAAAACCCCAAGTGTGAAATCTTACCCTTTGGGGGAACACATAACCAAATCCCATGTGTGAAATATCCCCCTTGGGGACACACTCCACCAAACTTCCATGTGTGAAATATTCCTCCCTGGGTAGACACTCCAACAAACTCCCAAGTGTAAAATATTTCCCTTGGGGAAACACTCCACCAAACCTAAAAAGTTTGAAATCTTCCCCTATAGGGACACACTAAACCAGATCCTATGTGTGAAATCCTCCCCTATCTGGACACACAACTCCAAGATCCTATATGTGAAATCTCCCCCCTGGGGAAACACTTCACCAAACCTGAAAGTGTGAAATTTTCCCCTTCGGGGGAACACTTAACCAAATCCCAACTGAAAAATCTCCCCCATTGGAGACACAATCCACCAAACTCCCAAGTGTTAAATCTTCCCACCTGGGTTCATACTCCACCAAACCCCAAAGTGTGAAATATTCCCCTATTGGGACACAATTATCCAAATCCCAAGTGTGAAATATTCCCCCCTAGGAAAACACTTAACCATATCATCCTAATTGTGAAATCATCCCTCTAGGGACACACTCAACTAACAACTTATTCCCTACAAGACATTAAACTTGTGCCCATATCCATAAGACATTAAACTTGTGACCTAATCCAGAACCCCTATCCTAAATAAAAGATTTTAGAATCCTAAGGTAAAAATCCTCGAAAGACTTAAACCCCTAGTAACAACTACCTAGTGACCAAAACATGATGTATTAGGTTCCGTGCCAAAGATTCATCATATGATATTCCTTTCAATTAAAATAGAGAAGACTTTATAAGTTCCCAACCAACCCAAAATACATAAATTCCCATACATGCCCAATGATACTATGTATCCTAAAAGAAGGTTGATGCACTATCAACAAAGAAGTACCATAATCAACCAGAATACACCTTGAGATGGCACTAGGAATGAGTTTCACAAACATGACTTAAATCTATGGGGGAGTCTCGAACTAGGCAACAAGATCCAAAGAGGAATCCATAGAAGGAGGAACTGATATCCCATCATCCCAATTTGATCAAGGAGCCTACATCACCGATTAAAGTGATGGAAGATAGCCACATTTGGAAATATAGAATGTTTGAAAAATAACCACTTCATATGGCCCTGGTGGAGAGTTTAAGAAACAATACGATAATTAATGATGATATGAGGCTGGAATACACTATATATTTTCGGAAATGATATTATTGTTGTAGGGTTATGTGAGATACATGAAAATTCATATAATAATGAATGAAAATTTATTTTTTATTGGAAATAACCAAATGACCAAGTCTAATCCAAATCATGGTTGGCAGAAGTGATGAAGTCCCAGGGCATAACCCATTATAATGAGTTTACAATCATTAGGTAAAGACCCCAAACCAGAGTTAAAAACTATTCCCATCTCCGGTGTCCATTTTCTAGATAAGGTGTCACGTTCAAAATTACCTTCCTTCACATTGTTCCCAATATGAATTCCCTGATAGATAAAGGTTCTACAAATGATGAGAAGATAAGACAAATCCCAAGGTTCTTTGTTTTTCCCTTGAATTAACCGAACAAGCAAGGCAGAATCTGATTTGACTTTCATAAGATGGCTATTATTAACTCTACATAATACTTTAATTAAGATATAATATTGGTTGTATAATACATTAAATTAAGCAAGGATAATAGGAAGAAAAAAATTTCATTTGATGATCATGAATTTACTTCAAACTCTTCAGGAGCTTGTTTGGATATCTTTCTAGGTGATATTCACATTTTAACCCCCCATCCTAACATATTATAAATAAGGTCAATGTTTTTTATTTTATTTTGAGGGGATTTTGAATTATTTTATTTTACTATTTTTATGAGATTCATGGATTATAAATGTATTTATATATTCATGATCCATGACATTTAATTATCATCAGTAATACGAAGATCAATGAATTTGACTGTGATAAGATTGAGCATGATGATAACTAGAATATAATTTGTTATTATTAATATTATATAAAAATAAAAATTGAAATTAAATAGATAATATAATAATCATAAATAAAATAAATGAATGTGTAATTCCCCAACCCATATTTGCCAAATATTAACTAAGATAAGGGTGTTATCATACCTAAGTTGTGCCTCCCTGTATTCCAGAGGCTGTCAATTAGTGGTGAGATATGTAATCAACCATGTTAATACTATAATTTTAGTATAAAAATATGTAATAATAAATAAATAATATAACCCACGATGACTAAATATCAGAGTATAAAAAATGGAATTACAACTATAAGCTAACCATATAAATAATATACTCACATGGTATAATAAATGAAATTATGTCATACAACCAGTCACAGTCAAAAGAGAGATCACCCACTCAGTCGACCATATAATTTTATAAAAAATGAAATAAAATAAAACACGGAGAGACTAGTCCATAGTCTCGATCCTCGAATCGATACTATCTCTAAAACCCCATAAATATGCTCTAGCCTAAACTCTTGTACAACATTTCTTGTCTACATGCCAACATAACATTTTTATATCCACAAGAGTGAACATACATAGTGTGAGAATTAATCTCAATAGGTCCCCACCAAATGGATCCTTAAAACATGCCACAATATATGAAGTGCATTCAAAGAAAATAAATATAGTAATTCACCACATGAAAGTATTCATGTCAGTTCATTATGTGATAACCAAACAACCACAACAAGTGACCTAACCTATTTTACTAAATCAAATAATCATGTATTTGGTACCCTGGGAAGAGTATATGATATAAATTATTCATGTTGGTCTCACATATAGGAACTAAATCCTGGTAAAGGCATAATATTCCCATTCATATGTAAATATGAAGTGAATTAGTGGAAAGAAATAACATATCCAGTCTCTTATAAACATGTACTTCTTTAGGGAGAAGAATAACATTGCAAATCCCATGGAAATGATAATATCAACATAGTATCAAAACACACCAACACACCAAAATCTCTAAGTATCAATATCAAAACTAGAGTCTCCCTACTAGAAAACTACTCTAATACAATCTTGAATATTTTAATGACCTGGGATTTTAATATATTTTTCCTCTAATTAAGTCAAATACATTTGATAGCTTTCTCCACATTAAACATCCAACAAAAAAATTGTGGTATATGTATATATATATATATTATAAATATTAAATATGGATTATAAAACAATCCATTTAATTAGAAGGTATTAACTAGAGTAACTCGTTTTAAAAATATAATAATATATATTTATATGTAAAGGTTATTTTATAAAACTTTTCTTAATTCATTATTGTGTTTAAGAATCTATATTTTTATGAGATTTGTTTCCTATAAAATAAAACTAATTATTTTTTTGTTAAATGAAGATGTTAATAAAATATAATATTTATTTATTAATTCTATCTAAATTATTTTTTATAGAAATTAAGGAAAAGAATAACATGTATTTTAAAAATTTATTTTCCTATAAAAATAGTTTTCACTATAATTTTATTTAAAATTTAAATATATATATTTTAGAATGTTAAATAAAAAAATTATTTTTTGGATTCATCATAATAATATTATCTTCTGATTTCTTTTTTGGATTTTTCTAAAATGATTGATTTTTAGGCGAATAGTGAAAACTATTTTTTTTACAAATAATGTGACTTTTATAACATAATTAGTATATAATTATGGGATGTAAATTATGAAACCTTTTATAAGATTAAATATTTATTTTATAATTTAATTTATAATGTAAATAAATTTTATTTGAATTTACAAACACATATTTTACATTTTAGATCTTAAGTTATATTAAAAAATTGTTTTTAATACATTATGCATTTAGTATTTTAAAAATAATTTTTATAACTTTTCAAAATTTAATAAAAATATTATTTCAATTTTTTAATAATTAGTTCCAAATTATATATTATGGAACATTTTATTTCTGATTATAAAGGATAAGTTACCTAGGTAAAAAAACTAGTTACCAACATAAAAACAAAAATATTAAAAATGAGTAACCTGAGAGGTAATGGTACTAAAAGGTCAAAAAAATGTTTTAATTGATTTTTGAGGTTCTTATAAACCTTATAACGTATCCACTCTATAATTTATCAATATTGGATCCAAATTACTTAAGTGGGACTTAACATTATTGAAAATTTTTGGGTATTTACAATAATGTCATCCCTTTCAGTTATAAAAGGGGCAATCCTCTCCTCAATTCCCCTCACACCACAAAAAACATAGTTCAGAAAAAAAATATAACAAAAAATCTCATAAAAATTAATATAAACCTTAAAGAGGTTCTTTTTATCTCAAAATACAATCCTTGAAAGGATTAACCCCCTTTTTAAAGGAGACAATCCAAGAAGTGAGGTATAAATTTATAATCGCTCTATTGTCTTTTATATTTCATTATATGAACTTATTCTTCATCAACCAAAATTAAAACATTTTAAAATTACAAATAATTAATTAAAAGTATACTGATATGTTATTATAATTATTTTAAAATCATTTACCACCCTTAAATTTTCCATTTACTAAAAATGAAAACATGAATCGTCCGTGTGTGCGGACTGTCACCTCAATGAAGTAATGTGCTTATTTTCCTTAACCGCCTAACATAGATAGTTAAAAAGAAAATTTAATTTCTAATTATGATATTTATGATTTATTTACTATTACTAAATTATAAATCTTATTAATCCTCTCTCTCATTCAATGAAAATGAAATCATCATCCTTGCGTACATGTGGACTACCGCCTTCAGGGATCAATGTATTCCTCTTTTCATTACTTCCTTTAATGGTTAGTTATAATAATGGTTTAAAAGGATAAATATTATTTTTATTGTATGATTATTTTTATGCTAATATAAATTTAATAACCTATTAAAGATATTGATGATAAATAATAGTTATAAAATTGACCATCTTAAACAAGTGAACTAAGAAGAAGAAAAAATTATTCATATTATGTAATATTTTTGTATTCCTTAGTTATTATTATAATTTCATAAAATTATTCTATATTTCATTAATAAATACGAAATATAACCAGTTTTCTTTTTTTATAATGATATTATAACTACACCACAACATAATCATCCATTAATCATGGCATATTTACGTTTGTGTTGGTTTAACCACATGCATGAAAAATGAAATGAGTTTTTATCCTGAATGAGTATGTGAAATTAATTACTATTATAATATGGTATAAATATGAAAATAATTATTTTTATTGGTTCTGGAATGTTAAAATTATTATTAATCTAATTAATTAAGAAAACACCTTATATTTTTCAATAATCACCAAAACATGTTTGTTATCAATTTCATATTCAAGGAAAAATACTAAAACACTCATGAAAGGAATTATAAACATCATAAATTATATTAAATAATACAAAAAATTAAATTAAATTACCTTATAAATATTCATATTTTAATAATAATGAAAATGGATATTGGTATTACGAAACTATTACAAACGATCAAACTATAAACACCCGATGTGGGAAAATAGTTAAAAAAAGAAAATAAATAGAATTCATATAGATAATGATGATATATGAATATTATAAAAGAAAATATATATGATAAAGGTTATAAATTAAGTTGTTAATATATATATATATTGTGATATAGTAAGGTTAAATTATGTTCATGGAAGTTAGGATAAGATGTAAGGGTCTCTTTGTCTCATTTTAAAATTCAAGAGACATGTTTGATATTTCACACCATCATTTATTTTATGTTGTGTGATTACTACATAAAGAATTTATTTTACATATTCAATAAATTAATGGGGATTGAAAAGACATATTGTGTTCTCTGTTTACGTGGACTTTGATTCAAAAGTTACAAAAGTTGTAAGGGTTTACTTGGTCTTTATTATAATTATTTGAGGCATGTTACATGTTATACAATATGTTTCCTTTGTATGATTTTATTCTAATTTATCATACCGTGAATGTGTTATAATTTATTTACTTTCAATTTATGAGATATAAAATTTCAAATCAAGTTTATTTCTTTAAATTCATTTTTAATCAAGAGTTACCATAGTCATAAGAGTTTTTGGTAAATCAACTTTCAATTATTGAGTTATTATAATTATATTAAGACTATTTAATATAATTTGGTTACATTATACCCTTTATTTTTTTACATGGTATTCTATCATTATTTTTTTGTTTTTTTTTACTTTTATACCACATAAATCATTGTTGAATATTTCTTACCATATGGAGTTTTTTTCCCATAAGGGATATTGACAGATAAAATATAATTTATTTTAGTTATAAAGTTTTTTCTTAAAAGTTGTTCTTCCTTGATTGGGTTCTCCCACCATAATATTTTATTATATGGTATTTTTTATCCAATTTTGGAAAATGATGTTTTAAATACAAATAATATTTTATTACTCTTTTTACAATGTGGGTTTTCAATAAAGTTATTTTCAAAGTATAAAAAACTTCCTTCCCTTTGATTATAAAAATTTTTATCTCTGGATCCATATTTCCAATAGAAACATTTATATAATTTTCAAGGATCCATTTTTATAGATTCTTTTTAAAAGTATTTTTTTCAGAATCTATCACTTATCCTTTTAAAAAGTTACTTTTGAAATTTATATGTAAGTTTTTATTTTATGTGAATGATAAAAACGTTTTATATAAGCTCAGTTAATTTTTCAACTCCATTTTTTCCTTTTCATATTCAAAAGGATTGAAACTTATGGGATTTATGTTAAATTATTTATCATTTAACAAATATATATATCTATAATTTGTGGGATTGAACTCATGGTATTAAATATTTCGATTAGTGATTCCTTATTATGTGACACTATTCAAAGAATTCTTTTGTAAGGATATTTTTATTCTATGTCAATATACTTTTAATTTTCATTTTTTAGGATGGGGATATTTTCTGTTTCAAGTCTCGTCCTTCTTGCAATGAAAGGATTATGAAATTTTCATTTATATCAGAAGAATAATCCATAAATACATTTTTCTTTCCTAATCAATTCTGTTGTATAACTATAATTTCTCTTCAAATTCCTTTACTCAATGAATACCCTATTTCAGATTCCTTTTATTGAAGGCTGTACACCTAGATTACATACATATAGTGGTTAGGTAAATTATTTTCTTAACCATATACCCTTTATCTACATGGTTTAAATACCATATGATTTATTATGTTGATTTAATGTCATTTACCTAGAAAGTTATTGAATACCTTTGGATACCAATTTTTAATTCCATGGGATTTTCATATTGTTAATTACATTATTTGAATCCATTTAAAAAGGTTATTAAACCCTTTTTATTACATGGTTTTTATGTTTTTAATGAAACCCATTTTCTTTCCATGGGTTCTTTATGCTATATAAAGTGAATGATATTCATTTAAAAGTTTTATAACACCCATTATTATTCTTTGGTTTTAATGATGTGATGGTTAGATATTTTCTTATAGAACACATAACTATGGTTAATATTTAAGTGATGGTATGGACTTATATAATCCTCTAATGAATTTAGTAAATATATAAATCTCATTAGATAATGGTGAAATGGGTAGTGATGCTCAATCCAAAATTAGTAATAGGTTAAGATGCCTGATCAAATATAGAAAATAGGTGAGTAAATCTTGACCCACTAAGGGAAACATTTGAGTGAAGTATAATCCACTAAGAGAAACATTTTTTGACTCATGATCAACTATGTATGATTTCTATGCTTATGGATCGACCAAAATTCTTAGGTTTTCCTTATTTATACGGTATACAACATTTTCATGAAGTATTCTTATATTATTCCATGATTTATTGTCTTTGATTTTTTGGGTATATATTTCTTTTGTATCTTAATTATTCCCATATTCTCATCTTATGTGCACTTAATATTATGATTATTATCATTTATTCTTACCCTTACTAAGAATCGGGGGTCACACCTTTCATAAGTTTTAATTTCCCCTAGTTTTAAGATAATAAAAGTATAAAACTTGTAGAAGAGTAACTTGTGTAGAGAGTTAGTGGGAGATGTTGAAGACTCATGATGGATTAAGTAGTTTCACATATAATGAGAAAAATATCCAATTGATATAATGAACATGGATTTTTTTAGCTAATTTTTTCTATAATTATCTATAACTATAAACCTTAAAGGTATTGGGAATATATTGTAATGAATTATTTACTTTATTTCATGTAATTTATATTTCCATGTTTGTTGGATGTTATAGATGGTATTATAGAAACTTTTAGATAAATTTAGAGATTATAATTATATTGATTGAGGATAAATTGGGAATTAAAAATTCCATCAAATTTTGATAAGTTTATAATTTCAATGGTATAGATAATCATATAGGTCATTTGAGCTAATACTCTAGGGATTAAGATAAGATAACTTAAGTGAAAACACTAAGGATAAGTCTAAGTATATGAAGACATCCTTAATTATTATTAAGGTAGGGTTTATATGGTTCTCTTAGAAATTATACCATTGTCTGGATACTGGAAAGTAGATGCGTCTATGGAAAAGATGCATCAAGTGGAAATAACCCCAAAAATCCTGGTTGAGAATTAACTCAATATTTAATCTAGTGCAGAATTTGTGGGACTAAGATTGCACACCATTATAGATACTCATAGGGGATATGATTTGGTCAATACAATTATCTTTATAAAACATTATAATAGATATATATATAAATTAATTTAAGGTATTGGGTTCAAAAGTATGAAAAATCACAACTTAATGTAACCTAGGTAAAACCAAGAGATTCATAGGATGTACCAAGTGTGAAACAGTTAATATGAAAGTGCCATACGTAGAAAATAATCTGTCATTTGAGAAGGTATATTGGGATTGATATTTCATATTCATAAAATTTTTCAATTTGATTTTCTCAATAACCGTTTTGGGTTTTAGTATTTGGTTGAAACAAGATCACAAAATGAAGCTAATAATTAGTATGTATCTAGAAACTACTATGTCTTATAATTTATAAGGAAGTGTACATTGATGGTTTATAATTTTAGTATACGATTATTATGATGGAAAAATGTGAGTTTCTTTATATTAACTAAGATAATGATGTTGATATGTTAATAAAAATTAATTATAAATATTATTAGCTATTTTAATTAGTGACTAATATATACTAATTATATTATGGTATAAAGGAGCAGCGTGACTGGACTCAAAAACAACTTGGAACATTAGCACTTGGTTTCAACGGGCAAAAGATCAATGTAGAAGAGCTCATCCAAACCTGGGATAGGATGGTCTAAAATTTTGAAAACCTACTCAAAGATGATCTGAATGAGCAGGTTACCATCTTTCAATGGAGTCTCCTTAGAGGTAAGGTCTCTAAAATGCTTAAACTGAAAATCATAGATTCAGCTATGACGTATTATGTTGCTTGACTGTCTTTGAATCTTGTTCGGTTTCCAACTTTTCCTTAAAAGTGTTATCTTAATAAAAACAAATATTTTGTGGATATTATGGTATATTCTAAAATTTATGAGGATTATATTAAGCATCTATGGATTATTCTTTAGTAGTTTTTCTTTAAAGGTATAAAAACATAAATTAAATAATATCAATAACCTTGAAAAGTTATTTTATAAAAAGGTTATATTTTTGTGGATAATTATTGAAGAACACATGATTGAGTTATTGATAACTCTTGGGATTACTATATACTTGATGTTTATGTAATAAACTATTGATTTATTTTGATAAAAGTGAGTTAGATAGTATTAAAAGTTATTATTTATTTAAATAAAAATTAATCCCTGATATTTTTAGTAATGTTAATCTAATGTTTTGGATTATGATATATATTGACTAGTGTTTGAATTTATGAACTATTAATTAATACATTACAGGGTTAAATATAGACTTAATTTTTAGAAGAATATATAATCTCATTGTGGTTAAATGTCTTGGATGTTAATAATGTTTTGGTAAAGGTATTCTATTGAGAATATATAATTAGGGTATATAAATACTTGGGTATTTGATTATATGAATGGATAATGTTGTTCAGGGAAAGATATGTAACTTGATATATCCTAAGAGAGTAGGGTAGATGGAATATTAAAAAATTATATCCTAATTATGAATATATTAATAATACCATCACATAATTTCATTAGTTAGGATTAATTAAAATTGTCTGGATAAAATTTATTTAAGTGGGAGAGTGTAACAACCTATGATTTTAATATATGTTTTCCTTTAATTAAGTCAAATACGTTTAATGGATTTCTCCACAAATAACACTGAAGTAAAAAAAAGAAACATGTGTGTGTATATATATATGTTATAAATTTTAAATATGGCTCCTAAAACATGAAATTAAATTAGTAGGCATGAATAGAAGTAACTGATTTATGAAATATAATAATATATATTTATATAAAACAGTTATTTTATACAAATTTACTTAAATCATTATTGTGTTTAATAATATATCTTTTTATGAAATATATTTTTTGTTAAATAAAACTAAGTATATAATTTTTAAATGATGATGATAATAAAATATAATATTTATTTATTAATTATATATTTATGAGTATTTTATTGAAATTAATAATAAGATAAACTAATATATTAAAATGATATTTTCCTATAAAAAATTAAAAATAATTTTATTTAAAAGCTAAATTAAAAATATTTTAGAATGTTAAGTTAAAAATAATTTATTTTTTTATTTATAAAAATGATACAATATTAGGATAAATGTTTGTTATTTTTATAAAAGGATTGGTTTTTAGACGAATAGTGAAAATATCATTTTTATAAATAACATGACCTTTATGAAATTATCAGTATATAATTAGGAACTATAAATTAATGAACCCTTTTTAATGACCTAATATGTATTTAATAATTGAATTTAAAATTTAAAAAAAATTTGGTTTTAATTTACAAGCCCGTATTTAACATTTTATCACTTAATTTGTATTTTTTTTAAAAAAATAAGTTTAATAAATTATGAAATTTGTATTTTAAAATTAATTTTATCACTTCAAAAATTGAATAAAAAATTTTATTTAAAATTTGGAATCATTAGGTCCAAATTATATAATAAGGTTTATTTTATTTTTGATTATAAAGGATAAATTAACTTGATAAAAAACAAGATAATTCATTGAAAACCAAAATGGTAAAAATGAGTAACCTAAGATGTAAAGGGAATAACATGTTAAATACATGTTTTTAATGGTTTTTTGAGGTGTTTCTAGACATTATATATTACTAACTCAATTATTTCTTAATTTTGGAGATAATTTACTTGTTATTAACTTCCAATTATATAATTTTTTTAGTATTTACCAATATGTCACCATTTTTCACTTATAAAAGGGGCACTCTTATACTCACCCATATTCACACAAAAAACACTTAGTTTAGGCCAAAATATGACCATAAATTTCCTAAATATTCATATAAACATGAAATAATTTATTCTATTCTCAAAATACCACCCCTAAAAGGATTAAACCCTTTTGCAAAGGAGATAATCTAAGATGTGTGGAATAAATTTCTAACCACCCATTTATTATTTTTATTTCTTTATGCACACTTATATTTCTCAAAATTCATTACAAAATTTTATAATGATAAAAAAATTATCACTAGTATAATGATATTTTTTTATAATTATGGTATAATATTTAACTACCCTACCCTTTTCCATTTATGTAGAATGATAACATGAATCGTGTGTGTGTGCAGACTACCGCCTCCGTAAAGTAAGAAGTTCTTTTTCCTTCACCACCTAGAACTAGAGGTTAAAAATGTAATTTAATGGATATATATAATATTTATGGCTCATTTAAGATTCTAAAATGATATAACATATTACTCATTTCCCCATTTATATGAAAACTAAATCATCATCCATGCATACGTGCAAACTACTGCCTCTTTAGATCGATGTATTCAAATTTTCATTTCCTAATTTCATGGATGGTTCTATGAATGGTTTTAAAGAATATGATGTTAATGATATTAAAAAGGTTTTATTAATAAAAATTTAATATACTATTAATGATATTAATGATAAAAAAATTGTTATAAATTAACTATTTTAAACATGAGAACTAATAAGAAACAAAAAACAGTTTATTCATATTATGTAATTTTTTTCATTTCTAATAGTTCTTCTTATAATTCCTCAAAATTAATATATATCATACTAATAAACACTAAATATGATAATTATGCTTCTGGTATAATTATATTATAACTAAAACACCACATAACCATATATTAATCAAGGCATGTTCATGTTTCGGTTGGTTTAACCACTTACTTGAACAATGATGTGAATATATATCATGGATTACTATGTGAAATTACTTAATGTTATAATATGATAAGAATATAATAATAATATTTTTATTAGTTTTGGAATGGAAAATTTATTATTAATTCCATTAATTAAGAAAAAACCATTCATTCATCAAGAATCAACAAAACATGTTTGTCATCAATTTAATTTTCAAGTATAAAGACTAAAACACTCAAGAAATGAATTTTATACATCATAAATTATTATAAATGATCCATAATAGTAAATTTAATTACTTGGTAATTATTAACTTTTTACAAAGAATGAATACAAACACAACTATTAAGAAACTAGTACAAATGATAAAATAATAAATAATTGATGTGGGAAAATCGATAAAAAAAGAAATTAAAAATAATTAATTTAGAGAATGACTATATATGAAGAATGTAATTAAAAAATTATATGAGTAATTTTATAAATTAATTATTAACATATATATATATATATTATATTGTATGGTTAAATTATATTCATAGAAGTCATGATAAGAGGTTAGGGTTTCTTTGTCTCATTTTCAAATTCATGAGACATGTTTGATATTATGCACCATCATTTATTTTATGTGGTGTGATTAATTTCTAATTAATATATTTTTCCATATTCGTGAAATTAATGGGGTTTTATGAGTTGTGTCTGTTCTGTCTTTAAATATCATTCAATTCAAAATATATCAAATTTTTAAGGGTTTTCTTGGTCTCAATTATGATTATTTGAGTCATGTAACATGTTCTACACTATGATTTATTTGTATGGTGTTCTATTAATTTACTATCCCATGAATTTTATATACTTAATTTTCTTTTAATTTAGGGGATATAATATTCCAAATAAATTTCTTTTATTTGAATTTATTTTGAATCAAGTTTTACCCCAGTCATAAGAGTTTTTGGTAATTCAACTTTTGTTTTTTGAGTTATGATTATTCTCTTGAACTTATTTCGTATATATTACATACATTATACCAATTATTTTATTATATGGTATTATATCATTATTTTGTGTATTTGAATTCCTACCATCTTTATCTAATATTTCTTACCACATGGAGTATGTTTCCTATAATAGATAATGATATCTCAAATTTCATTTCATTCAGTTATACAATTCTTTTAGAAAATTGTTCTCCCATTATTAGGTTCTCACACAAAAATATTTTATTATATAATATTTTTTATTATTATTTTGGAAATTGATGTTTTAATTCAAATATGGTTTTATTAGTCTTTTTATAATGTGAGTTTTCAGCAATGGTATTTTCAAAGTATTGACAGGGTTTTTTTCCTTTCATTATAAAATGTTTTATCTTTGGTTCCAAATTTTATATATAAAGCTTAATATAAGTATTAAGGATCCATTAATGGATATTATTTTTAAAAATAAAATTATTCAAAAACTCTCACATCACAACTTCAAAATATAATTTTGAATGTGAAATGTAACTTTTTATTTTACATCAATGTTAATTTTTTTCAAAAAGATCATTTGAGTTTTCACCTCTATTTTTTCCCTTTTCATATTCAAAAGGATTAACCCTCATTGTATTTATGTTACATGATCTATCCTATCATAAATATATATTTTTAAATTTTTGGGGATTGAACTTACAATATAAAAAAATTTGATTCTTGATCCATTCTTGTGTGATACCATTCAAAGCATTCTTTTAAAAGGATGTTTTTATCCATTATCAAAATCCTTCTAAGTTTACATTATTAAACTGAAGATGTTTAATTTTGAAACCTTAGATGTTATTTCTCTATATGTCTTATTAAATTTTCATTTCTGTCATAATAATTATCCATTATTTCCTTTTCCTTTCCTAATCATTTTCTTTATTTAAATGTAATTAATCTTCCTATGTATTTATTCTATGAATACCCTATTTTTTATTACTTTTATTAAAGAGTGTTCACCTAGATTCCATACGCAAAGTGATTGGGGAAATTATTTTCTTAACCATATACTCTTTATCAATACTATGTAAATACCATATGATTTATTATGTTGATTGAATGGTATTTACATTGAAAGTTATTGAATACCATTGGATACCCATGTTTACTTCCATGAGTTTTTATGTTATTGATTTACTTATGTGAATACATTTTAAAAGGATATGAAACTCATTATCTTCCATGGGTTCTTTGTGAAATTTTGAATGAACCCCATTTTGTTTCCATTGGTTCTTTATTATATAAAAAATAAATGGTTTTTATTTGAAAGTTTTATAAAACCCATTATTATTCCTAGGTTTTAATGATGCGAAAGTTAGATGTTTAATAGTGTCACATATTTGTATGGTTAACCATAAAGTGATGGGAGGTACCTATATCACCCTCCAATGCATTGGGTAAATCTTCAGATCTCATTATATAATGGTGAAAGGAGTGTATTTTCTTGATCTAGAATGGGAAATAGGTTGTGATACCTAATCCACTATAGGAGAATGATTAGTGAAGCTTTATTCACCAAGGGAAATAGGTAAGTGAATCCTGATCCAATAAGAGTAGTAAGTTATAATAACCGATCCATTATGTTATGATTTCTATGCTTATAGATTTTATATAGTTCTCAAGTATGACTTGTTTCTATCATGATTGATATTTTCATGATGTATTCTTATGTTATTCAAGTATTTATGATCAATTATTTATTGTGTATAATTTTATTATATATCCTGATTATACCCATATTCTTATCATATTCTCATTTATGATCTTTGATTGTTATGACTTATTTTTACCCTCACTAAGAATTTGAGATCACCCATTTCTTATGTTTCCATTTCTATAAGTTATAAAGATAATAAAAGTATGTAATTTATTACTAGAAATTTTATTTTATTTCTAAACCACTTTTAAAGAAAAATTGGGAAATGAAAAAAGTGTGTTAAACTCAGAAATAACTCATAAAAATATAAAATTAAAAACTAATATTATTGGAATTACTCACCCTGAATAACCCCATTAAACTGTGTTTACCTATTTATTGAGATATTACTTAATAAGATCTTCAAAATGATTATCTATCTTGCCCAAAGTCTATATATATTGCTCTAGATTAATTTTACCATTTTTGATTCCATGGGCCAATATACAATCTTTTTTTTTTGATCCAACCAGTTTTATCATCGTTAAGATCAATCCAAATTGATCTATAATACATCCTATTAGTATCTTCCTTTGAAAAATTGATATTGAAATATTCTTCAAACATATCTTCCTTATAACAAGGGATTTGTTAGTTAATGTAATGTCTAATTATATAAAAATCTAAACCAAAATGGCACTGGGAATGTATTTTAATGAAATATTTTATTTATTTTAGGTAATTTAGACACTCATTTTTGTAGGATATAATAAATACAAACTAGACAATTAGTGCATACATAACCTATTACATTTTACTCAGTCAGTAATCATTTCACTCCTATCCCTTGGCTAGAATCCCTCACACTGTAAGGTATTGAAATTTCATTGTATATTATTATTAAATAAATTATATATTAAATATCAAGTTTCTCACACTATACCAAACTAAAATGAAAAACCTTGATATATTTTTAATATTAAATATGATTGTTAAAACATAATCATTAAATTAGCTGGTATAAATTGAAGTAACCATATTAAAAAATTAAAAAAGAAAGTAAGAAGAAATGGAATCTTTAAGAAAAATTATTCCATATGAATTCCATTTGTCTAAGAATAGAAATGAGGTTGATTTTCTAGGGTTTTCCAAAGACCAAGCCAAAGATTAACTCAAGTGATCATAGTTTGAACAAAACCGTATATGGGATAAGTTCGATCTCATAAGGATTTTCATAAGATCTATACTAACTAAACTATCACATGAAATTATAACCAATGATTATCTAATTCCTAAGTCTTATATGAATATCATAAGGTTTCATTTAAGAATAAATTTTTATTATATAAATATTTAATAATATATATATATATATATATCATGAATTTTTATACTTTTCAAAAGGAAATTTTTTCATAATTCACTTTATGCTTAGAAAATGTATTTTCCAAAAATAAGAATTTTATTTTAAGGAAATATGTTTATTATGATTGAATAATAATAAGATATATTTATCATATCAATAAAAATTTAACACTATATTAATTTAGTCATTTATTTGAAAAAGAATAGTTATATACAAATTGTCAATTTTATATAAAAATAGTTTTTCACTATATTTTAAGTTTTTAGATATAAAAAATCATAAATTTTAGAATGTGATTTTGAAAAAAGAGTTTTATTTGGATTTCTCATGTAAATATTATCTTCATATCAGTTTTTTATATTTTTCTAAAGGAAGTTTTTTAGGTGAAAAGTTAAATATACTATCTTTACAAATTCAGTGCCTTTTATGACATTATTAGTTTATAAGAATTATTTGTAATTTATGAAAAAAAAACTCTAAAAAAATATGAATTTTATAAGTTATATTATAAATTTATAAATATTTTTTATAGTTTATAATCCTATATTTAATTTTTTAGAACAAAAGTAACATTTTGTCAAGAAATTATTTTTAGGACATTATACAATTATTATTTTAAGATTAATTTTTATCACTTTTATAAATTAAATCAAATTAAATATATTTAAATTTTTGAATATTTAGGTCCAAATTATATAATAATTAACATTTTATTTTTAATCATAAAGGAAAAGTTACATAGGTAAAAACTGATTACCGCGGTAAAAGTTAAAATGGTAAAAGTTAAAATCTAAGAAAAAATTAAATCAAACATGTTTAAAAAAATGTGTGTGAATGTATGGTTGAGGATATGATATACCTAATAACCTATAATATACATTATTTCTCAATTTTAGAGATATTTTCATTAATATTTACCTCCCATTATTAAAAAATTCTTGGTATTTATAAAAATATCATCGCTTTTCACTTATAAAAGGGGCTCTCCTATCTTCACTTCCTATAAAACAGACACAACAAATTTTGACCAAAATCTACATAAATATATATTTAACACTCCTAGAAACATTAAATATGTTATATTCTTCTTAAAATACTATCCATAAAAGGTTTATCCCCCTTCACAAAGTAGATAATCCAAGTAGTGAGGTAACATTTTCGAAGTGATCATTTCTCATTTCTATTTATTTATGTGAAATAATTCTTCCTAAAATTCCATTAAACCATATTAAAATGATAAAATAAGTATCAATATTGTTATAATATGTTATTATGAGGATGGTACAAGCATTAACCAAACTTCTCTTTTCCAATAATAAAAATGAAAATGTGGATCATGCGTTTGTGTAGACTACCACTGCCACGTGTAAACATATTTTATTTCCATTAATATCCTAACACATATGGTATAAAAGGGTAATTTAATAAATAATAATTGTATATATAATTTATTTAATATTATTAAATAAGGACCAAATTTATCCTTTCCCATGTTCCTCAAAAAAATGAAATCATCATCCATGCATATGTGTGGACTAGTGCTTCCATTGAATGATGCATTCTATTTTTCTCTACCACCATTATGGATGGTTATAGTTTATAATATATATTACATATATTATTATTATATATCATTAATATGAATACTTTTGAAAAAAATTAATTAACATTATTTACAAGGTAATCCATCAATACAAATAAATAACCCAAAACAAGTTCACCACCAAATTCACCTTCACAAAACAAAACAAAACTCTCATATAAGGGAGTTATAAAATTATAAGACATTATAGAAAGTTAGTTACTATAAATTTAATGTTTTTTATGATAAAATGTGGAAAAATATTTAATTTCAACACCTCTTTTAGAAAACCCTCTCATAAAAATATAATATAGGAAGAGAATTATTAAAAATTAAGGGTATAAATGGAAATTTATATGAATAAGTTTCTTAAATAGTTAATTAATATGTTTATATTTATGATTGATGATGTTGAATAACATTCTTGGGAATTAATATTATATGTAAGGGACATGAGTAGATCAATTTTTTTATGTTATGCAGTTTCTTTTGAACTACAACCTTCATTGTACCCTATATTCAATGATATCCTACATGATGTAAAATATTATCTCTTGGGGTAATATTATTTCTCAATTTAAAGACTATTCCATGAATGATTTTTTTCCCATAATTTTATAATATTTTTTGAATAATTCCCATCCTATTATGTTTTTATTTCACTTAAATGGATCTTTCACCCTAGTCCATATTTTCACTTACTAATGTTTTCAATTCTTATTTTAAAACCCAATTATATATAAATTGAAGTTATTTTCATACATTATATTTAAATATAATCTTTTATGCTCTTTTTTATGATTTGTATTTTTCCTCTTTATCTCCAAATGTATCTATTTTCGATGATGTTATTTTTTATAAATTAACCTCTAAAAGATTTTCTAAAGTTCCTATTTTGGGTGATTGAATTTAGTATCAATTGATCTAGTTTATGGGGTTATATATTCTATACTTTGTTAAATGTAATATAAAACTGATTCTTAGTCCTTGGTTTTAATTATGTGATGATTTTATTTTTTATTATGGAACACATGTGTATGGTTAATATTTAAATGAAAGGAGAGCCCTATATAACCCTATAATGCATTGTGTAAAGAATTAAAACTCATGAGATAATGGGGAATAAAGTAATTATTCTCAATAAAAAATGGGAAACAAGATGAAAATATAATATAGGGAATATGTGGTGAAGCATGAACTATAATGTTTTGTTTTTATGCTTATATTGGTGCCATACTATTTTGATATGCCACTATGTTATTCTATCTAGATCATGATTAATTTTAAGTGTAATGTTTTCATAGTATATAATATATGTAATATGTTTGATCATATGGTATTACTTATTCTCATATAATTCCATGTGAACCATTTTTATGATTCCATTCTCTTTTAATTAGACACCTCTCCCCTAATTAGGTTTTCTCATATGATTTTAATTTCACCCCAGGTAACATGTTGATATGTTTATTTATACCTCAAAAGGAGTTTAATATTACACATGTATTATGTTTTCATTGTCCATATTTTTGGGATGAGGCCTAATAGTAATATGATTAGAATATAGTCTAGTATGAAGCCTTTAAGGAGAAATAATTATGAGTTTTGTAAAATATTCTCATTACATAGCTAGTCTTTAAAGACATTGAACCTATCAGTTCTTAGGTTATTATTATATATATAATGTAATTAATAAATCATGTAAAAGATTTAAAATAAGGTATATTTATCTTGGGTCACTATTTTGGGTATTAGAGAAAAGGTTTAGTTATTTTTGGAGATTAGAGAAGCTATTTTCTAAAATTAAGGTTATAAAACCTTAATGGAAACCTTAAAGATGAGTTTAAGTATAGGATTATATCTTTAAATTTGGGTAAAGTATTGAGTATATGGTTTTCAAGAAATTATGTCTCTATAGAGACACTAGAATTGGATAAAGTCTCTTGTATAGATATACCTAGGGTTAGTAACCCTGAAAAGGGAATCATGGTATTAACTCACTCATCACATGATGTATAAAAAAGAGGCCTGACTACACACCTAGTTTGACACTCTTGGGTGATATTCTTTGGTTGATCATTTTATCTTTAAAAACTACTATGAATTATTTATTTCCTAGTAACTTTGGGTATTTAGGTTGAAAATTATAAGATAAACCAACATAAAGTATCCTAGGTTAAACTAATAATGATATAGGTTGGAATAAAATACTTGTGGGATCACATGATAATATAAAATAACAATATATTTTATGGTTGAATTCATTTTAAAATTATGAAAATTATCTTATATTGTTAAAGTTTCATCACTCTTGTTAACCCTTTTTGTTTTTATGATGGATGGAATGAGAAGGAACCAAGTTAAAAATGGATATGGGGGAAAATACAGGGACCATATCAATGGTAAACCCATTATAATGGGAGATAGACTGAGAAATTTGGTAATTATACCAAATTGAATATCATGAAATATGATGAACAATGTATTTATACTTGAAATTAATAGTGAACCAAATAAGAGAAGTATGGAGACTAATGAAAATTCCCACAGTGAAGACTATGAAAGAAGGAATATAAAACCGAATATATGTCAAATATTTGGGAAGAAGAACCTAATAAAAGGTCATAAAGGAATAAGAAAAAGTTTAAAGGGTATAAGTATTATCCATCGAGATCGTGAATGATTAATATAGATAAATTGGTCAACTGATATCGTGGAAGGTATAAAATTCCCAACTAATAAACCTTTAATAATTCAATACTTCAAATGAAAGGAGGTTGAGGATTATACAAATCAATACCCAAACCCTATACTACCAAGGATAACAAGAATCAATGACCTCCTTGACCAAGGGAACATCACTATTACTAGATACAGGTCATAAAAGAAAAGGGTAAATGGTACACTCCCCCTCTACATTATATTTGTGTGTATTTGAATCTATTATATCCTCCCTAGTAAGCCTAGGATGTTTTTCAAAAATATTAAATAATAACCCAAATTATTTGACCATTGAAGAAAACTTCTAGTTGTATGAATATTGTATCCCAAGTAAATTTTTGTGAAATTATGCTTTACGCAAGTATTATTATTATCACTTTAGATAAATTTAATGTCATTTTGGAAATGAATTTGTTCTCTCCACATAGAGAAAAATTATTTGGAATAATGAGATCACATTTCATATCAACCTTTGACAGTGTATTTATGAATGATTATGAACTCCCTTTAGAAGGAAATTATATAATGTGGGTATTGATAGGATCTTAGCTTAAATGGTTGGATAAAAAAATATCAATATTAGGTATATGAATATTCTAAGTAAAAATATATTTTTCATAAGTTTGAAAGGGTATTTTATCTCTATGAATAATATATTGAGTTGCTTCTATATTTTATAAATACCCTTATATATTTTCATTTGTGGGTATTAATTAAAATTATAAGGACATAATTTATTTACAGTAGAGAATGTAATGACCTAAGATTTCATTGTATACTCTTATTTAATAAATTATATATTAAATAATATTTTTACACACTATATGAAACTAAAATGAAAAACCTTGATATATTTTTAATATTATATTCTTCTATTAAAACATTTTCAATAAATTTGATGGTATAATTTGAAGTAACCATATTACTAAATCAATAAATAATGTTAGAATAAATGGATTCTATAAGTTGAAGTATTCCTTATGAATCCCACTTTTCTAATCTCTTAAGGAAGGTAGCTTCACTGGAGTTTTCCCTAGACCAATCCAAATACAAAATCGAGTATTCATGCTTTTATAAAAACCATATATGAGAGTTATTAAAGATCATAGAGATTTCGACAAGATCTATGATAGTTGAACCACCACCCAAAATAGAAATAATAATTTATATGATGTTTAGGTATTACATAGAGATCATAAGAGGTTATGTAAGTAAAAATTATTAATATATAAATTTGTAATTCCATATTTATATATATAGATATCTTAGAATTTTTTACACTTTTTGAAAAGTAATTTTTTCATAATTAAGTATATTCTTAAAAAATAAATTTTTCAGAAATTGGAATTTTATTTCAAGGAACTATTTTTATTATTATTTAATAATGAAAAGATAAATTAATGGTATTATTAATGATTTAACACTATATTAAATTTTAATTTATTGGAAAAATAATATTTATATTCCAAAACTTGTTTTCATATAAAATTAGTATTTCACTATATTTTATGTTTCTAAATAAATATAAAAATTAAAAAATTTAGGATGTTAATTTTAAAAAATTAACTCCATTTTTATTATTTATCATGAAAATGTTATCTTGATTTTTTTTGATATTTTTCTAAAAACATTAATTTTTTATTGAATAATGCAATATACCGTCTTTACAAATGCCATGACTTTTGTGGAATTATTAATTTCTAAGATTAATTTGAAAATTTATGAAACCCTTTTCAAGAAAAATATAAATTTTATAATTTATATTATAAATATAGAAGTATTTATTCTAGTTTACAAACTTATATTTAATTTTTCAGAACATAAGTAATATGTTTCTCATGAAATTGTTTTTAATACATTATATACTAATTTTATAAAAAAAAAATTATCGCTTTTATAAATTGAATAAAATTAAATTTATTTCAAATTTTGAATCACCAGGTAAAAATTATATAATAAATACCATTTTATTTTTTAATCATAAATGATATGTTACTTTGTTACAAACTAGTTACCGTAGTAAAAACCAAAAATGGTACAATAAAAAATATAGGAGTAAATAACCTCATAAATGTTTAAAGAATGTCCAGGAATATGTGGTTGAATAATTAATCAACCTTATAAATTATACTCTACATTATTTATAAATTTTTGAACCACTTTTCTTGATAGTGACTTCCCATTATTAAAAATTTATAGGTTTTTACAAAAATTCCATCCCTTTTGACTTATAAAAAGGGTTCCCCTCTCCTTGATTCCCCTCAAACCAAAACGAACTAGGATAAAAAATAAACTCTACCCAAACCTCTACTAAACAATCCAAACAACCTTAAATAATTTCATTTATTCTCAAAATACCATCCCTTAAAGGTTTAACCACTTTAAAATCGAGATAATCCAAGTAGTAGGGTATATATTTTTAACTACTACTTTTCCTTTTATATTTCATTATTTGAACTTATTATTACTGAAATTACATTAAAATTCATTAAAATGATAACATAAGTTTCAAAATAATATTTATATTTTGTTATAATGATGTTACAATCATTAACCATTCTTTCTGTCACACCCTACCTTTTAAGTTTATTTTTATTTTACTATTTCTCGGATTCCGGTTTTCTCGTTGAGGCTCGAGTTGAGCACGAGTTAAAAAATTTTGTATTATTATTATTATTATTATTATCATTATTGTTATTAATTTTTATTATTGTTGTCTTTATTATTGTCATTTTTTATTATTATTGTCGGATTTATTATTATTATTGTTGTTGTTGTTGTATTATTATTATTCTTATTCTTTATAATAATAATATTATTATTATTCTTTATATTATATTATTATTTTATTTCTTATTGTATTATTATTATTCTTTATATTTTTATTATTATTTTTTATTATTTTATTATTATAATTGTTCGTATTATTTTTATTATTATTATTTGTAATAATAATAATAATAATAATAGAGTGAAAAAATAGGACATAACCCTAGCTACAAGTGGTGGCCTTGCCCATCCACTTCCCTACCTATCCCCTGCACAAGTTTCCACCCACTACCTCCCCTTACCTCCTCATTTGCATCACACAACAGCTTCCCCCTTCGTGTTTGCCTCACCCAACCGCCTCACCCCTAGCTCCCCTCACCTCTCCCTTGCTGGGTCGCCCTCCTCCTTCAACATCACCGCACTAGCCAGCCACGTTCGCCTCGCCCGCTCTACATCCCTCCCTCACTCTGGCTCTCCTCGCACCCAGCACCTTCCTCCGACCATCCGCACTCGCCCTCAGCTTTCCCTCACCGCTCTCGGCCTCCACCACCCTTTCTCCCCTGTGCAACAGTGCCACCCTTCTTAGTCCCTTCCTCACCCACCTTGTCCAGCCTCACTGTCTGCGGCGCCTCTCACCCATAGGTCCCCTCGTCTTCCTCCCATATTTGGCCAACTGCCTCACCCCGTCAAACCTCTTTCTAGTTTGTGCTCCAAATCCCTCAATGTTTCTCTTCTCTAGAAACCCAGAAAACCCCCGACCCTCCTTGCTCCGGACCCCGCCATCCTCGTCGCGCCTCCTTTTCACTTCCTCTCCCGCTCCAACCGATAGTGGCCTCCTCCAGTATATATATTTATTCATTTATTTATTTATTTTCCCTCATTTCATATTTGGTGTTTTTATTTAATCTGGATAAATCCTAATACTATCGTGGGTTGTGTGCCGTGTGTTTTTATCACTATTCAGCGTGCGTAGTTAGTCTATGAGGGATTTTTTTACCGTCTGTCAGCGTTTTGTCGCATCCACTCTTGTTTTAAGGTAGGTTTTTATGAATATATTCATTCCCACATAACCCATAGACACCTGTATGGTTTGAATTAATCTTTATATGTCTTTCTTACTATCATTGATATTATAGTTAGTCTATTATATTGTTTTTGGGTTAGTAAAAATTGTTTAAAAAAGTTTCTGGATGAATTATCTTATTCATTTTGAGTATTTTTGTGAAAACCATGAATTGATAAATTAATTTTCATGTCTAATTAACTTATAAAGTTCTTTAATTAAATTGGTTAGTGAAAACTTGGTATCGGAGAAGTTAAAATTTGTGTTCATTTTATTTTTGATAGTACGTTTATATGGAATGAAGTGTGTTTTGGTGAATACATGTTTGGAGATATATTTTAGTTTTCATAAATTGTGCAAGTAGTTCTTTTGGTTGTGAAAGTGGTGTGAGTTATGATTTGAAAGGTGTGAATGTAGTTTTTGAAATGTTTGGATATGCATTGGATGTTAAAATGTAATTTGTGTGTGAATTTGATAGAATCAGGATATAATCCTTTTTTGGGTTCTTTTGAAAAGGTTTTCTTCAATTAGTAAATGATTTAGTGAATGATGTTTGAAAAAAGAATCATGGGTTCAAGGTGTTTTAATGTGCATTTGGGTTTGGTTTTCAGATATTCTATTTGAATTTTATTTTTCCATTGGATGTTGGCACATATATGGGTGAATGAGGTGAACACATGGATATTCCCACAAATGATAATGGCACCTTTAAAATGGTGTTTCTTTAAATCCTTGGTTTTCCAAATAATTCCAGTTTTCCTAAATATAGTTTGGTCTTTGGTGTGTTTCCCTTAAATGAATGTAAAAGTTCTTCTCAAGGATTTGGCCCATCAGACCTTGGAAAATTCTTTGGTGTGTGTCTAGAAAGGATAATGGCTCATTTGGAATATATGAAATGTTTGGGTGTGGTTGGTATCCAAGGGATTGTTTGGCACTTTGACCTTAAAAGGTGATTGTTGAAAATAATTTATTATGGGATGCGGTTTGAAAAATTGTGTGTGTCTAGTCAGATCTTTTAAATGTTTTTGGAAAAAATGGTTTCGACATGATGTGACATGAAGGCCGATTTGGTAATTTTAACCCATGGGTAATTTTTGTACTAAATTTTAAAGGATATTTTGTTTTGGTTAAAGTGTATGCCTGATTAGAAACTTTGAACATTTTCTGAAATGGGTTAAATGTTAAATGGTGTGATGGACCGTTTGGAACTTTGAACTTAAAAGGTGATTATTGACTAAGATTTTATTAAGGGATGTGGTTTGGAAAATTGTGTGTGTCTTATTGGAACTTTTAAATGGTTTTCGAAAAAATGGTTTTGACATGATGTTACATGAATTCCTATTTAGTACTTTTAACCCAAGGGTAATGTTTGTACAAATTTTTAAAGGAGGTTGTGTTTTCGTTAAAGTGTATGCCTGATTGGAAACTTTGAAAATTTTATGAAATGGTTTAAATGTTAAATGGTGTGACGGCCCAATTGGAAATTTGTTAATGTGAAATGATTTAATGTGTATTTGGGGGCGCTCATGTCTAGGGTAACTCTTTATGGGTGAATGCATAAGAATCATTCATGTTTGGGGAAGGAAAGTGCGATGAGATGAGTCATGTGTATGAGGGCCTTCCTACATACACAGTATTATTATAACCACCATGGGTTCTTGGGAATTGTTTAGATGATTGAGTGATGGTTGCTAATCAACCCTGATTAGACAGGTTGGTACCCCCTAGATTATTTGTTAGGCAAGGCAGGATTTTCCACTGGATTGGTCAGTTATAGGGTGGCCGGTTGGTTATAGACTTAGTAGTTTCACCATATGTCGATAGGTGGTTCCCAAACCAAGTAAATCTTGGGGTATTCTAGGTATTTTTAATATCATCCTTGGTTACTGGATTATTTTTATTTCTTGTTTACTTTTCATTATACCAGTTTATTTTCCCATTTTTCATTTTTTACCTGTTCTACTTTAGCCCAACTTTGGTATAATTTGTTTTGGGTTTAGTTTATAAAATGAAAAATGATTTTGGAAATTTTATGTCGTGTGTGTTGGATTTTTAAATGAGAAAATCATGTCACTTATTTTAAAATGTGAAAACCTTACTTTTATAATTGTATTTAAATATTGTGTTATTGGATTGCTTCGGGAAAGGAGACGCTAGATTCTATGGTTTATCTTGGCAACCCTACTGGGCATTTAGATGCTCACACCTATCTTTATCATTTTAGTTGTAGGTTTTCTTTGATGAGGTTTTCTTGGCTGAGTTTCTCATTATTTGAGCAAGGTTAGACTTTGGTTGGGAGGTGACCTAGAAGGTCACATAGAGGTACGTTGAGTTTTTCTATTTATTTTCTTTTTCCGATGCTCGAGTTATGTTTTAATATTTTATTTATCCCTGTTTTTATGCCTTTATAGGAAAAATCATTTCCACCGATTAAATTTTTATGTCTAACACTAGTTACCATCCCATGGGGAGTGGGAACGCACCTCGGTCCATGTTGTAGACTAGCTTGGGTGACCGGTTTAGGGTCGACCTGGGTTGGTTCATGACACTTTACTATTCCATTAAGAAATAAAAAAACAAAAAACATGCTTGTGTGTGGACTACCTTCTCCACAAATAAACATGTTTTATTTTCCTTATCATACATACATGGATGGTATAAAAGGGTTATTTAATAAACAATCATGATATATATGACATGTTTAAGAGTCTTAAATAAATATATTTGTTTCTTCTTTTTTATATTCCTCAGAAAAATGAAATCATCATCCATGTGTATGTGCAGACTGCCGACTTCATGGAATGATGAATTATATTTTTATATACCATATTTATGAATGTTTTTTATTTATAATTTATGAATATATATAATATATGTTTTTATTATATATCATTAATATGTCTCTTTATAAAAAATGTTAATTAACAATGGTTATAAGGTAATCTGTTGATACTGATAAATATACTGATACAAGTTCATTACTAAATTCACTTTCACAAAAAAACTATAATGAATGTTAATTATAACATTATATTTTTTTATGTAATATAAATTATAGTTAATTTAATATTTTTTTATTAATTTTATAAAAATAATAAATTATGAAACTGCTATTAAAAAAATTAATACAAAAAATCAACAACTGGTCATAAAAATCTAATACATGAAGGGAATTATTAAAAAGTAAGGGTAAAAATAGAAATGTATATGAATAATGTTATTAAATAGGTAAGTAAAATGTTTATATTTATGATAAATTAGTTTTAATCACTTACTTTGAAATCAAGTCTATAGATAAAGGACTTTGGAAACTCAAATTTCATTCATTGGGTTCTGCAGTTTCTTTTAAAATTTGAACTTTAGTGTCCCCTATATTCAATTCTCTCATTATAAATATGGTATCCAAATTTATCTCTCAAGGGAAAATGAGTTATTAATAAAAATAACATTATATTAATGATTCTATTTTCTATAAAATTATAATATTTTTGAATAATTTCCATCTTTTTAAGTGTTGATTTTTTTATTTGGATCTTTATTTAAATTACATATTTTCACTTACCAATGTTATCCTTTATTATTTTGAAACCCAATTATGTATATATTCATGTGATCTTCATAATTTAATTTTAAATATAATATTTTTTACTATCTTTTATGGTTTGGATTCTATTTTCCTCTTTATCTTAAAATGCATCTATTTTCCATGATGTTATGTCTTATAAATTACCATCTAAATGATTTTATAAATATCATCTTTTCGGTGATTGAATTTGGTATCAACTGATCTAGTTTATGTGGTTATTTATTTCATACAATTTGAAATGTAATTTGAAACCCATTCTTATTCATGTATTTTAATGATGTAATGATTTGATTTTTCCTATAATAAATTGGATAAATATTTAAATATCATGATATAATGTTGAAATTATTATTGATGATTGATACAAAATGGGAACCATGTTGTTATTCATGATTCACTATGGGAAACATGTGGTGATTCCTGATCCGCAATGTTGTGTTTCTTTGTTTTTTTTGGTGCCACACTCCTTTAATACGTGACTATGCTATGCTCCATGGATTAAGATATATTTTAATTTTCAGGTTTTCCTAGTATTTAAACAATGTTATATGTTTGATAATATGGTATTACTTGTTATCATATCATGCTATATGAGCCATTTTTATGGTTCTGTGTTCATTTAATCAAATATTTCTCTCCTTCTTATGTTTCCTAATATGATTATTATCTCACTATAGGTAAAATGTTTATATGTTTATTTCCCCATTACTAGGAGTTTTATCACACCCCTTTCTTATGTTTCCATTTCCCAGGGAATGATGAAGATTTTACCTTGAGATATGTTTATAATAAATCCTAGTATGATGATATTTTGGGTAAATGTTCACAAGAATTGTAAAATAAGTTATTTATATAGATGTCTTACTAAGAAAAAAAACCTATTTATTATTGATATGTTGAGATTATTATGTAATATAATTTTTTAATTGTGCAAATTATATAGAATAAAGTCATGTTTAGTTTATTTTGTCTCACGCAAACTATGCTCTCAACTAGTAATACATGACAAACCTTCTCTTTATTACACATCAATTAATTATTTATTACATAAGAGTACACATCATAAAACCAATAAATTGAGAAGCATATTGTAATTGTGAATTAGTTACATTACATGAAAACTTAAAATAGAGAAAACATCATATATATTAAAAAATTATTTAACAATATCATATTATTAATTTATAGATAAAACCTCATGGTATAACCTTATGGCATAGATAAGAAAGAGGTGAGATATAAATCCCAGTAAGTGTATAAACATGACATAACATGAATAAAGTAATATATATTAGACAATAGTTATATCAATGTGGAATAAAAGGAGTGAGAGTGATAAACATGTACGATGAGGCCTAATATAGCATGATAACATAAAGGAAACATGGAAAATGTGGAAACAACTTAAAAAATACATTATAAACATAGGTCAAGGATAACTTCCAAGACATCATGATGGAAAAAACCATGACAAATTATGTTCACTCCATAATCCCTTTTAGGATATCTCTAGAGACAAAAACATTACCCAATGCATTAGATTGGTATATAATTTTGGGCACACTCGTCACTTTCATTTCATTCCCATTCTTAAGTGTGCCACATTGATCATAAAACATGGAATAATTTATCATCAAATTTTTTTACACAATAAATGAGTGTGGAATAAAAACATTAAAGTAACCAATAAAATAATTATAAGTTTATGAAGGTGAACACCCCTAATAGTAAATGAGTATGGGTATTCAGTACATAATTGTTGGCATGAAAAATAATAGTGAAATTTCAGATGCATAACAAGGGAATATAGATATTCATGGAAGGGATTAATGAGAGTGAAAAGGATCTATCTTTATTTTGAAATAAAATGGGATGTAAGGGGGATATGAAAGAACATATACCATCATTATGAATTGGAGATAAAAGACATAAGATAATGAAAAAACTTGAATAAATAAGAGAAGGAGAGGATCCCTTACCTTGAGAGGGTGATTCCATAAACATAGGGGGATCCTATTTAGAGATTAGTGGAACCTTTGGAGGAATATATATAGGGTATGGAAGAGTAAATACGTTCTAATTGGTTTTTTAGTGATGATAAATGAGATTTTATGTGGGTTTATATAGGAAACAATATGGGAATTCTTTATTATTTCTCAAACATATGTTTTGGAATACATATAATAAAATAACCATCACCACAAAACTTTCCATGGTTTATTAAAAACTATTTTTTTCATTATTTTATAAGGATGAGGTCTAATAATTTTAAAATAATACCCTTACTGATGTGGAAGTCACTCATGTCATTAAAGATATGATTTTAAAACATTAAAATATATTATAGGTTTGGAGGATTCATAAAGGGTTTATAAAATTAATAAAATAAACCTAAAATCACAATATTTTAAATTGGAGACATATATTTGGTTTTTTATACCATTTATAGTATTTATTACATCATTTTTTGGGTATTATGATATCATAATACACACCGTATATTTATATCATATTGATTTTATTCCCAGAAAATAAACTATCTCATAAAATTATGAAAAATTGATTATTAGATAATTTCAATGTTATGATTCTAAAAATATTATTAATTTTATCCAAATAATTTTCTAAATATTTTAATTTTTATATTTAAAATAAGAATCTATATTTATTGAGAAATGTTATGTTATTTTTACCATAAAACTTTTTGAACCGTTATAAAAAATTCATTTTATTTTATAATAAATTTAAGATAAATTACATTTAATAAAAATTATTTAATAATAATATTTCAATACATCGTTATTTATTTCAAAATCCATTAATTCATGAAAATAATTTCTGTAATTGAATTTAAAAATTTCACAAAAATATATTTTTTGTTTTATGGTATCAAAATCAAAATCATTTATAAAGTAACAATAATAAGATGAAAATATATTCATTATTACATACAATATACATATCCATATTATTATGGTCTTGATACATGTCCATTTAATACACTAGAAAATTTCCTAAGAGTTTGGTGCGTGACAGTGAGACTTTCATGGGGTTGTTCGACATACATGGTTTGGAATGTGATCTCTACGAGCTTGAAATTCTCCAATAAATGGTTTATCTCATCTTTAAGTTTTTTGGATCTTTGATTGGGTTTGGTCATTGAAAAAACCCAATGATTATATCTCCCATGAAATCTCCAATAAATTGGCTTCATAGGGTATGATTCTACTAGTTGAGGCCATCACTTCCTTTGTCTGTGTCAATTTAATTTTTTTAAACCCTATATTTATAATAATAATATGATAACTATTAAATGGATATATTATCAATGGTAATGATTCTTAATGGTAATTTAAATATGATAAGATATAATAAACTCAAATAAATCCATATTTTTTATATCCATAATATAAAATAATGTATTTAATTAAATTGTAAGGGGAATTTTATTAATAAAAGGTTGAGTCATCAGAATCTTCCCCCCTTCATAATTATTTCCCTTGAAATTTTCATTTTACACACTAAAACAGATGAGGATAATTGTGTTTCATCACTTCCTCCAGTTCTCATGTCACTTCATCAAACTTTTGGTTTCTCCATAATACTTTTAAAATGTTTGTTTTCTTATTTCATAGAACTTTGACTCTATGATATAATATCTTCACTGATTGATCCTCATAGGTAAGATCATTCTCCAATGGAACTAACTATAGATTGAGTAAAAGTGAGGGGTGTGGTTTGTACTTACTCAAGATTGATATGTGGAACACATAGTGTACTTAATATAGGTTAGGTGGGAGTTATAGTCGATATGCCACTACTACGATGCGATCAAGTATGTCAAAGGAAGTGATGAATCTTGGACAAATAATTCCCTTATTCCCAAATCTCTTGAATTTATTACATAAAGATGTGTGTAGGAATAAATTGTCTCCAACCTCAAACTTTATGTCTCATAAATGATTTTTAGCATAGTTATTTTGTTGACTATGAGCAACCTTGATATTATTTGGAATTGTCGTAACCTTTTCCACTATTCCTTGACCATTTAAAAACCTATAAGTTTGTGTTACCCAACTTCATCTCATCATAAAGGTGTTTTGTACATATTCCCATAAAGGTCTTCATTGGAATCCATTTGGATGTTATAGTTGAAACATTTATTGAATGAGAACTCAACTAGAAGAAGATGTTGATCTCATCCTCCTTTGAAGTCAATTAAGAATGATCTCAAAATTTCCTCAAGAGTTTAGATAGTCCAATAAGATTGGCCATCAGTTTGAGGGTAATAAGTTGTGTTGAAGTTCAACATAGTATTTAAGGAATGTTGGATACTATTATAGAATTTTTAGGTTAATATTGGGTATCAATCAGATATAATCAATTATGGGGTCCCATGAAGCCTCACCACTTATCTAATGTATATCCTTAAAAGTTGATCGAGTGAGAAGTCCTCTCAAAATGCAATGAAGTGATAAATTTTTAAAAGATTATCCACCAAAACCCATATTATATAATTCCCTCTTTATTTATTCAGAACACCATTGAAAAATTCCATGGTGATGTTTTCCCATTTCTATATAGGTTTTTGAAATGGTTGAATCATCTCTTTGGAATTTTTCCTTTCCACCTTCACTTACTAACATACAAGGCATATTGATGTATATTCTATGATATATTTCTTCATTTTTTCCTAGAAATAGTGATATCGGGTATCTCAATACATATATTTTCTTCTAGTATGGATGGAGAAAGGCGAAATATGTGCATCATCAAACATCACCTTCTTTAACTCGGGATTTGATTTTACGCATAATCGCTACCAAAATCTCACAACCATTTATTCAATAACATCGAACTACAAGGATTTAGCTTTTATTATAGCTTCCACTTTCTTATTAATTCCCACACCATCTCTTCAAAAATCCTTTATCATCTTCGGAAGGGATGTTTGAGAAATCATTTGTGAAAGGATTGATGATGTTCCTCTATGATTCCCATGTCCATCATTTTCAAATATAAGAAGATTGGATCCTTCTCAATTATCATCAATGAAAAAATTTCTGGATCCTTTATACTTAAATTGTTCACCACTTTATTTTATTTCCCATTATATTAGTGTATTGAGCATAAATGGTCCTTGATCATCTATAACTATCTTCATTGGCACATATTCATCTCATTCTGTGTGAATATATACTTAAAAATTTTCATGATCCGTATATATTTTAAACATATCCAAAAATAGATAATGTTGAATGATTTTCAATGTGAATACCACTAAAACTAACTCTAGATCATGTGTTCGTTAGTTCTATTCATGATATTTCAACTTCATTGAGGAATAGGGTATCACTTTTTTATTCTGCATTAACAAACAACTCAATCCCTTCTTCAAATAATCGTTGAATACCATGAAAATTTATCAACTTGTGGTTAGTGAGAGTACAAGTATATTGATAAGACTCTTTTTCAACTCCATGAATCTATCTTCACATTCATCATTCTAAGAAAAAACTGACTCCCTTATGAGTTAGCTTAGTTAGAGGGTTTTTCAATCATGAGAAATTTCTCACAAGTTGATGATAATACCCAGATAATATAAAGAAACTATGGATATGTATCTTAGATGTTGTCCTAATACATATTTCAATTTTTTCTATCTTTGAAGAATCCCAAAATATCACATTTATTGTGATAATATTCCTCAATAATGAGACTTCCTTTAACCATAACTCACATTTTCTATACTTTTCCTAAAGCTTCTCCTTTCATAAGGTCTTTAGCATAGTGCTTAAATACTCTTCATGCTCCATATTTCTTTTGGAGTATATTAGAATATCATCAATAAATACTACCAAAAATTTATCAAGGTAATATCTAAAAAATAGATTCATTAAGTCCAATAATATTTCTATAAAATTAGTGATTCCTAATGGAATTAATATGAACTCATAGTTCCCATACCTTGTTTAAAAAAATACATGGGGATATCCTCCTTATTCACCCTTACTTGATAATATCCTGACAGAATATCTACCTTGGAGAAGTATTGTGCTCTGCATAGCTGATCTAACAATTCATCAACCTTGGCATAGGATGCTTGTTCTTTATTGTGATGTTTTTGAGCTCACGATAATCAATGTAAAGGCTCATTGACCCATCCTTATTCTTAACAAAGAGAATTGGAGCTCCCTAAGGTGAATCACTTGGGTGTATGGAACCTTTATCTAGATTATACTATAGTTTTTTCTTCAACTCCTCAAGTTTTAAAACAACCCTTCTATATAGAGTCTTAGATAATGGAAACTCCACAGGTGTAAGATCGATTGAAAATTAAACCTCTCATCTCGGTGTAAGACTATACAATTCTTTAGGAAACATGTCATCATATTCCCTCATAATGGGCATGTATTCAAGGATGATATTTTTCTTAGAATAAATATTTTGAGAAAGATATGTTTTTTCATGGGGAAATAATATCAATTCTTGAGATATTAGTTCTAAAGAAGATTTATCCTCCTCCTTGAAATTTTATAGAATCGAGGGGTGATTCAAGATGTAGAGATTTATTTCCTTCTCACACAAATTTATGTTGGCTTTATATTGGGAAATCCAATCCATTCTCAAAATTATATAAAATTAAACTAAAGAGAGAATCATAAGGTTTTCTAGGAATTTCAATCCAAAATTTTTGATAAGGGAGGATTTATATACCTGGAATGAAATAATTGACCCATTTTCCATTTTCAGTGATAGATATACTTCAATGATTTGTGGTGATGTTTAAATACCTCTACTAAACTTGTGTGATATGAAGGAATTCATAGAACCAGAATAAAAAAATTAAATTCTCCATTATTAAATGAATAACTAGCATAACTATCACAACTTCACTGTTGCGATCCACCTTAGTGGTTATGATGGAAAAAAATCACCATTTCTTCCGTGGAGGTTGTTGGTTCTATCCAAAAATCATTGGCTTGATGCATTTGTTTTCAAAGTGTCCTGGTTTTTTATAGTTGAAACAATGAATGATGCACTAAGGGTTGAATAGATCTTTCCTTACTCCATTAAGTTAGAGGGTTTCTCCTGCTAGAAATCACTATCTAGGTTTCCTTCCTTTCCACACCTAAATCATTTCCTCATTCCCCTTATAAAATTTCTGGGGTGCTTCTTTCCACACTTTTGACAAGTGGGATATTGAAATTTCTTAGAACCATTATATTTATCCATCAAACATCTAGAATTAAATGTCACATTCTATTTATTATCCCCATGATACCGATGATATTCACCTATCTCCATTTTTTACTTTGAGGGAACATCGAAAAATATATACATAACTATCAAAGCCTCAGATCACTATGGATTCTTGTAGACTAGGTTTTATCCAACAAAAGAAGAGATCAACCGTGAATTTAGGGGCAACGACAAAGCCGAAGGTGTATCGTTCAAGTCTTGAAAAGTTTTCCTCATAAAATAAAATAGATTCATAGACTTATTTTTTTAGAAAAAAGAAATACATTTCCATTTTAAGTCAGAGAGTGCATGGAAAATACTTATCAATTTTTTTCCTAAATTACTTCCACCCCTTTTCATCAAACTCTTCCTCCATCTTTTTATTCCTAATAAATGTCCACCACTAATAATATTCTCCCTAAGTAGATAAAAACCAGTAGAACCTTCTATTTATTATAACATTTAAGGATCAATAATATCTTATTAATAGTGTTGATGTATTATTATTTGATTAAGGGGTCAAATGATTCATTTAATATCAGAGGCCTTTATCAAATAAAGGTCTCAATTGCAGCTTGTTCTTTCTTAGTTGTATTTGGGAACTCCTCCTGATCCAGATTTATTTTCGAAACCTGATTCATCTAAGATATTATCATTATAAAGTTCTCTATTCCTGCTCCTAGAGGGTTATGAATCTTGTTTGGTAAGTTATCATGTTACCCTTCAAATTGGTTATTTACCTGATTCTTCTTATTTCCATCCATTGAATAATATAAATGGAAAATTATGGATGAATATTTTTAAACTATTAAACCCATAAATGGGAATCCAATGACATTATAGGGATGACTTATAAATGAAATGTATTTTCTTAATATATGGGTTTCTAGGCATTAATCTATGTCATTCATTATCTATTTCCTAATATATACTCCTACGGGAATTTTTTCACCATAATAATAGTTCATAATGAACTTGTGAATTTACCAAAGCATATCCCCTAAGAGTATCGAACCAAGTGTGCAGAAAGGCCCATTATTTTGACCTAGTTCTCGGTTGTTTCTAGATCAATGTGGCCATTTCAAGTTTTTCCCCTATGGACATCTGTTTCAGAGCCACATACACTTTTAGTATCCCAATAGGGATTCATTTTCATTATAAACCACTTAATCTATACTTACCATAATTTAGTGATGTTTTATTATACCTATTATTTTCTCTAAGTATTTAAATAGAGTTTTCTAATCCCAACCCAAAAATAACTAAACTTTCCTTTATACCAACTATGACAACCATTTTATTTAGTACACATTAATTCATGATTTATTACATAAGAGTACACATAACACAACCTGTAAGATCTACAATTATAGTGTATTTTGGAATTAGGTACATCACATAACAACTTCAAATAAGGAATGCATCATCTTTATTAAAAACATCCTTAACATGACCATATTAATCCTTCGTACTTAAAACATCATGGGATATCCTGGGGACATGCAAAAGAAAAGGGTGATCTATAAAGCCTAGTAAGAGAATAAACATGGAATAAAATGAATAAAGTAGTAAATTTTAGAAAATATGTATATAAATGGGGAATAAAAGGAGTTATAATAAAAAAAATAAATAATGAGGAATGGAATATCATGATAACATAAATAAAACATGGGAAATGTGGAAAAAAACTTAAAACACTATATCATAAACATGGGTCAAGGATAACTACCCAGAAATCATGATGGAAAAAGTAACATGATGGATTAGGTTCACTCCCAAATCCCTTTCATGATTTATCATGAGACTAAAACATTACCCAATTCATTATAGTGCTATATAATTCTAGGCACACCCATCACTTTCATTTCATTCTCATGCTTAAGTGTGCCACATAGATCATAAAACATGGTATCATTTATCATCACATTTTATTAATCAATAAAGGAGTTTTGAATAAATACATTTAAGTGTCCAATAAATGAAGTATAAGTTCATTAAGGTGAACACCCTTGATAGGAAATGGGTACAATTAATCACTACACAAATGTTTTTCATGAAAAATTGTGGTGAAATTTCGACAACTTAACAAGGGAGTATAGATGTTTATAGAAGGGATTAATGAGAATGAAAGGGGTATATCATAATTTTGACATAAAAAGGATAGTAATGAGATATTTAAGAACATATACCATTATTAGTAATTTTAGATAAAAGATGTAAGATAAAGAAGAAACTTGAATAAAGAGGAGAAGGAGAGGATCCCTTACCTAGAGAGGGAGATTCAAAAAGATTGGGAGGATCCTATTAAGAGAATTGGGGAACCATAAGAGGAATATTGATAGGGTATGATAGATTAAGGATGTGATTCATATTTTTTAGTGAATAAAAATGGGATCTTGGGTCGGTTTATATAGGAAAATATAGGTAAATTCTTTATTATTTATCAAACATAGGTTTCAGATTGTATATAATAAAATAAACAAAACCAAAAACCTTACCATAGTTATTTCCCATGGTTTCTTCCAAAGGGGATTTTATTGATTATTTTATAATGAAAAGGTATGAACTTATTAAATTAATACCCTTGATTAAGTGGAAGTGGTTCATGTCTTTAAAAATATTATTTAAAAACCTTAAAATATCTTATATGTTTCAAAGGATTCGTAAAGGCTTTATAAAAATAATAAAATAAAATTAAAATAACATTATTTTGAAGGAGAGAAATATATTTGGTTTTGGATACCATTTATATTATTTATTAAATCAATTTTGGGGTATTATTATGTCTTAATACACATCATATATTTATACCATATTGATTTCTTATTGGGAAATTCAACTGTTTCAGAAAATTATGAAAAACTCACTATTGGATAATTTTGATGTTATAATTCCAAAAATAATATTCATTTTGTCCAAATAATTTTATAAATATGTTAATTTTTACTACTGAAATAATATTCAACATTTATTTTTAAATGTTGGGTTTTTTTATAGTAACAGTCTTTAAACCCTTATAATAGTTACTGTTGACTTCATAAAAATTACATGATCATTCATATTTAATAAAGAAATTAATAATAATATTTCAATAAAATATTTTTTATTTAAAATCCCTTAATATATACAAATATATTCCTTAATTGAATTTTATTATTGCCCAAAAATATAATTTGTGTTTTATGGTAATGAAATCAAAATCACTTATAAAGTAACAATAATAAGATGAAAATATATTCGTCATTATATAAAATATACATATTCATATGTTTAAGTTTTTGATACATATCCCTTTAACACGCTAGAAAACACTCTAAGATTAAGGTGCACAATGGTGAGACTTTCATGGGGTGGTTCGTCGTACATGGTTTGGGCTATGATCTTGATGAGCTTGAACTTCTCCCATAAACAGTTTTGCTCATGCTTAAGTTTTTTGATCTCATATTGGGTTTGTTCAAGGGAAAATTAAAGTGATGCTATCTCCCTTGGAAGCTATGATAAATTGTCTTCCTAGGGCATGATCCTACTAGTCGAAGCCATCACTTTCATTATGTCAATTATATTTTTTTAAACCCTATATTTATACAAATAATACGATCACTATTCAATAGATATATTATCAACAGTAATTATTCTTAATTATATTTTAAATGCGATTGGATATAATAAAATTAAATAAGGGAATGTGTTTTCTATATCCATAAAATATAATAATTAATTTAATTAAATTTCAATGGGAATTTTATTTATAAAAGTTTGGGTAATCACATAATAAGTTTGTCTAGGTAATTTTGTGTCCTATGTAACACCTGAAGATTTTAGTATGTAAGTCCCTTCAAATAAAACTGACATGTTTGATGACATGTGATATACGTAACACTAAAATAACTGAATAATTATTTATTAAAATATAATATGAAATACATTACTATATAATTAAATGAAACATGAATATCAAAATAAATTATTTTGTAAAATAAAAGGGTTTTTTAATCACATATGAAAATTCCATTTATTTTAATGAAACTATTTTTATAAATTACATATTTTTGATAAATTTATTACTTTTAAATAATTTAATCAATACAAATTAATGAATAAAATAAATGAATGATTAATAAAATAAATTATTAACAACTAATAAATAATTAAATAAATATAAAAATTACTACTTTATCTATTCAAGGATAAACAAAAAAATTATTTAAAAACGTTGTTTTATTGTATATTATGTGTTTTTTTTATTTAAAAGTTAAATATATAACATTTAAATTATAGAGTTTAATGAAAAATAATTTTTTTATATTTATATTCAATCAACATAAAAATTAATTTAATTATTATTATGTAGTAAAGAAATATGTTCAAACTCATTTTTGTGCTTAAAACACATTTGTCTAAATGTTTCTTTGCTTAATGAATTCTTATTTTAAAATAATTTTTTTATAAATGTTAGAAATTGAATATAGTAAAATTATTTTAACATTTGAAATAATGATATAATGATTTTTATTAAGTTAACTTTAATTTTTGATCAGAAAGATAAGTTAATTAAGAAAAACATTAGTGACCATAGTAAAGGCTAAAATAATTCAAATGGGTGAAATAATAGTATAAGATCAAAAATATCATATACCATTATCTCTAAATGGGTGTATGAGAACTTATTAGGCCCAAAATTATCTTATCCTCAGTAATTTACAATTTTGGTTCACTTTTCTTGAATTTGACATTCTAATTATCTTAACAAATGAGTTTTTTAAAAAAAATTCATCCCTTATCTTATATAAATAGACCCCTTATCTACCCACAAAAAACACAAATTTCCTTATAAATTATCTTAAATACCTACCTAAATTTTCTCCCTTAAAATCACACCTCACTTTTAAGAAACTGTTTGCCCATTAAGGAGTCCCAACCCCCTCATTTCTAATAATCTCTATAAGAGGAGATTCAAGTATTCAATGCAAGTTTTATCTTTTACTTAATCATTATGTTATTCATTGTTAATATATCTCTTCTTAAATATAGTTTTCAATTTAATATTTTTTAAATCATTAAGATTATATAAAGGTTATATTATAACTATATGATAACATTTTTTACTCATTCAGTTATTATAACATGTTCTTGTTTGCATCAGTTTTACCACCTATATGAATGATGTTATAAAAAATTTCATGAATGAATAAGAAAAACTAAATAATGGTAATATTATTTAATAATTGTTAATTAAATATATTTTTAAAATTTTTGAATGGTAATATATATAAGTATATTCATCATTGAAATAAATTTTTTATATCCAAATGAAATTCATAAAAAGGATATTTTTAAACATTACTTGAAAATCATAACAATCAGTTTCATAAAATAAACATATAAATATTTAAAAATAAGAAAAGTATGTGATATATATTCATTTTCATTCTTATAGTGATTAATCCATGAACAATAAACAAGGACCGAAACCTCCAAACTGAAGCATGCATGGGGAAACTGAACAACTATCAATCGAAGATTAATTTTAACAATAAAAAATTCATATATGGGTAATAAGGATTTATAAAATAATGGAATAAATTTAAATAAATATGAATAAGGTTATTACGTTTATTAATAATTAACAAAAATTTATTGTACATTGAGTAAGATATCATTCGATGAAGTGAAAGTATGAGGTAAGAGTTTTCTTTTCTAATCTCACTTTGTATTTAATATGGTTTCTGTATAAATTCTTATTTCAGTAAATTTTAAGTTTTATCACAAACAAAACCCTATATATATTCTCCTCCAATGATTAATTTTTACCTATTAATTTTATTTTTATCATTTTAATTATTTTTTTATAATTTAACCGAAAGGCTTCCTATTAGTGGTACCAACCATATCTCTTATTTAATATCAAGAATCTTTTTCCGAAATTTTTATTTTGTTTTTATTATTTTATGGATGATATTATATATAATTATAGGATTTATTATGGTCAATTTATATTAAAATTTAATTTATTTATGATGGTGTTAATGGAATTTTTATAAATGATTTCAGTATGAGTCATTTTTTGTTAATTTTAATTTCTTTAAAAAAGTGTGAATAAAATATTCCTTTATACTACTATCCACAAGAACAAAATTTCACACTTAATTCATAAATTTGATTTAAAAATATTTATTTCCAAGTTTTCATGGTTTTCTAAAGTTATTTCTAATCCCATGTTTTTTGTATTTTTTTCTTTTAAAATAAAATTTATCAAAAGAAAAGGATATTTATTATTATTTTTCAAAGAAAATTACCAATGTTCTTAAAAAATGTTTTTTATTTTTTTAATGTTCTTTAATGTTTATTATGATTCACTGGGGATATGCTTTGATGATACCATCCACAATTTTTATTTGGATGGATTATTATCATGCTTTAATGAAGTATTAATTATGCTTATTTCATTCTAATGGTTTAATTAAGCTATGATGGATTTATGAATGTTTTAATATTCATGTGAAAAAGATATATATGGTTTATTATTATTTTATGGGTGGTCATTATAGGCCTCAAATTCCTTGAGTAAATCATTTTATCTCATGATATGATAGGTAATAGAATAGGGAATTAATTCAATCCACTACGGGACTCTATCTATTAAGGTTTTAAGGGAATAGTGAAAACCCCATAGATTTTAGTTTTTATTACTTAATAAATATCTTCTTGAATAACTTGTAATATACACAAAACAAAACTAAAGTGAATAATACTTTATTGAAATAAAATTTAAAAATCAGTATATTATTAACATACATTGTTAAAACAAATAAATTAACACTCATTTGTAATTGATATGTAAGAAGTTTAAGATCACTTAAAGATTAAAAGGGTTATTTTTCAATAAAAGTGGGGTTTCATTATATATTTTATTTTCATATAAAACATAAATTTATGAATTTATGAATTTTAATTTTATTATATAAAATTCATTTTTTAATTCATTATATTAAAATTTTATTTGGGTGAGTTTTTAGGATTTTTCATAAAATGTTGATTTTTGATTGAATAGTGAAAATACCATTTTACAAATACCATAACTTTTATGACATCATCATGATGTAATTTTAAATAAAGAGTTTATAAAAAAATTATCAAAAAAATATTTATTTAAAGAGTAAAATAATTTATTTAAAAACATTAATTTGTATTTTTAAAATAATTCTTGACTTTTTGGAACCTAAGTTACATTTTATTCTAATAAAAAACTATTTTGGGATCTTTTCATTTAATAGTATTTATGCAAGAAGACATTCCAATTTTTAATGATTCAAATTTATAAGAACATTATTTTTTAATATTAATAAAATTAATTTATAATAATCACCACTACTCAATAGTTTTTGTAATAAACAAATATAAATTCATTTATACATAAAAAAACTTTTTTTTCAAAAAATGGTTTTATGAATTTTCTATGGTTATAATAGAATTAATTTTTTCCACTTCTTTGAATTGAATATTTAAAAAAATTATACCATATTTGGATTAATTATATTCAAATTTTTTATTAAGTTCCATTTCATTTTTAGTTATAATGAATAGTAACCATGGTAAATATTTTTCACCATAGTAAATGTTAAAATAGTTAATGAGGGGGTTAAACTAAGAGATGTATCTTAAAATTTTTATAAAACTTGTTTAAATATGATTGGATGAGTTTATTTCAACCATAAATTACCATATCTTTCAAATTGTACTTATGATAAATCTGACCCGGATACCCTCTCACATTGGTACTTAACCCAAATTTACACATTCCCGAAGGGAATTCTCGATCCCCATAGACCAAAAACTATCACCTGGACATCAAACAAAAACCAAAGGGAATGATATTTCTCAACTAAAATAAAAAATAATAATTAATATATATAAAATAGAGTGAAACAGTGTAAGGGATAATATATTCCATAACTACAAGGAGATATTGGAATGGTACAACTCAAAAGTAGTTAAAAAACCAAAGTAAAAATCCAATAATCAAAGGATCTCTAAATCAAGAAACCAAATTCTCCATTTAAAAGTATAGGAAAACTCAGACCATATCACCAGCATCAACATAAACACAACTAACATAGAACCTCACCACCTCATTGAAACACCGTTACATTCCATATATCAAAAGATATACAAAGATATATGCATCACTGAAGGGGTATGATAGCTATGAGGTAACATGCTTAGTAGGATCCCACCCAATTGTTCCAATAAAAGTCTCTAAAATAATAATATTAATATTCTCAACTTTAAAGAGAACAAGGAATGATAAATAGCTTACATTTTTTATATCAAAATCATGACAAAAAAAATTAATTTTCCATTTTCCATATTTCCAAAATAATCTAGGTAAAAACAGTTTCAATGCATTTCATATACATCATGTAAGAAATCATCTCAAAATAAAGCAGGCATCACATATCATATCAAATACAATATAGATAAAACCAAAGCACAAGTTACTTCATGACAAGGATCACTACAGGTCATGCTAGCTAGGACACTTGTACCTAACATAGACAATAGTATGAATCAATTCTCTAGATATATGCATCAAATATGGAGAGCCAAAGAACACCCCATAATGTGAGCCCCAAAAAGGTCTAACATGTCCCTAGAACAAAAGTCATGGGGAGAAGAGGAACACCCCATGAATGAACCCCCTAACAGTGGAAGGGGAATATTACTACACCTTCCAACCAAGTACCCAAGGCTTCCCATGAGCCCTAATTTCCAAACCTCTTCATCAAAATCATTTTTCAAAATCCATTTTAAAAAAAATCATAATCTTTTAAAAATACCTTTTCATTTTAAAAAACAAGGGAAATACATCTTTTTATCAAAAACCCATTTCCACACACACACACAAATCAATAAATCAGTCATTCAATTTTATTTATAAGAAAAATTTTAAAATTGGATTAATGATGTTTATCCAACACCGACTAGAGACAGACCCACCCACCTCTAACTAGGGCCACACACACCCACAAAGTGATCAACCAACATAAAATAATGAAAAGACAACATTGGAATCCCTAGAATCAATCCATACATCTCTTAATTTATTCAATTTAGAAAAAAAGTATGCCGAGTGAATAAATCACAACATAAATCAACAAAGGCCCATAATTCACCACCACCAACATAAGGGTGAGCCTCCATAGTAAGATCGCACAGTGGATATAGAGGTAAATAAGAATAATCAATGAAAAATAAATAGATTTATAAATTAAATTCAATAATGCTACCATGATCAAAGATAATGAAGAATCATAAAGGAATACTCACCTGAAAAAATTCACTACAACCACAATAATGATAAATCACTGAACAAAATTATCTAGAAGAAGGGGAGGTGTTCAAAATTTCCTGGGAGAGAGTCAAGATCAAAGAGGATACATCCAAATTAAATAACAAATCAGTTGCACAGTGCCCTAAAATCCCAACTCACGAGATTTATATGGTCTCTAACCCATTTTCACATTGTGTAATCTATGAAACTAAAGTATTCCAAAACATCCATCTCTATTTATTAAAAACATAATTTTTTTATCGTTACATGGTGTGTAAGAATTTCATGGTTTAAAAACCTTTAACACTATGTACTCAGTTCATGACATCTTTTAGGAAACCAATATAGGGTGTGTAAACCCATTACATGTTGTGTATTTACTCTGGTGACATAAAAAAATCAATATTTCTTCAGAAATATCCAAAAAAAATTGACATTCTCCAAACACAGAGTGAACCCAAAAAATCCATTAACACACTTATAAATGGACTCCTTTAATTCAAATAATCTTACATCCTTGAAATTTAGTCAATTTTTCCCAGTAAATGATATCTATCCTTAGGATTCCCAATATTCATTCAAATAAATAGGGAAACAAAAAGTGGGAGGATAAATATTTGAAAGTGGGTAACGGGATGTTACAATCTCCACACCATAAGTCTTTCCTTCCCTAGGAATTCATGTGGAATAATGAAGTGTATAATAGAGATGAGGCCACTACTTCCTTATCAACAACTCTCACTCCCTTGTCTAGTGAGAATTCAATATGTGCCACTATAACACTCTGAACAATGGAACTTACTTCCCATGCAAGACTTTCACTTGAGATTCAACGATCTACACAATTTTCTTCATAATATAAAATTTTGGCCCTAATTCAATTCCTTTCCAAATCAAAACATGAGTTGGATCGTATTAGTATTTCTTAAGCTATGATATGTGGAAAACATCATGAATAATCATCAAAATAATTGGAAACTTTAATTGATAAGCAACCTTACTAAGATGTTCAGTGACCTCAAACAGTCCAACATATCTTGGATCCAACTTTCTATGTTTTCCAAGATGACAAAGACCTAAAAAAGGAAAAACTTTCGATAAAACCCTATCACCTATGGAAAAATCCAAAGGGTGATGCCACTGATCCTCATAATATTTATATCGATTCTGAGTTGTAACCAAATTCTAACATATATTTTGAATCCTCACTGATGTCTCTTGAATGAGACTCAGTCCCACCAAAGATGACTCACCCTCCTCTGCATAACAAATAGGTGATCTCCATGGGTGACCATACAACAAGATGAAGGGATCCATTCTGATTGATGACTGATAACTATTGTTATGATAAAACTCATCCCATCCTAGATGGTTATCCCATGATCCACCAAAATCCAAGATGCAAGTTCAGAGTATATCATTTAGAATATGAATAGTACAATCCCTCTGGACGCCTCTTGTGGATGGTAAGTTGTAATCCCCCTAATATGAGTCCCCTTCACCTCATGGATACTTCTCCTAAACCTATAAGTAAACCTAGTATCCCAATCTGAAATAATGGTATAAGGAACCCCATGTAATCTCGTGATCTCCCACCCATTAAACATACCCAGATCTTTAACTTTAGTGGTGTCCTTAATCATAATAAAGTGATATGACTTTGTTAACTCGTCAATCACTACCTGGATAGAATTCATCGCTCGTAAAGCCCATGGTAATCCAACAATAAAGTCTATGTACACTTCATCCCATTTAAAAACCATAACTGTAAGAGGATAGAGTAAACTAGTCAGTTTTATATGCACTATATTTATCTGTTGGTAGGTGTAATAGTGGGACACATAATCTGCAATGTCACACTTCATACCTGACCACCAAAATCACCATCTCATTTTATAATATATCTTTTTAGTGCCTGGATGAACAATACTTGAAGAACTATGTAATTCAAACAAAATTGAGCTCCTCGGAGATCTTAGTACATCAAAACAATTCACAAAATGAAGTATGCCATCTAAAGAGAGAGACAAACCAAAAACGGTATCACCAACATATAGGGTTTCTTGAATTCCTATGAACTTGTCATCCTATTGATGAATCTGCAGAATAGATTCAATAAGAGATGATGATAAATGAACCCTATCCAAACCCATACATGAAACATCCTCCTGAGCATCCAGGTGAAACTGAGTAAAGATCTCCATAAGGTTCCACTCTCCATTCAATTCCAAAATAGCCGACAATGTTATGTTCCTACTAAGATAATTTTAAACAACATTCCCCATCCCTAGGGTATAGTTCATGTAAAATTAAAATGTCTGAAGGTATTCCACACCCTGCCTCTATTTGAGATTCAAGTATTTCTGAGAAAAGATATAGATCAAACTCTTAGGGTCAGAAAAGACAATGAACCTATCCCCAAAAAGATAGTTCCACCAGAACATAAGTGAATGAATAAATGTGACAAGATCTAAATCAGGAGTAGAGTAATTCTTTTCATGTGATCGAAGATGATGTGAGATGTAAACCACCACATGATCATCCTACCTAAACATGCAACCCACACCAGTTCCAAAAGCATAATAGAAAAAAAACATACCCCTTATTGGTCTTTGGTAAGATCAGTATTAGAGCTAATTTTAGATGTCATTTCAGCTCATTTGAAAGAAGACATATATTTTACATTTCATATGAATTTAAACCCTTTCCTGGTAATATCTTTCAAAGGTAAAACTCATTTTGAGAAATCTTTAAAGAACTGTCGGCAGTATCCATCCAAAAAAAGGAATCTCTGAATATCAAAGATGTTATGTAGTTCTTCCCATGATTAGACAACCTTCACCATTTTATGATCAACTAATAAGCAATGTTCAGAAATCACATTCCCCAAGAACATTATTTCATGGATCCAGAATCTACATTCTGAAATCTTTCTATAAAAACAAACGAGTCCTCAAGATTTCTAGAACAAAACTGAAGTGGTGATTGTTCTTGTGATGGGATCTTAATTAGAACAAAATTTAATCCATAAGAACTACTAAAAAAGTGTTTAGATACTGATGGAATATTTGATTCATCAAATCCATGAAAACATAAGGATATTTAGTTAGAACAAGTAACATCACAAGATATTCATAATGGCCATAACATATCTTAAAATCCATCCTTAGGTATATCAGACCCCCAAACTCCAAGCTAATGATATCCCAAAAGAAGACGAATACTCTAAAACCACTTTTTCCTCTTTATCTAATAAAAAAAATCATCTACATGAGGTAAAAGATACTTATTCTTAACAATTAACTAGTTTAATTTATGATAGTCCACAGACAATCAAAGTGAATTATATGCCTTCTTGGAAAAGATCAAAGGGGTTTCCCAAATAGAAACACTATGGTGATCAAAACCTTTAACCATTAGGCTATCCAACTAAATATTGATCCCTTTTTGTAGAGACCCGAAGCCTAACGTACATAGACATTACATTACTTTTGCGGAATACTTAGTACATAACAAAAACACACACACAAGGATCGTAATAGTTTAGTGTCTTTGGAAGGTGAAAGATCTTCAACATCTCCCATAAAGATCTTCCTTTTTTTACCTAAAACCTTTCTTTATATCCTGGGGAAAAGAAAACATAAAAGGGTAAGCTCAAATGCTCATTATGGGTAAACAAAAGAAATATCAATCACATCATATTCATAAGAACATAACATTTTGTAAATCTTAACCTGCAAAAGAGAGCATAATTTCATAACATGGGATAAATCATAGCAGTGAAATGAAATCCCAATAATCATAACTTAAAACATGAAACTTTGTGGAATACACACATAATCATATAGAATCATTTCTTATTAGTCAAGACTCATTTCCAAGACTATCTTAGTGGACAAAGTCCATTTCTGAACCGAGTCACCCTCGTTTCAGTCTTGTTTCACTGAACCAGTATAACCTACCGTTCCAGCCATGTCTATCTCATGAGATATAAAATCTTTACCCAATGCATTGGAGGGAGATATAGGTCCCACCCATCTCATAATGATACCATTCTTATGTGTTCCACAAAATCATAAATCATACATCATTGCATAACCCATGTAATAAAAATGGGAATCTTAAACATCGTGACATCATCAAACAATTCATATAAGATAAAGGAATTCATAAAAATAATTCCATCACAACATAATCAAATAAATGTAATAATAGGGATATAAACAGAACCCTATATTATCTTATATGGAAAATAATTTTGATAAAACACTTGAACTCCATTCTTGAGGAAAATATCCTTTCTACTTCAAAAACACTTTTCCTTTCTTAACATGTCGTACAATTATAAACTAAAAGAAGTTGATTAAAAATAAACTTGAAAACTTGTAAAGGAATCTTCTTGGAAATAATGTTTTAAAAATCCATTCATGCCGTATAAGTTAAAAAAACATTCTTCTCGTACTTTTGTCGGAAAAGTCAAAAAGCACCTCGTACGAAAAATGACAAAAGATTCATTTCATATCTTTTACTAAAAACTCACAGAAGGGTAAAATTGGATACAAACTATTGTAGAAGGATATAAATATTACATATTGAGGAAATATGGATGTGGATGATAAAATACACCCTAGTAAATACCAAAGTATAAAAAATCTCAGATAAAAATGAGATTGTGATATTTCCCTTACCTTAGGTCCAATTTGCTTCGTAAGTGTCCGAACCTCCTGTATAATGACTTAAATAATGTCATTGAATTATTAAAGAATCATATTCATTATTATTATATCATATATGGTTCACTTATGACTTCATATTACCCGTTCTTTTGTAAATTCATGTTAAAGTAGCGTTTTGGGTAAAATCGTCTCATTTGTCGTTCGTGTTTTAACTTGTAATTATTCATATGATTACTTAGATCATGATTACTTAATTCAAGAATATAAAAATTGATTTATATATAATATATATTCAGAATATACATATATATAATGGATCGATAAATGGAAATAAATGCACCGTTCATGGAGACGGTAGTCCGTACGTACGCATGAACGCTGTTTTCCTTTCCTTATTGTCTTGAATGGAAGTAAGTAGATGCCATACATATATATATATATATACATAAATCCAGTAGATTTAACATTTCATATATTTTATTATTATTCATTATATATACTTTATAATCATTCATGAATGGTTAATGTGGAGAATGAATCTCATCGCGTCGTGGAGACGGTAGTCCGTATGTACGCACGAGCAATGATATCGTTCTCATGATAGTGAACTTGTGTTTAAGTGTATGTATACTATTTCAGTATCAATATCACTTTATAATAATCATATATATTTACTCATTACACCATTATACCCATCCAATTAAGGTGGTGGCGGAAAATAGATTACACCACGGCGTGGAGACGGTATTCCGTACGTACGCACGCGCAGTGATTTCTTTTTCCGTAGGATGGATAGATGGTGAAATAGGGTTGTTTCATACTTATAATAACATATCAGTATATTATTGATACTGATGTTATTACTTCATAATGAAACAACTAAAGAAGAATAAGTGGAAGAAGGAATCGGTAACGGACATTACCTCTTCTTTGAAGTGCTTCTTTGAGACCTCCTTTTATGGCACTAAAATAGGTCTTTGAAGAAGACCAGAACCTCTAGGATGTTTCTAGGGAAGTGGAGAGGAGACATTGGCAGGTTTTGGCTGAGCTTGAAGTCTCAAAGTGGTGTGAGGAAGAGAGGGGGGAGGTGCCCTTTTATAAGGGAGGAGAGGGGCACCTTTGGAATAACTAAAAAAAATATTTTATTATAAAGTCAAGTTCGGTTTTAAATAGCTCCAAATTGATTTATTTAGAGGCTAAGGTGGGGATGGGTCGAAATCCTCTCAACCAATAGAATTTAGACTATTTTAGATTCCTATTTTAACCTTATCATGTAGATTTAACATTAAGTTAAATAATTTTACTTTTACCGTGTCTTCTTGTGTTCTTATACTATAAGGTTAATAAATTTACTATATCAAGCCAAACAAACCCCATGTTGTTTATTATTAATATATATAACCTTATTTAAGATATTTGTCCGAACGTTATATTTATAGGAATAAAATAGCAATTAATAATATAATATTTGTTTTAAAAACTATTTTATGTCAATTTTGACACTATTTAGTAATTGATTTTTGAGAAAATCATAACAGAATGATAAGTTCGAAAAAAGTTAATTAAATCAATAATAACATGTCGTATTAGCCTAGAAAATTAGTGGAATTCATAAAAAGGCTCAAATTATATTTATTTGGGTATTTAGAATATCAATTATTATAATTTTTCACAATTATGGTAATTACTTCATAATTATTGTGTCATAAATAAATTAATTTATTTAATGTCTAAAAATTATAAATAAAATATCATTATTTAGGAAATATTATTATATTTCTAATGAATATTTAAAATTGATTTTATCTTATGTATAACCCTATATTAAAAATATTTTAATAAATAAACTTTGATTTTAACTCTTTTAACTCTTCTTTGAATTAAATAATAATAAATGTCCTAATCTAATCCAAGTGGGACTAAATGATCATATTTTATTCCTAAGGTTGTTTTTGGTCAAATTACACTTATCCAATAGAATTAGGACATGTGTTAGGGTAATAATAATAACATTTTTACCCTTAATTACCCTATTTAATTTTAACCGTGGTAAAAAAAAGTAAAAAGTTACTATTCACCAAAAATTATTTTCATCTCATTGAACCACATTTTACTTACTGACATCAACCGTGTCTCTCGTATTTTTGAAATTCCTCTCGGAGAAGCGGTAAAATTATGTTTTATGAAAAATTCATTTTCTTTACTACCACTTAGTGGTTTCACTATTCATCAAAAAAATGAAAGGTTCCAGAAAAATACCAAAAATTAGGCCTAAGATATATTTGATATTATGAACTCAAAAATTATGTCTATTTTACCAAATTCAAAACATATCAGTTACATTAACTAATTTAAAAATTAATTCCCGTCGTCAAAACAAATGGCGTGTTTTTAAGAGATAATAACTATCAAAAGATTGACACTTGTTTATAACTGGTTTAAATGTGAAATTACATCCAATGAACAACATTGTATTAAATTGTAGAAATATATTCTAAATATACTTTAAAACCACTCAAATTAACAATTTATCAATATTAATTATTTCGATTGAAAAAGTTGTTTTTAATTAAAATTTAGTAATTTTCACTATTCATCAAAATATGAAAGTTATCCGAAAATCACCAAAATTTCACCCTAAGCTAATTTCGATATTCCGAATCCAAAAATGAAGTCCATTTTGAAAAATAAAATTTACAAAATTTCAAAAAGTGGTTATTACTATTCATAACGGCTAGTTTTAATAATATTTTAATAGCATATCATTGTTTAGCGAAACTTGGTGTTGCGTACAACACACGCTATCGTGGAAGGTCGCGATTGCGTGTAATTCAAGCCAGGTCAGAGATGCGTGTTTTGAAAGCTCCTTTCGGTGTAGCGTATAACACAAGAAATTAATGAAAATAAAAAGAATATTTTTCATAAAATCTCGGGGTGTTACATTCTACCCCCCTTAAAATGAATTTCGCCCTCGAAATTCATCGGGGTTATAAATGGTTTACTATTCGAAAGTTTCTTTAATAGAAACCCACATCGTAAAAAAGAATACCAAAACCAATCTTTAAAAACAAAAGTATGAAACGTAACGGTTACCCAAATAAACTAATCACTGGGTTTCCACATAGGTGAAAATATGGATATGGAAGAGAAATCTAACCATCATGTTCTAACGGAGAGTGGTAGAGAACATGGCTATGGAAGAGCCAGCAATCACAAAGCCATAAATTAGTTATGATCTAAGGTACCATCTGATTCATCAGATATAAGAGCACTAGGACAACATTTTTGGTTTTCAAGATCATTTCCCTAAAGTTGATGAAATTGGAATTAGAAGAAATACTTTCGTGATTTTCGTATAGTCTCACTGTTTGTCGTTCATTGGACAATTTCCACTTCATCTCTTAAAGAAATGAAGTTGAATTTGTCATTCGTGAGGTGTTAGTAGATCATGTGATAGAATGATGGGTCATTCCATCTATCTCAAACAAAAGGTTAGAAAAGTTATCAAAAAATACATAAGTCCATCTATAGTGAGATTAATCATATATGGTTCCTAAAATGAACTTATACTTCATATATCATACTGCTTAATAAAATAAAACTAGTTTCTACTAACCAGGGAATTCCTGTAGGCTAGTGGTTGGCGATAAAGGCCAGTCGCACTTCAGTTGTGGGTTCAATTCCTACGACCTTGTCCGACGCGATGGGTTGTCGCCCGTCCTGCAGGTTGTCCTTTTTCTAAAACTATATTACTATAACATCCCATCAATAATATTGAAAAAAACTTCTATCCTTAAACAATACTAACTTATGTCCAACATAATCCATTCCAATCTTTAGGCTTATCCATAATACTGCAGTCCATTCTCATAATATAGTGAAAACGATTACCAAGGATTTAATACCATCGTTTATCCCCATATATCATAAGATATGTCTTGTTGGTCACATTCCAAACATTCAAAGGCCTTAATCATGTATTCTTTTGAATACCCATTGAACCTTAGTGAAAACATGAATGCAGTTAAAAGTTAACACTTTCCACATACCAAAACCCTCAAAATTCTATATACTCAAAGCATGATATCACTTAGTCCTTATATCAATCTTGAGCTCATGAATACTATCAAACATATTAGATTCTCTTTATCCTTTCATTATGTGCATATCATCTGATTTCCAAAAATATTTCAATCACTTTTCATGGTTACCGATACCATAAAATTATTGAAAACCACAGTAGACCAATACATAAATATTTCAATATTCCACGATACTATATACAACATTATTTTGGAATCCCATTACATAAACACTTAATCATTCCACCACATCGTTGTCATATTCAAAATCGCCAATCGTGATCGCATGTGACTTCCCTTTGTCCTTTCTTAAGCGGTTTCTCATGTCGATCATCACTAACCCTTGGATTAGGGCATTTATTAGCATAATTCCCCATTTCCTTTCACTTAAAGCATTGAAGTGTTGGTGGTGCGTTCTCTGCAGTCTTTGCTTTATTCACATCATTAGAAACCCTTTTTCCATTACTTCAACACTCAGCTGCTCGATGACCTTCTTTTCCACATTTAAAACATTTTCTAGTCCCTTTAAGACAATCCCCACCATGCTTCTTTCCACACTTTGTGCATAAGGAAACATTCATCTTCTTTTCACCATTATTCTGAGATTTCTCCTTGAACTCCATCTTTCGTTTCTTGTCAAAACCATGAGATGGATATATAACACCAACTTCCATTTCTACCTTGATAGCACAACGCACAATTTCTTCATAGCTACTGAAGTCTCTTATAGCTAATTCCCTTCGAAGACTTGGTTTTAAGACACTGAAGAATCGATCAACTTTACTTTCAGGTTGGATGATAAATCCAGATTCATACCTTGCAATCCTTGTAAAATTTGCTTCGTATATACCAACAGATTCATCATCCTTTTTCTTTAGTTCAAGAAACCCCTTTTCCATCTTTTTTCGAAGAATACGAGGGAAGTACTTACTGAAAAATAAGTTCTTGAACTCTACCCATTCCATGGACTCAATTTCATCTCTTTGCCTCGTATTCTTGATAAGATTCCACCATTGATCAGCTTCACCTTCCAAACGATATACTGCTAAGATGACTTTATCATGTTCAGAACATTGAAGAACTGAAAATATCTTTTCAGTGGTACTGATCCATTGTTTAGCAACAAGTGGATCAGAAGACCCACTAAAAGAAGGTGGACATTTCCTCATGAAGGACTTAATATAATTTTGTTCCCTTCTCTGCTCATTTGGAAGACCAGAATGATTCATAGCATGTGTAAGTATAGCAATAAGATTTTGCACTCCATCTCCTATAACATTTGTTTGTTCAGGAGGACAATCATTTCATTTTCCATTACATGGATCAACACGGTTCCTTTGGGCTCCAACCATCATCTAAAACCCAAAAACAATTGTGTGAGAGGAAAAAATCATGCTAGGGAAAACAACATAATAAAGGGGGAGTATCCTCAATATCTAACATCTTAGGTTAAATTCTATGATCGTTACAGTATTTCTAGAACTGTATCCTATACGTATACTTATCCTTAGGGACATCCCTAGACATACCTTAGAAATATCTCTAGGGATCTCACTAACGTTTTTGCATCCTAGTTTCCAAAGGTTGACAAAACCTTTCCTTTGATACCAACTGTAGAGACCCAAAGCCTGACGTACATAGACATAACATTACTTTTTCATAATACTTAGTACATAACAAAAACACACACACAAGGATCGTAATAGTTTAGTGTCTTTGGAAACTCGGAATATAATCTTCTAATCGTGGTGAAAGATCTTCAACATCTCCCATAAAGATCTTCCTTTTTTTCTCAAAAACCTTTCTTTATATCCTGGGGAAAAGAAAACATAAAAGGGTGAGCTCAAATGCTCAGTAAGTGTAAACAAAAGAAATATCAATCACATCATATTCATAAGAACATAACATTTTGGAAATCTTAACCTGCAAAAGAGAGCATAATTTCATAACATGGGATAAATCATAGTAGTGAAATGAAATCCCAATAATCATAACTTAAAATATGAAACATTGTGGCATACACACATAATCATAGAGAATCATTTCTTATTAGTCAAGACTCATTGCCAAGACTATCTTAGTGGACAAAGTCCATTTCTGAACCGAGTCACCCTCGTTTCAGTCCTGTTTCACTGAACCGGTATAACCTACCGTTCCAGCCATGTCTATCTCATGAGATATAAAATCTTTACCCAATTCATTGGAGGGAGATATAGGTACCACCCATCTCATAATGATACCATTCTTATGTGTGCCACAAAATCATAAATCATACATCATTGCATAACCCATGTAATAAAAATGGGAATCTAAAACATCGTGACATCATCAAACATTTCATATAAGATAAAGGAATTCATAAAAATAATTCCATCACAACATAATCAAATCAATGTAATAATAGGGATATAAACAGAACCCAATATTATCTTAGATGGAAAATAATTTTGATAAAACACTTGAACTCCATTCTTGAGGAAAATATCCTTTCTACTTCAAAAACACTTTTCCTTTCTTAACATGTCGTACAATTATAAACTAAAAGAAGTTGATTAAAAATAAACTTGAAAACTTGTAAAGGAAGATTCTTGGAAATAATGTTTTAAAAATCCATTCATGCCGTATAAGTTAAAAAAACATTCTTCTCGTACTTTTGTCGGAAAAGTCAAAAAGTACCTCGTATGAAAAACGACAAAAGATTACTTTCATATCTTTTACTAAAAACTCACCGAAGGGTAAAATTGGATATAAAATATTGTAGAAGGATATAAATATTACACATTGAGGAAACATGGATGTGGATGATAAAATACACCCCAGTAAATACCAAAGTATAAACAATCTCGGATAAAAATGAGATTGTGATATTTCCCTTACCTTAGGTATAATTTGCTTCGTAAGTGTCTGAACCTCCTGTATAATGATTTAAATAATGTCATTGACTTATTAGAGAATCATATTCATTGTTATTATATCATATATGGTTCACTTATGACTTTATATTACCTGTTCTTTTGTAAATTCATGTTAAAGTAGCGTTTTGGGTAAAATCGTCTCATTTGTCGTTCGTGTTTTAACTTGTAATTATTCATATGATTACTTAGATCATGATTAATTAATTCCAGAATATAAAACATGATTTATATATAATATATATTCAGAATATACATATATATATAATGGATCGATAAATGGAAAGAAATACATCGTTCATGGGGAAGGTAGTCCGTACGTACGCATAAACGCTGTTTTCCTTTCCTTATTGTCTTGAATGGAAGTAAGTAGATGACATACATATATATATACATAAATCCAGTAGATTTAACATGTAATATATTTTATTATTATTCATTATATATACTTTATAATCATTCATGAATGGTTAATGTGGATAATGAATCTCATCGTGTCGTGGAGGCGGTAGTCCGTACGTACGCATGAGCGATGATATCGTTCTCATGATCGTGAACTTGTGTTTAATTGTATGTATAATATTTAAGTATCAATATCACTTTATAATAATCATATATAGTTACTCATTACACCATTATACCCATCCAATTAAGGTGGTGCTGGAAAATAGATTACACCACGGCGTGGAGACGGTATTCCGTACGTACGCACGCGCGGTGATTTCTTTTTCCGTAGGATGGATAGATGGTGAAATAGGGTTCTTTCATACTTATAATAAAATATCATTATATGAGTGATACTTATTTTATTACTTCATAATGAAACAACTAAAGAAGAAGAAGTGGAAGAAGGAATCGGTAACGGACATTACCTCTTCTTTGAAGTGCTTCTTTGAGACCTCCTTTTAGGGAACTAAAATAGGTCTTTGAAGAAGACCAGAACCTCTAGGATGTTTCTAAGGAAGTGGAGAGGAGAAATTGGCAGGGTTTGGATGAGCTTGAAGGCTCAAAGTGGTGTGATGAAGAGAGGGAGGAGGTGCCCTTTTATAAGGGAGGAGAGGGGCACCTTTGGAATAACTAAAATAATTATTTTATTATAAAGTCAAGTTCGGTTTTAAATATCTCAAAATTTATTTATTTCAAGCCTAAGGTGGGGATGGGTCGAAAGTCACTCAACCAATAGAATTTAGACAAGTTTAGGTTCCTATTTTAACCATATCATGTAGATTTAACATTAAGTTAAATAATTTTACTTTTACCGTGTCTTTTTGTGTTCTTATACTATAAGGTTAATAAACTTACTATATCAAGACAAAAGAACCCCAAGTTGTTTATTATTAATATATATAACCTTATATAAGTCATTTGGACGATAATTAGATTTTTAGGAATAAAATAACAATTAATAATATAATATTTGTTTTAAAAACTATTTTATGTCAATTTTGACACTATTTAGTAATTGATTTTTGTGAAAATCATAACAGAATGATAAGTTCGAAAAAAGTTAATTAAATCAATACTAACATGTCATATTAGTCTAGAAAATTAGTGGAATTCATAAAAATTCTCAAATTATATTTATTTGGGTATTTATAATATCAATTATTATAATTTTTCACTATTATGGTAATTACTGCATCGTCATTGTGTCATAAATAAATTAATTTATTTAATGTCTAAAAATTATAAATAAAATATAATTATGTAGGAAATATTATTTTCTTTATAATGAATATTTAAAATCGATTTTATCTTATGTATAACCCTATATTAAAAATGTTTAAGTAAATAAACTTTGATTTTAACTCTTTTAACTCTTCTTTGAATTAAATAATAATAAATGTCCTAATCTAATCCAAGTGGGCCTAAATGATCATATTTTATTTCTAAGGTTGTTTTTGGTCGAATTACACTTATCCAATAGAATTATGACATGTGTTAGGGTAATAATAATAACATTTTTACCCTTAATTACCCTATTTACTTTTAACCGTGGTAAAAAAAAGTAAAAAGTTACTATTCACCAAAAATTATTTTCATCTCATTGAACCACATTTTACTTACTGACATCAACTCTGTCTCTCTAATGTTTGAAATTCCACTCACAGAAGTGGTAAAATTATGTTTTATGAAAAATTCATTTTTTTACTACCACTTAGTGGTTTCACTATTCATCAAAAAAAATGAAAGTTTCCAGAAAAATACCAAAAATTAGGCCTAAGCTCTATTTGATATTATGAACTCAAAAATGATTTCTATTTTACCAAATTCAAAACATATTAGTTACATTAACTAATTTAAAAATTAATTCCCGTCGTCAAAACAAATGGCGTGTTTTTAAGAGATAATAACTATCAAAAGATTGACACTTGTTTATAACTGGTTTAAATGTGAAATTGCATCCAATGACCAACATTGTATTAAATTGTAAAAATATATTCTAAATATACTTTAAAACCACTCAAATTAACAATTTATCACTATTAATTATTTCGATTGAAAAAGTTTTTTTTAATTAAAATTTAGTAATTTTCACTATTCATCAAAATATGAAAGTTATCCGAAAATCCCCAAAATTTCACCCAAAGCTAATTTCGATATTCCGAATCCAAAAATGAAGTCCATTTTGAAAAATAAAATATAAAAAATTTCAAAAAGTGGTTATTAATATTCATAACGGCTAGTTTTAATAATATTTTAATAGCATATCATTGTTTAGCGAAACTTGGTGTTGCATACAACACACGCTATCATGGAAGGTCGCGATTGCGTGTAATTCAAGCCAGGTCAGAGATGCGTGTTGTGAAAGTTCCTTTTGGTGTAACGTATAACACAAGACATTAATGAAATTAAAAAAAATATTTTTCATAAAATCTCGTGGTGTTACACCTTTAGCTTTGTTGGTTCTATATGATAAGAAGGTTTTGAAATTAGATGCATACATGGAACCAGATAAATCATAAAATCTAGCTCTATATTTGGAGGAAGACCAAAGATATGATTTTTGAAAGCATTATGAAACCACTGAAAAGAGTGGTAAGGCCAATAAAATAAGGAATTTCGTCAGGATCAACTAAAATAGTAGAGAAAAAACTCATGATCTCTATGTGGGAAGGTCCTACATGACCAGACCTCAGATTCCACTCTCCCTAAAACACCAATGAGCTCCCATTGGCTATATGAAATGAGACGAAACAATGATAAGAATCAACCAAAGTATGATGAAAAACAAGGAAATCCATATTTATGATGATTTCAAACAGATTTATATTGAGAATGGGGGATCCTGAACTAAATCCTCATGAACTACCGATAGTGAACAAGGACACCAAAACCCCAAATCTTTCCTCTTCCCAAGAGGTTTCACTGAATATATGAAAAATAGAATGGGAATCATCGTATGTTTAGGAATATTAACAAAAAATCCTTATATAAATGAGTGGGAAGAACCGGTATTAAATAAATAAATTTCTACTGAAGATACAGTAAAGATGGTACCTCTCAATATCACCGGACCTACATATAACTCCACAGGAAAATCATCTACTATGTGAAGGTTTTCACTATTGATCCCTATAGTTGGACCCCTTTAGTCTTTAAATCATCTAACTGTTCCACAATAGCCTTTAGAGACAATGATCCTAGATCATATTGAGGTGTTCACATATCCTGACAGAAACATTGTAGATGACCATAATTTCCATAACTATTACACATCTTCATAGGTGTAGGACAAGAATTCCTATTGTTTCTGGCCTTACTACACTGATATCATGTTAAGGGAACACTGCCATCTATAACTGAAGGTGTATAAGTAGCCTTCCACTGAGAACCACCACCACCACTCCTACAATTATCATTCCACTCCCTATTTTCTCTTGTGTTCCACTGAAGCTTCCACTAGGTGGAAGATAAGGGGAATAATATTCAAAATTTCATGACATGTTCATCTCTTACATCATCCCCCTATCATCCATGTCCATATAGGTCAGAATATTTAGCATGAATACCAGTGATTTGAAATCTAGATGAAAAACCTGTAAGTATTTTTTAGACTTCAACTTCTCATTATTTACAACCTATAGAAAAAAAATAAACCATCTCACCAAACCTATTTGTGTATGATGACACCAAATTTTCCCCTATTGTAAAGAGATGAAATCCTAGGAATTATCCATCATCAGTGACTCTAGACAAAATCGCTAGAAGAATAGTGTCATGGAACCCTTATAATCAATTCCCATATTCCAATCCACCTGTAACATGGAATCCCACATCACTTTCTAGGACCCTCAAGTAGTAATTAAGAACACTCCACCTTGATACAATCAGATGTATCCATAAATTCAAATATATGATCGATATTTTCAAACCAGTATTCAACCAATTTTTGTTCATCCATACCCTTAAAGGATGGTGGATTCTCATGTATGAAATACCATGATCATCCCATTTCTATTATAGCTCTTGGATGTACCTCAACAAATGTACTATGGACTTTTGATACATTTTGGTTTACATCTTAAACTTCTTGCATGATAAATTCAATGAAATTTTGATCCATAAGCTGATTCCCTTGAGGTTCATCGGATGGACCCTCCTAAGGAACATGTGAAACACATCTTTGAGGCATACTGATGAACTCCAAAATATAAGAAATGATCAAAAAATTAAACTATCTCTGTTAAAACCAAAAACCCATAAGTAAAAACTAATATTGAGATCAAGAAGTAAAAAATTAAAGACACACATCCCAACATCCCATGGTAACTTGAGTCTCATCATAGTAAGTTCTGTCTATGAGGTCAGTACAACCTACCTCTCAAGTCTCGACCATCCTATCTCTAGTCGACCAAAATTCCCTAGAAAAGGACCCTTTAGGATAGACCTCCTCTGATACCAAACTATGATGAACCTAACCAGGATACTCTCTCAAGATAGTAACCAACCAGAATTTCCACATACCCCAAGGGAGTTCCCAATTCACATGGGCTGGTGAGTAGCGCATTGGAATCAAAAAATAATAGAGGGAATTATTTCAACCAACATAAATTAAACTGACAGACCATAAGGCATCACTAAATACTACAGGGATAATTTTTTTATTAATTCATATTAGACTCAAACAACCTACTTAAATTTGTAGTATCTAGTAATTCTGAGTGTCGAACCCACAAGAAAAAATCGTGTGTTCTAAATTAATTTGGAAAAAAATTGAAATTGTTTGAATTTTTTTGGAGAAAAAATAAATAATAGCAGGATTGGTTAAGGTTTAAAATCAATATGAGTGGCATGCTAGGTTCAATGATTTTTAGGTTCATGCACTATGAATTCAATTGAAATGGGTTTTCTTAGTTTTGGGGTCAGAATTGGGTCAGTAGGGATCCTTGGTCTTCGTATCCTATCCTAGTCCTATGATCACACTTTTGGAATGGTATTCTAATTTGCACAATCACAGAAATAGGTGACCTGAAACCTTGTTTAATCATAACCGATATAGATTTCATAATGCTTATATGAAAACTAAGACAATTAAGTTATGAAATAAAAAAGATAACTTTAAAATGTAGTAATGGTCATGCAATAAGAAAATAAAAGATTTAGAATTGAATAAAAATATTTCATCAATCCAAAACAATAATTGCAAGTTTAAAAATAATCCCTAATCACACATCCCCCTATAATCACACCACTCAGCACAAATGGGACTTCTCTCTCGTGAAGAGAGCGAGTGTCATGGTTACCCCAGGAGGAATGGTGAAAAACAATGGTTCTGGATCATCACAAATAGTCTAGTGGATGTCCTTTGTGTTGTGATTGGATGCCTCTACCCTCGAGTTCCTTGGAATGGTGGTTGGGGGTCCTATTTATAAATGTTTCTCATCCAAACCCACAGCCCACACTGCCTATTTTTTATCTACACATCGACTCTTACACAACGTGTACCGGGGTACATGATGTGCACTTCAAATCCAGTTTTTCCTATACCAAGGTGAATCCGCATAAACTTTGTATGCTAATTTGATTACTATCATGTCATGTATTGATGGTACATGAAATATACTTGAAGTTCATAGTGTGTTCCTTCACCACGAATTGTTCTATATGGTATGTTTCACTTGAAATGGTCATGATGTGTAATTGTGGTACATGAAGTGTACCCAATTTTTCTTCATCTTTCCATCTCCTCTTCATCTGTAAAATTTAGTGTCATGCTTCTTTGCTTCACTCGTGGCGCAAAGGGTCATTCGGCTTATATTTACTCCCATTTTCCTTCCTTTTTCACAAATATGTTATTTCCAACCACATATAATAAAACAACTCAATTTATTCCAAACACGGAATGTTTATTCAATAAAATAAAAAATCAACGCATTAAAACATATTAAAATATATACACAAAATAAACACATCACAATGAAAACCAGTCATATATATAAAATAGAGTGAAAAATTTAATAGATAACTTATTCCATAACTATAAAAATATAGTGGAATGATACAATTCAAAAGAATTCATAAAAACCCCAAGTACAAGTCTAATCATCAAAGGATGACTAAAATAGGAAACCAACTACTCTATGTGAGACCAGGGAAAAAATACCACCATCTCACCACTAGCTACCTAGACATAACTTACATAGAACCTCACAACCTCACTATGGCACCTTTCCTTTCACTACATTGAAATAAACACAAAGGTATATGAACTGCCAAAGGGGTGCAATGGGTGTGATCTAACAGGATCAGTAGGATCCCATCCAAGTGTTCCATAATGAGTCTCTATAATAATAATATTAACATACTCATCTTTAATGAAAACAAGGAATGATAAATATCTTACAGTTTTTATATCAAAATCATTTAAAAAATAATAATTTTTCCTATTCCGCATTTCCTAGATAAGTCACATAAAAAGAGTTTCAAAGTAGTTAATATAAATCAAGTAGTCAATCTTCTCAAAAAAAGAATGCATCACATTTCATATCAAATCAAATAAAGATGAAACTAAAAAACTAGTGACATCACATTAAGAGTAACTAAAGATCAGGCTAGCTAGGAATCTCATACCTAACATAGAAAATTGATCACATAAAGTCTTTAGGTATATGTATAAAATATTGAGAGAATAAGAACACCCCAGAAAGTGACCCCCAAAAGTCTCAACATCTCCCGAGAATAACAGACATAGGAAGTAGAGGAACACCCAAATAATGAACCCCCCAATAGTGAACAAGGCCTATTTCTACACCTTCCAGAAAAGCACCCAAGGTTTCCCATGTGCTCTATTTTCCAAAAAAATCCTCAAAATCATGATTTGAAAACCAGTTCAAAAATAAATGTCACAATTATTGGAAAATACATTTTCGTTTTACAAAAACAAAGAAAAACCATATTTGATAAAAAACCCATTTCCACACACACAGAAATCAATCAATAAATAATTCCATTTTATTTATAAGACATTTTATGAAACTAAAGGAATTAATTTCATCAATTACAGGCTATAGAAAGAAAAACCTACCTCAAACTAGGGTCACTCACACCCACAATAGTATCCACCAACATGGAAGAACATAAAGAAAAAATAGGCCCCAGAATCAATGTATAAATCTTAGAATCAATTCAATTTATAAAAATGGTTAGCATAGGGAATAGATCACAACATACCTCAATGAATGCCCATGCCACACCACAACCAACCCAAGGGTTAGCTTTTGGAGGAATATCACATAGAGGATCTTGAGAGAAACAAGAAGAATCAACACAAAAGATCATTGTATTTATAAATACAATAGGATGATGATACCGTGATCAAATGAAAAAAATAATCAGAAAGGAATACTCACCTAGAGAAACACACCATAACCATAATGATGATCAATCACTAAAAGAAATGATCCAAAATGAGTGGACTCCAAAATCAGCATGTATAGCTCCTAGGTTGATAGTAAAGAGGCTGCAGCTGAATGAAATAATAAATCAGCCATGCAGTTCCCTAAAATACCAAATCATGAGATTTACATAGCATGTGACCCATTTTCACATCGTGTAATCCACAAAACTCAAGTACATAAAAAAACTCACCAAATTTTATTAAAAACCCATTTTTTTATCATTACACAGTGTTTAAACCTTTCACACCCAGTACCCAATTCACGATATCTTTCTGATGACCAATATATAGTGTGTAAACCCATTACATAACATGTATTTCCCATACAGATAGAAAATAACCTAGTTTTTAGCAAGAAAATCCAAACCAAAAATCAAAATTTTCTCAACTATGGGAGAACCCAAAAAATCCATTAAAACACATACCCAACTTCATTAATTCAAACAAACATACATCCCTGAACTTTAGGTCATTTCCCCCCAGAAAATTCTCTTTATCCTTCAGAGTCCCAAAAAACCCAAATAAAATAAAAAGTGAGAAGTGGAATACCTGAAAGAGGGTAATAGGATAGTACATTACTAAATTAGATCCAATTTCCATGATAAATACATTTATTATATTTAAATTTTTTCAATATTTAAAAGGGTGATACTCTAAATTATAAAAGGGAACGTCTTTCCCTCATTTATCCACACAATTTTAGCACTTTATATTAACCATGACCTATCAAAATATCTTCCCAAAATCATTACCCACATTCAATAGGTTATTTTATCACTAAAATATGAATCAAATAAGGCTTAAGGTTTAATCCAAAGGAAGATATCCAAGGATGAGGTATACGTCATAAATGAATTCAATAAATTCTAATTATTAGTTTAGAACATTGAAATATATTACAACCATCCTAATATAATTAATTTACTAAATTTAATATAATTAAATTTTATTATGTTGGATGAAAAAAATTGAAGTCCTTTTTATCCTATAGAAAATAAAAATGTCTCTTGTGCATATGTGCATACTACCGTCTCCACAAAGAAATGTTTTTTATTTTTCATCACCACCTCACATGGATTGTAATAAATATGGAATTAATGAAAATATGTTATATATATGAGATTATTATTATTCTATTAAGATAATATATTATCTAACTTCTTTCCATTCCATCCATTAAAAAATGAAAAAATTATCAATGCGTACGTGCAGACTATCACCTCAATAAATGACATATTTTATTTTTTATTACCACCTTACATGAAAGGTTTTAAAAAATAAATGAATAAATAAATGAAATTTATAATCTTATTAGGTGTCTAAAAATTAATTTTTTCATTATATTAATACAATTAATAGTAAATGATCATCGTAATGTTTAACCACCTAAAAGGAGCTCACCGAGTTACATTAAAGTAATAAAATATTAACTTTATTTTTAATTTTATTTATCCATATAAATCTTCTTGAATATGATTTATCACTTTTATATAATGTTCTCAAATCATTTATCTTTTCTAAAAGTGATCATATCACTATACCATAATATATTCTTATTCATTTGTTCATCATAAAATGTTCATGTATTGGTCGGTTTTTACCACCTACATGAAAGATATTTTAATAATTATTTAATGAATGATTAAGGAAACATAGATACTATTAATAATATTTAATATTTATTAATTTAAAAAAATTTAATTTTTCCAACTGTAATATATATATGTATGTGTGTTATTAAAATAAATTCTTTCAACAAATTGCATCTTCAAAAAATGAAATTTTTATGATTTTCATGTGAATATTTACCTTTAGTTCTATTAAATTTGCATGGAAATACATAATAATATCAAATAAATAAATAAAATCATCTCTAAAATTCTTTAGGTGATGAAACCATGACCAAGATGCATGGTCTGAAACCATAAAATCAAAATTTTCATGGTAAAAGGGTTAATTAACATATAAATGTTTATTTTAACACAAAATTATTACTAAGTGGGTAATAATAAATTACAATTGAATGATATAAAGTAAGATAAATATAAATATGGTTTTTTAGAATTATAATAAGTATAAATTTATTATATAGGATTTTATAATTTCTTCTCCCAAGCATAAGTTTTAGGTAAGGTGTTTTGTAACTAAATTTCATTTCATAGGGTTATATCACTTCTTCATTGAATATGTTATGAAAAGATTATATTTTATATGAACTTAGTTTGTTTATATTTTATTTACAATTTTTATGTGTATTTACATTTTTTCAAATAATTATTTCATTGATGGATTCCTATTTAAAATTTTATGATCTTTATAAGGGTTCTTGGTCTTAATTTAAAATTACTTGAGACATGTTTCATATTGTGCACTATGACTTATTTAATATGGTAAAATTACTTCCACATGAAATTATTTTGAAAAATCATTTTATGTAAATTTTGGGTTTTAAATAATCATTTTATGTTCATTCAAATGATTTTTGATTCAAGAATTACCAAAGTTATAAGGGTTTCTTGTCTCAAACTTCCTTCTTCATGACATTTTTTTATTGATTCACCTATATTTATTTATATAGTGTATATACTACCAGTTTTCCATATAATATCATGAATCTCCTTATACTCATGTTATTCTAATTTCATCATCAAGTTATTTATTTCAAAAGGGTTTTTGATTTTAGAAGTTATAAAGTTTTTTTCTTTAAAACATTGTTTTAAATACTCTTTATCTTCCATGTCCACATTCTTAAAATTATTTTATTAAAGTTTTTATCAACACTTAAATATTTGATAATATTTTTTACTATTTTTTAATTTCTTTACAAATAAATAAAAATAAACTTTTTAAATGTTTTTTGTATGAATAACGTTTTACTTTATTTTAAAAAGTGTGAAAAGAATATTTTTTAATGTATACTACATGAAACTTTTCCCACCATAATAAGAATTTTTCATTTTAAATATTTCTTTTATGTGTCAATGGGTTTTAAAGAAAATAATTTTCTGATTATTCTATGAAATTTTATTGTTTTAATTGGTTACCAAAAGGAAAGGGTATTTCTTGTTGTTTTCAAAATTCCATTCCAAAGGATTTTATAAAGGTTTTTTTTCATCTATGTAAATATACTTTAATTATTTTTATGCATCACTAAGGTTATTTTCTAATATTTCTATCAAAAATATTTCTATATATGTCTTATGATGCTATTTTAAGGAAATTTTTGTGAAACTTGTTTCTTTTATGTGGGTTATTTAAGCTCTGAAGGAATGAGGAATGATTTTATGAGTTTTATAATGAATGTGAGAGGTATAATGTATTTTATTCATATTATGATTCTTTTAAACTTTATATGTTGATGAGTGGGTATAAAATACAAATCTAATACATGGAGTAATATTGAAAAAGTTAACTTTTAAGTTACTCCTGTGAAGTGGATAGAGTTAACTTGAAGTCAATACAATGAAGTAAACAAATTTATCTAGTAAGTTACTCCTATAAATAAATTAAATTTAACAATTAAGTTACTCATATGAAGTGGATAAAGTTAATTAGTAATTTACTATGATAAATTGGATGGATTTAACTTGTGATGTGTTAATACTATAAAGGGGATAAGGTTAACTTGTGATAAGTTGGTCCTATGAAGTGGAAAAGTTAACTTGTATATGTTATTACTAAGATAATGTTGTAATTATTATTCTTGGAGATTCCATGATGAAATTATGACACCCCAAGACACATATGAAGTTTTTCTATGAAAACTATGTGTTTTAATGGTTTCCTTTGACAAAGGATGATTTCACATGGTTCCTAATTATTGACTTATATGAATTTTGTATTATATTATACTAAGGATTTATGTCAATAATCATTGTTAAATTTTTTTCGGTATGTATCTATTAATTTATGCACCTTTATTATATTCTCCTACCATTATTCTCATCTTATGATCACTTATGATATTTGATTGTTAATGCCCATGTTTAACCTTTCTTAGCATTTGAGCTCACCCTCCTTATCTTTCCATTTCCCCAAGTTATGATGGAGATTAATAAATATCTTATATCTTGAAGGGTATCATGTGTGGATAAATTTTTGGGAGATATTGAAGTTATATTATGGAATAAGAAAATATGGTTATAATTAGATAAATTCCCATTTTATGATAAATACATGAGTTTTGTTAAGTAATGGTTTTCTTAAATTCGTAATGCTCTAGACATGAAAGGTCTTGTGTTTATAAGTGACATAGTTTTTATTAATGACATTATTATTTTGTAATTTTAATTTTTTTTGGGTTTCATAAATTGGTATCAAATACAGTATGAAAGAATATTTTTTCAGCACTAGATACCTGTGTACTGGTTTGAGGCGTTACAATATGTATTAGGGTAAGGGTTTAAATAAATGTAGATGTTAGTAAGATATTAAAAGAGGATAATTTAATATTTTTAGATACCATAATTGGTTAATAAGTATAAGGTTATTCATAAGTTTATAAGCATATATTCCCTTTTGAGGATTTATGTGATAGAAGTTTAGATGATTAAAGATATTTTGAGAGACCTTTATTAGGTTTTAAGAAGAATACAAGCTTGAGGTATATATAAACATTAGGTTTATCAAGTGATTTAATATTATGTTTATTTTTTAATAATGTTATGATATTTATGTAACACCACAATACTTTAAAATATATATCTCTTAGAATAAATTTAATTTTTTTTGAATGATTGCGATACATGTAAGACCCAGTTTTATTAAACATGGAAAATACTATTAATATTATTATTTAACATGACAGTTATCAGTTAGACATTAGTACAGTGGATATTAATAAGATTAAATAAATTATTAAAATATTTATTTTACACATATTTATTAGTTAAATATTTATTATAAATAAAATAAGGATCCTTTAAAATAAAAAAGTAATGTTTTTTGAAAAACTATATCATTTTTAAAAAGAAGAATGAGTCATGTTTTGAAAACATAATTTAAAATTAATTTTTAACACTTATAGATTTTTTTTTTTAAAATAAAATTAATTTTTTAAATTGTAAAACTGAAATAATGTTAGAGTGAATTTTTTGTATTTTTTTGAAAAGCTCTATTTTTTGATGAGTAGAGAATAATATTGAATTTTAATTGAAAACTGCCTTTTGATTTAAATAATTAATAATGTGAAATAATATTTTGAATTAGTCTTAATATAAAATTAGTTAAATTTTATATCATTTAATCCAATTTAGTTCATTATATTAATTTACATATTAAACTTTTATAAAAAGACATTATAAACTTTTGAACATTTTCTTTTTAAAAACACGCTTTCTCGACAAGTCTGTGGGATTAATTTTAAACTAAATTTTACTAATTATGTGAATTTAATTTGGAAAAATAGATTCCATATTTTTAATAATCATAATTTATCATTTATAATAAGTTCAACTTAGTTTTTGTCCAAAATTAATAGTGAAAACAGTAAAAATTAATTATTTTGGTTAAGGTAAAATAGATTTATTGAGGGTTAAAAAAATAAACTTAAGGTTACCGATGACCAAAAAACCTATGCAAAACTTTTTTTCTGGAAATATTTTGATCCTATACCTACTAGGTTCATGAACAAACCCTTTTTTAGGCTTTTTTCATGATAAAAAACGTGGGTATGAAGGAATATTTTCAAAAAAATTCAAGTTTTCCACTAACCCCGCTTATAAAAGTCTTTCCACTATCCTCTCTTTTTCACACCTTAAAACCAATTTTGTTTAGACAATAAAAAACCAAATAACTTCCCAAATCCCCTCCCCTCATCTTATAATCCTTATCTTGGGAATGAATCTAACTTATGAAGGCTTTAGTGAAAACCTATGGAGGATACCTGAAGAAGAGGTATCATTCTTCAATGAGAATGTTTATTTTATTCCTTTCTCCAACTCCTTCAATTATTATTAAAAATGGTGATATAATAAGCTCATTTCTTTAAACATATTGTGATGTTTTTATAAATAAGGAATGACCTATAACCATCTCCACTTACATAAAATGGGTTTTGAAATCATCGTTCATGTGTATGGCGTAATACCACCTCGCAAACAGTTGTCATTCGTTTTTCCATTACCACCATTCACAGTTGGGTATGATGATGGATATATAGAATATATATGATATTTATAATATATATATATATATATATTAATTATACCATATATATATATATTACTTTCTATTCTTTAGGGGATATGATAACATCACTCGTGTATATGGCGGACTACCGACTCGCACAACGATGTGATTCGTCCTTCACTAATGCTTCACATGGAATGTAATAAGGTTAAATTTAATGATTATATGTGAAATAAATGATATAATTATTATATTAATTAAATATATATCATTTTTAAAAGATAATATATATCATTTTATTTCTTACCTTTTCACTCACTTAAAGATGATAACATCATTCGTATACGTGCCGACTATCGCCTTCACAAAGTAATGTGACTCAATTTTCATTACCAAATCATATGTGTGAAATATATAAGTATATAATATAGCATATATGATATTATTATCATTATGTAAAGGTAAAATATTACTTACTTACTTTCTATAATGATCATTTAAAAATTGAAACTTTACTCATGTGTATGTACAATGTACCGTCTCCATGGTCATAACATACTTCATTTCTCAAAACCAATATTCATGATTGGTATTTAAAGTATAATTGATGTATAAATATGATAATTTTTTTCTAATTATTATTCTATAGATGATGAAACTATTTAATATGCATAAGAACTAGATATTTCATGATGAAACACGAATGAGAAAACTGTTAGGCCTAAGTTATTTTTTGGTTTTATTTGCTGTCAATCGATCAGTATCCTGAAAGAAAGAAAGTATATTGAGAAGAATATTTTTGGGTCAAGTATGGATAAAAATCAGAAAAATGGTATTGGTAATAATCATACTCACACTGTCCATCATAATGAGAAGAAGGTGTTTGGGTATGGTATTGAAAAAGATCGTAATAAGGAATGGTCTGGTATTGAAAAAGAGTGTAATGAGTGTCTGGTATTGAAAAATATTGTAACGAGGTTCTGTTATTGAAAAAGATCATAATGAGTGTCTATTATTTGAAAAGATCATAATGATGAATTGATTAAATTCACTCTGGATCCAGTATGAAAGAAGTGGTTGTTTTGATGGAGAATCAGAGTCACTATGAGTACGATGTATAAAATGTGATGATGCTTTTCGGATTCATATTTCATATAGATCATGAGTTTAATTGAGAACTTGTTATACAAACTTGATGGAATAAAGGGAGAGTGAAAAAAGGTGGTTCCATTTTAAAGGGAGGTTCTATTTTAAAAGGAGGTGTTGTTTTAAAAGGAGGTATTGTTTTAAAAGGATGTGATGTTTTAAATGGGGGTGATGTTTTAAAAGGGGGTGATGTTTTAAAAAGTGGTGCAGATTGGAATAGTGGTGGAGATTGAAATAGTGGTGCCGATTTACTATAGCATTTTGTTTTCCATTAACCACATCCTTAAAGATCGATATCAAGATAATCTTACCCCGAATGATTGAAAAGGTGGTATCGATTGAAAAGGTGTTTCCAATTGAAGAGGTGGTACTGATCTATTGTAGTATCCAAATAAACCATCAGAGAGGCCATAAACATTTCAATATCAGAATGATCAATGTTAGAATGATCAATATCATAATTATCAATAACATAATGATCAATATCATAATGATAATATCTAAATGATCAATCTCAGAATAATCAATACCAGAATGATCAATATCAGAATGATCAATATTTGAATGATCAATCTCAGAATGATCAATATCCGAATGATCAATATCAAAATGATCCATATATAAATGATCAATATCAAAATGATCAATCTCATAATGATCAATATTATAATGATCAATATTAGAATGATCAATATAAGAATGATCAATATAAGAATGATCAATATCAAGATTAGGAAGGAAAAATCAATATCAGGATGATCGACATTAGAATAATCAATATCATAATGATAGTATCCAGGCTAATCATAGTAGGTGTAGAAGAGATATATGAACTCTGATTTTTTTTTCAAATGTCTTCATCAAGTGGTTTAAGTATTGATTTATTTTTTTATCCTTTGAAGTGGTGTTCAACTGGTTCATGATTAGAAGAGAAGAATATTATTTTTATTTGAAGTGGGTCAAGAGCATTGATGAAGGAGTTTTCTAGATGTTCTATCAAGGTGGAGCTCAACAGTAAATTGAAATCAGTCTCATAAATTGAAATCGGACTCAACAAATGAAATTAGTATCAGTAACTGAAATTGGTCTTAGCAATTGAAATCGGTCTCAGTAATTTAAATCGGACCCATAAATTATAATCAGGCCGGAAATTGAAATGGGAGTCTAAAGAAGAAAATGTGAAGATTTTAGAATTTTCAAGAATAATCAAGAAGCATTGTCAAGGTCATAATTTCTCTGAGATTTCAGGAGAAATTAAAATTTTGGAGAATTTTTGTGAGCAGGAATGTATTTTTGGATTCTCGCCATAGCCTCTCATGGATCACCTATAAAAGGGAAAGTACTTTGTACTTTTTAACTGCTGGTACTACTCACTCTAGTAGAGAGGGATGCTCTAAGTTTTCAATGAGATAAAGAGTATATGGTATTGATCCTTTATTGAATAAGTTTTGATGGGGAATTTAAAGAGAAGATTCATGATTGAAATATTGTTTTCAGTTGATCATCATATTCGGAATTTATCATATTCATTGTATCATTGTATTCAACTTTTCAATTGTATTAGACTGATCATCATATTGGGATTGATTAATCAGATTTAGGATTTCCATATTTTTTTCTACTGTACTAAGAATTTATAGACTGAGGAAGGAGTATTGAAGTGGTTCCAATTCATTTCTATTGTATTTTATCAAAAAATATAATTGAGAGAGTTGTATCAAGTAGAATCATACTCTAAGAAATCAGACTTGGAAAATTAGACCTATAAAAATTGGATTGAGTTTCTTCCACAAAGTCTAAGAGGTTCTTACCTTTCCTCTGGGTAAGAAATTAATGAATTGTATTTCAATTAAATAAAATTGTTGAATTGAAAATAAGCACATGTAACATGAGTTGTTACATAACAATTGTATTGCCCTATTTGTGCTAAGAGGGCGCACACGCACTAGTGGTATTGTTTCATAGTGTTACACGAGTGTAAGGGTATATCTGTCACGACCCGTCCTCGGGGCCCGTGTCGTGACTACCCCAAGCCCGCCTTCCATAGGACAGGGGCTGGCGACTAGCACCAAGGCGTAAATCCCGGTAAAAAGGGAAGGCATTGCCTTTGTAAAGTAAACAATCACAGAGAGTAAAAGCGGAAGAAGTAAATACTAAGTAAAAACTGAGTACAACAGTAAGTGCGGAAAGTATAAAGGGGCCGGAAATACAAGCCCAACTGTAAAGTACAACTCGAAAGGGAAAACAGCAACTGAAAAGTAAAGCTGCTAGGCCGAGCTGTCCACTGGAAATCCCACCTGAAGGGTGGGTACATATAGCTCCTCTGCTCCTCGGGTCCCGCCGTCCGCGCCGAGTATGTCCCGCCCAGTGGTCCACCTCCGGGTACCGCCTCGTCATCACGTCCACCTATGGGTACCGTCTCATCGTGAGGTCCTCCTTCGGGTACCATCTCGTCGTATAGTCCACCTCCCGGTACCGTCCAGTCCTCGAACACTCGGCCTCTGTCAGCACTGCCCGTCGTCTGCAACCAACACAACGAGGTGCGGGCATAACTCGTGCAGGGGTGAGTATAACGATACTCAGTAGAGACCCCGAGACCCTCAAGGTCTCAATAAACCAACAAGGATAACCACAAAGAAGATCTCAACAGATAACCTCTACTTAGGTATATGCCCATACATATACCTAAGTTATCAAGTAACCCATCTCAATCATGAGGAAACACAAGGATTGTGAAATCAACGGATAACCACTACCCGGGTATATGCCCATACATATACCTAAGTTAGCAAGTGACCCATCTCAATCATGAGGTAAACACAAGGTCAAAAGTCTCAGCTCAAACCAGGATTTTCATTATCGAAACCGTAACTGCTGAAGAGCTCCGTCTCTAGAGTGTACAGTGGTCCTGTCACGACTCCGAGGTACTGCTCACTAACCTAAGACTACTGAAGTACTCCTCCTGTTGAGTACCGCGGGTCAGCCACCCAGACACAGTAGTGCTTCCCGCCGAGGTATGTCACCCAAACACAGTAGTGCACACCCCCTAGTAGCCAACTGAGGTACTCTCCGGACGAGTACCGCGGGTCTGCACTGTCACACAGGTAGTGCTCCGTCCGCCATGGTTCTGCACCTCAGAAAGTAGTGCTCTGTCCACTGGGCTAGTCGACTCACTCCAAGTCGAGTCGGTCAAGCAGTCGTCAGGTCTCAGCCAGTTACACGGTCGTCGTACTCCGCACGCTCGTCACTGGGAGGGTTTGCTCCACAAGCTACAGGTCGATACTCCAAGTATCTCAAAGTCCCACGAAGAAGTATCTCAAAGAACCGCCACATCATAGGGGTCTCAACACAACAGACGGCGCGTCAATCGGATGACCAGTCTGTGAGTTATTAGCCTTTTCGTCCTAGGGGCCTGGTTGGTTTCGTGAGTGAACCAAACCCGGCCATATCTCAACTGTACCCTGAACTCTCATAGGGTATACTCATAGGGACCGTTTCTCAACGAGATCACCACCGCCGCTGATGGTTCGTCAAACGGACGTTCTGTCAGAAAGGTATCAGCTTTTCCGTTCCAGGGGCCTGGTTGGATTTCTGTGCGATCCAACCCGGCCACTATCCATCTGCATCCAAATCTCGGGCGGAGAATGCCAAAAGTTCCGTATCGTCAACAGGAACTCAATGCAACAGACGGCGCGTCAATCGGACGCCCGGTCTGAGAGTTATTGGCTTTTTCGTTCGAGGGGCCCGGTTGGTTTTTAAGGCAAAACCAACCCGACCGTACTCCACCTGCGTCCAAACCTCGGGCGGAGTATTCCAAAAGATCCGTCTCATCAAGAGGAATTCAACGAAACAGACGGCGCGTAAATCGGACGCCCGGTCTGTTAGTTATTGGCCTTTCCGTCTCACACCCACCCTGAGAAACTTCTCAGGAGGTCACCCATCCTGATCACTACTCTAGGCCAAGCACGCTTAACAATGGAGTTTTAACCACGTAGGCTCCCGAAAAGGAAGATGTACCTTGAGTATAGTATACCGAAACGACCGTCTCGATCCAAGGATCGTGTTGCCGCTGACGGCGAGTCGTTTGGAGGCCCGTAGCCCAAGTTACGGGCATTTGACCGAAAGTGGTCCGAAACTGGGGGTTTGGGCCCGGGCCGACGATCTGGCCCGGCTCGGAAAATCCGGCCCGGCCCGGCGGCGAAGGTCGGCGCGGAGGTGCGGTCTGGCGCGGAGGTGTGGTCCGGCGCGACGGCGCGGTCCGGGTGCCGCGTGAGCGCCGCGCGTGGGGGGCAAAGCCCCCGCCTTTCCTCAGCTGGCGGCGCGGCAACCTGCCGTGCCTTGAAAAGAAACAGCCCCCCTCACGTGGGGTCCTGCCTTCGAGAAAAACGGGGGGCCGCCTGCCCCCCTTTGTAAAACTGGCCCCCCTCATAATGGGGGGCCATTATGGCTGGCCGGGGTAAATTATTTCCCCCGGTTTTCTCCCTTCCGGCCGGCCCGACCTGGCCGGCCGGTTCTTCCTCAACGGGACCAGCAAAGGCCGGTCCCCCTTCCGGCTTTCGACACTGGTGGCCCGGCTGGCCGCCGGTCTTCTCGTTCCGCCGCGGCCCGAAACCGGCCGCGGCCTTCGTTGTCCGGCGCGGTGTGACGGCACCGCGCCCCTTCCTCCGTGGCCCCGCTCCGGCCGCGGCGCCTTTGACTTCTTTCGTCGCGACGCGACGGTGTCGCGTTCTTGAAATCTTTCCACGGCGCGCCGCGATGGCGCCGCGCATTTCCTTCTGCTTGAATCCGCGTGGTGCGATGACACCACGCCTTCCCGAACCAATCCAAAAAGATTCAACACGAATAAAAAGGTGGAGGTTCGGCCGGGTTTGTGCGGTCCGAACTCCTCGCGTTAAATTGATAGCAATCGGCCTTTAATGAACGATAAACTTTTACAATCTTTTAAATTAAATAAAAAGATTTGGAATCAAGGCCCGACAAAAAAATAAACCTTCAAGTTCGAAGGAGAGATCCACATAACTTTAAAAAGTTAAAACCCCTACCTTTATTTAAGAGGTGACGAGATTCAGCGTCGCGAAAAGAGATGTCACGGAAGAAGACGTCGTCGGTATTGCGGGTATGGCGTCGCGGAAGACGGTTCCCGAGAACGTGGCGTTCTTCATCAATGTCCGACTGTTCTTCACGTTCTTTGTCAAGAGGATGAAGAAACTTCAAGACTTCTAAGCCTTCTTTCCAAAAGCTCTCAAACAACACAACCCAACCAAATGAAATAAGTTCTCCACTTATTTAATTAACTTCACATGGCTTTTGAAATTCATGTGTTTGAAATTCAAAAGACTCACACAACTCACCACATTAAAATCAACTCATTTAAGACATAAGTTATAACTAAGTTAAAATCATTTAAGTGGGAGTTGAGGAGTTTAAGAGGATATGAAGAGGTGGGGTTCGTATGGGCCCCACCACCCTCATAACCTCCCAAGGGAGGTTGGGTGGTTACCCAACTTCCACCATGAGCTAACACTTAGAGTAAGTTAATAAAAATTGAAGTGTAGTTATAAAATAAACTTCCAAAAAATTTTATTATCGACACTCGTGTAAACGCAATTCCGGAACAGGAGTTCCTAAGCAATTACCGGTGCTGCGGTTCCATCGGTGCCCCCGGAATTCGATTCCGAGCACCGGTTCAAAATATAGAAATTCCCGCTTGCTCGTTCACTGAACGTACCCGATCCAAAATTCGGAAATTAATTTCGGGCACAACGGGCCTCAGAATCAGGCGCCGTCAGAAACTGCATTCTTGTAAAATTCTAAAAAAAAAATTAAGAAAAAATTTTCCTTGAAATTTCCGGGTCTTTACAATATCAAACTTGTTGTAATCCAAGGATTGTTTTATAGTGGATTGTATGTTATTGGATCATTTCCAAACCATACCAATGACATAGATATTCTAATTTAGTAGGGAACCTTGTAAATACTTGGGTTCTAGTGGATGTGTGTTGTATTTGTTTTCAATAGGGAATTGAATCTTTAACAAGAGGTGAAGATTGTTTCAATTAAAACATAAAAGAAAAAGAGTTTCAATGATTCACCCTCTCCCCATCTCAGTGATACAATGCACTAACTGAGCACTTAAAATTGGTATCAGAGTGAGCTTCCCTTCACTCATTCTTTGGTGAATCATTTGATGAATAAGTTTTTATAAATAATTTGAGTTGTGTGAACATTAAGGGTATTTTGATCTTAAATAAAAGGAATTATCATATTTGGAAAGATAGAATGCTACTATATCCTATGTATCTTGGGTATGATGCTTCAAGAGCTATTATAGATGGTATCCCTCCTCATATTAAGAATTATCCTCTCACAAAGGCTGATAAAGAAAATCTTGATAATGATGGAAGAGCCAAGAATTCTTTACTCTCATCAATTTATGAATGTGAGTTTCTCAGTTTAAAAGGAGTTTCTAATACCAAATAAATCTAGGATAATTTGAACAATATTTATGAAGGTAATAAAATTTTGAATAAGGAAATGTTACAAATATGGAGATTGAAGTATGAAGATCTCAAGATGGGTGAGCATGAACCTGTTTATGACTTCTTTACCAAGGTAAATAATATTTTGAGCACTATTATATGTCTTAGTGAAAAGTTATAAGATTATACTATTATTGAAAATATCTTCAGAATTATTCAGGATAAGTTTGATGCCAAGGTTTTTTCATTGGAAGATAAAGATCAATAAACATTATCTTTGGGAGATTTGTATAGTAATCTCATAACTTATGAAAAGATAAGGGATAATTCTATAAAAGGAAAAAATTATTGATAGAGAAATTTATTTCAAGGCTGTAAAGAAAGAAAATTCAAATAAGATACTTGAAGAAGAAGAATCCAGTGATTCTGATTCCAAAAATGAGGTTTGTAAAAATCTTAATGAAATTTTATCTTTGTTTTCTAAGAATGTGAAAATGGCATAGGAAGGTATAAAGGGAAACATTCCATAAATTTTTTTGGATGTGGATCTATTGGAAATTTTGTTTCCAATATTCCTTGAAGAGGTAATGAAGAAGAGAGTAAAGAATAAAAAAGTGAAGAATAGGAAAGAATGCAAAAAAGATCTTGGATGAAAATGGTGATAAAGAAAAATTATATTCCAAGTGGGAAGATAAGAATTTATCTAAATAAAAAAGGAGAATATGTTTATATAAGGAAGATTATAGTGAGTAGGTTACAAATTATTGTTAAGAAAACACATTTATTGAAATAGATAATAAGGAAAGTTATTCTATTAGGGAAAGTAGTTATTCTGAAGAAGAAGTAGAGATTGAAGATGAATCTGAAAGAACTATTGATCATTCTAGTGAAAATACTTTTATTGAAAAAATTAATGATGAATATTACATAACCAGTAGTTCTGATTAAGAAGAAACTCAACTCGAAATTCATTTGAAATAACAGTTCAAAGAATGTTTAAGAAATTTCAGAAGACTTGAAAAGCCAAATCATAAGTTGGAAGATAAAGGTTTTTCAATAATTCAAGAAATATTTTCATAGGAGAATAAAAATATTCTAAAAGAGATTGATGACTTGAAGAAATATCTTAAGGAATAGAATAATGATTATGATCATCTGTAAGTGTAGATGAAGGAAAAAATAAGAAGAGTTGGAACTTGTCCAAAAAAGATATCCAAAGTTGAATTGAAGAATACAAGTTTCCAAAACTCTTTTATAGAAGTTGGTAAATGTTCTCATAATGAGAAACATGATAGGTTTCAAAAAAGTTACCTTCAAAGGGTGAAAAGAAAAATTCTGGGAAATTTATGTTTGTGGAATAAGTGAAGAATTCAGAAGTTACAAAACATCCTATGTCTGAAAAAGTTTTATCAAGATTTAGAAAAGTTTTAAATTCTTGTGATTCTATTAAGGAAAAACGGAATAAGCTAAAACTGATTCAAAATAGAAAGGTTTTTGGGATAGAAAATAAAGAGAATTAGGTTTCTGAGAAGCATATTCACAATTCCAATCAGTATAAAATTTGTAGAAGTAAATACGATTTCTATGGATATTATTGGTATTGTGGGGGATTCAGACACCCGAAAAGTATTTGTTGGTTTAATCAAAAAAATTACCATTATCCCATAGGTTATAAAATGGAGATTTTTATGGGGATTAAATCTCCTCAAAGAAATAATACTACGAAGGTTTTCTTGAAGAATAATTCTGAAAATAATGGAATGAAGATTAAAAATAGGTTCTAACCCCTAGAAACTATTTGTAATAATGTGAATAACCTGGACACCATAAAAAAGGATGTCTTTTTTTTATTACAATCATAATAAAAGTTTCTAAACAATTCTCATAAGCTATATGTTTTAGAAGATAATAAAAATAGATCTTCTGAGATCGAAAAGAAATATTGCTTAGTTATCTGGCCAGAACACATTAACTTGGATAGGAAATTGGAGGAATAACAGAAGAAAGTGAAAGAAGAGGGAATAAAAAGAATTATAAAGACATGAGAAATCCTAAAAAAATTATCAATCGATGGTTAATATGAGAAATAAGGTCATGACATGGAAACATGTTAAACTATCTTTCCAGATAAAAAGATAGGAATGGAAAAAATGGAACAAACTGATTGTAACAAGGATGTTTCTAAAGATGAAGAAAAGTCGACATCCTCATCAGTTTATTCTATAGATAAGAATAAATCTATTACAAAACTTGAGGAGGATTCACATAAGAAATAAATCACATCCAATGAAAAATCCCACAATAAGAAGAATAAGGAAATAATGGGAGGATACTCTCAGTCTAATTGTTTTTTCTAAGGAACAATAGAGGTTTCTCCTTATTCCAAATATCTTTGTATACTTGTGCTAACTTGAATGGAATTTAAGGATTGTAAATAATGAATATGGAATTGATGATTATCTTAATTTTCTAACAAAATAAATTATTGAGGACACGAAAAAATTGTTTTAAAAAAAATTGTTTTCAAACACCTAAAATTTCTTATGTTTTTGTTGTGATGGGTGCATGATACCTTTATCCTAAAAAAATTATTTCAAGGTTTTCCATTAATTGGGAGAATGTTGGAAGAAGCATGGAAAATTTATTACATGATATTTGTGTTATAGGCAACATTTATCACCTTGATTATACATTCTTTTTTTCTATACAGGGTTATCCCATGAAGTCATAGATTTTTTTTAGTTGAAGGTTCTTTGTTAATAAAATCATGTGATACCCATGTTGAAGAAAAGTCACAGCCTCTAAAAATGGAGGTCATTTTACAATAAAGGAGAAACTTATCATGATGTACCCTTTTAATTTTATAATCAATAAGGGGGGGAGATAAGAGAAAGTGGGAGAGATAATATAAATAGGCGAAGAAAGAAAGGAAATAATAGAAATCATTGTTTTTATTAGATTGATGTGTTTAAAGTGGGTATTGAAAACAAATACAATGGGAGATATTGTTAGACCCAATTTGTATTTTGGTTATATTTGTTGTCAATATATCAATATCCTGAAAGAAAGAAAGTTTGTTGAAAAAGATAATTTTTAGGTATGGTATTGATAAAAATCAAACTCTTGGTATTGATAAGAACAAGACATACACTATATATAGTAATGAGAAGAATATGTTTGGGTCTGGTATTGAAAAAGATCATAATGAGGGTCTGGTGTTGAAAAATATTGTAATGAGGAAGGTTCTGGTATTGAAAAATATCGTAATGAGGGTCTAGTATTGAAAAAGATCATAATAAGGGTCTGGTATTGAAAAATATCATAATGTGGGTTTGGTATTGGGAAAGATCATAATAAGTAATTTTTCAGATTCAATCTAGATTTAGTATGAAAGAAGTTTTTTTTATGGAGAATTGGAGTCACTATGACAACAACGTTTTAAATGTGATAATTCTTTCTGATTTATATTTCATATAGATCATGAGTTAAATTGATAACTTTTGATGCAATATTGATGGAAGAAAGGGGGAATGAAAATAAAGGTGGTTCCATTTTAAAATGAGGAGTTGATTTAAAAGGAGGTGTTATTTTAAAAGAATGTTTTGTTTTAAAATAATGTGATATTTTAAAAGGGGGTGTTGTTTTTAAAAAGGGGTTTAGATTGGAAGAGTGGTGTAGATTAAAATTTTTGTTCTGATTTACTATAGCTTTTTTTTCATCAACCACATACTTAAAGATCAATATTAGGATAAATATACTGATAATGAATGAAAAGGTGTTATTGATTGAAAAGGTGGTATTGATTGAAAAGGTGGTATTGATTGAAAAGGTGGTATTGATTGAAAAGGTGTTATTGATTGAAAAGGTGGTATTGATTGAAAAGGTGGTATTGATTGAAAATGTGGTATTGATTGAAATGGTGGTATTGATTGAAAATGCGGTATTGATTGAAAAGGTGGTATCTATTGAAAAGGTGGTTCTAATTAAAGAGGTGTTACCGATCTACTGTAGCATCTGACTAATCCATCGAATATGCCATAAACTTGTCAATATAAGAATAATAAATGTTTGAATGATCAATATCATAATGATAAATATCAGAGTGATCAATATCAGAATAATCAATATCAGAATGATCAATATCAGAATGATCAATATCAGACTGATCAATATCAGAATGACCAATCTCAGAATGATCAATATCAGAATGATCAATATCAGAATGATCAATATCAGAATGATAAATCTAAAAAAGATCAATATCAAAATGATCAAAATCATAATTATCAATATCATAATGATCGATATTAGGATTAATAAAGAAAAAGATAAATATCAAGATGATCGACATCAGAATGATCGATATCATAACGATCGTATCTAGGAAAATCGTAGCAAGGGTGGAAGAGATATATGAACACTAATTTGTTTTTAAATGTCTTCATCAAGTGGGTCAGGGATTGATTTATTTTTTCTATCCTTTAAAGTGGTGCTCAACTGGGTGAAGATAATAGGAGAATAAGATTCTTTGTATTTGAAGTGGGTCAAGATTTGTGATGAAGTTGTTTTCCAGATGTTCTATCAAGGGGGAGTGTGACATTCAATTGAAATACATCTTAGAAATTGAAATCAGTCACAATAGTTGAAATCAGTCTCAACAATTGAAATTGGTCTTGGTAATTAAAATTTATCTCAACAATTGAAATCAGACCCATCAATTGTAATCAGACTAGAAATTGAAATGGGAGTCTAGAGAAGAAGAGGTGAACATTATAGTAGTTTCGAGAAGAATCAAGAAGTGTTGAAGAAGTCATAATTTCTTAAAGATTTCAGGAGAAATTCAAATTTGGGTGAATTTTTATGAGTGAGAAAGTATTTTGGGATTCACACTAAAGCCTATCATGGATCACCTATAAAAGGGAAAGTACTTTGTAATTTCTAACTGTTGGTATCGTTCGCTATAATTGAGAAAGAATATTCATGTTTTCAGTGAGAGAAAGAGGTTACCATATTGATATTTTATTGAATATGTTTTGATGGGGAAGTGAAAGAGAAGAGGCAATATTACAATGTTATATTCGGCTGATCATCATATTCATGATTTAACGTATTCAATGGATCATCATATTTGACTTGTCAATTGTATTCAGTTGATCATCATATTGTGCGGGATTAATCAGCTTTTGGATTTCCATATTGGGTTTATCATACTGAGAATTTCCACACTGATGAAGGATTATTGAAGTGGTGATGATTCATTTATATTGTATTATATCACGAAATCGGACGGAGAGAATTGTATTAGAGAGAATCAGACATGGAGGAATCGGACTGGGAGAATCAGACCTATAAAAATCAAAATAAGTTTTCTGCAAAAAATTCCAAGAGGTTCTTACCATTCTTCTAGGAAAGAAATTGAAGAATTTTATTTAAATTTAAAATAAGCGCAGGTAACATGATTTGTACATAACAATTGTATTACCCTATTTTTTCTAAGATAGTGAACACGCACTAGTGGGATTGTTTCATAGTGCTACATGAGTGTAAGAGTATATCCTACTCATTATAATATAATGATTTTTTTAGTGGATTTTATGATATTGGATCATTTCCAAACCATACCAAGTATGCAGCTATTATTATTGAATTGTGAACCTTGTAAATACATTTGTTCCTGTGGATGTGTGTTGGGTTTTTTTCAGAAGGGAATTGAATCTTTAACATGAGGAAAAGTTTGTTTCAATTAACATGTAAAAGAAAAAGATTATCATTGATTCACCCCCTCCCCCTCTAAGTGATACAATACAATTACTGGGAACTTTCAAAAACAAGGCAGTTAACACCCGAAACAATGAAAATAATGAAAGACTATTAATGGATGGGTGATAAGTTGTTATAAAAAGGATCACATATGATATTATAAATATAAATATGGTTATGTAATATGTTAATAATATGTTTAAAACTACTATAAAAGATGTTAAATCACATACAACCAAAATAAAGCATGATATAAGGTATTTCGTCTCAATTTACATTCCATTGAGACATATTTGTTATTATGCACTGATTTACTTTTATATGGTGTATATACTACCCCTTTGACATAAAATATAAATATTCATTCATAATTTTTGTTATTTTAAGTTTCACTTTCAATTATCTCATCTAAGGAGATTTGGATTAAAAAATAACAAGTGGTAAAAGTTATTATGAAATCTCACTTTTTTATTGTTAACTTTCTCTTGAAACAATCACTTTATTATAATAATTTTTCACTAGAAATTACATTTTTATTAAATATCAATATTATTTTGTAAGGGACATGATAACTTCCAAAAAAATATACCATTTTTACATATGGTAGTTATTTTTAAAGTAATTTGATTAACTGGGGAAATATTGATAAATCCACATCCTTTACACAATATGAATACTTAATGATAAGGAACATCGTTTATAAATTAAACTGATTATTCAATATATAAGGAATGATTTGGAAATGAATGACATTGGTTGGGGTATATTTATAGAAATTCCCTTAATGCATTGCTAGCCTCATGAGATAAATCAATTATCCAAATCATATGGGTTTTTCCCTGGTATGTTTTAAGTCGTCTTGTGAATGGTCTTGATGGTAAAAATATCATGTACCTAGGAAACATGATTTCTGATAATTAAGAATTTCCTTCATTCAGAATTCAGTTATTATTAACCATTATATTTTCATAATGATATTATCTTTGGATGCATTTCATTCTCAGTTTATTGATTAAATGGTATGTTTTTTAGTTATTTACCTTGCCATATTGATTATGCATTTTCTAGTTATTTAAGTGGAATATGTGTTTATTTATTTAACTTTACATATTGATTATTATTATTTATCCATGATATATTTTGATGTAATTAACCCTTTTTGATAATTTGTGATCACCCTTATTTTGTTTTCTTTTCCTAGGTTATGAAGATAGATCCTTTGAATGTGTTTTCAAGGATTCTGAGAATTTTATTTTGTTATGTAATATGTTTTGTTTTTTATTCCCATGTAAAATGGGTATTATGTATGTATCTATTTCTCCAAAACAAATAAAAATATCAATCCTTAGAGTTTATTTTCCTTGTATTTATGCTTATGTAATAAATCAGGAACCAAATCTGCAATATTGGGGTCGATAGTGTTATGTTGGTATCAGATAAAGTTTATAAGAAACATTAGGAACTATATATAGGAAAACAAAGATTAGGTTACATAACCCTATGATACACTTTTGAGGATATTTATTGAAGATAATATAAAAGTTTTGTTAATATATAGATTATGAGGTTTCTCATAGAAATATATCCTTATTAGGATACTAAAAGTGGATGTGGTTATAGAACAGATGTACCTAAGGGTAATAACTCCTAAAATGGAACATTGGTTAAGACCCAATCATTACATGGTGAATAAAAATGGTTCTTACTACACAACTGGTTTGAAACTTCTGGGGGATATAATAATGATAATTCACATTTTATTTACAAACTATTATGAAAGATTTGAAAGTAAATATATCCCCAAAGAAACAAAATTTTATGATTCTGAGATTAACAATTCATTTTTTTTTAATTTATGTTAAGAATTAAACATATTTATAATTATACATTATGATTTTAAATTCATAATTTTATGATCTAATCCAATATATCCCATTACTTGTAAATGGAATTTGGAATGAATAATGGTATCAATACAGATGGAAAATGTATATATTGACTTACTGAGGTAGCCAATACAGTTGGTTTTGATACTGAGAAAATTTTGGCAAGAATAGGTAATCTTAGTCATGTTTTGAAAAATAGTCTTTCTTGGTTACAGAAAACTATTACACATTGATATTTTCATATACTAGATCAAATTATACAATAGAATCCCCAACATTTTGTGGGACTACTAATCTAATGGTATTCAAGTAATGGATTAAGTCTCTAGAGAAGATATTTATGGTGTTGTGATGTAGTGAAATGGAAAATTTTACACTTGTAGTGTATTTTGTCAAAGGTGATACCGACCAACAGTTATTGTTGATCCAAAATACTAGAGAGTAAGAGGAAATAAGACTCATGGAATTAAAGGATTTTAATGAGACATTCTTTAATAAATATTTCCCTCAGGTGCAACAAATCTATATGAAGATAAATTTTCATAACTAAAATAAAAAATTAAAATAAAGTGTTGTTGACTATGAGGATACCTTTACAAGGTTAACTATGTATGTTATGGATTAAATATACAACCTATAGTTCATGATTGACCACTTATTTAAAGGGAATAAGGAAAGTCTCCCAAGGCCATTGGTCTCCCAAACTTTTTCATCATATGATGAAATGGTTTTATGTGTCATAAAAATGGAGAATTAATTCTCTAGATCTTACATATTCAATGTAGACCAAGAGATGAAGAGGTCATTCGAACACCCAGAAAAAGGGAATTCATCAATGAAGTAGAAAAATATGAAGCAATTTCAATAGTGTGAGAACTATTGAAATAACCACTCTGGGAAATACCTGAAGGTAATGAGAGTTTATTATAAGTGTGGATAAAAGGGTCATCTAGTTAAATAATACAGGGGGGAATAAGAAAAACACTATTATTCAGTGTTTCAACTTTAAGGAGATGGGGAACTAAACAAATGAATTCCCCAAGTGTCAAGATAATCAACTACAAAAAAGGACAAGGGGATAATTCCAAGCTTATGTGATCACTATATCTGAGGTAGAAGTTTCCAATGATGTGTTGGTAGGTAAATTAATCATATCTTAAAATTTAGGAAATGTTTTATTTTATTATGGATCCTTACACTCTTTTATATCTATCTAGTTTCTAAGAAAATTAGATATTTTCCTTTTAATTTAATAAGGGATTTTTCAGTAAAAACTCCAAAGGGAAGCCTCATTCCAACAAAGATGTTTCAAATAGTTCCCATTATGAAACACTAACATTCTTTATTTACTAGCCTTATTATCATACCTATGGTTTAATTTTATATAATCCTTAGTATAGTCTGACTTGTAAAATAATATGGAAAACTTTATTACAAGAAGAAGGAAATTATAATTTGTGAGGAAGATGTTGAATTACATATATTTATAGAAGAGACTTCATCATATGATTTATATATATATCCACTCCCCAGTATCTCTACTAAATGATATTATTATGGAAGAATAGAAAAACAAATATAGGGATGGAGAAGGTAATATTCAAATATAGGATGTACCTGTTGTATAGGAATACACTGATGTATTACCTAAGGAATTTCCTGGACATCCCTAAAAGAATAAAGTCGAGTTTTCTATTGATTTAATTCATGATGAAAGAACAATATCAAATACTCTTTATAGAATAGCCACCATTGAATTAGTGGAGTTGAAGAAACAACTAGAGGAGTTGAGTGATAAAGGATTTATTCTCCCTAGTGTTTCACAATTGGGATCCCATATTCTCTTCATTAAGAAAAAATATATATCCATGAGTTTTTCATTGATTATAGGGAAATCAATGCTATTATAGTAAAGAACAAGTACCCTCTACCTTGCATTGATGACTTATTCAATCAACTATATGGATCCCAATATTTTTGGAAGATTAAATTTAGTTTTGGGTATCATTAATTGCGAGTAAAGATGGAAGAAATATTGAATACAAATTTTCAAATGAGGTATGGACATTACGAGTCACAATAATGCCATTTAGATTGACTAATTCACCGTTCGGTTTTTACGAATCTAATGAAGATAGTTTTCAAGGAATATCTTGATGATTTTTTTTGGTATTAATCGATGATATTTTGGAGTTTTTTAAACTCTATGAGGACCATTAGAATAAATTATAGATCATTATTGAGATTTTTATAAGGAAAGAGTTATATGGGAAATTTAGTAAGTATGATTTTTTGATTAAATATGTTTCTTTTTTTGGCTATATTATCTTCAATGATGGAATCTTAGTTGATCTGAAAAGATAATGGCAGTCAAAGAATTACCTATACCTATAAACATAATTGAGGTGCATAGTTTCATTGGTTTGGAAGGATACTATGAGAAGTTTGTTCAGAAATTTCTTGATTGGCTAACCTGTTAACAAAATTACACATAAAGGGGTTATGTTTGTTTAGACCAAGTAATGTGAAGAATGTTTTGATAAACTAAATAGGATATTGTTCAATGCTCTAATTTTGACTCTACCCTCTGAAAGTGATGGGTTTTTGATATATAGTGATGCATCGAAAAAGAGACTTGGTTGTGTCCTAATGTAGAATAAGAAAGTTATTGCTTACGTATCAAGGCAATTCAAAACTCATGAACAGAACTATCTAACCCATTATATTTATTTGGTAGTTGTGATATTTTCCTTTAATATAAGGAGACATTAACATCATGGAGAAAGATGTGAGATATACACGCATCATAAAATCATAAAATACATCTTTTTATAAAAGAAGATAAATATGATACAAAGGATATGGCTCAAACTACTCAAGGACAATGATTTCTCAATAAAATACTACCCAGGGAAAGAAAATAATGTAGAAGATGCATTGATTAGGAAAAATCATAGAGTTATAACACAAATGATGATTGAGAGGGATCTTATGTTTATGGATATAGTAAAAATGGATGTGGGAATTCTTAAGGAAATGGAGACATAACTCAATGTTAAAATGATTCTGAAACCATATTTATTAAAAAAGATAAAAAGTTCTCAATCTAATGATGATAAATTTCAGAAGAATATTAATGTTATTAATGATGGGAAATTCGCATACTTCATTTGTAAAGATAGTATTCTGAAATTTGGAAAGAGAATATGTGTTCCATCTATACCATATCTAAAAAGGGAATTTTCTGGTGATTCTAATAGCTCAAATTTCTCTATACACCTTGGTAGAATAAAGAAGCATTGGTATTTGAGGGAACATTTTTTGTGGGATAACATGAAGTAGGAAATTACTGATTATGTGTCCAAAACTTTGGTATGTTAACAAGAGAACGATATGAGACAACATCATAAATGAGTCATGAAACCTCTTCAAATTATTAAATGGAAATGGGATTAATTTACTATGGAATTTTTTATAGGACTACCAAAGACTCCTAAAAATAATGATGCAATATGGATTATCATTGATCACCTAACCAAATTTGTAGATTTACTTGATATAAGAGAATATTTACCTATTGAGTGACTCACAAGGCTCCATATTAATGATGATATAATAATTAATGGTGAATCTATTTCAATTGTTTCAAATCATGATCCCTATTTTACAGAAAAATTATAGAAGAACCTTTATAAGGCTATTGATATTGAGGTTCATTTGGGCACTGCTATCCTCAAACTAATGGACAGTTTGAAAGGAAAATTCAAACAATGGAAGGAATATTGTAGTCCTGATCACCCAACTTTCAAGGTATGTGGGATAAGTATTTACCTTTGGTATAGTTTTCCTATAATAATAGTTTCCATTCAAGTATTCAAATGGGACCGTATGAATCATTATATGGAAAGATATTTTGTACTCCAACTTGTTGGTATGAAGTTATTGAAAGTAAACTCATAGGCCCAGAACTTGTTGAAGAGATAAAAAACACTACAAAAAACATTAATTTAGTGATGTTTCTTGAACACATCGTTAAATTGGTGACGTTCCATGAAAAACATTACTATTTTAGTGAGATTTTCTGGAAACATCGGTAAATTAGAATGTTTTTTAAGGAAACATCACTAAAAATATATATATTTATATATCTCATTTCCCCACAATGATGTAAATATATATATAAATTAATTTATATTAACACACACACACACACACACACACACATATATATATATGAAAATATGTATAAAAATTTATATATATATATAAACCCACCCCCCCCCCAAACACATATATAAATATATGACTATATATTTACACACATATATGTATATATAAAATAATATATATAATTTAAATTTAGTTACGCTTTTAAGAAAATGTGGCTATTTTACTGACATTTTTACCAGTGTTTTGAAACATGAATAATTATACATATAATTATAATTAAAATTATATATATGTATACATATAGATATATATTTATACAGACGCACACACACACATATAAACACATATGAACACACACACACACATATAAACATATATATATATATATAAACAAATATATATAATATAAACATATATATAAACATAAAATATAAACATAAAATAAAACATAAAATTTAAACATAATATATAAACATATATGTATATATAATATAAAATATAAACATATATATATATATATATAAACAAGAAATATAAACATATATATATATACATATTATAAGATAAAAACACAAAGATATATAAATGTATATATATATAATATAAACATATATATATAATATAAAATATAAACATATATGTAAAATATAAACATATATATATAATATAAAATATAAACATATATGTAAAATATAAACATATATATATATATATATATATAATATAAAGTTATATATATACATAAAATATAAACATATAAACATATAAACATATTTATATATATATGTATATGTATATTAAAAAATGTATATTAATATATAAAATTATATATATATATATATATATAATATTAATTATTTATATATTGAAATCTATTTAAATATATAAAAATATAACATAATATAAATTTATATTGAAATTTCACAAAGGTTTGTTGGTCTATATTTCAATTATAAGAGAGTAGGTTATGTGTTTGAATTCCTATAGAGACCTAATTTCTTCTACAGCCTGGTTGGTTCCTTATGTGTGTGTGGGGATGTAATCTTGTAGTGTTGATGCTAGAGGGTTTGTGGGTCAAATAGTTTGCAGGAAGTTATGGATTTTTTGGAGGTGGTAGGGGTTTTTTGCACATAGAGAGTGGGAGAGGGTAGGGGTTTGGTTAAAATTTTTATTTTTTATTGTAAAAAATTAAAAATTTGGAAAAAACTATACATTTCAAAAAAAATTGAAATTTAAAAACATTAAAATTTCAAAAAACCAATTTACTGATGTTTTTTAAAAACATGGATAAATGAGGTGTCATTTACCAATGTTTCTAAAAAAACATTAATAAATGAGGTTTAACTAAATGTTGATATTTATAAACTTATCTAATTTGGTGACATTAGAAATGTCTCTAATCAACGATGTTTATAAACCTATATAAATTTGTGACATTTATTAAGGTCACTAAATTAGCGACACCTCATTTACCAAAAATTTTCAAAAATTCTGGTAAATGAATTAGAGACGTTTTAAAATTTCACTAATGAAAAAACAAAATCAATAATTATCATTTTTTGTAGTTAAAGGTAAATGAAATTCAGGTTCACATTAAAGTAGCTCAAATTAGGAAAAATATTTATGCCAATAATTAGAGGAAAGATTTGGAATTCTAAGTGGAAGACCATGTTATCATGAAATTATCTCCCTAAAATGGTGTTATAAGGTTCAGTAAGGAAGGGAAACTAATCCCCAAGTACATAAAACCCTTTAAAATCCTTGAAAGAATTATATTTGTTTCTTATCTTTTGGAAATCCCACCAAATATCTCAAAAATAAAGGCGGTCTTCCACATATCATTGTTAGGGAAGTACATACTAGATGCAATTCATGTGCTCACATATGATGAAATATAATTGGAACATGATCTATATTTTTATGAATAACCCATCAAGACTCTTGATACTAGAGATAAAGTATTGAGTAATTATATGAATTTTCTGGAAAATGTACCTTAGATAAATCAAAACATAGAGGAAGTTATGTGGGAATGAGGGGATATTATGAAGAATAACTACCCTCATTTGTTTAGAAGGTAATTTCCATGAAATTTTGTGGATGAAATTTTTATATGATGGAAGAATTTAGCACCCAAATACTTTATAATATATTTATATTAGAATAAATTTAATTTCTTCAAATTCTTGTGATACATACAAGACTAAATTTTACCAAACAAACATTATACTATTAATATTATTATTTAATATGACAGTTATCGCCTAGACATTAGAATTAAGGGATGAATATGATTAACTAACTTTTGAAAATATGTAGTTTACACATGTTTATTAGTTATCTATTGATTATAAACAAAATAAGAATAATTTACAAAAAAAGAAATGTTTTTTGAAAAACGGTATTTTTTTTTATAAAAGACAGATTAGTCATGATTTGTGCACGTAATTCAAAATTATTTTTTTCTATCACTTTTAGAAATTATATTTGATAAAATAAACTTAATTTTTAAAATCAAAATACCAAAATTATCTTTGGGTAAATTTATAACTCCCCCTCAATCTGGAACTCTTTCACATGGATGAAACAGGCTGGTTATGAGAACTCAAGCGGGCGTCCCCATACACTATATACTGATGACTAGCAGCGGGTTGTGAAAAGTATAATGGGGATACTTTACCCCCTTATTTCATAGTTTAAAACAAAATGGGAAATAAATATAATTAAATGAAAAAAATATATCGTAGGTCGGAAATAATAACAACACTACGGAATACCAATAATAAAATCCAACTAAATCATCTAATATATACTAGATAAATAATTTAATGATGTGCCGGAATGTAAATACATGTCATACTAGTTGTAGTACAAAAGAAAATACTAGTAGACATAAAAAATACTATAAATTACTTGATCCTAAACCCCATATCGGCCCTATCTCCAAACTCTAGCTCATACAACAAGAAAACAATCAATAATAAGTTCATTTCCATTACCCAATCAGGCATCCACATAATCCCCCCAGGTACCCAATGGTGGCCCGAATAGGGTGTGAGTATAACTTGGTAGGTAAAAACCACCATTTCTAAACAAACTAGTCTTATAACATGTGTATGCAATAATACAATAATAAGTGTATTAATTAATTAAACAATTTAATTAATACTGCATCATCCTACTTTGACAACATGTCAGAATGTATCTGAGCATGTCTCTCAACCATTCCAACCATAACCATATAATTGTGAAAAAACATAACCATACATGGTACTATGTCGAAATGTCTATGAGCATGTCTTATAATCATGCCAACCATAACCTTATAACCAAGATATATATCACACAAAATTGGGTCAAACCCAATATATATGTATTTCAACATTTAACCAGGGTCGAGCCCGCTATATAAGCATTTTAGAATGTGTTATGGGGCATATCCTACTATATAATTATTTTAGAATGTATCACTAGGAGAATCCTTCTATATATTAAATTATGCATGAGTGACTAGGCCAATCCCACTATATAATTATTTCATCATGTGTCGCTGGGCATAGCTCGCCGTATAATAATTTTTTCTTGTGTCACATGAAATATCTCACTGTATGAGCATTTCAACATTTATCAACCGTGTCAAAACCCCGTAAAAGAATCATAGCATTTATCACAAAAAATATCATAACAAACAAGGATGTCACAATATCTAATCATCAGTCACAGTGGTAAAATATTCACATTACTATTTATATTTAAATTACATGATTCATATATCAATTGGTTATAACCAATAACATCCCATTTATCTTAATAAACAAGACAATTCAAGGGGAATATATATCAATCAAACATGAACAATCCATTTCATTATAAACACACATTAAGCCATTAAACTATTCATTTATATTCAAGGGTTCACTCAGCCAAATGGTAGTCACAGGCTAGGTCAATACTCAATTAGAAGAAAAAGGGAACTAAGGAATAATTCAATTCATTATTTAATCAAATTAGGTGAACATACATTAGCACAATTTTGATATTGCATATACCCAACAATTATCAAACCATAGGGTTTTGGTTTAGGCTCCCTACCTTAAACTGTTGATCAACCAAAACTTCTAATGGAAAATGCTCATGTGGAAGAAGGTGTAGATGATAACAAAAAGATTCAAAGATCAGAACCAACAACGCACATAACCAAGGGATTACAATGTAATGGTTGGATATCAGAGGGAGATATGGGGAAACCAAAGTAGAACCACTTACCCCAAGGATAGATTGTGCAAAAGGACATCCAAAATTGAGGGATTCTCTCCAAAATCACCTGTAAGGATCTCTAGGGCTGAGAAGAAGAAGCTGCATGAGGGTGAATTGAAAAATCATCCACACAAAATACTTTAAAACTGCAGGTTAGGGAATCAAACTCTGTGTAATATAGTTACACATCGTGAAATTTTTTTTAATGGGGTGCACTAAAATACCCTTCGCCTTAGATTATTATTATTCTAATTAAATATTACAGGACATGTAATACAATTACATGATGTGTATTATTTTCATGTAGTGAATCTATTACCAACCTATAACCATTCATGAAATGTGTCTGAAAACAATGACATGATGTGTATTATAGTTTCATGATGTGTAATTGTTTTTCATAATGTTTTCCAATCCATTTCCTTATTAAACAACCAAAACCCCCTTGTAAGGTGTCTCAACATAGGAAGAACCCATAGTAACACTTGAACCATTTATACCCAGACTCTATTAATTCATAAAAACATATATCCCAAAACATTAGGTCATTTCCCCCAACAAAGGCTCTTTGCATTCAAATAAGACACGACCACTAATTCCCTAATGAAAAAAATAAAAGAGGTACGTACCTGAAAAAAATGGATATTACAACCTCCCCACCATATAACATCTTGTTCCTAAGTTTCTATAAGAATCATTGTGGGGTCTCAGTGAACAAATATAGACACTATGATCGCATATCAGACTACCTCTCCTAGGTCTCCACTTATACTCTCCCTTTCTACCACTACACTCAAACAAATGGTATAGTAATACCTTGAATATACTTCTAACTATAGTCCACAATCCATATCAGATTCTCCTAAAATGAAACATCATCACTAAGCTCTATTTCATTTATGTATATCACAAGATAATTGTTCAGACAATATCTACAAAGTTGTGACTTGTGGAACACATCATGAATGGAATTGTATCTCTATGAAAGGGATAAATGGTTTGACATGGAACCAAACCTTACCACTATATCAAAAAACCCAACAAACCTGGGTGATAAATTTCCCTACTTCTTGATATGGTGTTTCCATAACCTAGGTGACACACAAAGGAAAACTTGATGACCAACCTCAAACTCTTGAGACCATATTTGATGGTTAGTGTAAGATTTATACCTACTATATGTGGTCACCAATCATTGTTTGATAAACAGTAATTGTTGAGATGTCTCTTGCATGAGACTACACCCAACAAGTGCTAACTCACCTACCTATAACCATCAAGGAGGAGAACATTATGAACTTATATACAAGCACTAGTGCAGAAAACGTTTTTAACATCACCATTTTTTACGTCGGTTATATATAACCGACGTGAAAATCGGTGATCTGTGGTTTTTTACGTCGGTTATTTTATAACCAACTTAAAAAATACTGAGATTAAATTTTTTACCTTGGTTATTTGATAACCGATGTAAAAAATGAGGTATCTAACGAATTTTTTACATTGTTTATAAAATAATTGACGTAAAAAATGCTACATTTGAGGCCTTTTTGACGTAGGTTATTTGATAACCAACGTAAGAAACCAACACATGGAAATTTTTACATCAGTTCTAAAATAACCTATGTAGAAACTATGGTTTATGATGTGTTTTTTTACGTTGGTTATGGAATAACCGACGTAAAAAACCAACACACGACTTTTTTTACATCGGTTATATAATAACCGACGTAAAAAAATGTGGTATCTGATACATTTATAACGTCGGTTATTATAATAACTGACATTATAAATGTAATAAAAATAGTTTATAACATTGGTTATTAAATAACCAACATTATAAAACATTTAAAAAATTTATCACGCCTCGTGGATTGTCATTTCTGATTTTTTGATCGACAGACCTGCGACTCGTCTCTCTCACGTGGAAAACCTAGAATCAACTCTTTGATATTGTTTTGTTAAACTCATTTCTGCATCATCGTTTATCATCTTTACTCTCCTTGGATCTATCATCTCCACTTTCAACACTCAGGTATGCCTCCCATGACTTTATTTCATTCGTTTTTTTTTCAGATAGTCTATATTTACGTTTTGCTATTTTTTTGTTTAAACTAGGTAAGATTCTTCTATTTCGAACCCTCTTACCTCATTTTTCCATCATCATCTTATTTATTATCACCATATCTATTAGATCGACTCAGAATATTCAATTAAGCCTCACCTACTTCTATTTTGTTTGTTTTTGTTTCGCGGATGTCCTACATTTATGGTAATATTTTTTTTAATTGACATCTAATGATCTCATTCACCTATATTACTGAAATTTATATCTAAACCATTATTATACATGCATTATGTGTACCAGTGTGATTTATTTTATAAGTATATGTTGTTTTTCATGGAGGAATGTTTGTTTTGGATCCTTGGTTGTTTGTATTTTGGGAATCACTTTTTGTTGTTCTATAAACTATTTACGTCGCTTATTTTCGTGGACTATTATAAGTCTTTATATGATATTAAAACCATATTCATTGAACTATAGATAATTTTAGACTAGTAGGAGATACAATTCATGGTTCTCATTTTGAATAATGGAATGATACCAAAACTAGTAGCTTGAGGTTAAAATACCAAGGTTTTGGGGGGCCGTCCAGAGGTTTGGGGGTTGTCCAGGGGGTTGGGGGATTTCCAGAGGGTTGGGGGATGTCCAGAGGGTTCGTGGGGCTTTCCATAGGGTCGGGGGCTATCCAGGGTGTCCATTAAGGTGGGGGGGGGGGGTAGTCCCGGGGTGTGGGGGGGGGGGGTCCAAGGGGTTGGGGGTGTCGAAGGGGTGGGGGGGTGTCCAAGGGGGTGGGTGGGTGGGGGCTGTCCAAGGGGGTGGGGCCTGTCCAGAGGGTTTGGGGGTTGTCTGGGGTTGTGGGGGTTGTCCAAAGGGTTGGGGGTGTCCAGGGGGTGTCCAAGGGGGTGGGGGTGGGGGTTTCCAAGGGGGTGGGGGTGCTGTCTAGAGGGGTACGGGTTGTCCAGAGGGGTATGGGCTGTCCAAGGGGTGGTGGTGTCTAAGGGGTGTCCAAGGGGGTGGGGTGGTGTCCAGAGGGTTTGGGGGGCTGTCCAGAGGTTTGGGGGGTTTCCAGGGTGTCCATGGAGGTGGCGAGGGGGGAGGGGGGCAGTCCAGGGGTGTGGGGGGGGCAAGGGGGATGGGGGTGTCTAAGGGGGTGGGGGGTTGTCCAAGGGGGTGGGGGCCTATCCATAGGGTTTGGGGGTTGTCCAGGGGGGTTGTCCAGAGGGTTGGGGTTGTCTAGGGGGTGTCCAAGGGGGTAGGATGTGGGTGGTGGTGTCCGGGAGTGGTGGGGGTGTCTATGGGGGTGGGGGGCTGTCCAGGGGGTGGGGGTTGTGTCCTGAGGGGTGGGGGGTTTTCCAAGTGTGTAGTGATGTCCAAGGGGTGTCCAAGGGGGTGGGGGTTGTGTCCAGGGGGTGGGGGGTCTCTAAGGGGGTGGTGGTGTCCAGGGGGTGTCCAAGGGGGTGGGGGTGGTGTCCAGGGGGTGGGGGGGATGTCCAAGGGGCTGGTGGTGTCCAGGGGGTGTCCAAGGTGGTGGGGGATAAGTGTCAGTTGGGATTGACTATTACATCATGGTTTGTGAGATTATGACATGATGAATGTATTGTTTCATGGATATTAGTGTTTCAATATGATTCTATTTGGTTATATATATTTTGACCAGTCATTGACTATGAGAAATTTATGGGATATGGGGGAGACCATGTCGTAGTTTTCAAATATGCGTAGTTATCCTGACCCCATTGTGTCGTGATGATTGGATTTACATTGTGATTTTCTCCACCCGAGTTTTTATTTTAAATTTGATTTGATTCTCAGGTTTACTCTATTTTCTCCAATTTTCTATCAACCATTGGAGGCCCCATGGTTTTCTTTGATTCCATGGAATTTAAAACTATTATATCTAACTATATTTTCCTTTTTAAATCATATTCAAGCATATTTTTTTAAATATTCATAGATTTTTTTTATATTTCAAAATTGTTTTACATTCAAATTGTGATTTTTTTCATATAAACATATATTTGTCTTATCTTAAAAAGATGTATAATTTTGATATTTGTTATAGGTAATAATGAGTTGAAGTTGGATTACGGCACATCGAATGAGCAATGAATATGAGGAAGGTGTTGATGCCTCTTTGGAATTTACTAAACAAAAAGTTCCAAGTAGTGACATTGTTTTCTATCCATGCCTGAAATGTTTGAATATGAAGAAGTTGAAAAGTAGATAGATAAAAGATCATCATATTTTTCATGGTTTTAATCCGAGTTACAGACCTTGAATTTTTCATGGTGAAACTAGACGGAATTTCACTGATGATGATGATTCGCAAGATGGTAACTCCAATGGAATTGAAGAAATGATTCACGATATTGCAGCAGAACAAATTGAGATAGAACCAACAGTTTCACATCTATATGGTGATGCTGAAAAACCATTATATCCTGGTTGTACAAATTTTATGGTTTTTTTGGTGGTGTTAAGATTGATTAAAATGAAGGTGAAACATGGACGGAGTGACATAAGTTTTACAGAGCTGCTACAATTGATGAAAGACATTTTTCCAAAAGATAACAATCTTCCAGATTCACATTATAAGGCCATGAAAATATTATGCCCGATGGGATTGGGATACAAGAAAATACATGTCTGTCCGAATGAATGTATGATATATAGGAAGGAATATGAATTTCGGTCAGAGTGTCCTAAATGTGTGACATCACGGTATAAGGTGAAATAAAAATCACAGGATGATGTAGAGATTACAAAGATACCTTCAAAGGTATTTTGGTATCTTCCTATAATTCATCATTTCAAACGTTTATTTTCTAATTCACATGATGCAAAAAGGTTAAGATGTCAGGCTGATGAGTGGTTATGTGATGGAAAAATACGCCATCCAGCTGATTGTCCACAATGGAAGGAAATTGATGAGCAGTATTATACATTTGGAAATGAAATTAGAAATCTCAGACTAGGGTTGTGCACATATGGAATGAATCCATACCGAACCCTCAGTAGCATACATAGTTCATGGCCTGTTTTATTCGTAATTTACAACCTCTCTCCTAAAGTTTGTATGAAGCGAAAATATGTCATGTTGAGTATAATGATCTCTGGTCTGAAGCAACCCGACAATTATATTGATGTTTACTTTTCACTATTGATTGATTATTTGAAACTTTTATGGGTGGATGGTATTAGGGTGTATTATTCTTATAAAATGGAATATTTTCAACTGCATGTAGTGCTTTTGTTCACTATAAATAACTTCCTAGAATATGGAAATTTGTCTGGATACAGTGCTAAAGGGCATAAATCATGTCCAATTTGCGAACAACAGATGTCACATTTTCAATTGCATCATGGGAGGAAAACAGTGTACACATGTCATCGAAAGTTTTTGCCTATGGATCACTCTTATAGAAGACTAAAAATGGCATTCAATGGATCACAAGAATTTGATATTTCTCCAAAACCTTTATCCCATGATCTGTATTTTGAGAGGGTGAAAAACCTTGATGTAACATTGGGAAAGACACAAAAATCTAGTAATGATAGACATATTTGGAAGAAAAGGTCAATATTTTTTGAGCTACCATATTGGAGATATCATGAATTTAAACATAATATTGATGTCATGCACGTGGAGAAGAATATCTGTGATTGTTTGATTAAAACATTGGTAGATATTAAAGGAAATACAAAAGATGGGTTGAATGAAAATTTAGACTTACTATCAATGGGAATGCGTTTAGAGTTAGCTCCCACTCCTAATGGAAGATGAACATTTCTTCCCCCGGCTTGTCATACATTATTAAAGAAGGAGAAAATTAGCTTTTGTCAGTGTCTTCATGATATCAAAGTGCCTCAAGGTTATTCTTCAAATGTAAAAAATTTTGTCTCATTGAAGGACTTGAAGTTCATAGGTATGAAATCTCATGATTGTCACGTCATGATGCAACAAATTCTACCAGTTTCATTGCGTGGAATATTGCCCATCCGTGTCAGAAAGACTATAATGAAGTTGTGTTATTTTTTCAATTCAATTTGTAATAAAGTGATTGATGTGAATGCTTTGAACATTTTGGAAAAGGATGAAATTTGTATACTTTCTCAATTGGAAATGTATTTTCCTCCAACTTTTTTTGATATAATGGTGCATTTAATGATTCATCTGGTTCAAGATATAAAGCTTTTTGGACTTGTATATCTTTGATGGATGTATCCTTTTGAAAGGTACATGAAAATTTTGAAGGGGTATGTTAAGAATCAATATCGACCTGAAGCCTATATTATTGAAAAGTATATTTATGAGGATGTTGTATAGTTTTATACAAGCTACTTGGCTACGAATCAGCACATAGGTTTGCCTCCATATCGCCATGAACGAGTTAATAATGAGGGAAAGGGGATTTGTGGCTTGAAAGTCAAATCATTGTCAGCTGAATAGATGAAGAAGTTAAAATCATACATCTTGAATAACATAGCTGATGCTCAACCGTATATCGCATTGCATATTAATGAGTTGAAACAATTTCATCCAAAGAAGAAAGAAATGTGGATTTTGAATGAGCACAACAAATCATTTTTTTCATGGTTTAAAAATACCTTTCTTTGTAGATAAGATTTATCAGAGACATTAAAATGGATAGTGGGTGGTCCATGTTTAAATGTGATAACATGGTCCGGTTATGACATTAATAGCTATACATTTCATACGAAAGCTTAGGACAACAGAAGTGCAGTTCAGAATAGTGGTGTATTGGTGTTTACAGAAGAAATGCATTTTTCGAGTTCTAAGGACAAAAACCCAATTTCTGCATCAAGTGCAAATTATGGAGTGATTGAAGACATATGAGAGGTTGATTACATTAAAATTAAAGTTCATGTTTTTAACTGTAAATGGTTTATCGATAACAATAGTGTCAGACATGATGAATTTGGAATGACACGTGTTAATCTGAATAGATTGGAAGACACAACTGATTATTTTATAATGGAAACACATGCAAAACAAATTTTCTATGTAGTAGATCAATCAGATATGTAGTGGGTTGTTGTTTTAAAAGGGAAAAAACAATATGTTGGTGAGGATGAACTTGATGAAGATGTTGATTTATGTGAGATCCCTACTTCCATGGAAAGATTAACAAAACATAATGATGAGCATGTTGAAGACATGTTTTGTGCCATAAGGAACGATCACGATGGAGGAATTTGGGAAAACAATCCATTTGTACATTCCTAAAATTAAAGGTAACATTTGTTTATTTCTTGTTTACATTTATTTTTTTCATAAAATGATAGATATTGTAATTTTTGTTTTATTAAAATATGTATTAAAACAAAATAAGTATAAGTTTTTGTTTTCTTTAATTTTATTTAGTTTACTTTATCATGTTTACCATTACATAAATTATATATCTATTATTTTTGTTCAGTGAAAATTAATTTACCATGTTTACCAAGTTTACAAGGTTTACCATGTTTACCATGTTTACCATCTTGACCATCTTTTACCATTGTTTAACATGCTTACCATATTAACCATGTTTACTATTACTTAACTTAGTAAAATTTTCTATTTTCTAATTATAGTAGTATTAAAATACTTGAATTTGTATATTTTTGAACTAATGTTTGTTTTTTTTTGATTTGAAGGATAATGAAAGATCAATCAATTGATCAACCACATGATTCTGGAGATGAGCATATTGGTCATACCTTTGTGGAGGAACATTCACATGCTCCTCTTGATGTTCCCCAATTTTCCTCATGTGCTCCTATTATGATAAAGAGTTCAAGATTTGGTAAACGTGGGTGCACACGTTTACCAAAATTATCACTTTCTCGTACACAGGATTAGAGGATACTCGTTGAGTTTGATGAGGATGATATTCCTAGAGGTCCAAATGCAAAAAAGATTTTAAGAGTTTTGTATCAACTCAGGGTAAGAAAAAAGTAATAATTTTGTATGATGATTGGAGAAGTGTGGATAAAGCGACAATCTCTCAGTTGTGGGAGACGATTTTGGTAAGATATTTTGCTATTGTTTGCCTATTATTTATATAACGACCCATACTTTACATACATTGTTAATACTTCAAAATTTAAGCACACTTATTACAACATATGACAAAACCACAAAGGACCGTATAGGTATAGTGTCTTTAGAAACTGGGAAACATAAACAACTGGTTCATAAATCTTCTACAGTGTCTCCCATTTATTTCATCATATTTAGGGTCCCTTTAAGCATATTCTACTTAATATCCATCTTCCTGACCTGGGGAAAAGAAAACATAAAAGGGTGAGCTCAAATGCTCAGCAAGGGCAAATAAAGGAAACAAAAATCATATCATATCTTTTTGAAAATCAAAACCTGCAAAAGAGATCATAATATCTTAACATGGAACAAATCATAGAAGTGAAAATGAGATCCCCATAATCATAACATAAAACTTGAAACTTTGTGGCATGCACACATAATCATGGAAAATCATTTCTTGTTAGTCATGACTTATTGCCAAGACTATCTTAGTGGACAAAGTCCCTTTCTAAACCGAGTCACCCTCGTTCCAGTCCTGTTTCACTGAACCGGTATAACCTACCGTTCCAGCCATGTCTATCTCATGAGATATAAAATCTTTACCCAATGCATTGGAGGGAGATATAGGTCCCACCCATCTTATAATGAATCCTTTCTTATGTGTGCCACATTATCATAAATCATACATCATCGCATAACCCATGTAATAAAAATGGGATTATTAAACAACATGACATCATAAAACAATTCATATAAGATAAAGGAATTCATAAAAATGTTTCCATCACAAAATAATCAAATCCATGTAATAATAGGGGTAAAAACAGAACCCTTTTATTATCTTAGATGAAAAATAATTTTGATAAAGTACTTGAACTTCATTCTTGAGGAAAATAACCTTTCTACTTCAAAAACACTTTTCCTTTCTTAACATGTCATACAATTTTAAAATAAAAGAAGTTGATTAAAAATAAACTTGAATACTTGTAGAGGAAGCTTCTCGGAAATAATTTTTTAGAAATCCATTCATGCCGTATAAGTAAAAAAAACATTCTTCATACTTTTGTCGGAAAAGTCAAAAAGTACCTCGTACGAAAAACGACAAAAGATTCCTTTCATACATATTACTAAAAACTCAACGAAGGGTAAAAATGGATTTAAACAATTGTAGGTGGATGGAAATAATATTACATTTTGATGAAACATGGATGTGGATGATAAAATACACCCCAGTAAATACTTACGAATAAACAATCTCGGATAAAAATGAGATTGTGATATTTCCCTTACCTTAGGTCCGATTTGCTTTGTACGTGTCCGAAGATCCTGTATAATGGTTTAAATAATGTTATTGACTTATTACAGAATCATACATATTGATATGATATTATATATGGTCATATTCTTAGCTTCTTGTTAGAAATATTTCATTGTTACTTGTTACTCGGGTCTTTATTGCCTTTTGTTCTTATGCGTGTTTTGCCGAATAAATTATTATTCTTATTTTAAGGTTATATATAACTTATATCCATAATGGTATTAGTGTAACATATATCATATTTATTCATTCAATTCATTTATATAATTACTATGTAATGATGATCATGTAGAACGAGTCACATCACATCGTGGAGACGGTATTCCGTACGTACGCACGAGTGATGATATCGTTCCTATGATCGTGGAATTGTATTGGAGTGTATATATATTATTTCAGTATCAATATTAATTTATAATAATCATAAATAGTTACTCATTACACCATTATACCCAACCTTGTAAAGTGATGGTGGAAAAATAGATTACACCACGGCGTGGAGACGGTATTCCGTACGTACGCACGCGCGGTGATTTCATTTTTCCGTAGGATGGATAGAAGGTGAATTAGGGTTGTTTCATATTTATAATAACATATCAGTATGTAAGTAATACTGATGTTATTACTTCATCATGAAACAACTAAAGAAGAAGAAGTTGAAGAAGAAAGAAATTGAAAAGATCGGTAATGGATATTACCTCTTCTTTGGAACGCCTCTTTGAATCCTCCACTTAGGGAACTAAGATTGGTCTTTGAAGAAGACCAGGACCTCTAGGATTATTCTAGGGAAGTGGAGAGGAGAAAATGGCAGGGTTTGGCCGAGCTTGAGTGCTCAAATTGGTGTGAGGAGGAGGGGAAGGAGGTGCCCTTTTATAAGGGAGGAGAGGGGCACCTTAGGAATATCTCAAAATATTATTTTATATTAAAGTCAAAATCGGTTTATAATGGTTCCAAAAGGTCTTATTTAGAAGCTAAAGTGGGGAAGGGTCGAAATCCTATCAACCAATAGGATTTAGACAAGTTTAGGATATTATTTTAACCTTATCAATTAGATTTAACTCTACGTTAAATAATTTAACTTTTACCGTGTCTTTTTGTTTTCTTTCACTATATGGTTAATACACTTACTATAACATGCCAAACGAACCCCAAATTGTTTATTATTAATATATATATCTTTATCTAAGTCATTTGGCCGATCCTTAGATTTTTAGGAATAAAATAACAATTAATAATATAATATTTGATTTGAAAACTATTTTGTGTCAATTTTGACACTATTTGATATATGATTTTTGTGAAAGTCATAACAGAATTATATGTTCGAACCAAGTTGATTAAATCAACACTAATATATCATAATAACCTATAAAATTATTGTAATTCATAAAAAGTCTTAAATTACATTTATTTTTGTATTTATATTATCAATTATATCAATATTTCATTAATAAGATAATTACTGCATCATCTTTGTGTCATAAATAAATTAAATTATTTGATGTCCAAAAATTACAAATAAAATACCACCATGTAGGAAATTTTTTTATCTTTCTAATGAATATTTACAATCGAATTTATCTTATGTATAGCCCCATATTAAAAATGATTTACTTATTAAACTTTGATTTTAACTATTTTAACCCTTCTTTAAATAAATTAATAATAAATGTCCTAATCTAATCCAAGTGGGCCTAAATGGTCATATTTTATTCCTAAGTTTGTTTTTGGTCGAATTACACTTGTAAAATAGAATTAGGACATGTGTTAGGGTAATATTAATATCATATTTACCCTTAGTTACCCTATTTACTATTAACTGCGGTAAAAATAGTAAAAAGTTACTATTCACCAAAAAATTATTTTTATCTCATTGAACCACATTTTACTTACTGATATCAACCGTGTCTGTCGGATTTTTGAAATTCCATTCACAGAAGCGGTAAAATTATGTTTTATGCAAAATTCAGTTTTTAACCTACCACTTAGTGGTTTCACTATTCATCAAAAATTGAAAGTTTTCAGAAAAATACCAAAATTTCACCCTAGGCTAATTTCGATATTCTGAGTCCAAAAATGAAGTCCATTTTGAAAAATAAAATTTATAAAATTTAAAAAAGTGGTTATTACTATTCATAACGGCTAGTTTTAATAGCATATTGTTGTTTAGTGAAACTCGGTATTGCGTACGACGCAAGCTATCGAGGAAGGTCGCGATTGCGTGTAAAGCAAGCCAAGCAAGTGTTGTGTAGAAAAAGATTCCTTTGATAACATAAAAGTCTCGGGTGTTACATTCTACCCCCCTTAAAAAGAATTTCGCCCTCGAAATTCGTCACTTTGTAACAAACAGATGAGGATACTTCTCCCTCATCATATCCTCAAGCTCCCATGTAGCTTTTTCAAGTTGGTGGTTCCTCCATAAAACTTTCACCAATCGAGTGGTCTTGTTTCGTAGGACTTTTTCGCTACGATCCAGAATCTCTATCGGTTGTTCTTCATAAGAAAGATCTTGCTCCAGCGGTACAACTTCTGAGCTGAGTACATGTGAAGGATCAGGTATGCACTTTCTCAGGAGAGATACATGGAACACATCGTGAACTTGAGAGAGATTAGGTGGAAGCGCCAATCGGTAAGCTACCTTCCCAACACGATCCAGTATTTCGAAAGGACCGATATATCTAGGGCTCAACTTCCCCTTCTTTCCAAATCTCATAACCCTCTTCCAGGGAGATATTCGTAAGAACACTTTATCACCCACTTCAAACTCTAGGTCTTTTCTTCGGTTGTCGGCATAACTTTTCTGTCGACTCTGAGCTGCTCTTATGTGTTGTTGAATAGATCTAACCTTTTCTGCCATTTCATCAACGAGATCAGGTCCTAATAGCTTTCTTTCCCCAACTTCATCCCAGCAAGTTGGAGTCCTGCATTTCTTTCCATAGAGAGTTTCATAAGGAGCCATCTGAATACTGGAGTGAAAGCTATTATTATAAGAAAATTCCACCAAAGGTAGGTGTTGATCCCAACCTCCTTTGAAATCCATAGAGCAAGCTCTAAACATATCTTCTAGGGTTTGAATTGTTCTCTCAGACTGATCGTCTGTCTGAGGATGATAAGCAGTGCTGAAACTCAACTCTGTATCCAGAGTATGCTGAAGACTTCGCCAGAACTTCGAGGTAAATCTCGGATCCCGATCAGATATAATAGAAAGTGGTACTCCATGCAATCTTACCACTTCCTTTACATATATCCTGGCAAGCTGATCTAGAGAGAAATCCTCTCTAATAGCAATGAAGTGTGCAGACTTTGTAAGACGATCAACTATGACCCAAATAGCATTATTGCCTTTGGATGTTTTAGGAAGTCCTGTGACAAAGTCCATAGTGATGTTTTCCCATTTTCATTCGAGTATGGGTAATGGTTGTAACATCCCCTTAGACTTCTGTCTCTCAGCTTTAACTTGTTGACAAACCAAGCATCGAGAGACATATTCAGCAACATCTCTTTTCATGCCATCCCACCAGAAGTACTCTTTCAGGTCCCTATACATCTTCGTGCTTCCAGGATGAATAGAGAATGAAGAACTATGAGCCTCATCCAGCAACTCCTTCTTTAATTCGGGGATGGGAGGAACACAAACCCGATTCCTGAACATTATTATCCCATCACAATCAAGGTTGAATTCAGGAACATTTCTCACCTTCTTTTGTAACTCGACATCTTCTTTCTGTGCCTCCTTAATCTTCACATGTATAGATGGTTGAACATTCATTTGAGAAAGATAAGATTTTTCCCCTTCCATTATAATTCCAAGATCCATCCTTTGTAAATCCATAAATATTGGATCTTTTGTGATCCTCATCATGGATAAACTAGCATGGTCTTGTCGACTTAATGCATCTTCCACCTTGTTTGCTTTCCCAGGGTGGTAATGGATTGAGCAGTCATAATCCTTAATCAGCTCCAACCATCTTCTTTGGCGCATATTCAGCTCCTTTTGTGTGAAAATATACTTTAAACTTTTATGATCAGTATAAATATCACACCTTTCACCATAAAGGTAATGCCTCCAAATCTTTAATGAAAAGATTACCGCAGCCAACTCCAAATCATGTGTTGGGTAATTTTGCTCATGGATTTCAACTGTCGTGAGGCATAAGCTATCACCATATCATTTTGCATAAGAACACACCCCAATCCCTTCTTGGATGCATCACTGTAGATCACAAACCTTTCTCTACTACAAGGCAGTGTGAGCACAGGTGCACTGGATAACCTTCTTTTCAACTCCTTGAAATTCTCTTCACATTCCTCTGTCCAGACAAACTTAACTCCTTTCTGAGTCAACTTGGTGAGTGGATTAGATAATCGTGAAAAATCTTTTACAAAACGTCGATAATATCTAGCCAAACCAAGAAAACTTCGGATCTCAGTTACTGTTGTTGGTCTCGACCATCTTTCGATATCCTCTGTTTTTGCTGGATCCACAGATATCCCCTCTTTTGAGATTATGTGACCCAAAAATGAAACTTTTTGAAGCCAAAATTCACACTTGGTAAATTTGGCATAAAGCTTCTCCTTTCTCAGGGTCTTCAATATAATTCTCAAGTGATATTCATGCTCTTCCTTGCTCTTTGAATAGACAAGAATATCGTCTATAAAAACTACAACAAATTGATCAAGATAGTCTCTAAAGACTCTATTCATTAGATCCATGAAGATAGCAGGGGAATTAGTAAGACCAAATGGAATCACTATAAATTCATAGTGTCCATACCTTGTACGGAAAGCCGTCTTTGGTATATCCTCCCTTTTGAACCTTAATTGATGATACCCTGAACGAAGATCAATCTTGGAAAATTATTGAGCTCCGCGTAGTTGGTCAAATAAGTCATCAATGCGTGGGAGAGGATATTTGTTCTTGATAGTGATCTTGTTAAGTTCTCGATAATCAATGCAGAGTCTCATTGATCCATCTTTCTTCTTAACAAATAGAACAGGTGCTCCCCAAGGTGACGCACTAGGGCGTATGAATCCCTTATCAAGATTCTCTTGGAGTTGCTTCTTCAATTCCTGCAACTCAATTGGGTCCATTCTATAAGGTGTCTTTGAAATAGGCAAAGCACCCGGTACGAGTTCTATTGAAAACTCAACTTCACGATTTGGTGGAAGACCCGGTAATTCCTCCGGAAAGACATCATCAAACTCCCGTACAATGGGCATATTCTTAATCGTGAGTTTCTCACCAACTATTTGAGATAAATAACCTTCATTTAGTGGAATCAATACCCATAAGATGGAAGAAATTTCCACTGGAAGGTTATGTTCATCCTTGCATTGATATACGATCATAGATTGATCTGGAATATGAAATGTGACTTCCCTTCTTTGGCAATTGATATGAGCTCCATGTAGAGAAAGCCAATCCATGCCAAGAATCACATCAAATTCTACTAAAGGAAGGATCACAAGATTTGCAGGAAGCACTTTCCCACAAACTTCGATCGGAGAAGAATTATAAACTTTTGATGCGACTGTTGTGCCATTAGGTGTTGTCACAGCTAACTCAACATCTAATTGTTGAGGTAATACGGTGATACCCTTAGAAAATTATTTAGAAATAAAAGAGTGGGTGGATCCAGAATCAAATAAAACATTTGCTACTTTAGAGTGGACGGTAAGTGTACCTTTCACCACTTCGTTATCGTACTCCACATCACTGATAGAAATTGCATGTGACTTTCCTTTGTCTTTAGCCTTAAGATTTTGTTGACGTCGGCCATCATCATAAACCCTTGGATTTGGGCATTGATTGGCATAATGCCCCATCTCCTTGCACTTCAAACATTGAAGTGTAGTAGGTTCATTCTGTGTATCCCTTCCTTTGTTTGCATCATTAGACATCTTCTTCCCATTATCGCGGCATTCAAATGCCTGATGACCTTCCTTTCCACATTTAAAACATTTACTTGTCCCTTTAAGACAACTCTCTCCATGTTTCTTTCCACACTTTGAGCATAAGGGAAATTTCATCTTCTTTTCAGTGTGCTCTTTAGATTTTCCTTTGAATTCCATCTTCCTCTTCTTATCAATCCCATGTGACTGATGGGTTACTCCAATCTCCATCTCGACTTTGAGAGCACATCGAACGATTTCCTCGTAGCTATTGAAGTCCCTTATGGCTAACGCCCTTCGAAGACTTGGTTTTAAGCCACTAAAGAATCGATCGATCTTACTCTTAGGTTGGATAATAATACCAGAAGCATACCTTGCAAGTCTTGTAAAATTTGCTTCATAGGTACCAACAGATTCATCATCCCTTTGCTTCAGTTCAAGAAACTCTTTCTCCATCTTTGTTCGGAGAATAAGAGGGAAGTACTTATTGAAAAATAAGTTCTTGAACTCGTCCCATTCCATAGACTCAATTTCATCCCTTTGCCTCGTATTCTTAATAAGATTCCACCATTGATCAGCATCTCCTTCCAAACGATACACTGCTAGGATAACTTTATCATGCTCAGAACATTGAAGAACTGAAAATATCTTTTCAGTAGTACTAATCCATTGTTCAGCAACTAATGGATCAGTAGACCCACTGAAAGAAGGTGGACGCTGCCTCATGAAGGATTCAACAGAATGTTGCTCCTTCCTTTGCTCGTTTGGAAGTCCTGCATGATTCATAGCTTGAGAAAGTTGTGTGAGCAAGGCTACAAGATTTTGCATTCCAGCTCCCATATCGTTTGGTTGCTCAGGGGGACAATTATTGCATTGCCCATCGCATTTCGCATTAACACGGTTCCTTCGGGTTCCATCCATTGACTAAAACCAAGAAGAATAGTGTGAGCAACACTAATTATAATAGGAAAACCACATAATCAAGGATAAAATTTCACACTTAAGGTTTTATCCTAGGGTATTCATGGCCATTTCTAAAACACTAAGATTGTGTTCTATGCTTAGACTTATCCTTGGGGTTCTTACTAAGGCTTTCACATCCTAGTTTCCAAAGGTTGACTATACCTTTCCTCTGATACCAACTATAACAACCCATACTTTACATACATTGTTAATACTTCAAAATTTAAGCACACTTATTACAACATATGACAAAACCACAAAGGACCGTATAGGTATAGTGTCTTTAGAAACTGGGAAACATAAACAACTGGTTCATAAATCTTCTACAGTGTCTCTCATTTATTTCATCATATCTAGGGTCCCTTTAAGCATATTCTACTTAATATCCATCTTCCTGACCTGGGGAAAAGAAAACATAAAAGGGTGAGCTCAAATGCTCAGCAAGGGAAAATAAAGGAAATAAAAATCATATCATATCTTTTTGAAAATCAAAACCTGCAAAAGAGATCATAATATCTTAACATGGAACAAATCATAGAAGTGAAAATGAGATCCCCATAATCATAACATAAAACTTGAAACTTTGTGGCATGCACACATAATCATGGAAAATCATTTCTTGTTAGTCATGACTTATTGCCAAGACTATCTTAGTGGACAAAGTCCCTTTCTTAACCGAGTCACCCTCGTTCCAGTCCTGTTTCACTGAACCGGTATAACCTACCGTTCCCGCCATGTCTATCTCATGAGATATAAAATATTTACCCAATGAATTGGAGGGAGATATAGGTCCCACCCATCTTATAATGAATCCTTTCTTATGTGTGCCACATAATCATAAATCATACATCATCGCATAACCCATGTAATAAAAATGGGATTCTTAAACAACATGACATCATAAAACAATTCATATAAGATAAAGGAATTAATAAAAATGTTTCCATCACAACATAATCAAATCCATGTAATAATAGGGGTAAAAACAGAACCCTTTTATTATCTTAGATGGAAAATAATTTTGATAAAATACTTGAACTTCATTCTTGAGGAAAATATCCTTTCTACTTCAAAAACACTTTTCCTTTCTTAACATGTCATACAATTTTAAAATAAAAGAAGTTGATTAAAAATAAACTTGAATACTTGTAGAGGAATCTTCTTGGAAATAATTTTTTAGAAATCCATTCATGCCGTATAAGTTAAAAAAAACATTCTTCATACTTTTTTCGGAAAAGTCAAAAAGTACCTCGTACGAAAAACGACAAAAGATTCCTTTCATACATATTACTAAAAACTCACCGAAGGGTAAAAATGGATTTAAACAATTGTAGGTGGATGGAAATAATATTACATTTTGATGAAACATGGATGTGGATGATAAAATACACCCCAGTAAATACTTACGAATAAACAATCTCGGATAAAAATGAGATTGTGATATTTCCCTTACCTTAGGTCCGATTTGCTTTGTACGTGTCCGAAGATCCTGTATAATGGTTTAAATAATGTTATTGACTTATTACAGAATCATACATATTGATATGATATCATATATGGTCATATTCTTAGCTTCTTGTTAGAAATATTTCATTGTTACTTGTTACTCGGGTCTTTATTGCCTTTTGTTCTTATGCGTGTTTTGCCGAATAAATTATTATTCTAATTTTAAGGTTATATATAACTTATATCCAGAATGGTATTAGTGTAACATATATCATATTTATTCATTCAATTCATTTATATAATTACTATGTAATGATGATCATGTAGAACGAGTCACATCACATCGTGGAGACGGTATTCCGTACGTACGCACGAGTGATGATATCGTTCCTATGATCGTGGAATTGTATTGGAGTGTATATATATTATTTCAGTATCAATATTACTTTATAATAATCATAAATAGTTACTCATTACACCATTATACCCAACCTTGTAAAGTGATGGTGGAAAAATAGATTACACCACGGCGTGGAGACGGTATTCCGTACGTACGCACGCGCGGTGATTTCATTTTTCCGTAGGATGGATAGAAGGTGAATTAGGGTTGTTTCATATTTATAATAAAATATCAGTATGTATGTAATACTGATGTTATTACTTAATCATGAAACAACTAAAGAAGAATAAGTTGAAGAAGAAAGAAATTGAAAAGATCGGTAATGGATATTACCTCTTCTTTGGAACGCCTCTTTGAATCCTCCACTTAGGGAACTAAGATTGGTCTTTGAAGAAGACCAGGACCTCTAGGATTATTCTAGGGAAGTGGAGAGGAGAAAATGGCAGGGTTTGGCCGAGCTTGAGTGCTCAAATTGGTGTGAGGAGGAGGGGAAGGAGGTGCCCTTTTATAAGGGAGGAGAGGGGCACCTTAGGAATATCTCAAAATATTATTTTATATTAAAGTCAAAATCGGTTTACAATGGTTCCAAAGGGTCTTATTTAGAAGATAAAGTGGGGAAGGGTAGAAATCCTATCAACCAATAGGATTTAGACAAGTTTAGGATATTATTTTAACCTTATCAATTAGATTTAACTCTACGTTAAATAATTTAACTTTTACCGTGTCTTTTTGTTTTCTTTCACTATATGGTTAATACACTTACTATAACATGCCAAACGAACCCCATATTGTTTATTATTAATATATATATCCTTATCTAAGTCATTTGGCCGATCCTTAGATTTTTAGGAATAAAATAACAATTAATAATATAATATTTTATTTAAAAACTATTTTGTGTCAATTTTGACACTATTTGATATATGATTTTTGTGAAAGTCATAACAGATTTATATGTTCGAGCCAAGTTGATTAAATCAACACTAATATATCTTAATAACCTATAAAATTAGTGGAATTCATAAAAAGTCTTAAATTACATTTATTTTGGTATTTATATTATCAATTATGTCAATATTTCATTAATAAGATAATTACTGCATCATCTTTGTGTCATAAATAAATTAAATTATTTGATGTCCAAAAATTAAAAATAAAATACCATCATGTAGGAAATCTTTTTAGATTTCTAATGAATATTTACAATCGAATTTATCTTATGTATAACCCCATATTAAAAATGATTTACTTATTAAACTTTGATTTTAACTATTTTAACCCTTCTTTAAATAAATTAATAATAAATGTCCTAATCTAATCCAAGTGGGCCTAAATGGTCATATTTTATTCCTAAGTTTGTTTTTGGTCGAATTACACTTGTCCAATAGAATTAGGACATGTTTTAGGGTAATATTAATATCATATTTACCCTTAGTTACCCTATTTACTATTAACTGCGGTAAAAATAGTAAAAAGTTACTATTCACCAAGAAATTATTTTTATCTCATTGAACCACATTTTACTTACTGATATCAACCGTGTCTGTCGGATTTTTGAAATTCCATTCACAAAAGCGGTAAAATTAAGTTTTATGCAAAATTCAGTTTTTAACCTACCACTTAGTGGTTTCACTATTCATCAAAAATTGAAAGTTTTCAGAAAAATACCAAAATTTCACCCTAGGCTAATTTCGATATTCTGAGTCCAAAAATGAAGTCCATTTTGAAAAATAAAATTTATAAAATTTCAAAAAGTGGTTATTACTATTCATAACGGCTAGTTTTAATAGCATATTGTTGTTTAGTGAAACTCGGTATTGCGTACGACGCAAGCTATCGAGGAAGATCGCGATTGAGTGTAAAGAAAGCCATGAAAGTGTTGTGTAGAAAAAGATTCCTTTGATAACATAAAAGTCTCGGGTGTTATAATTTAAATATTTCTAGTATATATAATATGTTTAACCTCTTCTTTATCAGATGACATTTGATATTCCTAACACTGGAGGAGTCAAGAAGAAATGTTTATCGATGGATGCCAGGAGATGGAGGGATTTCAAATCAACCCTCTCATCTGATTTCATTTTTGGTCATAGGAGTCATGACAATCCATGTTTTATATATCGTTTTATAGATGAAGACATATGGAGAAGGTTTGTTGAAAGTAGAAGAAAAGAGTCATTTTTGGTAAGGGCAATGTAAACTTTTATAAACTTTCTTATATAAATGATCTTATTAATGTTTTGTTAATTATTTCTTATTCTTAATTTACTGAAAACAAGGAAAGCTAATCATAAGATACAATCTAAAAATGTATACCCTCATATTTTATCTCGAGGAGGGTATGCGTTTTTGGAAGAACAAATGATGGCGAAATAATTACAAAAACTAAGAGCTGAGTCTTCAAGCTCTGAAGAGTTGGCCCCTCCATCCCCTCCATCTAGATATGAAAAATGCAAGAGATCTCAAATGGAAAAAAGGGCAATATATTTCAAAAGAATCGAGAATTGTAGCTGATAGGATTGTAAGATATCTATTTTATTTATTTAAGTTAACTATCTTCTTTATATAATTTCAATCAATACAAAAATGTTAAATTAATTAATACAGGACTCTCTTGAAGAGCAGATATCACATGGGGTATTTACATCTGTTGGGAGGCAAGATATTTTATCTGCAACATTGGGAAAGCCCGAACATCCTGGTCGTGTACGAGGATATCCGGCAGGTGTATCGGTAAGAAAAGTGTTTCCACATTCTTCAAATTATAAAATTGAGGTTGTTTATAAAAAAATAGAATCCTTGGAGGCTGAAGTTTATAATATTAATGCGACGATGGAGGAAAAGATTAGAGCATCGGTATAGTCTATGTTTGCAGACATGCAAAGACTATTTTAGACTGCATCTCCCACTCCTCCACCTCCCCCTGCAGACCCCATTATTTATCCTCCACCTCCTCCAGTAACTCCCACTCCCCCACCTCAGCCTACAGACCCCATTTTTATCCTACTTTTCTACCATAGCTTCCTACTTATTGTGAGTTGTATGTTGATGATCCTCAACATCATATAGTTTCATATGGGTTGGTATATTGTATAGGAGATAAATTTCATCATCAACAATTAGAGGTAGAGAATCAGAGGGTCACTATAAATGATATTATAGATAGATCAGCTCGAGTACCATTACCTACATATGAGGTGACGACAGTTGGACATAGTATTGGCCATTTTTTAATTTGTCCATCCAGACTTCTTCGACTCATTACCATAGAAATATGTATGTTATATATTCTATTTTTTTTTATTAAAGTTGTTTTTTCATTGGAAAAATAATATGTTTTTCTATTTATTTTTACAGGAATACTTCAAAGGTAAAGAAATATTGTATAGACAACAACAAAGACAAATTTCTATGACATCAGATACATATTCTAGTAGTCTTGACAGATTGTTAAGATATTAAAATTTGTTGGTGGGTCATTATGAGTTTCCAATGGAAGCTCATATTTGGGGACATGCAATAACTGTGGGGATTATGAAAACTGATATCATGGAGCTTGTTACTGGAGATAAGTTGGGCATCAATGTGGTGAAAATTCTTTCCATGTAATTCTTAACACCTTTTCCCTGCATTATATTTATTAAAAATGTATACTTATGTCTGTTTTTTATTAGGTAACCTTATAAAATTTGTGAGAATAATGATCAGACATATGTATATAGATTCATAGACCCACAATTGATTTCCCTTGAAGCGTGTGCATTGGATGAGGAACAAAGAATGCTTTATATGCTGAAAGACTTGAACAGAATATAGTCACACAATGTCGGATAATGCCTTTTTTGTGAGAGGTTTGAAACACATCTCTCTCAAAGAGTTCATTATCTTTTAACATAAAAAACCACTAACCTTAAATTTTATTCTATCAGTGATCATTGGATGTTAGGGGTTTTTTCCCCAAGGGAGAAAACACTTTATTAGATATTCTTCGTCCATGGTGATGTGCGGGAAAGTTTTAAGAAAATTTTGTAAAAGTAAGTTTCAATTTCTCAATACTTTTATATATTATAATGAATTTTAAATTTACCCCATTTGTATTATTTTCTAATAGAGGATGGGTCTACTTTCGAAAAAACACAAAGAAAAGGAGTGCGAAGATCAAATATGTAAATGTGAAGGTAAATATCCATTTATAATTTTTACTTTTTGATTTATTACATAAAAATATTATATTTAATTTACAATCATTCAAATAGAATTTTCATGAAAAACAAGGCGTCATCGAATGAAAATATTATATGTTAATATTTATGTATGAAATAATTACAACTGGGATAGTTGTGAACTTTGACCTGGTAAGATTTCCATTTAAACTTTTCCAAAATATTTCAATTTGATTTATTCATTATACAAGTTAACTACTATCCTTTTAATTTGTAGCTATTTTATGACCCTCAACCCTATACTGCTCAAGAAATCAAACACTTACAAGTGGAATGGTCAAATTATTTTACAGGTTTGATTGAATTTTAGTTGTTTGTAGTATAAAATGTAATATTGAATATTGTCATTGAAATTTTGTATTTGGTAGTCGTTTAGGTTGGATTTAGTTTTTTTTAAGTTGAGAGTATAAGTTTCGAATGTTATATATGTGAATGTTTAATTTTTCTCTACTTCTTGTTTTGGTCTACTTATGATTGTTTTTCTGGTATGGATTCTGGTCTGGGGGGAGGGGTTACAAGGGTGTGGGGGTGTTCAATGGGGTGGGGGTGTCCAGGGGTGTGGTAGGGATGTCCGGTGGGGTGGGGGTGGGGGGTCCTGGGTGTCCATGAGAGTGGGGGGGAAGTCTAGGGGGTGGGAGCATTTCCAGGAGGGTGGAAGGGTTTTCCAGGGTAGTGGGAGGCTATCCAGGGGGTGTCTAGGGATGTGGGGGTGTCATGTGGGGTGATAGGGGTTTCCAGGGGTGTGGGAGGGCTGTCTAGTGGGGGGGGGGTCCAGGGTGTCCATGGGGATGGGGGGGTAGTCTAGGGGGGGTGGGAGAGGAGGCACCGTCATTCCTTGGGGGGATGAATTCCGCTAGAAGGTACTCATCACTCCCACATGTGAAAATTTTTTGAGAGCTCAAGCTTCGCATGTGGGAGTGATGAGTACCTTCCAGCAGCATGCCCCAGAGGGGGTGTCCAGGACGGTGACCAGGAGGCTGGGAGTTTCCAGGAGGCTGGGGGCTGTCCCGGGGGTGGGGGGAAGTTCGGGGGTGTGGGGGTGTCCAGGAGGGTGGGGATTGTCCAGGGGTGTGGGGGTATGCCAGGGGTGGGGGTAGTCCAGGGGTGTGGGGGTGTTAAGGAGGGTAGGGGGAAGTCCCGGGGGTGGGGGAAGTCGATGGGTGTGGGGGTGTCCAGGAGGGTGGGGGTAGTCCAGGGGTGTGGAGTGATGTCCAGGGGGTGGTGGGGAAGTACAGGTGTGGAGTGTCAATGAGGGTGGGGGTTCTCCAGGGTGTGGCGGGTAGTCCAGGGGAGTGGGGTGTCCAGGGGTGTGGTGGGGGCTGTCCAGTGGGGTGAGGGAGTTCTAGTCTGTTTTTGGTAACTTTTTGGTCTATTTCAGGGGTGTGGGAGGGTTGTCCAGGGTTGTGGGAGTGTAGTCCAGGGGGTGGGGGTATACAAGAGGGTGGGGGGTATACAAGAGGGTGGGGGGATTTCCAGGGTGGTGGGGATTTCCAGGGCTGTGGGGGTGTCTAGGGGTGTGGTGGGGGTAGTCTAGGGGGGTGAGGGGGTTCTTGTCTGTTTTTGGTAACTTTTTGGTTTGTTTCAGGGGTGTGGAAGGGCTGTCTAGGGGTGTGGGAGTGTTTTATAGAGGGTGGGGGTATACAGGAGGGTGGGGGGTTGTCCAATGGTGTGGGGGTTTTCTTGGGGATGGTGGAGATGTTCATGTGTGTGGGGGGCTGTCCAGGGGGTCGGGGGCAGTCCAGGGGTGTGGGGGGTGTCCAGGGGTGTGGTGGGGGCTGTCCAGTGGGGTGAGGGGGGCTGTCCAGGGGGTGGTGGGGCAGTCCAAAAGAGTGGGGGGTTGTCCAGGGGTGTTGGGGGTTGTCCAAGGGTGGGGGTATCTCAGGGGTGTGGGGTGTCCAGGGGTGTGGTGGGGGCTGTCCGGTGGGGTGAGGGTGGATGTACAGGGGGTAGTGGGGCAGTCCAAGAGGGTGGGGGTTGTCTAAGGGCGTTGGGGGATGTCCAAGGGGAGGGGGCAGTCCAGTGGTGTGTGGGTGTCCAGGGGTGTGGTGGTGGATGTATAGGGGGTGAGGGGGTTCTTGTATGTTTTTGGTAACTTTTTGGTCTATTTCAAGGGTGTGGGAGGGTTGTCCAGGGGGTGGTGGTGCACATGAGGGTATGTAGGTTTTCCAGTGGTGTGGGGGACTGTCCAGGGGTGGTTGGGATGTCCAGGGGTGTGGGGGCTGTCCAGGGGTGGGGGTAGTCTGGGGATGCGGGGGTGGGGGCTATCTAGGGGTGTGGTGGGGGCTGTCCAGTGGGGTGAGGGGAGATGTACAGGGGGATGTCCAGGAGGGTGGGGGTTGTCAGGGGTGTTGGGGGCTATCTAGGGGGTGGGGGCAGTCCGGGGGTGTGGGGGGCCTAGGGGTGTGGTGGGGGCTGTCCAGGGGTGTCGGGGGTTGTCCAGGGGGTGGGGGCAGTTTAGGGGTGTGTGGGTGTCCAGGGGTGTGGTGGGGGCTGTCCAGTGGGGTGAGGGGGTTCTGGTCTATTTTTGGTAACTTTTTGGTCTATTTCAGTGGTGTGGGAGGGCTGTCCAGGGGTGTGGGAGTGTTGTCCAGGGGGTGGGGGCATACAGGTGTGTGGGTAGTTGTCCAGGGGTGTGGGGGATGTCTAGGGGGTGGTGGGGATGTCCAGGTGTGTGGGGGTCGTCCAGGTGGTGGGGGCTATCCGACGGTGTGGGGGTGTCTAGGGGTGTGGTGGGGGCTGTTTAGTGGGGTAAGGGGGGTTGTACAGGGGGTGGTGGGGCAGTCCAGGAGGGTGGGGGTTGTGAGGTGTGTTGGGGGTTGTCCAGGGGGTGGGGGTAGTCCAGGTGTGTGGGGGGTGTACAGGGGTGTGGTGGGGGATGTCTAGGGGTGTCAGGGTTGTCCAGGGGTGGGGTAAGTCCAAGGTTGTGGGGGTGTCCAGGGGTGTGGTGGGGGTTGTCCAGTGGGGTGAGGGGGTTCTGGTCTGTTTTTGGTAACTTTTTGGTCTGTTTTAGGGGTGTGGGAGGGTTGTCTAGGGTTGTGGGAGTGTTGTCAAGGGGGTTGGGGAATACAAGAGGGTGGGGGGTTGTCCAGGGTTGTGGGGGGTGTCCAGGGGGTGGTGGGGATGTCCAGGGGTGTGGGGGACATCCAGGGGTGGGGGTTGTCCAAGGGTGTGGGGGTGTCCAGGGGTGTGGTGGGGGATGTCCAGTGGGGTGATGGGGTTTGTAGAGGGTGGTGGGGTTGTCCAAGAGGGTGGGGGTTGTTAGGCGTGTTGGGGGTAGTCCAGGGGTGTGGGGGTGTCCAGGGGTGTGGTGGGGGATTTCTAGGGGTGTCGGGGGCTATCCAGGGGGTGGGGGTCAGTCCAGGGGTGTGGGGGGGGGGGGTCCAGGGGTGTGGTGGGGGCTATCCAGTGGGGTGAGGGGGTTCTGGTCTATTTTTGGTATCTTTTTGGTTTGTTTCAGGGGTGTGGGAGTGTTGTCCAGGGGTGTGGGAGTGTTGTCCAGGGGGTGGGGGCATACAGGAGGGTGGGGGTTGTCTAGGGGTGTGGGGGATGTCCATGGTGTGGTGGGGATGTCCAAGGGTGTGGGGGGCCATCCAGGGGGTAGGGTCAGTCTAGGGGTGTGGGGGGGGGGGGGGTCTGGTCTATTCTGGTCTATTTTTTGTAATCTTTTACTCTTTTTCAGGTGATTTTTCTGGGCATAACAGTGGACCAGGTTTATTAAAAAAAATTACATCGGTTATTTCATAACCAATGTAAAAAATTCATTGGTATGGGTTATAACGTCGATTATTTGGAAACTGACATAAAAACATCATTGGAGATGGTTTTTACGTTGGTTATTTCCTAACCGATGTAATACATTGAAATGGATAGTTTTTTACATCGGTTATTTTATAACCAATGTTGTAAATATGTTTTTACATCAGTTATATAATAGCCGACATTGAAAACTTCTTGGCAGACAGGTTTATCACATCTGTTATTTTTATAACCGACGTGATAAACACTTCGGAAGAGTGTTTTATGACTCGGTTATTATATAACCGACGTGAAAGGGTATATATCATGTCAGTTATTAAATAACCAACGCAATAAAGCACTCCTCTGAAGCGTTTTCCACATCATTTTTTTATCAACCGACGTGAAAACTGCTTGACAAATAGGTTTATCACGTCGGTTATTTTTATAACCGACATGATAAATGCTTCGGAAGAGTTCTTTATGACTTAGGTTATTATATAACCGATGTGAAAGGGTATATATCACATCGGTTATTAAATAACCGACGTCATAAAACACTCCTCCAAAGCGTTTTCCATGTTGGTTTTTTATCAACCGACGTGAAAAACCGCTTGGCAGACAGGTTTATCACGTCGGTTATTTTTATAACCAACGTGATAAATGCTTCGAAAGAGTGCTTTATGATGTCGGTTATTATATAACCGATGTTAAAGGGTATATATCATGTTAGTTATATAATAAATGACGTAATAAAGAACTCCTATGAAGCGTTTTCCACGTCAGTTTTTTATCAACCAACGTGAAAAACGCTTCAGATTTGTGTTTTTTACGTCGGTTGTAGAATAACCGATGTAAAAAACTTTATTTATAATGTTTCCTATAATAACATAGGCCAAAATAAGACGTTAAAAATTAAAAATAACCACCGTAAAAAACGTTTTCTGCAATAGTGAAGTCCTCAAAAGTTTCCATCTGGATAGATGCTTAGAAGTTGTTATTATATAAAAACTCCATGAGTTCCATATAATGCTCCCAGGAACCACCAAAATTCAGAATGCAGGCTCACAACTTATCCTATAGAACCTGAATAGTTCTATTAGATTGACCATCAGTTTGAGGATAATAAACCTTAATCAAAATAACCTGCAATCCCAGAGGCTTTTGAAAACCCAACTAGAAATTTGATGTGTAAAAAGGATCTCTATCTGAAATGATACTCCTCAAAACACCATGTAGCTAAACTAACTCACACACATAAATAATGAATATATCATCAACTATTAAGGTCTTCCTGATAAGAATGAAGTGGGATACCTTAGTTAGTCGATCCAAAAATCACCCACACAACATTATTCTTATAGATTTTCTTAGTTAGTCCTGTCATAAAATACCTAGTGATATCACACCATTTCCACTCAAGAATAGGAAAATGATACAAAATCCCATATTGCCTCTCATGCTCATTTTTCACCTGCTGAAAAGTGAAACATATTTCCACAAAGTAAGATACCTCATTTTCATTTCTTTCCACCAGTATTTTCTATAGAGATCATGATACATATTTTTCAAACTAGGACGTGCCTCCCATCTATAATCATGAAAATCTCACATAATATCCTCGTGAAATCCCATATGAACCCATACTCAATCATAGAAAATAATATAATTGGCATTTCCAAGAGAACATCTTGATGGTTTCTCCCAACCATATTACTTTTCTTTTATAACTATGCCTTCTGGATTAGAAAATTTGTTAATATTTATTTGATCCCAAATCATGGGTATAATAGATATAGAAGCCAAAGCTACTGATCCTTGAGACTCTTGAGAATCTAAATTCATGTCTACAAAGTGGTCTAGCATCTAACACTCATCGTAAGACCAGCATACTGCCTATTTCTTCATATTTTATCTCAATGAATCAGAAATGATGTTTCTCTTACTCTAGTGTATAAGACAACTCAATGTTGAAATTTTAGAAATATTTGATTCACCTCCTCTGCTGAAGGTTCTTGTATCGATGAGAAAAGATGTACCTGAGGCTCTTATGGTATAACTACACCACAAACCTCTCATCCATGAGATAATTCCTCTATAATAACAGGGAATGTACTAATGTTACTAACTATAAATCATGAGTAGGATAATTCCTCTCACATGGTCTCAGTTGTCTGAAGCCTTAAGAAACCACTTGATCCTCCTACATCAAAACTGCTCTGAGTCTAACTCCAAATGTTTCACAGTATATGGTATATGCTTTTCCCAACATAGTTGAAGTGAGGATAGTTTGTGAGATCGTACTTCCTTTTAGTTACTAAAAATATCTCTCAAAATCATTAGATGAAATAAACTCCACCCTTTTCTTGGCCAGCCCTGACATTAGTGCTTCCAAATGGGAGAAGTTCTAGATAAAGTGCTGATAATAACCTACTAAACCCATGAATCTTTGAATATCAAAGGCATTCTTGGGATTCTATCAAGATATCACGATTGAAACATTATAAGGGTCCACTAAAAAGCCTACCGTTGAGATTACATGGCCCAATAAATGAACCTTATCAATCTATAAACTAGATTAAGTTTTCTTAGAATAAAAAATAATATCTCTCAATGTAATCAAGATGATGTCAAGATATTGGTAATGGTCATCTACTGATTGGGAGTACACAAATATATCACTGAAAAACCCACCAAAAACTGGTCCAAAAAAGGATGGAATATCCAATTCATCAAGGCCATGAATACCACTGGTGTATTGGTCAAACCAAACAATATCATAAAAAACTCATACAAGCCATACGTTCTCCTAAAAGCAGTACAAGGTAAGTATAATGGTATTACCCTCAATTGATGAGATTTAGATCTTAAATTGATCTTGGAGAATATCTTATCACCACTCATTGATCTAAGATATTTTCAATGCACAAAAGAGGATACCATTTCTTGAACATCATCTGGTTTAATCTCCAATAATCCACACATAAGAACAAAGTCAAATTAACCTTGTTGGAGAAGATAACTGGAGAACCCCAAGGATATGTACTCGACTGTATGAAACCTTTACCTTCTAAATATTGTAACTGGTCTTTCAACTCCCTAAGCTATTATGGGGATATTCTATAAGTGGGATCGAAACTGGATCTATTCCCAACACCAGCTCAATTGTAATATCAATCTCTTGTTCAAGAGGTAAATCATACAACTAGTCAAGAAATAAATCCTTAAATTGGTCTACCACGATAGAATAATAATCCAACTAAATTCCACCATCATATAGAGAAATACCGGCTATATAAGTTGTGAGACAATACAATCTACACTGAATTGGTCCTGCACAACCATCCTTAAGATCCCACTCACCTTGGAGAAAATATCTTCCTCCTTATAGAGATAAAAACATAACTATCCTATGATAATATTTGATATGATCTTAATATAGAGATTAAAAAATCATACAAAGAATCAAATCAAAACCCGTCATTTATCGAACAAATATTTCCCCAAAGAAATGGTAACCACAAATATCTAGAGAACACACCTTTCAATGTTTGATATTCTTTGATCACACTCCCAATGGTGTGTAGATGGTCATAATTCCATCCAATATTTTCACAGAAAATCTCAAACTATTAATAAAAATTGTAGATAAAAATGAATTTGATGCCCCTAAATCATACAAAACACATGAAATGGTAGATGATATAAGGATCGTACCTCTGAAATATATAGTCTTGCATCAAAAATATCTAGATTAGTCTTCATTATGTGTAGCTAACCATCCCCTCTACCCTAGGATACATACTGAATATCCTGATCTATACCCTCTACCTAATACATACATTCCTACACTATGGTAACATGTCCCCTTACTTGACCATAACATCCCATGGAACTCTAGATACCTCACTATGAAGGAGTTGTTAAGTCCTTCCTAGACTCTGGTACCTATTATGTTCCCATGCTACTACTCTTATGTCGAATTCTGTTAGGTCCACTAGGCTGGATACCCTGAGAGGGGGGGTGAATCAGGGTATGACTAATTAAAAATTAATGCCCGTTCTGATCTTGTTTCGCTGTTAAGCAAAACACTCTTCTCTCTTTTCCCTGTTGCACGATATAAACAGAATGTAAAGCAAGCACAGGACACAGCAATTTTACTTGGTTCACCGCTAAGGGCTACGTCCAAGGAGCATACGCCGACAGGTTGCCGGTCGTACCAAATTCCACTAATCTTCACTAGCTGTGGATTACAAGGTTCGGGCTAGATCACTTCTATGCCCAGGCTCACTGCCTTTACAATGTTTAGGGTCAGCTCACTGCTTTCCCAAGGGTCACTCCCTGTTTCTCTCTCTCTGGCTCACTGCCGGTGGAGAGGATCACCTTCTTCCTCTTCCTGAGCTCACTGCTCTTGGAAGGGATTCACTCACTCACAGTTTATAGACCTGTAGGTCTCTTCATTTCCATTAAGGAATGCATCTTTCTCTGTATGTAGATGCTCTGTTGAAGTCCAACTTTCACCCGTAGATGAATACCCCTTTGCCACTATCCACTGGGCAAACAACCTTTGGAAAGACCTTCGCAAAGCACCCTACAATGCGAGGCTCCCAATTTCGCGAAGCTCAAACAAGCCTTCGCGAAGCTCCTTCCTTTTCGCGAAGCTCACTCGCGAAGCTCCTTCGCGAAGCACTCTCGCGATGCTCAAACCGTCGCAAAGCAACGACCCTCGCGAAGCTAAGTAAGCCAACGCGGAGCTCGCAGGTTTTGCGGAGCGACAATAGCCGCCGCGAAGCACCTCTTTCGCGAAGCACACTGGCTCCGCGAACCACCTTCGCAAATCGAGAGCAAAGTATTTTCTCTGAAAATTCTCTCTGCTTCACCCGAAGGGGTCGGCCTCTATTTATAGGCGATTCCACCGACCCTCGAACATTCCGCGCGAAGTCAACGCCACGTCATCTCACATCGCGAAGCTCCAAAGTTTCTGTCGGAATTCTGTCCAAATCGCGAAGCTCCACAGCAATCTTCTGTTCGCGGAGCTTGACGTAGTCGCGATGAATCACCGTCAACTTACCTCGCGGCTCGCGCCTTCACCGCGAAGCTCCCTCGCGAAGCCCAACATTCCTTCGCGCCTTCGCCGTGAAGTTCTCTCGCAAAGCCCTTCTCCGCCGCGATGTGCTTCAGCATCTGCCATTCGCGAAGCTTGACGTAATCGCGAAGCATCACCACCTCCATTCTTCTGGTCTTCGCGATTTCCAAACCATGCATCCTATCTTCGCGAAATTCATGCCTTTGCCATATTAAATTATGCTCTTCATGGAAATCCTCTTTTCGCGATGCTCACCAAACTCCAAATTTTGGACCCCAAAAATTTGGCAAACACTGGGAAACGGCGCCACCTTGTACTGCTCTTTTTGTACCGCCTCCAGATCGCCCTTTCCTTTGTCATCGTTCTTTGTCAACATGGATTGTCAACAACTTCTCGGGAACTCGACAAATATCCATGAAACACCTGCTTTTTCAACAAACACAATCAACCCAAAAACACTGCAATGTTACCTTGAGGGATTTTTGCCCAACAATCTCCCCCTTTGGGTTTGTTGACAACTCTTCACAATTCTGCTCAGGATGATTTTCTGCACTTTGATACCTCACTGAGTCTTCCTCCAGCTGCTACCACCATTCGCCTCTTGCGATTGTGATAGTGTTCAAGGATTCACTTAACACGTACTCTAAGCCCACATGAGCAATGCTCGGCGTGAGAAACAAGAGTAGTATGAAAAGTTCATCAATGAATCACTTCATGTCAGACCCCAATTGTCGATTCCACCCCGATACCAATTCTTAAAAATAAAACCAGTTGTTGAACCACACTGATACCAATTGGTGAATTCTTAAGTTGATACCAATTGTTGATAGCTGGACACCGTCTCACACCATTCCAACATCACTATTCTGCTTTTATCACGATCCTCAGCTGTCGTGATTTCTATGATTTGATCGTCACGATCCTCAGCTGTCGTGATTTCTATGATTTGATCGATCACTTCTAGCATCGTCAGATTTAATACGCTCCCCCTTTCTGCTCACAGCTTCAACACTTCTTTTGCTATATTTCCTGTGTTGTCCAAGCTAAGCTCTGGCTAAGCACGTTCAACTAGCTTCAACTCCCCCTATCTGGCTGCTCCACCTGTCAGCTTCTCCCCATATCATTCATGATTTATCAAATCTCCGCACTGTCTCCCCCTTGAACAACCACTATTTTCTCCCCCTTTGTCAACGAACCCAAAGGTCACGCCTTTGTAGTCTGTAACATAGTAGAGAACACATTAGCACAGTAGGGAAAACACAGCATACCTCGGGGAGAGGGGGAGGTCCCGTGTCCACACTATTTCAAGTGCGGGGAATCGACTGAACTCCTAGAGCTAGTCGATGCCTCTCAAAAGCTTCCTTGGGTAAGGCCTTTGTCAGAATGTCTGCAACCTGTAGCTCTGTAGGCACATACTCCAACTTCACTATGCCCTGCTCAACCTTCTCCTTGATGAAATGATACTTGATCTCAATGTGCTTTGTCCTGGAATGATGGACAGGATTTTTGCTAAGATTTATAGCACTTGAGTTGTCACACTGGATTCCGATCGGAGACTTCACTTCAACTCCCATATCTTCAAGCTGCTGCTTCATCCACAATAACTGTGTGCATGCTTGAGTGGCCTCTATATACTCAGCTTCTGCGGTGCTCAATGAAATGCAATCTTGTTTCTTGCTTAGCCAAGAAATACACAATCCACCAAGATAGAATGCACCACCTGACGTTGATTTTCTATCATCTACTGAACCGGCCCAGTCTGCATCAGTATATCCCAATAACTCTATCTGAGATTTGTTGTTGTATGTCAAACCGAAGTCCACCATGCCCTTGATATACCGAAGTATTCTTTTCACTGCAAGCATGTGACTTTCCTTGGGATTACATTGATATCTCGCTGCTTGGCATGTGGCGAAAACAATATCAGGCCTTGTTGCGGTTAAGTACAACAGACTTCCAATGATTTGCCTATATTCTGTGATATTAACTGCCTTGCCATCCTCATCTTTTGATAATTTCATCCGGGTAGCAACCGGAGTCTTCATTTCCTTGGAATTATCCATTCCAAACCTTCTTAGAACTTCCTTGGCATATTTGGATTGAGAAATGAAAGTTCCATTCCTTCCTTGTGTCACCTGTAGACCAAGGAAAAACGTTAGCTCTCCAATCATTGACATTTCAAACTCATTTTTCATGAATTCAGAAAATTGTCTGCACTGAGCTTCATCTAATCCGCCAAAAATTATGTCATCGACATACACTAGCACCATCATCCTTTGATTACTGTCATTGCTGAAATAGAGATTGTAATCAACTCCTCCACGCTGAAAACCAAGCTTCTTCAAGTACTGATCAAGCCTTGAGTACCATGCCCTTGGTGCTTGTTTCAGCCCATACAATGCCTTCTTCAGCCTGCAAACTTTGTTCTCATCCTCATGAATGAGAAAACCATCTGGCTGCTCAATATACACCTCCTCTTCCAGAACCCCATTCAAGAATGCGGATTTGACATCCATCTGGAACACTTTGAACTTCCTTTGCACTGCGATGGCTAGGAATAATCTTATTGTCTCCAGCCTTGCAACCGGTGCAAATGTCTCATCAACATCAATTCCCTCGATTTGGGAGTACCCCTTGCACACTAGACGTGCTTTGTTCCGAATCACTGTGCCATCTTCATTCATCTTGTTGCGATAGACCCATTTGGTCCCAATGACATTCTTGTCCGCTGGCCTCGAAACAATCTCCCATGTCTGGTTCTTCTCAATCTGATCAAGCTCTTCGTTCATGGCCTGAACCCAGTTTTCATCTTCAGCTGCATCAGAAAAACATTTCGGATCCACTTGAGACAAAAACGATGCTTGTTGCGATGATTTCATTCTTCGAGTCTGAACTGGAGCTGTTTGATCACCAATGATATTCTGCCTATCAATTTCAGCTCGACTCTTTGGCTTTCTCACAGACACCGACTTGACACTTTCCTCTTCATTGTCAGTATCTTCTTCTGAGTCAGCTTCTGTCACTTCTGCTCCCCCTGGGTTGCTTACCTCATCATCACTTTCATCCAGGAACTGTTCACTGGATCGTTGAGTATTCTGCTCATTTTCAACTATAGTGACATCATTGCTTTCAATGATTTTTCCCAGCCTTTTGTTGAAACATTTATACGCTTTGCTTTTCCCGGAATAGCCAAGGAATATCCCTTCATCTCCTCGTGCCTCAAACTTCCTATGATGTTCTTTGTTGAGAATGAAACACTTACTTCCAAAGATTCGAAAGTACTTCAACGTTGGCTTCTTTCCGTACCACAGTTCATATGGAGTCTTCCCTTGCTTCGGACATAACAGGGACCTGTTTGAAACATAGACCGATGTCAGAACTGCTTCCTTCCAAAATTTCTCTGGCAGGTCCTTATCAATAAGCATTGTTCTGGCCATGTTGTTGATGATCCGATTTCTCCTTTCAACTACTCCATTCTGTTGGGGAGTTCTTACTGATGAAACTTGATGCCTTATCCCATGTTTCTTGAGATAGTTTTCAACCTGACTGTTTGTAAATTCCGTACCGTTATCAGTACGAAACTTCAGAATTTTCTGCCCAAGCATCTTTTCTGATTCCCTCCTGTACTGCTTTATGCAACTGAATACCTCTGTCTTATGGGTTATGATGAATACCCAGGCCATTCTGCTATAGTCATCAATGAAAAGTACATAGTACCTTTGCCCATTTATAGCTCGTGGTGAGATAGGTCCACATACATCAGCATGCACCAGTTCGAGCACTCTAGTTGATTTCTGTTCCTTTGGCCTATATGTCTTTCTGATGATTTTCCCTTGTTGACAAGCATCACACGTATGAGTGCGATCACGTGATAGTTTGGGAAGGTCTCTAGCAGCATCACATTTAACGAGATCCTCCATAGATGGTTGGCATAGATGACCAAGTCGCTTATGCCACAGCTGGTTTTCTTCCTCTCTGGATAAAAGACAAGTATCTTCTTCCCCACTTACAAGATAGAGATTTCCCTTTGACCTTTTTCCCTGCAGAACAACTGCTCCATCTTTTCCTTTCACAACACACATCTTCTTGGTAAATTGGATAGAGTGCCCAGAGTCACATAGTTGACTGACACTGAGTAGATTATGGCTGAGACCCTCTACTACCAAGACATCATCACGTCTCATCTCTTTGCCCCCAAACTTGGCTTTCCCTGAGCCAACAATCTTCAGGCCTTCATCATTTCCAAATTTGACAACTCCTTCTTTGTCATATTTGATGCCTGTAACAAGATCCTTATTACCCGTCATGTGGGATGTGCAACCACTATCAAGGATCCAAACACCAGATCGATCTGATGCTTTAAGGGCAATCTCCGCCACCACAGCCTTCTCATTTTTCTTCTTCTTGGTCCATACTTTTTCTTTCACACTCGGCATGGATTGAGGCTTCTGTTCTTTCTCAGAGTATGATGGACCACCCTCATCTTGCAGAGCTGCAAATCTGTTCTGAACTTTTAACTCACTTGTTGGTTTATTGATCTGCTGCTTGCGAACATTTTGATTATTCTTTGACACATTTCTCTGAATGATTGATGTGCAATACCTAGCCATGTGTCCAAATCCTCCGCACCAAAAACAGTGTCCTTCAAAATGTGTTCTGGAAAACCGTTCTCTATTTGGCTGCCGTCTCTGCTCATGTTCCCTTCTGTATCTCTTGGCTATGGAACACACAAACTGTGAATGTCCCATTTTCCCACAGCAATAACACCTGATATAGGATGCATTCCCTCGTGATATTTCAGCACTGTGATTTCCCCTTTGGGATCTCTGAATATTCTGATTCTGTTTTGTTCCCAAATCAACCTTCACTTTTGGGATGAGTGCTTGCGGTCTGACTGCAATTGTCGCCAATTTTTGTTCTTGACTAAGACCAGAAACGACCTTAACATCTGAGCTCAATTGTTGTTTCTTTCCTACTGAACTGCTAGGCTCCGCTTTCATCTTCTCTGTCTTCTGAATAGCCTGCTTTTCAGATATCACATTGGGGGTCAAGAGTTTATCTTGATCCTTGAGTTTTTGTCGCAGACTGACCACTTCTTCTTCAAGCTCTTTGATACATCTAACCTGCTCCTTTCCTGTGTTTGTCAGACAATCAATTTCCTTCTTTTGTTCCTCAATTTTAAGCTTATACTCAACAATATTTTCTGAGCTCTCTGGTGTTGAGGATTTTAGTCTTTCAATTTCTTGTGAGAGAAGATTCTTTTTCTTGAAGAAATTTCTCTTGAATTGTTTCTTCCCTTTCACAAAAGCTGAAGACTTCTTTTTGGGAATTTCAACGTCATCATCATCATCATCTTGAAACTTCTTGGGGCATCTTGCCGCAAGATGACCAACCTTTCCACATCTAAAGCATGCTAGTGGAAGTTTACCTTTAAACTTTCCTCTTCCGCTTTGTAGATTCGAAGAAAGTAATGACATCACCTCATCTGTCTCTTCTTCTTCATTAGAATCTTCAATGGTGAGCTTCTTCATGGCCTTAAATGCCACCTCTTTAGACTTCCCTTTTTCCACAGCCTCATTATCATCGTTCCTCATTTCATATGCAACCAAGGTACTGTGCAAATTGTCCAATGTCAGCTCTTTTGGATCTTTATCTTCTAGTACTGAAACTTTCGGATTGAACCGAGGTGGAAGTTTCCTCAAGATGCGCTTTACAATCTTTATGTCTTCAATGACTTCTCCAAGACCTCGCATATCTTCCACAACAATGTTTACCCTATCAAAGAATGCGTCAACAGACTCATTCGGGTTCATTTTCAGATCTTCATATTTGTTCCACAACACCTGCAGCTTTGCCTCTCTGACTTTTGTGTCCCCTTCATATATATTCAAAAGCTTTTCCCACATGGAATGTGACGTTTTGCATGACATCACCTTTGTGTAGATGGGATTGGAAAGGGCTCCCCCTAAGGCATTGATTGCTTTGGAATCAGCATCCAACTCTCTATGCTCAGCTTCTGATAAGGCACCACTATTAATATCAGCTGTGATACGATGCATAGCTGCTGAAAACACATCCATTCCCAAGGATCGGAAATAGTGTTGCATCCGATTCTTCCATATCTGAAAATTATATCCGTCGAAGATTGGAATCCCTTTATGATTGGTTACCTCCATTGAGAGAAGAACAACTTTCAACCTTTCCCTCTGATGCCACTTGTTAGGTCCACTAGGCTGGATACCCTGAGAGGGGGGGTGAATCAGGGTATGACTAATTAAAAATTAATGCCCGTTCTGATCTTGTTTCGCTGTTAAGCAAAACACTCTTCTCTCTTTTCCCTGTTGCACGATATAAACAGAATGTAAAGCAAGCACAGGACACAGCAATTTTACTTGGTTCACCGCTAAGGGCTACGTCCAAGGAGCATACGCCGACAGGTTTCCGGTCGTACCAAATTCCACTAATCTTCACTAGCTGTGGATTACAAGGTTCGGGCTAGATCACTTCTATGCCCAGGCTCACTGCCTTTACAATGTTTAGGGTCAGCTCACTGCTTTCCCAAGGGTCACTCCCTGTTTCTCTCTCTCTGGCTCACTGCCGGTGGAGAGGATCACCTTCTTCCTCTTCCTGAGCTCACTGCTCTTGGAAGGGATTCACTCACTCACAGTTTATTGCCCTGTAGGTCTCTTCATTTCCATTAAGGAATGCATCTTTCTCTGTATGTATATGCTCTGTTGAAGTCCAACTTTCACCCGTAGATGAATACCCCTTTGCCACTATCCACTGGGCAAACAACCTTTGGAAAGACCTTCGTAAAGCACCATACAATGCGAGGCTCCCAATTTCGCGAAGCTCAAACAAGCCTTCGCGAAGCTCCTGCCTTTTCGCGAAGCTCACTCGCGAAGCTCCTTCGCGAAGCACTCTCGCGATGCTCAAACCGCCGCAAAGCAACGACCCTCGCGAAGCTAAGTAAGCCAACGCGGAGCTCGCAGGTTTCGCGGAGCGACAATAGCCGCCGCGAAGCACCTCTTTCGCGAAGCACACTGGCTCCGCGAACCACCTTCACAAATCGAGAGCAAAGTATTTTCTCTGAAAATTCTCTCTGCTTCACCCGAAGGGGTCGGCCTCTATTTATAGGCGATTCCACCGACCCTCGAACATTCCGCGCGAAGTCAACGCCACGTCATCTTACATCGCGAAGCTCCAAAGTTTCTGTCGGAATTCTGTCCAAATCGCGAAGCTCCACAGCAATCTTCTGTTCGCGGAGCTTGACGTAGTCACGATGAATCACCGTCAACTTACCTTCGCGGCTCGCGCCTTCACCGCGAAGCTCCCTCGCGAAGCCCAACATTCCTTCGCGCCTTCGCCACGAAGTTCTCTCGCAAAGCCCTTCTCCGCCGCGATGTGCTTCAGCATCTGCCATTCGCGAAGCTTGACGTAATCGTGAAGCATCACCACCTCCATTCTTCTGGTCTTCGCGATTTCCAAACCATGCATCCTATCTTCGCGAAATTCATGCCTTTGCCATATTAAATTATGATCTTCATGGAAATCCTCTTTTCACGATGCTCACCAAACTCCAAATTTTGGACCCCAAAAATTTGGCAAACACTGGGAAACGGCGCCACCTTGTACTGCTCTTTTTGTACCGCCTCCAGATCGCCCTTTCCTTTGTCATCGTTCTTTGTCAACATGGATTGTCAACAACTTCTCGGGAACTCGACAAATATCCATGAAACACCTGCTTTGTCAACAAACACAATAAACCCAAAAACACTGCAATGTTACCTTGAGGGATTTTTTCCCAACAAATTCCCCTTCAAAACCTCTTTAGGTGGCCCAATATTATGCAATAATGACACTCCAAAGTAGGGTATAGACAGTGAGTCCATTTTTCCCATCTTTCCACACTGATAGCACTTTAATAGAACATGGTCCTGAGATGGTTTCCCACTTCACTGACTACTCTAACCACTACTTCCTTGGATAAAAATTCATAACAATACTTCTTTACACTAGAATAAGATTTTATAGTTTTCCATACTAAATTTTTATGGTCATTTATTAGGTCCTATATTATATTCCCTTACATGATGAGTTCTTGATTAATCATATCTTCAAAAATACTTAGATGGAACCCATTCACCTATGACCTGATCTCATAGTGAAGAATATCTTAAAAGAATATCACCCTAGAGATCTCATCAGCTTATATTGATGGTTTGAAGTGATAAATATTGGTGAAATGTTCAACATAGTCCAACACTGACATGCTCCCCTATGTCAGATGAATGACCTCACTGGCCTTCTCATACCCCAATTTCTTGGGATATAAATGTACCAGGAACTTCATCTGAAATTCCTTCCAAAAAAACTCCTCCTACTGTCTTTCTTACTCTAGAATGTCCCACTAATTCTTAGATCGTATATGAATCATATACATATAAATCTTCGCCCTCCTATCTGTGGGTGTATCAAGATTCTTAAATGTAATCTGGAATTACTTGATCCAGAAACATCATAGTTTCCTTTATACCTTTCCCAAATAGTATAGAAATAGAAAATAAATTTGGATTTGATACCACTTTGTAATATCCCCCGATCTAGAACTCTCTCATGTGAATGAAAAAGGTTAGTTACAACACCTCAAACATGAATCCCCGTATTCTAGAGGCTACTGACTAGAAGTGGGGTGTGATAATTATGGTGGGGAGACCATACCAACTAGATTTAGAGTTTAAAACATAGAGGAATAGAGATAGAAATAAATGAAGAAATAAATGTCAGAGTGGAAAAACATTAATAATATAGTGGAATACCGACAATAAAATCCAACTAAATCATCCAATGTTTAATAAAGGAATAATGTAATGATGTGATGGAATGTAATTATATGTCATGCTATATTTAATACAAATTAAAAGTCTTACACACTCCAAAAAATTCTCATAAGTTCCCAGTCCCAAACCCCATGTGGGTCCCATCTCCAAAATCCAACCCATACAGCATGAAAACAATAAACAACATAGCCCTTTTCCCTTATCCAATCCTACATCCATATAATCTTCTCGAGTACCAAACAAAGACATGAATATGGTGTGATTATAACTCAGTAGGTCAACACCACCATTTCTGAACAAACTACTCAGATAATAACTTCAACCAATAATTCAATAGCAAGTGTATAAATTAATTAAACAATTAAATTAATACCATATTAATATACTTCAACACCATGCTAGAATTTCTCAAAGCATGTCTCCCAACCATGCCAACCATAACCATATAATCATGGTAAAACATAACCTGCCTCAGCACCATACCAGAATATATCTCATCATGCCTTACAACCATTTCAACCATAACCTTATAACCAAGGTATAAATCACACCAAACTGGGTGAAACCCTATATATAATAATTTTATCATTTAACCAGGGATGAGGCCTATATTTAATCATTTTGGTATGTGTAGTTGGGCCTATAATTCTATATAATCATTTCCACATGTTTCACTGAGCCAATCTCACTATACAAGAATTTCAGTATGAGTCACTAGGCCAATCCTGCAATATAATAATTTTAGCATGTTTCACTGGTTATAGCCTTCTATATAATCATTTTATCATGTATCACTAATTACATCTCGCTATATAATCATTTTAGCATTTATCAATCGTGTAAACACCCTATATAAGGATTACAACATTTATCACAATATATATCATAACAAACTAGGATATCAAAATATCACATCATTAGGATTAGTGGATAATTATGAAAATTACCATTTATCTTTCAATTACACATTTTATATATCAATTGGTCATAAACAATAACATGCTATTATCCCAATAAACAACCCAAGTCAAGGTGAATCTATATCAAACAAAGACCCACAATCCATGTCATGCTAAACACATTTTAATCCATTAACCAATTAATTTATATTAAAGGGTTCACTTACATAATGGTAACCATAAGATAGTTCAATACTCAATTGGATCCAAAGGGACTCCACAGAACAATTCATTTCATTATTTAATCAAATGAGTTTCACATACATTGGCACAAATGAAATATTACATATACTCTACAATTATTAAACCATAGGTTTTAGGTTTATACCCCCTAACTTTAACTATCGATCAACCAACACTTGCAATAGAAAATGATCATGAGGAAGAAGGTTTAAATGATCACAATAAGGTTCCAAAATCAAATATGATCAAGATCAAACCCAATAATATACATGGATAAGGGATTCCACTATAACAGTATTAGATAAAAGGGAGAGAAGGGGAGTCCAAATAGGAACAACTTACCCAAAGATAGATTGAAAAAATGATGTTTAGAATAGAGGTAGGCACTCAAAAATCACCTATAAGGATCCCTAGGTCTGATAGGAAGAATATACACACAGGTGAAGGGTATAATCATCCACACATCATATTTTAATATAGTATATCAGTGAATTACATGGCATGTAACCTAGTTACACACTATGAAATTATTTTTAATGGGATATTCCAAAAAATATGTTGCCTAAAATTATTATTTATTCTAATTAAATATTACATGATTTGTAAAACAATTACATGGTGTGTATTCTTTTCATGTCATGAATTGGTTCATAACTTGTAACCATTCACAAGATGTGACTGGAAACAATTACATGTCATGAATTACAGTCACACGACATGTAACTATTTTATAGACCATTTTCCACCCCATTTATTTATTAAACAACCCAAACCCCATTTTATTCTTATAAACATACCAATAACCAATGGCAACACTTGACCCATTTATACCTAATCTCCATTAATTCAAACAAAAATATATCCCCAAACATTATGTCATTTTCCCCAACAAAGGAACTCCATCTTCGAATAATAAATAACCACTATGGATCAAAAGAAAAACTCAAAGAGGGACATACATGGAAAAATAATATATATTTTAGATTTTTTTATTGTCTAAAAAGTCTAATTTTTTTTATTAATAGTAAAAATACTAAATTTTAATTGAAAACTTTATTTTTTGTTTAAAAAATTTATAATGTAAAATTAAAATTTTCATTGGTTTTGAAGAAAAGGTAGTTCAATTTTATATCAATTAACACAACTTATGTCCTTAAATTAATTTTAATATGTAATTTTTATATAAAAACATTATAATCTTTGAACATTTTCTCTTTAAAAACACGCTTTCTCGACACGTCTATTGGATTAATTTAAAATTAAATTTTACCAATTCTATGAATTGAATTTGGAAAAATTTACTCCATATATATAATAATAATATTTTATCATTTATAATAAATTCAACAAAAATTTTGTCAAAACTGAATAGTGAAAATAGTAAAAATTAATTATCATCGTTAAGGTAAAAATGGATTTACTGGGGAATTAAAAAAAGAATATTAGGGTTAAAAATGACATTATAAATTTTATAAAACCAATTTTATAGAATTATTATGACCTTATCCCGTCTAGGTTTTATAATAAATCCTTTTAGAGGCTTATAGAATGATAAAAATGTGGTTATGATTGAATATTTTCAAAAAATTACAAGTCTGTCACTCACCTCGCTTATAAAAGGACACCCTCTATGATCACTTATTTACACCTTAAAACTAATTTGGTTTAGCCAATACCTACCCAAATAACTTTTAAAATCCCCTCACCCCATTATAGAATCATTATCTTGGAAAACAATCCAACTGAGAAAGGATTTTGTGAAAACCTAATGATGATACCCAAAGAAGAGGTAACTTTCTTTAACAATCATATTTATTTTATTCCGTTCTCCACCTCCTTAAATCATTATTAAACTATGATGATATAATATCCTCAGTATAATCCATGTAATTTTATATTTTTATAGTATGTTCATGACCTAAAACCGTATCCAATTCCATGAAATGGATTACAAAATCATCATATGTGTGTACAGCAAACGACCACATCACGAATCGATGCCATTCGTTTTTACATTAACACATTTCCTAGTTTGGTATGACTATGTATATAAAGTATATATATGATATTTATAATATATTTATACCTATGGATTCATTATATTATATATATCTTTTTTACATTCCATTCCATAGGGGATATGATAACATCGCTCATGTGTACGGTGGACTACCACCTCATGAAGCGATGTGATTTTTAAATATCTAAGGCTTGAAGTACATGGAAATTAAATTAATTTAATAGAATAAATAATACATGAAACAAAAATATTACTAAAGATTGTATTATTTTATTTTATTTGGAAATTGTGAACACATTCAGCTAACTTAGTGAAAGATCTTCCCCATTAGTTTTATTAACTAAAACATTTCTTTATATCATGGGGAAAAGGAAATATATAAAAATGGAGATTTAAAATTATCATTAAGGGTAAACATGTATAATATAAAACAAAATATAAAAATAATAATGTAAAAATGTGAAAATAGATTTTGAAAATCATAACATCTATAATAAATATCAAAATCTTGAGTCGTGAAATAAATCTTAGAAATTCATAAGGCATAAATCATAAAGAAACTATAGCCATGAGAAAATACCATCGACATAAAACATGGAACTGTGTAAAACACATAATCATATAAAATCATTTTCATATTATCCAAAACTTATATTCAAGACCATCATATTATAAAAAGTCCATTATTAAACCAATTTTACTTGTTGTTTCAGTCTTTTATTACTGAACTAGATTTACTTGCCATTTCAGCCCTGTATTACGGATCTATATTTACTTTTCATCCCAGTCATGTATATCTCATGAGATATAAATATTTACCCAATTAATTTGAGTAAGATAAATGTCCCAACCATCTCATTAAGAAATCATTCTTATATATTCAACAAAAACATAAATCATTCATCATAACATATCCCATTGAATAAAATGGGGTTCTTAAACATCATTCCATCATAACATAATCCATGTAAAACAAATACATTTCATAAATAGAATTCAATCATAATCATAATCAACCAAAAGAATAATACAGATATTATACTTTAAAAATATCCTTAATCTTAGATGGAAAATAATTTCGATAAAACACATGAAATTAATACTTGAGGAAAATATCCTTTCTTATTCAAAAACATTTTCTTTTTCTAAAAACACCACACAATTTTAAAAGAATATAATTTCATTGAAAATAACCTTGAAAACATGTAAGATAATCTTAATTAAATAAGGTGTTATGAAAGTGTCAAAATCTATTAATGTTGTATAAGTTAAAAAAACATTCTTCTCATACGTTTATCAGAAAAGTCAAAAAGTGTCTCATATGAAAAATGAAATAAATATTCCTTCCAAACCATATAGTAAAATTAAAAATGGGTACAAATTAATTTAAATATATATAGGATAATATTAAACATTTTTTTAAAACAGTTTTAGAAAACATGAACATGGATGTTAAATATACCCAAATAAATAATTACATATAATCAATCTCAGATAATAATAAGATTGAGAAATTATCCCTTAAATTAGGTCTTATATATTTTTATGTATCTAATACTCCTTTATAATGATTTAAATTATATCATTTACCTATTCCATAATCATATTCATCATATATGATCATATTATCATCTATTTGTTAATAACATTATTACTCATCCATCAGGTATTTACTTCTTTATTTTCTTACACATGTTTTGTCAGATAAGTTCCTCTTATTAGGTTATAGTTATCTTATTTAAATAATTATATTGATGTAATATCTATCATATTTATTCATTCAATTCATTTATATAATCATGCTTTAAGGAAGATCATGTATAATGAATCACATCACATCATGGAGGTCGTAGGTTGTACACAAGTGACAATATCATTCCCATAATTTTGAAATGTTATGGAAGTGGATGATATTTTTTTTATTAAATAATAAATATAATAATAATATATAGTTATTATTTACATCATTATACCCATCCAAGTAAAGTGGCGGTGAAAACATATTACACCACAACGTGAAGGCGATATGTCGTACGTACACACATGTGGTGATTTTGCAGTTCATAGGATGGATAGAAGGTGGAATAAAGTTATTCCAAACCATAATAACATCATATTATATAGGTGACACTGAATTTATTACTTTATAAAGAAAAAAATAAAGGAAATTTAATTTAAAGAAAAATGATCTTGAGAGATTCGGTAAAGGAGATTACCTCTTCTTCGACAAGCTCCCCGCTAGATCTCTTCTTAAAGGCACTAGAGTTGTTATTTTTAGAGGGAAAGAACATATAGAATGTGTATAAAGAATTTTAGAAGGTAAATGGTCATAGTATGGCTGATATTGAAGGCTCAAATTGAAGTGAATATGTGAGGTAGGAGGTGCCCATTTATAATTAAGGTGAGGGGCACTTTTGGGATCTCTGAAAATATTAATTTATAATAAAATAATACCTTATCCAAAAACCTAAAAAATATCTTAGTTTTGAATATGAGATGAGATAAAGTATTAATATCATCAACCAATAATTTTAAGGTAAGTGTTTATGTCAATTTATACCTTATCGTATCAATTAACCCTTAGTTATCCAATTTTAATTTTAACTAAGGTAACAAATTGTTTAATATTAAAATAGTGTAATTTATACTTATTTGATGTCAATTAAACCATAAATGAACAATTTAGATACTTTTAGACTATATCATGATTAATTTATATTTTTAAAAATATTTTATGATTTTTAAATAATTTAATAAAACATTATTTTGACAAAATATCAATAGTGTCAATTTTGACACTATTCATATAATGGATTTTAAAAAAATATCAATATAAGATGTTATCCTTTAAAAAAATATTTTATTATATCAATAAGGGGTCAGGGTAATCTATAAAATTAAGTGGATATATTAATTATCTAAAATTATATTTATTCTAATATTTTTAACAACATTTATTTGATATTTCCCTTAATTAAACCATTACAACATCAGTTTTGTATAATTATTTAATAGACTTATTTGTTGAATAAAAATTAAAAATAAAATACTATGATGAAGATAAGTATACTACATTTAATATTAATACGTATAAGAAAATATATCTTTTGTAAAATCCATCATTAAAAAATATATACTTATTAAAACATGAATGTGGAAACATCAACATCACTTTAAATAAAATATTATAAGTGTCATAATCTTTTATATATGGATCCAAATGGTTAATAAATCAAACCTTGGATGATTATGGTTGAGATATAGTCTACACATAATATTTTTTTATGTTTTTTTTTCTTCTAATGGTTATTATAATTTTAGTAAAAATTATATTATTGATTTTTCGTCAATTAAATAATTTTTGCATCACCATTGTATAAGAATTTAAATTAATTATTTAATCTCCAAAAATTATAAATAAATTACCATGATGTATATAATTTCATTATATTTCATGAGACTATTTATTATTGAATTTATCTTATATTTATCACTATATTAAAATTACTCTACTTATAAGAGATAAGAAGGTGACACGTTGTCACTTTCTATTATTTTAAAAATACATATATCATTTTAGTGGAAAAGAGTCCATTAAATAAGTAAATTGTGATAATTAAGTGGTAAGGATATACTTTCATTCGTAAAATAGTATTTTTTTTGGTTTTAGGGTGATTTTATTGTCCTTATCATATTATTTGTAAACCTAATTTACTCGATTTAATTTTAACTGTGGTAAATAAAAATTACCAAAATTACTATTCATAAAATCCAAAAAATAAAAGCAGCATATATACATAATTTGGAATAATGGATTCCAAATATGGAATAAACTTTTAAATATTTGAAATACAGATTTTTTAGTTATTAAATTAAAATTACTTCTTTTGTCGGATTGAAAAACAGGGTTTTTTAAAAGTTAAAACATTGCAAAAGATTGAAATGTTTTTACATCAAAATTCAAAATAAAATTAATAAAAATGACCTAAATTATATTGAATGATAAAAATAGGTTCTATTTTTACTTTAAAACCATTCAATAATATAATTTAACCATATAAATTATTTTGATGAAAAAAGTTGTTTTCAATTAAAATTTTGTGTATTTTTACTATTCATCAAAACATGAAAGTTATCAGAAAAATATCAAACATTCAAACAAAGTAAATTTTTATATCCCACTTTAAAATAAAATTTTTATTTTGTTAAATATAATACATAAAATTTTCAAAAACTATATTTAAAATAGGTGCACCATCAAAAGATGAAAAAACTACATTTTTTAAAAAATATTTCTTTTATCTGAAAAATTGAATTTATTATTGTATCTTGTCTAGAAAAAATATAACATGAATTTTAAAAATTATATTAAATATATTAAAAATATATTTCATTAATAAAATCCATCAAGAGTGATTTTATTATTTTATAAACTCACTTATTTTCATTTAAATAGTTTTTTCAGAAGAAAGTTAATATTATTCATACCCACCATTATAATGACTATGTTATATGGTAACATAATAATATTTAGTTGTTAAATTATACTCAGTCTTGTGTGAAATGAATTATATGAAAATAACTTGAAATTCTGTGTAACATAATCCAAGCATAGTATTGTGTATACTGCAAGCTAAACCGGTGTTGTGTATTACGCAAGCTTATTTTGGTGTAGCGTACAACCCAAGACATAAATGAAATAAAAAACAATCTATCTCATAAAAATACAGGGGTGTTAAATTCTATCCCTCTTAAAATTAATTTCACCCTCTAAATTCATTGAGTTTATAATAGGTTTAAAACTTGAAATTTTCTTTCATAGAAACCCGCATCATAAAAAGGAATACAAAAAATCGTTTTAAAAAAGGAAAGTTGGAATCACAATTGTTTCCCAAAGTAACTAATCACTAGGTTTCCACATGGAAGAAAATAATTAGGAATCAAAAACATAGATGTTGAAGAAAAATATAACCATCAAGTTTTGATAGATTGTGATAGAGAACAAGTTTATGAGAAAGGTAACAATTTGAAATCCATAAATCTATTATGATTTAAGAGGCCATTTGACTCATCAAAAATGAAGGTACTAGGGTAAAATTTTTGTCTTTAAGATCCTTTCCTTATAGATGAATAATGAGAAGAAATAATTAATTTATTAAGTATAATATCATCTTTCCTTGTTCCTTAATAAATTTCCACTTCATCTCTTATTCCAAGAAATAATGTTGAATTTGTCATTCCAGAAGCGTTAGTAGATCATGATATCTATAAATAGAATGATATTTCATTCCATCTATCTTTATCACAACAAAAATGTTAGCATAAGTTATAAAATATGCATAAGTAAACTTATAATGAGATAATACTTTAATCTAAAAAACTTTATTCGATGTTAAACTCATACTTTCTATAAATGGATAACCTTAAAATCCTTTTGAAAGTCAAAAATACAAAACATTAAAAAGTGCTAAACTAAATCATCTTAACATTTATCTCATGTAAATCATAAGGTATATCTTGTTGGTCACATTCCAAACTTTTGAACACCTTCATCATGTATTGTCTTGATAATAACCTGAATTACCATATATCCATATTGAAAACATTCAGGTTTCCTTATTCTTAATTCCAAAAAGCTGTAAACTTCATCCATGATAGCATAAACCACATTTCAAAAAATCCTTAATAAGTTCTAAGGAAATAATTTCCATCCAATTTAATTATTCATAAGAAAAATATAATTATATCATCATCATGCTCATATTAAGGGTAATCCTTCACTTAATCATGTCTTTTTCAAATTATTACCCCAATAACTTTTCATGGTTATGAGTACCATTCAACATATACTTTCAAATAACTAAGTAAAAACAATAGTGTAACAATTCTTAGAGTATTATTTATTCCAAAATACCATAAAATTACTTATATAACATTTTTATTGATAAACATGTAATCATTCCACTATCTTCTTAAACCATTGACCAAGATTCATCATTTTATTCCTTTACACATCTTTCATCTCATATATCATTTGTAATCTCTTCGTCATCTGAAACATAAATATTACCAATATGACCATGCTGATTTTCATCAAGAGATTACCCCCTAGGGAATTGATTTTCATAATACCCATAAATTTCAAATTAAAAACATTTATCCCTTGTAGATCTCTTAGAAATACCATTATCTGTGTCCTTTGTGTTGACTAAACCTTTTCCTTTGAAATTATTGGATTTGTTTCCTTCTTTTACAAATCAAAAAATATTCATGTTCCTTTGAATAATTATCCTTGATGTCTCTTCCCACATCATTTAAATGACAAAAATTGAACTTTCTTTCCTCAATGATCCCCATAAAACTCTATCTTTCTCTTATTAGGTGGGTCAGGAAACTCACCAAATTTGAGATTATTGATCATATTATTAGATTGAGGATTAGCCATAATAATGATGTTTATCCATCCAATTCCCACTTAATTTTGTTTCCTATAAGTAATATAATTCCATTGTCCATCATATTATCCATTAACATGAATCCTACTATTTCCTGCCATTTTTTAAACCCAGAAAATAAAAGTGTGAGCAATAATGATCATACTAGAGAAACCTTATAATCAACGGAAAATACTTTAAATCTATAACATCTTAGGTTTAATATTATTATATCCATTATCATTAAAAAAATTATTGTACTTTAACCTATAATTACACTTATCCTTAGGACATCCCTAGACATACCTTAGTATAATCTCTAGGGATCTCAATAAAGTTTTCTGATCCTGGTTTTCAGAGGTTAAATAAACCATCACTCTAATACCAACTATAAAGAACCAAGGCTTGACATATATGGAAATTACATTACTTTTTTGGAATACATAATACATGATAAAAACAAATTCCCAAAGATTGTATTAGTTTAGTTTCTTTGGAAACTAAGAACACTTTCTGATAACTTGGTGAAAGATCTTATACATCTCCCATAATGATCTTCCCCTTTAGTTTTCCTACATAAAACCTTCCTTTATATCCTGAGGAAGAGAAAACCTATGAAAATGGTGATTTTAAATGCTCAGTAAGGGTAACATGGGGAATATCAAACAAAACATAAACATAATAATGTAAAAATTTGAGCATATATTTTAAAAATAATACCATCTATAACAAATATCAAAATCGTTATTACTAAAATAAATCTTCCCAGTTCATAAGGAATAAATCATAAAGAAACAAGATCCATTAAAAAATAACATTGGCATAAAACATATAATCATGGAAAACATATAAGCATTGAAAATAATTTCTATATTAGCCAAATATTATTTCCAAGACTATCATAATGGATAAATTCCATTACTAAATCGGGTTTACTTTCCGTTCTGGACTTGTATTACTGAACCATATTTATTGGAAATTCCATTTATGTCTATATTATGAGATATAAATCTTTACCCTATGCATTGGAAGGATATATAGTTCCCACCCATCTTATTATGAATTCATTGTTCTGTGTTCTATAAAAACATAAATCATTCATCATAACATAACCCAAGGAATAAAATGGGGTTTTTAAAAATAATTCCATCATAAAATAATCCATTTCAAACAAATTGATTTTATAAAAAGTATTAAATCATAAATATAATCAACCATAAGAATAATATGAATATTATACATCAAAAATATCCTTAATCTTATATGGAAAATAATTTCAATAAAACACTTGAAATTAATTCTTGAATAAAATATCCTTTCTTATTCCAAAATATTTTCTTTTTCTAAAAACCCCACACAATTTTATAAGAAAAATAATTTATTTTAAAATAAACTTGAAAACATGTAAGATAATCTTCATGGAAATAAGGCGTTATAAAAGTGTAAAAATATATTAATGCGGTATAAGTTGAAAAACATTCTTCTCATACTTTTTTGAAAAAGTCAAAAAAGTACCTCTTATGGAATACGAAAATAAGATTACTTAAAAACCGTGTAGAAAATGTCAAAAATGAGTAAAAATTAATTTAATCACCCATAAGAGAATATCAAACATTTTATAAAAACATTTTTAGAAATGATGGATATGGATGATAAATATACCCCAGTAAATAATTACTTATAATCAATCTCTAATAATAATGAGATTGAGAAATTATCTCATACCGTAGGTCCAATATCCTTTGTATGTATCTAACCCTCTTATATAATGATTTAAATTATTCCATTGTCTTATTCCAGAATCATAGCTGTCATATATGATCATATTATCATTCGTTTGTTAGCAATATTATTTCTCATCCATTGGGAGTTAAATTATTTATTTTCTTACGCATGTTTTGTCAGATAAGTTCCTTTTATTAGGTTATAGTTATATCATTTACATAATGATATTATTATAACATATATCATATTTATTAATTCCATTCATGTATATAATCATGATTTAATGAATATCGTGTAGAATTAATCACATCACATCATGGAGACGGTAGGTCGTACATAGGCACAGGCGACGATATAATTCCCATAATTGTGAAATGGCATGGAATTGGATGGTATATTTGTTTTCACAAAACCAATATCATAATCATATATATTTATTATTTCTATCATTATACACATATAAGTAAAGTGGTGGTGAAAACAGATTACAGCATGGTGTGGAGATGGTAAGTTGTACATACGCTTGGGTGTTGATTTCATTTTTCATAGGATGGATAGATGGTGGAATAAGGTTTTTCCAAAACATAAAAACATCTTAGTGTATATGTGATACTGAATTAATTACTTTATAAAGGAAACAATAAAGTAAAAGGAATTATAAGAAGAAATGATCTTGAGAGAGTCGGTAAAGGAGATTATATCTTCTTGGGAGAGCTCCCCCAAGATCTCCTCTTAAAGGCACTAGAGTAATTATTATGAGAAGACAAGAACCTATAGAATTTGAATAAGGAATTTTAGAAGGGAGTGGGTAGGGGATGGGTGGGATTGAAGGCTCAAATTGAAGTGAATATTTGAAGGAGGAGGTGCCCATTTATAATTGAGGTGATGGGCACTTTTTGGATCTCCAAAAACATTAATTTATAATAAATTAAAACCTTTCCAAAAGCCTCCAAAATATCATAGTTTAGAACATGATATGATATAAGCTTGTAATCTCATCAGCCTATAATTTTTAGGCAAGTTTTTATGTAAATATAACCTTATCAATTCAATTAACCCATAGTTATCCTATTTTAATTTTTACTAAGGTAAAAAAAATTCTATATTAAAATATTGTAATTTCTACTTATTTGATGCCAATTAAACCATAAATGAAAAATTTAGATAATTTTAGACTATAAGATAATTATTTTATATTTTTGATAATATTTTATGGTTTTTAAATAATTTAATAAAGCATTATTTTGAAAAAATATCAATAGTTTCAATTTTGAAACTATTAATTTAATGGATTTTTGAAAAATGTCAAGATAAAATTATATCCTCAAAAAGAATATTTTATTATATCGATAATGGGTCATATTCATATATAAAATTCATTAGAAATATTAATTATCTCAAATTATATTTATTTTTATATTTTTAATAACATTTATGTGATGTTTCCCTTAATAAAACAACTACAACATCAGTTTTTTGTAATTATTTAATACACATATTTGTTGAAAAAAAAATTAAAAATAAAATACTATGATGAAGATAAATATACTATATTTTATAGGAATACTTATAGTAAAATATATCTTCTGTAAAATCTATCATTAAATATGATATACTTATTAAAACATAAATATGAAAACTTTTACATCACTTTAAATAAAATATTACAAGTGTCATAATATTTTCCATATGGATCCAAGTGGTCAATAAATAGACCCTTGGATGACTATGGTCGAGATATACTCTAAAAATAATATTTTTTCAAGTTTTTTGGAATTTTAATGGTTATTAGAATTTTAGAAAAAACTATTTTATTGATTTCCCATCAATTAAAAAAAATTTACATTATCATTGTATAAGAATTTAAGGTAATAAATTAATCTCTAAAAATTATAAATAAATTACCATGATGTAGATAAATTCATTAGAATTATTGAGACTATTTATTATCGAAGTTATCTAATATTTATAAATATATTAAAATTATTCTACTTATAAGAGATAAGAGGGTGACATGTTGTCACTTTCTTTTATTTTAATAATATATATATGTGATTTTTATGGAAAAAAGTCCATTAAATTAGTGAATTAAATTCCTTAAGTGTTGAGAGTATATTTTTATTCATACAACAGGATTTTTTTAGGTTTTAGGGTAATTTTATTTTCTTTATCATATTATTTATTACCCAAATTTACTCAATTTAACTTTAATCATGGTAAATAAAAATTACCAAAGTTACTATTCATAAAATCCATAAAATAAAAGAAGCCTATTTATGAACTTTGGAACCATTGATTACAAATATGGAATCCATTTTTAAAAATTTTAAACACACAAGTTTCAGTAAATAAATTATAATTATTCTCATTGTAAGAATGAAAATCGAGTTTTTTTAAGCTAAAACATTTTAATAGATTGAAATATTTTTACATAAAAATTCACTGTAAAATTAATGCCAATTACCTACATTATATTTAATGATAAAAACAAATTAAATTTATACTTTAAAAAAATTAAATAATATAATTTAACGATATAAATTATATCTATCAAAAAAGTTGTTTTCAATTAAAATTTAGAGTAATTTACTATTCATCAAAACATGAAAGTTATCAGGAAAAATATCAAAAATTCATCCAAAGTAAATTGTTATATCCCATTTCTGAAGAAATTTTTATGTTGTTAAATTGAGCATATAATAGTTTCAAAAACTAGATTTAAAATAGGTTCACCATCAAAAGGCGGAAAAAGTGCATTTTTTGAAAAATATATCTTTTATCTGAAAATGGAATTTTTTATTATATAATGTCTAGAAAACACATAATATTCATTTTAAACATTTTATTAAATATATTAAAAATATATTTCAGTAATCAAATTCATCAGGAGTGATTTTATTATTTTACAAACTCACGTATTTGTATTTAAAAAAAATTTCAGAAGAAAGTTAATATTCTTCATACTTTCCCTTATAATGACTAGGTTATAAGATAACATAATAATATATAGTTTTTCACTTATACTCAATATTATGTGAAATTAATTATATCAAAATAACAAAAAATTGTCTGTAACACAATCTAAGCATAGCGTGGTTTATATCGCAAGATAATACAGTGTTGAGTATTATGAATGTTTATCTTGGTGTAGCATACAACACAAGACATAAATAAATAATAAAAAAAACTCTATCTCTTAAAAATATCGGGGTGTTACATGATTATTATTTCACTAATGATTTAAATAGAATATAATAAGGGTAAATTTAATGATTATATGTGATATAAATGACATAATAATAATATTCCTAAAATATTTATCATTATTTAAAAATAATATATCACAATTCTTACTTACCTTTTCACTCAAAGATGATAACATCTTCCATATATGTGTGGACTACCGCCTTCATGAAGTGATGTGACTCAATTTTCATCACCAAACTACATGGATGATATATATAACTATATAATGTGGTATATATGATATTATGATCATTATATTAAGGAAACATATTACCTACCTCCTTTATATAGTGATCATTGAAAAATGGAAACTTTACACATGCATATATTTAACCTACCGTCTCCATGATCATAACATACTTCATTTCTCAAAAAAAAATTAATTATTGGTCCTAAAATTATAATTGAAGTATGAATATGATAATTATTTCATGATTATTATTCTGGAGATTATAAAACTATATAATATACACATGAACTATATAATTCATGATGAAACCCGCATGAGAAAAGAAGGCAAGTAAAACCCAAAATGATGAAAATAATGAAAAATTATTAATGAATAGGTGATAAGGTGTTATAAAAAGGATTGTATATGATATTATAAATATTAATATGGTTCTATAATAACTTAATAACATGTTTAAAATCGCTATAAAAGATTTCAAATAACACAAAACCAAAAGGAAGTATGAGGTATGGGATTCATCTCAATTTACATTCCATTGATACTTATTTTTTATTATAAAAATCACTTTTCTATGGTTTATATACATACTATTTGAATTTTAATATCAATATTCATCCATTATTTAGGTATTTTATGTTTAAATTTTAATTATCTAATCAAATGGTATTTTAAATGAAAATTACCCTGTGGTAAAAGTTATTGCATAATCTCACTTTATTTTGTGATTATTATCATTCTATTGGAATAATCAATTTATTATAATAATTAATATTGGAAAATAAATTTATATTAAATATTAAAATTGTTATGAAATGGATATGATTATTTCTTAAACATTGTTTCATTTTTTCATATGGTGTTTACTTTGAGAGTAATTTGATTAATTCGGGAAATATTGATAAATTTTTATCTCCTACTCAATACAGATACTTGATGATAAGTAACATTGTTTTTAAATGAAATTGATTATTATATATATGAGTAATTATTTGTAAATACATGAAACTGGTTGGAGACCATTTTTCGAAATCCCCTTGATGCATCAACAGTTTCATGAGTCGAATTAGTTGGCCAAATTAGATTGGATTTTACCTAGTCTGTCTTCAACTGTCTTGTGAAAGGTCTTCACAGTAAAGGTATCATGTTCCTATGAGACATGAAGTATGATAATTGATCATCAAATTCATTCCAAATTAATTTATTATTATCCATGATATTTTCATAATGATATTATATTTGAATGAATTTCATTGTCAATTTATTGATTAAATTACATGTGTTTTTCAGTAATTTACCTTTTCATATTGATTATTTATTATCTAGTTATTTAAGTGGGGTGTTTGTTTATTAAATTACCTTTCAATATTTATTATGATTATTTATTCATGATATCTTCCACTATACTTAACCCTTACTAATCATTTGGTATCACCCTTATTTTTTTTCCTTTCCTCATGTTATGAAGATGAATCCTTTGAATAAGTTATCAAGGATTCAAAGAATTTTATTTTGTAGGTACTAAGTTTAATTTTATAATCCTAATGTATAATGGTCATCATGTATGTATCTGGTTCTTAAAAACTACTAATATGATTAGTTATTTGGTATTAGATTCCTTATATTTATGCCAATGTAATATATAAATCATTGGCTATGGGCTACTAGGGTCGAGGTTATTGCAATTGAGGATAAAATATTCAAGGTAAAGATAAATTTCAGGGTTAATATGATATTTAATATTGAAGAAATTATCGGTAATTTCAATAAAGTGTTATTATATTTTTTAGAACATATATTTTAGAATATAGATAACTGTGGTATTAAAAATTGATTTGGTGATTTAGTGGTTAAAGTTATTTTTTTAATAAGTTCACTATATTTTTAGGAAGAGTATAGGAATTATGAGAAATGGAAATTTTTCAGATATGATGGGAATTTATGTCAAATTAATTTATATTATTTTAGGAATAAATATTTAGTTAACTATTTCAATAAAACATTATTTTTAGAGGTTTTATTTCATGGTGACTCAAGTTATTTTGAGAAAAGATAATTATCCTTTGGAGAATATATGACTAGGGGATACATATTTTTGTTTTGTGACTTTACAAGTAACTAGTTTTGTTCAGAGATAAATGTTATATTGATTTCTGGAAGAATATATGATCAAAAATTACTAATTTTTGGTTGTCGAATTTTATTAGACATGATTTTAATAGTTTTAGGATTTAAATGTCTTTTAAATGTTTTAAGTGGGAATTTTTGTGTTATTATTGAGGTTTTGAAGAATAATTTTTTATTTATTTATATAAAGTTCTATGAATATTTCTTCAGGTATTATCTTAACTTTTAATAACCATTTTGGCTTTTATAAATGTCTAGAGACAAGAGGAATAACCTTTCATCATTTTTAGGACCTTATGATCCATTAAAAGTTAATTTTAGAAATTTAGGCATGAAAAATTGATCATATTTGTTTATAATTTTGAATATGTAAATAATAAAATATGGAAAATAATTGAAAAACACAACTGAGGGAGGATTCTAGACCTATAGAAAAGGAAAGAAATCACGTGAGTATATTTTTTCCTATTATTTATTTTTATTTTAAAAGAATTACTCAAAGAAAGATAGAGAAAGACAAATCTATTGAGTCTTATGTGTAAAATATCACTCAACTATCATGGTATTATTTTTTAAACTGGTTCAAAATTATGATTCATAAAATAATACATGTATGGTTTTAGAAATATTTACTTAATAAATACTAAGTTTTCTAGTAGTGACATCAAAATTACTTATCATGGTAAAATCTACAATTAGATTTGTTAATATTTCATAATTTAATACTTTGGAATGAAAAAATTTAAATTGTGAGGACACTATAGTTTAAAAGGGGGATAATGTAACACCCCAATATTTTAGTATGTATTACTTTAAAAAATATCTTCTTGAATAGATTGTGACATAAAAAACCTTAAACAAACTAAAGTGAATAATACATTAATTTTTTTTGATTGTAGAATATGTTGAAAATACATTATCCTTAAATACCCCCTTTACCTTTTTTTTGAGAAAACCGGATATCATTAATGAAGAATATCAGCAGACGTACAAATGCAAAGCCACGAAGGAAAATTGTCCAGCCATAGTTGGTTGGCCTCAAAGGGGCCTGATGTTGGCAATTGGTGGGATGCATTGTTGCCTTCTCTTTTGGAAAAGGAGAAGGTGTAGAGTGAAGATAATTGGCAGAGCGATAGAATTCTCCTGATAATAAGGCCAAAAGACTGGACTCTGCCATTGTTCTGGTTAATGGCATCGATCATGGTGAGGCAGTCAGATTCAATGCAAATATCAACCCACCCACGTTCCAAAGCCAGCATCAAAGCTGCCAGGATCGCATTAGCCTCAGCCACAACAGGTTCCCAAAAGGCATGATGTGATTCATAATTTGCTGCGATGATTTTCCCCAGATGATTTCGGGCCAGGAGACCGAGGGAGACAAGTCCATCCTTTGGGAGAGACGGGTCCACGTTGATCTTAAGAACACCTTCCATTGGGGGGTTCCAATGAGGGGGGCAGGAGGGGGGGAGCATCAGGCATTTGATGTCCATTGTGGTGATTCCATCACTCGATCCATGAGGTGGCCCGTTCTATCCAGAATTCAGGAGGTTTATACCTGTGGTGGAAAACAACATCGTTACGTCGTACCCAGATGATCCAAGCTGGGGTGCAGTATGACCCTGCCTTAGCTGTTGAGAGAGAGGAGCACCATCGCGCCAGGAGAGCGGGGAGGTCAGAAGCCGTATCCAGTGATGCATCTGGGGTTGGGTCCCATTTATTCCAGATTTCCTTGGCTTCCGGGCAGTGAAAGATGGCATGGAGGGGGGTCTCTGGGATGTTCGGGCAGAACGGGCAGAAAGCGGCATTGGACATATGTCGGTACACGAGAAGGATCATTATTGGGAGGGTGCCCGTGTAGACCTTCCACCAAAAGTGGCGTATTTTTTGGGGTATGTTTAGCTTCAAATCGATTTACATGGTCCCTAGTTCCGGTCGGTTGGGTGGTTTCCAAGAGCTAGCCTGTATCCGGATCTCACCGTGTATTCGCCCGATATGTCATTGCACCAGAAGAGATGGTCAGGGCCTGCGTCAGGGACCTAGAGGATGCTTAGGATAATTATTTGGTCTCTTTCGTTAAACCATTCAAAAATATTATCCACACACCACCCCGTTCCTTGGTCGGAAAGGAGGCTTCTGACAGTGGCGTCTTCAAAGCCTGGTTGTGTGTGGGATGTAGCCCACATACCTACCATATCAATCAGCCATGGGTCAGAACATATGTTAACAGATGAGCCATCCCCAATCCTCCATCCTAGTCATTTTTTCAAGAGATTTTGGGCCCCCCAAATGCTTATCCAAAGGAATCTAGGACGCGGGCCAAGTGAGGAAACCTGGAAGTCCGTGTGGGGAAAGTACTTAGGTCATAATACCCGTGCACAGAGGGATGTTGGACGGTTAATAAGGCGCCATCCTTGCTTGGACAATAGTGCGTTGTTGAAGAGAATAAGATTCTGGAATCCCATCCCTCCCTCAGTCTTGGGGATGCAAAGTTTCTACCATGCCATACAATGGGGTCTGTTTCTTCCATCATTTTACCCCACTAGAAGTTGGCAGTGCGTGTATGAATCTGTTTGATGATGGCCGCCGGGATCTTAAATAGGGACATAACATAGCTTGGGATAGACTGGATGATAGCTTTAATGAGGGTCTCTTTGCCTGCTTTTGAGATTCCTATTGGGGTCCAACCTTGAATTTTCTTCTCAATCATGTCCACAAGAGATGCAAAAATTTCTTTTTTGGACCGGCCAATTATCGTGGGTAGCCCGAGATACTTTTGGTGTCTCTCAACCATATGTATTCCAACTGATGCGTATAGTTCATCTCTCTTAGGGTGAGGTACCCCTGCACTGAAGGAGATTTTTTATTTTCCGTGATTGATTGATTGTCCAGACGCCCTCTCGTACTGGTGGATCGCATGGCTGATCACCTGACATTCATTAATAGTTTCTCTAGAGAAAAAGAGGCAGTCATCGGCGAAAAAAGGTGCGACACTGGTGGACTTACGCGACATACCTTTGCCCCATGAATATTTTTAGCGGATGCAGCCCTGGATAAGAGGTTAGAAAAGACATCAGCCACTAAGATGAATAGAAATGGGGAGAGGGGATCTCCCTGACGTAGGTCGCGGGATGGAAAATATCCTCGAGTGAGCTCCCCATTGACCCGGATTCTGAAAGAGACGGTTGAGATGCATTGCATGATCATATCTGTCCACTTAGTGCAGAAACCCATTTTCAGCATCACAATTTTGAGGAAGTGCCATTGCACTTTATCGTAATCCTTGGTCATATCCAGTTTCTAGGCCATGGTTCCTCTTTTCTCATTGGATCATGTTTTCATAGAGTGAAACACTTCATGGGACACTATTTCATTATCATTTATCAGCCTCTTGGCCACGAAGGCACTCTTGTTTTCCGGGATAATATCAAGAAACCATGGTCGCAGTCGATTAACAAGGATCTTAGAGAAGATCTTGTATGTGACATTGCATAGGCTGATAGGCCTAAAATCAGGGGCCACCTAGGGCTTCTTAATTTTGGGAATGAGGACGAGGACAATTTCATTGATGGCGGAAATACTTATGTTCACGGCCTATATATTCCTTATCATTTTGCATATGTCGGGACCGATGATGTGCGAGTATTGCTTAAAGAACAGGGCGTGGAATCCGTCCGGTCTCGGGGCCTTAGTGGGGTGAATCTGTTTCAGAGCCAGGCTTATCTCTTCATCCGACACATCTTTGGAAAGCTATCGATTGATCTCCTCAGTGATCATTGGTCAGATACATTCTTCCACTTCAGCCGAAATGAAAGGAGTTCCTGAATTGAAGAGGTTCCGGAAGTAACATGTCAAAGGTTCATGAATTCCCTTAGTATCAAAGACTTTTCTTCCATATGATTTTGAGATGCAATTGGTTAAATTTTTCCGGCACCTAACAGATTCTTTCTGGTGAAAATACCAGGTATTGGCATCCCCTTCTAAGATGTGGGTATCTCATGCCCGCATAGCCCAGAAGCTTTCCTTCACGCACAGGGCCGCGTCCATCTCTCTTTGAGTGGCTCCGATCATTTCAAGAGTGCAACTGGATGGGGGTTTCTTGAGTAGGTTGTGAAGTTTCTTTTTGAGGAAATCACAGTGCCTCTCAGGATGGCGGAATTTCTTATTACTCCAAGAACTCAGATCGGATGCGACCTTTTGGAGATTGAGGCCAATATCTTCATGAGTGATATTTCAGCTTGATCTTACAACATCTTCTCATTCCCAGTCCTTTAACCAAAAGCTTTCAAATATGAAGGGTCTACAAGGTTGTTTGATGCGTTCACCTTGAATACAGTCAATAAAAATTGGGCAGTGTTTTGAACAGTTGAGCGTCATGTGGACGATGTGGAACATGCTGAAGAGATTTATCCAATCTGTTGATCCCAGAAATCTATCAAGTCACTTGGTGATGCGTGTGTCATCTGTATTACCTCAGAACCATGTGAAGGGATTACCTGTGTATCCCAAATCGACCAGGTCCGCCCTAGTGACCGCATCCTTGAAATTTTCCATCGAAGCAGTGTGTCGGGAATTTCCGCCTCTTTTTTCTTTATGGAACATAATCTCATTAAAGTCTCCACCGAATAGAATAATAATTGGAATCTCGTGATGAAGTTTGCAGAGGAGATCCCAAGATTTCCCCTTCTCATTGTGGGTCGATCGGCCATAGAATCCCAGAAAGGTCCATGGCAGGGTGTGGTCCGCCGGAACAGTCGCAGCCACGTGGTGCGAGGAGAAAGACAAGATCCTGACGTTGAGATGATCCTTCCATAGGAGATAGAGTCCCCCAGAGTGGCCTTTTCTGGAGACCGGGTGATAGCCTTGGAAGCCGCATTTCTGAGCAATGCTAGTGGTGTCCTTGTTTTCCAAAATGGTTTCGGACAGGAAAACCATATCAGGGCGACTTTGGGCACAATTGTGCTGGATCATGTGAACCGTTCGTGGGTTTCTAAGACCATGACAGTTACAGCATAGGACAATCATTGATCTAGGTGGGGCTGGGTCTCACCCGCCTCCGCCTTTGAGTTCTCAGCACCTGTTATTCCACCCGTCGTTTTTCCTCTCTTTTGGGAGTTCCCCATTGAATGGCATGTTTCAATTTGTCTTTTTTGATCCCTAGGTTTAGAGTCCCCTATTTTACCATCACTTACTTCACGTTGCACCATTTTCTAGGTTCGACGGGTGATTGGGCCTGGTGGTGAAGTTCCAGACTTTCCATCTTGATCCTGTGTTAGGATGTTAACCAAGTTCATTTCTGGGTCAGGTTTGGGATCTGGTGGTTTAGCATGCATCTACATTGACCTCGAGCTTTGTTCTGCAGGATCTTTTGGTGTGTTCCCCGGCTCAATAAGTGTTGAGGCTATGTCCTTTAGGGGGGTGTATACATGCTGTTAATCCTCTTATTGGTTGGGCTCTCTTTAGGGAACTCTGGCGGTCCAAGCCTAATGATCGTTCCCTGTTCGGTTCCCGCCTGACCTATGTGGGCTACCTTAAGACGTTCACGATCCTTTTGATTGAATAAAATATCAATATACAATTTTCAAATAAATAAATTAACACTCATTGGTAATTGATATGAAATATGGTTAAGAACACTTAAAGTTTAAAATGGGTTTTTTTCTATAAAAATAATAATTTTTTATATTTTTTATTTTCATATAAAAAATAAATTTATAAATTTTAGAATTTTAATTTTATTGAATTAAATTTATTCTTGAATTAAATATATCAATATTTTCTTCGGGATGATTTTTAATTTTTTTGAAAAAGTTAATTTTTTGGTAAACAATTAAAATACAATTTTTACAAATACTATAACTTTTATGACATTATAATAATGTATATTTAACTTAAAAAATTCATAAAAACATTGGATCAACTTAATATTTATTTATTTATTATAGTATATAATTTAAAAACAATATTTTTAATTTTTAAACCCATTCTTGACTTTCTAGAACCTAATTTCCATTTTATTTTAATAAAAAACTATTTTTGGATCTTTTCATTTAATAGTGTGGTTGGAAGGTGATTTTTGGTTATTCTTGGTTGTAATGTCAAAAAAATTTATTTTTAATAATAATATAATAATTTCGTGGGAAGAATCACTACTCATGATTATTTTTCTTAAATAAGTATAAATTCGTTTTTACATTTAAAATTATTTTTTTCTTTCTAAAAATTGTTTTTATGGATTTTGTGAAATGATGAATAACTTCAACAAGATCATAGGCTGGGGAGGGGAACCTTCAATTTTTAGTCTAGTTGTACTACTTTTGTCCTTCGAGTATGATTTTTCTTAAGTTCATGATGTCTTTGGCTTTCCCCCCTTCTTCCCTTAAAAGGTGGATTTATAAATAATAATAAAAAATTGAAGGCCTTCGGGATATTGGATGGATATAGTTACCACTCTAAAAGTTTTTTTCCATAATAAAAGGTTAAAAGGTGTAATGAGGGGGTTAAAATAATAGATAAGGATTCAAATATCTATAAAACTTGTCTTAATATAAATGGATGTGTATATTTAGACCTAAATTATCTTATTTTATAAATTTTATTGAATTGGAGTAAATTTTCATCAGAAATAAATTTATTGTATTCAAAAGTTCTTAATATTTACAAGGGTTCCCCTCCTTTCACTTATAAAAGGTCTCATTCTCTCATATTTTCTCAAAAAATAGCACTTTAGATAGAAAAATCACAAAAAAATAAATTCCTAACATTATTAATCATTACCTCGATTTTTTTTCTCACCAAATGACTAATCCTATAATACTTAAGGTGTAGCCCAAATAAATAAATCAAAGGAGGAGGTATAAGTTAAGATCAAATTTATTCGAGTTTATATATTATTCTATCTCATTTAAATATATTCTAACCATTATAATATAATTTAATCAGAATATTTACTATACTTAAATGACATTATGATTATGTAACAAATATTTTCTACCACATTTCTATCCTATGGAAAATGAAATCATCGCTCGTGCATACGTGTAGGCTATCTCCTCCACGAAGTGATGTATTTTATTTTTCATCACCAACTCATATAGACAATTATATAGATGGAATTAATTAAAATATATGATATTAATGAAATGTTTAATATTATTTCAATATAATATATATTTTTATCTTCTTTAAATTCCATCCATTTAAAAATGAAAACGTCTCCCATGAGTACATGTGGACTACTACCTCCATGAATGAATTATTTAATTCTTCATTATCACTTGAATGAATCGTTTTATGAATGAAATGAATAAATAAATATAAAATTTAGAACATTATTACGGTTCTAGGAATATAATTTGGTCATTTATTAATAATATTAAAACTAAATGATCATCGTAATGTTTAACTAACTAAAATGACCTTACCAAGATACTTTGAAGTAATAACCTCTTACCTTTAGTTTTTAAATTTTCTTATTCATATACCTCTTATTTAATGAAATTTATAAATTTTATGAAATTTATAAATTAATAATTTTCAATAGAAGTGATTATTTCACTGTACAATAATATATTATTAGTTATTTTCTTATTATAACATGCTCTTGTTTGGGTCAGTTTTTACTACATACAAGTACGATGTTATCATAATTATTTCATGATTTATTAAAGAAACTTAGATATTGGTAATATTTTTTAATAATTTTTAATTTAAAATCCTTTCAAAATTTTAGAATGATAATATATATATATATGTTTATTTATTAAAAAACTCACCTGTTTCTTCGAAGTTAAATCATCTAAAAATGGAATTATTAATAATTCCATGTGGTTCACCACCATAAGTTCCATAAAATATCCATGTAAATCAAGATCTATGTAATTTAATATTTGATTTTAACGAAGAATTTTTTTCTATGTGGGTAAAAAAATTACAATTGAAGGATATTAAGTAAGATAAATATAAATATAGTTCTGATTTACATATATTATAAGTCTAAATTAATTATATAGGAGGTTGGAATGTGTTTGATTAAGTATAATTCTGAAGTATGGGAATTTTTAACTCAATTTCTATTTATTAGGTTATATAAATTATTCATTGATAATGTTCTACTAATATTACATGTGTTATTAAATATGAAAATTTATGTTGTATTTATAACTTCTTTAATTTTATTTACATTTTTTATGTATAATCGTTTTATTGATGTATTCCTCTTTCAAATGTTATGATAATTTTATGGGTTCTTGGTCTCAATTTCAAAATCCTTAACACATGTTTCATATTGTTCACAATGCTTTATTTTATATGGTAAACATACTTCCATAGGAATATATTAAGAAAAATTATTTAATATAAATTATGGGGTTTAGAAAAATATTTTTGATTCCTTCATTCAATGTCTTTTTGAATAATTCATTACAAAAGTTATATGGGTTTCTCAATGAAAACTTCCTTCTTTGAGACATGTTTTGATTGATGCACCTATATTCATTTATATGTTGTATGTACTTTCAATTTAAAATATAATATAATGAATCTCTTTATAATAATGGTATTTTAAATTCCTTCTCATTTTATTTATTTCAATTTTTTTTAAAAGTCTTAATGGATTTTTCGTTAAAACCTTATTTTAAATATATTTAACTCTCTCTCTATCTTCCATATCCATGTTATCTGAATCTTTTTATGGAAGTTTTTTATATATAATTAAATTTTTTATTAAGGTCATTTACAATGACCCAAATGTTTCTTACATGACTATTACATCATTTTTGCGATAAACAACATAATGGTGATACAAATTCAGTATCCAAAGGTTTAGTGTCTTGGTCAAATTAGTCTCATATATCAATTGTACATAATAAAACTTAAAAATTATTTTATTTTTTTATCATTTATAATTATGAATCTCTCATGACCTCCATAGTATATTTATTCACCTGAGGATATACATCAATGAAAGGAGTGATCTAAAATCTCAATAAGGGGAAGAATAAGGGACATGAATCAAGAGTACATGGGTGAGAATAATCAACATCATCATGTTATAAGAATATTATCATTATAGAAATCATGATGGAAACATTTTATAAAGGAATGAAATATGGAATATGCATAAAAATGAAACATCATTTCATAGTGGTCAAATACCACACATAATTGTGAACAAAGATAGCATCATGTTCAAACATAACATAAATTAATCATCATGTCATAATGGTAAAATAATACACATATTTGGGAAGAAAGCTAGAATCATGTTCAAACATAACATATGTGCATAAAACACAACATCATCATTTTGAAATATTATAGAGTCATCTTAACACATAATACACATAATATCATGAGATACATAACATTAAATAATTAATTAGAGAGATGTAAAATTTATATCCCACCCATCACATCCTAAATTCTCATAATCATGCATTCCACATAAAATGTATAACAATAATATTCATGAAATAACCTATGGAAAGGGATGATTTTTATAAAATATTTCACATCTAATACATCATGAAATGAAATTTAGAATTCCCAAATGAATAAGGGATATCATACATTATCATAAAATTTAATTTTATTCATTTAAATTATAGACAACTCAAGAGGATTCAAGAGATGTTTTGGAAATTAAATAATTTTTTATAAAACATTGTAAATGTATTAGAAAACATTTTAGAATAGTAGAAACATGCATATACCCAAAAGGAAAGATAAATAATATTTAAAGGACAAGTTTTTGATATTATTGTAACATTAATAATAAAATAACTGTGAATTAGGTGATGATCCAAAATAAATAGATTGGGTTTGAGAATCCCATAACCTTAAATCTTGTTTATTTCATCACTTTTACACCTCCTGAATAATAAACATAGATTTATTAAATCACTAAAATAGAAGATGATTATTTCCATTTTTTCTGTATTTATAAATTTTAATCATAGGATTATATTTCTTAATTCCCTCAGTTAAATGGAAAACATTTTGATATCAATTTTTCTTAAAAAAAATTATGTTTGCTTCGATTTAGCAGTTTTTCAAGGTAATTTATAAATTATTTGAATTAATTAAATAAGAATAAAATACATATATTTAAACTTTTATATATTATAATTAATTTATTATAACCTTCCATAAGCTTGGTGATAAAGAAAAAAAGTTTGAAAATTCTTTTTTGGTGGTTAATAGACCCTTATCGGTAATGTTGTGCAAAAGAGAACAATGAGAGGTATAAAATATAAATACTACAAAAATATAATTTTTACCATAGTTTAAGATTATTAATATAATTTTAAAATACTAACTAATTAATCTTATATGTTTTTTTGAATGAAATTGAGAAAAAAATAGAAAAGAGTGGGGAAATGAGAGAATAGTTGATAAAAACTTACTCTTTTCTCGATATTGCATCTCTTGTACAGGACTGGAATTCCTTAATGAAGGGAGTTGGTTTACTACAGAATATCTCTAAGGTTTATAACAGCTTAAGAGAGAATATTTGGGTAGATATTAGTCTTTTTACTTGAGGGAGGATTTTTTTTCCAAGGGGACGAAGATGAGTTATTTATATTTGAGGAGAGGGGTATTTTTAGAATAAAATATTAAATAAAAAACTATATTAAAGGTAAACCTTGTAATAGTGATATTTTTAACATAATGAATCATAAATCCATAAAATATAAAGGTTTTAGGACATTAAATCCCTTTATAATTATAATTCAATAGTTAATTAAAAAGGAAAGTGGGAAATGATAAAAATATATTTTTTAGAATACTTTGGACTTTAGACATTGAAACGTAATTTTTAAGCCTAGAAATCATGTTTATTATATTTTAATAAATAATTTATGAAATTAAATATTATTTGGTCAAGACTGAAGTTATATAAATTATTATATTCTTATTAAACCATGAATGATTTAATTCAATATATACTAATTATAGAAAAAACAAGATTTTTTACTATTTACCTAAAAATTGAAGTATTTCAGAAAATTACCAAAAAGTAAACCTTAGAAATTTTTGATGTGATGATTTTAAAAATGAAATTAATTTTACCAAAATAATTTTCTATCATATATTATTTTAATTTTTAATATTAAAATTTGGGTTTTTATGAAATACCTTAAAATACAGTTTATTAAAAATATGCTTATATTTAATTTGAGTTTTTAATATTGATACTTATTTTAAGGAATTATAATATTTAAATTTACATAAATTACTCATGATAAATATTATTTATATTAAATTTCATTATTTTTAGGTCAAATTATTATTCCAACAGTTAGGTTACTATTCCCTACAGTCAAATTACTATTCCTAAAAGTCACATTACCATTACAATGGTCAAAATTATGTTACATTGGGCATATTACATGATATAAATACTACTGCATTCCTTATTTAAATATTCACTACAATTCAACCCAGGGTTCTGTATTTTTATTTTCTATATTTTTCATTGGTTTACAAATAGTTTGTTTGTTTTCCATAGTGTTATTCATGGAATCAGTGATTCTAGTAGATTGGGGTGATACATATTTTTCCATTATAGATTTTATATTTTATAATTTGAATCGCCTTTTAATATTTATAATTTTAATGGGTTTAATTTCTAACTAATGTAACAATTTTCATTAATGAAATAAAGCATTGTTGGTTTCTCTATATATTGTATGTGCATAATACATATATAGTATAATATAAACACATTTATTTATGAAATAATTATCATTTAAAATGTATGTGTCATTACATACTTCCCCTATTTAAAAATATCATCCCTGAAATTTTAACTCATATTCTTAGTTTAGAATTTGTGAGGGTATGTCTATTTCATTTTCTCTTCTAGTTCCCACATTTCCACTTTAAATTTATGGTTTTATCATAAAAATTTGAAAATGTGAGTTGTATTATTTTATAGAAGATAGTTTCTATGGTAAAAGATCTTCACTAGATGATCCTCATACAAGAGTTCATTCTCCAGTTGTATGACCTAAAATTTTATTACTTGTGAGGGATTACGTATGCACTTATTTAATAGAGATACATGGAATGAATCATGAACTTGATCCATATTTGGTGGAAGTGCAAGTCAATAAGACACTATTACTATGTGATCAAGGATCTAAAATGGGCCAATGTACTTTGGGAAAAGCTTATATTTCTGTCTAAATGACATGAATCTCTTCCATGGTGATATTCGAAGGAAAAAATTTGTCTTCAACTTCAAACTCCATGTCCCTTTGACATTTTTCAGTATAAATCTGATGAAAATTTTGAGAAGATTTTATATTTTTCGGATGGATTAAACCTTATTTGTAATCTCTTACACAATATCAGGTCCAAGTAACTTTCATTTTCTAACCTCATCTAAAAATAATGTGTTCTTCATTGCTTCCCATTCAGATCTCCTTATGGATCTATTTGAATACTTAATTGGAATTTGTTATTATATGAGTACTAAAATAATGGGATATTTCACATCATCCTTTCAATTCCATTGATAAGTCTCTCAAAGTGTCCTCAAGTGTTTTAATAGTCCATTAATATTAGTCATCGGTTTGGGGATGATAAGCCATGCGGAAATTCAATTTAGCATTCATAGAATGTACAATATGTCTCCAAAATTTAGAAGTGAACCTGGGATCATGATTAGAGATTATTGATAGTGGTGCCCCATGTATCCTCCCCACTTAATTTATGTACATCTTAGAATTTTTTTTCTATGAGAAATCTTTCTAAATAGCAATGAAGTGGGTAGTCTTCGTGAGCCAATCCCCCATAACCCATATCATATTGTTTCTTTTAGATATCTTCAAAAGACTAGTGAAAATTTCCACTGTGATGTTCTCCCATTTCCACTTAGGCATAGTAAATGGTTTCATTATCCCCTTAAACTTCTATTACTCTAATTAAACTTTATGATATACTGATCACATTGAGGTGTCCTCAGTGATCTCTTTCTTCATGTTATCCCACCAGAAGTTCTCTTAGAGATCACTGTATATCTTGGTGATTTCATGATGGATGAAAAAAATAAGATCTATGTGCATTATACAATATATCATTCTTTATCTTAGGTGATGAAGGAACAAAAATATTAGTTCCAAACCAAATCACACCATCATCATTGATATATAAATCACAAATATTCCCTTACTTTTCTACTTTCACCCTCTTTTGAAGCTCCTGATCATCCATTTATGCTTCTTTGATCTTTTATTATATATATAGCTTGGAAATAAGTTGGGAAAGGTAGGATGTTTCCAAATTGTTATTATTTATGGATCCATCCTTTATATATCCATAAAGATAGGGTCTTTATCAATTCGCATCATGGATATAGTAGCAAGTTATTTTTTGTTATGAGAATCATCAATCATGTTCACCTTTTATGGATGGTAGTGAATAGAGAAATAACATTCCTTGATCAAGTCTAACCATATTAACAAATTCATGTTGACATCCTTCTATGTGAATATATAATTTATACTCTTTTGATCGATATATATATATATCACTTTTATCTATATAGGTTGTGCTGCCAAATATTCAAGGTGAAGATCACATATTCCAACTAAAGATCATGTTCTAGGTAGTTCTGCTCATGGTTATTTAGTTTTCATGAGGAATAGGCAATCAATTTTTCATTATACATGAGTACAAAACCCAAGGCATTATTCGAACCATCGTTATATATCACAAAACCTTATCCACTTGATGGTAGTTTGAGTACATATTTAATGATTATCCTCTTCCATATCTCCTTAAATATTTCATCACATTCCTATATCTAGATATACTTTACCCTTTTCCATGATAAATTAGTTATTGGGATTGTAATTCATGATACATTTCCCACAAAACATTGGTAGTACCCTAAAAATATGGGTCTATGAAATTATTTAATTGAATTTGTCTTTGAAGGGTCTACATAAATTCCCTCACATGTGATCATGTGAGACAATAATGTCAATTTATATATCCAAAATTACCACATACTAAACATAGCTTACATTTTATCCTTCATTAATGTCACCAACATAATCATTAGATTCTCCACATGACCCTGCTTTCTATTAGAGTAAATGATATTATCATCGATAAATTTTTTAAGGTATTCTATAAAGACTATAATCATCAAATCCATGAATATTAAAGGGGAATTATAAATTCATAAGGGAACCACTATAAACTCATAGTGTCAATACCTTGTATAGACAGTATTATTCTAAATATCTTCCTTCTACACCTTCAATTGATGATATCAAGAACAAAGATCCACCATTGATAAGTATTGAGCTCCTCATAGTTGATAGCACAAGTCATCAATCATTGGCAGGAGATACTTTTTTCATTATGGTGATCTTGTTGGGATTCTAAAAATATATAAACATCCATATTGATCTTTCATTTCTCTTTACAAAGTGCACTGGTCCACCCCAAGGTGATCCAATAGGGCTTATAAACCCTTTTTCCAAATGCTCTTGCAGCTACTTCTTTAACTCCCCGGGTTCAATTGGGGAAATCCTATAGGGGAATTTAGAGATAGGATTGTATCTACGTATAATATATATTAAGAACTATACCTCATGATTTTGGAGGAATTTTGGAAACTCTTTGTGAAATACATTAGTGTATTCCCTAACAATGGGAATTTACTCAAGGTTGATGATTTCCTTCGACTCAACCATTTGGCCATGATATGATTCTTCACAAGGTATCATCACCCACACCATCTAGGGATAATCCAAATGAGATTCGTGATCTTCCTTGAATTTATACAATAGCATTGGATTGTTTAGAATATAAAAATAGATTTATTTTTCCTAAAAGATAAGGTATTATCTATATAATGAGATCTAATCCATTCCTAGTATAGTGTCAAATTAACTAAGGTGGTGATTATAATATTAATTAGAATATTCTTCCCAAATTCGCTAATAGGATAAGATTCTAACACTTGGTTTGTAATGACCACACCACTAGGTGTTTTTATAGATATATCTATGTCAAGTTATTATGGATTCAATTCAATAGTTTTAAAAAAACTTGTAGGATATAATGGAATTTGTAGCAACAACATCAAATAAAACTTTTTCCATTATTGATTGAATTGGAAGTGTACCTTACATGAATTAATTTTCATGCTCCAATTTATCAGTAGTTATGGAAAAAAATTCCCTTTATACTTAATATTTGGGGGTTGCTGATGCTGATTACCCTCAAGGAACCATAGTTTAGTGTACTGGATTTCATAGTGCCCTTAATCCCGATATTTTAAGTATTTAACCATGCGTGGTGCATTAGGAGATGTCTTCATTTCCTACAACTTATTTTTTAGTTAATTTATGTATATTCGACATTCATGAGATTGGTGGCCTTATCTCCCATACTTAAAACATTTCCCCATTCTATTGAGGCAATTCCCATGAATTCTATTCCCACATTTTTGACATGTTGGTGGTTGTATCCTCATTACTCATTTTTCATTTCACCCACAAGATTATAAATATATTTTTCTCTTCTTATATCAATAACCATGATACCACCATTCATTAAACTCCATATATACTTTTAGAACACATCGAACAACTTCCTCATTACTCCCAAAGTCTCAAATAGTTATAGAATTTTGAAGGTGTGATTTTAAACCACTAAAGAAACTATCTATTCTTATATCATTATTGATAAAAAACTAGTGGTGTATCTTGCAAGCCTTGTAAAATTTTCCAAATAAGCCATGATAGATTCACCTTCCTTTTTCTTAAGATCTAGGAATTATCTATTCATATTTTTTAATGCTTTTAGGGGAAATATTGTTAATGAATTACTTCTTAAATTTTTCCCATTCCATTTCTTCAATTTTATCATTCATATTTATATTCATTATAAATTCCCACCATTGATTAAACTATCTATAAAATTGATAAATATCTAGAGTGATATTCTTATTCTTAGAATAGTTGAGTACAAAAAGATCTTCACCATTGAATTAACTCATTGTTCCACAAAATGTGGATTAAAAGATCCAATAAACATCGGTGGTCATTTCCACATAAATGACTCAATAGCTAGTTTCTCATTCTGGGGAGAAGGAGGAAGTTCTATATGGTTTATGTAATTATTCATATCCCGAGATAGCTAGTTAATTATTTCCAAGAAATGTTGAACTCCATATCCCATCAGAGTGTGAGTATTGTTCAGAAAATAATTGTATTTTCCCTAACACTGGTTGTTAGTCAGGTTTCTCCTAGCTCCCATCATTTTCTAAAATAGGAAAGGGTTGAAAAAAACATAGGTAAAAAGTCATGAGTAAATAATTTATTTATATTTGAAATTCATGTCTAAAATAAAATCTTATTGAATCCATTTTTAGCCTTCTAATAAAATAATGCTTCGAGGATGTTTAACCATACTTATACTTATCCAAAGGTTTTTCATAAATATTCTCTAATCCTAATTCTAAAATTAACTGAATCCTAGTTTTGATAACAAATATATAGACCTGAATTTTTATTACATGGACATTACATCATTTTTATGATAAAAAATATTATAGTGATACAAATCCTAAACCTAATGGTTTAGTGTATTGGGAAAACTAGGATAATACATCAATTGTACATAATAAAATATAAAAAATATTTAAATTATTATTCTGTATCCTTCTAAATATCTCATGATATCCTTAGTACATGTAGTCACATAAAGATATAAATCAAAGAAAGGAGTGAGCTAAAATCCCACTAAAGGGAGGAATAAGGGATATGATTCTGTAATACATGGGTGAGAATAATCAACATAATCATGTTATAATCATTGCATCATCATCAACATCATGAGGGAAAAAATTGATAAATTAATTTAACGTGGAATATAAATAAAAATGAAACATAATTTCATAGGGGTCAAATACCACTCATAGTTGTGAATAAAGCTATAATCATGTTCACACATAACATACGTACATAAATCGAAACATCATCATTATGAAAAAAAATATAGCATTATATTTACACATAATAAACATACTCTCATGAGATAAATCACATTACCCAATTAATTTTAGGGTAATATAATCTTAGGCCCACATATCATATCCTAAATAATCAAAATCATGTATGCCACATATAATGAATAATAATCATAGTCATGAAATAACCCATGTAATTGAATGGGTTCTGAAAAATATTTCACATATCACACATCATAAAATGAAATATAAGATTCCACAATGAATAAGGGAGATTATACTTAGGCATATAAGGTAATTTTATTCTTTTAAAGGATAAACAACTCAAGAGGATTTAAAAGATGTTTTTTTGGAAATTGATGTATTTTTACAAAAAACATTGTAAATGGATTAAAAACATTTTAGAAGGGTAGAAACATGTATATCCATGATATAAAAGAGGAATAATGTTTAAAAGACATAATTTAGATATTATAGGAACATCCATACTCTAATCAATGTAAAATAGTAAATGACCCACAAGAAATAGTTTGAGTGTGAGAATCCCCTTACCTTAAATCCTTCTTTATTTCGTCACTTTTATGCCTCTTGAATAATAAAATTATGTTTATTAAAACATTGAACCAGAATTTAATTATTTAATTTTTTTCACTATTTATAAATTATAATCATTGTATTATATTTCTTAATTCCCCCAGTTAAATAGAAAAGGTTTTGATATATATTTTCCTTAAAATTTCCCATTTACTTCGATTTCATATTTTCTATTCAATGTCATTTATACATTACTAAAATTAAATATATAATCTTCAAATACATATATTTAAACTTGTATATATCATTAATAATTTATTATTACCATATATTATGTTCTTGATAAGAAAATAAGTTGGAAACATCCTCATTGGTGGTTAACCAGTTGTTATCAGGAATATTTTCCAAAGGAGGAGAAAGAGAGGTATAAAATATAAATAATTCAAAAATATAATTTATAAAGTAGGATAAAATAATTAATATAATATTTAAATACTTCCTAATTAATATTATAATATTTTTTTAAATCATTTGGGAAAAAAGATAAGAGAGTATGAAAATGAGATAAGAGTTGATAAAAAACGTACTCCTTTCTCAGGGTTACTTCTCTTGTATGACATTAGAATTCTTGGATAAATGAAGTTAGTTTACTCTAAAACATCTCTAGGGTTTATAAGGGATTAAGAGATAATATTTTGTTAGATATTGGGATTTGGTAAGTGAGGGAGGAGTGGTTTTCCATGGGGAAGGAGAGGGGTTATTTATACTTGAGGAGAGCGGAGTTTTTAAAATAAAATATAAAATAAAATACTATATTAAAGGTAAACCTTGTAATAATGATATTTTTAACATAATGAATCATAAATAAAAAAATATAACAATTTTTATAATTTAATTCCCTTTTTTAATTAAATACTTTTTTAAATTGGAAAGTCGAAAAATGAGAAAATGGTTTTTTATAAAGGAATAATTTTGACTTTAGACAATGGAAAGTAATTTTCATGTTTTTAAATCATATTTATTCTATTAGAATGAATCATTTATCAAATTAAATATTTTTTGTTCAATCCAAATGTTCTATAAATTATTAGGTCATTCTTATGTCATGAATGATGTAATTCAAGACCCACTAGTTATGAAAAACTATTTTTTACTATTCACATACAAAAAGAAGTATTTTAGAAAATTGCCAAAAAAATAACCCTTGGAAAACTTTGATAAGATGATTTAAAAAATGAAATTAATTTTATCAAAATAATTTTCTAACATAGATTATTTTAAATTTTAATATAAAAATTATAATTTTTATGAAATACCATACAATATAGTTTATTAAAAACATACTTATATTTTTTTGTGTTTTCAGTAATGATATTTATTTTATAGAATTATAATATTTATATTTACTTTAATTACTAATGATAAATATTATTTATATTAAATTTCATTATTTTCAGGTCAAATTACTATTCCAACTTCCAAGTTTCTATTCCCAATGATCACATTACTATTCCAATGATCACATAACTATTAAAATTTTCATATTACCCCTATAAATACTACTACATTCCATAATTAAATATTCATTATAATTCCTCCCAAGGTTCTATAGTTTCATTTTATATAATTTTAATTAGTTTAATAATATTCTGTTTCTCTTCCATAATGTTGTTTATGGGAGATATTATTCTAGTAGATTGGGGTGATCTATATTTTTCCATTGTAGTTTTTCTATTTTATATTTCCCATTGTAATATTTCGAATTTTAATTGGTTTAATTAATGACTAATGTAATGATTTTCATTAATGAAATAAAGTGTTGTTTGTTTCTCATTGTGTTTTATGTGTAAAATACTTATATAATATAATATAACAAACCTTTATTTAGGAAACAACTAGTACATCGCATGTGCATACACACAACTTCATAAATGAAATATGAACTACAAAATGCATTAGAAAAATGAGAAGTGATAAATGGAGAATAATAAATATTGTATTGAAATTATAAATCTATTCATAGAAACGAAGTATGAAAATATAATATCTACATACCTGAAATATGAAAACATTGAAACATAAGAATGATAAGAGAAGATTATATTCGAAACATACATCAGTTGTCACTTTCATGTCACCTTTGAAAAATAACTATGGAATATTATTTAACCATGATAAGAGAACATAAATACACTTTAAGTACCAGATACATTTTTGATAACAAATACAAGAACCATTATTTTCAACAACAGTTGTTGTGCAGATCATATTACAATTCATGTCATCAAAATGTGTAGTCAACATCCTCCCAGTACTACCATGTATCATTGATGTAGAGTAGTAGTTTATCTTGTTTTTTGACAGTTATATTGATCCCTACAATATATAATTAGAAATTAATGTGAGTAAATGAGACATATTAATATGAAAAAAAAATTGGGTAATGTAGTGATGTGAAACCAAAAAATTATTAATATGAAAAGGAAAAATTAGTACTATTTCAAATAAAAGATAAATCAGTACAAATTGAAAAAGAACAGTTGTTATTCTGGCAGTCTATCACCCCCCCCCCAATTTTTTCAGAAGCTCCTCTAACACCCTACCCAGCTCTACCCCTCCCCTACCCTTGTCTCCCACCCAATACCAGCAGACCCCCTCCCACCTCTACCTCCCCCTTGCCCAGCCAATTCCCCCTAGACAAACTGTTACATTTGCATTCGCCTCCCCCCTGCCCAAACTCTTCCCTGGGAAGCCCTCTCCTACCTGCCCAGTCCCTCCCCTCTGATCCCCTGCCCAGCCGCTTCCCCCACCACCCTCCCTGGCCAAAGTCTTCCCCCAGCAGCCCCCTCCCCCTGCCCCCATCCTCCCCTCCCCTCCCCTCACCTCCAACCTTCCCAGTCCCTCCCCTCCATTCCACTGCCCAGCCACTTTCCCCACCACCTCCCCTGACCATAGTATTCCCCCAGCAGCCCCCTCCCCCTACCCTCCCCTTCCCTCCCCTCCCCTCCCCTCCAACCTACCCAGACCATCCCCTCCATTCCCCTCCCCACTAACTAGAATGTCCCCCAAGTCATTCCTCCCCCCCCCCCCTCATCATCCCTTCCCTTTGCAGCCCCTCCTGTCACCCCCTCCACCCTACCCAGGTTATTTGAAATAATAGATAAATCAGTACAAATTGAAAAAGAACAGTGGTTATTCTGGCAGCTTGTCACCCCCCCCCCCCATTTTTTCAAAAGCTCCTCTAACCGCACCCCCTACCCAGCTCTACCCCTCCCCTCCCCCTGTCTCCCCTGTATCCCACCCAATACCAAAAGACCCCCTCCCACATCTTCCTCTCCCCTGCCAAACCAATTCCCCCCAGCCAAACTATTACGTTTGCAGCCCCCTCCACCCTATCCAAACAGTTCCCTGGGCAGCCCCCTTCTACCTGCCCAGTCCCTCCCCTCTGATCCCCTGCCCAGCCGCTTACCCCACCACCCCCTCCCCCCTGGCCAAAGTCTTCCCCCTGACCTCATCCTCCCCTCTCCTCCCCTCCCCTCCCCTCCAACATGCCCAGTCCCTCCCCTCTATTCCACTGCCCAGCCGCTTCCCCCACCACCTCCCCTGGCCATAGTATTCTCCCAGCAGCCCCCTCCCCCCTGCCCTCCCCTCCTCTCCCCTCCACTCCCCTCCAACCTGCCCAGCCCATCCCCTCTATTCCCCTTCCCACTAACCAGAATGTCCCCTGAGCCATTCCTCCATCCCCCCCATCCTCATCCCTTCCCTTTGCAGCCCCTCGTGTCACCCCCTCCACCCTGCCCAGGTTGTCACCCCCCCCCCAAATTCCCATCACCTCCTCCTACCCCCTCCCCAGCTCCACCCCCCCCCCTCCCCAGAACCTTCCCCCACCACTCCCCCCCCTACCCAACCTCTTTCCCCCCCAGGCCCCTCCCCCCTGCCCTCATTTTCCCCTCTCCTCCCCTCCCTTATTCTCCAACCTACCCAGACCATTTATATTTATATGTAAAACAAAATGGAAACCATATATTGTAGCACAGAGTACTAAATTGTTTATAATTCTTTACCTTTTAATAATAATAACACACTACAATACCTTATTTCAAATTATGAAATATGCATAAGATAAAATCAGTAATAAACTCACATGATATGTTTTTTTAGTCAAACAATCAAGTTGTTTGACAACCAATATTCATGTCTTGTGTAATGTAATTCATATAGACCATCCAATGAGACAATAAAAACGTAATGCATAACATTACACAAGAACACACATCCAATATACGTATAGAGTTCCTTGAATAACACCCCACCCCATGTTGCTATCGAACATGCACACAAAAGTTAAAATTAGAGAATCCTAAAATTAATTAATAAGTGAACATATTTCACTATCAATGATCAAAAAACCTATATATATTAAGCAGAAACTTAATTAAAATACATTACACAGGCTCGTCCCCCCTGCCCAGGTCCACCCCCACCAGGACCATCCCCCCCTCCAACTCCTCATCCCTCTTGCCCATCACCGCCCCCCACCCATGCCCATCCCCTCCTGTCTACACCCCCTGCCCAACCCCTTGCCTCCCCTCCCCCCTTAAAATCATCTGTTATCACTGCATCCCATCACCTCCCCCTTCCAACTCACCCCCCTCTTGCCCAGCACCAACCCAACCAGGCCCCACATCCCTACCCAGCCCCTTTCCCACCAGGCCCCCCTCCTTGCCCATCCCCTACCCCCACACATGCCCAGCCCCTTCCCTCCACCCCCAGCCCAACCCCTTTCCTCCCCTCCCCCCTTAGAAGCCTCTATTTCCATTGTATCCCAGCACCTCCCCCTTCCAACTCAACCCCCTCCTGCCCAGCACCAACCGAACCAGGCCCCTCCTCCCTTCCCATCCCCTTTACCACCAGCCCCCACCAGCCCCCCTGCCCTGCCCCTCCACCCACCCATGCCTAGCCCCTCCCCTCCTCCCCCCTTCCCAAACCCTTTCCTCCCCTCCCCCCTAGCAGCATATACTTCCACTGCATCCCAACACCTTCCCCTTCCAACTAACCCCCCTCCTGCCCAGCACCAACCCAACCAGGCCCCTCCTCCCTACCCAGCCCCTTTCCCACCAGCCCCCCTTCCCTGCCCCTTCTCCCACCAGCACTAAAATATATAAATTTACAGTTGATTGTAATACAGGAAGAATAAAATAACTCACATGACAGAAAAGAAATTAGAAGATACAATCACCTGAATTCGTATTACCTTTCATATATGAAGAACATATCAGTTATTCTTTTCTGCCTTGTCTTTTAATTTATCCTTCATTAGGATTGCCATATTTTTTTCCTGAATTTGACCACCAACACATACAGGTGGGATATTTTGAGATTGATCAATAACATCTTCATTAAGAAATTCAGTCAGTAGGTTTTTCTGCATATAGAACATAGTTAAAAGTAGCATTAGATGTAGGAGCAATTACAATGTAAGAATAAAATAAAGGCTTGCAACGAAAATTTAAAAAGGGGGAAAAATATATATATACCTGAATAGAGGATGATACCGTAGATGTTGTTTCAAATATAGGGTCAGTATTTTCACTAAGTTGAAATGATTTAACATTTTGATGTTCCTATCATAGAACAATAAAGCATTAATCTGGTTGCATGTTATTTACACGCGTGGAAGTAAAAATGATGATAATGGATTATATTGTACCTGAATATGTTCATGAACAGTACTTACATTTGTACAACCACTGCTTTGACGATGTTGTATATAATCAATAACAGAAATAACTATTTTCAATCTATCCATTTTAATGAAAATAGGAATATATAGTATAATCTACCTGAAATTATGTGAAGTTATCATTGAACTTGGTGATGTAGTTTTCGTTGTCAGTAATTAATATTACCTTGTATGAGTTTTGTTCTGCTGAACAGTGACGATTTTGAATATTATAATTTGACACTTCAATTGACAGGAGAACCTCTTTTGATTTGAAAATATTCAATTCAGAAGGAAAACCGTACTCATCATATGCCTTATTTAAGAAGAAATACTAAATGTTAGATTAATTGAAGTGAACATATTTTGTTATCATGATATTTTATTATCTAGTAGTACCTAAATAAATAAACTTGCAGCTCTGAAGTAGTTTTTCTCAGAAATTGCATTACTTGTTTATCAAATAGGACAACTGATAAAGAGTCTGTGGAATCACTCACAAGCAGCTGCACTCTAAATATGTTGATTTATAAATATGATTACAAAGGGATTTAGGATAAGTAAAATTAATTACTAATGATATATAAAATAATTAATAAACTATTAAGAAAAATAATAAATAAGAACCTGGTAATGGTGCAAGTTACAGATATCTTGCAGTTGTTGCACCAAATTTTTCCGTCAACATTATGCACTTTTTTCATGCAAGAATTGCATGAATCATAGAACCAATTGTGAGTTGTTTGAATTTTTTTTATGGTCACGGAAATCAAGCACTTTGTAGTTTGTCCAACATTGACATTAGTGTAGATAATGACATAGTACAGTACTATACTAGTACAACCATATTTTTAAAGTGCATAAATTAAATTGTAAATTTGTCGTATAATACATACCTGATCAAAATTCTTGAATTCAGAAATGTTTTTTTTATTTTCCCAATATAGTAATGGTGTAGAGGAAGAAGATGGGTTTTTTGGGGCTGGACTTTGATACTCCAATGCCATTATAAACATACATCTAAATATTGAAACATCCCAGTCAAATGTCAAACATAATATGTACATCTATCATATAGTAAACATTGGACAATATATACAAAAATCACAATTAAATCAAGTATCCAGAGCACCTTTTTCGAAATGATTCAACATCTTCAATATCAGGATTGAAAAGGATTTTTGTCACATTAATGGCATTTATAAGTATAAGAGATTCTGAAAGTAATTTTAAAATGAATTCAGTTAGAGTAGTGGTTTAAAACTTTTTAAAGCATTGAATAAACGAAAGGGAAATATGGCATTGGGTTATTAGAGAGCATACTATTCAATTTCTTAACTCTGAAAAGTTTCAATATTAAAATATTTTAAGACCCGAAATTTTCTTCCAAGTAAGATGACATCTAATTAGCATACTCACCCCATAAATTTCATTTAAGTTTTAACCCTCTATTGAAAAATATGCACCGAATAATGTTAAATTTAAACAGTGGTTCAAAGAAAATGAAAGGTTGTAATGACTAACCTATCATCCAGTAAGACAAGTTTCATCTTGAAATTGGAATAACCCAATGCTTCAAGAGGATGTGAGTAATGTAAATATACAATAATTTCTAAAATAGATCAAAAAGAATAAATGGTTGTGAATTGTAAGGTAAAAAAAGTTGAAACTAATCCATACAATTATATATTGAACAACAGAGATACTTTAGAAACATTCACAAACTGTTAAAAAAATGTCAATAAATGTTTACCTATTAAATGATGCTCTGGAATCCTTTTCTGAATTAAGTCTTCAAAGGAAGTAAAATCGAAAAAGAAATTTGGTAGCGGTGCATCACATGGCTGGACATGTGTTGTTGATGTGAAAAGTAATCAACATGCATGTCTAGTTCCTAAGTAGGTACCTTTATTAGCAGCTATCTGCAAGTTCTATATGAAATAGAACATCCCTTCACGCAATATATTTTTGAACTTAGACAGAATTTGATGCCCTATAACAGTACAGTGTATCTTTTCTTTCTGCAGAAATCAATATCTAAGAATCTCAAATTATGAAACATGTTTTAATAAAGTTGAAAAATATGTGGTATAATTTCAATAAAAGGAGAAATAAAATAGAATAAAGATAATATGTAATATAATTTAGTTCTGAATTCACTTGTAAATCTCCAAAAATCATATCAATCGCGACAACATCACTGGAGTACCTGGATGATGTGTTGCACCACAAATTCAAAATACGCACTTGTATCTCCAATGTCTCATCGGTATCAGGTGTGATATCATTCAAAGGGGAAATTTATTGTGACATATTCGAAAAATTCTGCTGTTTTAATTTCAGTACGAACATATCATAATCAGAAACATTGAATTTCATAAAATCAGACATAAATAAGCTGAGCAAAACCAAACATTCACAATTTAACATATAATTTGACATATACCTATCACAATCTATGAAATATTTCTTTGTAGACAATATTTTGTGTTGATTCACGAGATGTGGGATTATTATCACCAACTAATATTTTCAAACCTAATGGTGATGTGACTCTAGATAGAGCAACATATAATTGACCATGACAAAACAAAGGTTTTCAAAGATATAACCCAGCAGAAGATAGTGATTTTCCTTGACTTTTGTTAATAGTCATAGCATAAGAAAAAATCAAAGGATATTTTCTTCTTTGTAGTTTTAAAGGCCATTGAAAGTCTGAGTGTATCATATTTAATCTTGGAATGAAAGAAAGATATCCTGAATTACAACCACATAGAATTCTTGTTCCGATGACATAGTCACCCAAGTGGGTAACAATCAAGCAAGTCTGATTACATAATCCAACAGACTGATCTACATTTCAAAGCAACATAAAACAAACCCCAATTTTGAGTGTAATTTTATGGGCAGCCATCCCTAATACATTAATCCCATTTAGCATTTCATATGTGTAAATTTTTTCCGGCCTGTCTATATCAAAACTTGCATCATAAACTGAATCTGAGCTCAAATAATCTTTTCATTCAGAACACGTGAGGGACATCATGTACGCATTTACTTCATCAATAATATCCTGAGTTGGAGCTAAGATGGAATGGTCTTTAATATAATTAACATCAACATGGTTACTAATGAAGTTGTGATAAGTATGTTCAACAATTTCAAAAATAGGATCTTTATTCCAATAAAGAAGATATGCGGCTGGAATTGGAATTGTGGTTTCACCATCATTTGGTTCTGTAATGCGACCTTCACAAATATCTAAAGTCCATTTGGAAAATTCAACAACCTCATATGAAATTGTAGAAGAATTGGAAAGAAATATCATGTTCCTTGTCAGTGTTAAAACACGAAAATGTTGCCACAAGTATGAAGAAGCTATACTTGAAGCAACTATTTCATTTCTGTTACCACGTGGTACGACAGGTAGTATTTTCATGAAATCCCCACCCAACACAACAGTTATTCCACCGAATGGAAAGTTTTCAGCATTATCATTTTCTACCGACATGATATCTTTTAAAGTATGGTAAAGAGCTTCAAAACATTTCTTATGAATCATTGGTGCCTCATCCCAAATAATAATCTTTGTTAACTGTAGAAGATTTGTGACATCACTACCTTTTTGAATATTGCAAACATAGTTTTCAGAAATAGATATCAGGATTTGAAATTTGGAATGCGCTGTTCTCCCACCAGGTAGCAGTAATAAAGCAATTCCACTGGATGCAACTGCCAGAACAATATCACCTTCTAACCATAGTAAAGATGTCAATACTTTCCAAATAAAAGTTTTACATGTGCCTCTATGACCATGCAAGAAAAAGAATCCTCCAGCGGATGCAGTTAACGAAGACATAATGGTAGTCATCACCTCATTTTGTTCATCAGTTAGTTTACATTGAAAAGTTAGATACTCATTTTGAAGAGACTCTCTATCATGATTAAGTTCATCAGATACCAATTGATTTTGTTGGGAGACAATTTCAGAATCAGGTACCGGCATTGGTGGAAAAGAATGAATAGATCTACCATTACTCTGTAGTTGTTTCTCTATTTCAAGAAAAGCATACATCTGTTTTTGATGATCCGTGAGTGAAAAATCTAAATGGAATAAGGAAATATTGTTACTTAATTAGTACTTTGAATTAGTTGAAGAATAAAAACAAACTGAATTAGAAACTATATAGGTCACATTATATGTTTTCAGCAACTTGAAATCATATACCTGGAATTTGTAGCCTATTTTTTCCATATAGAGAATGTCTTCGCTGAGGAGCTGCCATGTTTCATGCCTCACAATGTCTGGATGAGACATATTTTTTGAGAACAGAATGCTGGAAAAAAGTATACGCATAGACTGGCTTGTAGGCCAAGTTGAAACCTCCTTGATTGCTTCAATAAATTCTCTTTCATCAGCAAGGAGTCCCAATACAGAACATGTTACACGAAAAGTACCATAAATAATGTTGTTCACAGTTTTAATACTATCAAAAGAAGTTGCACCTCTTATATTTGTGAGAATTAATCGAACGTAATATAGCTCTCCAGTTGTTGGTGGCACATAATAAATTCTACGAATACTGAACCCTTGCTTTCTTGGAGACCATATTTTTTCACATTGGTGGAATACAAATCTAGTTGGAAATTCTGAAAATGTGAGACATCTTCCTTCCTGGTAAGAAACGTTAGCCTGAAATCATGCCGTAAGCATTGATTGACAAATGTTACCCTTATGCAACACATCCTCGATATGATCAGTGTCAGTGTACATAACACTATTTTGGCCTGGTAAATGAAAATGTAATCTTTCAACTGGAGGATATCTATAGTGGATATCATAGGAAAATATACTACAAGAGGCCTTGAAAGGAGAGATGTATTGGTAATCATAATACATTTTAATCTCCTCGACATTATTTCCTGACAGTGCTCTAGTGTTGGTTTCATACAAAGTTGTTGTTACACGATCATTACCTTTGCTAATATACTTGAATAGATATTTGATGGAAGTATATTGATTGCAGACTTCAATATTCAAATGAGCTTGATACTTCATTAGCAAGAAAGGATTATATGGTACAACAAACCGATCATCTATTGGGACACCATTTTTCACGATCGTGTTCCCATCATCTCTTCATCGGTATAGAACATACCCATCATCATCAACTGTTGCACTTTCAACAAATTTTTTTGGGAAAAACTTAGTACCTTTTCCATTTTTCGTGCAAGGAGATCTACGATTTTCATCACCACAAGGTCCATGCATTATAAACTTCTTAACATCCTCATGAATTTTTGGGAAATCACATTAATTAGGAATTTCAGAAGAAACACATTTGTCAATGTAGGCCGGAGTACCTATTTTTCTCTCTCTACATAAAAATAGTAAAATGTGTATATGAGGCAGTCCACATTTCTGAAATTCCACTGTACGAACAACTGCACAGAAAGTAATGATATAAATGACACAGTTCAACATCAGATTCATTAAATAAGATAAAGTATGTCTCATAAAATAATTTGTATTACAGTAGGTACCTTCACATGACTTTCCAAAGAAACATCGGTCTAGTAAATATTTCATTAATTGGTAAACCTTAATATTGAAAATTCTGGATACAATGTGTGGACAATCCGAAGGGCGAAGACTGTTACGTGATACAAATCTAGTGATTTCAGGAAAAGGGGATTGCATGTAAAAGTTCAAAACAAATCCGGATATCCTTCCCAATTGCAGATTGACATTGCATCTTGGTAATTTTGAATCATATACCTGGGACCACCAGTAAATGTAGATGGTAAAATGATTTGCTTCCCACATACATACCCATCACGATCACCTTGAAGAAAAGCATCTTACAGCTCACTGTACAACTCAACCCTCAAGCGTTTTTGATTGAAGCGAATGAAGGATAGTCTCTGAGACTCTATCATTGTATAAGCATCAATGATAAATTATTGAAACAGTCTTCTTGAATGTTGGAATATTGATGTATCACTCGAAAGACACTTCAAGTGATAGGAGAAGTATTCACGCGATGTTACTTTTCGAACCTTTCTACAAGTTCTCATAGATGTATATCGATGAAAAACGTGGTCAACATATCCACCTTGACCATTTGTGAAAATAAGTGGATATTGTAATGGAAGGTACAAGGGATGATGCTCATCAATCCATTTAAAATCACAACTTCTGCTTTGAATGATAATATCTCTTTCATAGTTGATATCTTCAATGTCACCGACAATAAGCATCGCAATCTCAGAAGTAGAAGGAAAGTTGTATGTCGTTGAATATGTTTGTATTCTCTTAAGAAGGTGCAAATTTAAGTTTGGATGTTCTTGACAATGAAGAAAATCCTTTTCACTTCTAAAATGATGAGCTGAAACATTTGTTTCATGAAGCATATTTTGTAAGTTGACAACAGTATTATAATCGACCACCATGTTTGAATTTGCTCCATCATAACTGCAAAGAGAATTAAATTAAGAATGAAGTGAAAATATGATTGTCCCGTAAATGTGTAAAACTATACGTTAAATATTACCTGACATTCAGAATCCAGTTTTGAGACTCGTTCACAGTATCATAAACATATAGTTGGGAAAACCTAGGTGGTTGTCCCTCATGAGGACACAGAATACCTATGCGATGGTATTTTTTCCATTCAATCTGAATATAGTTGGAGATCTTACATTATTGAATGATCTGTCAACCTTACCACCCATTGACGTGAATGAAAAAATATAATTTTAAATATGTATATATTCCTGGAATGCTCTTTCCTCCACAGAGTTTTGATTGAAGACTAATGTTTGAAGGTACGTAGGATAGGAAGGTAATAATTGCTAAGAGACTTTACCAAGCACGCAACATATACCAAATCATGGGTTTTCTTTGGTGCTACATTTTATATTTCTCTCATCAAACCAAAAGATAGAATCACAGTATTGGAAAACATTAGAGGGATCTCCACTATTCAAATATTCTACAGGTGAGTAATGGTTAAATGAATAGTGTTAATAAACTTGGAATTATAAATTACATAAAACTGTGATGACTTGAACAACATTCTAGCAAAAGGTCAAAAGGATACATTGACCTACATTTTCCGCAATGTGAAGTAGTTGCATTATTTCTGTAGTAGTATTTTCATTTAGTTTGTAAGGATTTTCATACGAAATACCTGTAAAGTAACAAATGATTATGTAGTAGGTAAAACCTGAATAGTCTCTTTGATGAGTAATTCCAACATTGATTTCACCAGTTGTTACATCTCTTTCTGAAATGACATGACTCAATGTAGATGAAATTTTTTTGCTAGTGTTAATTATGCATTAAAATTACATTGAAAACCCAAAATAATGTAGATTTATATCTATGGATAAAAAAGGAGAATACAACATGATTAGAATATAGATCACACATGTACCAGGAAAATAAGCTTCATTACTAGTAGATGAAGAAGTAAAACAGTATCTGTTTTAAAATAGTATTTAAAAAATTACACTATGTGACAATTAAAAATCATTTGAAGGCATGATTTGTGCTTACTCTGATAATGAGTCACACGAAGGGTAAGTGGGTATATTTACCTAAGTTGTTACACCTAGAAAAAGTAATGCAAATTTAGTTTAAATGTTAAATACATATGAGAGAATACATGTGTGTTTTTTGAAACTGTATGATGATGGAGTACTTACCAGAGGGGTCATAATTTTCCTAATTAGTTCCTGATATATGTTTTCTCTTGCTACCGGGCGTTGATCTTGTTGATGAAGATCCACAACCATGATGAGCTATCAATGAAATTTAACAGTTGAAAAACTATACAATGTTACGACATAGTGAAATAAATAAATATAATCACTATTCTTTGACAGTGTAATATGACTCACCGTTTGAAGATAAAGGTGAAATTGATATACATGATCCTCCTTTGGTGAGTAGACAATACATGAACACAGTTGTAATTATTAGATATAAATTTAGATTTAAATGCTAAGATACTTACAGTTAATACTGTTACTACAACATTTTCTAATGCTTGTTCTAACAATAATTGGCGTAGAGGATCCCGAATCTGGAGCCACTGTCAATTGAAATGCAGCATGAGTAAAGTAGATTACATTATTTAAATTTAATATATTGATTGTATCTGAAAATTTTGGTGAAATTAAAATATACATACCATTGGTAGGTATAGGCAAAATTGTTATGCATTCTCCTCTGATCAAATTGGAATTCATTTGTAATGAATCAAATGTTGCAGCAGAACATAGTTGATGGCCCTCCATGGGTGATTTTCCTATGAAGTTAGGAACCTGTAAATCAGTAAGTAAGTTTATGGAATGGTTTCAAGGAAATACAATAATGTTGTACCAATTTTTCATTCTATCATATGAAGTATCCTTTGCAACCTTGCATCTCTCGATGCTGACGATGTCTACATCTTTGTTTTGTTGTCTTTATGTTGAATTGTCAAGTTTTAGAATTCAACCAAAAGATGTTTTTGTGTACGTAGATTCAATTTATAATATACTGAGAAGACAATTGACAAAGAATTCATGTTTGAATTATAGTGATCCACAGTTATATTGTTATTTCAATGAACCACACTTTTACCAACCTCAAAGAAACATATAAAGATTACAGAGAAAATATAAATTCAAATATTCAAATATTCAATTTGAATGTCACATAATGAAAGAAAAGGTACCCATAGATAAGCACCGCATAGTTATTTCACTGATCGACTCTTATACCAAAGTTATAGCAACACAAAATAAATATATACATCTCTCTAACATATCTAAAATAGACAGATGCAAGAGATGGGCTGAAATTTGGAATAATGGAGGAATCTCTATAGTCAAGCAGTAAAAGGTACCATAGATAAGCAATTTATAGTTATTGTATGCATACATGGACTTTAGTTCCATACTGATGTGAGAAATTAGACCAAATAGAGGTGAAATAAATTGCTGGAATTTTTCATTTGAAAAACATATGGTAGAATGGAGAAATATGTGCATATATTAATCGATGAGAGCTCGCGTCGAGAGAAACCAAACCCGGACAGTGCAATACCGACGACCAAGGGAAGTTGATTAGAAATGTTAGGTAGACTTGTGTTGAAGCCACCTGGTATGAATATAACCTTATATGGAGGTAACATTAGACATGTCGCCGGACACCAAATGTTGTCATGGGAGTTGCGACAGGAATTGGAACATTGTGTCGTAGATATATGACGAAGCAACCCGGTAGCTCGAAACCCTAAATCGATTTGCAAGAGGGAAGAGCGTGCGACCAGGAAGAGCAGATGTCGTCGATGGAGGTGTGAATGAAGAGCGGAAGAATGTGCAGGGCTGGAGTTTCAATGAATGGTGGTAGCCGCGAAACTCTATTCGAGAGGGAGTCGTAGGAGAGCACGCGCGGGGGTAGCCGATGGTGTCGCGCAATGAAAGTTGGAATAGTCGAGGGAAAGAAATTGGAGAGTTACTTGGAGGAAGGAGAGTGTGACACATACGGTAGGAAGAAGCCTACTTTAGTATAGATAATTGATTATCCTTCAAAAATTATGGGTCATTACATAATTTTAAATATTTTTTAATTTCTTTACAAATGATTAAATGTTATCTTTTCAAAAAAAATTCATATGACCCAATTTTTAATTTCTTTACCAAAGTGTAAAATATTGTTTTTTAATGTATACTACATGATTATATTTTCCCACCATCCTAGTAATATTTAATTACCAGTATTACTTTACATGTTTCTATGTTTTTGTTAAAGAAAATATTATTCTCATTGTACTATGAATTTTTTTAATGTGTTACCAAAAGAAAAGGGCATTTATTCTTACTTTCAAAAAGTATAAATTTATTCTTATGTTTACTCTACACTCTTATGCCTCATTTTTATTCCTATGTTATTTTTTTCATGGAAAATTATTGTTCACTTATGTCTCCATAACCCCATTATGCATGATTTATATCATTAAAAAAATTTATACAATGACTCAAGGTTTGTGGTCTATATTATATTAGGTGTGATTATATTATGTTATTTTCAAGATCTTAGATTATATTTCCAAACCTGTATGCTCATTTTATACTTACTTATGGAAATAGATTGATATATCCCTTGTTTACCCTTATAATGCATTTGATCTAAACCTTTTTTTGTTTCTATTTTCTTGGTTAAGAATAAGGGTATTATATATGATATATATAAAAGGGTGTCACATGTGAATATTATAAGGGAGAGATCTGGATAATGTTGTAATGAGTTTTTTATATATCTAATCTCTAATTAGATGAAAAATATTGGTTTTGGGGTGTCATTTATTGTGAGATGAATTTTTAAAATGATGTAATATGAATGTATGTTATGATTGTGTTTTCTTAGTTGGTATTAGAGTATAGTTTAGTTATTTTTGGGGATTAGGATATGAATAATAATAGTATTGAACTTAAAAAAACCTATTGTTAATCAAAAGTGATGTAGGATGAACCAAAAATGTCATAGGTTGAAATAAAGGTGTCATAATTTATGAAATATTTGGATTTATTTCATTATCATATGATTTATTACTCTAATTATTTCATGAAATAAGAAATTTTTTTTCTGATTTTATTTAGTGATTGGAACATAGGGTAATCGAGTTAATAATGAGTGTAATGGAAAATGCAATGATCTTTCTAATGAGTAACCAAATGTAATGGGAGTTATAATGAAACATAATGGGGTTACACTAACTCAAATATCTCAATATATGAATAGTAACATATATCTTACTGAACTACCAAACACCCAAAGGAATAAAAAAATCTCTATTGAATCTATGTGGAAATTTCCACACTCCTTTAGTTGGTCTTCCAATCTACTAATTACTAGGTAGTAGATCAATAAAAAGGAAAAATATATTTTCCATTCTCTAGTTAAAATATCATTAAAATGTTATTTTTCCTTTTATTGTTTGGAATGAGAAGATTCCAAATATCGAACTCTCATTATAAACATGGTGAAAGAATAATAAATTGAATTTTTGGAATTTGATGAGTTTACGAAATTTCTTTTCAATAAATATTTTCCTATAACACTATGTACTAAAATGGAGAAGGAATTATTAGTACTAAAACAAAAGTAATTTAAATCCATTAGTAACTATGAAGAAAACTTCACAATACTTGCAAGGAATACTTCTTATTTTATCATATAATTTGCAATAAAAATAAATCATTTCTTTAGTTTCTTAAAACTATGTTTTATAAAGGCATTGGCTATAAGAGAATTTGGTATCTATGAATTTATTTTTTTATGTGATCTCAAGGTAGAAATGGAAAGTTTATATTCCCATTATTCTCAAGATTTTGGGGAGAATAAGAGAAAAATTTATTTTTGAGGAAAATAAAATGATAAAAACCAAGGAAGGAAATAATAATCTTCCTACATACCAAAAATTTGGGATGAATCGCGGGTAAAATTGACTTATATAGCAAATTAATAGATTCAACTATGGAAGACAAGTATATTTAGAACATGAATGTAAAAAATATATTAAGAGGCACAGCATTTATATGGATGAAAATAAATATTATCCAAATGCCCAATCAACACTACAATGATTCATCTTTAAAGATATTAGGCATTACACTTACTAATGAAACAATATAAGGGTTAATGATAATAATAGATATCAATAAATTCCTAAGGCAAGATAGAATGGTAAAGCCTTTTCAATTATAACTATGGAAGTTGGTCATGAAAATGAATAGGTAAAAGGTTCACTCATCTTTTACTCAATAATTGAAAATGTCTTAATTGTTTCTAATTTTACCTATTCATTTATATTTAGAATGTTTTTTGAGATAATAAAATTACCACCCTAATTACTATATATTGAATTATCAATGATAAATACCAATGGTTTGTGGTTTTTTCCCATGTATAAATCTATTATCTGATTGAAGTTTGTGAGAATGTGTTGGGAAAAATCCCTCAAGGTAACATTGTAGTGTTTTAGGGTTAATTATGTCAATTAAAAAATAGGGTTTCCAAGGTATTTTGTGGAGTTACAAAGATATTTTATGACAAGGTATGTTGAAAAATATCTACGAAAAAATAATGGATTCCCTAGAAGTGGTATAGAAAATTCCATACACAATGTGACGTCGTTTCCCAGTGTTTTCCAAATTTTTGGGGTATAAAATTTGGAGGATTGATATCATTGAAAAAGTAGGATATCCTTGAAGGGATTATAAAAATATGTTAAAGTCATGAGTTTATAGATTACTAGGTTTCATGAAGGGAGTTTCAGGAAGGTATGGATCATCATGAACGAGTATCACGGAATGCATGAAGAGATTATGGTAATCTTTGTGACTGTAAGAAGATTCATGAATGGTAAATTTCCTTGGTGTTTCACAAAGATAGGAAGCATCAAGAACAATATGGGTGATATTTTTGAAATTATTATGATGTGTATGGAATCATTTAAAATAATTGGTAACACTTATAAATTATCCTCTACCCACTTCAAAAATGGTTTCAAGACTTAACAAATATTGTAAGGATATAGATTCACGAAGGTGATTTGTGAAGGTTTTTATTGAAAAAAAGTTATCTAAGAAAGTTAGTTCATAAAGGTTATGAAATATGACCAAGAATTTTAAGCATCACTAATTCATTAAGGTTTGTGAAGGCTATAGTAATATGACCATATTTGTGAGTTTCTTAAAGGATAAGTTAGCTTTACAAAAGTGTTTGAGCTTCATAAAAGGAGGTTTCTTCACAAAGTCTAGTTGAAATTCATGAAGGATGTGAGATTCACTAACATTGTGGAGTTAATTAAAGAATTATACACTTTTCATGATATGGTAAGCTTCATTAATGTTTTGTGAGCTTCACGAAGGCTATGAGCATCGTCAATGTTTTAAAAAGGAATTTCCCATTTAATATGTGGTAAAGTGGTATTAATTAATTGGATGAAAGTGAGACTTAAAGAGATCATCTATATAAAACAAAGGATGTCTTCATTATCACTAATTAATCGACCTACATTTCCATAAACTATTTGTGAATCCCTTCGAAATTATTGAGTAAATGAAGATGAAGAAGTTAATCCTTTCCACTGGCAGTGATCCATAAAAAGAGAGCTAGAGAGTGACCATTGGGAAGTAGTGAGTTATCCCTAAACTTTATAAAGGTAGTGATCCTGGGAATAAAATTTCTTTATCCCAAATATTTTATTTTTTAAGTGGGCCTTAGTGGATATGGTACATCGACACATTTCTATAGTGTGTACCTTAGACATAGACTAATTATGGGGAACCATGTAAAATCATTTTGTATCATGAATGATTTCATTTATATTCATACATTACTATGGGAAAGGGAGATAATAGTGTTTTTTATAATGAAACAAGATCTGAGGGGGAAGTTTATTTAATTTTTCATACCCTGATTCACCACTTTGTAGTTTATTTATCCTATTTAGGCTTATAATTAGTATCAAATCCAAAGGTTAATTTCAGTGTTTCTATCAATGGAGGATAAAAATAATAAATGGATTCCTATATTTGATGGAAAAAAAATTTCAATATGGAATAATTTGATACAACACTTATTTCAATAAGTATATATGGATGTGTTTATAGTTTTAATGTAGGGTATTTCAGCTAGTATGGATAGAGTAGTTTTATCAGAATCTCTATATAGAAAACTAGATGTTGATGCCAAAGGAATCAATGTTTTAGGGGGATACCTATCTAATGAAATATATAGAAAGGTGATTTCATTTTATTAATCACATTATATGTGGTAAAATTTTGCTAAATATTTATGAGGGAGACTCACAAGTCAAATATCCAAAGTTGCGGGTTCTATGGAACAAGTTTTAAGATCTCATAATTCACCCTAACGAGTCTGTTGAATCATTATTTAACCTATTAAATGTTTTTGTTGAAGGCACGAACGGTGTCAGGGAAATTATAGAGGATTTAACTTTTGTTAAGAACATTTTTAGAATACTTCCACCTCAATTCAATAAGAAAGTTTCTATACTATAATATAAAGATACAAAGTAGCTTACATTAGATAGATTACATGGTACTCTTGTTGCATACTAGATGAAAATTTATTATAATGATTCTGTGGAAAAAGAGAAGTCTAAAGAAGTGTAATTCAAGGACATGAAGAATATCACTAATAAATATTTCCATGAATAATAAGAGACATATAGATTCACGTCATTCCTTTCATCAAATTTACAAAGTTGAAAAAAAAGTTCAAAAGGAAACTTCCACTTGCATGAATTTGAAGTGGAAAGGTTGGACATATTGTAGAAAGGTTCCCTAAGAAGTTTCAAGAAGATTATTTGGATGAATTCAAAATGACCATGAATAAGTCTTCAACCTATGTGAATGGTAAGAAAAAGTTCAAGAGAAATTTATTCAAAAATAATAATCTCCTTTCATAAGAAAATGATAGTTTAGAAGAATCTATGGTTGAAGAGATGAAAAAATAAAAATATCATGGTTAAAATGATATAGTGGTAGTTATAGGTATCTACAAGAAAAGGGAATAAAGGGATAGTGATGAAGAAGAAGTTGAAGGAAGAGTTGTATGATGGCCGAATTATAAGTTGTTCTTGAGGAGATATATGTTTGAAGAGCCAAAACGAAGAAATCAAACAAAGTGGTTTGTGATGAAAAAGCTTATATTTAGAAGCAGGAAGAAGATATGTCTATGATAAATGAAGAAATATAAAAAACTTTACCCTTCAATGATAGATAACTTAGAAAGGTATGTTGAGTACAAGACCAAAATTGATGAATATAAAAGAGAAACTGATAGTTTGACTAACACTAGAAAAGTTCAAATCGAACATATCAAAGAAATTGAAGAAAAAGTTGTTATCTAGTGAAGGAAAGTGAAATATCTAGAAAAACTCTTAACACTAGCAAAGAAGTTTTCAAAGGTAGTAGAAAAAGGAAAAGTAGAGTTCAATGTTCTAGTGAAACAGATGAAGGAATGTAAGTATAAGAAAATGATAGATCCAAACAATATAGCTGGTATGGGTCTTGATTGAAAATAGAATATAATAATAGGTGAAGTCACACCAAAAGAACATAATTTGATATTTAATATTTATTTGGTTACTAATAATAACTATAAGATTCAGAGAACCCATGCTACAACTGGTAGTTTCATAGTGATTCACAAGAATATACCTCATATTAGATGTTTTTGTTGTGTAATTATAGGACAGTCGCAAAATGTTTTTTCCATAGCTAAGAGGTACCAAAGGGAATAGGATAAATAGAGGAAACCATAAAGAGATCAATATACTAGGATATCATTTGATGGTCACTTTTTTGTGTGTGGAATATTTGTAAAAATTGAAATATATTGTATATCAATAATACAGAGGAATGTGCCAAAGCATACTGAATTTGGTCACAAGTAGCAGCTCAATTTATTATCAAATGAGATAAAAATGAAAATTTTAATTGAATATCTACAATATGAAGCTATTGTATCATACTTTGAGGAAGGTCAAGATTATCAATAAATGTTGAGCATAATGTCCAAACCAAGGATCAGAAATAAAAGTGTTGAGCATGCAGTGGTTATGGAGATTGACATTAAAGCATCAGATCATTCTAGTGTTTGGATTGTTGATAATGGGTGAACATCCCATAATAAAGGTAATAGGTCTATTTTTAAATGTATAACACATGACAAGGAAGGTGTTGTCAAATTTGTAAATGATGAAGGCTTAAAGATTATTGGCTTGGGAAAAGCCCAGTTTGCGAGAAAATAAATGAGACGTGATGATTTCTTTGGTGTTGAAGGTATCAGTCACAACTTTCTTAGTGTCACTCAACTACATGACTCATGGCATGTTATAAAAATTAATAAGAAAATTTAAATTGTCAAAGGAAGAGATGGTTCCATTTTTCTATAAGGTAAAATAACAAATGGGAATCTCTATATTATAAGTAGGGAAGAAGATATGTTCTTTTTATGCAAAGAGGAAGAAAATAGTTTGTGGCATAAAAAAATTTCCCCTCTATTCTAATCATCCCTAAAATATCTAGTCAAATGTGATGAAACTCAATATTTTCCTAATCTATCACATTATCATTCTCATGTTTGTGATACTTTTCAATAAGGGAAAATCATCAAAAAGGCATACAAGGAAAAGAGAAAAAGTCAACCAGAGTGCTTGAATTAGTACATGAAGATGTATCTAGACCTATCTCAAAAATATAAAATTATAATAAGATGTATTATGTTCTTTTAATTTATTATTTTATCTAGATGGCATGGGTATTTTTCATTTTCCATAAGTCTGATGTGTTCAATTTAATAAAATAGTATCATAGAGAATATGAAAGGATGCATGGAAAGAAGATTTTAAACTTTCATACCAAAAATGGTATATAATTAACATATATGAAGGTGGAATATTATCTCTATAAACACAGGATACAACATCAAGTTTTAACAGTAAGAACTCCTAAAAAATAGAGTGATTGATAGGAGAAATCATATCATCAACAACATAGACAAAACAATGCTTATTGAAATGGTGCCACTAGAGATATTTTGGAAGGAAGCGGTTTTGACATCAGTCTACATATCTAACTGAGCTCTATTGTTTCCAAATGAATAAAAGACTCTATATCAGATGTGGTATGGGAATAAACCAAATTTGAAATACATTTGAATCTTTTTATGTAAATTATTTATTCTTAATAAGGAGAAAAACATGAAAATTTAATCATACAGAGATGAGGGGATATTTTTTGGATATCAAAGAAAGATCAAATCATATAAATGATTAAATAAGAGGCTTGGAAAGGTATTTGAGAGAAATTATGTCACTATAGTATAGAATGAATATAATTTTCAGCAAAACCATGATTGGTATCATGAGGATATTTATGATGAGGTAAGAACCTCAGGGGGGGAATTGAATTGGAAAATGATGATTTAGAAGAATATACTGATGATGATTCAGAGGAACTCAAATATATATATATATATATGAAAACCAAATAGTCAAGTTTAAATTAACATATAAAACATTATTGTGGATCAGGAAATGCTAGTTATAATAAGAAGAATGAATTCATTGCAATAGGAATCCTTCCTTTCTCAGGTAGAGCCTAAATATTTTGATGAAGTAGCTGGAGATGAGAATTAGGTTTATCCTATGAATGAATATCTTTACCAAAAAGAAAATAATCAAACATTGGAGATTTTTTTAGAATAATAGATAAGAATTTCATTGGAACCAAATGGGTCTTTCACAACAATATAAATGAATATGGAATAGTGATTCAAAATAAAGAATGATTAGTGTGAAAAGGGCACTCCTAGGTATATTATATTGTTGTTGATGAAACATTTTCACCTGTTGAGAGGATTGAGAAAATAAAATTATTTTTGTCCATAATAGTGAAAAGAAGGTTTAATGTTTTCCATATCGATGCCAAGTTATCATTTCTGAATGGGGTTCTATAAGAAGAAGTTTATATTGGAAAGCCAGAGGTTTTTCACATTTATGAAGATGAAAAAAGAGTTTTTCAGTTGAAGGAGGCTCTATATGGGTTAATGTAAGTATTGAGAGCATGATATTCAAGAGTAGATCAGTTTTTGAAGAATCTTTGTTTTCAACATGGTGGAGTTGATTAAAATCTATATGAAATCAATGATTGTAATAAAAGGATTATGGTGATGTTTTATGTTAATAACATAATATTTGGTGGATGAGATGATTATTAGTGAAAAATGTTCACAGATATTATGAATAGTGAGTTCGAAATGTCAATGATTGGAGACCTAACATTTTTTATTGGGTTATATATGACATAAATAAATAAGGACAAATTATTTTCAAATTTTAAATATTCCAAGGATATTTTAAAAAGATTTAGAATGGATAATTAAAAGTTAACAATGAATTTTATGGATACTTGGTTGAAACTATCACAAGATGATGAACACAATATACTTAATGTCACATAATATAGGAAAATCATTGGAAGTCTATTGTACTCAATAATGAAAATGCCTTATATTGTTTTTTTTCACATGTAATGTGAGAAGATATCAAAGAAATCACAATGAAATACAATTTCTTTTCAGTAAAAATAATAAATCTATTATATCAATGGAATTGTATATTTCATTTTTTTGTAAGATGTAAAATCTCAGCAAGTGTTATTGGGCTAAAAAAATACAAATTGGGTTGGATTAATAAATGATAAAAAATCAATGTCAGGTGGTGCATTCTATATTGGTGGAATATTTATTTCTTGGATAATAAAGAAACAATATTTCATTTCCATGAGCACCAGAGAAGCTAAATATATTATGGATACTCACATTTTCATGCAATGATTGTGGACTAATTACAGTCTTGATGATATGGGAGAGTAAGTGAAGTCTCCTATCGAAATCAAATGTGATGATTCAAGTTTTATAAATATCAGAAAAAAATTCAATCCATCACCCAGGGAAAAAGAACATTGAAATCAAGTATCATTTTTATCAAGTAGAAGGTGAAGAAATGGCTTGTGAATTTGTAGTATGTTCCTATAGAACTACAAATTGTAGAAATTTTGAACAAGGGCTTACCTAAAGGAGTGTTTGAACATATTTGACTGGCTCTTAGAGTTCATTCGATACCCTACACTTGAAAAAGTTTTGATGGGGGACCCCATATCCCTAAGGTGTGGTGTGTTTTCCCCTAATGTGATGATATATGTTCTTAACCCTATTGAATACCATAACAAGGTAACCTTTGGGTTCATTGAACAAGAGATAATTTGGGGTATAAAAGGGGAGAAAGTGTATTAATCAAGATAGGGGGATAATATGGAAGGCAGAGTAGTGAAATTGGAAAAATTTGAGATCTAGTGATGTTAAAAGTGATCAATCAAAGGTTATATATCATGAAATATGAGGTTTCTGATGAAATTATTTGTGTGGTTTTGGAATGATGTGATCCATTGATGTACTTTTCATGATACTCTTGTTTCTCAATCCATGAATAGCTCATGTGGGATTAGATTATGTGTTGAGTAAATTATTGATCACAATCTAAATCACAAGAATATAATAGTATTTGAATATGGAATAATATTTAACATGGAATCAAAATGTGAAGAGTTGTCAACAAACCCAAAGGGGGAGACTTTTAGGAAAAATCCCTCAAGGGAACATTGTAGTTTTTTTGGTTGATTGTGTTTGTTGAAAAAGTGGGTTTCCATGGTATGTTGTAGAATTACAGAGATATTGTTAACATGGTATATTGAAAATATCCAATACAAAGGAATGGGTTCCCTGGATGAGGTACACAAAATTGTGTGCATAAAGTGACACCATTTCCGAGTGTTTACCAAATTTTTGGTGCCAAAAATTTTGAGGATGGATATCATCCTGAAATTTGGATATCCTTTAAGGCCTTATAAAAATATGGTAAAGGCGTGATTTTTTGGAAATACTGGGTTTCATGAAGGGAGTTTCATGAAGCTATGGATCATTAGGAATGATCATCGATAAATGCATGAAGATTTGATGGTAATCTTTGCAACTATGAGAAAATTCTCAAATGTGTAATTTCCTTCATTCTTCATGATGATAGAGAGAATTTAGAATTTGATAGGAGATATTCATGAAATTTTGATGATTTGGATGGAAGCTTCTAGAATCATAGGCAACACCTTCAAATAGGCTCCTACCCACTCCAGAAAAGGTAGCGAGACTTAACAAAGATTCCTAGGTTCTATATTTATAAAGGTTAATTGAGAAGGTTATTATTTCAAAAAATTTCAAGAAGGAAGGTGCTCCATAAAGGCTATGAAATATGACTGAAAATTTCAATCATCATGAAAGTATTGAGGTTCTTGAAAACTATGAAAAGCTGGACAAAACTTTTTTAGGTTTTTGAAAGTGTTTCAACTTCACAAAAGGTTGTTGCTTCATAAAGGATAGTTCAGCTTCAGGAAAGAGGTGAGGTTGAGGAAAGTTATGGAGTTCATGATGTAATTATATACTTTTATATACCTATGAATATTTGTTAAGATTTTGTAAGTTTCATGATGGTATTGATCATCATGAATGTTACAAAAAGGTCTTCCCCTATAAATTTGTAGTAAATTGTCATTAATCAATTTGATGAAAGTGGGACTTCAAGAGAGAATATATCTAAACTGAGGATATATACATCATCACTGATTAAGGGACATATATATATAAACTATGTGTGAATCTCTTCTAGAGTAGTGGGAAAATAAAGAGGAAGAAAGTGATCTTTTCCACCGGTTGTGAACCATTGAAAGAGAGTCATGGAGTGACCATTAGGAATCAATGATTTGTCCTAAAACTTTTTAAATTTAGTGATCCTGGGTATAAAAGAGATCTATCATGTACCTTGTAATTTTGAAGTGATATTTATTGTATTTGGTACATAAACACATTTCCATTTTATGCTCCTCGGATGTATCCTAGTGATGGTGAACCAAGTAAAATCTATATGTATCATGCATAATTTAATTTATTTTTTATACATTGTTATCGGAAAGGGAGAGAGTATTTGTTAAACAAAGAAATAATATCCAATGGGGAATTTTTTTTAATCTATCATACCCTAATCCTCCCCCTCTCAGGATATTTAACTTAGTTGGGCTAACATAATGTGATTCCTGTAAATATTTTTAGTCTCCCTTTAGTTGAATTTGATGTGATTTTGGGTATGAGTTATATCTATATTATATAGGGTTTTTACCTATAAATGAGGGATATGGGCTCAAATAGTCATGGAAAAACTAATATTGAAGAAATGTATATTGTTTAGGAATATGTAAATATATTTATAGATGAGTTTTTGGGTCTTCCTCATGATCATTAGGATGAGTTTTCCATAAAAATAAAACCTATTTATACACATATATAAAATAATCCTTAAAGAATTTCCTCGATTGAATTGTAGGAATTGAAGAATAAACTCTTAGACAATCTAAATAATGGTTTTATAAACCCTAGTGCTTCATCATGGGGTGATCTAGTCATCTCTGTTACTAATAATTATGGATTATTACGTCACTAGATTGATTATCCCAAACATAATTAGATCATTATTAAGAATAAGTATCCTCTACCCTATATTGACGACTTGTTTAGTTATCTACAAGGGTCTCAATATTTCTTATATATTGACCTTCAATCTAGATATAATCAATTAATGGTGAAGAGAGAGGATGTATCCAATACATACTTCCATATAAATATGGACACTATAAATACATTGTGATGCCATTTAGACTTAAAAATTTCATCTCTATATTCGTGAATAGAATGAATAGATTGTGTAAAGATTATCTTGATCAATTTGTGGAATAATTTATAGATGATATTCTCATATATTACAAAATCAAGGAAGATCGTGAATATCATTTGAGGATTGTGCTAGATTCCATGAGAAAAGGAGAAACTATACACTAAATTTAGAAAGTATTAATTCTTGATATATAAAGTACCATTCTTGGGTAATGTAATCATATGTGAATGTATATATATGGATACTTTAATGAAAAAAGTAGTTGAGGAATGTCATAGACCAACCACTATAACCAAGATTCATAGTTTTTGTGGATTATATGGATACCATCAACACTTTTTAGGAAATTTATCACAATTTTCAAATATAATAATAGAGTGAACTTAGAAGGGAGTCATTTTCCTTTGGAAATATAAATGTGATGAAAATTTCAAGGAGAATAAGATAATGTTGGTTAGTTACCATGTACTCACACTACCTTATAGTATAGAAGGGTTTGGGATCTATAATGATGAATCAAAGAATGGATTGGGATGTGTTCTCATGGAAAATAACATAGTAGTAGAATATGGATCACATCAAATTAAATATCATAATAAAAATCACCTGATGCATGATTTGGATCTATAAATGATAATAATTTCATTAAATATATAGTTTAACTACCACTATGATAAAAATTGTTATATATATACTAATCAAAAGGGATTAAAGTATATATTCACATAGAAGGAGTTGACCATGCACTAAAAAAGAGGGTTGGAGTTGATTGAGGACCATGATTGATCAATACATCACCACCTTACAAAGAAAAACAAGGTGGTTGATTCTTTTTTTAGGAAGGACAATTCTACCTTATCTATGAATAGGATTTAAAGAGACCCAATTGTCATGAATGTTTCAATGATATACCTTGAAACCATAAAGGAAGAGGATAAATCCTATCTTTTACAAATATCAACTCAATCATCAATTCATATAAAGATAATTGAGTTATGGAGGGAGTATTTGGAGTTATAGTATAAGGTTTGGAATATTCTAGAGTTTAGCCTTGAAAATGATAGAATTATAAAATTAAAGAATGGAATATGTGCCCCATAAATAACAAAATTGATGTAATTATTGGATGATTCACATATATCATAATTATCTATCTATACTAGAAGTGAAAAATATGTATATAGTTCTCATGAGTCATTTTTGGTGGTACCACATAAAAGGGGAGATTTTAAATTATTTATATAAAATCTTGGTTTGCTGAAAACATAAGGCTAAGTGAAGGGGATTATACAACCATTACCAATACCTATATAGACATATGATAACATAACCATTTATTTGGTTATCGGTATTCCCAATACTTCTACAGTCCATGATTTCATTTGGGTTATAGTTGATCACCTTATGAAGTTGAAGCATTTCATTACTATTTGAAAATATTTCTCACTCGATCAATTTTCTAGGATAAACATAACCTAAGTGATAGGTCCACAAGGAGTGACATTTTCCATTGTATCATATATATATTCAGGTTTTACTTCAAATTTTAATAGAATTAATCAATAATTATTTAATATGGAGTTGATATTTACACTTTCCTATCATCTTCATTCTGACAGTCAATCTAAAAGCACCATTCAAACTGTAGAAAATATTTTTAGATCATATTCAATGGATTTAAAAGGTGGTTTTGATCAACACCTTACATTTTTAGAGTTCTCATATTACAAAAATCTCCACTCTAGATTTCAAATGGCACCATATGAGGCTCTATATGTTAATTGGTTCTTAACTTCAACATATTCGGAATAATTTATAGATCATAAGATGTTGGGGACCAAATCTCGATGAATAAATGTAAGGGAATACTAAAATCATTTAGTATCACATTAAAATAATAATAATTCAAATTTAGATCAATGATGATAATTATAAGTGATATTTGGAGTTTGAATTTATAGAAAATGAATTAATCAAAACATCACCATGAAAGAGTTTTATGAGATTTGAGAATAATGGAAATTTTATCCCTAAATATATTATCCCTTTTGAAATCTCTGATCATGTGGGGATGATAACTTATCATCTTTCTCTTCAAATAAAATCTCTCAAGTGCATGATGTGTTACATTTATAACTTTTGAGTGATTAAAAACTAGAACCTTCACATGTAATGAACATAGAGGTTGTACATATAGAGAATAATCTATCTTATGTGGAACTGTCAGTAGAAATCATGTATCATAGAGATAAAATACAATGAAATACAACAACTATTTTGGTTAATGTTATATGAATGAATATTAAGTTTGAGAAATTGATGTGGTAACCTGAAGATTTCATGAAGGAAAACTACCACAGTTGTTTTTATTTGAGTACTGTAATTTTGAGTGAGAAATTATTTTTAGGGGTGTGAAATATACCACCCTAGGATTTTATTATGTATTTCCCTTTAAATAAATCCAATGTGTTTGATAGCCTGTGATATACACAAAACTGATCAAAAGTGAATAATTCCTTATTATAATACAATATTAGATACATTTTAATATATTTAAATGAAACATAATTATAAAAATAAATTAATTTGTAAAATAAAAGTGTTTTAATTTACATAAGAAAATACCCTTGATTTTAAAGAAACATCTTTTATGAACTACATATTTTTATTAAATTAATTACTTTTTAAGAATGTTATTAATAAAATATATCAATGAAGTTGGAGGAATGAATAGTAAAAATAAATTAGTAACTCTAAGAAAAAATCAAGTAACTATAAGGAGTAATATGTTAACTTTTCATGTATAAACAAAAATATTTGTTTAAAAACATTATTTTTATTTAATATTACATATATTTTTATTTAAAATTTAGATATATCAAATTTAAAATATGAAGTTCAATGAAATTAATTTTTTATATTTATATTCAATCAAATTTGGGATCATTTAATGATTACTATGTGGTAAGGAATACATAAAAATTTATTTTTCATAAGAATACATTTTTTAAAAAATTATTTTTACCACATTGTGAATACCTATATTAAGAAAACTTATCAATTTTTAAAAATGAATATATTAAAATGGTTTTCAAATTTGGAATTATAATATCTAACTTTTTCAATAAATGAAGTTTTGTTTTTTTCATAAAAAGAAGTTACCAATGGTAAAAGTTAGTCACTATGGAAAATGCTAAAATAAGGTAAATGGGTTGAATCAAGAGATAAACTCACAAAATATAAGAAAAACATACCTATAAATGGATGGATTTGGCCTTTATATACCTACCCTTATCTAATACTCACTAATTGGAAGTTTTTTATCCACTTTTCTTGAATATGATATTCTTTTTATCTTAGTAAATGAGTATTTTAGAAAATGACATCCCTTCTAATCTATAAAAGAACCCATCCTCAACCCACCTAAACACACAAATTTCCTTTAAATTTATCTTTAATACCTACCCTAAGTATCTCCTCACAATAATCTCTCATTTTTATGAACCTTTTGTCCCATGAAAGTGTCCCAATCCCCTTATATCCAAGTGTCTCTCTAAGAGGAGATTCAAGTCTTCAATATAAGTGTTATATTTTTATTTAACCATTTTATATATCTTCTTCATATTTATTTTCTTAAATCTAGTTTATGAAATTAAGATTTTTTTTAATAATTAATCTTATATAAAATTTATATTATTACTATACCATAACATGTTCATACTCATTTGGTCGTTATAATGTGTTCTTGTTTCGGTTGGTTTTAGGACCCACACAAATGATGTTATAACATTTACATCATGAATGACTATGAAAAATAAAATAATAGTAATATTATATAATAATGATTAATTTGATATGTTTTCATAATTCTGGAATGGAAATATATATAATTGTATCCATCAATAAAATTAATTCTCTTTATTGAATCTGCATCCATAAAAAACATGTTTTTAAGCATTCCATACAAACTATTTCCATGAGTTCCAAAAAATGGACTTGTAATTATAGAACCATATCAAAAAAATTAACTACCTATTAATGAATAATTTGGAGGTTATTAATACATGAACAAGGAATAAGGACTGAAACCAAAAAATCAAAGTGTGTAGGGGAAAATAAAACATATGACACCTGAAGATTAATTTTAACAATAAAATATTAATATATGGGTAATAAAGAGTTATAAATGAATGGTATAAGATAAATATCTTTGAAAAAAATTATTATATATATGAATAATAAACCTAAATTTATTATACAAGGATTTAAATCTTTTATGATGAAGCATAAGTCTAAGGTTAGTGTTTCTTTTACAATATCACATTGAATTAGTGATTATTTATTTCTAAATTCCTATTTTAGGGAATTTTATGTTCTATATCACTAAAAACATATCTATTTTCTTATAATAAAGTAATTCCTTCTTATCACTACACTTCTATTTGTTTCATAATTCAACTGAAAGGTTTCTTATAGGTGGAACTGACCTAATATCTTTTTTAAAGTCAAGAATGTTTTTCCGCTATATTTAAAGTCTTTATATTTTTTTATAAATGTTATTATTTATACTTATATTATTTATTAAGTTCATTTTCTATTATATTTTAATTTCTTTAAAACTATTTTAAGGTAATACTTTTAATTGTTTTTCATATGAGTCATTTTATATTAGTTTGAATTTCATTATAAAAGTGAGAAAAAATTATTCACTTTTAACGTTATCAACATGAGAGCCTTTCTTTACTTCATTGTTAATTTTATTTATAAATATTCATTTATAATAATTCATGGATTTACAAAAAATTTCATTCCCATTGTTTTTTTATTTTTAATTTTAAAATAGAAGTTATAAAAAGAACAACATATTTCTTCTTTTTTTGAAATAAAATATCTATATTTATTATAAAATATTTTTTATCCATTCCTATATCTTTTAATGTTTCTTATGATTCACTGGGGATATGCTCTAATGATAATATCCACCTTCTTTCTTTAGATTTATTATGATTATGCTATATGTAATTTTTTATGAAACCCATTTCTTTTCTATGAGTTAATTGAGCTATGATAGATTAATGGGTGTTTTCATGTTAATGAAGAAAAAATATGTATGGTTTATTATTATGTGATGGTTTAGTCCATTATTGCACTCCACTGAATTTATTAAATCTTTATACTTCATGAAATTTAATGTAAGGGGTTGGGGAGTGAACCAAATCCACTATGGGACTCTGTCCATTAAAGTCTATGGGAATATGGAGTGAACCCAATCCACTAGGGGATCTGTCTGTAATGTGATGATGGTATTGGTGTCAATATTTAAAAAGAAGTTATTTTATATTGTTATATTTATTCCACACTCTTATGACTCATTCTTATTCCTATGTTATATTTTCATGGCACAAGATTATTGAATTATGTCTCTATACCCCTATTACATATGTTTTTTATGTCAAAGATTTATAAAATGACACATGGTTTATGATTAGGGTTATATTGAGTATGATTTACTTATGTTATATCCATGATCATTGGTTATTTTCTCATACCCATATTCTCATCTTATAATCAATTATGATCATTGATTTATATCTCTTATGTTTACCCTCACTTAGAGTTTGATCTCACCTTTTCTTATATTTCTATTCCATAGGTTAAGAAGAATGGTATTATATACGATATATATATATATATATAAGGGTATCATGTGTGAAGATTATAATTGAGAGATATTGTAAATTATATAGCTATGCATTCAGTCTCCAATGACACTAAAATTATAGGTTCTTGGGTGTGATTTTTTTGGAATTCAAGGAATATTCTTCTAAAAATAGGTAATATGCATGTATGTTATGGTTTGTTCATCTCATATTGACCCACTCTAATCAAGGACCATTAATTCTAAACATAGATCATGGTACCTACCATTTCTTCATAATAATCAGTAAGAAAAAAACTATAACTAACTATTCCAATCTCGACCCAGATTCCATGATATAGTGATCCAATTGGCCAATCCAATCCACACAATGTATAATATAATACACTATGGTATTCAAGTAGGTAATTAAAGTCTAATATTGGGTAGAATAGGTTTATTTTAATTGATTTGGTATATTGGAGGTGTTAGAAGAGGCTGAGATTCAGAATTTTAGAAGTTTCCCTAATGTTTAGGCGGAAATTATATTTCAGGAAGAAAACCACACCATAATATGGGGTATTCCAACATATAGAGGTGAAGTGGGAGATTATGGTTTTTTGGCTACCATCTAACCACATTGCAACTCATGCACTGCACCGTGAAGGGTGGTTATAGGAGAAGATATCACAATGAAATGGTTATAGGTTTCACTGTGAAACCCTATTCATAGAGGTTGTTGTGCTGTGATAGGTAGGTTCATGTCACAACATGAACCTGGGAAAGGGGAGTTGGGTTTTTTCATTCTTCCCACTTGAGGTCCATTTCACTATGATGAGAGGATCATGTCATATGAGGTAAGATAAATTTATTGATATATTTCTAGAAGGGGAGTGTTCTATTTTGAAAGGGTGTTTTTATTCCATTGTGTTACATAAGGATAAGAAATTAAAACATGAAAAGTTTGTTCATTATATAATCGACCATTTAGGTAGATTTTTATTTTAATTAAATGGTTAAAATTATCTTAAAATGAAATTTTCCCTCATTACTCCCTAGAACAGCCACTCAATTTATCCCCTTACCTCTCATTTTCACCCCTTACAAGGAAGATATATTTCCCATTCTTATATATTTCATCATGTTAACTATACTTGGGAGTCAATATAGGAATGACTAGGTTTTATATTTCTTCTATTATTTAGTTCCCCCATTTTTTCATAATATCTATCGAGATGTGCCTGATTTTTGGTATTATAAAAAGTATTATTATTTCTTTCATTTAGATAAAAATAAACTAATGATATATTAAATTAAGTATTTTCTTAGTTCCTTTAATGTGATCCATAAATCCCCCCCCCCCCGTTATATGTGTTTTTTATGACATGTTATTGTGGGGGTTAGTCAGCTAGGTAGGATAATATTGGAATCGAACCAATGTTAGTTTCCATTGATCTTGAGGGGTTGTGGGGTGCTATGTAAATTGAGAGTGGTCTTTAGATATTTTTGTAGAGTCTTTGTGGTAACTATTTATGATGTTACTTTGTTAATTTTAGTATTTAATATAAGAATTTGAAACTAAATGGGTTATTGAGGTTGAGTGAGGGCCAGAAAGCATGACATGGGTTTCTAGTGGTGGTCAAAAATTAATAATGGCTATCATTAGGATGTTTCGACCATGATATATAAGTATTCTAGACAATATAGTGAGTTTTTATCACATATAAAATAGAAAAATAAGATAAATGGGGGAACTAGAGGATGCACAGGTGTATCGCTTGGAAACATAGTTTGGGGAGTGTGATTTTCTGTTGGAATATAGACTAGGTAGTATTGTAATGAAAGGGATAGAATAAGTTATCTATGGGAACTGTAGTGTTATATTAGGGGAGTTACCTAGAGATATTATAATGTAGTTATATAATTATGACTTCATGATAGTGAGGGTGACATTGAGATCACCAGTTCTGAAAGCATAGTCACCATGAATGTAGGGTGATATATTCATGGGTTATGATGAGACATTGATTAACTATCAATACATGGAGTGGAAATGTGATTTTATAATATCATATGGGTGATGTTGATGTATCATTCATCAACAACATAGATACTATGGTTTTAATTGGTTTCGATGATATGATATTTTTATTTTGACACACTATTTGGGCTAAGATCATTGGGTTGTGTGAACAAGAGAGAGTGGTGTTAATGAACCCAAAATTATTGGTAAAATCCACCATAGATATGAAATTAAGGAGATGATGTTAATAAGTATAATAAAGTAGTGGTATATTATAGATAATGGACACTTATTGAGGTAGTTTTTTCAAACCAAGTTACCTGGGTTGTTTGGGATAGTTATGTGAATGGGAATGACTTCGGTTGTTAGTCTGTATGTGTGGAGGGGTGATCTCCATGGTGATGATTTGAGATCAATGGTACTATGATGTGTTGTGATATAGAAGAAGGTTGTGTGATCTTATGGATATGTATAGAATAAGGGTACAAATATGTCATCATCATCAAAGTCTGATAAATATGATACTTTTTACATGCACTCTATCTACCTAGTATAGTAGTGAAGGGTAATATCTTTAGGGATGAAATTTATTGTGAACCAAATAAAATTAAAAATTATAAAAATAAAACCAAAAAATATTTAATATAAATCCATTAATGATGTAAAAGTGGTGTGATCTAAAGTAGTATATAAAATCTTGGTGAGAATGAGCATCAAGTGAAGTGGTAAAAAAGAAGAAAGTACAATGACAATAAAAAAATAGCAAGTGAACTAGGGAAATTTTTATCGATTTAGATTATGATTTTTTTTCAAAAAATACTTAAAAAATTTGGTTGAATTTGATCAATTTTCAAAAAAATGATTCCAACTAACTTTTCAAGAAGTAAACCTACTGTTGACTTAATTTTTAAATTTTTAATTCAAATTATCAGTTAGTAGTGTAAAGGAAAATATAGAGTTTGTTGTCAAAATTTATTTATCAACCAATCTAGAAATGAATCTCTTCTTGGATCAAAATTTATTTATTTTTGAATTTTTTTCAATGAAAAGTGATACTAAAATAGATTCAACCATAACCTATATTTATTTTCATTGATTAATGATTTTTAGAAATATTGATTTCTATGAAATAAAAAAAATAAAAAAGAGTGGAGATAAAACCTAGAAATTAAATTCTATGATTTTAGTTAAAATGAATCGATCAAAATAATCTCGTTACCCAAAAAGGGTTTGACCATATGTCATGTTCAACATAAAACAGATTAATAATAATTCCATCTTAAAACTAATAAAAATAAATAAATAATAGAAGTATAGTAATCTGATCAATTGAGATTTCTCCACTCTCTATAGCTCTACCTCCCTCTAAAATCACTTCCCTTGATCTACTTCTCCCTTTCTTCTACTATCTATCCTTTAATGAATTAATTAATTTTTTTCAAATAATTCTCCTATGATAATTAGAAGGTTCCCCAACACATTTTTTATAGCTACAAGTTCATCACATCATACCCCAATATCCACATAGTAAGATTCACTATTCATCATCTTCTTAAGAGTGACTTGAGCTAACCCCAAAAATAGATGGTGATCCCCCATTTGATTCCAATTCAGAGCCATGACAGAAGCATCGGGTCATAATATTAGAATAGGTTTAGAACCATATGTATCAATAAGAGTTAGCACGACCCTTAAATATAAAAATGTCTCTTCATAATTTCAAAAGGGATGGGACCCTTATGTATCCCACTAAAATGAAATGATTCCTTTGCATATCGACTTCCCCCACTCAAATTTAATAAAGGGCGGTACCCTTACATATTGCCTTGTGACAAAAAAGGTACATTTACATATCAACTTGTCTAATAATTTAATAAAGTATCAGACTACTACATATTCATATTTTACTTTTATGTATATATCCATCCACTATTACACATTTCTTCATGAAAAAAAGAGTAATAAAATTACGTTAAATTTTCAAAACATAATATGATGAATTAAAAATTTGTTAAAACTTCTAACCATATTTAATAAATAATTTTCATACTTTAGTGATAGAATTTTAAATTTTTCCTACAAAAACTATTTGATATAAAAACCATATAATGTTGAAAAAATTAATTAAAAATCCTAAAAACATTCTTACCCAACAAAAATTTTATTTTATATAATTACACTTTTAACCAAAATTGACCAAGAATTAATAATTTTTCAATAAAATAACATTTAAAATAAATATTATCTAGATTTAATATAAAAAGGATGTGGAAAATGTATAAAATTCATTGACATGAAATTCTCCCACATGTTATCCATTGCTTTTCCTTATGTAATAAATTCAAAATATCTATAAAAGTTAAAATACATATAAAAAATGAAGGATTATAATTCCAATAGTGAAGTGATTTCCCAAATGAATTTTCCCCAATGAAATATTTTTATAAGAAATAGATTATTTCTCACTCAGAATGAAAATATTTGAAAAAATATGGTTTCCAATTTTGAAAAGGATAATCAAATTTGAAAATTTCAAAAGTTATTTGACCAAGCTCATTTTTCATTTAAATTATCTTCCAAACTTATCTTTTTCTCCATATTGAACACACACACAACCAAAACTTTTACCCTTAACTTAGCATCTCAGCATAATTAAACTAACAGGTTTGAATAATGATTTTAATTATTAATTTATAGGTCAATATAATTAAAAATATCCATTAAATTAAACACATATAGCTAAATAGGTATTAAAAGTTCTTTATTTAGGTAATTTGAATGCAAAGTTTATCATTTTAACCCCAATCAAGGAATTTAAATTGAACTAAAAGTTTAAAATATACTCCTAAAATTTAACAATAGAATAATTTTCAAGAGATGAATAGAAAATATATTTATTGATTAAATTCATATAGAAATAAAAATGATTAACCACTCAAAGTAGGAAAACAAAGTCCAAATTTTAGAAAAAAATGTACACTCATTAGAAATGAAATTGATGTTCATGATTAATTAATTTTCAAATTTTTATAGTAATTTTGATGTGTACTCCATTAAAAAAAATTCAACATATAAAGTCCCATATTCTATACTTAAATCCCAATATATTCCATAATGTTGGAGTTGAAGATGGAAAATTTATTAAAATAGTTAAAGTTGAAAGCGATATAAAATTACAGATTCCAAAGCCTATATAAAGGGTCCCAATAAAAATTAAAATAATTTTTTCCTTCACAAAATAATCAAAAAAACAAATTAAAAACCTGAAAAAGTTGTCTATACATCTATAATTAATTGACAGTGATAAATTAGTGACATATGGTAAATTGTGTTCTTAGACATGATGTTTAAAAATACTTTTATTTATAAACAAAAGAAATAATTTTTAGGTCCTAATGAGAATTTATTAATGGTTAAGTTGGGTGAATTTATATTTTAAAATAATTTTAACCACTCATCAATGTTATGTTAATGTATTAGAAAAATAAATATAAAGGAACATAATGTTATTTATTCTAGTTCAGATCTAAATGATTATACTCTACTCTTCACCAATCTCCAATGTAGATAGTGATAAAACCTACTATAATGGAATCCTTAAATTTTTAAATGAACCACAACCCTTTAAAACCACCGTTTTAAACCATGGAGGCACAAGTCAAGAAACGATTTTTCTCACTTAGTGGGTTAACCTGATCACCCTATCTTTTTCACACCTAGAGGCACAACCTAGAAGATTCATTTCATGTTCTAGGTAGAAAAAAACGTTACCATTTTACCTATTCCTAGCCACGATTGATCCCCTATAATTTTAATAGTTATAGAAGAACCCATAACTTTTGTATGAGGTAAGATTACCCAAATACAACCTTTTATGGGTAGTATAAACCAACATAAATAAGAGTAGCTAACACTATAAAGAAATAAGAACTACAAAAACTAGATAAAAATAATGGATATGAGTGTTGAGATATTATGGGTTACTCCAACAGTGATAGGTCAAACCATTTAAGTTCTGCAAAAAGCAGTATTTGACTGCCATGGTGTATAACATAGAATAATTCCTGAATATCCTAAACCTAATTGTTGATCTGGTTCTATCAATATCAATATATAGAGTACATCCATGAAAAAAATATTCAAATCATGAAGCTCCTTTAGTTTCATCCTTCCAAAAAATGTGATTTATTCATTGATGTGCATGGAAATTATTCCCATGTGGGGTTAATTTGATAATTTTTTTAAAAAAATTTTTTTGTACAATATAAATTGTTATAAAATTTAATATAGTAGTAAATGAAATTTAAAAATCAATATAAATGTTCTTTGAAACCTACCATAACACATGAAAGATAGAATCTTCATATTTAAAATTATTCCGAATTAAACATTTCAAGTTCTAAGAAAATATTATGTATATTAATACACATATGACCAATTTTAATTCAATTTAAATATGACATAAAATATCTCCAAATAAATTTATATAGTTTTAAAATAATTATTTACTGTTTATGGAATAATTAAATCGAAAAAAACAAATTAAACAAACATATAGAAACTCATAATATAAAAGAATATGTAAAATGTAACATTTTTTGAGTTAAAATATGATAATTTAATTGAGTGAAAATTAGAAACAAGGTGGATTCAACACTTTTCCAAATTTTAACTTTATAAGGTTGGATCAACACTTTTCAAATTTTCAAATTTATAAGGGATGTTCACTACTTTTCCAAATTTCAACATGATATGGTAGGTTCAATACTTTGATAAATTTTCACTTACAATTGGTTGGTTTTTATTATTATAGATGTTTTACATTTATTATTAAAGTCGGTTCATTTTTATTCATTTGATTAGTTAATTATTAATCATGTGACCGGTTTCTTTTTCTTCTTATAGATATTTCATTTATCTTCATGCAGTCAGTTCATTTTTCTTCATGGGGTCAGTTCATTTTTCTTCATGTATCCAATTCATTTTTCCTCATGTAGCCATTTAATTTTCTTTCATGTAGTCAGTTTAATTTTATTCTTGAGATCAATCCTAGAATTTATCATATTTTCACTATTGTTCAGTTCCATATTTTTCCAAATTTTTACTAAAGTTGAGTTCTAGAATTTTTGAAATTGTTACTTAAGGCCAGTTTTAGACTTTGTTCAATTTTCAAGATCATACTAATAATATAATATAACATATAAAATACCAAACCATATTATGATTGATTTTTCTCTAAAATAAATTCATAATAAATGATATTTTAATTTAAAAAAATATAAATAAAAAAATTGGATCAAGGATTCACTCAACATTCTCCCCCTTTTTGATAATTACAAAAAATATGTAAACTCCAAAATATATCCCCATTTTTAAAATTCATAAAAAATATTTAATATATGTATCCTTAAATATTCCAATAGTTTAAGATTAAAGATACTCCCCATAAGACAACTATTCATTATCAGGAAAGAAATTAACCTTTCCAATTAAAATTGAACATGGAAAGATCTCCTGAATGGTAGATGAGAAATAAACTAACTTAAATGTTACATTGAACACATAAATATGATTCAACTAAATTCATACATTTTTAAATAGTATATGAAGGCATTATAATCTAATTTTGTATAATAGTATAAATTTTTATGGAAAGATATTTTAGAATCATCAAGGATCCATAAAAACATTTCAAGATTTTCAATGAATGATTTTCTATAAATTAAATAGTATCAAATAGTTATAACATAAGCTAGAGTGAAATATAAAAATTTATCATGCATACTAAATGAATTAATTTTTGTATTAAAATAAAGTATAATTCTACCTACACAAATTATATAAAGTAATATTTCCATAATACCAAGTTCAAATTTGATTTTATCAAAATTAGATAAATACATGTGTTTAGTAAAAATGTCGACATATTGATCTTCTGTAGAAACATATTCTAAAATAATATTACCTTTTTTAAATAATTTTATACTTAAAATTAATGTGTTTAGTACTAGAATATTTTAATGGATTTTAAGAGATATAAATTGCATATGTATTATCACAATAAATTTAGATCTTCTCAAAAAAATTAAAAAAAATAGAAAGTGGTTGTTTAATCTATAAAGATTATGAACACCAAGAATAAAAAATATCATAATCACTTTTACCAGTTGATAAATCCACGTAATTTTGTTTCTTATAACTCCAATAAGCTAAACATTTACTATTAAAGTGATACATACCTATTGTGATTTTGTATCTATTTTACAACCACCAAAATTAGAATCTGAAAAACCAGTTATCTTAACTGAATTATATAAAGGATAAAATAATATGAGATTCAAAGACCCTTTAACATAATTAATTATTTTTTTAACTACCTTTAAATTGATTTATTTAGGATTATATTGGAATATATCACATATACATAATAAAAACATGAAATCCGGTATATATGTTGTAAAATAAACCAATATATCAATCATAAGTCTAAACATATTATTATCAATATATTTTATAGCTTCATAATAATATATATTTCAAGAAATACTCATTGGAATATTTGAGATTTTAAAATTATCAATATCTTTACTCTTAACCAATTATTTAGCATATTTTTATTGATTTAATAAGGTCACAATCTTTACATTGAACTATTTGTTATCCCAAAATCAAATTAAGCTCACCAATGAGAATCATGTCAAAATTTGAAGACATTAGATTTTAAAAATAATTATAAATTAAATAAATTGAAGATCCAAATATAATATCATCAATATATATTTGAAAAATTAAACTATCTTTTTAATACCTTCTAATAAATAATGTTGGATCAATTTTTCCTTTTTTAAAACCATTATTCAAAAGAAATAGTGAAAACCTCTCATATCAAGCTCAAGGTTCATGTTTCATACTATAAAGAGATTTTGAGAGTTTCAAAACATGTTTAGGTTTATATTTATTCTCAATATCTGGGGGATGTTTTACAATTTTTTTAAAAATATATCCATTTTAATATGATATTTTGACATTCATTTGAAATTTATTATTTCTATAATTTGATTCATATACCAAAATAATTATTATATATTCTAATAGATAAACCAAGAAAAATTATTCTTCAAAATCAATTCCTTCTTCCTGATTATAAACTTGAGACACTAACCAATATTTGTTTCTAATTATTTGACTTGAATCATCTAACATGTTTCTAAAGATTCATTTGGTTCCAATAATATTTTGATCCTTAAGGGGTTCAACTAAGGTCCATAATTTATTCAGATCAAGATGATTTAATTCTTTATGCATTTATATAATCCATTTTAAATCAGATATAGCTTTATCAAAATTTTGAGGCACTAAATTTGAAATTAAAGATTGATAATTACAAAAATTTCTTGATAAATTTATCATTTTAACACAATCAATTATATTACCAATTACATTTTCAATTGGATGAATTTTTTATAAATTTAAAGTTTTTTCATGAGAAGTAATATCCCCTTAAATGGATTCATCCAACTCTAAATTTATAGGTTCAACATGTTTGAAATATCTAAACTCATCCTAAACGTGTTATATTTTATATTTTCATTCCATTAAATTATTTTCATACAATTTTAAAAGTTTATATTCAATAACAATAATATTATTTTATTATAAACTCCATATTCTTTACCTGAATTAGAATGACCTAGAAAAATACCATCATCTTTTTTTGAATGAAAATTTTATAGTGAATTGTTTTTACTTATAATACCAAATTTGATTCCAAATACTAGGAAATGGCCAATTTAGGTTTCCCTCATTTCTAAATTTCATAATGTGTCTTTGTTAGGTCCACTAGGTCGAATACCTTGAGAGGGGAGGTGAATCTGGGTATGAAAAATTAAAACTTTCTCCCATTCGGATCTTGATTCGTTGTTAGAAAAATTTTCAATTCTCTCTTCCTCCCATATCAATATACAAACAGATATGAAATCATGCATAGGAAACAGCAATTTTTACTTGGTTCACCCTCACTAGGCTATGTCCAAAGAGCATACAATGATAATGTGTCAGTGTGCCAAATTTACTAAGGCTCATGGCCAATAATGAGTACAATGTTCGGCCTAGATCTTCTATTCCTAGGCTCATTGACTTTATAAGGTTTAGGGTCTCCTCACAGCATTCCCAAGGGTCACTCCCTATGTCTCTTTCTCTAGCTCACTATTGGTGGAAAGGGTCACCATCTTCCTCTTCCTTCTCTCATTGCTCTTGGAAAGGAATCTGCTCACAGTTTATGGACTTGTATGTCAAACAAAGTTTATGGACATGTAGTTCCCTTCATTTTCATGAATTCCTACATCCTCAACTATAGGTAGATGCTCTGTTGAAGTTACATTTTCACCTGTAGATTAAGTCCACCTTCCCGAGTACTTCTTGGTACAGTAAAATACTTTCGCAAACTAATTTAAAGCTCTCACAAGCTTCCTTGTAAAAATCATGAACCACTTTCCTATCCCATGTAAAGAGTACCAGGTTTGGTACATGGTCACCTCCTCTTCATACTACTATCGCTAATGTGAACTTCCCTTCGTATATAGACTGCCTTCACCTTAGGGATCATGTACCGCTACCACGTACCGATTCTACGAACCTCCACTGTGAATCACCCTCTGTCCATGAATTGTTTGTTGTTCGCATAATGCCTTTGCTTCCATGTACCAAAGCACTCCCTCCGCGTACTGCTTGTAGAATTCAATCTCTCATGTACTGCAGATTCCTCTTCCACGTACTGATTCTTAAGCAGATACAACTTTCCACTTAAATCCTACGATAGAAATTCTTCCACACGAACCACTCTGTACTTTGAGGGATTATCCCTCGCAAACCACCTTCATAATTTGACAAAATCCCAGAACAAAATGTATTCACTAATAATGTTCATTATCCAAATTAATCGTTGGGATTAGAAATTACTATATAGTTAAATATATATATGCTTAATTCATTGAATCAAGATTTACCAAATCCTCAAACCAGCCTCTAACACTTACCAATCCTTCAGCCGCTGCAAACAACAAGCCATTCGCGAACCATTTTTCCACGCCACTCATGTACTACCTTGGCTCCAACATGGTCGACCTCTTCTACCAACATCAATCCATCCCTTTATCGCATCGCATTCCTTCATGAACCATTTTTTGTTTCGCGAACCATACTCGCGTATTGTTTCCGTCGCTCCATGTATCCTTCCCAGAACATGGTACGCGACTTATGAATTATTGTACACGGTTTTCACCCTTTTCCGATTTTCATCAACATTATTCATACAATTCACTCCTATGAAGAAATATTTCGTTTTCCAACATCAAACTCATGATTTTTAGGCCCATAAATTTGTAAAACATTGGGAAACTGTGCCACCTTAAAAACCTGTCTTCAGAAAAAACCAATCATACTCACATGTGGTCATCTGGCTTTGTCAACAAACACAACCATACCCAAAACATACCGAGAGGATGCCTTGATGGATTTTTTCCCAACAGTATTCATTAAAAAATTCCTAAGCATAATTCTGTAAGAAATTTGAAAAATTGAGTTAACAAATTCAATCCAGAAATATTTTGGTAGATATTTCTCATTTAATATTTTCCTAGCCATTTCTTTGTAAAGTCCTATTTTTTCATTCTACCATAATATTTTGTTGTGGAGTTCTAGGGTATGAAAAATTATGACTATACTCATTATCATTAAATGATTTATCAAATTCCAAACTTCAAAAAACACCTCCCCTATCATTTTAAATAGATAAAATAAGATAACCTTTTTTAGACCAATTTTCAATATGAAATAAATGTATATTAAGTATATGATTTATGTGAAATAAAATAAGTCCATATAAATAAAATATGTTCATAAAGAATAAAAAACATATACCTTTTTCCTTTAATACTATCAGTTTTCATTAGTCCAAATAAATCTAAATGTAAAAGTTGAAGCAGTCAGGAAATGTGTACCTATAGAAAAGACATGAATGAAACTTTATGATACTTTCCTTTTATGCATGTATCATGTATATTGGATCCATATGGTTTAAACTTAGTAATATCCAAAACATTTTCAACCGCTATTTATAAGTTTTTAAAGTATTTTAAAAGAAATGATTTTCAAAACGTTTTCAAGATTTATTTATAATTTTTCAAAGTGTTTTTGAAGAAAATGGTTTTAAATGGTTTTGAAGATTATTTTTTATGTTTTCAAGGAAAAGGGTTTTCAAATGATTTCAAGTCTTATTTATAAGTTTTAAAGGTAATTTATCTGAAAATTATTATCAAATTGTTTTATGTATTAAAAATCATTTTTCAAATAAGAAAGGATTTTTTCCTCAAGAAATGTTTTCGAAAGATATTTAAAAAATATTTTCCATCTAGGATGACATTAATTGATATTACTCAATCCCTTATAGGAAATTATCTAAGGGTTCAATTTATATCCTTTCAATTAATGGGTTATGCTTAATGTAGTGATCTTTATGAAACCCATTTCTCTTTCACAGGTTTTATGTATTTGAAATCCATTTCTCTTTCATGGGTTATATGTTTATGAAATATGATTCTATTTAATGAGTTATGATTTCGATGAAATGATTATGAAACCTTTATCTTTTCCACAAGTTCTGATATGTTTACATTTTTATAATACCCATTTAATTTTCTGGGTTAATAAATTATTTTTTATGATTTTGTAGCACATATATGTATAAATTCACTATGATATAGGTGGGACCTATATCTCCCTTCGATGCATTGTGTAAAGATTTATATCTCCTAATATAGACTAATATGGTCTTGTGAGTAAACCTTGACTACTAAGATGGTCATGGGAGTGAACCATTACTACGAAGATGGCATGAGGTGTGAACTCATGCTACTAAGATGGACAAGGGGGTAAACCATGACTACCAATATGGTGTGAGGAGTGAAATCATGATACTATGATGGAAATGAGAGTGAACCATGACTAACAAGATTGTATGGGTAGTGAACCCATACTACCAAGATGGTCTTGGAAGAAATGTCTTAGATACTATATAAATCATAGTATATATATATATGTGTCTACCACAATCCCATGTTTTATTACTATGTTATGTTTTCATGGATTATGTTCTTTATTTCCTTATGATTCATGTATTATAAACTAATATGCTTTATGACATGATTCATATATATGATTTGTGATATGTGGGGTATGATCTCTTATTTTCATGATCGTGTTATCATACTCATATGCTCATAATTATGCTTGAATATGTCCCTTATTTACCCTTACTGAGCATTTGAGATCACCTCTTTCTTGTGTTTCCTTTCCCTAGGTTATGAATAATTGTTTTATATAGGAGAAATATAGGTGGAGATCTTTATGGGAGATGTTGAAAAACTTTCACTATGATAGAATATTTTGTTTCCAAGTTTCCAAAGACACCAAACTATTATGGTCATAGGGCATGTATTTTGTAATGTACATAATATTCATCTAAAATGATGTAATATCCCTGTATATTAATCTTGGGCCACGATAGAGTCCATTAAAAATGGCACATTTTCTTCTCCAACTAGCTCACCATCACGATTGAATTACATCCAAATTATATTAATTTGACAAGAACATTTAGTGTTAATTATTCTAGGAAAAATATTTATCCCAGAATTAAATAGAAGAGCTTCCAAAATATATTTTGAAAGAATTTTTTTAGCTGAAATATTCATGAACATAGTTGGTTGTTTTTTTAGAAATATTTAAATTTTTATATGATTCTATCTTTATCATATTAAAGACACTTAGTTCTAAAAACCTCCTCTCACTAGAATCCATAATGTAATAATTCAAATCATTCACAACCTAAAAATATTTTTGCTATAACTCCACTATTATATCGAATGATTTCATAAAGAGAGGCCTCTAAGGAGACATACCAATGAGAGTCTTCAAGTAAGTTCTATATTCCCAAAAATATTCATCAAATATCAATTACCAACATTTATTGTAACTTTCAACAGTCTTTTCTAGAATATTCATCTCTTTTTTTGAAATATAAGCTTATCCAGTACATTTTGGATGATATACGGTTCTAATTTTATTGATTAGATCCATAATTTTACATAAAATATTTTAATTTAGAGTTCTTAAAATTAGTTCTATTATTAATGATAAAGGCTTTAGGCACTCCAAATATTGAGAAAATTCCATTCTAAATGAATTTTAAAATAATCATAACTTGATTTTCACTACCTAAACTCACTTAAAAACATATTCTACAAAAAATAATTATTCTAAAGAGAGTATGTGAATGGTCACATAAAATATAATCCATATACATCAAATATTTCAACCACAAATATTCCTTTTTAAGGAAACCCTTTCCTCCTTCCAACATTTCCCACTCTTTGGAATCTATCACATCTAACCATCAAACTCCTTGTATCCTTGAAAAGAGTTGGAAAGTTTATACCAGATTACAACACCTTTTCATATATCATCTCTCCCCATGGTGTACTAAACATTGTGAAGGGTGAAAATTCTCTAAAATAGGAACCATATCTTCCTTGAACACACATATACACATAATTCCATTAACAAATTTCCTAAAAATAAGAGAATCACAAAAATATTGTAGTTAAATTATGAAATTATTTTTATTCAAGTGATACTACTAGGAATGAACCTTGAATAAAGGAAAATAAAAAAATCTACAAACCAATAAACAAATTTTATAAAAATAGTATGAATTGTTTCATATGAAAATGATGAATTTTTCTCCATTAGATTACTTATTTGAGTGTTGGAAAACCTAGAAAGGTGATATACAACTATGTTTTCAGCACATTTCTTGTCCCTAAACTCAAAATCGAACTATTTAAATATAAATATCAACCTAATGAACCTATTATTTACCTATTTGTTATGAAAAATACATTTAAAATTTGAATAGTCAGTGAATAAAATAATGTTAGACCCAATCAAAAATTTCCTAAACTTTTCTAGGGAAAACAAAATAACCAAGAACTCATTTTTTTGTTGTGGTGTAGATACTTTGAGAATAATTTAGAATCCTACTAGTATAATAAAACAAATGAAAAATACTCTCTTTACTCTGGCCCAAAAAAGCCCTTACATCTATGAACTATCATTACATGCAATCTCAAAAAGAAAATTCCAATCAATTAAAGTGATAATGGGTGAAAGAGTCAATTTTTCATTAAGAAGATTAAAATATTCAAGGAAATTATCATTAAATAAGGTTTCATCTTCTAATAGTAATTAACATAAGGTCTTGTTGATCTTTTAAAAAAATTTATGAATCTATGGTAAAAAACATCATTCCCTAAGAAACTCCTATCACCCTTGAAATTATCCAAAATATAATACTTTTGAATCAACTCTATTTTGTAAATTTCTCACTTAATTCATTATTTAAAAACCTTTTACCAAGAATAATTCCCTTGGTGAATATAAATTTTCATTTTTCCAATTCAAGATATGGTCTATCACTTCACACCTTTTCTATACCAATATCAAATTCTCTAGGAAGTACTCAATAGTTTTCCCAAAAATAGAAAAATCATCTATGAAAACCTCAATTATCCTATGAATAGACAAAAAAAGGTAACCATACAAACCAAAGGGAATTTTATGGTAGAAAACTATTCTAATGGGACATTTTAAGGTAGTTTTCCTTAATCCTCAAGGGATATTGAAATCTGGTAGATACTAGAATAACCATCAATAAAGTAATATATTGAACTAAAATGAAAGCTACTAAGGCCATGCACATTATATCATGGCATGTCCTTGAATAACATACAACCTAGGAAACTTATTTACATATTTTTGTGTTTCCTTGGTGATTTTTTTATGATGTAGGGCATAAATCACATCATTGATAGTAACCAGTGAGCCAATTTTATTTTCCAACCAAACCCTATGATATATACTTCAAATAATCATATACCATTCTGGGTCTAGGTGGTATAAATAAATTATTGAAAATATCCAACCAATTCTCTAAAAATAGTGATGGATTACCTTTAATGGATTCTATCAAGGAGATCATGCTTGAATAAACTTCTATTTTTCATTCATTTTTTTGTTTCATTTTTATCAACATGTCTATTTAATTCAAAATCTCATGCTTGAAATTCTCAATTTTTCTTTATAAATTTTAATTAAAAATTTTAATCACACTTTAATACCATAATTATCCATCAAGATAAATTCTAGGGTTATTTTTATATTTTATATATTCTATAAATAAGTTTCATCTAATTTTATGTGATTTACAGTGTGACCAAATTTTATGGTTGTTGTTGGGGAGCACCAAGGTATAATTGTTTTCATATATTTTTGTAAAAATTTCATTTTTTATCATTATTTTATATAAATAAATAAATATGGTGTTATAAAAAAATTATTTTTATGTGTATTATAGATATTTATGGATAACCACCACAATATAACTAGAAAAAACCTCATTCTGTAATTTTCTCACTTTCTTTTATATTTTATCTCCCCCTTACTATTATCATTCATTAATAAAAATGTTAATGAAAATAAATGAAACTAGATTTTGTAATGGACTTAAAAAATTTAAAATATGTTTATTAATTGATAATTTCTAAAATTCAAGGGATCTATTGACCATTGATGACTCTTCTAGGTTTTTAATAGCTGAATCCTCATCTAAAGAGGATTTCCTTATATAGAAAAAATTAGTTTATTGAATTCTAGTTTTCTTTTATTCTAACTTTATTCTAAAACATATATCTTGAGGTTTTAAGTAATTTTATTATAATTTTTTATTTTTCACCCACATTAAATAAATACTCTTGATTGACTGACATTGTATGAGTGAGTGAACAAGCATTGAGAGGAGAAATAATTTATATTTTTGTTATTATCCCATCTAAACAAAAGTTATTTCAAATAATTATTAATGATAAAATAGTATTGCATATATATTAGTATATAACTAATTAAATTATTAAATAACAACAAGTGTATACCAAGATTGAGTGAAGCTATGTAATAACAAAAACACATATTTTATAATAATAAAGAGATTATATCACCCATATTTATATATATAACTCTTTTATTTTGAAAAAAGAAAAAAAAACAATATCTTAATATATATATATATAATAAATGAATAAAATAATTAATTATGCATGTGATAATAGTTTTGAAAAATTATGGGAGGTGATCAGTTTCACGTTCTAATCCTCACTTAATTATTGGTGCAAGATCCATCCTTTTTCATTAGTTTCATGTTACACATAATGTATATCCATGAATGTAAATTTTAATACTATTGAAAAATTTAAATAAAAAAACTATCATGAAGGAAAAATAAATGAGACTCCACTTGCTGTGGTCATTCTGGGTATATGAACTGGTCACCAGTTCAAATCCCACCCCAACAATGAGAGTCACATTTCATTTCTCCTTGTTTTAATTTAAATTTTACATGTCATGTAGTGTGGGAGTTTATTTTTTTATTTTAATTACACCCATGTGATATTTTCATAAATATTAAAATGATATAAAATAAATATAAAATGAAATATGGGGTTGGATTTATTGGTAAGGTCTCTACCCAGAGTCCAAAAGATTTCGGTTTGAGTCTTCCCAACTTACTTAATTCCATTCATTTACAAAAAACAAAACCACATATAGTGTGCATTATACAATTTAAAAATAAACTAATAAAAGAAAATATAAAACAAAATACCTAAAATATAATAAAAATTATATGGTAAAAACTTTTTTGTAGTGGTTGTAGGAAACCCATGTGATTGATCAGTTACTGGTTTAAACCCCACTATAAACATTAGAGAAACATTTGTTCCTTGAATTTTAATTTAAATATTACATGTTATGTATACCTTTTTACACCCCATTTAACAACTTATATATATAAGAAAAATAATATAAAAAATAAAATATTACCTAACATGTGGACTGGGTTCTATATGCCATGTAGTGTCTATATAATTCAAATCAACTACTTCACTTAGAAACATATCATGTTCCATATCCCCATTTCTCATGTCATGATGTAGAGGCCAAAATGGTAATCTCTTAAATCCATGAAGCTATTATTTTCACACTTCTAATCTCCTTTATTCAGTTCTTTGGTTAAATTAAGTTTTTCTCCAACCCTTATTTCAATGTTTTTATTGTTTTTTAATGATTTTAGGAAGTTTCATGGATTTTGGTCAAAAATAGAAATACACGGGCACAAATGAAGATCTAAAATGTGTATTATTAAATAAGGGTGTAGAATTTAATTCATATATTTTGAATTACAAAAGGCATTTGCATTAGGGACACATCATATACCCTCTGTCTCTATATGACAAGACACATTCCATGAACACATAGGGCATGACTTGAGTCACCAGTTGACAACACACAACATGTATATTCGGTATATACCATGTACCTTCACTGACTTCTTGAGTCATCCACTTTCCATGTACCCTCACCACACAACCTAAGCACCAAATTATAATTCATTGAATGTAAAAAATGTACACACATCATGTACTTTGACATTATAACCACACATGGAATCCAAGTCATATATCAAAAGTATATGAGTTGGATCTATGTTTCACTTACATGCTATGAATTATGAAAGTATATGTCGTTTAGTTTGTAAATATTGATTTTTATTCAATTTAAATTCATTTAATTTTCCATTTTCCTTTTCATAGATTTATGTCCAATGAGGAAAATCCTTTTACAACCAAAAAAATCATGCCTCTTCACCAGCATAGGAGGAATCAATTCCATCTAGAGTATATATGGAGGAATAGTATGAGTATTTAGGGGATAACCTATTGATTCCATAACTGAAAACACAACCGTTGGTTCCTATGAGAAGGGAAACATCTTACTTTCCATTCCCCTCACCCATTTTATCATTTTATGGTGTAGAAATAGTAGTATAAAATCCTCATACATTAGTCTCTAGGTAATTAGATCCTTATACTTATATAGATATGGAATGAGCTTAGACATTTCTAATAGATCAAGACCATCATCCCTACTTATTCCTTGTATTTGATGTCTGAATCCTAGATAATGACCAACTATGTTTATTTTCTCATTGCACTATCCAACTCCCCAATCATTCTCTATATATGAGTATCAAAAATTCTATGGGTCTCTTGGAATACCGAAATCTGTTTGACATCTTTCAAGTCATCATCCATATTTATCTAGATTTGTTATTATAGTTTATGGACTTGTTTGAGTTTGATAGACCATCCTATTGTTAGGATCTGAGTGATATAAAGAGATATAACCCTTTCCACATTAGAGGCTATCTATTTTTACTAGATAATGAGGAATTTAGTCGAGGGTGTGGTTTCTACTCTCATCCCACCACCCCACTCCCTATTTCCACATTGAACCACCATGTTCAATATGTTTTACTCGATGTGTGGTATGTTATTTCTAGACCTGATGTCTTATATAAACTTACCTCATAGACGATCACCTTGATCATTTTCCCTACTCTCCATCTCATCCACCAATGTTTCATCATGATGTCGTTCACAAACTATGAAGATGACTTATTTTTTCCATGAGGGATATAGATCTCCTTATATGTATTTTCTATTATCACTACCCCAAACTCCCTTTATTTATCGCCCCTATTTCTATACCATGTTTACTGGACATTGATGCAACCTAAACTTTTGATTATTTACCACCTGTTTGGTACAATACTATGGGTTTTTTGAGTTATACACTCTATATGACCTCCTAGTACCCATTTGATAGATGTATTATATGATGATTATTCGAATGTGGATAGTCAAAAGGCAAGGGAATGCTTATGTTTTCATGTAGCATCACCCCAAAACTACAACTATAGATGAGGACCTTGATGAACCTAGGGATTATGCTGATTCAGTACCTCTACCTAGTTATCTAGTTCTGTCACCACCTCCATCCACTCCTTCCACTGAGGATTCTACATCTGATCTATCTACAACTCTACCACATCTTGTACCCATGGATGAGTTATAAAGAATATTTAGGTTGGATTCAATGGAGAAACACTTGGAACACCGCATGGATCATAGAGATTTTTAAATGACACAAGTTCAGGTGATTATTGTAATACCCTAACATTTTAAAATAACATTATGTTTGATAGTGTATATAACATGTAACACTATGCTTAAATAAACAACAAAATATTATTATTTTATGGCCATTATAACATAGCCATTGAATTGAAAGTTATGGATAGAAGTTAAAAAATTATGAAATATATATAAAGGTTATAATCAATAAAAATTCATTGAAAATTATTAGGAAATAAGAACACAAGTTTTTTGTAAGGTCTTTTTATTTTTCAAAATATGTTTTCTTCATAAATGGTTTTTTTACTTTTTATGAGGAAATTCCTATAATTAATTTACAGAACTCTTAAATAGATTATTTATTAAAAATAAAATCATTTCAAATAAAAATACAAAAATATCTTATGGTGAAATTTTGGGACTTTTATGAAAAGATAGATTTTTCAGTGAATAGTGAAAAATATCGATTTTCGTAAAACTACCATTTATTTTCAATAAAAAATAACATTATAATTTAATTTGATCATAAATTAACATAATTATTATTTATTTGGAAATTATATAACTAAATAAATTATCATTATCATTATATCTAATTTTTTTATACATTTATTTTTGTGCTTAAACACATTATTTCTGGAAAAAATGTATTTTCATTCTATTTTATGCATTTATATTAAAATTAAATTATTATAGTTTTAGGAATTTAATTTTATTTAATTTAATTTAATTTAATATTCATAAATTAAAATTTATCCTAGGAATAATTTTTGATATTTTTTCGAGGAATTTAATTTTTTATGAATAGTAAAAAATACAGTTTTAATCAAATATAGTATATTTTATGATATTACCAAGAAATAAATATGATATCATAATTTATTAAATTTATATAACGAATAATTTATGATAATAAAATCAAAATATAATATAAAAATAATTCAATAATAATAAATGATAATATATTGGATTAAAAATATTAGAATCATTTTTAGCACAAATGTAGTGCTTGCGCAACACTGGGAAATTCAGAATTGGAATTTTAAAGAAAATATTTGATAATTATGAATCCCTTTATTGAAATTATTATTAAATATGAATTATTATTTATAATTTTTATGGATATATTGAAATTTTGAGTTATATAATAAGTGAATTATTTAAATTCTTGTGCAATTCTTATATAAAGCTAGAAAAATAAATAAAAATATTAAATAATTTTCATGACATATATGTGAGTTAATATAAATATTTAATGAATATAAAAGTTTATACTAAAATAAATTAATTACTTTTTATAATGGTAATTTATATAAAAATTTTAGTGAGTAAATAATTACCTCAAATGCTTATGCAACGCCGATACAATTCTTGTGAAAGTTGTAAACAAATTAAGTAAATGGTTTTAAAAAATATAAAAGTAATATTTTTTGGGTGATTTATAGTGTACCAAAAAATTTTAAGATAAATATAACATATTATATATGTGTTAAATTTTTATATTTTAATTCCATTTCTGTAATGCTGTTTTCAAAGTCAAATTTTATGAATAGTTCTTAAAATGACATTAATAGTATTTTTTAAAATATATTTTATTAAACTATTTAAAAATAATAAAAATATCAAAATAGTAAAATTAGGATGATAAATTGTGTAAAATGTAATCAATTTGATATTTAGGATCCAATTTTTACCTTATTAGTAAAATTGTAACCCTTTAATATTGAAAAAATCATTACTACAATTAAGGTTAAAATTGTTTAACCAAGGGGTTAAGAAAATATAGGGTTTAAAATGATATATAAACATGTAAAAATCTGATTTTATTTTAAATTAAGATCATATCCTCGTTATATTTAAATTAATTTTATTTTGGAACCATTTTTCATAAGATAGAAAAATATTATATTATATTATTTCATATATTTCCAAAAATGACATTAATGATATTTTATAACAAATAATATATTATTAAATGATTTAAAATTCATTGAAAACTATATTTTTACATTTCAATTTTACATATCATAAAATATCAACTAGGGTCTATTTATGTGCCATGTTTTCATTTTATAGTAAATTTATTGACCCTTAAAGTGCATAAAACTTTTATATTGCGGTAATTGTCAAACGGGTTAATGAGATGGTTAAAACTAAGAGATAAAGGAAAATTTATCAAAACTTGACCAAATTTTATTTTATTCAATTATTTACACTAATAATTATTTTATATTCAAATTATATCAATTTGGATCCATTTTTCAATGAAAAGTAATTTGTATTAATATAATACTTTAAGTAATTCCAAGAGTGCCCCTCGCCTCACGTATAAAAAAAACATTCAATCCTTCATTATTCATAATATTTTTTCCTTATATAATATAAAATACCTATATTAATATCATATTATATTCATCCATGACATCCTATAGATTTTAGTATTTCCAAAATACCATCCTTTCATGGTTTAAGGTGTAAGCTAAAAGATGTTTCTCAACAAAGAGGTATAACTCTTAACTGAGCGTTTCCAATTTTATTTATTCTTCTAACACCTATAAATATATAGTATCCATTTTTAAATAATGACTTAAGTATATTAAATATACTTAAATTTAGTTCTAATTATGGAATAACCAATATCTACCTTCTTCACATCTATCAAAAAACAACAACGTCGCTCTTGCATATATGTGGACTACTGCCTTCACAAAGCGTCACAATCTATTTTTTATTTATACATTACATAGATGATAATAAGGATAAATTTAATGAATATATATGATATATATGATATAATTCTGATTCTTTAAAATGAATTATAATTTACATTTTTTCCATCTGTCAAAAAGGGAAAACAATGTTCATGCATATGTATGACCAACCATCCCCATGAATGGTGTAAATCATTTTATATTTCTTAATATTATGAATATATATATATATATATGTCTGTGATATTTATATCATTATTAAAATTATGTAGTTTATGGGACCATGATCAGATTTTAAGGACCAGAAGAGCAAAACTGAAACTCTCATGGAAAATGAAAAAATTAACACCCGGAAATGAAAATTTTAATAAGGAATTATTTATTAATTGGTGATGAAATTTTATAACAGGATCACATATGAAATTATAATTTTTTACATAATTTTTCAATATAATTATAATAAATTTAAATTTATTATATAGGAGGTTAGATAACTTTTGATGCAAGTCGAACCTAAGGTAAGAGTTTTATGTTCCAATATTATTATTTTTTGGGATTATTTATGATTAAGATTCTGATAATGAAATTTCATGACACAACTCTCAAAAATAAAATTAATTTTCTTATCCTCTCATTATTTCTATAGAATATTTTTTTCACTTTAAGCACTCAAGAGACTAGAATAATGTTTTTATGGAAAACTGTATATATTTTACTATTTGGTTAGGAATATTTTTCTTCCATGTATATGTTTTATTTAATATGATTTCAAGAATTTCTTTGAATATTATAAAATTATTGTTTTTTAACCATTTTTGAATTTTTAATAAAACGTTTAAAAATAATCTTCTAGTTATTTTTTGAATGAGTTACTTTTTACCATAGGTGTGAATAGAATTTTTACTTTAACAACTGTGACATGAATTTAATTTCTCAACATCATGACTGATCAATGATTTAAAACATACTTTACATGTTTCCAAAGTTCTTTTTTTTAAAATCTGAAAAATTGTGATAAAATTTTAGATTTTAAATAAGTGATTTAAAAGTTAAAATGGTATTTTCTTCAATAAATGTTCCAAGTGATATTTTAATGTAATTTTTAATCTAGGTTAACAAATTTTTATGTTACATAATATTTAATAGTGATGGATCCAATTATAACATTTTAATTATCTCTTGAGATATTTTATGATTATGATGATTATATGTTTATTTAACCCATTTATTTTCCATGGGTTATGCTATAATGAAATATTGAAATGTTTATAAAACCAATTTCCTTTACATGAGTTATTATATATGATGAATGATATATGATCTTATAGAAAAAATATATATTATTTTAATTTGATTATGGCTGGGCCTAATATTATATATCTCTTTAATGCATTGGGTAAAGATATATATCTCATGAGATAATAAGTACTCAAATAGGGAGTGAACCCAGTTCATTAAAGCGCTTTGTCTACTATGACAGTATTTTATGTGAACCTTCAGTAACGATAATATTGAATGGGTATTGAACCCAATCAACTATGATAGTCTTAGAAGTGATCCTTGACTAAATAAATGGTTTTATATTCTTATGTATATGAAAAAAACTTATGTTTTATTGAAATTTTATTCTCTCATGTATTATGTTATTTGATTCCTCTATGATTCATGTATTATGAAATACCTATATTTATTCCATGACTTAAGATTATTATCTATGATATTTTGGGTAATATTTTCAAATGTTAAGATCATGATCGCATACCCTTACGCTCATGTTATGCTTAAGTGAACATTGATATCTCCCTTATTTAACCTTAATGATTATATGATATCACCTTTTCATATGTTTCCTTAACCTATGTTATAAATAAAGGATTTAATTAGGGTATATCTAAGAAGTTTTCCATGTGATAAGATCATTATGGGATATGTTTAAGATATTTCATGAATAGGATATTTATGTATCTATTCTATAAAGACACTAAACCTTTATGGTTCTTGAATGGATCATAATATTGTGTATTGAATAATAATTTAAAATGATGTAATATTTAGGTATGAAATTCTAGGGTTTCTATAAGTATTGGTATTTTTTAATATTTGGGACTTTTATTTCCTCCAAATTTAGTCCTAATACCTGAATAATAAATGTAAGTCACCCAAAACTCACCCTAAACCCCTATAAATGTGTGCATGATTTTAATGATTAATGAGTTAGGTGATTATGTGTTCCATATTAATCATATATTTACTTAGGTAGAATAGAATAATACTAATATATTATCCACAACTTCATCAAAAATAGCTCCTCTAGTTAATGAATTGAAACACCAAAAAATTTCTTCTTTTGGGGCCCTAAAATTATAGTTTTTAATGATTATTATTATTATATCTTTTTATGTCTTAATGTTATGATTATATTACCTTTAAATTTATTTTAATTTTCATCTACATTCAATATTCCTTTGCAAATCATCACACATTCTTATTCCCACTAATTAAGGGTGTATCCACATGGCTATTTATATATTTTGAGACATGTTCCCAATATAGAAGTATTATTTAGAATTCTTGTTTCATTAATTTATAAACTTAATTATTTTATTTATTCACCGATATGGTTTAGTGTTATATTTTATCTAATTTATCATACTTTTTTGTCACACATAGGGACCATGTGGAATATTAAGTTTGGGGATGGTATCTTGACACCACATTGGTCATTTCCCTTTAACTTATCTATAACACATCATTAACTAGATTTTTTTAAAAATTATTAATAATTTTAATTAATTTTGATTATAAATAATAAATACATGTGGAAATTGTGAAAATTATAATCTCTTTCTAGTTTTGGAGTATTTTAAAAGTATTAATGATATAATTCTAATTCTTTATTTTTAATTTTAGGAAATTTGAATTTAATAGATCAATTTTTTATTCATTCCCTGACTTGATTGGCTGATATATTTTTATTCCTTATCTCGAGAGATAATTTAAGAATTTTTTTCATAATATTACTAATACACACCATTATTGAGTGAACTCATATTGTTTATTATTGGTTAGAACTTGGTTTTATCCTTTATCAAAATATTTGAGAACAAGGAAATGTGTTAGTGTAATTGAGGTGTTTATTTGTTATTGATCCCTATTTATTTTCTAATTTTGATAAATACACTTACATTTTCCATTGTAAATCAATATTATCCATAAAATATCTTATAGGTAGGAACATTACAAGCTCATTTTCCCAACCTACCTTTAATCTTATATATATTTAATGATTTTTATTCAAAATAAGTATTAAGGAATTGGGTTAATCTAGGTGTTATGATGGGGATGAGTTACATGCATGGGAATATGGGATGATGTTTCCATTTGATGGAAGGTCCAAAAGTTATGTATATTTCATTTTAATTAATTTTAATCCTACTAAAAAAAGAAGAAAAAAATTATATATAAGAAATATAAATAAATGAAAAAAATATAATCGAGGAACAATTTTTCATTTAACTTTAATTGATATGACTTGTGGATATAGATTTAGAAAGGGGAAGTAAAGTTGTATGATTCATATTTGGTTGCTTTTAGTGAATAATCCTGTTTATTTTTGAATGATTGATCATGAATTGTATTCTAAGAGAAAAAACTAGTCTTGTAGGCCTTATGTATTTCACATCAAAACCCATAGACTATAAGCCTCAATGGAATTTTATGAAAATCCTCTTGATTAGAACAAAATTAATTTTATCATGTGTAGAGAGTTATGATTTAATAGAGCCTATGGTATGACTAGTATAATATTTATCTAAGTATAATTTTTCCTAAATTTTACACATGAGAGATGAGTGACATAAATTTTTGGTAAGGTATATAATCAGTGGAAGGGATATTAATATAAGGTTAAATAATTTGAATGAAAGAGAAATAATATATTTAATTAAAATTATAATTGAGACGTGATTTGAATACTTTAAAGTAGATGAGTTTATTTCTTTTGAAATTTTTCATTATGAATTTAAGTTCATAAGTATAATTAATTGAAAACTTTCCCTATTAAATTAAAAATTATTTTTTATTTGATATTGAGATTTATCTTAAGGGAATACACATAATTAAGTTCAGGGTATTTGATGCATAAAATTCTTATATATTTTTTTGTTGTGTTTTATTGTGTATAAAATACAGATAATGTTGTTTATATGTTCTAATAAGGATCAAATGCTTTATTTCTTTGTTCTTGGATACATTTTATGTTTTCATAGTTAAATTAACACATTAGAAAAAATTTGGAACAAAATTAATATATACATGTAGTTTTCTTTAAATGTATACACCATTACTATTGGAGAACACACTGAGTTGATCCCTAAAGTATAGACCTTGGTTCCCAAGAAAAGTAAACACACCCTATTGACTATGATACATGCCATGTTTTCTCATTATAAAATTGGTTGGTAGGTGAATATAAAACTAAATTTTATACAAGATGGTTCTATATACCGCATACCCACGCTTAATGAAAATTAACTCCCAAAAATCAATGTAACGACTAAATTCTTTACCAATTTATTGGAAAATTTACAAAAACGGAACTACACATATTATACATTTGTACACACCATATGATTACAGAAATCTATAAAAGTGTGGTTCAGGAAAAGGTAAGATAGGTTTGGATGAAATGGGGTGGTAATGCTCATCATTTTGGAGGTTTATTAGAAATCCATCCACCCATCACACATTTTCTTCCCCTCCAATGGAGTATTATGATCTATGTTATCACTTGAGGATGAAATTTATCTAAATTCTGAGTTTTGTTTTTATAATAATTGTACAATCATTTTAATTCCATGCGTATGTTATTTTTCTATATCTCTTCTTATTCTTTTATTTGAGTTGTGTACTGGCATGTTATACTCACACTCAAATGTCCATGATTGGTGTTACCCACTCATGTGATGATTCACACTTTTTTCACTGATACTTCCCTTTTTTCATCATAGGTTTTATGTGATTCATATTGGTATATTAAACTCACATGAACACTAAAAAGGGAATAAACATTTATTTCATGCTAAAAAATGAATAATATACTACCTAAAAACACATTGAGTTATTTATGTGCTGTGTTGGTGAGTTTTGGTTATTGAATTGGGAATAAATAACATCATCAATGGTAGTTGGTGAATCACATTGATGTTCCAACCAAACCCTTGGAGGAACCTTAGTAAAACTCAAATTTTATTTTAGTTTTATGTGTTTTAAAAAAGGATTTAAAATATATGACCCCTTTTTCTTGAAATACTTATGTCATTCCATTAATCGATTCCCACAGTTTTATTATACTCGATCAAAATTTTAATTTATAAATTATTCACTAGATTTGGTTTTTATCTACCCATCGATTTAATTAAAAAACACATGTTATAAATTATCTTCATTTCATTATAAATTTTAATTAAAAATTAAAAACAATATTTAATTTCTTAACACTTTATCAAGAGAAGACCTAGGGTTCCTGCTATACTGTGGAAATTATATTAAAAATTTACATCTAATTCGATGTACTCGAAAGCATGCCCAATATTTTGAATATCTATAAAATTTATTAGTTGTTCATATATAATTTTAATATTTAAAATATAATATGTTTATATAAAATTCTATATAAATGTAAATATGATGGAGTTCATATTAGAAATAAATATAAAGTGTTTATATTTATTAAATTATAAAATGTTCATAATTCATGAATAAATTATAATGTGTTTATAATATACTTTATTTATGAATTGTTAATAAATATTTTATCAAAAATTTAAATATTGGAAATATTCATTTATTTATTCCCTAATTTATTCATATATATCATTGTTTATATATTGAATCGTAGTATTGTTTAGTTTAAAAAGTTAAACTACTTCTATAAATTTTTATACATGCATATAAGGAGATAAATTCTAGGTATTATAAATAATTTATATTTTTTTGGTTGAAATTGACTTATATTGGGTTACGAGAATGATTTTAAAGGTTTATTATTATTTAAACATATTAAGTGTTATATTTGTAATGGAATTGAGGTATCTCTAGAGTAAATTATCCTTGGGTAGAGGGAATTTGGGTCGGACTCCACACTAACTTGGAGGTTTATTCCTTATCTAGAAAAGAAGGGGTTGGATATTTATTTCTTTAAGATTACTCTTGTCATTATTTTGGATTTTATATGATTCTAAGTCTTTTTTGAAAAGTGTTTCATGTACCTTATACATGAGAGCATATGTATATGAGTAAATCTAATTGGAATTTATTTTGGGTTAGTAACACAAGATTTCAGTTATGTACAGGGTTACATATCAATATTGTTTAAAAATATTTATTTGATGAAATGAATATGGATTCCAAAGTAATCAATTATATGAATTCACACATAAAGAGAGTATATGATATAATGTAGTGAGATTAAATCCCCTTTAAATATACTAAGTGTCAGATTAATTCTAATGAAACCACTTGTCAAGACTTCAATCATTAAGTATGAGTAACCCTAAATGTTAGATGTTGATGAATTATCATTTATAAGTAATGAATGTAATATGGTGACCCTAACCATTAGATTATTTTTTTAGAATTTGTTTTAGGTTACACTTAGATGGGAAACCCTTAAGAAGGTTACTGAATGAATAGAGTTGAGATAATCTATATGATGGATCAGGTAAGGAGTTTTCCACTCAATTATCTAGGATTCATATATGATGTGATTGAAATATTTTTCTAAGAGATATAGTCCTGAATTATTTATGTGATTATCCAATGTATTATAGGGTAAAATATTGTTCTTGTCCCACTAATGGATGTGATGGATTTAAAAGGGGAAAATATTTTAGTGGGATCTCATATAATAAAATACCCTATTAAATGAATATAAAACATTATATTCATTTGATATAAGTTTATCATAAATATATAATGGAATTATATTCATATATAATCTTAACTTACCATATAAAAGAAAAAATTATTATATGAAACTTCATAAAATGGTATAAAAACATAAGAAAAATCCTTAAGCAAGAAGAAAAATTATTTTTGTTAGAGTAAACATATACATGAGAAATGAACAATTGAAATTATTCAACACTTGAATCTTGATACTTATGAGAATCATTGAATGATCCAATTATGGTCTCAAAGTAATTAAATGTAATATTACAAGAATAAATTTGTTCTCTACTCATATAATAAATATGATTCAGTATGATGATAACTTAGAGAGACAGGGGATACCTTTAAGTCTTAATTTGGTTATTAAATTCATTATAAAAACATTGTTATAAGTTTTATGACAATTTGAATGAGTTAAACAAAATTTACCCTATTTTCTCAAAATTTCAAGGATAGAGAAATTGATTACATGATTTTTTTCTTCTTGTGTAATTTTTATAGCATAAAAGTGTAAAGGTTTAATTTAGAAGAAGAATGGATTTTTTTAATAGTTATCCCTGTCCATTGAAACCTAAATGATTTTCTATGAAGGAGGATCAATGATTATATAAGAGATGAAACTATATTTGATACCTAAATAGGTTTTTGAAACTCTATAGAGAGTCCATATTAGTTATTTATGTTATAGAAATCAATTCATTGATTTTAAAGTATTTATAATATCTAAAGTATATTTATTTTTAAAAAATATATAGGAGTTCAAAATCAAGGTAATAATGATCTTATTATTTTCAATCAAGTGATGAATCAAAGGGTTACAAAATCATGGAATGGTTACAGAGAAATATTTCAAGATTATGCCGATCTAAATAAAGGATATACATAATTATATCCATTTTCTTATGTGATAAGAGAATTTTTTTATTAAAAAGGTGTTTTTATTAATAATATGTGATGATGGTTTGATACATGTAGTTTTTAATTAATTAGTAATTATAACATGAAGGAAAGAAATATAGGGATAAGAATGTTTTATCTAGGATAAAATAATTTATACATATGTTCATAAAAATATGATAGATATGATCTAAATAACCATTAGTGGTATATTTTATTGAATAAAATCACATTTTACAAAAATGGTTCAAACATATAGAATACCATATTTGATATGGAAACAATAGTTTATTTGTGAAATGTTCTTACTAAAGGGAATATATTTTGTTTTCTAAATAAAAAGGTGTTTGTATATCTTAGCATAATATTATGAATATAATATAGTTTCTAAGAGGCTTGTGGGAGGATATATGGACTTAGAGAAGTTAAAGTAAAATAAATAAAAGAATATTCCCATAAATATTTAATGTGAATGTCACTTTATCCTAAAAAAATTAGGGTATATTGGTAAATTAATATGTAAAAAATTTACAATTTTAAAAAAGTAATAATCACTTTGTATCACAATAGATTATAAGATATATTGGTAATGAAAAATGTAAAATGTTACATATTGTTACCAAAATGATCTCAAGGAAATGTTTAGTGGAAAAGTTAAAAAAATGAGGATGATTGTGTACCTAGAAAGAGTTTTAAGTAGAAACCAGAAGTTTTTAATATCAAAAAATATAATGTTATGAAGTAAATGTGTTTGAAAAGTTGTGCAACAAGTTGGGAATTAAGAATATGATTCCTAAGTTTCCCCATCATGGAAGAAATAATATTTCATAGATGTTACTCACTAAAAGATTTTAGTGGGGTAGATTTTTTCCAAATGTATTTGGTTCCTTAGTAAGGAGGTAGTGAATAGAGGAGGGGTGTGAATAATGATTTTTGAATTATTAAAACAAATATTATCATATCAGAGTTCAAACAGTGTTCAAAATACAAAATAAATGAAAACAGATAACACATGATGTTTTAATAGAAGTTCATAACACCAAGAACCAAGTACTCTCATCAATTTCCTCTACTCTGTTAAGAGATTGGTATTTAGAAAATCCTCACATTTTAAAGGGAGTGATAACCCAATTACATAAATATGAAACATACATTTTTCTCACCTAGTGATATAACCCCTGACTTTTTATGGAGTAACAATGTACCTTCCATTTATCTGGGAGGAATAACATGAACATCATTTTATATGGGAGGGATAACACTATGAGAAATATTTTGGATGATAAAATATTAAATTGAACTCTAGAGGAAAAATAGGTGGTAGGAAGAATAACAATAGAAAAATAGCAAACAAAAATAAAACAATAACTCAGTTGATGATATAGAAATTCAGTGCATCTCGAGTTCTTTGATAACTCCCATGGTGGAAGTTTAAATCGATTAATATTTTTTATGATCACAAAAGAAAAATAGAAGTTGAAGAAGTTTATTGATCAATTAAGAGGAGTAGAAATTATATCATGGTATGTATCCTGTAGAATGTTCTAAACTACTATATGTTATTTTTCATTAAAGATATCTCCTAGATAATTAAATAAAATCCTTTATAATCATATCTATATTAAATATCTACGTGGCACTTGCTAGTGTACAAAAATATAATAATATGACCATTAACATTGTTTATTAAAGCCTCAATAAAAACAAAACACAATATGAAATTATATTTCTTTATGAAATATTAAAATAAAACATTTAATATTGTAATTACAACAATTGTAATCAATTTACAATTATAAAACAATTTAAATAAAAATAAAATCATATATACTATACATACCATAAAAATGATTTAAAATATGGCTTGTCATGAACTTTAAACTGCATGAATAAATATTCCTGAAAATAATGTTACAATTATTTTGACGTACAGTAAAATTTATTTAAACATGTAATAATAAAACAATAACCAAGAGAGTTTATTTTTAACAACATTAATTGTGATAAGAAATAAATAAAATTGAAACCGTTTTTTAATTAATGATGGCTCAAGATCTAGCGCTAAAAATAGAGATCAGTGGATCTTGACTCACCAATAAAAATAGAGATTATTGTATCAATAAATATCATTGGAAATTTCTAATGGTGGATTAATATATAATAATCCTTCATTCCAATTTCAAACAAAAATAAAATCATCCAACAAAAAAAATATTCCAGGCAACATAGCATCCAAAGACTTCATATAAATCAATTAAAAATTTACTACTATTGAATGTCTAATAGTGACCCATGAACTTATATTAGAAGTGTCCAATGGGTGCTCACTAAAAACCATTTCCAAATAGTAAAAGATAAAAAATCTACTAAATTTACAATAATAAATAGAAATAAAAAATAAATTAAACATCTTATAAAATTATCTTTTGAGAAAATTAAAATTAAAAGAAATAAACTAAAGCACTCAAATGAAGGAGGAAAATATAAAGTTGGAAACATAAGAACCATCTTCCAAAAAATAGATAATAATTGTAATTTAATAAATAATTAATAAGATATCCTGAGGAATCTTAATGAAGCCTTTTCCAGTTTTGTACAATAGACAATAATCAATAATTGATGGGTAAAAAATAACCCACTATAAATGTCCAATGGTGAATAAAATAGAATCAATGTTGTAGCATGGAGGAAAATCATGACTCACTGTTATAAATATCAAATGGTGACTCACTGACTATCTATTGGGTTCAAATAGTTTCTCATGACTCACCATTGGGTTCCAACAGTGGTTCATGACTCACCGTTGGTGATCAATGGTGACACCATCGAGAAACCAAAAAAATGAATTCAAACCAGAGGGGAAAATATGATGTAAGACCTTATAAGAATAAGATAATGCTTCTATTGAATCTCAAATGAGTATAATAGGATAAATGTCAATCTATTATAGAAAACATAAAAGAAAAAAGTAGTGTGAGAGCTTGGAGAAGATAAAAAATGAAAGTAATCTAGGTTGAAAGATCTTGGTATGCTGAAGAATACTGGTTTACTAGAGGATGAGGGGATGGGAAAAGAGGAAGATTGAAAATTGAATATAATGATACACAGGATTTCAAAACATGATAGTGTGGGGTAAGTAAAGAGATTGGTTAAATAAAGGATGATTGAGATTAGACAGATCTAATGGTTGAGCGAATCATCATAGCCTTCTGAGTTTTTAAAAGATAGATGAATAATAAAACTAATACCTTATCACACATCAATTTGAAGATAAATTGACTAAATTGTATACATGGGCCCAAATGAGTTATGATTACATTATGCATGACCTAGCCTATGTGATAAACTTGAGGTATGGACCTCCCACAGGGGTTGACCTTTAAGTACCTCTAAGAGAGGTTATACGATCATCCCAAAGGATTGTGCAGATACCCATATTTATTATAATAGTTAAAAAATAAGAAAAAGAATTTAAAGTAAAAAAATAATGATCAAAATAAAATATTAAAAAATGTTAGTGAGAAATATTATTTTTAAAACAATATTTATTTTAATTAAATTTTATTTTAGATTAATTTATGAAAACATAGGGATATATAAAATTGATAATACCCAATTACAAACAATCTCCACCCTTTTTTTAAATTACAAAACATAACATTTTCTAAATTTTCAAACAACTTAAAAAAATATTAAATAACCAAAAAAATTATCCCCTTTTTTAAAATTTATCGAACCCCATATTTAATATATAAAATATACTCTCTTTTAACCAAAATAAATAACTGTAATAGTAATAAAGTACAATATTTGGAGAAATAATAATTGAGACAATGTTATAGTTTAATAGTGCTTTTTTAAACAGTATGATCTAATTATGATTTAAGAAGAGTATAATGAAAAGAGAGACACAGAACTCATGACAGATCATATTTAATTATAGATATTATACTAAAAAAATTTATGCTTCTTGAATACCCAATTCAAATTTCAATTTCTTAAATTTAACAGAATATAAGGGTTTTGTGAAAATTGCATCTAATTGTTTCTCATTAGAAACAAATTCTAAACATATATCATCTTTATTTATATGATCCCTAAAAAACAAATCTAATGTCAATTTTTTTAGTTCTATAGTGTTTAGGAGGGTTTTTAAAAATAAAAATAGTATCATTATTATCATAGTAGATAGGAATTTCATCAAAACTAATATTTAAATCATACCCATTATGCTTTATCAAAATAATTTGTGAACAAACACTATCATCAGAAACATATTCAATCTTAGCTATTGACAGTGATACTAAAAGTTGATTCTTAAAGCTCCATGAAATTAATCTTTTCCCTCAAAAGTGACACACACCTAAAGTGATTTTCCAATCAAGTCCAAAATCTCCAAATTTACGATAAGAGTAAGATAATAAATCAAATAAATTGTCATTATAATAGAAAAATCCAGTACAAACAATAAAATTGACATATCTAATTACTCTTTTAACATATTTACAGTGGCTTTATTTGGGATTTGACTAATATCTAGAACACATACAAACATCAAAATAATAGTTTTATCAAAAGTAGTAATATACATAAGGCTTCCTATCATGCCCCTATACAACTTATCACTAACAGACTTTCCATATTCATCCACATCAATTTTAGAATTTGTGCTTATAGGGTTTTTCATAGTATTACAAGAATGAATTCTAAACTGTTTTAGAATTTATTTTTCAAACTTAGCTTTATTTAATAAAAAAATCCTTTTATTAATTAGTAAACCAAGGAAAATTTTTAATTCCCCAATTAGGCTCATATAAAATTTATTCGTTATTAATTTTGACAACTCATTACTAAATTTTTCATTTGTAAAACCAAAAATAATATCATCAACATACATATGTATAACCAATATATAATTTGAAAGTATATTTAAAAATAATTTTGGATCAACCTTACCTTTAACAAAATAATTTTTAATTAATAATATAGTTAGTCTTTGATACCAATATTGAAGAGATTTCTTAAGATCATGTAAATATTTTGATAGTTTGAAAACATAATTTGGAAATTCATTATTTTCAAAACTAGGTGGATGTTTAACAAAAACATATTCTAAAATTAACCCATTTAAAAATAAACTTTTTACAACCATTTGAAAGAGAATAAAATTTTGAAAACTTTCAAAAGATAATAACATCTGAATGGATTCTAATATAGAAACTGGTTCAAATGAATCTTCAAAATAAATTTCTTCTTCTTAAAGATAACCTTTGGAAACAAATATTTCCTTATTTATAACTATACTACTAAACTCATCTAATTTATTTCAAAAAATCCATTTGGTTTCTATAGAAAATATATCATTAGGTAACTCAACAAGATTTCAGACTTTATTTTTATCAAAATGGTCAAGTTTATCAGGAATGGAATTAATACAATTAGAATATTTCTAATCTTCTTTAATATTAATAGGCACAAAATCACCGAAAAATAAATAATTAACATAGAAAATTTAAATATATTTTCTAGTCCTAATTCTAGATTCATCATTTTCTATAACATTTTCTAAAGGGTGATGTCTATGAGTTTTCCAAATTAAAGTATTAAATTGAGATGAGATATGCTCGCCCTCAACTAATGCATTATTATTTTTAGGTGTATCTTAATCTAAGTTGAATTCTTTAAAAACATAAACATTATCAACAGAATCAGTTATCTATTTTTAATTATTTTCAATGAATTTAACATGCACATGTTCTACCATTTTTATAGTTCTTATATTATATACCCTATAATTTTTTATGTTCTTAGAGTATCCTAAAGATATACTTTCATCACTTTTACAATCAATATTTTTATAGATTATCATTAGTATTTAAAATATATATTGTACATCCAAAAACATTAAAATAACCAATTTTGGGTTCTTTATTCTTAAACAGTTCATATGGAGTTTTCTTTAACAAATATATGATTTAAAATTCATTTAAGATATAACAACAAGTGTTAACTGATTCATCCCAAATGTTTTTTTGGAAGTATGAATTCATTAAGCTTTGTTTTTTTCATTTCTTGAATAGTTTGATTTTTTCTCTCTACAACACCATTCTATTATAGCTTTCTAGGGGCAAAAAAATTACGAAAAATTCCATTAGATTCGCATAATTTTTCAAAATCTTTGTTTACAGATTCTCCACATTTATCACTTATAATAGAAGAAATTAAATTACCTTTATGATTTTGAATTTTCTTATATAATGTAACAAATTTTTTTAAGGTTTCAATTTTATGAGATAAGAATATGGACCAAGTAATTATTCTGAAATCATCTACAATTACAAACACATACCTTTCAGAAGCTAAACTAGCAGTTCTCATGGGTGAAAAAAGAACAAGATGATGCAGTTATAAGAATCTATAAGTATTCACCAAATTAGAAAATCTAAATGACTATTTTTTCCACTTAACTTTTAAACAATAATCACATACATAATAATTACTTTTAATGAATTCTGGAAGTTTCAAAACATTTTCATGTTTATCCAGCTTGTATAAATGTCAAAGATGAACATCTCTAAACCTTCACTACCACATAATGTGATTTGTATCTATAGTATTCAATAATTTTACATTATGTAGGGTTATTTCAAAAGAATCAATAGAATACATATTTTCTTTTCAATTAGTATAAAATAAAACCAAATTATCTTCATAAACAAGGATTTATTGTCTTAAAATTATATACTCTTAACATCATCAAAAATTCATGATATGCTAATTAAATTGTGTCTTAATACCTATATAAAAATTTCTTTAGAAATTTTAATATAAGTTAATATACCCAATTCTCCAAAAACATTAACCATACCTCCTTCATAAGAGTTGAAAGATAATAAATTATTCATGTTACTTGATAACCCATTGTCCGTATATCATGTTACTTTAAAACTATTTACGAATACTTCCTACAAAATAAACCAATAAGATGGTTGTTTTGTTACCCAAACTAGTTTTGGTCTTACTATATTAGTAGAAAAACATTTTGGTACCCATACAGATTTGAGACATTTATTTTATGGCAATTTAGTTGATATATTTTTAGAAATAAAAGTCTTAGTATATCCTAAAGAATGAGTAAACTTTAATGAGAATTCATTTTGATAATGCCATTTAAATTTACATATCAATCAAGTATCATTGGAATATTACATTTTTCCTTTAACAAAAATAGTTATATACATATTAGGAACCTAATTTTTGTAGCCACAACATGTTTTATCATTTTTGGGTTTTTTTTAGAAATTATATAATCAAATTTCTATAAGTCTCATAAAAAATAGATATGGTTTCATTTAATTCAGTAATTTCATTTTAAGGTTTTCATTATTTTTTGAATAACTTCCATGTCATCACATATTTTCACATTTGAACATGATATTTAATTTTTTAGTTTCTTATTTTTCCTGTTTAGGATTCTTACATTCCATTTCAATTTTATCTAAATAATCACAAACCAATTTAAATATTTTGTCTTGATCTTCATCAGTTTTTTAGCAAAAATATTTTATTATCATATTCTCATCTTTAACTTTTAATAGTTCAGAATCTACAAGCCTTTTCCCTTCTATATTACTTAAAATAGATTCATTTAATTTTTTATTTTCTTCTTTAATATTTTTATTTTCTCTTTGCAATTCCCTGTATAGTTCAACCATTCTCAAGATATCACTTTTATTTTTATTTTTTTTTGAATTTTTTTTATTTAAATTCATTTTTAATATCATATATATAACCATAATTGTAATTATAATCATATTGTACCTCATTTATAGTTTTATCCATAAAAATTAGATAAAAATTCTTTTTCACTTGTAGATCCATCAATACTTGAGTTTGATTCATCTATACAACTCCATCCAGCATGATATGCCTTTATTTTCTCCTTATATTACTTATCTTTTTTATATTGTTTTAATTTGGTACACTCTAATTTTATATGCCCCTTTTTCATGAACTCGTAGAATGTTAATTCAAAAACCTCATATTTACTAATTTTAACTCTTTTACTACCCTTTTTTTATCCTTTTGATGATCTATTATGGGATGATTCTTTAAGCCTCTCTTAACCTTCATGTACTTGTAAACTCCTTTGGTGAAATTTTAAATTTCATCATTCTTTTTCTGACTTGAAATTAGAGTAATTAGCAATAACATTTATTTTTTATTTAAATTCTATAAATTTCCTTTTATCATGGTATTCAGTATTTTCATTCTTCATTTCTAGATCATATGAGAGAATTTATCCTATCAACTCATCCATTGAATATTTAGTAAGTTTTTTACTTAATTTAATAGAAACTTTCTTTGAATGTTTAGGTAGATTTTGAATTAGTCTTTCAATGAGAGATTAATTATTTATGATCTCTCTAAGAGAAACCATATGGTATAATGTTTTGGTGAATCTATTATACATCTCATTTATTCCTTCTTTATCAATCATTCTAAATTCTATAATCTCATATCTATGTATAAATATCTCAATTCTCTAAAACTTATTAGTTCCTTGAGGAGTGACTTTTAAAGTACTCCATATTCCAGAAGTAGTTTTACAGGATGAAATATGAATATATAGATTTCTACTTAGAGAACAATATAATTAATTCATAACATTGTAATTAAAAATTCATTTTGGATCATCATTACCAGTGATATATTCTAAATCAATATCAGACAGTTTATAGGGTTTTGACATTACATCCCAATAATCAAGACCTATAATTTTAAGAAATACCTATATTCTTTCCTTCTAGTAAAAATAATCACTTCCATTGAAATTAGGTGGTATTATGGGATTCAAAGTCTTCAAATCCTTATTATCCATAACAAAGTAGTGGATATTTTACTTAGAATTTTATTTCTAGGATAATGGTTAGTTTAGAAATAGATAATGAAGTAACTAAAACCAAATCCTTAAGAAGGAATAACCCTCTCATACCAATTGTTTGGTCCCTTTTCATGACATTAGTGACTAGATATGGGAGTGAATAAACCTTTTTGAATTATTAAAACAATTATTATTATACTAGAGTTAGAAAAGTGTAAAAAATGTAGCGAAAATAAAAAAAAAGATAACACAAGATGTTTTTATAGAGGATCAAATTACCAATATCATATTTCTATCATAAATATCATATACTCTATGAGGATACTAGTATTAACCCGATCCTCACATTTTAAAGGGAGTGATAACCCAATTTTATATAGATGAAACATACCTTTTTCAAACCTAGTGGTATAAACCCTAACTTTTGAAGGAGTCACAACCCTTTATCCTTTTGTTTGTGAGGAATAACCAGACCTTCCTTTTAGACGGTAGGAATACCCCAATGATATAAATTTTGAATGGGAAAATATTAAACTAAACTCTAGAGGAAAAACAAGTGGTAATAAAAATTTCAATTGATAAATAAAAAACAGTTAAAACAATATTTGAGCAAGTGATGTAGAAATTTGGTACAGCTCGAGTACTTTTATCACTCCAATGGTGGAAGATGAAATCAATGAAAATTTTTAGTAATCAAAATATTCAAATAGAATTAAAATAATTTTTTTGGTCAATTTGGAGTTACAGAAATTGTATTATGGTATGTATCCTGTAGAATAATCTACACATGTATATGTTATTATTCCTTTAAGAGTTATCTTGGATCATTAAATAAAATTTCTTTAGGATCAAATCTATGTCCAATAACTTCATAACACTTATTAATGTAAAAAAATATAAAAATATTACCATTACCATCATTTTTTAAATCCACAATGAAAAAAAACACAATATCACTTTAAAATTCTCCATAAAATATTAAAAATAAAAATTTAATATTTTAAGTATAAAAATTGTAATCAATTTAAAATTATAAAAAAATAAAATAAAAAAAAAATCCTATAAATTAAACATAATACAAAAATATAGTAAAATATAGTATGGAATGAATTTTAAACTGCAGGAATAAATGCTCATAAAAAATGTTACAGTTATTTTTACATATTATAAAAATGTATTTCAGAAAAAAATAATAAAACAATAATAAAAGAGTTTATTTTTAGCAAAATTAATTTCAATAAGAAATAAAAAAATTGAAATAATTTTTTAACTAATGGTGGCTCATGACCTACCACTAAAAACATAGAGTGGTGGATCATGAATCACCCCTGAAAAAAGAGAGTTGTGGCTCATGAACTACCATTGGAAATGTCCAACGGTGGATTAAAAAAGAATAATATACCATTCCAATTTCAAGAAAAAATAAAATCGTCCACCCAAAACAAAAAATATTTCATGCAACTTAGAATCCAAAGGCTTCATAAGAAGGAATAAGAAATTTTCTACCGTTGGATGTCCAATGGTGACTCATAACCTGTCGTTGGAAGTGTCCAATAGTGGTTCACTAAAACTATTTCCAAACAGAATAAGATAAAAAATATACTAAATTTAAAATAAGAAATACAAATAAAACAGAAAGAAAACATTTTATAATATAATATTTTGATAAAATTAAAAGTGGAATAAATAAACTGTAGAACTTGAATGAAGAAGGAAAAGATATAGTTGGAAAAAGAAGAACCTTTCTTCCAACAAAGAAATAAAAAATATAATTGAATGAAGAAGGAAGAATATTTCCTGAGGAAGCTTAATGAATCTTCTACCAACATTTTACAAAGAAATAAACAATAACCAATGGGTAAAAAATAACCCACTTTTGATGTGGAATGGTGAGTGAAAAATAATCACCATTGAAACTAGGTGGTATCTCACTTTCTATTTGAAAAGTATAATGGTGACTCATTGACTCACCATTGGGTTCTAATGATGGATCATGACTCACTGTTGGGCTCCAACAGTGGATCATGACTCACCATTGGTGATCAATGGTGACAGCATCGAGAATCCCGCAAAATGACTTTGAAATAGAGGAACATAAAGATGACAAAAGAACTTAGAAGAATAAGAAGTTACTTTTGAAACTTGAATAAGGATAAGAGAACAAATTTCAAACCAGTATCACAACCTAAAAATAAATAAGAAGTAAAAGAGCTTGAAGAAGATAAAAAATTGAAATCTATCTAGTTCAAAAGAATTTAGCATGCTGAATAATACCGGTTTACTGGAGTATGAGGGGACTCCCAAATAAGAAGAGTGAAAATCGAATAGAAGGATGTAGTAGAGTTCAAGACACGAGCATTTAGGATAATCAAGGAGATCAGATAATGAATGGATAGTAAGATCAGATAGATCCAATGGTCGAGTAAATCACCATAGCTATCTGTGTTTTTAAAAGATGGATGAATAGTAAAACTAATATTTTTTCCCACATTGGTTTGAAGATAACTGAAACGAGAAATATAACAAACAATACATGATATCCACTCCCTGAGATTTCAGTGGGGGATCATCACCCATAACCCACTATCCATTTGAACATGCCTTATACATGGGCCTAATGGGTTGGCCTAGCCCAAACCATGTGAGCGATACACATTCCGGATATAAGGCCCTAGATGTGTTGGGATTACACTATGAATAACCCAGACTTTGTGTGGGCCTCAAGGTCTAGACTTCCCATGGGGTTGACCTCTAAGTCCCCCTAAGTTTGGTTGTAATATCAACCAAAAGGTCTTGTTCATATGGACATATTTTTTATAACACTTAACAAAAAAATAAGAAAATTAATATAAATTAAAAAACAACAATGATCAAAACAATATATTAAAACATATTAATGAGAAATATTATTTTTTAAATAAAAGTGAATTTAATTAAATGTGTTGTAAGATTAATTTATCAAAACAAATATAAATGTAAATGTGTTAATACCTAATTACAAAAAAATGGTCTAATGGGGATATGATAGGAATTACGTATAGATGTAATGAGTTTTAAAAAACCATAAAAATTAAGCAAACATAAGGACTCTCTTGCATCTAGTCACAAATGATATAATTATATGTGTGAGTATGTATATTTTTTTAGTATTATTAATATAGTTTAAGAATATAAAATGTTTCATGTTATATAAAATAAATTCTACACTTTATCATTCTTTCACATTGGATTCTTATATTTCTTAAAGTGAACTAATAATTACCCTCTAAACATACGACTTTAAGTTGTACATACCTTATTTTTATCATGTAATATTATAGATTTTGAATAAATGGAAAGGTTAAGGTGGTTAAGAAATTATACATAGATATGAAATATGCACATGTGGAATAAAAGGAGTTTTATGCACTGAATAGCCCACTAAGTATACGACATGGTGTGTCATACACAATGTATTTGGTATACTAAGGGTGCATGTTTCATATTTATATTTTTCTAATACCTAAAGTTTTTAAGATACCTAGTATGATATACTTAAAGATTTTATATCTTTCATACACAAGCCTTGTGGTTTATTTAAATCAAGGGGGTGGGGGTTGGCTATGTTGCAGATTATTTCATCATTTGAGGCTTAACTAAGATTGGATTTGTCCTCCCTTATAATGATTGTGACATATGGACCCTCGATTGAGATAAAATAAAGAAGTGTATAGTCATACCTAGATAATTAATGTGATGATAATATTTATTTGTGTGAGGGGAATGTGATGTGAACATCCACTTAAGGTGAATTACATGTGATATATTCATCAACCTGGTTAGTCTATGATCAAAGAATCAAGAATATATGATTAGTTATTTAGGATTTACATACTCTGTGTGATGTGGTCACTCGATATATTTGATAAATGTATCATATAAAAATTCATTTCTATATATGATATAACTGGAGTAAACTAGTATTGATATACATTTGTTTGATTAAGATCACACAAAATCCATTTATTTCATAAGTAAAAAAATGATTTACTTGAGTTCAATCTTTACATACATTCATGAATTCAAGAATTATTATTTGTTTTCAATTCTAAAAATAACCATGGGTTCATAATTTGTGGTTGAATGAATAGGGATTGATTTTTATGAAACATAGATAGTTTCTCTAAAAGTGTTTTAGAGTTTATCCGAATAGAGTTTTGGATGGATATTCCCAAGGTATTTCATATGATGTGATTCACGATGAATTCAACGATTAATTTTAAAAGTTATTTAGTTATTTTTTTATAAGTTATTGTATATTATCCAATATAAGGTGAAATGACACCAAATCTATGAGGGTCTATTTTAGGTGGGAGATTAATGGAGATATTTTTTAAAGCCTAATATATATGTTCCATATATTAGAATATATCATACTATATGATATATATATGTCGTATGGTATAAAATAATTTTTTTAAGTATGACATCCTTGTTGTAAAAGGAATTAACTTTCCTTTATAGTTATATTTTATTTTGTAGTTTGGTGTTATAGTAAAGAACTACTACCTAAGACAATCATAATGTCTAATTAACTTATATTGTATGAAAATTTTATGTGATGATTTTCATTATTTTATTTACACAAACACACAAATATTAATATGTGAATTTTAAGGTCAAGAGTTAATGTTTTAGAATATTCTATATAAGGTTATCATTCATTTCATGTTTTGTAAGATGAAACAAATGGGAGAATCAACCAATAACTTTTATAAAAAAATGAATGACCTATGAATTAATATTATGTCATGTAATGTATGAGTAAATGATTAGGAAGGATCAAGAGTGTCTAGAGGAATATATAAATAATTTAATAGAGATTATGATTTTTTTAGAGTGATCTTAATCTCTTATTGATTATCCTTAGGGTTCTATTCCTTCTCCTTTATTGGTTCCTAAGAGATATTATATTTTCATGGTTTTGATGAGGATCTCACCCAAGTATTAGGTGATTCAGTTAATCCATGGATACAACTAGTGGTATGATTTCTTTAGCTATACCTCAGTGATATCTATTAACTTCATTGGTTAAGTAATGATAATTGACTATCTACAATGAAAGCTATACACTCTTCATTTAGATTTACTTAGTTTTAGTTTTTAGAGCATGGTGATCATGGGATTTGATGTTTTCATTACCTTTAATTTCATTGATCATGTTTTATTATATCCTTAAAAACCATTCAATTATGATATAATATTTTATGACATTCTATCATGTTTTTTTTATAAATTTATTCTAACTCTTAAAAGGGTGTAAAATTTACACAACTAGAAAAATATTTTTTGGCCATAGTTTTATGGCTATAATCGGTTTAACCATGGATATATTTTGGCCTATCACTAACATTCATGGTTTCCTATGGACATAGGTTGGCCTATTTAAACACAAAAGTATTTCATGCAATGATAGGTCTATGAGGAAAGGCCTATCATCACTGGTCATATAGCCCATTGATATAAGTTAACATGGGAGACTTATTGAAGAGTAGATAATAATATGGGAATGAGGTGGGAAGACCCTACCTATATGAGACGCATGGCCTATGGAATTAGATCCCTACCTTTTCTTGTTGCTATCATGGGAAAAGTGGCTCATAGTGGAAGGGAATTTCTCCCAGAGAGGTGTATCCTGACCTCATGGACTTACCACCATGATACTCATCATTCATGGTGATAGGACATTAATTATTTAATAGTTATTTAGACATATAATAATCATAATATTTAATATTTAATATATATATATATATAAATAATTATATAAATTATTAAAATTATTTGTGGTGAGGTGGTAGAAGTCTCTCTTGTATAATAGATTTTAGGAGGTAGAAACTCGCTAGTGAGTATCTTAATTATTTAGTAAACCTATATAATTTTTAAAGGATTATAAAAATAGATATATTTCCATGATAATTTCCTATAGTGAGAGGCTATGGACTCAGAAATTTTCTATGGATATTTCATTCCACATAAATGGTAAATTCCAATGGATATAGGCCTTGTGACCATTTCCATGATAATATACCCCCATATACTTGATGACCACAATCAAATCCTATGACCTCAATCATTGAGGATATGATAATGGTCATTGAGGATTCATCTAGGGTTTCTTATCATGGACATATCCATTTTATCTAGTAGCTTTGGGATACAATATTTTACTAGGATGTGGTTTTCATAGGAACTGATGATTGAATATTTTATTGAATGATTTACAAAACCACCTTTTATTTTATTAGATTTTAGTATATTTTTTATAATTCTAAATCCTTTAAATTTGGAATACTTAAGATAGGATATAGAGATATAATTTGACCCTATAGGATATATTTTACTACCCATTAATGTAAAAGGATACATTGAATGATTAAACAGTCTAAAAACAATATTAATCAATCACAGTCATTGATAATATCTGATGGGGGAAGGAATAAGGATATAGAGATAACTATAAAAGATAATTAGTATAGATATGTATAATGATTTCAAAAGAGGTAAAATGCATAAGATAATTATATGGAGAAAGACAGAGATATTTTGGAACTCACTAATATATTTTTTGAAGGGAAGAAATGGGGATCATATATTTCATCAACAAGATAAAGATGGAGGTTATTATTCTGCCTACAATATTGTAATATTTTATTTTATTTTTTATTTGTGGAGATTAATTAATTTACTTGTTTTCAAAATATGTCTAAAAATTTGAAATAGATTAGTTCTATTTCTAAGTTCGAGTAGTTATGAAAAAAATGATGAGTGATTCCACATTAAACTTGTAATGAGTAGCATGCTTAGTGGATTTTGTTTTATTGGATCATAATAATTTAATTATTCTTTAGACATAGTCCAATTTGGGTCATCAAAATAAAAACCATTATTATTTTGGGTTTTAATACTCTTATTTTCAAAGAGGAATATTAAATATATCCTAATAACAAATAAATCGGACAATTTAAGGGGTTAAATTTATTTGACATACCCTAAATTATCCCTTTATTAGAGAATAATCCCTAGTGAGTCCAAAGACTATATAAATATCACCAATGTGATTTCCATTTTTATGTTAATTACAATATAATAATTTTTTTACATATTGGTGGGTTTTTATGTCTACTTTAATAACAGATGTAAAACTATAAATAAATTATTTTCACTATTATTTGTAAGCATTTTTTAAAACCACTATTTAATGGTGTTAAATGATGACGAGGTAAAAAATTTACGCCCTCTGCATGGTTCCTTCATGGGTAAATAGATATAGTTTGTGACCACGAACCACTTTCATGGTATTCTCCCACTGTAAGTCCACATACTCCTTACACAAACACCCATTTTAGGAATGAAACTATTGAATTTATCCTATAAATATGTGACACTTCTATTTTGAGGGGGAGATCTTATTATGTGTGGGTTTCAATGAAATCATGGGATTTTTGTAGGACTAAGAACCAATTTTCCTCATTTGGAGAGATATATCCCCTTCAGGAAAAAATTTTATTTTCCTTTTAAATATCTAATCATCCATGAAGTAATATATAGGTGATTTATAATCCAAAGAAAAAATCAGGGAATAAAAAAATGGGATTCTTGGTTCCCTACATGAAGAATGATTTGTGAGTTCCCTTTGTGGTAATCCTTTGTGTGAAAATAACTGCAAAGGTCGTCCACGAGCTACCTTTATAATTAACCATTAAAAAAATATCCCTTTTAAAGGTTCATTTATGAGATCCCTAAATTCTTAACATTTAGCATAGTCCCAACATGGGCTATACACCCTTCATGTATTACATTTTTCTCATGTGGAATGAAGGACTCCTATGGTGCTCCCACCTCTTCAAAATGGCACTGGATTGAAAAGTATTTGGTCTATTCATGAACACATCATGAAGAAACCCATATATGGGTAACCAAGATTCTATATCACCTTTTATTCTATACATGTTATCCACTTGGGTAATGACTTGGATTTTTATAAATGAAATTTCCTTTTTAAAATAAATAAATTCCTTTATAAGTAATGATGATTTAGAAAACACATGCACTGCTTTGGATATTTTTGACCATTATTAGTTATATAATTTAAGAGTTAAAATACTATAAAAAATAATGAATACTAATAACATATACATTTAATATTGACTATTATGATTAGTTTATATTAAGTTTTATGATAAATACCAATTGATGTAGATAGAAGAAGCGATGACCTCAACCTGTAGAATCACACCTTATAAAGCCCATTTTTTATCTTATAAGGGGTATTTTATCATTGGTATTTTTACTTAACCCGGTATAATCTAATATAAAAAATTAAATCATGATAAAAACCTTTTATCAGATAATTTCAATCTTATTAGGATCATAAAAAATAGCGGTCACCGAACCACCCTACGAAATCCCCACCATCACACACCTTACCCTTAGGGTGTGTGGTGGTGTAATAATGGTTTATGTATCTAGACATTATTAGTATGTGTTTTTATGTTATCTATATAATAAAATAATGATTATATTTATCCATTTTATTATTACTTTATATATAAAATTATTTATGAATTGATAAAAATTAGATTTTGATACGAAGAAATCAAATTTGTCTTATTTGGAAAGTATATGGTTTTAACTAAATAAAACTTTTTAATGAATTAAAAAATCATTAAATAAATTTCATTTTCATATAATAGTATTATTAAATAATATTTATTTATATAAAAATGATAAAAAAATTAACAAATTCTAATTTAGTATTTATAGGGGTTAGAAAATTCTTATTGTAAACATACTAATATTTTCCAATAAATGGGTATTTTTATTTAAAAGTGTAAATTAACATATTAAGATAATTATTTTTATAAAATAAATATTACTTTATGGAATAATATTTTTAGAATTAGAAAATAGTTATATTTTAAGAAAAAATAGATACACAAATTTATGCGTAAAAATGAAATATGGTATAATTATACGGTATGTATCATGACATAATATTAACCCAAAAGTGAGGTAATATATTAAACAATATATATATCTATGAATAAATATATATTTTACATTTAAAATAATTTTTTTTATTTTATTTCCTCAATTATACAAAACTTTAACGAATCCTCAAAAATCTATATTATATTTTAAGGTTTTAGAATTAATTTTTTATAAACAAGACTCACTTCCACATCACCATGGGAATTATTTTAAGGAATTAGTTTATTATATTTATAAAATAATAAATAAAACTCCTATTTCATAGAAACAATGGGACAAAACCATGGTCAGGTTTTTACTTTGGATTACTTTATCGTATAAAGTCCAAAACTTATGTTTAGAAAATAATAAAAAATTACCCTCTCTTTTTCTATGATAAGCCACCCAACTTGACATTAATTTTCACTCAAAATTAATAAATCATGAATTCACTATACCTTTACATCTCTATATCCATACCAAGGTGTCCCCAATCTCTAAAGAATCTCATATTATTCTTTTAGAAGTTCCCTCTCAAGGTATCTGATACACTCATTATCTTTTCCATTCAAACACATCCTTTATATTATGCCTTTTTATTTCCAATTTTCAATTTTGGGATATTTTTTTAAGAATAATTATTACTACACTTATGATTTTTAAGTGATTAAAGACCCCTTTAATTCTCATTAAACCTTTTCATGAATCTTTATATACCCCTGTTATGCTACCAAAATTATCCAGTGATTTTCCATGCCAAAACTTTGTGTAGTGAATATCCATCCCCATTTACACTAATGGGTATTCACATAAATATAACTATACATGTATTATTGGGGACTTCCATTTATATAATCCACACTTCTTAATCTTGGGTTTAAAATTGATGAAATACATCATTATGTTTTTGGATCTAGGTGGCACACTTATGCATGTAAATGATATGAATGTGATCGGTGGGCCCATAATTATATAGAACTACAATGCATTTATTAATGTTTTTATCTCAAGAGATTAAATTTATGGATAAAATGAGGTTATCCTAAGTATATTATGTTATTAAATAATTTTTGTTATCCTTGATTTATTCTTACGATGTCATATTTTTTATTGTTTCCACATTCTTATGTTTCCTTGATATTGTCATATTATATCAAGCTTCAATGTTTATGTTTATGATTCTCACCCCTTTTATGTAACTTTGAATTCATATTGACTAAAATGTATTACTTTAACCATATTATTCATTTATTATTTCCTTACAAGGATTTAAAGGATCACCCCTTTATTATATACGTCCTTAGGTTACCCAGTGTAGTTTAAAAAGATAAATATATAACAAGGGCATGTTTTGGAGTTTTTAAATAATGTTGATGTGACCATGTTTTATGTTATTTTACTAGGTAATAAATTTTTCCAAATACCCTAGGATGCATGATCTTATGGGATTGTATCATGTGAAACTTTATGTTATAAATCATGATTTAAGGTGTATTAAAATATGGGTTTTCATAATTGATATCATAGAAAAGTATAGTTATTTTTTGGGGATTAGGAATAGAAAACCCAAGTGAAAGCCTTAGGGATAAGACAAACCATAAAAAAATTATATAATTTTTGGTTAAGTATAGAGTAAGTGGGCTCCAATAAAATACTTCCTTTTATAGATACTACAAGTGTATCTGGCTCTAACATAGTTATACTTAGGTGTAATAACCCTGAAAATGGTACATTGGGATTGACTCAATTGTCACCTAGTGCATGAAAAATAAGACTTGTTACACACCTGGTTTGATATTGTGGGGGGATATTCTCTAGTAATTTCAAAATCTATTTATGAACCATTATGAAGATAAAAAATGAACATATAATTTTCTATTGGGAAATAGACCATGGATAGATTATATTCAAACGTAAAAATTTATAGGTTAAGGAATATGTGTTCTTTATGAATTATTCCTTAAATATTTATAATTTACCTTTTATATGTTTGATAGTGTAAAAAATCACATCCCTAAGTTAGTTTTGGATGATGTAAATGATTAAAACCAAAATCAAATAGTGAATGGTAGGCTTATCATCCATTAATGAACATTAAATTTCTTATGTGACTATAGTTATTTTCATACCACACAATTTTAATATAACTATTCAAACACCACCACAAAATATGGAGGTAGAGTTATCATTGAAAAATAAAAATGGTGAAATTATTGTATCCCAAGTATATAAATCCTCCCCTATCTACATTTTTTTAATGAACTTCCAAGAAAAACATGTGATACTTCCTTTAGTGGAATTCAATGTTATTCTATTAATGTATTGGATTTCCTTGTATATATTAAACATAAATTTCGAAGAGAAGTAGATCACCCTCTGTATCTCAAATCACCCTCTAATTATATACATGTTCAAGTTGGAGGAAAAATATAATTTGGTATCATCATCTCAATAATTGATATTATTAACTTCTGAGAAATTATATCTTGCTCAAATGATTAAGACTAAGGAAAAGATCATCCTTGATGACATTCCTATTGTATGGGAAATCACTTATGTGTTTCCTGAATAATTTCTTGGTCTTCCTCCAAGATGATAGGTTGAGTTCTCAATCAAACATATACCCGGAGCTTTTCCAATATCCAAGACCCTATATAGAATTACCACTATTGAACATAAAGATATTAATAAACAACTATAGGAGAATATGGGTAAACAAATTATACACCCAAGTGCTTCATCATGGGGTGCACCAGTCCTTCTCATTAAGAAGAAGCATGTGTTAATATTCCTCTACATTTATTATAATGAGCTCAGAAATATCATTATAATGAAAAATTATCCTTTTCCATGTGTTACCTTGACATGTTGTCGGTAGTATTTATAGATTATATTATTATCTACTCCAGATGTAAGGAGGATCATGAGGAGTATTTGAACAAATTAATGAAAACCTTGTGAAAGGTTATATGAAATGTATAGTAAATGCGAGTTATGGATGAGGAAAGTAAGATTCCAGGGGTATGGTATCACCTGGAAAGGGATGTCTGTAGATCCTTCAAAAATAAATGCAATTAAAGGATTGACCAGGCCAAAATCTATGATGGAAATCCATACATTATTTGGATTATATGGGTACTATAATCGATTTTTGAGAAACTTATCATGATTTTCAATCCCAATAACCAATCTAACTCAGAAGGGAGTCAAGTTTTTTTGGACTAATGAATGTAAAGAGATATTTAAAGAGATAAAGAAGAGTCTAATCATGACACCTTTACTTACATTAACCACCAATGGGGTAGGGTTTTTTTATCTATAGTGGTATATCCAAAAAGGTATAGGGTTTCATACTATTTCAAGATGAAAAATTGATAGCCTATGCCTCCCATCAATTAAAGATCCATGAGAAGAACTACCCAATGCCCGGTCTAGAGTTAAATATAGTGTTTTGTTTTAAAGATTTGGATACATTATATATATGTGGAGAAGTATGAAATATATTTTGTGGGGTAGTGTAGGAATTACTACCTATGTAGGTGTCTATCTTTCCCCACCCATGGTGGGACCTACTAGGTATGGACCTAGGAACCCACAACAAACACTATGGCCCCCAAAACCCTTCTGCAGCTGCAATCTACCCAACCTATCTCTACTAACGATGGGTTGTTGAGGCCAAGATTAGAACCCTGAACCTATTTAAGTACAAGACCATGGATGTCGGTACCAGGAACTATGCATGGTATTTGTTACCCTGCACTAAGTTGTAGCTTAGTGGTTGGTACCAAGTTCCATGGGCTTGGTACTTAAGGAGTTTTAGGGTTCAAATCCTGGCCTAAAAACCCCACAGTGAGTGTAGACGAGTTGGGGAGATTGCTGCAGCAGTTGGGTTGTGGGGACCATGATATTCGATGTGGGTTCCTATGTCTCTACCTAGTGGGTTCAAATCCTGGCCTAAAAGAGATCTCCTTTATGATATAGGGGAGGTGTAGGGATGACTTCCTCTTTTCATCATCTTTCTATCCCCACCCACAGTGGGACTCACTAGGTACAAAGCTAAGAACCCATACCAAACACCATGGTCCCTAGATCCCTACTATAGTTATAATCCCCCTAACCTGTCTCCATAAACATCGGGTTGTTGGGCCAAGGTTTCGAACCATAGACCTCTTTAAGTACCAAGCCCATGACACTTGGTACCAACCACTGATCTTATTTTTTGGTAACAAGTGTCGTGGTATTGGTACTTAAGGAGGTTTAGGGTTCAAAAATGGCCTAAATTTTGTTAGTTCATGGAGACGGGTTTGGGAGATTTATATTATAATATGGTTGTGCATACCATGGTGTTTGGTGTAGGTTCCCAGGTCCCTACCTAGTGGGTCCCACCATGGGTGTGGATAGTAGTCAGTCCTATTCCACCCTCATATCATAAAAGTGATATATTTTATTATTTTGGGGTGATGTGGGACTGAATTCATCTTTTTGGTGTCTGTCTATCCCCACCCTTGGTGGGACCCAGTAGGTCATGACCTAGGAACCTGCACTGGAAACTGTGGTCCCCATAGCCCTGTTGCAGTAGTATTCCCCCAACCCATATCCACGAATGGTAGATTATTTATGTGAGGTTTCAAACCCTAAACCTCTTTAAGTACCTTGCCCATGGAACTTGGTACCAACCACTATAATGCAGCTTAGTGCTTTGTACCAAGTGTCATTGGCTTGGTACATGAGGAGGTCTAGGGTTTGAAACCTAGCCTCAACAACCCACCATTCACAGAGATGGGTTAGAGGGATTTCTTCTGTAGTAGGGATGTTGGGACCTTGATGTCTGATGCGGGTTCTTAGGTCTCTACCTAGTGGGTCCCACCATGGGTAGGTATAGATAGACGCTAACAATATGAATTCAGTCCTACATTGCACCCACATAATATATACAAATAAAAAAACTCAAGTATATCTTCACAAAAAATGAGCTAAAAATGAAATAATGAATGTGGTTATAAAAGATTAAGGATTATGATTATTCTATCTATTACCATCCTAGGAAGACAAACTAAGTGGAATATGCTATGAGTAGAAAGGATCCCACAACCCTATCCATGATGAGGATTACAATGGATTTAATATTCTTAGAAATGTAGAATATGGAAATGGGAATACTAAAATTATCTTAATTCTACCTTTATAAAATAACTTCATAACCATCCATTCCTGAAAGAATCAAGGAGGTCTAAAAAGATGATGTGATGCTACATAAAACACTAGAAAAATATTCTAGAGTTCAACTTTTCCAAAGATAGAGCTGCAAGGTTTAGAACTCAGATATGGGTCCCATGAAAACCATAAATAAAGATGGAACTTCTATATAACACGCATAGATTATCCTTATCTATTCATCTATGAAGAAATAAGATGCCTATAGATCCAAAGAAAAACTTCTGGTGGGATAACATGAAGAGGGAGATTAAAAAATGTATATCTTGATGCTTGGTAAGCTAAAAATTCAATTCAGAACAATATAGGTCCAAGGTTATGATGAAACTATGTCCTATAATGGTATGGAAATTTGAAACCATAACCATTGATTTTTTCATAGGACTCCCCAGGAAATCTAAAGGAAATAACACTATTAGGGTGGTTGTCGATTGCCTTAAAAAGTCATAGAATTTCATTGTTATCAAGGAATATTTATATCCCTACCAAATAATCAATATATACATAATGGAATTGGAAAGACTACATGAAATTCCAGAAACTATTGTATCTCATCAATATCTATGGTTTACCTTATGGTTCTTAAGAATCCTTTAGCAAACATTTGATAAAAAACTACGTTTTAATAATTCTTATCACCCTCAGATGGGTGGTCATTATGATAGAACCATTCAAACTCTAGAGGATATTCGAGGATAATATTCAATGCATTTACTAGGATGTTGTTATCAAAAAAATTCCCTAGTGTAGTACTCACATAACAACAGTTTCTATTATATCTTTCAAATGGAACCATATGAAGCATTATATGGGAAGAGGTGTCAAACTCAAACATTCTGGGTTGAATTTGGAAAGTTGAAGCTTATGGGACCTATTCATATCTAATATATTACAAATAAGGTTCAAACCATTCAATTTCATATGAAATACACACAAATTTAATATAAAAAATATGTAGATAATCATCAATGAGACTTGGAGTTTGAGGTAAGATATAAGGTGTTGCTTCATATATAACCATTGAATAAATTCATGAGGTATGGGAAGAAGGGAAATATTATCCCAATATACATAACCCCCTTGTAGATCAATGATCAAATTGTAGGTGTGTCCTATATACTAGCACTCCCACCTAACCCATATCAATTACATGATGTGTTCGATGTATCCCCCTTGAGAATGTACATACTAGACCCCTCAATTGTACTTAATACAGAGGTGGTACCATTGGATAGTGATATTTTATTTTAGGAGTAGCTGGTCAATATATTAGATCATAGATACAAAGTTCTACAAAACAAAACAACTCACCTGGTCAAAGTGTTGTGGTGGAACCAAAAGTTTGATGAAGTGAAATTTGAACCAGAAGAGGCGATGAAACAGAAGTATTATCATCTATATTAATTTATGAAATGAAATTTTGAGGCTGAACTTTGTAAAGGGGGAATAATGTAATGACCCAATGTCTTATAAATGAAATTCCCCTTTTGAAATGAAGAAATTCATTTATAAGTAATGATGTCAAAGAAAACATATGTTCTTTTTTATTATTTTGGATCATTATAAGTTATATCGTATAGAACTTAAAATACCATTAATAATCATAAAAATTGATAATATTTTCATAATAAAATCAGAATTATGATTATTATATATTAAGGGTTATGATAAAGTCTAATTGACACAGATAGAAGAAGCAATGACCTCGAACTATAGGATCATAACCTATGAATCCCATTTTTTCAGAGATTCTGAGGTAGATAGAATCACTGGGAGTTTACCTTGAATAATCAAAATCCTAGATTCAATAACTATGTCATAATAAAAACCATTTACATGAGAAGTTCAAGATTATTGAGATCACAACCCAAAAAATGTTCAGCAAATAACCCCAAGAGAGTCCCACCAACACACACCTTACCATTAGGGTGCATGCTGGTGTAATAAGGGGTTATGTATCTAGACCCCAATAGTATGTCTTTTTATGTTTTATTTGTAATTAAATATTTATTATATTTATCCCTTTTCATTATTACTTTTTATATTCAATTATTTATGAATTGATAAAAAATATATTTTAATATAAAGAAACAAAAATTATAAATTTGGAAAGTATATGATTTTAATTCAAACAATAATTTTAATAAATTAAATAATTTTGAAATTAATTTCATTTTAATAAATATTATTATTAAATAATATTTATTTTTACATAAAGGATAAAATAATTTAACAAAATCTAATATAATATTTATAGCGGTTTGAAAACTGTTATTGTAAAAACCCATATATTTTAAAAAAAACGGGGATTCTAATTTAAAATTTAAAATTCCCTAAATAAAATAAATATTATTTTTCAAATAATCACATTGAAATTAGCCAGTTGTGATTTTCTTATAATTTTATTATATAGTCAAAATTTTTGGTAAAAACTAAATACGGTATAAATCTATGGTATGTGTCATGAAATCATAATGACCAAAACGTTTTGTAATATATTCCATAAAAAGTTTTCCACAATAAAATATTTATTTAACCATTAAAATAATTTATTTTTGATATTATTTGATTAATTTTATAAACCCTTAATGAATCCTCAAAAACTAATATTATATTTTAAGGTTTTAAAATTAATTCTTTATGAACATGACTCACTTTCAAATCAATAAGTGTATTATTTTAAGTATTTTGGTTCTTATATTTATAAAATAAATAAAACCACTCCCCTTTGGAAGAACTCATTAGTAGAAACCATGGTAAGGTTTGTGTTTCAAAACTTTTTATCTTATAAATTCCAAAACCTATGTTAATAAATTAATAAAGAATTCCCCTCTCTTTTTCTATAAAAACCCGTACAAAATACCATTACTTTTTAGTCAAAAACCTTTGAGAACAAATTCACTCTAAATTCTCCTCTCTATATCCCCTTAAAGGTTCTTATAATATCATAATAATCTCCTCCAAATCTTTTAGAAGAACCCTCTCACGATAAGGGATCATCTCTTTCTCATCTTTATTCAAGAACATCATTTATAGTATGCCTTCTTGTTTTCAATAGTTCATGTTGGGATATATTTTTACACATCCATATTACTGTACTTATGATTTATAAGTGATGAGATACCACTTTCACTCCCATTAAACCCTTCCATGAATCTTTATGTGCCCTCGTTATACTGCCAAAATTATCCTGTGATTTTCCATGCCAAACATTTGTGTAGTGAATGTCCATCCCCATTTACACACAAGGGTATTCACCTAGATGCTTCTATTCTTCATTTTTTGGAGGTTTACAAGTATTTAACCCACACTCCTTGCTCTTGGTATTAAAATTGATGAAAAATATAATTATTTTCTGTGATCTATGTGGCACACTTATGCATGTACATGATATGTATGTGGTGGGTGGACCTATAATTATATAGCCCTAAAATACATTAGGTAATGTTTTTATCTCCTGAGATTCCATTTATTCTTACTTAGAGGTTATCCTAAGAACATTATGTTATGATTTATTAGTATTTATCCTTTAATTATGCTTATGATGTCATGTTTTGTATTGTTTCCACATTCTTATATTGCTTTGATATTATCATCTTATATCATGCTTTAATGTTCTTGTTTATAATTCTCACCCCTTTATTGTCACCTTGACATGCCTCTTGACTAACATGTATTAATTTCATCATGTTATTATTTGATTATTCCCTTACTAGGATTTATAGCTCACCCATTTCCTATGTCCATATCCAGTTTATCATGTGTAGTTTTAGGAGATCAATGGATATTAAGGTCATTTTGTGGTGTTTTTAAATAATTTTCTTGGGCCCATGTTTCATGTTATTGTGTTATAAACCTATTTTTTTCCAAATTCACTAGACCTTGTGATATTTTGGGATTGTATAATGTGTACCTTTATTTAATAAATAATGAACTAATTTTTATTAAAATATGGGTTTCTATAAAAAAATTTAAATCCATACAAATGAACTTATTGGATTCCTTTTTCCATGTTCAATTACCCAAATATCCTATTATAGTGATAATTACTTCATGGCCTACTAAGATGCATGATTCAACAATACATATCATCATTCACCTCTTTAACCATGTATTCCCATGATAATAGGTCTCTCATGGGAAATTCTACAAAATTAATAGGATCATCAGGGTGATAATAATCATGTATCCCCTTGATAATGAGGATCCATATTGTAAGGGTAGTAGTGAAATATACCATTGAGAAAGATGCTCATCTTAAATGATAAAGTTTCATGTTTTACAACTTGGTCCACTCAATGATAGATGAATGTATGGGCCTTCCCCAAGGTATAATCCCCAACCACATTCCCATTGATGATTTCATCACCAGGAGACTCAACATTGTTCATATGGACATCCATGCAAGGTTATCCCATGCATAAGTACCATCCTATTATTCATGAGTCTATATTCTTCATGAGGCCATCTACATTTCATTTTCCAACTCTCAAGCAATGAGAAGTGAATTCATATATGGGCCTCCTATTATGTTAAATACCACACCAATATCTCATGGGACTCTTATATGGGGTTAGTCCTAAAATCATACTTTCACCAAACTCACCCACTCTTTCAGATAAAATTGGTTTACTCATGTGTATTACTTATTAAATCCTTTGTTTTCACCCATTTCATATTACCAGCATCCTTACCTTGTGATTTCAAACTACCTGGTATGGTCCTATCATATGAACTTTAACTGTGCAATTCATATAATGTGGGATTTGATTCTTACTAATAAGGATACATAGGATGCCTCTTTAAAGATCAAACCCAACACTTAGTACTATATACTCAATTGGATATATAACTTTTGATTCATATCACACTCATTATTATCCATATTCCCTGAAGAACCGTATAATCATTATTGAAGTTCTATATTCCCTAAGAGTTAGTATTCCCATCTCCTTTTTAACTAATGGAGTATAAGATGATAAAAAAGACCCACTCATTCTTAAGTCCCACAATAAGTATTGTTAGGAATTTTTAATCTAGTAGTAAACTCTACATGACTTCAAAATACTTATAAATGGTCTTGGTTTCATGGCCAAAAAAGATACTTCAATGGTCCTTGTCACACGAGCTTAAAAGGTATGATGTGTTCCATTAAAAAAATATGTGGGTTCCAATTAATTTTATAAAAGTAAATTTAAATCCCCTATCATGGGTTGATCCCAATTTCATAACACCTACCTCCTTTCTAGATGGTGATGAATTTCATAGTTCCCAGTTTTGTGTCATTAAACCACAACATAATTAACCAATAAGATAGTAATGTGGAGCCTATAATACATAAAAAATAGTTCCATCAATAGAGAACCTCTGATATATAGATATTATCCCATCAATAGAGAACCTCTGATATATACATGCATTCACATAGATTCATTCCAATGACTGATCATTAGCATGGTGTTAACTAGTTCCACACTTAGATTAGGGAAGGAATCACAAATATGACTCAAATATTTAAATGATTTTAGTTATAGGAAATAATTATCCCCATAAATGGTGTGATGATCTTAACCTCTGATATTATCAACTAATTCACCATTGGAAGCATCCCTAGTAAAGTCCCATTGACCACTTACCTTTGGAAAGTGGGTCTACATCAACTTAAATAAATAAAGATATAGTGCACATCAAAAATAAAATCGTTAATGAAAAATTCTTTAACCACAAACAGTTGAGTTATATAAGTCATATATCATTAAATTTTCCATGACATAGGCTAGAGTGTGGTGTCACTTTATAAACAAAATATAAAACCCAACATTAATTCTTATCCATGAAATTGATTGATTGAATATACTTTTACTTATGATGTTTCCTTAATGGGTTTCTAATTTCTGTTTGTAAATACATTATAGTTGACTTTAATAACCACTGTGGGGGACCCCTTAAATCTAAAGGAATTTCATCATCTAATTCACCATAACACACTAATCTTATGTGATATACTAGTAGCCACTATAGAGATTTCTGGACCACTACTCATCAGCAGAGACACCATAAATACACATTTATTGAGATATAGGTGATGTAACTATTGACTAGAAGGAATTTTTTGTTGAAACAACATGTTCGGTCGTAGATAGTAAATGATTTAGTGTGGGAATACCACATATCTTGACCTTGGAGTTATTACAAGAGATCCTCTAGGAATTTAAACCCATGGACTATCCCATAAATATATGACCATGAAAAAGATAGTGGAAACATATAACATATTTGGGTGCCTATACCCATAGCATAAAAACACTTTCCTCTCTTATTTTAAGAAGGTATATGAGTATGACCATGTTCTCAATATTGTTTAGGATTCTTCCAAGATGGTTCCTACCCCTATACTTCACCACCACCAACACCGCATGACCCCATTCCATCAAGAATTCACTAAGGAGGTCACTTATAAATAACCTTCTATGGTTACATGGACCTCAATTCCTATGAAGAGGTCTCTAAAGGGGTGGTATACCACTAGGGAAAAACTCATATAATCGTTTCCACTGATGAAGTATGTTAACACATCATTCTGTCCATTGAGAACAAGGCACATATTCTTCCTCTTCCTCAAAAAGTTTTCCAATAAACCTTGGTGGTAGTTAGGAAGTAATCGCATATTATTTATCTTATAAATGAATCCAATCAACATATTCTAATGGAATATAGTGGACTAAATTCGTCTCATATACTTACTCCCACTAAATTTTCAATCTATATTCTCATTCCCACTAAATAATCCAATCATAATATCCTGAAAACAATCAAAGGATATGATTATATCCTTAATTGTATCTTATAAATATTTTAGAATATCATGGAAGAAACAAAAAAGTTCCATTAATGGTATATTATGATTACCAACAAAGATCTAGCCCATATTCATACTCCTACCATCAAAGGAGATCATCCATATACTTTGGATACTACTTAGGATTGGACTCATAATCCCACTACCAATTAGTAGGATTATCATCATATCTCGATGAAGAATAAAGAATAGGACAAAGCCCATATTTCCATTCCAATAGGATTTTCCCTCCCCAACAATCACTTCAAGTCAAACTCATATCCTAACTAACATCATAGGATTTCATTGGCATATTCCAGTAATCACTCTAGAGAAGGCCTATATTATTATTATCTCTAGAAAAGTTTTTTTTCATATTTTGATAATTGTTTCATATCAAGATAATATTACTACTTACATTAGAGGATATTAACAAAATATTCTAGAAACAACATAAGTATAGGCTCATATTCTATCCCATAAACATGAATCCCATTAGTATATCTCGATAGAACTCATAAAGAAGCATGATAACAATCATGTTCTCAACAAGGAGGCTTGTAAAAATATTCTGAAAACGAACAAAGATAAAAAAATCACATATTCTTGTACCTTCTCATAAATTCATATTACAATATAATATTCTATCAATTATCCATTAAATTCATCAGTATATGCTAATGATGGGCAGGAGGCTTCCTAGGAGGGTTTATATGAATTAGGGTTTTTTCTTACATTTTATTAATTTGATCATGATAGAGGTTCCATGTTCTTCACTTTTCTGTGATGATATTTATAGTATATTCAAGTGAAATATAAAAATCAATAGTATTCCCACACCAAATCCCCAATCAGTGATGATACTATTGAATCCCTCTAGAATCTATCAATGCAGGGTTAATATTTTTCCAACACCTCATAACTAGGAGAAGACAACAAACCCAATTGAGGTCTTATCCATGGTACCATGAACAACATCTCTGGAGGTATTCCCTAAATTTGCCTTTATAGAGTCCCCCATGATAACATAAAGATACCTTATGAAGTTCTTCCTCATGTTTTCAATTATGGAAGTAATCCTCATTACTTAAATATCAACCAACAATAAGGTCCTACCATTTCCAAATTAATTGATGTTGGAAGCCCCACAGGTCCTCCCCATGGAAACCAGATCATCCACCCAAGAATTCCTCCTCTGGTAATATGTTTTAAAATTACACTATGCAACTAAACATTAATATAGAATGGATTTCGTCCTTATAATAGAAAATATAAATATAGCAATGAGGTCCTACCTATGGAGATGATTACAAATTTTGTCCTTGTGGTGATATATCTCTCTGATATGAATCAACCTCATATACCAAAGATACATCAAGGAGTCCCTTATATAAAGAGGAATATAAAAATTCATGGATGACCACACCTAGAGACTCATTATCATTTTAATGAAATTAGAGTTGGGAAAATAATGAAGAGACCTCAAACAAGCATGCTCCAATAGTTTAAAGACTCTTTACTAGATAATAATTTATTCCCCACCTGATGTATTTATCAGAATGTGGGATGGAAATAGAGCATTATATTTTACTATTCCTTATGGATATTAGTTTACACAAAAAAAAGAAATATACAATTACATCACCAAAGGATTAACCTCAAGCCTAGGTTATACATATTCAATATGGTTGATCCAACAAAATCCTACTATCTCTAAAGATCAAAAATTATGTATTCGATGGTAGTTGCACATTGATAAACTCTTACATACAGATATTATGAAGGAAAAATAGGAATTCCACTTAAATAAATTAAGATAAAAAAACCCACATAAAAACCATTCATGGGAAGTATATCACACGAGAAATATTCATCACATTCAGCTTCTGCCTGGGTAAAGGCATGGAAAGTAAAAAATGTTACGATAGCCAGTACATCAACAACATTGTGGGAGCAGACAAAATCATAGATTTGGGGGAATTTTATAACCAAAACCTCCCATGGGATCATAAAATTTTTAACAGGTCCAATATGTAATGGTGGAAAATAAAATACAATCTTAACACATAGGGATGGGGGCATTATCACTTCATCTTTCTCCATGGCAGTTTTTCTTCTTTGTGTTGGGATGATCTCTATAGGAAACATATTCATAATTTTTTTAACTATTCCACCTATCCTCCTAAATGTAAATGCATTCAGTGATGGTTCCTAGGAACTCCATTAGGATCAGCCTCTATAAAACACTTTTGGGATAACAAAAGGAGTAAAGATAGAGCCTAATAGGTTTCGTAAGATAAAATGATCCACCAAGAAATGAAATAATATGGAGAATTATGATTTATATCTATGTAGATACTCAAATCATAATATGTCCCATAGCACATTTTATAAAGTTATAATCCCTACTACAAATTTTGGATATGTGAATTTCATCAACATTGGCCTAAAAATAACCCATATAATAATGATAACATATAAGAAAATAATGAGGAAAACTCTATCCAAAATATTTTACACAATAAAATAATTGATGAAGGTGTTTATTCCAAATATCATAGTTAAAATTTAAATCCTAGTACTCCTCAAGAAAGTATACTACCACCTTCTCAATGAACTTTAAACAATGATAATTAAAAAGGAATAGTTATATCCTATTTCCCTAATGAAGATATTAAATCCATATTTTTAGAAGAAAATTTATCATAATTTGATTTTTAGTTGGAGGAATTAAAGTGGATTAATTTTGAAGTATTCATATAGAATATTCTTATGAAGTAAAATTCATAGATAGAGGAAAATGTATCTGCTATAGTGGAAAACTAGTATAATGAAACAACCAAAAATATAAAAGTAGATTCCCACAATTTCACTATCTTTAGGATTTGGTGACTAATGTCTCTATACCAAATGTTTTAATATTATAATGTGTTTCCTCCACTAGGTAAATATCATAACCATGTTAAGAAATATACCCTAGGAAGGATTGAAATAAATATCAGTGGCCAATGTATTCTATTTAATCATATCATTTTTTTCTTATTTCCTCTACTTTGATTTCATACCAATTAACAATCCTACTAGATATCCTCAGCTCCATCGAATCATTATATGCTCGAATGGAGGTGAGATGTTATCTAGTTTAGCAAGAGATGAATCCATATCCTAAGTGGGTATATTCTAATACTCATATTCTTAACTTTAAAAATCTGACCTTCCCCTTTTTAATAGCAATGGGGACCCAGAGTTTCATCTCAAACATTTTTTGTTTTGATGTACCCCCATGATAGGAACTCCCAAATACCAAAAAGTATCCCAACATAGATGCTTTTTGCAGACCCTATGTGGACTGTTATTTTTCTAGTATAAAAACCAACCAGAAGGATCCATTTTAGGTTGAGAATACATTCATCAATAACTCCTCTACCAATTCATATCTATCTTGAGGATGATGATGATCCATTATCTCTCAAAATATAAACATTGATAGATTGATAGGGCCTCATGTTTAATTTTTTGATTGAATAATTTGACTTATTCCTTGAATATGAAACTCCCTCAAGAGAAACTTCATGATATTTGTATAGAAAATATCTATTACAAATTATTGATTATGTTGATCCCATAGAAATACCCTCAATTATTTTGAGAGTTTAAATCATTTTAAAAAATATTGGATGATTCTATATGATGGTCTAAGGACAGATATTTTCCAACACCATTAGTCTAATGGAATAAATATGGTTTAGTGGAGACCAAAACTATCATGATAAAACTAGTTCCAACACTAACTATGGCACCCAATACTACACAATATCTTGCGGTACCCCCTGAAAAACAACAGTTTCAACATTTCCATCATCAGGAGGGGGATAAGAATCATATTTAAATAAGGTTTGATGATGGGAAGAACGAAACTAATTCCTTTTAAATAGAGTAATCCCCATAGCACATTTTCACTACTATATATAATAACTTACTAAAATTGAAATGGATTAAAAATCCTAATGAAGAAGTTCAAAATGATTGTCTGGATTACTTCCCATTCTATTGGATATCGGGATACAACATCAAAGAAATATTTATCTTCTAATAAATCCTCTATATGATGGTTGAATTAGTTTAATTAAAATTTAGTAATCTTCTAATATATGTATCATGTGTCTCTAAAATACCACCAAAAGAGGAAGATGAATGGAAAATAGATTAAAGTAGTGGAACACTAAAATTCAAAAATAAGATGACTAGAAAATTGCTCAACTATAAAAATACCATACTGAGGGCTCAACTAAACCTATTAGTTATAACCAAAAAACCCTTGTGATATCAAAGAATAGATCCTCATTACCACAATCTTCAAAGAGTCGGTGTATCCATCACTTATAGGAAGAAAGAAGGAAGAAGAGCCCTTATTAGTACCAAAGATAGTACAGACCCTCTCAGACATCCTATTACCATATCTAAGAGGATGGGTACCATCCCACCAAATGAGACAATGGGATTACTATTCTAAATTGAATACTAATTATATTAAGAGTCTTAATATGGATTTTTTAACATGATTCACTTTCTAAGCCCCTTATTTGATGAAGAAGATGAATATAAACCTAAATTTATCACCTATAATTGTGGGAGAGGTCATAGAGGCTGAGGTGTATGAGGAATATAGGGACTACATAGACCTTGAAATTTAGGAAATGTCTTCATTAAATACAAACATTCAATAGAAATCCAGAAAAAAAAATCACATCAATGTGCTCAATAAGAGAATCAATTTACTCTTGAATCAACCATATTCCATTCAAATCTAACCATATTGTAAAACCAACTAGAAAAATGTGTGTTTTTCTAGTCATTTTATGAATGTGGGAAGACCATCTCATCCCAACTAGCACTCCATGAAAATTCCCCTAAATACTAGTTAGTAAAAGAACAACCAGCAAAATAAACATCATCCTCTAAGCCATAGGTTAGGGATAAACCTCATGATAGGAAGTGCTTACCTATAGTTCAGAAGTATAACATCATGAAAAAGATTCTTATTTTCCCAAACAAAATCTTAATTCACAATGCACGTATCCTCTCTATTGAACATAGAGAGTCACTTAGTGAACCAATTTTTATCACTCAAGATTTAAAAGATAAAGTCCTTATAGAAGTGAAATATTGCATAAAAATTGTTTCTGTTGAGTTTCATACAATCATCTCCATCATGGAACAATATCATGATACTACTTTAAAAGGAAACATCGGTCCATTTCACATATCTAGTAAGCCGGATGACATTAATGTTAGTCAATCCTTGATTGATAATGGTTTTAGAAGCAATCATATAACAGTCTATACCCACCAATACTTGTGATAAAGTGAGGCTTACATGAACCCTTATAACTTTATGATACAAGGGTGTCATATGAGTGAGAAAACACCTATTGATAGAATCATGTTTGGAACCTAGTTACAAGAACTCATCTCTAACTTTATGTTTATGGTTTTCTTCCAATAAAAAACTTTCAATGATTTTCTTGGATGGTCGTGGCTCCATATACATGCAATGATGCCCTCATTATACCATCAGTGCATAAAATAATCTATCAATGGAAAATTCAAGGTGTTTTATAGTGATAATATCCCTTTAGATTCATTAAAATCTAAATATATCGATGCACAATTCAATAAATGGGAGGAAAAGAAACATGTGGTAGATGAGTCCATCTCGGTAAAAACCCATAACGGTTTTGAAATTTTTCCTCTTAGTTTATGGAGTGAACTCGGTGAAGACTATATGTTTTACATCAAAAAAAATTTAAGTGACATCACTTTATTTAAGAAGTCAAAAAATCATGAAAATTCTATTCTCTATGTTTAATCATTTGATCACCTTATTTTCATATGATGATTAGGATAATACCCCACTGAGAAGCCATCACTGATAAAGGAAAATAGAATGGTACCATCCATGTAGATCAATATTTCTTCTGAAATCCTCTACTAGAGTAATGAGTTGAATAATATTTAGACCACACAACTAAAGGTCTTCAGAAAAATATACCTCAACCCTTTAAGGAGAAGGAAAGCATGGGTCCTAGACACATTCACCACTATCTTCAATATATTAACAAACTTCCCTAAATATAGTTATACAGAAGATAGATATGATCTTGATGAAGATAGTAATTCATTTTTTAATTATTTCTACTTATAAATTTTAGAATATAAGGATATTGGAAGATATTCTCCCCTCGATTAAAGTCAATAGGAAGGTGAATATATCTGGTTTACCCCTAACAATAATGCTCCCACATTAGCATCTTAAGGATTTTAAGATTCCCCATTCCATTTGTCATATCCATAGATGTTCTTATATTTTTCACCCTCAATAATGATAGGATGGATGGAGGATAAACAGAATATCTTTGAGATCCCCCTCTAATATTTGAGGAAGTCATCTCAGCCACCATTGATAAGCATCAAAAAATGAATTTTTCTATAAAGGAGGACCCACAACCAACATTGATCAAAATTTATGTATCCCTTAAAGAAAAAGGGATATACATTTTCTTACCCAAAAAATATCAAAATGTATTTTCTTTGAAATATACTAGAATTCACAGATTCGATTGCAATGTGGATACCCATTATTTGGGACTTCTTAATGACCATCATGGTTATAAACATGCAGCTAGTAGACTACACACAACCCATACTACCATGGAAGAAGATGAAAATTATAGTCTCATATAATATAATGTCATTTGGGAGGTTCAATACCTAAAATGGATCACCAATATTGTACCTATAATTAAAATGATAGTAAAAGTAGAGTTTTAATTGATTTTAGGGTTCTCATCTAAAAATACTAGAAGAATTATTTCCGAGTCCCAATCATGAACCCATTGATTAATGTGGTTACTGGAATCTAATCCCTCTCCTTTTTGTATGGGTACTCTAAGTACAATAAATTTAAGATATCCCCCAATGATGAAGAATCAACTTCCTTTAGTGAAATACAAGGTGTGTATTTCTATCAATTAATGCTCTTTGGTTGAAGACTTTTGGAACCACATATTAACATGTCATGCATTATATTTTCCAGACTCTCCTTAGGAAAACTATATAAATCTATGTGGATTATTTGGTGACTAATTATCATATATTTACTAATATCTTATTTATCTTTAGTCAATTTTCAACAAACCATGATAATACAACCTAAAAAATAATCCCCTAAAATTTTATTTTAGAGTAACATAGATAAAATTATTCACTGTTATAGCACACCATCATGATATCAAATTCATCCCTAAATAGATTAAGTAAATACTTAATATTCAAGCTTCTTGAAACCATAGAGAGTTGAGAGGGATATAGGTGCATATCACCTATAAAAGGCACTTCATAGATAACCTTATAGACAAGTGTTTACCCTTAAAAATTTAATGAATAAAAAAGTCACCTGTCAATGGGATTAAGGTTTTCATGATTTTTTTGATGACCTTAGGCAACACCTCCTACACCAACCAATTTTAATGACATTGGTAGATATTAATTCAATCATATTATAAGGTAACCCATGGAATTATCACTTAGTCACCTTATTTCCCAAGAGAATGACATAATATAATGAATATTATCTTCTATATCAGCAAAAAATTCTAGATACTATGACCTGATACTCAAACATCTAGAAAAACTTTCATATGTTAATTTTCACTATGTAGAAGCTGAACCATTACATAAAACATCACCAAGTCCATTTAACAACTCACAATAATCCACATAAATATATAATTATTCATACAATGCTAATTGGATATCTATAATAGTGGTTGATCATCCTATATTAATTTTATATTCAGTTTATGTATTATAAAAAAGTTAATGGTTATGGCTTGATAGATTTCCTCATAACACATCATACCCTAGAAACTACACTAATAAATACAGAACTTCCTAATGAATAGGTTTTCCTCTTTCATGACACTCCTTATATATAATAAATTCACCTCTTGATGCCCCTAGGATCTTTATAGGAAGAAGAATTGAAAATATAATGCTCAATAATGCTATATTATGAATTTTTCACATGTCATCAGTGAAAGTAATTTTTTTAAACCTTCAAATTTTTAGAAGATTGAACCAATAAATAAGTATAGTAATAATATCTTATTATAGGAATGGATTTATATTTTCCAATATTGGTGGCCAACATAAATATAAAGGGTGATTTTGAGATGGTAATTAACAAATTAATTTTTAATAATCCATTAAAGAGGAAGAATTAATACCCTTTCTTGATTAGGTGTGAGGGTTGATGGTAGAACTTCCCTCTAATCCAACACTATCTCATTTCCCATGTTCATAAAACACCTATGATGATGCATTGTCAAATTCATCCATAATTATGGAATGTTTAGACTAGGAATAGATAGTAACCTAAATCATACACTATAGGGTGGTCTCTTTATTCATTAGTAATGACATAGAAGAAATTAGTGAGATTAACACCACCCCTGATCAAGAAAATACCATATCCTCACTGATTGATTCTGAAATTAGATTGATATCTCCCATAATAGAATACCTATATAGCATAGTTCATTTACTATATTGAGTTAAGAATTAATAAATCCTACATATAGTAGTAAATTCCTTCATTTACAATGGACCTAAATCTCATAAAGTACACTAAATAAGAGGCTTCAAGGTAACCCCCATTAGATTCATTGAAGGTGGAGAAACCCTAATTTTTATATAAGAATTAAATGCTTCTGATTGCAGTTCTTATTAGTTAGGAGATAAGATATTCCATAAAATTAATATACATTGGAATTTTTGTCCATTAATGATGTAAAACTGTGTAGAGTTCACCAGGATGTGACATTATTTATATGTACATGCCAATTTCATCCATCAACCCCCAGAGCTACTTTACACTTACAAGTACTCTTGGCCATTTTCTATATAGGGAATTGATGTCATGAGGATATGTATCTTAACTATTATCAGGTAGTTCAAGTATATCCTTATGGCCACTGACTTCTTCTCCAAGTGGGATGAGGGTATATCCCTCAATTAATAAAAAACAAAGGCTATATTCAATTTCATGAATAAAAATAACACCAATTTCTTCATCTTATAATTTAAGAGGGTGAGAAACTATCATATATTTTATGTGTTTTTTACACCATAACCTATGCTGCCACATAAGAAAATCCACACATGCTTATATAAGGGAGAAATGTAGTTCTTCCCATTGAAGAACATATTCTCGTGGTTTTCATTGTCATCTATAATTAGCTGTCTGAAGATGAGAAGTCTCATATCTAGTTCGATGAATTATAAATACAAGATGAGAAAATGTAACATCCCAAGGTTTTCTAAAAATAAATTTAAAATTCTTGAAATTTTGTTTAAGGTATATATTTATAAGTATCCTTTAAACATAATTTTATTTCTTCTATGTTTGGAATTTCAAGAAACTGTCATCTATAATTGTGTTCAGTGTGTTATTTAGAGTCTGATGAAACAAACTTGTTTTTTGGGTGAATAGTAACATACCCTTATGAATAGTAATATGAATAGTAATATTACCTCATGAATAGTAAATAATACTATTATTTTACTTTCCCAAGGAAATAGGATAATGAGATCTTAATTAATTTTCCAATGTCACATAAAACTAATTGCACTTCAATATTGTTATATTTCGAATTAACTGTGATCTTATTTAAAAATTAAATTAATAATATTTAGAAAATTATTTTTGAAAAATGGAGTTCATTTTTGAATTCTACACATCGAAAAATGGTTGGGGTAAATTTTTGGTATTTTTCTGAAACTCTTGAATTTTCGGTGAATAGTGAAATACGATAAAATACCGTATAATCAATTTATCAAAAAAAATTCACTATTTATGACATCATAAGTGATGCAAGGAAAATTTCTTAGAACTAAAATGATATTATCACTATTTAGGGCCACTTGATTTGAGATTATTCATAGTCTTGATAAAAATATTATAACAATGATTAAAATAATCGAACATACCTCCCCTCCTCCACTATAAATACCACCATCACTCCCCTCTTCCTACCACACCTTTCAAGCCTTGAGAATAGTATAATTTCTGCCAAATTCCCTCCCCAATATTCTTCACCACTTCCTAGAGCTTCTGGTCTCACCAAAAGACCAAAATCAAAGCCCTTAAGAAGGATCTCAAGGAGAAGAGATCAAGAGGTAAACAACCTCTTTTTTTCTTTCTTTTCTTTCATTTTATGTTATTCTCTTCCATTCCATTTGTATTTTGTTGGGATATTTCATTAAATATTCCCCCTTAATTTCCATATTTTGTATTAATGATGAGATATTCCATTCCTCTCATCAATCATGTTTTTATGAAATTTTAAGAGACGTCGTTAGGCTGCCGAATTTTCGTGAGAAATTTCTCATGATTTTCTTTTATTTCAAGATTTGTTTTTCTTCTTCCCTCACTCCCTCCTATCCAAGAGGCATGAAATCTCCATAATAATGTATTTTAATTATGTTCTCATGATTATGGAAAATTCTTCATCAGTATTCTTCTCCTATTCCACTTATTTAAATAATCAAAAAACATTGTCCATTTGTGTCGAATTAGCGACATCGTGGACGATGTATTTTCAATTTCCATTAATTATTTCAAGTCTGGTCATGAAACCATTTATATGGTTGAACCAGGTTATAATATATTTTTTATGACTCATATATGGTTCTGTAATTCTTTTGTACTCATGGTTCAAATTTAAAATACAAAATGACGTTGTTATTATCAAAGAACCACTAAAATGATCTAAATGAACATCATTAATGTTTTAACTTATAAGTCATTCTCAAATAAAGCATAAAAGTGATAAATGGTATAAATTATGGTACTATAAATATTTAAATACTACTCCATTCCAATTTTGTAGTTTCACTCCCAATCAACAAGAACGATTCATCATGAACTGATCGTGAAAATCACAAAAGAACTCACCCAAAATAATGCAAGGAACAAAATACTAACAATTAAGGGGTGAAATGAGGTTATAAAATGACCATATAAGATGTTATAAACATGAAAATGTTTCTTTAAAATACTAATAACACTCTTTTAACCATTATACAGGACTTTTAAACAAGTTTGAAGTAAGACAAGCCTAAGGTAAGGGAATTCTTAACCCGATTTCCATTCTTTGGGTTAACCTTGTACTTTATTATTTATGTGCTATTTAAATTGTTTGTGTGATGGGTTCTATTTATATTATGTTTAATTATGTGTATTTACAGAGTATATACATATTCAATCCACTCTATTAAGTCTCACTTCAAGTATATGATGTTTATAAGGGACTTTTCTTCTAAAATCCCCTCTTAAAATTCTGTTTTACAATATTCAAAAGCAATGTTTTTATGCTGTTATTTATGTTGTATGATTATGTTTTGGTTATTGAGAATTGTTTATGATGAAGTTTGGGACCTATATTTCCCTCCAATTCATTGGGTATGAGTAAGTTGGATTTCGGCCGTATGGTTACTCCAAGTGTAACTGCGATGGTCACACAAAGTAAGGTAGCTGTGAGGGTTACAAATTTTAAGGTAGCCAAGATGGTTACAAGATTATGTAAGTAATGCCCCAAGATACCTCTATGATTATATTTATGTTATAATGTTTGTGTGGATCTTGTGTAAATCTCAAGTTACACGAATTAAGTATTTATGGGTGAAAATCATGTCTTTTGAAAATGTTTTCATACGTTATAAGTATTCATGGACTAATGTGATTTTTCCTTCTTTTTCATACCTTACTGAGATTTTGTGCTCATCCCAAGTTTTTAAATGATTTTTCACAGGTTAATGGATGTGTAATACAAGGAATTAAGACATGTTAAATGTTGAAGAATTGTCAAGGAGTCTTGTTTTAAGTTTTAATATTTTATATTTTGAGAAAATGGAAACTGTTTTTATGGTATCCACTATGTAACAATGTGTAATGTTAGGAATGTTTTGTACCAATTCTATAAAGCTATAAAATTTAAAAGATCCTCAATTTAAAAGGAATTATTTTCTTGATTAAATTCAAGATTATTTATGTAGTAGGATCGGGTCCTTATAGTTGGTATCAGAGGATGGTTTAGATAACTTTAGGGGTTAGGGTGAAGCTAATAGAATATTATAAATGATTTTCACTCTATGTTTAATTTGTTATAGCATTTAAAGATTACCAAGTTGCTTTATCTAAGAAATGTTTGTTCAGAATGGTTGTCCGTAGAAGGGATAGGGATGCTGAAGAGGAGAGGCACCGACAGAATGACATCCTTCCTGATCTACAGCTCGGAATGGTAGGGATTGGAACCGAGCAGTTTGTGATAATAATGGCTCAGCTAACGTAGGCAATAAATGGTGGTGGCATACATGAAAGAGAACCAATAGAGGTACCACAAAGGAACATGATAGTGGTGGAACATTTTATGAGATAACATCCTCCTGCATTCAATGGATCTTCTGACGCAGTGTTAGCTGAAGGATGGATCAAATCCCTTGAAAAGATATTTGATGTTATGGGATGTTCAGACAATCAAAAGGTAAGTATTTCCATTTATCGTTTTGAAGGGGAAGCTGATCAGTGGTGGTCAATGGTAAGTAATATCAAGGGTATATAGGATGTTGATGCCTTAGAGTGGGATGAATTTAAAAGTCTTTTTCTTGAAAAATATTTTCCTAAGGTGGTGCGACTTAGAATGGAGAAGAAATTCCTTGAATTGAAACAGAAGGAGGAAGATTCAGTGGCTGTGTATAAAGATAACTTCACCCGACTGGCGAGGTATGCTCCAAATCTTATTCTAGATCTCGATAGAAAAATCAACCGCTTTTACTCAGGATTGAAGCCAAGGTATCGAAGGGCGTTGGCCTCCCGTGAATTCAAAATTTATGAGAAACGTGTACGATGTACTGAGAGGGTAGAGATGGAGTTTGATGATGATCATGTGCATTTTGGAAAAAAAGAGAAGAAGAGGTCTAGTTGGAAAGCAATGGGCAAGAATCAACCAAATAAATCTAAGGGTAAGAAAATACAATTTCTAGTTTGTGAAAAGTGCGTCAAGAAGCACCCTGGGGAATGTCTTAGAAAAACTGGGAAGTGTTTTAAATGTGGTAAGTTTGGACATATGGCCCGAGATTGCAATGAAAATGATCCAAAGACTAATCCTGATAAGCAAACTGTAAAGTGTTTTAAATGTAGTGAGATGGTTCACTATGAAAATGTCTACCCAAAAAGAGATCTGAATGATGAAAAGAAGCCAGACTACAAGCAGAAAGCTATAGTGAGATCCTTTTCGACTACATCAGCAGATGTCAGGCCATCCAATGAATTTGTATCAGGTACTTTGTTTATTCACTCAGATTTTGCTAAAGTTTTGTTTGATATGGGGTCTACACATTCCTTCATCTCTGAGAAATTTTCTAGTAAATTAGAAATATCACCTCAACAAATTATACCAGAACTTGTTGTTAAAACACCAGGGGGAAATGTTATAGCAAAGTGGAATTATAAAAATATTTCTATTGTGGTCTGTGGAAAGAATTTACCTGAAAACCTTGTTGTTTTACCCTTAGTCGAGTTTGATGTTATTCTGGGGATGGACTGGCTTTCTGATTATCATGGTAAGATTCACTGTAGAGATAAAGAAGTTGTTTTTCAGAAAGAGTTTCAGTTTGTATACAAGAATGAACCCATAAAATTGATAACATATCAGGAAGCTGAGAAATTATTGAAAGATGGAAATGAAAGTTATCTTGCTCATATTGTTGAAAATAAGGGAACTATTCAAATTAATGACGTGCCAGTGTTAAATGAATACCTTGATGTTTTTCCTGAGGAGTTACCCAGTTTCATACCTGATCGAGAAGTCGAATTCACAATTGATTTAGTTCCTGATGCTAAGACAATTTCAAAAACCTCATATCGTATGGCTCCAATAGAACTTCTTGAATTGAAAAATCAGTTGCAGGATTTTCTTGTCAAAGGCTTCATTCGTCCCAGTACTTCACCATGGGGAGCCCCTGTTTTGTTTGTTAAAAAGAAAGATGGTTCCATGAGACTTTGCATTGATTATAGAGCTTTGAATAACATCACTGTTAAAAACAAGTATCTTTTGCCTCATATTGATGAATTATTTGATCATCTCCAGGGAGATCAGAACTTTTCCAAGATTGAATTGAGATCCAAATACCACCAGCTGAAGGTGAAGGAGGATGACATCCCGAAAACAGCCTTTCCTACTAGATATGGGCATTATGAATTTGTTTTTATGCCGTTTGGGTTAACTAATGCACCTGCTGTATTCATGAATCTTATGAATAGAGTATTTCATGAGTTCTTGTATAAGTTTGTGGTTGTATTTATTGATGACATTCTGGTTTTTTCTAAAAATAAAGTGGAGCATGAAAAACACCTAAGGGTTGTTTTATAAACTTTAAAAGAAAAGAAACTATATGGAAAATTCAGAAATTGTGATTTTTGGTTACAACAGATTTCTTTTCTTGGGCACATTGTAAATAAGGATGGAATAACAGTTGATCCTGCCAAAACAAAATTAGTTGATGAATGGCCAAGACCCACAAATGTTACATAGATTCATAGTTTTCTGGGCTTAGCAAGTTATTACCGAAGGTTTGTTAAGAACTTTGCACGGTTATCTACCCCGATAACTAAGTTAGCATGGAAAGGGGTTAAATTTGTTTGGATAGAAGAATGTGATTTTTGTTTTCAGGAACTGAAGAAGAGATTGGTGAATTCTCCAGTTTTGGCCTTACCTTCCAGGAATGGTGAGTTTTTCATCTACAGTGATGCTTCTTTGAAGGGACTTGGTTGTGTTTTGATGCAGAATGATCAGGTAATTGCCTATGCTTTGAGACAACTTAAACCTCATGAGATAAATTATCCCACACATGATTTGGAATTGGCAGCTGTGGTTTTTGCTTTGAAAATATGGAGGCATCATCTATACGGAACCAAATGCCAAATATATACTGACCATAAAAGTCTAAAGTATATATTCAATCAGAAGGAATTAAACATGAGGCAGAGAATATGGCTAGAACTGATAAAGTATTATGAGTGCACGATTAATTACCATCATGGAAAAGCAAACAAAGTAGAAGATGCCTTAAGTCAGAAACATCATGCATCATTAACCATGCTATGTTTGGAACATGATCCCTTGATTAATAATTTGATGAATTTTGGCTTAGAAGTTGTTGGTTCAGGGAATATATCTGTTTTGTTTCAGGTTTCAGTGCAGTTTTTCATTGTCAGACAGAATTATGAGAGCGTAGAGGGAAGACCATGAGCTACAGAATAAGGTAAAATTGGTTAAAATGGGTAAGTTGATAGAATTTAATCTTGATAAAGATTGTGTTTTAAGATTTGGAAAAAGTTTGTGTGTGCCTTGTGATTCCCAGTTGAAGAAAGAATTGTTGTGTGAAGCTCATAGTTCTCCATTTTTTGTTCATCCTAGAAGTACTAAGATGTACAAAGACCTTTAAGAGTATTATTGGTGGAATGGGATGAAAAGAGATATTGCTGATTTTACAATGAAATGTTTGACATGTCAGTAGGTTAAAGCACAACGGCAGTTACCGAAGGGGATGCTTCATCCTTTTCCAGTGCTAGAGTGGAAATGGGAGAATATATCCATGGATTTTGTGGTGGGACTACCAAAGACTTCTCTAGGTAACAATGCGATTTGGGTTATTGTTGATCGGCTAACAAAGTCTGTGCATTTTATTTCTATTCGAGATACAATGACATTAGATCATCTTTCTCGATTGTACCTCAACGAGATTGTCAGGTTACATGGAGTTCCTCTTTCCATTGTGTCTGACCGAGATCCTAGGTTCACTTCTAAATTTCGGAAGGGACATCAGAAGTCATTGGGCACATAAATGAATTTCAGTATAGCTTTTCATCTTCAATCAGATGGGCAGTCAGAATGAACGATTCAAACATTGGAGGATATGTTTCGAGCTTGTTCAATGGACTATCAGGGAAGTTGGGATCAACATCTTTCATTTGTTGAGTTTTCTTATAATAACAGTTTCCATTCCAGTATTCAGATGGCACCTTTTGAGGCCTTGTATGGAAAGCGGTGTCGGACTCCTGCATTTTGGGAAGAAGTTGATGAAAGAAAGTTGATGGGGCCAGAATTAGTAGAAGAAGTGGCTGAGAAAGTGAGGATGATCCAGCAACACATGAGGACAGCTCAGAGAAGGAAAAAACGTTTTGCAGATAATAGAAGGAAATACTTCTCTTTCGAGGTAGGTGACCATTTTTTCCTTAAAATCTCTCCTTGGAAAAGTGTGATGCGTTTCGGTAAGAAAGGGAAACTAATTCCACAGTTCATCGATCCTTTTGAAATCTTGGATAAAGTTGGAACTATTTCATACCGTGTAGCTTTGCCTATGAGCTTTTTTCAGGTACACAATGTTTTTCATGTTTCGATGTTGATAAAGTATGTTCCAGATTCATCACAAGTCTTGAGCTCGGAAGCAGTTCAGCTGGCAGAGAACCTTTCTTATGATGAAATACCGGTTCAGATTCTTGATCTAAGAGAACAGGTATTGCGGAATAAGGTAATCCACTAGGTAAAGGTTTTGTGGAGAAACCACATGGTTGAAGAAGCAACATGGGAGTCTGAAAATTCTATGAGGGAAAAATACCCTCTGTTGTTTAATAAGTAAATAAAATTGCGAGGACGTAATTTCAAGAAGGTGCGGATAATGTAACATCCCAAGGTTTTCTAAAAATAAATTGAAAATGCTTGAAATTTTGTTTAAGGTATATATTTATAAGTATCCTTTAAACATAATTTTATTTCTTCTATGTTTTGAATTTCAAGAAACGGTCATCTACAATTGTGTTCAGTATGTTATTTATAGTCTGATGAAATAAACTTGTTTTTTTTTGTGAATAGTAACATACTCTTATGAATAGTAATATGACCTCATGAATAGTAAATAATATTATTATTTTATTTTCCCAAGGCAATAGGATAATGGGATCTTAATTAATTTTCCAATGTCACATAAAACTAATTGCACTTCAATATTGTTATTTTTCGAATTAACTGTGATCTTATTTAAAAATTAAATTAATAATATTTAGAAAATTATTTTTGAAAAATGGAGTTCATTTTTGAATTCTTCACGTCGAAAAATTGTTGGGGTAAATTTTTGGTATTTTTCTGAAACTCTTGAATTTTCAGTGAATAGTGAAATATGATAAAATACCGTATAATCAATTTATCAGAAAAAATGCACTATTTATGACATCATAAGTGATTCAAGGCCACTTTCTTCGAACTACCATGATATTATCACTATTTAGGGACACTTTATTTGAGATTATTCATAGTCTTGATAAAAATATTATAATAATGATTAAAATAATCTAAAATACCTCCCCTCCTCCACTATAAATACCACTCGCAATCCCCTCTTCCTCCCACACCTCTCAAGCCTTGAGCATTGTCTAATTTCTGCCAAATTCCCTCCCCAATATTCTTCCCCACGTCCTAGAGCTTCTGGTCTCACCAAAAGACCAAAATCAAAGCCCTTAAGAAGGATCTCAAGGAGAAGAGATCAAGAGGTAAACAACCTCTTTTTTTCTTTCTTTTCTTTAATTTTATGTTATTCTATTCCATTCCCTTTGTCTTTTGTTGGGATATTTCATTAAATATTCCCCCTTACTGTCCATATTTTGTATGAATGATGATATATTCCATTCCTATCATCAATCTTGTTTTTATGAAATTTTAAGAGACGTTGTTATGCTGCCGAATTTTCGTGAGAAATTTCTCATGATTTTCTTTTATTTCATGATTCGTTTTTCTTCTTCCCTCACTCCCTGTTATCCAAGAGGCATGAAATCTCCAGAATCATGTATATTAATTATGTTCTCATGATTATGGAAAATACTTCATCATTTTTCTTCTCCTCTTCCACTTATTTAAAGAATCAAAAAACATTGTCCATTTGTGTCGAATTACCGACATCGTGGACGATGTATTTTCAATTTCCATTAATTCTTTCAAGTATGGTCATGAAACCATTTATATGGTTTAACCATGTTATAATATATGTTTTATGACTCATATATGGTTCTGGAATTCTTTTTTACTCATGGTTCGAATTTAAAAGACAAAATGACGTTGTTATTATCAAAGAACCACTAAAATGATCTAAACGAACATCATTAATGTTTTAACTTATAAGTCATTCTCATATAAAGAATAAAAGTGATAAATGGTATAAATTATGGTACTAGAAATATGTAAATACTACTCCATTCCAATCCTGTATTTTCACTCCCAATCAACAAGAACGATTCATCATGAACCGATCGTGAAAATCACAAAAGAACTCACCCAAAATAATGCAAGGAACAAAATACTAACAATTAAGGGGTGAAATGAGGTTATGAAATGACCATATAAGATGTTATAAACATGAACATGTTTCTGTAAAATACTAATAACACTCTTTTAACCATTATATAGGACTTTTAAACAATTTTTAATTAAGACAAGCCTAAGGTAAGGGAATTCTTAACCCGATTTCCATTCTTTGGGTTAACCTTCTACTTTATTATTTATGTGCTATTTAAATTGTTTGTGTGATGGGTTCTGTTTATATTATGTTTCATTATGTGTATTTACAGATTATATACATATTTCATCCACTCTATTAAGTCTCACTTCAAGTATATGATGTTTATAAGGGACTTTTCTTCTAAATTGCCTTTTAAAATTCTGTTTTACAATATTCAAAAGAAATGTTTTTATGCTACTATTTATGTTGTATGATTATGTTTTGGTTATTGGGAATTATTTATGTTGAAGTTTGGGACCTATATTTCCCTCCAATTCATTGGTTATGAGTAAGTTGGAGGTCGTCTGTATGGTTACTCCAAGTGTAACTGCGATGGTTACACAAAGTAAGGTAGTCGTGAGGGTTACAAATTTTAAGGTAGCCAAGATGGTTAAAAGATTATGTAAGTAATTCCCCAAGATACCACTATGATTATATTTATGTTCTAATGTTTGTGTGGATATTGTGTAAATATCAAGTTACACGAACTAATTATTTATGGGTGAAAAGCATTTCTTTTGAAAATGTTTTCATATGTTATAAGTATTCATGGACTAATGTGATTTTACCTTCTTTTTCATACCTTACGGAGCTTTTGTGCTCATCCCAAGTTTTTAAATTATTTTACACAGGTTAATGGATGTGTAATACAAGTATGGAAGACATGTTAAATGTTGAAGAATTGTCAAGGAGTCTTGTTTTAAGTTTTAATGTTTTATATTTGGAGAAAATGGAAACTGTTTTTATGGTATCCACTATGTAACAATGTGTAATGTTATGAATGTTTTGTACCAATTCTCCAAAGCTCTAAACTTGAAAAGATCCTCAATTTAAAAGGAAGTATTTTCTTTATTAAATTCAAGATTATGTATGTATTAAGGTCGGGTTCTTATAGTTGGTATCAGAGGATGGTTTAGATAACTTTAGGGGTTAGGGTGAAGCTAATAGAATACCATAAATGATTTTCACTCTATGTTTAATTTGTTATAGAATTTAAAGATTACCATGTTGCTTCATCTAAGAAATTTTTGTTCAGAATGGTTGTCCGTAGAAGGAATAGGGATGCTGAAGAGGAGAGGCACTGACAGAATGACATCCTTCCTGATCTACAGCCTGGAATGGTAGGGATTGGAACCGAGCAGTTTTTGACAGTAATGGCTCAGATAATGTAGGCAATAAATGGTGGTGGCATCTATGCAAGAGAACCAATAGAGTTACCACAATGGAACATGACAGTGGTGGAACATTTTATGAGATAACATCATCCTGCATTCAATGGATCTTCTGACGCAGTGGCAGTTGAAGGATGGACCAAAGCCCTTGAAAATATATTTGATGTTATGGGATGTTCAGACAATCAAAAGGTAAGTCTTTCCATTTATCGTTTTGAAGGGGAAGCTGATCAGTGGTGGTCAATGGTAAGTAATATCAAGGGTAGAGAGGATTTTGATTACTTAGAGTGGGATGAATTTAAAAGTCTTTTTCTTGAAAAATATTTTCCTAAGGTGGTGAGACTTAGAATGGAGAAGCAATTCCTTGAATTGAAATAGAAGGAGGAAGATTCGGTGGTTGTGTATGAAGCGAACTTCACTCGATTGGAGAGGTATGCTCCAAATATTATTCTGGATCTTGATAGCAAAATAAACCGGTTTTACTCAGGATTGAAGCCAAGGTATCGAAGGGTGTTGGCCTCCCATGAATTAAAAATTTATGAGAAACTTGTACGATGTGCTGAGAGGGTAGATATGGAGTTTGCTGATGATCATGTGCATTTTGGAAACAAAGAGAAGAAGAGGTCTAGTTGGAAAGCAATGAGCAAGAATCAACCAAAGAAATCTGAGGGTAGGAAGATACAATTTCCAGTTTGTGAAAAGTGCGGTAAGAAGCGCCCTAGGGAATGTCTTAGAAAAATTGGGAAGTGTTTTAAATATGGTAAGTTTGGACATATGGCCCGAAACGCACACAAAGGTTTTAATTAAATGCTTCATTAATTCATGGGTCGGTTAAAACCACCCAGTGCCATTAATGATGAGTCAAGCCGCGTGGTCAACCCACGACTCCTTCGTCTTCCGTGGTTTTGTGTTTCATCTCAACCGTCCCCAGCTCTTATAATTAAGGGTTAGGTCGTGGTTTCCCCCCTCTTCGATCGTGGCTCTTCTGGTGCATCGGGACCGCCGCATCGTTATCCGTAAAGTTCCGCGCCCCCGGCCTAAACGTCGATCATCTATCAACAAGTAGGGAATTTCTCTCGTCTCTCACTTTTGTGCATCATGCGGGGTGGGCGCTACTTTGTTCCTATGGAATTGGTTGAACCAAACCCTAATGAAGATAATAAACGAAGTTCTAAAGGAAGAAGGGGAAGGGGTTGTGATCGTTGTTATGCTTTATCTTGTGATCATCCCTTTTGTTGTACTGGTTTATGTTTCCTGAAAAGTGAGGCCGTTGGTGGTCGTGTGTGTGCACTTGAATCCCCTCATGATGTTTTAAATGGGTTGCTGAAATTGTGAACTCCTGCTGTGAAATCGGTTAACCACATATATCCGGCTAAATAATTGAAAGCACCAGGACCGGCCCTTCTGTGATAACTCCCGGTTAGAACACACGGATTTTGAAATCATGGAGTGTGTTAAATCGTTTAAATCTGAAAATCCCTGACTTGTGTTGGTAGTGGTTAGTGGTTGTTTTCCCTTCGGGCCGTTTGCTGGAAATGTGGGAGGGGATGGGATCCCCTGTTCTTTTTATACTCTCGGTGGCTGTGTGAATTTGGGGGATGGGATCTCCTGTTGGCATGGTTTCAGTGGTTGTGAGTTTTTATCACGAATTGGGGAGAGATCCTCTGTTGGCAGAACCGGGTGTGAGTGTTTTGGTTGATCTATGCTTTGACGTTTTCCTTGGTTATGCTTATGGTAGTTGCCCAGTAGTGCTTAAAATTAATTGAACATTTTGACTGAACATGAAACAAGAATGGGACAAATGGTTTTGTGGGCAAGGGTCGTGAATCGTGACTCGGACGCTGTGGTAGTGTGTTCTGTAGGTTGGCTAGGAAAACCTAAGTTTTGGGTGAGTGTTTGTTACCTATATCTATACTTGTAGCTTTGTGTTTCTTATTCTCGCCCCACCCAAGTTGAGCACTTAGTGCCGAACACCCCCATTTATGGGGGAAGGGTGTTTTTCCCAACACTATACTTAGTGGCTGGTTATTAGCTCCTTTTCTGCTCCCTTTCCCGGATAGCCCAAGTACCTTCGGGCAGGCTGTGATGGCCTGAAGTCCATTATTAGCCCAAGAACCATCGGGCAGGGTGTTGTGGTGGTTGGCCAGGTGTGTGCGGCAGGTGGTTTCCCAAGTGTCTTCGGGATGAGGCCCAGGTGTTTTCGGGCGTGGCAGTGGATCCTTTAGCCCAGGTGTCTTCGGGCGTAGCGGTGGTTGTTCTGGCCTAGGTGTTTGCAGGCATGGTTACTTGTGACAGTTGAGGCCCAGGTGTGTGCGGGCGGGATTTGGCAGTGGGACTGCGTGTGGTTGTGGCCCAGGTGTGTGCGGGCGGGATTTGGCAGTGGGACTGCGTGTGGTGGTGGCCCAGGTGTGTGCGGGCGGGTGTGGCAGTGGGACTACGGTGAGAATGGCGGGATTGGTCCGATGCGTAGGATGTCTCAATAACCAGTGGGGAAGTGGCGCGGGGTACCCAAACATCGATGTGCTCTTATTATATATATTACTTGACTTGCGTTATTTGGGGAGTGAGCCTTGGTGAGGCCTGGGATGGATAGTTTGCCTTGTTAGCTGTTTGGTTCACTCTTTTCTCACGGGACTTTAGTACGTTCCCCCACTTGTGCACGAGAGTCTTGGTTTTCCCTACTGAGTGTACTTGTATGCTCACCCTACGTTTACTTTCAGGTTTCCAGGAGGACTACCAGGGCTGCGCGGGACCCTATTAGTCGGACAGTTGGAGTTGTCGCTGTTGTCGTACCCTTGTTTTCTTTTGGTATTGTACTTGAGAGCTTTCTTTTTCTTTTGTACTTGTATCTTGTTGTAAATTGTTTAAACATGCATGGGGACTTTATTTGGGTTCATTTTTATAAACTTGTTTCTTTTCCTTTTTGGGAGGTCGACTTTTCCTTTTTCCCGATCCTAAATAATAAAAAGGGTAATGCCTTCCATTTGCGAAAATTTTCTATACCCTTGGTGCTAGTCGCCACTCCGGGACCTATTGAAGGCGGGTTTCGGGGGTCATTATCTCTCCTTCATCTTAAAGAAGGAAGGGCCTGGCAATCCGCTGACTCTTCCCTCCTTTTGGTGAAGGCGGGTCGTGACATAATGATTTGATGAATTTTGGCTTAGAAGTTGTTGGTGCAGAGAATATATCTATTTTGTTTCAGGTTTTAGTGCAGTCTTCGTTGTCAGACAGAATTATGAGAGCACAGAGGGAAGAACATGAGCTATAGAATAAGGTAAAATTGGTTAAAATGGGTAAGTTCATAAAATTTAATCTTGATAAATATTGTGTTTTAAGATTTGGAAAAATTTTGTGTGTGCCTTGTGATTCCCAGTTGAAGAAAGAATTGTTGTGTGAAGCTCATAGTTCTCCATTTTCTGTTCATCCTGGATGTACTAAGATGTACAAAGACCTTCGAGAGTATTATTGGTGGAATGGGATGAAAAGAGATATTGGTGATTTTACAATGAAATGTTTTACATGTGAGTAGGTTAAAGCAGAGCGGCAGTTACCGAAGGGGATGCTTCATCCTTTGCCAGTGCCAGAGTAGAAATGGGAGAATATATCCATGGATTTTGTGGTGGGACTACCAAAGACTTCTCGAGGTGACAATGCGATTTGGGTTATTGTTGATCGGCTAACAAAGTCTGCGCATTTTCTTTCTATTTGAGATACAATGACATTAGATCAGCTTTATCGATTGTACCTCAAGGAGATTGTCAGGTTACATGGAGTTCCTCTTTCCATTGTGTCTGACCGAGATCCCAGGTTCACTTCTTAATTTTGGAAGGGACTTCAGAAGTCATTGGGCACAGAGTTGAATTTCAGTACAGCTTTTCATCCTCAATCAGATGGGCATTCATAACGAACGATTCAAACTTTGGAGGATATGCTTCGAGCTTGTTCAATGGACTATCAGAGAAGTTGGGATCAACATCTTTCATTAGTTGAGTTTTCTTATAATAACAGTTTCCATTCCAGTATTCAGATGGCACCTTTTGAGGCCTTGTATGGAAAGCGGTGTCAGACTCCTGCGTTTTGGGAAGAAGTCGGTGAAAGAAAGTTGATGGGGCTAGAATTAGTAGAAGAAGTGGCTGAGAAAGTGAGGATGATCCAGCAACACATGAGGACAGCTCAGAGCAGGCAGAAACGTTGTGTCGATAACAGAAGGAAAGACTTCTCTTTTGAGGTAGGTGACTATGTTTTCCTTAAAATCTCTCCTTGGAAAAGTGTGATGTGTTTCGGTAAGAAAGGGAAACTAAGTCCACGGTTCGTCGGTCCTTCTGAAATCTTGGATAAAGTTGGAACAGTTTCATACCTCGTAGATTTTCCTACGAGCTTATTTCAGGTACACAATGTTTTTCAAGTTTCGATGTTGAGAGAGTATATTCCAGATTCATCACATGTCTTGAGCCCGAAAGAAGTTCAGATGGTAGAGAACCTTTCTTATGAATAAATACCTGTTCAGATTCTTGATCGAAGAGAACAGGTATTGCGGAATAAGGTAATCCACTAGTTAAAGGTTTTGTGGAGAAACCACATGGTTGAAGAAGCAACATGGGAGTCTGAAAATGCTATGAGGGAAAAATACCCTCAGTTGTTTAATAAGTAAATAAAATTGTGAGGACGCAATTTCAAAAAGGTGGGGATAATGTAACATCCCAAGGTTTTCTAAAAAAAATTGAAAATGCTTGAAATTTTGTTTAAGGTATATATTTATAAGTATCCTTTAAACATAATTTTATTTCTTCTATGTTTTGAATTTCAAGAAACTGTCATCTACAATTGTGTTCGGTATGTTATTTAGAGTCTGATGAAACAAACTTGTTTTTTTTGTGAATAGTAACATACCCTTATGAATAGTAATATGAATAGTAATATGACTTCATGAATAGTAAATAATATTATTATTTTATTTTCCCAAGGAAATAGGATAATGGGATCTTAATTAATTTTCCAATGTCACATAAAACTAATTCCACTTCAATATTGTTATTTTTTGAATTAACTGTGATCTTATTTAAAAATTAAATTAATAATATTTAGAAAATTGTTTTTGAAAAATGGAGTTCATTTTTGAATTCTACACGTCAAAAAATGGTTGGGGTAAATTTTTGGTATTTTTCTGAAACTCTTGAATTTTCGGTGAATAGTGAAATATAATAAAATACCGTATAATCAATTTATCAGAAAAAATGCACTATTTATGACATCATAAGTGATTCAAGGCCACTTTCTTCGAACTAAAATGATATTATCACTATTTAGGACCACTTTATTTGAGATTATTCATAGTCTTGATAAAAATATTATAATAATGATTAAAATAATCTAAAATACCTACCCTCCTCCACTATAAATACCACCCTCACTCCCCTCTTCCTCCCACACCTCTCAAGCCTTTAGCATTGTCTAATTTCTGAAAAATTACCTCCCCAATCTTCTTCCCCACTTCCTAGAGCTTCTGGTCTCACCAAAAGACCAAAATCAAAGCCCTTAAGAAGGATCTCAAGGAGAAGAGATCAAGAGGTAAACAACCTCTTTTTTTTCTTTCTTTTCATTCATTTTATGTTATTCTCTTCCATTCCCTTTGTCCTTTGTTGGGATATTTAATTAAATATTCCCCCTTACTGTCCATATTTTGTATTAATGATGAGAGATTACATTCCTATCATCAATGTTGTTTTTATGAAATTTTAAGAGACGTCATTAGGCTGCCGAATTTTCGTGAGAAATTTCTCATGATTTTCTTTTATTTCATGATTCGTTTTTCTTATTCCCTCAATCCCTCTTATCCAAGAGGTATGAAATCTCCAGAATCATGTATATTCATTATGTTCTCATGATTATGGAAAATTATTCATCGTTATTCTTCTCCTCTTCCACTTATTTAAAGAATCAAAAAACATTGTCCATTTGTGTCGAATTACCGACATCGTGGACGATGTATTTTCAATTTCCATTAATTCTTTCAAGTATGGTCATGAAACAATTTATATGGTTGAACCAGGTTATAATATATGTTTTATGACTCATATATGGTTCTGTAATTCTTTTGTACTCATGGTTCTAATTTAAAAGACAAAATGATGTTGTTATTATCAAAGAACCACTAAAATGATCTAGACGAACATCATTAATGTTTTAACTTATAAGTAATTATCATATAAAGAATAAAAGTGGTAAATGGTATAAATTATGGTACTGGAAATATTTAAATACTAATCCATTCCAATTCTGGAGTTTCACTCCCAATCAACAAGAACGATTCATCATGAACCGATCGTGAAAATCACAAAAGAACTCACCCAAAATAATGCAAGGAACAAAATACTAACAATTAAGGGGTGAAATGAGATTATGAAATGACCATATAAGATGTTATAAACATTAAAATGTTTCTTTAAAATACTAATAACACTATTTTAACCATTATACAGGATTTTTAAACAAGTTTTAAGTAAGGCAAGCCTAAGGTAAGGGAATTCTTAACCCGATTTCCATTCTTTGGGTTAATCTTCTACTTTATTATTTATGTGCTATTTAAATTGTTTTTGTGATGGGTTCTGTTTATATTATGTTTTATTATGTGTATTTATAGATTATATACATATTCCATCCACTCTATTAAGTCTCACTTCAATTATATGATGTTTATAAGGGACTTTTCTTCTAAAATCCCCTTTTAAAATTCTGTTTTACAATATTCAAAAGCAATGTTTTTATGCTATTATTTATGTTGTATGATTATGTTTTGGTTATTGGGAATTTTTTATGAAGAAGGGTGGGACCTATATTTCCCTCTAATGCATTAAGTATGAGTAAGTTGGAGGTTGGTCATATGGTTACTCCAAGTGTAACTGCGCTGGTTACACAAAGTAAGGTAGTCGTGAGGGTTACAAATTTTAAGGTAGCCAAGATAGTTACAAGATTATGTAAGTAATTCCCCAGGATACCTCTATGATTATATTTATGTTCTCATGTTTGTGTGGATCTTTTGTAAATCTCAAGTTACACGAAGTAAGTATTTATGGGTGAAAATCATGTCTTTTGAAAATGTTTTCATACGTTATAAGTATTCATGGACTAATGTGATTTTTCCTTCTTTTTCATACCTTACTGAGCTTTTGTGCTCATCCCAAGTTTTTAAATGATTTTTCATAGGTTAATGGATGTGTAATACAAGGAAGGAAGACATTTTAAATGTTGAAGAATTGTTAAGGAGTCTTTTTTTAAGTTTTAATGTTTTATATTTTTAGAAAATAGAAACTGTTTTTATGGTATCCACTATGTAACAATGTGTAATGTTATGAATGTTTTGTTCCAATTATCTAAATCTCTAAACTTGAAAAGATCCTAAATTTAAAAGGAAGTGTTTTCTTGATTAAATTCAATATTATGTATGTAATAAGGTCGGGTCCTTATAGTTGTTATCGTAGGATGGTTTAGATAACTTTAGGGGTTAGGGTGAAGCTAATAGAATACCATAAATGATTTTCACTCTATGTTTAATTTGTTATAGAATTTAAAGATTACCATGTTGCTTCATCTAAGAAATGTTTGTTCAGAATGTTTTTCCGTAGAAGGAACAGGGATGCTGAAGAGGAGAGGCGCCGACAGAATGACATCCTTCCTGATCTACAGCCCGAAATGGTAGGGATTGGAACCAAGCAGTTTTTGACAGTAATGGCTCAGCTAACGTAGGAAATAAATGGTGGTGGAATATATGCAAGAGAACCAATAGAGGTACCACAACGGAACATGACAGTGGTGGAACATTTTATGAGATAACATCCTCCTGCATTCAATGGATCTTCTGATGCAGTGGCAGCTGAAGGATGGATCAAAGCCCTTGAAAAGATATTTGATGTTATGGGATGTTCAGACAATCAAAAGGTAAGTCTTTCCATTTATCGTTTTGAAGGGGAAGCTGATCAGTGGTGGTTAATGGTAAGGAATATCAAGGGTAGAGAAGATTTTGATGCCTTATAGTGGGATGAATTTAAAAGTATTTTTCTTGGAAAATATTTTCCTAAGGTGGTGAGACTTAGAATGGAGAAGCAATTCCTTGAATTGAAACAGAAGGAGGAAGATTCAGTGGTTGTGTATGATGCGAACTTCACCCGACTGGCGAGGTATGCTCCAAATATTATTCTGGATCTCGATAGCAAAATCAACCGCTTTTACTCAGGATTGAAGCCAAGGTATCGAAGGGCGTTGGCCTCCCGTGAATTCAAAATTTATGAGAAACTTGTACGATGTGTTGAGAGGGTAGAGATGGAGTTTGATGATGATCATGTGCATTTTGGAAACAAAGAGAAGAAGAGGTCTAGTTGGAAAGCAATGGGCAAGAATCAACCAAATAAATTTGAGGGTAAGAAAATAAAATTTCCAGTTTTTGAAAATTGCGGCAAGAAGCACCCTGCGGAATGTCTTAGAAAAATTGGAAAGTGTTTTAAATGTGGTAAGTTTGGACATATGGCTCGAGATTTCAATGAAAATGATCCAAATACTAATACTGATAAGCAAACTATAAATTGTTTTAAATGTAGTGAAATGGGTCACTATGCAAATGTCTGCCCAAAGAGAGATCTGAATGATGCAAAGAAGCCAGACTACAAGCAGAAATATGTAGTGAGATCCTTTTCGACTACATCACCAGATGTTGGGCCATCCAATGAAGTTGTATCAGGTACTTTTTTTTCACTCAGATTTTTCTAATGTTTTGTTTGATACAGGGTCTACACATTCCTTCATCTCTGAGAAATTTTCTGGTAAATTGGAAATATCACCTCAACAAATGAGACCTAAACTTGTTGTTAAAACACCAGGGGAAAATGTTATATTAAAGAGGAATTATAAAAATCTTTCTATTGTGGTCTGTGGAAAGACTTTACCTGAATACCTTGTTGTTTTACCATTAGTCAAGTTTGATGTTATTCTGGGGATGGACTGGCTTTCTGATTATCATGCTAAGATTGACTGTAGAGCTAAATAAGTTGTTTTTCAGAAAGAGTTTCAGTTTGTATACAAGAATGAACCCATACAATTGATAACATATGAGGAAGCTGAGAAATTATTGAAAGATGAAAATGAAAGTTATCTTGCTCATATTATTGAAAACAAGGGAACTATTCAAATTAATGGCGTGCCAGTGGTAAATGAATACCTTGATGTTTTTCATGAGGAGTTACCCAGTGTCATACCTGATCGAGAAGTCGAATTCACAATTGATTTAGTTCCTGATGCTAAGCCAATTTCAAAACTCCCATATCATATGGCTCCAATAGAACTTATTGAATTGAAAAATCAGTTGCAGGATTTGCTTGTCAACGGCTTCATTCGTCCCACTACTTCACCATGGGGAGCCCCTGTTTTGTTTGTTAAAAAGAAAGATGGTTCCATGAGACTTTGCATTGATTATAGAGATTTGAATAACATCACTATTAAAAACAAGTATCCTTTGCCTCATATTGATGACTTGTTTGATCAGCTCCAGGGAGCTCAGTACTTTTCCAAGATTGACTTGAGATCCGGATACCATCAGCTGAAGGTGAAGGAGGATGACATCCCGAAAACAGCCTTTTGTACTAGATATGGGAATTATGAATTTGTTGTTATGTCGTTTGGGTTAACTAATGCACCTGCTGTATTCATAAATATTATGAATAGAGTATTTCATGAGTTCTTGGATAAGTTTGTGGTTGTATTTATTGATGAAATTCTGGTTTTTTCTAAAAATAAAGAGGAGCATGAAAAACATCTAAGGGTTATTTTACAAACTTTAAAAGAAAAGAAACTATATGGAAAATTCATCAAGTGTGATTTTTGGTTGCAACAGATTTCTTTTCTTGGGCACATTGTAAATAAGGATGGAATAAGAGTTGATCCTTCCAAAAACAAAAGTAGTTGATGAATGGCCAAGACCCAAAAATGTTACAGAGATTCGTAGTTTTCTGGTCTTAGCAAGTTATTACCGATGGTTTGTTAAGAACTTTGCACGGTTATCTAGCCCAATAACTAAGTTAACACGGAAAGGGGTTAAATTTGTTTGGACAGAAGAATGTGATTTTTGTTTTCAGGAACTGAAGAAGAGATTGGTGAATGCTCCAGTTTTGGCCTTACCTTCCCGGAATGGTGAGTTTGTCATTTACAGTGATGCTTCTTTGAAGGGACTTGGTTTTGTTTTGATGCAGAATGATCAGGTAATTGCCTATGCTTCGAGACAACTTAAACCTCATGAGCTAAATTATCCCACACATGATTTGGAATTGGAATCTGTGGTTTTTTCTTTGAAAATATGGAGGCATCATCTATACGGAACCAAATGCCAAATATATACTGACCATAAAATTCTAAAGTATATATTCTCTCAGAAGGAATTAAACATGAGGTAGAGAAGATGGCTAGAACTGATAAAGGATTATGAGTGCACGATCAATTAACATCCTGGAAAAGCAAACAAAGTAGCAGATTCCTTAAGTCGGAAACATCATTCATCATTAACCATGATACTTTTGGAACATGATCCCTTGATTAATGATTTGATGAATTTTGGATTAGAAGTTGTTGGTGCAGGGAATATATCTGTTTTGTTTCAGGTTTCAGTACAGTCTTCGTTGTCAGACAGAATTATGAGAGCGCAGAGGGAAGACCATGAGCTATAGAAAAAGGTAAAATTGGTTAAAATGGGTAAGTTGATAGAATTTAATCTTGATAAAGATTGTTTTTTAAGATTTGGAAAAAGGTTGTGTGTGTATTGTGATTCCCAGTTGAAGAAAGAATTGTTGTGTGAAGCTCATAGTTCTCCATTTTCTGTTCATCCTGGAAGTACTAAGATGTACAAAGACCTTCAAGAGTATTATTGGTGGAATGGGATGAAAAGAGATATTACTGATTTTACAATGAAATGTTTGACATGTCAGTAGGTTAAATCAGAGCGGCAGTTACCGAAGGGGATGCTTAATCCTTTTCCAGTGCCAGAGTGGAAATGGGAGAATATATACATGGATTTTGTGGTGGGACTACCAAAGACTTCTCAAGGTAACAATGCGATTTGGGTTATTGTTGATCGGCTAACAAAGTCTGTGCATTTTCTTTCTATTCGAGATACAATGACATTAGATCTACTTTCTCGATTGTACCTCAAGGAGATTGTTAGGTTACATGGAGTTCCTCTTTCCATTGTGTCTGACCGAGATCCCAGGTTCACTTCTAAATTTTGGAAGGGACTTAAGAAGTCATTGGGCATAGAGTTGAATTTCAGTACAGCTTTTCATCCTCAATCAGATGGGCAGTTAGAACGAACGATTCAAAATTTGGAGGATATGCTTCGAGCTTGTTCAATGGAATATCAGGGAAGTTGGGATCAGCATCTTTCATTAGTTGAGTTTTCTTATAATAACAGTTTCCATTCCAGTATTCAGATGGCACCTTTTGAGGCCTTGTATGGAAAGCGGTGTCAGACTCCTGCATTTTGGGATGAAGTCGGTGAAACAAAGTTGATGGGGCCAGAATTAGTAGAAGAAGTGGCTGAGAAAGTTAGGATGATCCAGCAACACATGAGGACAGCTCAGAGCAGGCAGAAAAGTTATGCAGATAACAGAAGTAAAGACTTCTATTTCGAGGTAGGTGACCATGTTTTCCTTAAAATATCTCCTTGGAAAAGTGTGTTGCATTTCGGTAAGAAAGGGAAACTAAGTCCATGATTCATCGGTCCTTTTGAAATCTTGGATAAAGTTGGAACAGTTTCATAGCGCGTAGCTTTGCCTACAAGCTTGTTTCAGGTACACAATGTTTTTCATGTTTCGATGTTGAGAAAGTATGTTCTAGATTCATCACATGTCTTGAGCCCGGAAGCAGTTCAGCTAGCAGAGAACTTTTCTTATGAATAAATACCAGTTCAGATTCTTGATCGAAGAGAACAGGTATTGCGAAATAAGGTAATCCACCAGGTAAAGTTTTTGTGGAGAAACCACATGGTTGAAGAAGAAACATGGGAGTCTGAAAATGCTATGAGGGAAAAATACCCTCAGTTTTTTAATAATTAAATAAAATTGCGAGGACTCAATTTCAAGAAGGTGGGGATAATGTAACATCCCAAGGTTTTCTAAAAATAAATTGAAAATTCTTGAAATTTTTTTTAAGGTATATATTTATAAGTATCCTTTAAACATAATTTTATTTCTTCTATGTTTTGAATTTCAAGAAACCACCATCTACAATTGTGTTTAGTATGTTATTTAGAGTCTGATGAAACAAACTTGTTTTTTTGGTGAATAGTAACATAACCTTATGAATAGTAATATGAATAGTAATATGACCTCATGAATAGTAATTAATATTATTATTTTATTTTCCCAAGGAAATAGGATAATGAGATCTTAATTAATTTTCCAATGTCACATAAAACTAATTGCACTTCAATATTGTTATTTTTCGAATTAACTGTGATCTTATTTAAAAATTAAATTAATAATATTTAGAAAATTATTTTTGAAAACTGGAGTTCATTTTTTAATTCTAAACGTCGAAAAATGGTTGGGGTAAATTTTTGGTATTTTTCTAAAACTCTTGAATTTTCGTTGAATAGTGAAATACGATAAAATACCGTATAATCAATTTATCAGAAAAAATGCACTATTTATGACATAATAAGTGATTCAAGGCCACTTTCTTCGAACTAAAATAATATTATCACTATTTAGGGCCACTTTATTTGAGATTATTCATAGTCTTGATAAAAATATTATAATAATGATTAAAATAATCTAAAATACCTCCCCTCCTCCACTATAAATACCACCCCCACTCCCCTCTTCCTCCCACACCTCTAAAGCCTTGAGAATTTTCTAATTTCTGCCAAATTCCTTCCCCAATCTTCTTCCCCACATCCTAGATCTGATGGTATCACCAAAAGACCAAAATCAAAGCCCTTAAGAAGGATCTCAAGGAGAAGAGATCAAGAGGTAAACAACCTCTTTTTTTCTTTCTTTTCTTTCATTTTATGTTATTATCTTCCATTCCCTTTGTCTTTTGTTGGGATATTTCATTAAATTTTCCCCCTTACTGTAAATATTTTGTATGAATGATGAGACATTCCATTCCTCTCATCAATCTTGTTTTTATGAAATTTTAAGAGACGTCGTTAGGCTGCCGAATTTTCGTGAGAAATTTCTCATGATTTTCTTTTATTTCATGATCCGTTTTTATTATTCCCTCACTCCCTCTTATCCAAGAGGCATGAAATCTCCAGAATAATGTATATTCATTATTTTCTCATGATTATGGAAAATTATTCATCAGTATTCTTCTCCTATTCCATTTATTTAAAGAATCAAAAAACATTGTCCATTTGTGTCGAATTACCGACATCGTGGACGATGTATTTTTAATTTCCATTAATTATTTCAAGTCTGGTCATGAAACCATTTATATGGTTGAACCAGGTTATAATATATGTTTTATGACTCATATATGGTTCTTTAATTCTTTTGTACTCATGGTTATAATTTAAAAGACAAAATGATGTTGTTATTATCAAAGAACCACTAAAATGATCTAAACGAACATCATTAATGTTTTAACTTATAAGTCATTCTTATATAAACAATAAAAGTGATAAATGGTATAAATTATGGTAATGGAAATATTTAAATACTACCCCATTCCAATTCTGGAGTTTCAATCCCAATCAACAAGAACGATTCATCATGAACCGATCGTGAAAATCACAAAAGAACTCACCCAAAATAATGCAAGGAACAAAATACTAACAATTAAGGGGTAAAATGAGGTTATGAAATGACCATATAAGATGTTATAAACATGAAAATGTTTCTTTAAAATACTAATAACACTCTTTTAACCATTATACAGGACTTTTAAACAATTTTTAAGTAAGACAAGCCTAAGGTAAGGGAATTCTTAACCCGATTTCCATTCTTTGGGTTAACCTTCTACTTTATTATTTATGTGATATTTAAATTGTTTGTGTGATGGGTTATATTTATATTATGTTTCATTATGTGTATTTACAGATTATATACATATTCCATCCACTATATTAACTCTCACTTCAAGTATATGATGTTTATAAGGTACTTTTCTTCTAAAATCCCCTTTTAAAATTTTGTTTTACAATATTCAAAAGCAATGTTTTTATGCTATTATTTATAGTGTATGATTATGTTTTGGTTATTGGGAATTTTTTATGATGAAGGTTGGGACCTATATTTCCCTCCAATGCATTGGGTATGAGTAAGTTTGAGGTCGTCCGTATGGGTACTCCAAGTGTAACTGCGATGGTTACACAAAGTAAGGTAGCCGTGAGGGTTACAAATTTTAAGGTAGCCAAGATGGTTACAAGATTATGTAAGTAATTCCCCAAGATACCTATATTATTATATTTATGTTCTAATTTTTGTGTGGATCTTGTGTAAATATCAAGTTACATGAAGTATGTATTTATGGGTGAAAATCATGTCTTTTGAAAATGTTTTCATACGTTATAAGTATTCATGGACTAATGTGATTTTTCCTTCTTTTTCATACCTTACTGAGCTTTTGTGCTCATCCCAAGTTTTTAAATGATTTTTCACAGGTTAATGGATGTGTAATACAAGGAAGGAAGACATGTTAAATGTTGAAGAATTTTCAAGGAGTCTTGTTTTAAGTTTTAATGTTTTATATTTTGAGAAAATGGAAACTGTTTTTATGGTATCCACTATGTAACAATGTGTAATGTTATGAATGTTTTGTACCAATTCTCTAAAGATCTAAACTTGAAAGGATCCTCAATTTAAAAGGAAGTATTTTCTTGATTAAATTCAAGATTATGTATGTAATAAGGTCAGGTCCATATAGAAAATGTTGTGAGCATTTAAAAACATAGTGATCCATAAGAAATGAGTCATGAAACCATTGAATAAGGTAGTTCAGATCTGATCATTCTTATAAGGATAAATTTTGTGGGCCTTGAGAATACCCATGATAACTGGAAAGAAACTTCTAAAACTTTATCCAAAATGGGAAGGACTTTATAACATACACAAGGCTCACTCCAACAGATCCAATTACCATATCACAATGTATATAGATTGTATCACACTGGCCACCAATGATTTTTTTTGTATAACTATTTCACATAAAATCATGTTAAGTTCACTTAAAAGTACTAGATACAAACATTTAAAATTTTGAGTGTTATATCTTGATTTCATGATGTAATAATACACCATTAAATCCTTTTCACAAGATTTAAAACTTCATAATAATGTCCCAAAATCATAAAATTAAACTGAATGGAATAAATTCCATGTCCTCTGAAATTAAACTATATGATATCTAGCCCATCCCATAAGACCTTAAACTGGTTAGAGTGGCCTATCTTGTATGGCCTAATTTACTTACACAAGAGTAAATTCCCTAATAAATCCCAAATAGTGCATGGATTTCATCAATAATACCATGAAAAAAATAAAAAATCTCTTTTTGTATGACTTCCTCAATCATTCTAGGTTTATCCTTTTATGTCGTGGTACTAGGAAGCAATCATTTTATCCCTCCCATGTATGAGCCATGTCTATATGGATGCCTTTGTAATTGATTACTTTTCCCCTGAACCTATGATGAGAAATAATTCCACCTTATGTAAGAGATTGCTCCATTTGGGAGCTCTTCTTCTTCAGAGACACCATACTTATGGTCACCTATGACTAGAATAATTCCCTCATGAATTTTAACTATGTATGAATTTATTATTATCACTTCAGGATATATAGTGATGCTCATATTTTTTATTTTGAGCCTAGTAGAAAATCCCTTTCCCTTTTTTCTAGTATATGGGATATTATTAACTCACTATGTATGGATAGATTCTTACTATCACGGGATATGTAGTGACACCCAGATCATTAATCTTAGGCCCACTGACAAATTCCACCCACTCTATCTTCATCCAGGTATGGGGATATCTATTCATATCATGTTTTCTCCAATGACCCCTATACTATAACCTCATCATAACTATGTGTGGATTGATTCTTGACACTAAAATATATATAGTGACACCCTAATTATTCATATTGGTCCCAAACATAAATTCCAATAATGTACTTGTTTTTTCTTGATGTGTAGGCCCTCTAATTCATGTCAAGTTTCCCTAAATGGGTCCATCATTAAGACAAAGCTATCTCATTTTTGTGCATGAACCAAATATCTGAAAAAAATATATAAAGGTCTTTTAATATTAACTTAAATAATAGATCACCTTCATTCTTATCATATGATATTAAAATGCATTCCATATGATCTACCCTATATGATTTTAAAATTCATATATTTTTCAATCCCACATGACCTTAACTTCCTTACATGAGAGCCAGATCCATATAAGGATACCCAAAATATTATTCTTCAACTATAGCCCAATTTTAACAGCAAAAAAAATTATTTTAAAAGAATAAAAATCTTGATAGCTTAATTAACACAATCCACATAGCTTTAAGGGAATTGAGATATATTAAAAAATATTATTACTTAAATATGGTCCTTATAATATAGTCATTTAATTGGAAAGTATGGATATGATTAACCAAATTATGATATATTTTATAATGGTTATACTAAATAAAAAAGTATTTATTTATTATTTGTAAATATAAACTTAAATTTTAGTAAATTCATTATATTCTTTAAAAATACCTTTTCCTCAAAAACAATTATTGCCTTTTTTTAAAAAAATAATAAAATTTATTTCCTCTAATTTTAGAAAATGAATTTGGAAGAATTAAGTTTATTTTTTAAAATCATCCTAAAAATTTAACTTAGGGTAAAATTTTGGGATTTTTTTTGAAATGATTGATTTTTCAGTGAATAGTGAAAAATATTGATTTTAAATACTCCCATTTATTTTTTTTAAATCAAGAGATTTACAAGTCCCATTATATTTTAGATTTAGTATTAAAGTGATATATAATAAATTTTATTTATAATAATCTAATTAATTCCATTTTAATCAGAATATTAATGATTTTGATATAATTTAATTCTTGTGCTTAAAACACATTTTTCTAAAAAATGTTTTTCATTTTTTTTACACATTTATATTAAAATCGATTCCTTAAAATTCTAGTGATTGAATCATAAAAAATGTAAACCATGTTTTTAATTATGAGGTTAAAATTTATTAAATATGTCCCTTTTATGTTTTGTCATTATGAATAGTAAGTGTGGTCAATATTTGTCACCTCAATAAGAGTAAAATGGGTAAAGTGAGGTCAAAACGATGTGATAAGATCTCAAAATAAACCCAAAATATGAATTAGTTTAATTTTTTTGTGATAAATTCTACCATATACATACCAAATTTTAATATATGTAATTTTCGTTCCATTTTACCTTGATAATGAAATTTTTATTATTTTAGGTAATGAAAATTCCAAAATGTCGCTCTCTTTACTTTAAAATCTCTAATTTTTTTCTTAAGGATAAAAAGAGGATAAGTTTACTTATAAATTTTTATTTTAAAGAATAATTAAATTTCTATCATATAAATTTATTTATAATTTTTAGTAATTGAATAATTACGTTAAATTCTAATGAAACATCAACACAGTATTTATTCAATTAATTGAAAAATAAAATAAATGATTTTAAAAATATTAAGATTAACACAATTTGGGTTAATTTTTTTGTTAAAATTTTTTAAAGATAAATATAACATGTTAAAAATATGTGAAAGTTTAATAGTATAATTCAATAACTATCATGATGATTATAATGTCAATGTAAATTAATACTGTCAAAGATGATATTAATGATATTTTAAGAAAAATAATATGTTATTAAATTATTTAAAAATAATATAAATATTGAGAGAGTAAAATTACTATGATAAATGGTCTAAAATATCATCTCTTTGATATTTATGAGTGAATATTTAACTTATAAGTAAAATTATAACCTTTTATGATGTAAAAATTTGTTACCGTAGTTAAGGTTAAAATCATTTAATTAAGGGGTTAAACTAAAAATAATGTTTGAAATGTAACTAAAAAATGTCGAAATTTAATTGGTTAATTAAATATAAAATTACTCCACATTTTCTTCAAATATTTTTCTATTTTTTAGTACTTTCCATGAGAATTACCTAATTATATTTTCCTATTTTTTCTGATTTCAAGTGTATCATTTCTATCCATTATGAAAATAAACCCCTTCTCTCTTCACTTTATAGCTCCTTGAGCCATTATCTCAAAAACAAATAACCAATTTTCTTCTAATATTCTATATAAATGAAGTATAATTTATGGTGTTTTTAAAAGACCAATTAAAGGGTCCTTAAGAATGGATCTAAAGAAGGCATCCCAAAGAAGAGGTAATCATCTTGCCCAACCTCTTTTAAATTTATTTCTACTTATAAATCCTCTAAATTTATGGTATTTATAATAATATAATAAATAAAGCATCCTGAATATAATGAAATTTTATTATTATTATAGAACTACCATTATCTACCCTATTTTCCATCAAATGGGACATGAAAGTATCACTCATGTGTATATTTGGACTACCGCATCCACATAGAGATAAAATTAATTTTCCATCACCATATTTCATGGATGGTTATTATTATGGGTTTAAATTTCATATATGATATTTATGAAATAATTATATTTTTTTAATTATAAGATCATATCTACCTTCTTAACATTTTATCAATTAGAAAATGATAACGTTCATGGTGTGTACTTGCGGACTACCACCTCTACGAAGTGATGTGATTCTATTTTCATTCCTAAACTACATGGATGGTAATAAGGATATATTTAATTAATATATATTATATATATTATATAATAATTATTTTTTAAAGGTTAATTTTTATTTATATTTATTTTCTTCCTTCTATCAAAAATTGAAAACAACATTCCTATGTACGTATGACATACCATGTTCATAAATGGTGTAATTTATTTTTCTATATCTACCATTTATGGATGAATATAAATATATATTTAATGAAAATATATGATATTTATATCGTTATTAAAATTTCATTTATGATGTAACCATGATACAAGTTCTAGGAATAGAACTACCGAATCGAAATTCTCATGAAAAATTAAATAGTGAACACCTAGAAATGATGATTTTAATAAGTAATTATTAATAAATTGGTTTTTAAATGTTATAATTGGATCATATATGAAATTATAAGTATATAAATTATTATTTTATATAATTATAATAACTTAAAATTTATTATACATAAGGATATAGCGCTTTCTAAGCAAGTTGAACTTGATGTAAGGGATTTTCATCTCACCTTTACTTCTGTGAGACACCTCTGATATTTACTATTTATTTCCTTTAAGTGGTATATATAATAACCATGAATGTATTTTATGATTATTATCATGTAAATTATGGTTATATATAATTCCATTTATGTTTATCACTTTTATTATGTTTTTATTCAAAAGTTACCAAAGTGGTAAGGAATTTATGTTTCAATATCATTTTAATCGGGATTTTTTATACTTGACTTCCCATTTAAGGAAATTATATGATTTTTCATAATAAATAGAATTAATTTTATTATCATATTTTTTCTTGATAATAGTTTTTTTCTTCACTTTAAGTACTCATGGTACCAAAAGAATTATTTTAAGGAAAATAAATTTTATTTCTCTCCTCGATTAATAAATAATTTTTATTCTATATCCATGTTTTCTAAAATGTTTTCAAGAATGTTTTTACTAATCTAGAATAATTTTTTAAATTAATTTTTACCCATTATTGTATTTTTACCATATGGTATAAAAAGGAATCTTCTTTTAATTTTACGAATGAGTTAATTTTTACTTAAAAAATATATGTAAGGAATATTTGTTTTAATATAAATGGAATGAAAAAAATTTCACACCATCCTAAACACTTGATCCTTTGAAACTTACATTATAAGATTCCAAGGTTATTTTAAGATAATTTTTTTTGTCTTAATATTTGAGAAATTTTTATATTTTAAAAAAAAATATTTCAATATGAAAAGGGTATTTTACTCAATAAATGTTTCTATGATCTTTTAAAGGAATTTTTCATCTATGATAACATCCATGATATTAATTATTTCTTAATGTGGATATGATCCAAAGATACCATACATATTATTTCTTTGTATTATTTTTGTGATGATAATGTAAGGATAATTTTATGAAACCCAATTCTTTTTCATGGGTAAATTAAGTTATGATATAAATTTTATGAACCCCATTTCTTATCTAAAGGTTATGATATGTTGTAATTATGAATAATTTATGATCATATGAAACACACATTAATGAATTATGATTATGTAATGGGTGGTCCTGAAATAATATATCCCTATAATGCATTGGGTAAATATAGATATCTCATGAGATAATAAGGAATTAAATGAGAAGTGAACCCAGTTTAGTAATGGAATCTATCCACTATGATAGTCTTGGGAGTGAAACTCAGCTAAATATATGATGTAATGGTGAGTGAACCCAATCCACTATGATACTATTAGGAGGATACCTTGACTAAAGATATAGGGAGTGATCCCAATCCACTATTATATTCTTAGAAGTGATACTCAACTATGGAAATTATTTTCTATGATTATGTGTATTCCACAAACATATGTATTATTACAATTTTATACTATTATAACTCGTGTTATTTTATTATTTTATGATTCATGTATTTTGAACTACCAATATTTGATCCATGACTCAAGATTATGATCTTTGATATGCATGATATGGTTCTGAAATGTTATGCTCCTGATATTATACACTTATACTCATGTTATGTTTAAGTTATCATTGACATATCCATTTTTTACCATTACTATGAATCTAAGATCACCATTTATTATGTTTATGTTCTCTAGGTTGTGAATAAAGGTTTAATGTATGATATGTATAAGAAGGGTGATATTTTTAAATAACTTAGTGGTATAGGATTTTGATCTCTTATGAACTAGTTTTTTATGTATCCAAGTTTCCAAAGACACTAAGAATATCTGATTATAGCATGGATTATAATTTTATGTATTGAATATTCATATAATAATATGTAATATTTATGTATGAATAGTATAGTTTTATATTCTTATAATAGAATAAAATGACTTTATCTTTATGTATTATGTATTAGTGCTTGAAATCCTCATTTATATGAGTTTTTATACTCTGAATATACATCGAGACATTTCCTTGGGTACAATCCATAGATCTTTTCCCTATTCAAATTCTATATTAGGATAAAATTTCCATGTCTTTCATAGGATCAAGATATATGTAGATATTGTTTGAGAACTAAATGTGGCTTAATTCTCATATCATTATGTATATAGTGACACCAAATTTATTTATATTAGCCTTATCAAAAAATCAATTAAATATTTAACCCCTCCCAATGTGAAATCTCCTCATTCATTTAGGGTCTTTCAACATAAAAGTATACGCTTAGATGACATATCATTCAAAAGAACTATATGTGGATTTATTACCATTATTGTAGTATATTTATTGATTCATGAATTCCCTATTCAAGGACTGTCTTAAATCCTATTATCTTTACTTATGGTTCTCATTTCCTTCCTCATTCATGCGAGGTTTCTTATTGTAACTTTCCACTAGAGTAAAACCATCAAATATTTCCTTTCACATGAGCTATATATATATACATAAAACTCATAATAATTGTGTATGTATTGATTCATATTAACTAAGGATAAATTATTATGTCTAAAACATATATTTTTTATTCAACATCATATTATTATCAACTTCAACTCCTTTCTAAATGATCATTAGAGGCCAACCGTAGTTGGATTGGGATCTGGATGACTCCATTACCTTTTCTAATATCCTTATATCACGAATAGTACTTCATTCTTTGAGTGTTTTTGAAAAATCATAATTTTTTAATGGATACCACTAATGAGTGTATTCATCTATAAGAGACACGTTTTCTTAGTAATGATATCAGTGCCTCTATACTCACTCCTAAAAACTAGAGACATCTTTTCATCATAAGTAAAGGGCCCTATAATCTTTGTATTCCTTTGACAACATTGTAACATAACTCATCATTTGAATATGTTCAACCATCCTCCAAAACATACTTGTATCATCTCAAAACTCTTTGATTAAAACACCTCAAGTTATGTTTTAAGTCATCATTATTCTCCATTCAAAAGGTAATACTCTTATCTCTTGATCCCCATTTGGGTTGTCATGGAACATATCTGTTGATGGTCCAAAAACCATGAACATAAAAATTATCCAATGATTTGAGATATTTTATATTTGGATTGATCTCTTCATTAATGTAAGTACTTTACTAGTTCCTTCTATAATGAATATATTATATAATATTCCAAAATATCCAAATTTAAACTCCATCCATTATTAGTTAAAGTTGTAAAATATTAACCTCCATCCCTCAATGGTAAAAATTGATTCACACTTAAGATATAAAAAAGCACGAAATATTGTGAGGCCTCAAATATGGCTGTAGAAAAATTCATGTTTTGATTTCCAAACCCAATGGTTTAGAAAAAACTTAAAGGATATTTTCAGGCATCTCCCCTACATATGTTCCCAAGAAATTTCATGTTATATACATTCACCCCAAGAATATATTCAACACATGATGGCACAAACATTAGGGCTCCCAAAACCTTATTTAGTGTCCATTACTCTATAGGGTAACTTCATTCCTAATGATTCTTAAATCCTCACAAATCCTTCATGGATACTAGTAACCAACATATTTTACTCCATGTGACACCTCTACATGGTAATGATATCGATTCCTCTAAATTATTCACTCCTAATCAGAGTAATTTCTTCATCCTAATAATAAGGTCCTTTAATATCTATATTTCTTAATTTAATTATAGTGAAATCCATCCTTTGAATATGGTAAATTTCCTTCCTCAACAAACTTGCTTTATCCCATAATTTCTTATTTCAAATGTTTCATGTTATGATTTATATATTTTATCACCTCAATATTTATGTACAATTAAAATACCCTATTTATTACAAATTTTTACATCATACCCAATATAAAATAAAGCATACTGAATTTAATTCATGAACCTCCATTAATCTTCATTTCATTACTCCAAACCACATGACATTATGGTCTAAGCATCATGAACTTAAAATATGAGAAACCACGCATAATTTTGTCTGTACTTGCATCAGGATACTGATTTGTGTTAAGTTTTTATTCACCCCTTTCTAGATGGTGTATATCATCCTTTTTTGTTAAAATATATCTGAAATTAAACATTTAAATTGGTCAAATAACCATGAACATAAACTACATAAACCATTCCTTTAGATCATATACATTTTCAATGATAGGATTTTCATTCATGTTGGGGTTTGAATCACCCATTTTGTTATGTGGAATGCCTTACCTTTTTCTCAAAGTTGTCTGGCCATAAATATAAGCTATATTTATTCAGCTTAAAAACTATAAACTGATAAATTAATAAGACATAGAAATCACAATGTTGAAAACCCACACAGGGTGATTTAGAAAAAATCCAGTTTTCAACTCACTGGGTGAATTGAAAAAAATCAAAAATATAAAACGAAAAAGGCATAAAAACATACCAGGTTGAAATCCCATAAAATGTGCAATGATCTGACCCCAGAAGCCCAAACCCAGTGCATTATTTTATTACATTGTCATGATTACAAGGAATCAAATCTTTAAGGAATGATCAGTTAGTAATCTTGTCAATCCATATTACATACATGCAACCCATAATACATTGGGAAAATAAAAACAAAAATATGATACATAATAAAATGAAATAAATATCATCCTTTAATCTCAATTATAGGATTTATATTCATAATATGGGGAAAGGAAACATAATAAGGGTGATCTCAAATGCTCAATAAGGGTTCATAATGAGGAATAAATAATTAAACAGTGAGAATAGATTAACATGGAATGTTCCATTAAAATAAATAGATAAGGATATATTAATATGTAAAGGTAAGAAATTGAAACACATGACACTTAACAATAAAACTAATAATATAATATATCCATAGATATGTTGATGAAAAATATCATATAAAATAACCATTCCTGAGTTCTCAATAATGGAAATTCTTAATTATTGGATGCCATGTTTTCCTGGTACATGGAACCATTACCATCATGATCATTCACAAGATGCTTTAAAACATAATGGTTACAAACCAACTTAGTTTGTACAAACTTAACTCTACTATAAAGACCTTTCAAAAGACAATTTATTTCATAATGGTTAAAAACACAAAGGGTTTTTCCAACCTAATTTCATCCCTTGAGAATAACATTACAACGAGGGGATTTCATTAACTGGTCCCTAACCTATAGGGCTTACATTAAATGGTCCCCAACCCATGTATTACATGTCCAAAGCATTAATTGAATCGAATAATCAGTTTAATTAAAAAAAATATGCCTTATCATATATACATATTAAATTTAGAATATGGATTTATCAATAATACTACAAAGGAGGATAAGTAACAACATGGGTTGTTGAAAATAAAACATTCTTGAGGAAAAATAATCTTTAAACATTCCTAAGTGTCTCATACCATGTTGAAACATTTAAATGATAATTCCCCATAAATTAAATGAAACATAGAATATCATTAGAATAAAAAGATTCATGATATAAAATTTCAAATTTCATTACATATAATATATAAAATTTAATTTGTGTATAAAAAATTAATTCTCATCATAATATAAATTGAGGTGAAATCCCTTACCTTAACTTTCCTTTTTGTTGGGTGGTCCTAATCCTCCTTTAAAATTGGGTAAATACTTTTTGTTTATACGAATGGGATTACTTGGAAGGATTTTTGTTCAATGTGAAGCTTCAAGTTCAAGGTTAGGGATGTTGGGAATTTATTTCAATAGATCTTGTCAAAACCAATGTTTTTTAGAGGTGTGAGTAATGGGGAGAAGTGGCACTCTTCTAAATACCAAAAGTTATTCATTAATGGGAGGTATACCTTTCATTTAGTGCCTAAAAAATGAAAAAATAATGGATTAAAGTGTAATAATGGTTTATTCAAACCACCACCACACAAAAATATGAAATTTTAATAATTTGGTTCCCTAACTTCTAAGATTCCCCAATTTTATCATTATTATTTTTATTAAAGCATCTAGGTTTCCAACATAAGTAATTTAACCATTAATATTAAACTAAAGTGATATTTATTATAAAATATATCTCCACTGAATTATTAATATTACATATTATTTATAAAATAAAAATATCATGTGTTTTGGAAATTAATTTTAAAACAAGCGCATGTGACATGCTGAAACGCTGCTTAAACCTAGACCATGTTAACAATGTTTTTACAATATATGGGCCAATATGTTAATTATAAAAGATAAATTGGTCCATTAATAGACCATATTTAATATTATTAACACTTATAATTCAATTTTAATAATATAGTATTTTTATTAATTTTAAATTATTTAATAAAATATCATTTATTATAAAATGACAATAATGTTAATTTTAACATTATTTATTTAATTTTAATATAAAAATATAAAAACAATATTATAATTAAAATATTTTAAGTTTATAGTCATGAAACATGATATATTAATCTAAAAAACAAATAAATACGATAATTCAATCAATTCACTTCACTTTTAATATTCACAATATCATTTATTTTAGTTAGTTATTAACTAAATAATCACTACACTGGCAATTTTTAAGCATATTAAGTAACTAAACCATATCTAAAAATTATTGATAAACTATTAAGATAACAATAAACAATTTATATTTCAAAAGGATATGTATAACATAAAATATGATGTTTTTTACATATCTCAATATTTTATAAATGTTAAAGGTAAGGAAAGATCCCTTTTTGTCCTTTTCCTTAATTAACCTTTTATATAGAGAAATTCCATTTAATAATATCCCAATAACCCATAAAATTTGAAACATGTGGGGATATGGTCGAATTATTAGCATCCAATGGATTTTAGAGAGGTTTCCAGGTCATTTTGGTCCTTAAGATTAAGGTTTAGTCCATTTTTAAGCTTAATCTTACATTAATCACCGTAATTAATTTTCACCACTTCCACTAATATTTTTAGTAAAAAAATAAGTTGATATTATTAGACCAAAAATAGTGTACTTATTAAAACCATTTATATATTTTTTTCAAAATACAGATCACAAAATTGGGAAAATTAAGATTTATGTTAATCCTACACACGTGGTGAGAAAGCGGGTTTTTAAAGTAGAAACGTTCAAAAGTTCAATATGTTTTTAAATATAATTTTAATATAAAAATTATTCAAATGACCTAAATTAGATTAAAATATGTATAATTGATCTATTTTAACTTTAAAAACCAAATTAAAATACAATTTAATAGTAATTATTAAATAAATGAAAAGGTTGTTTTTAATTAAAATGCAATATTTTTCACTATTCATCAAAAAATGAGACTTCTCATAAAAATAGAAAAAAAATCACCCTAGTCTATTTTTATAATAAAATTTCAAAAATAAAGTTTATTTTTACAAATAAAATTTATTAAATTGAAAAAATATAGTATTTAAATAGGTGTTCCATTAAAAGGCACTAAAACACAATCATGTGTATAACACAAGCTAACTCAGTGTGGTGTGTAGCATAAGCTTAACATGGTGCTGAGTATAAAGAGAGAAAAAATAATATTTATTCTAACATGAAAATATTTCAATGTCTAGGGGTAATACATTCTCCCCACCTTATTTTAATTGCATCCTCACATTTTAAACTTGATCTCAGTAATCATGAGATGGATATTTGAAATTAAACTATTGTTGAAAATACCACATCATAAATAGGGTTAATAATAAGAGAGAAATGAAAGTATAATGGTCACATAACTAAGTTCCATAGTAGGAGAACATATGTTGGAAATGGAAACATGGATACAAAATAAAAATCTAACAATAAAGTTATTATGGAGAGTGCTAGAGAACATGGTTAGGAGAAAGTTAGCAATCACAAGTCCATAAATCTGTGATGATCTAAGGGGCCATTTTATTCATTGGAAATAAAGATACTGGGATAAATTTTTTCAAAATCCTTTTTCCTAGAGTTTAGGAATTCATTCACTCTCTATGAATATATGTAAATATATGTTTCTATTTCATAAACACAATCTTATCTTTTGGTTGGGCCTTGAACTATTTCCACATCATATCTTTAAACAAGATGATTAGTATAGTGAGGTAATACATTAACTTCTAAAATCTCATCCAAATATCAATATAAACCATTTTATAAAGGGTTAAATTTTATAAAATATTATGATCCAATAATTTGTATGGAAGGTCACTGGATTTCCAAAATGAACTTATCATTATCCATCAATCAATATGAATCATCTCTAAATTTTCACATTCCAAGCATGTGAATAACTTCATCATGTGTCCTTTTCAAATATGCTAACACCTCTAATAACCATAAAACCTATTTAAAAACATGAATTATTAATTATTTTTTTATGTAATACACATGTTATTTGATATATTTTGTAAATCCAAAAGTTTTGGAAACAACATCAGTGGTAACATGAAAAAAATTATCAATAAATCATTAATCATTTCCAAGGAAGTAAGAAATTGTCTTAATTAATCATATATTCATAATTATCTTAACATCAGGAACATATTAAGGGTTGTATCTCCCTTAATTATTTGTTTCCAAAAAAAATTATCTTTCTACTGAATAATGTTTCTCGATACCATTCAGTATATGATCTCAAATACTTAACAAAAAAGTACTAAAGTGCAATCCACATATATTCCATAATTCTTATAACCAATAATTTTATGATAAAACATTAAAATTAATAGGAATATTAATCATTTCTATTTATCTAAAACATTATAATCACTTGATCACTATCCAAAATCATCATTTGGGGTTTACTCCTTTGACTCTTGAGACATTGATTTTTATAGTGTCTTATCTCCTTACAGTTGAAGCATTGTACATTGGAATCATTTTTCTTACCTTTTCAATAGAAAAAATGGTAGCCTTTCTTTTTATACTTGTAGAAAACTCACATTCCCTTCAGGCATTTACTAGGGCGATTTTTTCATATTTCTGACATGTGGGAAAATCATTCATTCCCTTCTACCCTTTATCCATATTTTTCGCTTCCATCCTCTTAGTATCTTTCTTCCCTCCAAAACCATAATACTTGGATAATTCTTTAATTATCTCATTATCACATGATACTATTTCATTATATGATTAGAATACTTGAGACATTACTTCCCTTCAAAAAAATTTCTTAAGACCATCAAATATATGATCCTTCTTACACTTTGGATCATGTGCATTGGTTGCATTCTCATTCCTTCCACTAGGCTTCATTTATAATAATGAAATATGATAGATTAAATTAAAACATAATGTATAATTCCAAATATGTTATATCACATAACATAAATTTATGCATCATGAATCCCAGAATGATAAACTTTGGTTACATTGGGGAAATATTTACCTTAAAATCCTTTATAATGGTTGGTAAAGAAATTTAGAATAATCCTAACAGTATCCCCCAGGAGCGTCAGACTAGGTACACTGTAAGGCCCTTTTCTGTACTAGGTTACCCCAAGTCAGGTCCGGAACACCTTTTCGGAGTTATTACACCTAGGTACTTCTTTTCCAGAACCACATCCACTTATAGTATCCAGACAGGGTTGTATTTCTAGGAATACCCACATAATCACTACCTTATCAAAATTATAGGATTTTCTTGTATACTTATCCTCAATTTCTATCTTTGGGTTGTTTTCCCTAACATAGGTTTTCTAAATATAGTTTCCAAGGTTTCTGCTAAACTTCCTTTGATACCAACTATAATGCCCTGGCCCCAAAATCCCAGAGCCGATGCATTATTTTATTACATTGATAGGATTACGAGGATTAAAATCCCAAAATATTGATTAGTTTACCAGTCATGTAAAGCTATATTATATACATTATTCCCATACTATATTGGGAAATAAAAATAAAAAGATGATACATAATAAAATTAAATAAACATCATCCTTGAATCTCAATCAAAGGATTCCTCTTCATAACCTAGGGAAATGAAACATAATAAGGCTGAGCACAAATGCTCAGTAAGGGTACCTAAAGTGGAAGAAATAATTAAACATTGAGAATAAATTAACATGTAAATTTAAATAATTGATAACACAAGTCATTAAAATAACTAGATAAGGAAATATAAATATGGCATGGTATGAAACTAGAACACATGCCACTTAAAAAATAATACTAAGAATATAATCTATCCATAAATGTGTTGACACAAAATCTTATGGAAAATCATAATAAATGAGTTCCAAAAAATTAAATTCTTAATTTTTGGATTCCATGTTTCCATGGTACATGGAACCATTACCATTAAGGCCTTTCATAATATGGTTTAAAACATATTGGTTACAAACAAATTTGGTTTTTTTTTTACTTTAACTCTACTATCAAGACTTTTCACAAGATAGTTTATATCATACTAGTTACTAACATGAATGTTTTATGACCTAATTTCATCCCATGAGACTAATGATGCATCAAGGGAAATTCATTAACTGGTCCCCAACCCATGCATCTTACCTTAAATGATCCCCAACCCGTGTCTTACCTATCCAAATCATTCCTCAAATCGAATTATCGATTTCATTAATAAAAAGTGTGGCATATCATATATCCATATTGAATAAAGAATATGTATTTATCAATAATACCTCATATAAGGATAAGTAACAACAATGGTTGCTGACATTAAAATATTCTTGAGGAAAAATAACCATTAAACATTCCAAGCTGTCCTATACAGCTTTGAAATTTTTAAATAATAATTCACCATGAATTAAATAAAACTTAGAATATCATGAAAATAAGAAGATGCATGATAAAAAATGTCAAATTTTAGTACATACATAATATAAAATTGAATTTTTTTCATAACAAAAATAACTCTCAATGGAATGTAAATTGAGATGAAATCCCTTACCTTAACCTTCCTTTTTGTTGTGTGTTCTTTATCCTCCTTAAAAAAAGGTAATTACTTTTGGTTTATACCAAAGTGATTTCCTCGACGGATTTATGACCAAAGGGAGGCTACACGGTCTAAGGGAGTGATTTTTGGAATATATTTGGGTGGATCTTGGCTGAACCTATGTGGTTTGAGAGTTGTGAGTAATGGGGTAAAGTGGTGGGCTTTTATAGTGGAGGAGGAGTGACACTCTTGTAAATACGAAAAGGTATTCATTAATGGGAGGTATGAATTACCTAAAATTCCTAAAAATGAAAAAAATAGATTAAATAGGAATCATGGTTGATTAAAACCTCTAATACACAAAAATATATCCATTTTAATAATTTGGTTCCTTAACTTTTATGATTCCCCAATTTTATCATTTTAGTTTTTATTAAATAGTCTAGTTTTCCATCCTAATTAATTTAAACATTAAGACTAAAATAAAGTGATATTTATTCTAAAATATTGATCCTTTAAATTATTAAAATTATATCTAATTTATAAAATAAAAAACCCATGTGTTTTGGAAATTAATTTTAAAACAAGCGCATGTGACGCGCTAAAACACTACTTAAACCTAGACCATCTTAGTAACATTTTTACAATATATGGGTCAATATATTAATTATAAAAGATAAATTGGTCCATTAATAGACAATATTTAATACTTATTAACAATTTAAAATCACGTGGTAGAATATGGGTTTTTTATTAATTTTAAATAATTTAATAAAATATCATTTATTGTAAAATACAAATAATGTCAATTTTGACATTATTTATATAATTTTATTTTGAAAATATCAAAGAAATATTATAATTCAAATATATTAAGTTATTAGTTGTGTAACATGAAATACTCATCTAAATAAATAAATAAATGCAATAATTTAATCAATTCACTTCTCTTTTAATATTCATAGTATCATTTATTTTAGATAGTTATTAACTAAATAATCACTACACTAACGTTTCTTAAGAATTTTAAGTAACTAAACCATATCTAAAAAATATTGATAAATTAGTATGATAACAATAACCCATTTATATTTTAACATTCTATTTATAACAAAAAATATAATTTTTTTACATATCTCAATGTTTTATAAATGTTAAAGGTAAGGAAAGTTCATTTTTTGTCTTTTTCCTTTCTTAACCTTTTATATAGGGAACTTCCATTTAATAATATCCTAAAAACCAATAAAATTAGAACCATGTTTGGATATGGTCTAATTAGAGGCATCCAATGTATTTTGGACAACTTTTTAAGTCATTTTGATCCTTAAGATTAAGGTTTAGTCCGTTTTTAAGCTTAGTATTACCTTAATCACCATAATTAATTTTCATCAATTTCACTAATTTTTTTGTCAAGAATTAAGTTGATATTATTAGACCACAAATATTTTACTGATTAAAACCTTTTATATCTATTTTTAAATATTCAAATCATCAAAGTGGGAAGATTAATATTGATTCTAATCCCACACACGTGGCGAGAAAGTGGGTTTTTAATGTAGAAACATTCAAAAGTTCAGTAAGTTTTTATATCTAATTTTAATATAAAAATGATTTCAATGACCTGCATTAGATTAATATATGTATAATTGATCTATTTTTACTTTAAAACCCAACATAAAATGTAATTTAACAATAATAATTATTTCACTGAAAAGACCTTTTTTAATTAAAATGCAGTATTTTTCACTATTCATTAAAAAATGAAATTTCTTAGAAAAATACCAAAAAATCACCCTAATATAACTTTGATATTCTGACTTCAAAAATTAATTTTATTTTTACAAATAAAATATGTTAAATTTTCCAAATTTAGTTTTAAAATAGTTTTACTATTAAAAGGCTGTAAACACCAATCATGTGTGTACCACAAGTTAACTCAATGTGGTGTGTAATGTAATCTTAACATGTTTTTGAGTATAAAGAGAGAAAAAATAATATTTATTCTAATATGAAAATATTGAAATGTCTTTGGGTGTTACATTTTTTACACCATATTTAAATTTCATCCTTGAAATTTAAACACTGTCTCAGTAATCATGGGATTGATATTTGAAATTAAACTATTATTGAAAAACCATTCCATAAATAAGATTAATGAGAGATATTCTTAATAGGTGATAAGGGAAAGTAAAATAGTAACATAACTAGGTCCCATAATAGGAGAACATATGTGGGAAATGGAAACAAGGATATGGAAGAAAAATCTAATAATCAAGTTCTGATAGAGAGTGTTGGAGAACATAGTTAGAATAAAGTTAATAATCACAAGGCCATAAATCTCCAATGATCTAAGGGTCCATTTGATTCCTTAGAAACGAAGGTACTAGGAATTTTTATTCAAAACCCATTTTCCTAGAGTTGGGGAATTCATTCACTATCTATTAATATATGTAAATATACATTTTAATTTCATAAACAGAATAATATCCTTTGGTTGTGCCTTGAACTATTTCTACTTTGTATCTTTACAAAAAATGCTTCCTATAGTGAGATAATACATTTAATTACTAATTATCATCCAAATATAAACATAAACCATTTTATAAATGGTTAAATTTTCTAGAATATTATGATCTAATACTTTGGAATGAAGGTCACTAGATTTCTAAAATGAACTTATCATTAGCCTTCAATCAATATGAATCAGCTCTAATTTTTTTTCATTCCAAACATGTTAATAACTTCATAATGTTTCCTCTTGAATTATGTTAATAACTCTAATCATAATAAAACCTTATTATAAACATGAATTCTTTATTATTTCTTATGTAAGACACATATTATTGGATATATCCCATAAATCCAAAAGTTTTTTAAACTCCATTAACGGTAGTATGAACCAATTTGTCAATAAATCATTAATCAATTCCAAGGTAGTCATCACTTGTCCAAATTAATTATTTATTCAGTATTATCTCATCATTAGTATTATATTAAGGGTTTTCATTCCCTCAATTATGGGTTTTACAAAAAAATATATTTATAATGAATAACTTTTCTTGGTACCATTCAACATGTGATATCAAATTCTTAATGAAAAAGTATTGCAGTGTAATCCACATATATTCCATAATTCATATAATTAGTACATTGATGATAAAATATTCAAATTAATAGGAATATTAATCATTTATCTTTATCGGTGATATTATCATAACTTTATCATTATCCAATAGCTTTATTTTAGGTTTATTCATTTAACGTATGAGTCATTGATTTTCATAGTGTCACATCTCATTGCAGATGAAGCATTGTACACTGGAAACATTTTTCTTACACTTAAAATAAAAAGTATATAGGCCTTTATTTCCACACATGTAAAAAACTCTCATTCCCTTCAATCATTTACCAGGGTGATTCTTTCCATAATTATCTCATGTGGAAAAATCCTTCTTTCCCTTCTTCCCTTTATCTATGTTTTTATCTATCATCCTCTTCTTCTCTTGCTTCCCTTAAAAACCATAGGACTTGGATAATTATTTACCTATCTCATTATCACATGATATTACTTCCTTATATGATGAGAATACATGGGACACTACTTCTCTTATAAATGTTGGATTAAGGCCATCAAATATATGATCCTTCTTACTCTTTGAATCACGTACATTGGTGGAGTTATCATTACTTATACTAGGTGAAATTTATAACAATTAAATATAATATATTAATTCATAACATAGTTTATAATTACAAATATGGTATATAAGATAACATAAATTTATTCATCATGAATCCTAGAATCATAAAATTTCGTTACTTTGGGGATATCTTTACTTTCAAATCCTTCATAATGTTAGGTAAGGAAATTGTGAACTATCATAAGAGTATCCCCAAGGAGTGTCAAACTAGGTTCATAGTAAGGCATGTTGTTGTGTACCAAGTTACCCCTATTTAGGACCAAAACACCTTGTCAGAGTTTTCACCCCATGGTACACCTGTTCTAGAACCACATCCACTTGTAGTACCCAGACAGTGATGTATCACAAGAAATACCCACATAATCATCACCTTACCAAAATTATAGGATCTCCACATATAAATATCCTCAATTTCTATCTTAGGGTTGTTCTCCTGTATGTTTTCTAAATCTAGTTTCCAAGTTTTCTTCTAAACTTCCTTTGATACCAACTGTAACTCCCCAACCCCAGAAGCCTGAAGATAGTGCATTATTTTATTACATTAGCATGATTATAAGGAATCAAATCATGAATGACAAATTAGTTTAGTAGTCTTGTAAATACATATTAAATACATGATACCCATAATACATTGGTAAAATAATAATAAAAACACGGTACATAATAAAATTAAATAAACAGTATCCTTCAATCATAATTAAAGGGTTCCTCTTCATAACATCAGGAAAAGAAACATTATAAGGGTGAGCTCTAATTCTTAGTAAGGGTACATAAAGTTGAAAAATAATTAAACAATGAGAATAGATTAAAATTTAAAGTTAAATAACTGATAATAAATTCCATTCAAATAACTATATAAGGCATATCAATATGGAAAGTTAATAAACTGAAACACATTCTATATAAACAATAAAACTTAGAATATAATTTATCCATAGATATTTCAATGCAAAATCTCAACGAAAATAATAATAACTGAGTTATCAATAAAGTAAATTATTAATTATCGGATGTTATGTTTCCTTAGTACATGGAACTATTACCACCAAGACCTTTCACAAGACAATTTAAAACATACTGGTTATAAACCAATTTGGTTTTTCCAACCTTAACTCTATTGTCAAGACCTTTAAAAAGATACTTTATATAATAATGGTTACAGACATGAAGGTTTTTCTAACTTAATTTCATCCCATGATACTACCGATGAATCAAGGGGATTTTATTAATAGGTCCCAAACCCATAGGTCTTACCTTAAATGGTCCCCAACTCGTAGGTCTTACCTCAAATGGTCACCAACTTGTGTCTTATATTTCCAAAGCATTTAATGAATTGAATAATTGTTTTAATTATTAAACAATGGGCCTTATCATATATCCATATGGAATAAAGAATAGGGATTTACCAATAATACCTTATATGAGGATAATTAACAACAAGGTTTGTTGAAATAAAAACATTCTTGAGGAAAAATAATCTTTAAACTTTCCAAAGTGTCTCATACCACTTTGAAACATTTAAATAATAATTCTCCATGAATTAAATGAAAATTAGAATATCGTGAGAATAAGGAGATTCATGATATAATATTTCAAATTTCAGTACATACAATATATAATATTCAATCGCTGCATAACAAAAATAAGTCTCAATGTAATGTAAATTGAGATGAAATCCCTTACCTTAACCTTCCTTTTTGTTGTGTGGTATTTATCTTTCTTAAAAATCAGGTAACTTATTTTGGTTTATACAAAATGGATTCCTTTGAAAGATTTTTGCACAAATTTAGGCTTCATGGTCAAGGGGAGGGATGTTGGGAAACTATTTGGGAAGGTCTTGGATGAACCTAAGTGGTTTTATAGGTGTGAGTAATGGGGATAAGTGGTGGAATTTTATAGTGGAGGAGGATTGGAACTCTTGTAAATACCAAAAGGTATTCCTTAATGGGAGTTAATCCTTACCTAAAGTGCCTAAAAATGGTAAAATAATGGATTAAATTGGATTCATGGTTGATTAAAACCTCCACCTTACAAAAATATGTGCATTTTATTAATTTGGTTCCTTAAATTCTAAGATTCCCCAATAATATCATTTTTCTTTTTATTAAAGCATCTAGTTTTCCAACCTAAGTAATTTAACCATTAAGAATAAACTAAAGTTATATTTATTATAAAATATAGAGCCACTGAATTATTAATATGATACCTAATTTATAAAATAAAAATATCATGTTATTTGGACATTAATTTTAAAACAAGGTCATTTGACGCGCTAAAACACTACTTAAACCTAGACCATCTGAACAATATTTTTACAATATATGGGTCAATATGTTAATTATAAAAGATAAATTGGTCCATTAATAGAACATATTTAATATTTATTAACACTTAAAAATCACTTTGAAAAATATCAGATTTTTATTAATTTTAAATCATTTAATAAAATATCAATTATTGTGAAATAATAATAATGTCAATTTTGACATTATTTATTTAATTTTCATTTTAAAATATAAAAAAAATATTAGAATTCAAATATACTAAGTTTGAAGTTTTGTAACATGGTATATTAATCTAAAAAAATAAATAAATAAAATAATTCAATCAATTCACTTCACTTTTAAAATTCATAGTATCATATATTTTAGTTAGTTATTAACTAAATAATCACTACGCTGGTGTTTCTTAATCATTTTAAGTAACTAAAACATATCTAAAAATTATTGATAAATTATTATGATGAAAATAAAACATTTATATTTCAAAAGGATATGAATATCCGAAAATATGATGTTTTTTACATATCCCAATGTTTTATAAATGTTAACAGTAAGGAAAGTTCCCTTTTTGTCTTTTTCCGTACTCAACATTTTATATAGGTTACTTCCATTTAATAATATCCCAATAACCCATAAAATTGTAACCATGTGGGGATATGGTCTAATTATTGTCATCCAATGGATTTTTGACAAGTACCCCAGTAATTTTGGTCCATAAGATTATGGTTTAGTCTCTTTTTAAGCATAATCTTACCTTAATCACTATAATAAGTTTTAATCTCTTTCACTAATATCTTTGGTAAAAAAAACTATGTTGATCTTAGTAGAACAAAAATAATATACTGATTAAAACCATGTATATCCATTTTTTAAAATTCAAATCAAATAAGTGGGAAAATTATGACTAACTCTAATCCCACACACATGGTGAGAAAGCGAGTTTTTAAAGTAAAAACATTCAAAAGTTCAACAATTTTTTACATCTAATATTAATATAAAAATGATTTAAATGAAATAAATTAGATTAATATATGTATAATTTATCTATTATTACTTTAAAACCCAACTTAAAATACAATTTAACACTAATAATTATTTAAAATAAAATACCATTTTTAATTAAAATGCAGTATTTTTCACTATTCATTAACAAAGAAAAATTCTCAGAAAAATACCAAAAAATCACCCAAAGATAATTTCAGTATTCTTAATTCAAAAATGAAGTTTATTTTTGAAAATAAGATTTATTATATTGAAAAAAATTAGTTTTAAAATAGGCCTTCCATTAAAAGGTTGTAAAACCCAGTCATGCATGTAACACAAGCTAATTCAGTGTGGTGTATAGCTCAACATGGTGTTGTGTATAAAGAGAGACAAAACAATATTTATTCTAAAATTAAAATATTTCAATGTATTGGGGTGTTCCAAAATGTGTCAAGTGAAAAATCCAAATTCATTCATGCTAATCCCCCCATCTAGGGCTTTAGAAAAATTTGGGGACAAATAAATAATACATAAATCTGATGGGATCCACTAAATAACCTTAGACTAAGTCAAGTCAATCTCACTAGGTCCCTAGACCTAGGAAAAAATAGATAACCCTAATATTCATTATCAAATATTAGTTTATATGAACCATGAAAAGTAAAAAAGGTTTGATCGTAGGGTACTAAAGCCCTTCCAAACGTTGGAATCCTCATTCCATGATTCCCCTTCATGGTCATCATTATGATGAGTCATTCTGCATCCCATATCTAAATGAAAAAACTCAGTATATAGTGATTGTACATATGCCACTATATTCAACCCACTTATACGTGTTTTTAATCTTATATTAAAGAGTAAAACGTATATCATATCATAGTGAGCTAACCATAGTCTATGTTTATGGTATATATGTCACCATAATTTTCCTAACCATATCTTTATAAGTTCACATGCTTTAGCGAAAACCAAATTTCAATATTTTACCACAAAATACTAACATTGGGGAATGGTGATGGTACACATGATGTCATATCTATCCAACCTATACTTGTTCGAATGCATATATTTGGAAGATGGTAGATTAATAAATATTTCATTTCAACTTAAGAAGTTGAATATCATGATTGAATTAATCCTTTTTTATTAAGTTTTTATATGGATTCAATCATTTTGGGGTTACCCTTTGATGGTTTTATAAGCCTTTATGAATTTATGATCAGGATGGGACAAGAACTAGAAAAGTAAAAAAAAATGGAAAAATATATTTAATCATTGATAAAAAATGAGAGGAGCATCTATAAGTATATCTATATCATTTTATATAAAAAAATAAAACTAAGAAAACTAAAATAAGATTCAGTGAGATGAGATTTTTAAGGTGGAAAAAGTTTGATGAAAGGAACCAATTAACCACTAGATATCTACTAACTTGACAGTCTCAACCTCAACTAGTGGGGGTGTCTATTTGATATAAGTAATTAATTATTGATTCCTCCTATGGTGTTCATGAATCTGACAGTCACCTCCATCATCTATGATTTCACCTTTTTTAAATGATACTTATATTCCTAAATTTCTATAGTTTGAGGGGACACAGAATTTTAAATCTCTGATTCATTGGTAATCATCTAATTTTTATCTTTGGTAGTCTACTCTATAGAATTTTCCTTTTGGTTTGTGTTATCAAATGTGTGAGGGAATATTTCTTGGTCCATAAATTTCTATCATATGACTAAGGTTTTTTGATTAAAATCATTTTGGTTCTGGAAGTCGAATCTACCCACACCCAAGAAATAAAATTGATGGATAAGGCTCTCTGCATTATTTACAATATCCTCCAACTGAGTATTCATGATAATAACATGGACAAGGAACTATAACCACTTCCCTACTACCTGATTTTTGGTAGTGACTTCAAGAATCAAACTCTGGTCACCTTCTTCCATAGGCATATAATCTAGAATTAGTTATACTATAGGGGAACATGGTCTAGACAATAAGATTGGTATATAAGAGTATTTTAATTCCACTTCTTTACAAGTTTCAATGAATAATTCAGTAGAAGAATTTCCCCCCAGTAAATTCTTTTATAGTGACATATAAAAATTGATACCAACAATATAACCAGAAATCTCAACCACCAACATTGGAGTTTCCCAACATTCAATACAAAGGGGACCCAATGATAAAGATTCATCATTACACCTTGGTAATTTTCCTATAGAACCCTAGGATTCAATGATCTTCTCCAGGGTAATCTCTGGTAATGGGACATGAAAATTCAATGGTCTATCTTACAATCTTATTATATATCCCAATTTACCATTAGAGTAATGTTATACTCACACATCAGTATAATACAATGATATATTGATGAGATACCCAATGGGTTGTAGTGTAACCTCAACATTTGTATCTTCTCACATCAGCAATAACCAAATCTGAAAGATGATAGTATGATTTCATTTACTCCTAGCCCTAATGGAAGGAAATGGAGTAATACTGTAAAAAATTTGAGCTAAAATATCAACTTGTTAATGGAATAGCTCTCACAAATAACCACCTCATCTATTTAGGCCACTATATACTTAATCTAGAATGAAATAATGAATAAATATTCATTCTAGGCACCACAATGATTATCATAAACTATCTTGGAAGGTGGGAAATAAATAGTGAATTTGAAATGCTAATGATCCATTAGTATTTCAATGACCTTGTTAGTGTTCATATACACTGACTAAACACTTGTAATATTGATCATTATGAGGTGAGACTTTAAACATGTAATTATTATAGTGTTTTGATAATCGTAGCACTTTAAGTGTTTTTATACCCAACCACATAGGAACTAGAATAGCCAACTTATTATATAAAGGGCCTTAACCTATTATATGTGTTCAATCATATGGTAGATCTATGTGATAATTGGGTTTTCAATATTAATTGGTTGGCCTTATTATAGAGAATCTATCTTCACTATGATACTAACCTTAATGATTGAATGAGAATAACGAGTAAAGTAAAGACACGTGATCAAAAACATGGCTAGGAAATCTCATATATAGAATATGAGGGCCACTCTTGGTGGGACCACATACTCCCATGAAGTGTGCTAGCCTGCTTCAAGGGTACACCAATATAAAATTTTAGTATTCCGTTCTTTCTCCGTGGGTAAAATTTTGAGCACCTAACCCTATTAATTGGTCCACTGTGTTAAAGGAATATATCTACACATTCCAGGAGGGTAAGATCAAGTGGGGATGGTGGGAATTCCTTTGTATACTCTCAACTTCAATTAATGAACCCCTCACAAGGGAAGGGTTTTATTCTATATCATCTGAGGTATTAACACTAGGAAGAAATTAATCATTCATCATGGAAAAGATTTAGATCCCTTGCAATAATTGGTTATCTAAGAAATTAATCCTTACCTCATAGTGTGGCAGATGAAAGGTGTTATTTCCTGAACACTAAGTACTAAAAAATCCCAGAATAATTTTTTTTGGTTGGTATGTCATAAATTAGGAGATCTATAATGAATCATACAGATCAACTGCCTAAAACTACCTTATAAATTACACATGACTTTATGATTCCAATAAATACCTATGACTATTCACTATAGAATCTATCATCACGGTATAAATCCCACATTGGAATCCATCCTCTATTGGGATTTTCTAGTGATATGTTAAAAATAGATGAGTAGTTCTAATAATTAAGAAGATGAAAGTGATCTTGTTTGTTTTTAGTTAATGGAGAGATATCAAGTATATAGCCACTTCCTTGATGTTACTTTATAATAGTTTCAGCTTTGATGGAGATATTTTCCTAGATTTAATCTAGGGAAGAAAACTAAGAATGCCAATGAATTGTTATGATCAGGAATAGGGATCCAGATGTTATCTTCCAGCTTGAAGTCAGATATGACAATAGATAGTTATGAAGCTCTAGTGTGAGAAAAATATTTATTGATTCATTTTTAATAATTATATGATATCAAGCATCAATAATTGTATTCATATTAACGGAATAACTTCTTTCAGCTACAGTGATCAAGTGAGAATGATGAGGAGATACAGAATCAATTTTCATTGTATAAAAAAGAAATGATGGTGGGATTTTAAAAACATTGACAGCATGAAAATATAGAATATAATCAAATTATAAACTTCTTTATAACAATCATGATCTCAACATACCAAGTATATTCCAAATGATAAGAACTATTCATAGGAACTACATGAGTAGTGCACAGTGTAAGTGTTATGGAAAAGGCAGTGCGCAAAATGTAGTGCCTGTATAAGAGGTGCTTTATGTAATAATTTTATGGTTACCTCATTGTATGAAAGGAAATGGATAAAAATTTGACATGTTCATCTATATAGGTTTCTGTTCATAGAGCATGACTCAGCCATACATCACTATATGTATATGATAATCCATGCATGGGTAGCCATATGTGAGAGGCTGTAAATGATAGTCTGTGAGAAATAATTTTTGAGGTATGTCATTCTAAAAGGAATATTTTATTATTAATTAATGATAAGTGAAATAAATTAGAGTTCCCCATATTGACTTATGTTAGGGGCTACATGGAACACTTAAATCCCATGTAGTCCATTTTACTTATGTGTAATCAACCCCTCTTCATTATGATCAGACCCCATTTTAGTGAGTTTATTTTTCTATTCCCAAAAAATATTTGATGTTATAATAGAGTAAAAAATAATTAAAATAAATATTTCCATAAGTTAATTTATCAGTTTTAAAAGTTTACCCTTATTTTTCAAACTCCAATCATATTCAGAAGCAAGGTAGTGATTTACAAATGGCTATGTGGCACCTTTACGGGTGTCAGGAGTTCATGGAAGTGATGTTAAGACATTACATGACTTCCCATTCACTCTATAAATTCTATTTATATGTGATTTTAAGATGTAAATTTATCACAACCTTGCATGATTATTTCACTGTTCGATAGATATAGTTCACAATCATGAACCAACTTCATAGTCCGAACACACATTGCGGCTGCACACACCTTACACATGCGTTCATTTTGGGAATATAGTTATATATCTTATATAAATACTTAACACTTATATTTTGAGTGGATGTATTTTTTTAGATGTGTGTTTGGTATAATTTTTGGGTCTTTATACTAGATAAAGAAGAAACTTTCCCTATTTGGAGGGAGTTCTCTCCTTTGGGTTAAAATTCCTTCCTCCTTTCAGAAATTTAATCATACAAAATGGAATCTCTTTGTAATTCATAAACCATATGAAAATAAGGTAACAAGAAAAAGGAAATATGTGAGGTTCCTACCTGGGGGTCTGCCTATGAGGTTTCCACATGAGCTTCCTATGTGCGGGTTCCTCTGTGAGGTCCCTTTTGGAGGTATACTCTATGTGGTTAGTTCATGATCATCTCTACATGATTCCCATGTATGAGGATCCCCTATTTTTATCCACCATAAGTAATTAATTGTGAGACCTCATATATTGTATTTATCCATGTGGAATCATCCACAATGGGTGTTTTCAATCTTCCTATAAAGTTCCCCATTTGTGAACTCCCTTCATAGGGCTCCTCCATGAGCTCTCACACACAAAACCTTTAGCATTGGACCTATATAGTATATACCCACTTTTCATAGTACATTTATCCTACACTAAATGGGCCCTCTAGAGGTGATCCTCACCATCTTGCAAATAGTACTGGGACATAAATCATTTGGCTGGTATATGAATACTCAATGAAACAACTTAGATATGGGTGACCTAACTTTTATAACACGTTTTATACCACCCAAGTTATCCAAATGGGATAGGTCTCTCCAATTTAACTTTTTAGATTCTTTTAACCAAGAAAAAATCTCTAAAAATCCCATTCTAGTGAGACCTCCTCTATAGCCTCCTGAGATGCATGGTTGTTCTATGCACATTAGTGTACACACATTAAATCATGTATTCCCTTGATAATAGGGATCTCACAAGAAATAATACCCAACCATTAGGATCATTATAGAGATAATAATATTGTATCACCTTGATATTTAGGATACCTATCACAAGGGTACCAATGAAATATCACCTAGAAAAAGATTATAATACTAGATACTGATGTTTCGAGATGGAAAAACATGTCTAATAAATGATCTATACAAGTATGGTCCTCATCCTGAAGTATAATACCCAATCATGTTCCCATTAGTTATTTCATCACTATTATTCATCAATGAGTTAGTGAAATCTATAAAATGGTATCTTATGGATAATACCTAAACACTTCCTCAGGCGGCCATATTCCCTTTGAATCCAGATATCCTTTCTTATCCCACCCTCAATAAGTGGTAAGTTCACACAAATATGGGACTCATATTTATTGTAAGACACAAGTTATCTTATAAGGCCCTCATAAGTTGTGTAAGACCCAAAATCCTACCTTCACTTGACTAACCCACTATGTTTGGCATACTTGAGAGGCTCATTCATAAGCCCCAATATTATATCCTTTGTTTTCTCCTCTTTCACAACAAAAATGTACTTACCATATGATGTTAATATGTATATTATAGTAATTTTATAAAACCTTAAACTGTGTAATTATAATTGTGTGGTATTTGATTATAATTAATAAGGATACATAGGCTGTCTGTCTAAGGTTTAAACCTAAAACCCAAAACTATATCTCACTAGGACATATTTATTATGATACATATCACAAATAATCATTTGGATATATTCCCTAGAGATCCATATTATCATTCATAAAGGGTCACATTCATTATGATCTAGTCAAATCATCTCCCATTAAATTATTATAAAATAGGATAATCTAGAAAGGGCCACTCATGTGTAAGTCCCACACCAACCATTTCTAAGAATCATTCATCTATTAGTTAACTTTGAATGAATTTAGACTATTTGGAAATTTTCATGATTGAAATACCTTAAAAGTTACCATAATGGTCCTTACCACATGTCCATAAAATGTATGAAGTGTCACATTAAGTGGCATAGAACTATATGGGTTCATATTCCCTTCATATGGATACGTAGTATAACATATCATAACATTAAAAATACATAAATATGAGTTTAATAGAAATTATTTCAAATTTTTTACATTCTCATAATCATTAAGGGTTAGAGTTTTAGAGAATTATGAATAAAATTATACAAAAAAGTGGGCACTTTCACACAGTGTATATTTTTTTCCAAAAAAAAAGGATTAAAGATTACATCATTATTTCATTCCAAACACTTTTTCTTATTTTAAGATGATTCCAAATAATAATGTTGGTCCTTTCTATAGTTTATAATCATTGTATTATATCTTATGAAAAATATTTAATAATGTTGGGTGAGCAAAAAAAATCATTATGGGATATAAAAATAATGAAAACCCATTATTCCAGTGAGAAATGAGAAAACCCATGAAAATGTTTAACATTTCCATAATAAAACATTGATCACATAGATAAAACATTTCCATATATAAAAATCAATATTTTCTCAAATAAAACCTTTAGATCCCCTTTGAAACCAGAGAAAAATAATGAAGGAATCTTGAGGAACATGATAACTCATGAAAAAAAAATCATTTCAAAAGAAAACATTCATATTTATAAGTTAATAAACTTTTTCCCTCTTGAAGTAAAACAATTTCAAAAAACCCCTTATAAATTATGAAATAGGTATATTGGAGAATCATATTCATAAACCATGTTCAATCGTGTTTATCCCTTCTCAGAATAACTCATTCTCATTTAATTCCATAGGAGTAACATATCTATTTATCTCACTCATTTTTCCTTTGAATACTAAATCATTACCTAATACATTAGAGAGCTATATCGGCTTCACCTATCATTATGAGCTATATTAGGGTATCAATTTATTAACTATAATTCTCAAGTTACATATCCTGATTTAAAATTTTATAACTCATAATTTTTCATCATAAATCTCTTGAAAAACTCATTTGATCCCATAAGTAAATAACTTTCCATTTTCACAAAAAAATAAAGATAAATATATTTTTTATTTTAAAAAAATAAAAATGTAAAAAATTTCTAGAAAAATAGTAATTTTTTTTTGATGAAAAACTATGAAAATTTTAAGAAGAATATTGATAGTAAATAATAGATATTATGGTGAAAAAAGGTGGTCAAGCTATATATTAAAAAAAAAACAATCCCTTTGCACTTTTATAAAAATTAAAAAACAACCCATATGGAAAACATTAAAAAGAGTCATTTTTAAAACAATAAAAATAAATTCAATAATAGTTTAAAAAAACTTTAACAATCTTTAGAGTTTAAATTATAAAATTCTCAATACTTTTAAAGAACATGGATATGGAGTAAAAATATTTGAAACAAAAACCTCAAAGAATGGTTTTAACGAAAAATATCTTATCTTTAGCCCTGTCTATATTCATACATTCTATAACTCTATAATATTAAAATTATATTTTTTATTCAATCTATTAATAGTTTTTTTTCATATTTATTCTATTATTATTACTTCTTTTCTTTCATTTAATACCATATATTATTTCGTTAATAAATTAGGTAAGTTTAGGTTAGTTTTTTTACGTCATTTGGTATTTAATTTTTAAAACAACCATTATAAGTTGACCATGGTCAATGACTCATGGTTTAAGAAAAATTTTCATGTCATAATTATTATATTTAATACAATTTTAAAACCAACCATGAAATGTAGTTATGATATATGAATCAATCGGTTCATGGAGATGGTAATCAGTATGTACACATGAACAATGTTTTAATTTTTTATACGGATAAAAAGGAAATATATTACATATTGTTTCAACTTTATAGAATCACACTAATATTATAAATACCACATTTATTCATTAATTCCAGCCTTATGACTTTCTATTTATGCAAGAAATGAAAAACAAATTAAATCTCTTTGTGGAGGTGGTAGTCCACACATACACACAAGTGACATTTTTATTTTCCAACAGATAGAAGGGTAAGAAGATAAGTAATATATTATATTTTAATAATCATAATATTTTCATAAATATCATATATATTAATTAATTATATCTTTATAATCATCCATGTGTGGCGATGATGAAACACAAAACACATCACCTTAAAAGATGTGGTAGTCTACACACACATGAGCGACGTTTCCATTTCCCATAGGATAGAAATGCGGTAAAAAATATTTATTCAATAAACTTTGTAATAATTTAGTATATATAATATACCAATTTCATTCTATTATAATATATTGAACAAATTGGATGCAGGTTGAATAAAAAATAAACATTGAAGTGTTTGGTTAGGGCTTATACCTCCTCCTTGTATAAATTTTTTTGGATTACAACTTATTTCTTATAGTATGGTTTTTTAGAATAAAAGGACCTTAAGGACAAGAGGAGGAGTTTTGTTAATGGATTTGGGAAGATATTGGTCAATCTTGAATAATCAAAGTTTGTGAATAAGTAAGGAGAGGAGGATCCATTTTATATGTGAGGGGAGTGTCACTCATGTAATTATTCAAAGTTTTAAAATAATATAAAGTTTATTTAATGGGAAAGTGGAACAAAGGAACCCCAATTATGAATATAAAATTATTTAGGGTCTAAATATATTAAAAAATCACATTTTAACAAGTCTAATATATTTTTTAATCATTATCTATTAGTTTAACCCTTTTAAACCCATTTTAACCTTTATCGAGATAACTTAGATTTTTAACTAGGTAATTTATTTATATGACCAAAAATAAAAGGTGAATTTAAAAAAATTAATAAATTTTGATTAAAAATATATAATTAATTTTAATATATTCAATTTATAAAGTTTCCATAAATTAATTTCAATATAAGTATACAAAATGCATGAAAACTGTTTTATAAAAAATGTATGTTCTCAGTTAAAAAATTATTTTTCACTAAAATAATGATTATTATTGATTATCATGACATTAATTGGATTATCATTAAACAATGGAAATTCATATGAGATTTTAATCATTCCAAAACTGAATGTATCCTTCCAATGAAACTATAACAACTGTTCTCTTTATTACACACATAAACATGATTTATTACATAAACTTGAACTTAAGATAGCTATGAGGATCAATAGGTCTAGTGTATTGGGAATTTAGGAACATTACATAACAACTTAGAACATAAAACACAACATCTTTATTGAAAACTTCTTTTATATTACCACAACATTCCTTTGTACTTAGCATTGCATGAGATAACCTAAGGACATGCATAAGAAAAGGGTGAGCTATAAATCCTAGTAAGGGATTAAAAAAAGAAATAACATGAAGAATATATTACATGTTAGGAAATAGTCATATCGATGGAGCACAAGAGAAACATGAACATAAAGTCATTATATAGCATGGTTATCATAACATGGAAATGTGGCAACAACATTTAACATGATATTAGCATGATCTGAAGCTCATTGCACATGTAGAATGAGTAAACCCTCATTTCACTTGGATTATCATGTGTAAACCCTCATTGCATATGGATTATCATGATACTAATCTTTACCCAATGCATTGGAGCGCTATTAGGGCGCACCCTTTATAAACATTTCATTTCATGCATAAGTGAGCCACATGGATCATACAACATGGAGTCATTCAACATCATCATTTATTCCATGATAAATAAATGTGGAATAAATAAATAAAAATATATAATCAATAATTAAATGTTCATAAAGGTGAATACCCTTGATAGATAAATGTGCATGGTATTCACTACACAATGACTTTGGCTTGGAAAATCGTGGTGCAATTTCGGCAGCATAACGGCGTGACATAAGAATTCATAAAAATTGTTAATGATAGATAAAGGGTTATCTCATAATATTTACATGAAATATACATTAATGGGGTCATATAGATACATTTAAAAACATATTTAATGGAATTTATATGCATAAAATAAAATAATTGCTTAAATGTAAATGAGAAGAGAGAAATTCCTTGGAATTTCGGCATGGTAACGGGTGTACATGGGAGGTATTAATGAGAGAGAAATAGTTATATCATCATTAAAACATAATTAGGGTAGTATGGGGGGTGAAAAATTATACCCAACATTTTTAATTTAAAATAAAATAGTATAACAACTTAAATAAATTTAGACAAAATGAGAAAGGAAGAAATCCCTTACTTGGAAGTGTGATCCGAAAGGCTTGGGAGAGGATTCATAGAGTCTTATTGGAAGATTGGGGAGACTTGGGAGGATTATAGAGATATTAGGGAAGTGTTTGGTCAAGATACAATGGTTTTTAGTGAAGATAAGTGGGATATTGGGAGGGTTTATATAGGAAAAGGGAGGGAATTCTTTATTATTTAGGTTTTGGACACCACACATTAAACTAATCAAAACCACAAACCAAACCATGGTTTTTTATAATGGTTTTTGAAAAAGGGGAGTGGAAAAAATTATTTTATAAGGCCAATGGATGAAATTATTAAAATATTAGTCTTGTTTATGTGTAGGAGAGTCACACTCTCAAGGAAATCATTTTAAAATGTTAAAATGTTTTATAAGTCTTGGTGGGTCCACTAAAGCTTGTAAAATAAATAAAACAAACATAAATCACATTATTTTAAAGTTAAAGCATATATTGGCCGAAAACCCCATTTATAATATTTTATTACATCACTATTAGTTCATTATGATGTCATAAAACACATTATATATTTAATCGGAATTTAATTTTTACCCAGAAATTTAACTGTCTCAGAAAATTATGAAAAAATAACTGTTAGATAATTTCAAAGTCTTGAATCCAAAAATAATATTCATTTTATATAAATAATTTTATAAATATTTGAATTATAATTTTTAAAATAAAAACCAACATTTATCAAAAATTCGTGGGTTTTGACAAAAATAGCTTTCAAATATTAATAAAAATTACAATTATATTCATAAAAATTATATGATCATTTATATTTAAAAAGTAATTTAGTAATAATATTTTATTAAAATATTATTTAATTCAAAAATCCATTAATTTATCAAAATATATTTCTTAGTTTAATATTAACTAATAATACTATTTGTGCTTCAAAAACCATTTACAAAGTGACAATAATAAAATGAAGGTATATTATTTATTTTATAAAAAACTAATGCACATAATTATAGTGATATGGTATTGTTATATAATCCCATATAATAGCTGCATAAGACCTAAGGGTAAGGTGTCCGATGGTGACAGACTCTTGGGGTGGCTCAGATAACATCGCTTGAGTGTTAATCTCTATTAACTTCCACTTATCTCATAGGCGGTTCTGTTCAAGCTTAACGTGTTGAATCTCAGCTTGGGATTGGTCAAGAGTGAAGCCCAATGACACTACCTCCTTGAAAAGCTCTGAAAAATGGGATTCATATGGAGAAATGTTACTAGATGAGGCCATCGCTTACTTTTTCTGAGTAAATTGGATTTCTTAAAGCCCTATATTAATATTAATCATGTGGTTACTGTTCAATGACTATATTAGCAATGGTAAAAATTATTAATGGTATTTTAAAATCCAAAACCATAAAACCAAAGAAGTGAATATGTTTTATATAACCATTTTTTATAATAATACATTTAATCAGATCAAGAGGATTTTTCATTAATAAAATTTTGGGTTGTTACAGACACTATTAAATGCAAAGATCTAAAAATAGTTTTTAATTAGAATTAAATATAACTTATGTTCTAAAACATAAACCATGGGTTTTAAAATTCAAAATAATGTTTTAAATGCTTTTTTTACTCAATAAATGCATATTTTCTCAAACCAAAGGTTTTATAAAATTTTATGTCAAGATTAAATCATGGTTACATCATAAAAGTTAGGGTATTTTTTAAAAACAATATTTTTCACTAATGAACCAAAAATAAACTACTTTAGAAAAATACCAGAAATATAATAAATATAAATTTTATATTCTGAATTGAAAATAAATAAATATTAATAAAATATAAATTTATATATTTTTATACTTTTTATTTTAAATAAAATCGCATAATATATGATTTTTTTGCTAAAATAATAACTATTTAGTTTTTTATTGAAAATTTTAAATACTTTTTTATAAAACTATTATGAATATGAATCAAAAAAATTATTACTTATAAATAATATGATTTATTAATCACTAGTATTAACTAGAAATTCACATGTAGGAATCCCCTCTCATGGTCTAGATCCCAGCTCCATAACACCTACCACCTCCCTGGGTTGTGATGAATTTTAGAGTGATCAACTATATGACTTTAACCATAACATAATAAATTAGTAATAGAATGTTAAATAATATATGATATATATAAATGGAATCAAAAATATATAACCTATTATATATACAGATTATCCAATTGATGGAGAACCTCTTATATATATATGTGTGTGTGTATATATATATATATCTGTGTGTGTGTGTGTGTGTGTGTGTAAATGTATATAAATATATATATATATATATATATATATATATATTCACATTGATTTATGATAATAACCAATCAATATCCTGGTGGTAACGAGTCCTGCATTGGGATTTGGGAAGCATTCAAGAATGTGAAATAAATATATAAGAGAGTCATAGAGTTGGAAATAATTCCCCCTAAGGGTGTGATTATCTGAATATCTCTTTCTCTCAACCAATGTTTCACTTGAAGTAACACTGGAAAAGTCCCAGTGAAAACCTACCTTTGTAGTGAAGGCCCACTTAAACTTAAAATAAATATTGTTACAGTGCACATTAGAATCAAAATGGCTAACATAAAGTGATTTAAACATTAATGGTTGATCCAAAGCATGGAGACACATCATAAATAATCATATTTTAATCAATAAATTCAAATAACATATAATAATTGTAGTGGATCATATTTTTTCTATACATTAAATATATTATTATCATGTCAAAATGTTAAAATGTTGAGAGAGAGAAAATTATATCTTAGAAGATAATAATATTTGATCACACCTCATTTAATTCTACTAAGAGTTAACCCAAGTAATTCCATTATATTATATATCAATAGAAATCCATTAGATTCCCCAATTAATGTTACTAGTTCACCATTTGGTGAACCTCTGATTGGAAATTAGTTGGTCACTCCTCTATATAGGAGATAATTGCGAGTTTACATTGCCAGTATATATATATAATTACAATAAAAATGATTATATGTTTGTTAAATATTAAATTAATATTTAAAATATATAAAAATAAAAATATAATATATACAAATTCTAATACAATAGATGTACACGATTTGAAATAATTTAAAATTATCATTCCATTTTATGAGTTTAGGGTGTCTACTGGTGATGCCGCTAGAATCTATGGAAAAATTGTCAGGATGATTTCTTTTGAGACAATAAATAATCCCATGAATAATTAATATCAATGTAAAATTTCCATGTATTATTAGAATGATGTATTTTATATTCAAATAATTTTAATATTAATTTAACAATTATTAATTTTTTATTAATAAGACATGATTAAAGCTATTAATATACATATAAATTTTTATGGATTTTTTTTCTATATTTTTTTCATTTTTGATGCCCCTAAATTCATTTCATGTACATGTACCTTGAGAATTATGGGAAATAAATGTAAATAATTTAAGTACATATTATGGAATGATATTAATGACACATCATTGATATCTCAATAGATGTATGAAACATTATCTGAAGTAATGTCTCTTAATTAGTGGAAGTTATTTTTTTATTCCAATAGGGATTCATACCTTAAGGTATTATCATACTTTATAGTAACTTAATATCATAGAAAATTATATTTTTTTATTAATTTTACATTTTTTCTAGTAAATATAAAAAACATTGAATCATGAAAAAAAAATTCCTCATAACACATGTATGGATATTTTTTCACGAAAATATTAATCATCATTATTTTTTATTCATTATTTTTTATATTTTTATATTATACATGAATGTTTTTAATATAAAATGTATATAATTTTTTTATAATGTATATGTAATTAGGTCATCCAAATGGATGGATAAAAATGTGTCTTTACATTCATTGGACGGTTCATAACAATTTCATGAATACACCTACCAAAGATGTTGGGGTAAATATTTTTTGTTATAATTTATTATTTTTTATAACTATAAAAAATTTTAGATAACTAATTAAATATTAATAAATATTTTTTTACAAGAAAAAAATTCAATAATCTTGGGATTTAATCCTTTTATAATAAACATCATATTCTTTAATGATTGAGTTGAATCCATTTTAGAGAACGAGAACACCCATCATGTTAAGGGGATGGGTTCTAAAATAAACCCAAAAAAGGATTTTGGTAAGTCTAAGACAACCATTACTGCTACACCATTTTATGGGGGCTTAAGCATTCCCATTGATTTGGAATTGAATAGTGAAATTTCATAGTTGAAATAAAATATCAAAGAACCAGAGTTTTATATGAATACATTGGATAAATGTTATTCAAAAATTGAAACCACCTTAGTTTTAGCATTCCAGTGGATGATGAGTACAATTCTTGAGGAAATTTATAGTCTTATCACCAATCCAATAGAAGTAATTTCTATACTAAATCCATGATAGAGTTATCAAATTATTATATATTAGGAGATACTACATTTATGGAAAATAATTTATGAGTTATTTAAATATTTTTTATGAGTAAGTTTGATTTGAAAAATGTATTATTAGTTTTTAAATCACTTTATGTAAACTTTTATTTCATTAAAGATAAAAAGTGAAAACATTCATGATATTTACTATAAAAATATATTTTTTAAGTAAAATAATTTTGGTTTCATAAGGATGAAATAAAATGGTTTTTGGTAAAATTTTAAATAGATACAAATATATCTTGATCAAGTAAATGTCTTTTTTTTGTGTATTTTAAAAAGTAGAAATTAATTTTTACAACTGACTATAATGAATTAAAAAGTAAAATTATGTATTTTTTTTAAATTAATGTATATAATTTTGGGTTATCAATTTTTAATATACTATTTTGGTTGTTTAAGGAATTTTTAGTTATGTTAATATATTTTTATTGATGTGAGTTTTGTTTTTCTGGTTTGGAAAGTCGCTCTGATGTGTTTTATAGGGGTTGTATTTATTTAGATGTGGATGTTTAATTATATTAAAGTGGCTTCATTTAAATGTAATTTTTTCCTCAATGTGGTGTCTCTTATAAATTTATCATTTAAATATTTTAAGTTAATGTTAACTTAATTTATTTAAACCACTTCGATTTAAAATAAGATAGTTTTTGTTATTTGTAGTGCATTTTACTTGTTAAGATATGATTTGTCTGAATATGATATGTCCCTATTATGTTTTTTTAATTTTTATAAATTTTATGGTTTTTATATTGTAGGAGAAAAATGTAGACTATAGGTATAGTGTTGAGCTTTCTAACCTATGATAATCTTCATAAAGTATTCATAATGCATTATAGTTTGTTGGTTATGGTTAAACATTATTATAAATTTATCTATAGCTAAAGTTTACTGTTCTTGTTTGTCCTGATTTTTATCTATTTTTGGTTTTAGTTGATATAACAGTGATATAATGGATTTTTTGTATGATTTTTCACAATATATCTTAGATATGAGGTTGGATATATTTTAAGGGGTGAACTAATGGATTAAGGTTAAGAGTGGAATTTTCTTAAACATATATATTTTATATATAATAACTAAATTTTTGACTTATGATTGTTGAACAAGTGTTTTGTACTTATTTGGTTTTCATGTATTCATGATGTTATATGTTATTTATATTTGGTACATATATAATTTTATAAAATTTAATTTTTGGATTTTAATATTTCTAACCCATTTTAGCAGATGTCTGGATAAAATGCCTCTAAATGTGGGAAAAACTTTTATAGACTATTTCAAAATGATTATTGATAGATATATACATGAATATTTGATAAACTGATACTAAGTGAGAATAAATACCAGTAAAATTTTATTTTCATATTGTTTTAGAGTACATTGATACAAAAGAATAATATTAATGTAAAATTTGACAAAACAAAAAATATAAAAAATCAAAACAAAAAACATTCACATTGTTATATTTTAGAAAAACATATCATAAAAAAAGAATAATAATGTAAAATATTCTTAGTGATTTTAAAATAAAATCACATTAAAATCAAAAGTTAAAATCACTCTTATCATGGTATATTAAATAATTATTTGTTGGTTCATGGTTTTTACTGAATCTAAATCATTTTACCTCCATTTATCAAATGTATCTATGAAATTTGTTTTTATTTTTTTATTTAAGTGATACCACATATATTTTATGGTGGTAATGTGGGGTTAAATAGAATTTGGACCAATTCCACTTACACCCACACTTAAAAAATAATTTTCATTATTTTTTGGAGTTCTATATATTATATTAAATTTATTATAAAAATTATTTCTAGCTCACCCCAAGAGGTAATCATGTCCTCAAAGATTCCTCCCACCATTAACACCATGATAACCTTGAAAATTAAAACACCCTAATCCACAATTGTTTTCATGGATGGTATTAGTTACTTTTTGAAATAATAATGTTGACCTATTTAAGACATGACTAATGATCTTTAATCAAAAGAATATTATTATTTTATACCACAATTAATCATGATATGAGTTTGGATTATATAACACCAAAACATAAAATTTCCTAAACATAAAATAAATGGAGACATCAGAGGACCTCATGTACACCTCACCATATGTAAGAGGAAACCCACTAGGGGAGGGAGTTGAAGAAATAAGTGGGGAGATTATACTATCATAAATCACCAACATACACCTTAAAAATAAATAAAATATAACAACCTAGAGTATTAAGAGAAAGATAAGTAAGAATAATGTAATAAAAAAATTTACCCCTGTCATTCAAATAAATAAACTGAGTTATTGATATGGAATTCCAAACCAAAGTCTAATAAGTGTAATCAGAAAGAAAGAAACACTATGGAATCCTCTAGAGTCTATTTCAGTATCACTACTTACTATGTACTCCTTGACTCAGCTATCTTCCACAAGCCTCTTTCCCTTAAATCAATCCATGATCATGAATTTTCTAAACACATCGAGATTCTCATTCAAGTTTAGAGTAATAAAACCACATAGGACACAACCAATTCATCCTCAATATGTGTTCATAATTATAAAATTTGTATTCTATGATAACAATAAATGTACAGGAAAGTATAAACAATCACATGTCGAGCACTCATGCGATAACCAAGCCACCATAAGCCCTGAAAATAAATTCCTCGAATCTATATAGGAAGGATAGTAACAATAGATTTATAGAGTAATCATGATCTACCCTTAAGGCCGGTGAAACAATCTATCAAAAATTGAAAGGAATATGGTCTGATCGAGCCAATAGGCCCTCAAATCTCAGTTCCACTGTGAGTCAGGACTAGAGACCATCAAACCCCATCTTAGATATAGGTTAGGACTCATGAATATTTCATCCTATCTATTCCTTGGGTCAAGTAATAAGGGTTTCAGACCCCCAATGTTGCTACCATGGGTTTGACCTTAATGTAATAATGCACCAATCCTATGTCTAGGTCTATCATCATCATCGTCATATGTCGTGAACACACCCCCTATAAGGGATAACCATATCAGGAAGGTTCACCTATTCTGAGTACCAAGTCAATACCTACAAAGGCATTGAATTACACATAAAATGGTAGATCATATAAAGGCATAAAAAATAATTTCATCAAGATAATTATTATAAACATACAAGTACATGTGATCAAAATAAAACATGGGAAATCAAGCTACATAAGAATAATCATGGAATCAAACATCATATATGGGTCTCACAGCACACCCACACACATTCCATAACTATCAAGAATGGTCAAAAAAGAACTAAAAATAAAAGTATATCACCAAGGAAACAAGAGTATATAAGGGATCTAAATAGTGAGGAACTTATTATGTTTATCTTGATGATTAAAATGTCCAAAACCACTTAGAGAAGATACCAAAGTTCTAACCAGATCGGTCTTGCACACAGAGAACCCCTATGAATAATCATAACTCAAAAACATCAAGGTTTTAGAATAATATTCAAAGAGTTTCTAAGAAAATATATAAGGGTTTACACCATCATACCTCTCAGGATTTTCCAATGATGCTACAATTGTGATTAATCAAAAGAGGTTTCACCATCACACTAGATCAACCACTGATCTATCAAAGATAAAAGAATTTATCCTTAGATGGAATTATAATCCATATATATAGAAATTACATGACATATCTATAATTTATCTCAAGGTAATATGGGTATATCTAAGATAAACTCAAAAAATGGAGGTGTGTGGATCACATACCTTAATTACAGATCATCATTGCACTTGGATCAATTGGAATCTAGCTTGGATGGAGAGGGATTCATTGTGGGAATCTTGAAGAGTCTCTAGATTTCAAAGGGTAACATGTAGGAGGAATAAAGTGTAAAAAATAATTTTTAAAAACTATTAAAGATGATTTTTAGATCATTAAAACATGCACATATGGTTTGGTCGCATGATTTACCAAACTATGCACCAACTGTATGAGTCTTTCTACCTATTCTGGGGATCTGTATAGTTAGGTCTCTAGGTTTGGTAAATATTTCACCAACCATACTTTTGACCACTAGAGATTATGGAAAATATTTTCAATTAAGGCCAACTAGTTTTATAAATTATGCACCTTAACCTTGTGCCACCCCAAGTTATACTACCTCCTACCACACATTTTTTTGGAGAATCAACTGGGTTAGGGAAAATCATGTGCCAAACATGAACCTCTAAAAGGCCTCTAAAACTCTTAGAAACAAACTAGAAACCCTAAAAACTCAGAAAAAAAATATTGAAAATATTATGTATAAAGAGTGAAATTAACTCGTATTACTCCATAAAAATATAGTGTCATTATAATCTCCAACTCTAAATACTTCTCATCCTTGAGAAACATATATTGGAATATTTCTTGACCAACTTGGGCCATAAGGCCTGAATATCAGACTCCCACTCTCAAGATTCTTCTTGGATCCTTCCATGCTACTATAGGATCTATAAAAGTGGAACTATCTTCCCCCACAACACCTTCTTTCTTCTATATACAATATGAACATGGAATTCCACATATGATGTGTCATGATCCAGCTCAACATCATCAAATTTGATCACAAACACTAGATCAGGAATTTACCTCTAAATATTAGATACATGAAACACATCCTAAATAACTCAGTATCAATGTATAAGTTCCAAATGTAAATCCATAGTCATAAAATGATCATAAATATTGAATGGCCCAATAAATATAGGAGCTATATTTCCATGCTTATGAAAACGTCAATTCCTTAATTGAGGTGTCTCAAATAAGAAAAATATATCCCTAATTGTGAAATCCAATGTTTATCTCCTCTGGTAGATATACAATTGATACCTACTCTGAGTGGTGGTCAACCACTTCTTGACTATTTTCACACTTTCAAAGGTCTCTTTTAGCATGCTCAGCCCCACAAAATCAGCCTCTCCTACCTTATGCCAACAAAGTGGTGGATGACATAACCAACCACATAGAGCCTCAAAAGGTGCCATATGAATAGAATCCTAGAAGATATTATTGTAGAAAAAATCAACCAAGGATTGGTGATGATATGAATATCCCAAAAAATCTAGGATTTATTCCTGTAAAATATCATCCAATAACTAGATCATCCTCACTGATTGACCCTCAGTCTATGGATGATACATCATACATAGTTTCAACTGAGTACACAAATACTTCTTTAAGACCTAAAAAATTATGACGTGATACATGAATCTATATTAGATACAATTATCTAGGGAACTACATAAATGAATATAATCTCCCATACATAAAAATTTCCCAACTCATCCATGGAATGTGTCTCATGGATCAACATGTAATGAGAAACTTTCATCAGCTGATCAACTATTACAAAAACCACATCATGAATCCTTGGGGTTTTGGGTAACATGATAATGAAGTACACCATCACATAATCCAACTTACACATCAGTATATAATGTTGATGAAGTATAACAATAGGATATTGATGCTCAACCTTTACCCTCTAGCATGCAAGGAATCATGAAACAAAACAAGCAATGTCTCACTTCATACCAGACCACCAAAAGTGACATCAAATTTCATTTTACACATTTTTAAAACCCAAATTCAATATTAATTTTGAATTATTATATTATCTCATTATATCATCTCTCAGGTATTTTGGAACTACAAACTACCCTTGTATGTTGATTACATCATCATTATTTACTGACCATACCAGACAGGGTTATTGCCTTCCACTTGTTCTTAGATAAATACAAATTTGGGATCTAACTCTTTGACAGTCTTCACCTAGTATACTAACTAATATTTGATTAAAAAGGGAACACATTTCATGACTCTATGATCCTTATATGCATCCAAAATAAATTCCACCATCAAACTCATCAGATGACATTCCTTCAATGATTGCTTCTCTCTAAGGTATTGTATTTTTGTCACCCTCCTTCTAAGATAATATGCAATGAAATTTACATTCCTAGGTGAATAGGACATATTAAGTTAAATTTTGGTAGATAATATACCCAAATCCTCCACCATAAATTGAAATTCCACTATTAGTAGATATATCAAAGGTTATTATGCTCCTTGTAAACAACACACCTCTCACCAAAATGATAACTTCACTAACAATTTAGGCCGCAAAATAAATCTACCAAATCCAAGTCATGGGTCAGATAGTTATTATCATAAGGTCACAACATACAATACCCATAAGTAACTACCTAATCCACCTTCATTAGTACAACTCATATCCCAACACTTGAGGCATTATAGTACACCGTTTATGTAATCCCATGCTCTAGAAAAATCAAAACTGGTGTAGTCATAAATATTCTATTTAGATAAATAGAAAACTCCTCACACTGACCATTACATTAAAACTTCACCTCATTCTTGGTAGAATCTTAATTGATTCTTATAAATGGGATAATTATTTAATGAATCATTTATAGTATCCATCCAACCTGGGTAAACTATTGATCTCAAAGATATTCCTAGGACAAGACCAAGATATCACTACTTCCACCTTCTTTGGTTCCATAAAAATTTATATCTTAGAGATAAAATGTCCAAGAATAAATACTTATTAGGACCCAATGTTATAATTATAAATCTTGGAATAAATTCAATGCACTCAGAGTTTACTCAACATGATCTTAAGGTTTTGACTAGTAACTCAAATGTCTGTGAATATTTAAGGATATCATCAACAAAGACCATGATTATAGACTAAAGATATAGATGGAATATCTTGTTCATGAGAGCTATGAAAACTTATAGAAAATTCATCAATACAAAAGGAATGAATAGGTACTCATTTAGGCTATATGTAATACTAAATACCATTTTATGGATATGTTGACCTCACCTATTTTGATAATCCCAACAATGCTTTCACATACTTTGATAATCCCAATTATTGTTTATCTATATTCTAATTCGCTCAATCTATATTCTATCTGATATTAATATTAAAATAATCCTTGAAATATGTTAATCAATGTTTATCTATGTTTATATAAGTTTTGAAGTAATTCTAACCCAATCGGATATTTTTTGCATAAAACATATAAGTGTTAGTCACTGATCTACGTATAGCTACTGATACAGAGCTACTGGTACTTAGTCTACTGATAGACAGAGTCACTGATAAGGTAAGGTCACCAATACGCAGAGCAAACGATATGTACAAGTCCACCAGTAAGCATAGAACAAGGTCACTGATACAGATAGCTACCAATAGAACAAGTCTTCCAATAGTATAGAATGGAGCTACTGATATGCATAAGTCTACCGATACACATAATCACTAAAACTAAGTGAGCTACAGATACAGATAGTCACCGATAGACCAGAGCTACCGATAGACCAAGTGCTACTGATATACAGAGTCACCGATACAGAATGAAGCTACCGATACAAAGCAGAGCTACCGATAGATCAAGAGCTACCGATAGAATGAAGCCATCGGTATATAAAGCTATCGATACCAAAAGTTACCGATACATAGAGTAACAGCTACCGATATCAGGAACTACCGATAAAAGTTCAAAGAGCTACCGATGGAAGGTCACTGCTACACAAAGTCCACCGTACACATATACTAATAGAAGGCTACTAATGATTGACCAACCAGTCAAACTCTATACTCTCAATATTATTTATTTATTAAGCTAATGGTTACATTTGATGTTTTTAATGCAGTTGATGTTATTTAATGATATCTGTTGGCATGTCAGGGAACCGTACCTAGTACCCATGAAAAAGGTAATCATTCCCTTTTTCCGGAGCTGAAAGCTATAAAAGGGAAGATAAATACCTAGAAAAAGAGAGAATCAAGGAACTAAGAAGGCACACGAAGGGTGAAAAAGACAAGGGCTTAACAGCATTGAAACATGGTGCATTCAAAAAAATGAAAAGGCTACATCCATACCTAGAGAGCACTGGAAATACATGAAGCAATTCATTTCAAGAGGAGAACACAATTTGTATCTTGAGTGATGAACTACATCAAACACTTCATGCACTTAGGCTGCTAAGCTGAACCTGGAACCAAGGAAGAAAACGACACTATGTTTTTCAGACAAAAACCAAAGAAGGACTCAGAAGATTTTCTGACCAATCAAATGAGTCCAGAGTTGCACTGCCAATCACTAAAGATTTTCCAAACTCTTTCATACTTACTATAAGTGATTATTTTATTTAAATTTCGAGCAGTGTGTGTACCCTATTTATTTTACACACACGCTGTCTCCTGAGCTAAGCTGGAGTATTCTTAAATCCTCATTCAAAATCTATAACTCTCTTGTATCCCACTGTGGATAGTGGTAGAGGTCGAGTAAGACCTAGACAGCTGTGAGTTGTTGTTTTTTTTCCCATATAGAACTATGGTAGAGGTCTTTGAACCTGGACAGTCTTTGCACTGTTGTTTACCCCAATCCAAGGTGTGGATCATTTTATATAAATTGTTTGAGAGGACTAAGTCTCGGCTTGATACTGAACCTCTTGGTTACATCTGTTGTGCATTTTAGTTTAATTCATATGTATACTATATATTTCATATTCCACTACTAACTACTTTGAAATATAATTTGTTTTAAATTTACTTTGATAGTTAAATTAGAAAGTGTTTATACTTATTGAAAACCAGTAAGTTAGTTTCAAAAGTCAATTTAATCTTCAGATTAAATTAACTGAGACCTAATAAATCTTTGAGAAACTAATTGAACAATTACAATCTGTATAAATTAATTATAGTTTAACTTTGTTTTTAAATTGGGGTATTTTAATAGAAATGTTTTTAACATAAATTTTAATTGGAACTCAATTCACCCCCCCCCCCCTCTTGAGTATCCACTCTGACCAACATTTGGTATCAGAGGAGTGATTTTATTAATATAAGTTTTCAAAACATTCTGTTTTACAACTGTTATTTTTGTTTCATATTTAAAGATATTAAATTTATGATAGTTCTAAATTTTATCTCTTTAATATATTTTCTAAAATCTAGTTATGGACAATAGACTAGAAGGTGCTGCTACTAACAGGTCACCTTTCTTTAATGGTACAAACTATGCCCAGTGGAAACTTAAGATGAAAATTAATTTGTAAAGTATGGGTTTTGATATTTGGACTACTAAGAGACTCAATATAATATTCCAGAAACTGAAAGAACAACTTGGGATGAACCTACAAAGACTGCTTACAATAATAATTTTAAAGCTATGAATTCTCTGTATTGTGATTTAGGAGATGAAGAGTTTAATAGAATATCTTCCTGTAAAAAATCTTATGAAATATGGGATACTTTAGTTGTTTCTCATGAGGGAACAATCAATGTTAAAGAAATGATATTGAATACATATACTATTAAATATGATAATTTTAAAATGAAATCTGATGAACCCATTTCTGACATGTATCTCAGGTTCAATGAGATTGTCAATACTATGAGCTCTCTTGGAAAGGTTGTTCCACCAAAGGAAAAAATTATGAGGATATTAAGATGTCTACCAGAAATATGGAGAGTCACATCTGTTTCCATTATATAATCATGCGACATCAACACACTCCCTGTTAAGGAATTAATAGGTAAACTTATGATGTATAAAGAAGAACTTAAAGTGAACAAAGAATATGATGATGAACCCAAGAGAAAATTAGTGGATTTCAAGTCTAATGCTTCAAAGATCAAAGACAAGGAGAAAATTTATGTACCTACTAAAATTTAAACCAGTGAAGATTCGGATTCAGACAGTGATGCTGAGATGGCTCAGATAGCCAGAAGATTTAAAAAATTCTATAGGAAGAAGAAATTATTCAGAACATCAAATTAGAAAGGAAAATATGACAATAAAGGTCACTGGAAAAAGGATTGGAAAAATCTAGATAAAAGTGATTAAGTAGTCTTCTATGAATGCAAAAGAAAAGGTCACATAAAAGTTGATTGTCCAAAACTGAAGTTCAAGAAGAAACATGACTAGAAAGAAAATAAGTATAAGAAATATATGAAAGCTACTTGGAGTACTTCGGAAGACAACACAAGTGAATCTGAAGGTTCTAATTCTGAAAAGAATCATGCCAACATGTGTTTTATGACTAACATATCCGAGGTACCTGTTTCCCCTGTTCTAAATGATTATTATTCTGGAAATAACAGTGATTCAGATAATGATGAAAATATTTCTAAGGATAAACTGTTTGAATACTGTAACATGCTGGAAGAAACATGTAATGAAATTAAGGACAAATATAAGTCACTAAATAAACAGCATGCTCTCATTGCCAATGTTAAATCTGCCTTTGATATAGAAAAGGAAAATAATGTTCAACTATTGAAAGAAAATATTGAAATTAAAATGTATAATGATCAACTTATAAAGGACTTAGAAAATTTCACAAAGTGAAATGATACACTTACTCAAATGTTGGGTAAAAAAGTGGCACCAAAATACACTACTGGTTTGGGATACCAACCTGGACAGAGACAGTTTACCAAAAATCGATTTATTCCTAAATTTGGACAAAATTCTGCTTGTTCCAGTTCTTGAAATTCTTATGCTTCAACTAGTTATTCATATGTCTATAGATCAAATAAAGTTTATCTTTCAAAATATATTGATTATTTAAATTATATGAGACCCATAAGACAAATTTGGGTACCAAAATCATTGATTTTTAACCTTTCTGAACCCAAGAAGATCTAGGTACCAAATTCATTTTCCATCTAAACCTGTTTTGTAGGAGACCTTCTTGAAGAGTTCTCACAAAAAGGTATGGTACTTGGACAATGGATGTTCAAGGCACATGTCTGGAGATTACTCATGCTTTAAAATCTTAATAAAGGTTGATGGAGGCTATGTCACCTTTGGTGATATTTCTAAAGGAAAAATCATTAGCCTAGGCCAGATTGGTAACATTAATTCAGTTTTAATTTCTAAAGTTTTATTTGTTGATGGACTTAAATATAATCTGTTGAGTATTTTTCAGTTATGTGATGATGGCTTTAATGTTAAGTTTGAAAATGATTCTTGTAATGTTTTTAACTATAAAAATGTTTTAGTATTTTCTTCTTTGAGAAATGAAAATGTTTATGCTGTTGATTTAAATTATTTTTCCAAACAAAATATTACTTGTTTAAATACTTTTCATAAAGAATCTTGGCTATGGAATAGAAGATTAGGACACTGCAACATATATTCACTTATAAAATTTACTAGGAAGAACTTAGTTAGATATCTACCTAAACTTGAATTCCCATTAGACAAAGTTTGTAATCTCTGTTAAAAGGGAAAGAAACATAGAGTTTCTTTTAAATCAAAGAAAGAAGTTTCAACTTCTCAACCTCTTGAGTTGGTTCACATGGACTTGTTTGGACCTTCTAGAGTTTCTAGTTTAAATGGGAATAACTATCTCTATGTATTAGTAGATGACTTTTCTAGATATACGTGTGTATACTTCTTAGCTCACAAAAGTGAAGCTTGTTCTTACTTTGTTAAATACTCAAATTCTATAGAAAACCTTAGTGGACTTAAGATTAAGACCCTGAGAAGTGATCATGGTCGTGAGTTTGAAAATCAAGAGTTTGAATCTTATTGATCACACAATGGCTATTGTCATAACTTTTCTTCCCCTAGGACACCTCAGCAAAATGGTGTAATAGAAAGAAGAAACAGAACCCTTCAAGAAATTGCAAGAACTATGCTTAATGAGTATGATCAGCCTATTTATTTTTGGGCTGAAGCTGTGAATACAGCTTGTTATATTATCAATAGAGTCTTAATTAGACCTGTTCTTAAAAATACCCCTTATGAACTATGGAATAGAAGAAAACCCAAAGTTAGTTACTTTATAGTGTTTGGATGAAAAGTCTTTATTCTTAATACCAAGGATAATCTTGACAAGTTTGATTCTAAAACTGATGAGGGAATCTTTCTAGGTTATTCCATATCCAGTAAATCTTATAGAGTCTTTAATAAAAGGACCAAATTTGTGGAAGAATATGTTCACATCAAGTTTGATGAAACTGATCCACATGAGCCTAAAACCTCTCTTGAAAATCTTGAAGAAGATTTGACTGTTCTAGACCTTAATGATAAAACTAAAGAACCTACTGTAAAAATATCCAGTTCTGGACATATTCCAGAATCTTATTCTGTTGAACCCGAACCTATAGATGAACCTGAAATTTCAAGTCCCACCTTTACTAGATCAACTAGGATTCTAAAGAATCATCCTTTGGATGCTGTTGTTGGTAATTTTGATAGGGGGACACATACTAGAGCTTCTCTAAGAAACCAGGTTAAACATCAATCCTTTATTTCACAGCTAGAACCTAAAAATTTCAATGATGCAATCAATGATGAATTTTGGGTAATGGCTATGCAAGAAGAGTTAAATCAATTTGAAAGAAACAAAGTCTGGGAATTAGTTGACAGACCCAAGGACACTTTGACAATAGGCACTAAATGGGTTTTTAGAAACAAAGTTGATGAATCTTGAAATATAGTTAGAAACAAAGCTAGGTTAGTTGCACAATGATATAGTAAAGAGGAAGGTATAGACTATGAGGAAACCTTTGCACCTGTAGCTAGATTAGAAGCTATTAGGATTTTACTTGCCTATGTTGCTCATTTGAATTTCAAGTTATATAAAATGGATGTCAAAAGTGCTTTTCTAAATGGTTTTATAATTGAAAATTTCTTTTTTGAACAACCACCTGGATTTACTAATCCACATTTTCCAAATCAAGTTTTCAAACTTTCTAAAGCTTTATATGGTTTAAAACAATCTCCAAGAGCTTGGTATGATAGAATTATTAGTTTTCTTTTTTAAAAAGGTTTTACTAATGGGATTGCTGATCCAACTCTTTTTATTAAAAGAATTTCTAAAGAAATTTTGGTAGTAAAAATATATGTTGATGATATTATTTTTGGATATTCTAAACATTCTTTATGTACTAATTTTTCAAAGAGTATGAAAAATGAATTTGAAATGAGCTTAATGGGAGAACTCAAATATTTTCTTGGATTTCAAGTTTTCCAAACTGAAAATGGTATTATTTTGAATCAAAGTAAATATACAATGGATCTTTTAAAACGTTTTGGTTTAGATAGTATTAAGGAAAGTGATACTCCTATGAGTACAGTCTGTAAATTGGATGTAGATGAAACTGGGAAACCAGTGGATCAAACCAATTACAGAGGTATGATTGGAAGCTTACTTTACCTTACTGTTAGTCGACCAGATATTATGTTTAGTGTGTGTATGTGTGCAAGATTTCAAGCTAATCCAAAATAATCTCATTTACTTGCTGTTAAAAGAATTTTTAAGTATCTTAAACACACTGTAAACTTAGGTTTGTTTTACCCAAAAAGACAATCCTTTGAGTTAATGAGTTATTCAGACGCTGAATTTGCTGGTTGCAAGTTGGATAGAAAAATCACATCTAGAACATGTCATTTATTTGGAAAATACTTAGTCTCTTGGTGTAGTAAAAATCAGAATTCTGTAGCTTTGTCTACTACCGAAGTAGAGTATATAGCTGCTGGTAGTTGTTGTGCACAAATTCTATGGATGAAACACACTCTTTTGGACTATGGATATGATTTTAAGCATGTTTCAATCAACTATGATAACACTAGTGCAATTAACATATCAAAGAACCCTATGTCTCACTCTAGAACCAAACACATTGATGTAAGGCACCATTTCTTGAGAGATCATTACCAAAAGGGGGATATTACTCTTGAATTTATAGGTACTGAACATCAATTAGCTGACTTTTTCAACAAACCTTTATGTTCGGATAGGTTAAGTTACATTAGGCATGAGTTGGGAATGATTAACCTTGATCGGTAGGTACCTCACTGATGCGATGTAACCTCACCGATGTGATGTAACCTCACCAATGTGATGTAACCTCACCGATGCGATGTAACCTCACCGGTGCAATGTAACCTCACCGATGTAACCTCACCGATGTAACCTCACCGATGTAACCTCACCGATGTAACCTCACCGATGTAACCTCACCAATGAAACCTCACCGATGGACCTCACTGATAGGAATTATCACCGATCAACCCCACTGATGGGCGCACTGTTTTAAACTTATGTCTGCCACCAGAATCTGAATCGTTTTTACTTTATTTCATTTTATTTATTTATTTTAGGATTCCTAAATTATAAAACAAAGTCCTAGCTACTTTTAAATCCATCGAGCCTCAAACCCTTTACCCTCAAACCTTAACTCCTGAATCTCTCGAAAACCCTAAATCCCTCGAACCAGAGATGGAAAAAACCAAGCTTCCTACCATCAGATATGACACTGATGAGCCGAATGCAAAGAAGCAGAAGTCTGAGCCAGAAGAAAGTGGTAGTGTTGGTAGAACTAGGTCGGGTAGGCGACTAGTGAACCCTCATTTTCAGAATAGAGTTTTTGTGATTGAAAAAGAGCTGCGTGTAGAATGGTTGTTTCCTAGAAAATCGCTAGTGCTAAAGTAATAGAAGATCATAAGTGGGTAGATTGATTTTATAACAACAATTTCCCCTACTATCAAAAGCTAGTGAAACAATTTTATGAGTTTGTGGGTTTTGAGAAGTCAGAAGATGAGAACCGAGTGATTTATTTTGTGAATGGAAAGGAGATGTCTTTTTCATCTGTTGAGTGGGCTGAATTCCTGAAGGTTCCACACAAAGGTGTATCTGGATATGTCTCGAAATATATACCACCTACAAGTGATATATTCGATTATGAGACTGCCTTGGAGGAGTTCACCGGTGATAGAAATCAAAGACAAGTAGTGGTTGCTGAAATGGATGGAGAGAACAGATTTCTATTCAAATTTGTTCATCATGTCGTAATACCAAGGAGAGGGGATGTAACATCCCCAAATGATAAAGGGTTAAATGACTAAATGATATTACTCGTGTCAACAAGGTGCACCTTCATTTTCGGGAGCCTGTCTGGTTAGAACTCCATAGTTAAGCGTGCTTGGTCTGGAGTAGTGATCAGGATGGGTGACCTTCTGGGAAGTTTACCAGGGTGTGTGCGAGTGAGGAAAAAGCACACTGGAAAGGACAAGTGTTGGCTTGTGGGGACTTTCATTAGTCAGATGACCCGTTCAGGCATGTGGGTGGACCATGGGGTGGGCCCCACGTGTCTGTGGGGCAACTGGTGGTACCTGGTGGGCCAGGACCCGACGGCCATGTTAAGGCGGGGTGGTTGTGCTATCACCGGGGCCCGGTTGTCACATTTGGTATCAAAGGAGGAACCCAGCCTTAAGTACGGTGAACTGCCTGGGTTGAGATGTAGGGCCCACAACGAGGTCGTTGTGCTCTAAAGGGCGGGTGATTGTAACATCCCCAAATGATAAAGGGTTAAATGACTAAATGATATTACTCATGGCAACAAGGTGCACCTTCCTTTTTGGGAGCCTATCTGGTTAGAACTCCATAGTTAAGCGTGTTTGGCCTGGAGTAGTGATCAGGATGGGTGACCTTTTGGGAAGTTTCCCAGGGTGTGTGCGAGTGATGATAAAGCACACTGAAAAGGACAAGTGTTGGTCTGTGGGGACTTTCATTAGTCAGATGACCCGTTCATGCATGTGGGTGGACCCTGGGGTGGGCCCCACGTGTCTGTGGGGAAACTGGTGGTACCTGGTGGACCAGGACCCGACGGCCATGTTAAGGCGGGGTGGTTGTGCTGTCACTGGGGCCCGGTTGTCACATTTGGTATCAGAGGAGGAACCCAACCTTAAGTACGGTGCACTGCCTAGGTTGAGATGTAGGGCCCACAAGGAGGACGTTATGCTCTAAAGGGGGGTGATTGTAACATCCCCAAATGATAAAGGGTTAAATGACTAAATGATAGCTCTAAAGGGGGGTGATTGGAACATCCCCAAATGATAAAGGGTTAAATGACCAAATGATATTACTCATGGCAACAAGGTGCACCTTCCTTTTCGGGAGCCTGTCTGGTTAGAACTCCATAGTTAAGCGTGCTTGGACTGGAGTAGCGATCAGGATGGGTGACCTTTTGGGAAGTTTCCCAGGGTGTGTGCGAGTGACGACAAAGCACACTGGAGAGGACAAGTGTTGGCCTGTGGGGACTTTCATTAGTCAGAAGACCTGTTCAGGAATGTGGGTGGACCCTGGGGTGGGCCCCACGTGTCTGTGGGGCAACTGGTGGTACCTGGTGGGTCAGGACCCGACGGCCATGTTAAGGCGGGGTGGTTGTGCTGTCACCGGGGCCCGATTGTCACAGGGGACTTTGCGAATTTAAGATATCAGGATATCTATCTCCTAAATCTCTTGAGACATTGTGTAAATGTGAATCTGTGTAGATTGTTGATGATTCAAATGGAACACATGACAAGGCCAAAATCAAATACTAATGACCTATTATTTACCAAGTTGATCTTAGTGATGATCAAAGTGAAAGGGGTGGCTGAGTCTCAAGATGAGATAGTGGTATTAAGGAACAACTTCTGTATCACAAGCACAGTGTACAAATACATGAAGATAAATTGGAACCCATATAGAGTAGAATGGGTTAATGATGACATGACAAGGCCAAAATCAAATACTAATGCCCTATTATTTACCAAGTTGGTCTTAGTGATGATCAAAGTGAAAGGGGTGGCTGAGTCTCAAGATGAGATAGTGGTATTAAGGAACAACTTCTGTATCACAAGCATAGTGTGCAAATACATGAAGATAAATTGGAACCCATAGAGAGGATAATGGGTTAATGAGGACCAGAAGGTATATGATAAATTCAATCATGTGCTGTCACCGGGGCCCGGTTGTTACATTTGGTATCAGAGGAGGAACCCAGCCTTAAGTACGGTGCACTACATGGGTTGAGATGTAGGGCCCACAACGAGGACCTTGTGCTCTAAAGGGGGGGGGGGTGATTGTAACATCCCCAAATGATAAAGGGTTAAATGACTAAATGATATCTCTAAAGGGGGGGTGATTGTAACATCCCCAAATGATAAAGGGTTAAATGAATAAATGATATTACTCATGGCAATAAGGTGCACCTTCCTTTTCAGGAGCTTGTCTGGTTAGAACTCCATAGTTAAGCGTGCTTGTCCTGGAGTAGTGATCAGGATGGGTGACCTTTTGGAAAGTTTCCCAGGGTGTGTGCGAGTGATGACAAAGCACACTGGAAAGGACAAGTGTTGGCCTGTGGGGAATTTCACTAGTCAGATGACCCGTTCAGGCATGTGGGTGGACCCTGGGGTGGGCCCCACGTGTCTGTGGGGCAACTGGTGGTACCTGGTGGGCTAGGACCCAATGGCCATGTTAAGGTGGGGTGGTTGTGCTGTCACCAGGGCCCGGTTGTCACAGGGAACTTTGAGAATTTAAGATATCAGGATATCTATCTCCTAAATCTCTTGAGACATTGTGTAAATGTGAATCTGTGTAGATTGCTGATGATTCAAATGGAAGACATGACAAGGCCAAAATCAAATACTAATGCCCTATTATTTACCAAATTGATCTTAGTGATGATAAAAGTGAAAGGGATGGCTGAGTCTCAAGATGAGATAGTGGTAGTAAGGAACAACTTCTGTATCACAAGCACAGTGTGCAAATACATGAAGATAAATTGGAACCCATAGAGAGGAGAATGGGTTAATGATGACCAGAAGGTATATGATAAATTGAATCCTTTGAATCATCCTTCAAGACCTAAGAATGTGAGGGATCCAGGTCTAGGACCTGATGAAGAAGAACCTGAATACAGTGATGAAACTGAAGAAGAAGAGACTTCTATGGATGATGGAAGAGATACAGACTTACCTCCAAGTCCCGCTGCTGAAATTGTATCTTCTATAAAGGAAACTCTATTAGAAGAAGAGACTCCTACTGATAAGGAAGACCAGCCAGCCCCTGATCATGAAGAAGAAAAGGAGAATGAATCTGAGGCCTCTGATTCTATCTGCTTAAGTCTGAGTCCATTAATTGGAAGCTCAGTTGTGCCTACTAAGGAAGTAGTAAGAGAAATGGAAGAAGTTGTAGCTAATCCAGAGGAACCTCCTTCTGTTGCAGAGATAGAATTGATAGTAGAAGATTCTCCTGAAAAAAAATACCTGCTGAGAATGCTGTTGCTGTACATGGGAATGCACTCATTGAGGGGGAGCATAAAACCAAGTTTGGAAGTGTTTCAGTGGCTATTCAGATTGACGACTGGGCAGAAGACCCAGGTTTTGTGGTTTGTGGATTAGACTATCCTGATTCTGATAATGAGGCATCCCTCAATAGACCAAAGATCATTTATGATGTTGAGACTGAGTTGTTACCTGAAGATGTGGTCAGAATGCATGACCTGGATAATTTGAAGAAAAATCTTAAAGTCAGTTTTTTAGAAGAGGCAAAGAAGATGGAAGTTTCACGGGTGTCATCAATTCAATTGATTATGAATGACTCAGTGGCCATCATAGCATCTTAAAGAGAACCTGTTGTAATTTCTCTTGCTGATATGATCACCAGGGATGACCTTGAATCCTTAAAGGATGAGCTGAAAGATTCCTTTAGTGCTTCTATTGCTGAGTTGAAGCACTGCTTTGTTGAAAGAGATGAGAAATTTGGAAAAATCTTTTGAACTCTCACTAAATTGTAATATGTCAACCTTTATGGTAGAAATAGTGTAAGAAGTTACATCCTTCCAGACTCAAGTATCTATACTAGAAGCAGATGTTGAAGATCTAAAGAAATATGTTATCTCTTTAGAATCTTAACATGAGTTCAAAATCTCAAGTAGATAAAGACTTGGCCTATGTCAAAAGTGTTGTGAGCCAGATGGTTTCAGTTTTCAAAGGTTTTAAAACCTCTATGAAAGATCATGTTAAAACCCAGGATTCCCAAGTCCAAAATCTTATTAGTGGGTTGACCAAAAACTACAATGAAATAGTAACTTTCTCTGTTGGTTCTGTTGCTTCTACACCTTCAGTGGATTTGAATCAGATTCGAGCTGTGATGAAGGAGGATCTTGGTTCAGCATCAACCAGTGGCTCTGTAGACTCATACGACCTGATAAAAGTTGTGATTTCTACTAGATATTCAGTTAGAGAAATAATGAAGATAGTCCAAGACTATATGAGAGAAGCTTCTGCCTCTCAGAAAGAAGTGAAAGACAAGGTAGACTCCTATTTCCAAAAGGTTTACACCAAGCATCAACTCAACAATCACTTCAAACTTCTGTTGGAAAATCTGAAGTTACCTCATATCAATCAAGCCTTCAGAAAGCAAGTCAGCAAAATAAGGGAATTGACTCCAGCCTTGGACAAATTCATGGAGAACAAGGATGATTTCATATCTTCTATGGAAAGATGAGGAGGAATAATTATGGATTTCATAAATCTTTTCCTACCTTTCCTACATGTCGATGCTCGTCCAGTGATTGTACCTCCAGCTTTACCTGTCCCTGCCTCTACTTCTTCTCCTGTTCAGATGACTCCTGCTCAAGCCATTCGAAGCCTTACACCTATGACTACTCAGAGGGCTACTCAGTACCGACCAGGAATAGTTTCAGTCGCTCAGCCTCCTGTGATCATCTCTAGTGTTCCTAAGCCTTCACCTACATCCACATAATCTGAATCCTCTTCTGATCCAAAGAGAAAATCACACATTGAGGATGTGGATTGAATAGGTGGCTAAGATGTTTGATAGTAATCCCTTGTATTTTTTTTTTATTTCTCTGTACCTTTTTGAAAAATATAATACAGTTGGATTTCTTTTATTTCTCATTTTTTTCCTCTTCTCTTATTTCTTTCCCACTTTTTGATTATCACAAAGGGGGAGAGATATTATCAAAGTATCAAGGAGGGAGAAATATTCTCAAAGGGGGATAAATATTATCTAAGAGCTACCATGCTTTTCCCCTCTGATATCATTGCATTTAATTCTACATCTGATACATTATATTCTATAACATACTTTTTTCTCTGAGATAATTGAATTTAATGATATATCCTCTGATGCAATTAATCATTATTTTAAAACTATACTATCATAAGTTGTGATTATCAAAAAGGGGAAGATTGTTGACCTCACCTGTTTTGATAATACCAACTATGCTTTCACATACTTTGATAATCCCAATTATTGTTTATATATATTCTAATTCGCTCAATCTATATTCTATCTGATATTAATATTAAAATAATCTTTGAAATATGTTAATCAATGCTTATCTCTGTTTATATAAGTTTTGAAGTAATTATAACCCAATCGGATATGTTTTGCATAAAACAGATAAGTGTTAGTCACTAATCTGCATATATCTACTGATACAGAGTTACCGGTACTTAGTCTACTGATAGAAAGAGTCACTGATAAGGTAAGGTCACTGATACGCAGAGCAACCGATATGTACAAGTCCACCGGTAAGCATAGAACAAGGTCACCGATACAGATAGCTACCAATAGAACAAGTATTCCGATAGTACATAATGGAGCTACCGATATGCATAAGTCTACTGATACACATAATCACTGGAACTAAGCGAGCTACCGATACAGACAGTCACTGATAGAACAAAGCTATCGATAGACCAAGTGCTACCGATATACAGAGTCACCGATACAGAATGAAGCTACCGATACAAAGCAGATCTACTGATAGATCAAGATCTACCGAAAGAATTAATTCACCAGTATATAAATCTACTGATACCAAAAGTTATCGATACACAGAGTAAGAGCTACCAATATCAGGAGCTACCGATACAAGTTCAAAGAGCTATCAATGGAAGGTCACTGCTACACAAATTCCACCGTACACATCTACCAATAGAAGGCTACTAATGATTGACCAACCAGTCAAACTCTATACTCTCGATATTATTTATTTATTAAGCTAACGGTTACATTTGATGTTTTTAATGCAGTTAATGTTATTTAATGATATCTGTTGGCATGTCAGGGAACCGTACCTAGTACCTATGAAAAAGGTAATCATTCCTTTTTTCTAGAGCTGAAAGATATAAAAGGGAAGATAAAGACCTAGAAAAAGAGAGAATCAAGGAACTAAGAATGCACACGAAGGATGAAAAAGACAAGGGCTTAACAGCATTGAAACGTGGTGCATTCAAAAAAACGAAAAGGCTACATCCATACCTAGTGAGCATTGGATATACATGAAGCAATTAATTTCTTGAGGAGAACACAAGATGCATCTTGAGTGACGAACTACATCAAACACTTCATTCACTCAGGCTGCTAAGCTAAACATAGAACCAAGGAATAAAACGACACTCAATTTTTAAGACAAAACCAGAGAAGGACTCAGAAGATTTTCTAACCAATCAAACAAGTCTAGAGCTACACTGTCAATCACTAAAGATTTTCTAAACACATTCATACTTACTATAAGTGATTCTTTTATTTACATTTCAAGCAGTGTGTGTACCCTATTTATTTTACACACACAATGTCTCCTGAGCTAAGCTGGAGGATTATTAAATCCTCATTCAAACTCTATAACTCTCTTGTATCCCATTGTGGATAGTGGTATAGGTCGAGTAAGACCTGGACAACTATGAGCTATTGTTTGTTTTCCCACATAGAACTGTGGTAGAGGTCTTTGAACCTGGACAGTATTTTCATTGTTGTTTACCCTGATCCAGGGTGTGGATCATTTTATATAAATTGTTTGAGAGGACTAAGTCTCATCTTGAGACTGAACCTCTTGGTTACATCTACTGTGCATTTTAGTTTAAGTCATAAGTATACTATTTATTTCATATTCTGCTGCTAACTACTTTGAAATATAATTTTTTTTAAAGTTAATTTGATAGTTAAATTAGCAAGTGTTTATACTTATTGAAAACCAGTAAGTTAGTTTCAAAAGTCAATCTAATCTTTAGATTAAATTAACTGAGACCTAATCCATCTTTGAGAAACTAATTGAACATTTACAATCTGTATAAATTCAATATAGTTTAACTTTGTTTTTAAATTGGGGTATTTTAAGAGAAATATTTTTAACAGAAATTTTAATTGGAACTCAATTCACCCCCCCTCTTGAGTATCCACTCCGACCAACATGATATTATCTTCTCTGACCTGCAAATGATGGTATCCTGAATGAAGGTCAGTCTTGGAGAACCACCAGGATCCCTCTAACTAGTAAAAATGATCACCAATACTAGATGAAGGATAAATTATATTCACTATAACTTGATTTATCTCCCTATATACTATACAGATCCATAGAGTACCATATACCTTTTTGGAAAAAATATGTGATCACCCCCAAATATGTTCTTATTCTGATGAAACCCATTGTCTATAGGTCCTCAAGTTGAATCCCAAGTTTTCTCAACTCGGTCGATGCCATATGATAAGGATTAATCAATATTATATATGCTCTTATAATGAGTTCTATCTCAAACTCTACTTTTCATTTAGTAGGAATACATGAGAAGTAATCTATAAATCTATCATGATAGAGATCAAAAATAGGAGGAAAAGAATATGAAACAACATCTTGTTCCAATGTGAGATCTAATCCTACTACATGATCTATGATGGATCCAATATGGCTCAAATATGGTCCCAATATACTGTATTCCACATCATACTCACCATTCATTACAAAATTCTCTCCCTCAAGTGAAACAAATGATATCAATATCCGATAATAGTATATGTGGTCATGAAATATGGTTATCCAATCCATTCTGTAGATCACATAAAAGATAGTCATCTCAAGGATCATGAAATCCCATAAATTTACATATTAAAAAACAACCACATGACACTCTAAACATATCATGAGATAATCATATTTTATTCCCAAGTGTTTCTTGAGAGAATGAAACTTAGAAGATAACTTAATCGTTAAGTTGACACTAACAAAAATATGAGAAGATATAAAATAATGGGAAAAATAGTTTTAAAAAAATTGTTAGAATGATAATTGGTGATCAATACTATACCTATAATGATAAATGGTACCTCTCCATAGTCATATTAAACATATTTCATCATATTCACTCAGTCTACGTCAGCTCCACATCCCTGACCCTAAGTTGCAAGACACATGATAATCAATATCTCCATTGGAGTTTAAACCTACTGATGAGGACCCCAACTAGATCCCTAGGTCATAGATCATTTCTATCCTATACCCCTATAAAAATATATCCTTAATTATCTAGATAAATGCAGCTAAATATTTCCCACATTTCCACACTACCAACACTTTCTCTGAGGCATATGGAGGAACCTACAATAATGTTCTGCCTTCTCAAAGTTAAATCATAATGGAACTTTTCCTAAGGGGGATAAAGAATCCATAATATACACAACCTACCTTCCACTTCCCCATTTCACATCCTTAGTCTTACTATTCCTAATACCATAAGAGACACTTATCACAGTAGAAGTAGGTATACTTACCTGAGTACTGAATGATGGAAGGAGACCAACTACTCAATCCACCTCATGGACCTTTTTCGTAGTCAATAATTTTCACATAACCTAATTGTATGTCATTAGGTAAAAAAATTATAAATTATGACATGAAATTGGGAAAAAGACCAATCTCGAGCATCCTAGCCTTCCGTGCCTTGTTTCCACCCAAGAGAAGAGAAAAAAAATTAGTTCGCTGAAATGAGAGGAGTATGAAAATGTTATCATGGATCCCTATAGAATATCTATGAATTCATGGGTATGATATAACTTCAATATATCAACCTAGGATTTTATATCTAAATTTACCATATTTTTAGATGAATATTCAATACATTTCATAAACACACACCCAAAGACCATAATATTTTAGTGTATTTGAAGACAAGAAACACAATCTTCTTTTTATATGAGTGTTCTCCAAAATCTCCCACAAATATTTTCTCACATAATAATCCTCTTCTATATACCCTACACAATATGTTATTCATAAGAAATGGTGACTTCAGATTCTATGTAAGGGTAAACATCAGATATATCAATCTATGATCATATTAAAGAATAAGATAAGTAGTAGGGTGTGTGATCATGAAAATTTCTTACAATTTTCATACCTAACCTTTCATAGATCATAAGTTGATTCATGGAATAAAACATTTTCATTACTAAAAACAAAGACCATAAAAGTGTGAAATAATCATAAATCAATCATGAACCATAATCTCATGTAATAAAAGTGTGACCCCATCATAAATATATAAAACCATTTTATATGTCAATGTTAACTACCAAAAACACCAACATAGTAAATCCAGACTCATCACTTATTTTCCATTGCGGATCAGAGCACACCTATTTCCCATTGGGGATTAGGATTCACTTGTTTCCCATTGTGGATCAAGCCTATTGATTTGTTTTCCATCCTTATCTATTGATATATAAATATTTACCCAATGCATTGGAGGGGTATATAGGTCCCAACCATCTCATAATGAAAACCATACTTATGTGTGCCATAATATTATAAATTATTAATCATATTATCCCATCATAACCTATGTAAAGAAAATGGGTTTCATAAAAAATTCATCAATTCGCTATAGAATAACCCATGAAAAATAAATGGTTTTTTTAATTTTATCAATAATAAAATAAATCATCTAGATAAATAATAAGGATGGTATCATTCAAACTTATCCCCAGTGAATCATAAGTAACATCAAAGGATGTCATAATAGATTAAAAATGATTTTGAAAGGTCACTTGTAACATTTCTTGAGCAAAATAAAATTTTATTGAAAATAAATTTTTAAATCTTAAAACTTTATAAAATATTTTGGAAATCATATTATTTGAATATAAACTTTGAAAACTTATAAAAAAAATCTGTAAAAATCATTTAAAACATTTCTTGAGAAAAATATCCTTTTCAATTTGAAAAAAAATAAAACATAAAGCATTTTGAAAATAAACATGAAAACATATAAATGAATATTCTAAGAAAATAATTCTCAATATAATGGGAAATTATTTTCATGTCATACATGTTAATATAAATATTCCTTTCAAATTTTTAGCAAAATTAAAATTAAAATTTTTTTAAAAATGAAATGAAGAACACATAATTTTTTAAACAAAAATGAAACATGGGTAAAAATGAATTTAATACATTTTTTTAATGATTTTAAAAAAAATATTTGAAGGTATTTTTATAAAACATGGTTTTAGAAGAAAAAAATTTTTTGGCTGAAAAGATAAATAAAGAATATTTTCCTTGAAAAAATTATTTTGAACTCTTGAGTACATAATGTGAGGATAATTAAGAAAAAAATATTTATTATTTATAAATAACTATAGGATAAGAAAATACATGAGTTTCATGGAATATATATCAAAATATTTCATCATTGGAAGCATAACCATGAGCAATCTCGATAAACAATGAGATTATAACATAAAAAACCATACCACTTTGGTAACATTGAATCATAATCCCCATGAAATAATATTTTTAAATGAAACTCTGAATAAAATTGATATAAATAAATTCCTAATATTACACATAAAAGGTGAATTTTTTACACCTCATAAAATAAGATAGGTTCATAACATAACATATGTCACAAAGAAAGGAAATTTAGAAAAAAATCTCTTACCACTTTGGTAACTTTTGAACCATAAACCCCATTAAATATAAATAATCAAATGGATATGTAAATAAACATAATTTTAAGGATAATAATCATTAAATACATTCATGGGAAGTATATACACCAAATAAAAGAAACATGTGGTGAATATGGCTTGTGTCTCAGAGAAAATAAAAGTGAGAAAGAAATCCATTTCCATAAGTCTTGTGTTACATCGTACATGTTCAAAAATACTATATAATAAATATTTTTTTATTATAAAACTATTATGTAACCATAATTATATATATAATACCATTTATTATTTTCTTATGACCTTTTATTACCTATTTATTAACAATTTCATGTTAAAATCATGTTTCAAGTAATAACTGCTTTATTTTTTGTGTATGTTTTGGTTTTTGATTTTTGGTACTCTTACATTGATCATTGTTCCATAATATATAGAATGGTAAACATGATAAAAATATCATATATATTCAATATACATTTTTTTAGTGTTATCTTTAAAATATAAATTTAAAAAATGTAATACACTATTCATGGAGATGATAGGACGTACATACGCATGAACAATGATTCAATTTTATCAAAAGAATTAAAATAATGAAAGGTAAATAATATATAGTCATCATTAAATAATTTTTATATAAAATCATATATTTTCATTAAAGTCATCCTTATTACCTTCATGTAAAGCGTGAATGAACCATATCGCTATGTGAGGTGGTAGTCCATCGAACACAAGAGTAATGTTACCATAATCCCACAAAATGGAAAATAAGAAATAATATGAGATAACAAAGTTAAATAAGAATTATAATATCATAAATATCATATATAAAAAAAAATATCATTATATCCAATCATGAGAGGTGGTGATGGAAAATAAATACCATCAGTTCGTGAGGTGGTAGTCTTTCGTACACACGAATAATGATTTTTCAAATCATTTGATAGATGAAGATATGGTTACAGGTAATTAAATTAACATAATAACATATAATTATATAGTATATATTGGTTTTATTATACTGTAAGTGTTAAGAAATAATTGAAGCTGGAAAAGGAAGAAATAAAAAGAAGGATCTTAGTGAAGATAATTACCTTTTCTTTGAAGCACCTCCTTTGGATATCTTATTAAGTACCCTAGTGTTTGTCTTTTGGGAAGACCAAAAGTTCTAGAACAAGGATAATGATTTTATGGATGTATTTTTTTAGGGTTCATCCAAAATATATTGATTTATAGTTTTGAATAAGCACTGGGTGTTAGTGGCCATTTATAAGTGGGGGAAGCAACCCACTTCGAAACTAAATAGAAATTTCCCAAAAGAATAAAAAATGTTAAAGTAATACACATGAAAAAATCATTCAAATTAACTCAGATTCAAAAAAATTAAGTATAAGATGTAAATATTTCCAAAAAAATAGGATTTAGACATGTTCTATTTCATTTTTAACCCTTATCTTTTTATCTTAACCCCTGGTAAACCCATTTTTACCTTAACTATAGTAATTAACATTTTACTATTTTCACTATTAATTATTATAAAAAATTAATTTTATCATATCAGATAATATAAATTATTGTGATTAAAAATATGGAACCCATTTTTTCCAATTCCATTCACATAGGTGGAAAATGTAAATTTAAAATTTAACTCGATGTTGTGTGTAATAAAAAACATCGAAAAGATTAAATTTACCCAAAAAATATATTTCAGAGAATATCATGGTGTTATATTATACCCCCATTAAAATTAATTTATCCCTCTAAATTCATCACTTTGGTACCAACAAATGATGATACATATACCACATTACATCCTTAGGTTACCATGTAGCTTCCTCAAGATGGTGATTTTGTCACAAAACCTTGACTAGGTGAGTGGTCTTGTGTTGTAGCACTTTATCTATATAATCATAATATAAACTTATTATTCTTTATAAAAAATATCATGCTTTGGTGGTATGACCTTTGAGTTTAGTACATGTGCAGGATCATGTATGCACTTCATCAGGAGAGGTACATGAAACACAACGTGAAGCTGAGAGAGATTAGGTGGAAGCTCTAAATGATAATCTATTATCCCACTATGATCAAGTATTATAGAGGGACCAATATACCTATGTATTAGTTTTCCCTTATTCATTCCATGGATAAATTCATATAAATTCCTTCTCACCAATATCAAATTATAGACCACATCAATGATTATAAGTAAAACATTTCTATCAAATTTTTTTCTATCCTTATGTGTTTTTGAATGGATCTTACCTTCTCTTCCATATCATCATCTTTATCATGTCCAAATAGATTTATTTATATAACTTCATTTTAGTATGTTGGAGTTCTACACTTCTTTCCATAATGGGCTTCATAAGGGGGTATATGGATACTCGAGTGAAAACTATTTTTGTAATAAAACTCAATTAAAGGAAGGTGATGATCCCAAAAACCTTTTAAATCCATAGAAAAAGAGTTTATAATATCCTATAGGGATTTAATTGTTCTCTCAGAATGACCAAATATCTGAGGATGATACATGGAGCTAAAACTTGACTCTGTATCAAGATATTGTAGAATACTTCACCAACCTTTCATGGTAGACTTCAGATCTTGATTAGATACAATTAAATTTGGAACTCCATACAACCTTACCACTTATCTAATTTATTTTCTAGCAATATGATACAGAAATAAATCTTCTCTAATAGCATAAAAGTGTGATGACTCCATAAGGTGATTTAGTACAACCCATAATTACTTCAACATTAAAGATAAGATAAACCCTAAATAAAAAAAATTAACTTTAATCATATGTCTAAAAAGTTTAAATTAATTCATCTTTAAATAAATTAATCACTAAAACATATATACAATCAAAGGGTTATATTTCAATAAATGTCTCTTAAAATATCCTTAATATGGATAAACTCCCTTCACGTAAAACATCAAAAGTGGTTTCAATTATTTTTAACTTATGATAATCCTTAAAGTCATAAACTCATCATGTTATCCATAACTCTTACATTAATCTTACACAGAGGCATATAAACTTATAAAAGTTAATTCATGCTTTATTCCCTATATAAGTTCTTACATTACACAAAAACATTTTCATTGGATTAATTGGTTCATCCTTATGCTGATAGAATATCAAATGTAATTTCATTATTCCAAAATCCATATGTAGGGAGATAATCACATGAATTTTCATTAAATGATGAACAATAATATTTTCATAGGGATCATGCATACAAAATCAAACATAAAATTAAAAAATAAGGATGGGAGGATAAGTGTTCCCTAATTATCATGATTCACTTCATCCAATATGATTTCATAATATTTCCCTTTATACTTTGTCTTTAGAGGTTTTTTTGTTTTATCATACACATTTTCCATTTGATTGGGGAATTTATTCACATAATTTCTAAAATACTTATACTTGAAAAATGAGAGTGTGGTTGGTGAATTTGTTGTATTCCTCTTCTCTTCTATTGCATTAACAGGTCCATGAATCAAATTTAAACATTCACTTGATTTTTGACCTGCCTTTCCATATTTAAATAACCTCCCTATTCCATTCAAATAAATTATATTGATTATTACTCCCACATTTTTGGTATGCAGATAGATGTAATTTATTTCAACCATATTAGTTTTTATGAGATTTGATATTTATTTTCTTATCAAACCTGTAATAATTTCGTGAATATCCAACTTCTATTTATACCTTCAGTGAACATCGAATAACCTCTTATTTTTTACTAAAGTATCTTATTACCAAGGACATTTGAATACTTGGATTCATCCCACTAAATAATTGATCAATTATTTATTCAAGGCCGATGATTAAACCAAAATAGTACTTTGAAAGTATTTTAAAATTAGCTTCCTAGGTATCGATAGATTCATAATCCTTTTGGTTAATCTTGAGGAATTCCTTATCAATATTTTTTTATTGAATATGAGGGAATTACTTACTGAGAAATATCCCCTTAAACTCTTCCCATTACATAGATTCAATTTCTTATTGTACCCTCATGTTATTAATAGGAGTCCACTATTTATATGATTCTCCTTCCAAAAGATAAATAGTCAAAATTATTTTTCATGTTTCGAACACTGGAGAATGGAAAATATATTTTCAGTGCTAGTGATCCATTACTTAGAAACTAATGGAACAACAAATCCACTGATGGAAGTTAAATGTTTCCTCATGAAGGATTGAACAGAATGTTTTTCACTCCTTTTCTCATTTTGAAGTTCAGCACGATTCATGGATAGAGAAAGTTTCATGCACATATAAATGATATTTCTAATTCCATCTCTCATAAAGTTTTTCTACAAAAGATTATAATCATTTCATTTTTCATAGAACTCATCATTATCATAGTTCCTTCAGGTTATATCCATTGACTCAAATAAGAAATCATATCATGATAAGTAGTTATTATTGTGGAATAACACATAATCATGAAATATAATTTATAGGATATATAAATAATGAAACATTCTTTTCAATATATGATGCCTCGAGATTAAACCATTACATTCATGTTCATTATTTAAATCTTTTATGATGGTTCATAAATATCTAATGATTTTCCAAATAATTCCCCTAGGAGTGTCAAACCAGGTGTGTAGAAATGACTATTTTTGTGATCCAGGTGATGATCAAGTCTATATAAATGTTCCCTTTTAAAATTTATTAACCCTAGGTTCCACTATGTCAGATGAACATCCACTTTTTTGCATCCATAAAGGGATATAATTTAATGTAAACCCCTTGTTGTATCCTTCACAAAAATTACAGGATATTTTCCAATACTTATAATTATCCTTTTAATTATCCTTAGAGATATACCAAGACAAATCCCTCGATATATACATTATTATTTCCCTAGGTATATCCCTAAATATTTTTAAATCATAATATCTAATGATTGACTAGGACTTTTCTCTTATACCAACTATAGAGACCCATGATTTTATACATAAATATCATATCTTTTTGGATGAATATTCTATACATTTCATAATTAGACAACTAAGGATTTTATTACTTTAGTTTATTTAGATATTATAAACACAATATTATTATTTCATGAGAGATCTTAAATATCTCTCAAAAAGTTCTCCTCATATATAACTCCTCTTATATATACCCTATATAATCTTTTCTTCATAACATGGGGAAAGATTCATAATAAAGGTTGAGCTTAGATGATCAGCAAGGGAAAACATTGGATATATCAATCTATTATAATATTAAATCATAAGATAAACATAGGGGTATGTGATCATAACACAACATACAATGTTCATACCCAACCCTTCATAGATCATAATCATGATTCATGGAATAATACTTTATCATTATAAAAAACATGGCTGATAGGAGTCAGAAATAATCACAAATCAAAAATGAACCATAAGATCATGTAATTAAAGTGTGGTATCATAATAACTATATAAAACCACTTCATATGTCTAGGTTAACTACTAATACCATCAACATAGTGGACAAGAACTCATCACTTGTTTCCCATTGTAGATCAGGAGGCACCTGTCTCCCATTGTGGATCAGGAAGCACATATTTTCCATTGTGGACCAAGCCCATCAACTTGTTTCCCATAATTATATAATTAGATATAATTCTTTACCAAATTAATTATAGGGAGATATATCCCCCACACATCTCATAATTAAAACCATACTTATATCTTCCATGATATCAAAAAGCATTCATCATATCATCACATCATAACTTGTGTAAATAAAACAGATTTCACAAAAATTCATCAATTCACCATAGAATAATCCATGAAAATTAGATGTGTTTTATAAACACTTAATAAACATAAACATTAAGTATCTAGAGAAATAATTTGGATGGTATCATTCAATATTATCCCCATAGAAACAAAAGTAACGTTGAAGGATGTCATCATAGATGGAAAATGATTTCGAAATATCACTTGGAACATTTCGTAAGGAAAATAACCTTTCATATTAAATAAATTTTTATACTTAAAACATTATAAAATATTTTTCAAATCCTTTTATTTGAAAATAAACATTGAAAACTTATAAAATAATATTTAAAACCCATTTAAATAATTTCTTGATGAAAATATCCTTTCCTCTGAAATTTTTTTAAAACATAAAAAAAATTAAAATAATTTTATTTGAAAATAACCTTTAAAAATTATAAATGAATCTTAAAATAAAATAATGGTCTTGGAAGTGGTAAATTTTTTTCACAATAGACATGTTAAAATAAATATTTCTTTCATGTTTTTAGTAAAATCCAAACGAGAATTGTTTAGAAAATGTCATGAATATTTCTTTCAAAACAATTTTTAAAAATTTAAACATGGATAAAAATTCCTTTAAAAAATAATTTTAATAATTTTAAAAAAAATTAAATTTTTATTTATAAAACATGGTTTTAAAAGGAAAAGGTTTTTCGGTTAAAGATAAAACCAAAGATGATTTTTCATAATTTTTTTAACTGTTGAGTAAATAAAGGGAATAAAATAAAGGGAAAACATGTATTCTCAAGAAATAACCATAGGATAATAAAATTAATGAGTTTCATGGGAGATATATCAAAATAATTCATCATTGGAAGCATAATCTTGAGTAATCCTGATAAACTATGCGATTTTAACATAAAACACTTACCACTTTGGTAGATTTTAATTGTATTCTCTGTGAAATAATAATATTAAATAAAAAAATATAATATCATTAGAATAAATAAATTCATGATATTAAATGGAAAAAAGGGTTTTACATACACATCATAAAATAATATAGGTGAATAACACAACATATGTATCAAAGAAGGAAAATTAAGACAAAAATATCTTACCGATTTGGAAACTTTTGAACCATAAACCACATGAAAGATAAATAATCAAATGGATATTAATATAACCATTATTTTAATAATAATAATAACAAAATATATTCATGTGAAATATATACACTACATAAATGAAACATGTGGTGAATATGGCTTGTGTCACACCGAAAATATAAGTGATATGGAAATCTCTTTCCTTAAGTCTTGACATAGTACACATTGAAATCTAATATGTAATAAATATAAGTTTATTATAAATCAATTATATAACCATTATTATATATATCATACCATATATGATTTTTCTATAGCCTTTTATTACCCATTTAATAATTATTCCATGTTAACGTTACGTTTCATGCAATAACTTCTTTGTTTTTTGTGTATGCTTTGATTTTTTATTTTCTATACTATTACATTGATCATGATTAAATAATATTTATAATGTTATAAATGATATAAATATAATATATATTTATTATATATTCTTTTATATTAATCCGTAAAATCTACATATATAAATTGAAATACACCATTCACGGACACGGCAGGTCGTACGTACGCATGAACACTGTTTCCATTTTCTGGATGGATCAAAAGAAATAAAGTTAAATAATATATTATTATTAAAAAATATTTTTTATTTCATATTTATCACATAGTTTCATTAAAATAATCCTCATTACCTTCCATATAAAGAATGAATAAATCACTTAATTTTGCAAGGCGGTAGTTCTCCTTACACACGAGAAATGTTAACATATTCTCATAGAATGGAAGGTAAGAAGGAATATTTGATATCATGATTTCATAATCATTATAATATCATAAATATAACATATAAAATATAATTCCATCATTCTATCCAGCTGTGAGTGGTGTTAATGGAAAATAAATAACATCGGTTCGCGAGACAGTAGTACGCCAAACACATGGATAATGACTTCGTAACCCATTTGATGGATGTGGAGATGGATGTAGGTTAATAAATTAAAATAATAAAATTTCAGTATATATTATTTACTGTTTTTGTTATATTGTTATTTTTAAGACATAATTTATGGTGTAAAAATAAGAAATAAAAATAAGGATCTTAGTGAAGATAATTACCATCGCTTATAAGAAACTCCTTTGAATATTTTATTAAGGACCATAGTGTTGGTATTTTGGGAGGACCATAAGCTATAAAACATGGATAAGTATGTTGGTGAGGTATTTTGGTAGTTATTTTCTAAAATAAATTTCTTGATAGGTTTCAATAAGTGAAGGGTTGTTGTGGCCTTTTATAAGTGGGGAAAGGAACCCACTTGAAAACTACTTGAAATTTCCCAAAAGAATCCAAAATGATAAAGTAATTCACATGAAAAAATATTCTAAATGACCCCATATTTCAAATTTGGAAGTATAATATTTAAATATGTTCATAAAATTTGATATATAGGTTTTGGATCATTTTTAACCCTTATCTTTTTATTTTAACCCTCGGTAAACTCATGTTTACCTTTACCATGATAATTAACTTTATATTGTTTTCACTATAAATTATGGTCAAAAATTAATTTTTACTCATTATATAAAATAAATTAATTTTATTCTAAATATGGAATCAATTTTTCAAAATTCAATTAGCAGATATGGAAAAATTAATGTTTAAATTAATCCTATAGACACGATGAGAAAGCGGGTTTTCAAAGAGAAAATGTTCAAATGTTTACAAAGTTATTTAATAAAAAATAAAAATTAAATTGACTAAAATAAACTAAATTGGATTAATATATATATATATAATTTAACTAATTTTACTTTTATAACAATCTTAAAACAATTTTACTATTTTTAAAAGCTTTAAAAGAATTGAAAATTCTTAAGAAACACAAATATTTTTTACTATTCATAAAAAAATCTATCCTTCTTGGAAATTCTAAAAAAATCACCAAAAGATAATATTGAAATTATTATTTAAAAAATGAATTTAAATTTTTTGAATTATTTTTTCTAAAATTTTTAAAAATTAATTTTAAAAATAATTGTGCAAAATGCATTAAAATAGTTTTTTAGAAAAATATAGTTTTTAAGTATAAAATTGGATTTATTCTTATATCATGCCTAAAAAATACATAAGATGAATGTTGAAACATTTTATTGATTATATAATATATCAATTCAATTAAAATTATTCACAAAAAGTGATTTATTTGGTTAATTGATGTAATACATGTTTGTGGTCAAAAAAATAGTTTTTAGTAAATGTTACTCTTTATTTATAAATGGTTTTTATTTTCATTTATAATTAACTAGTAACAAAAGAATTCATTTTATATACGTATGTAAACCATATATTTTTGTAATTTATTTAATCCTAATCACTCTCTCCATTCTAATAGCTAGGTGGTAACTATCATATTAAATAATAATATTTTCATAGTATGTCATGTATCATTTAAACTCAGTATTGTGTGTAACACAATATTAACTCAATGTTGCATGTAATGAAAGCTAAAATTAGTGTTGTGTATAATTAAAATTTTCAAAAAGAAAAAAACTTATTCAAAAAAAATATTTCAAAAAATATTGGGGTGATATATTCAGTGTGTTAGGAAAGAATTCCTTAAAGAAAAAGATTTTGAAGGGATCCCAAGAAAGGCCCTCGCATTTTTCTACTTATTCCATAACACCCCAATATCTATAGGTGGGTCTTTAAGTAAAAACCACTTCTATAATAACCCATTGATCCTCCAGTGTCTCATCCAAGTTAAATATTCCCTCAATGATATCAATCCAGTCCTTGGTATCCTTTGTTCCTCTAGTGCACTAGAAGGCTAGCAGATGCTGGAGATGGAAGTCACGAGCATAATAAACCATGGTCATGTGTAATCCTGCACTATGGATAGTTATAATATGAAATAATTCAGTCTGGAGTGGGTCCAATGCCTAAACTAATGATTCATATTCATGATCATGCTCAGATGAATCCTTCTATATATCTTTTGGTGGAACTAGAACATCCTCCCTAGAATAAGCATTCATGTGTCTATGAGGTGGGGTTTTTTTGAAATACCAAATGAATGTTTAGAGAACCTACAATTTTCTGATGAGAAAAAATTAAGTAGTTATAAGGTAAATGTAAGGTATTTATATTAGAAGATCTATCTTAGGAGATACCCACTCACTAGGTATACCCTCTTAGTTTCACCCATGGCTCAAAACCAAATCTCTATATGTACAAGTTAGTCACAATAACATATATATAAAAAACATTACATCATTACCATGTTCAACTAATTAATTTCAAACAAATATATCACAATAGGAATAAACATATATATATATATATATATATATCACTCAACAAAGAATACATTTCTATCATGAATGGATAGCACAATTCAAGGCATTAAATTAAATAACTATTATGCAGCACACAATAGGAATATATATATATATATATATATATATATATATATATGACATGTGATCCTACATGCCTATCATGATGCATGAACACACCCAAATTCCATAAAACAAAAACAACAGTCTCATCACTGGTAATTCAGAGTCTGTTACACATGAGATGGCCTGGCACATGGAAACTCACCTACCCATGTTCAACATAACCTATTTATTTTATAAAATTTCCTAGAATAACCAATATTAAAATAGTTGAAACTCACTATTATACCATTTTATAATTCCCCAACCTAAATTTTTCCAAACAACACATGAATGGAGATGTTACAAGACCTCATACATACCTATTCATATGCAAGAGGCTTTTGACTAGTGGTGAGGGTCCAAGGAAACAATGAGCAGACTATACCATTGTTAGTCATAACCATAAAACTTATACAAAAATAAACTTTAAGAACCCATAGCTTCAAGAATAAGATAATTAATAATAATGTAATAACAAATTTTATCCATTTCATACATATAAATAAACATAGATCTCAATGTGGAAATTCAAAATAGAGTGTAATAAGTGTAAGTAAAAAATAAGAAACATATTGGAATCCTTTGGAGTCTTGTATGATACCACTACCAACTTCATACTCCTTAAATGAGTTGCCTCTATTACATTCACCTTTCCCTTACCTGGACCCCTGAACATAAAGTTTTCAAATGAATCAATATGTCCATGTAGTTTGTGATTAATGAAACCAAATAGGACACCACCAATTCATCCTTAATAAGTTTTCAAAAGTATAGTAGGTGTATTCAATAATAATAATAAATTTGAAGGGAAACATAAACAATCACATTTTCAACATAAGTATGATAACCAAGACACCATGATCCTTGACCATACTTTCCTCTACTCTATGATAAAAGGATAGTCAAAAGTGATATCAGGAGAAATTTTGATCTATCCATAAGGCTGGTGAACATATCTCTCGATAATCATAAGGAATATGGTAGGATCAGGCCATATGGCCATCAAATCTCAGGTCCACCATGAGTTAGGACTCAAGACCATCAAACCCTAACTTGGTCATATATTAGGCCACAAGAATATTGTATCATGTTTATTCCTTAGGTTGGGCCCCAAGGTTTTTGTACCCTTGATGATTTTTCCATGGGTCACATCTAAAGGTTATCATTCCCCTACCTGATGTTTAGGTCTATCATCATCATCATCACATGTCATGTGCACACCCACTATAAAGGATAACCATATCATGATGGTCAACCTATTCCAAGTACCAAGGAAATTCCTCCAAAGGTAAGGTATTTATATATAAGGGGTATAAAATATAATTGTAGAATATAGAATGTCATCATGGGAATTAGTATAAAAATACAATTAAATGTGATCAAAATTAAACATGGGTTCTCATGATACATAATCACACTCATGGAATACAATGTCATATATGGAATACATGGGATACACACACACATGTGATCACTATCAATAATGTTCAAGCATTAAATTCCAACAAAAGTATCTCACCAAGGAAACAAGAGTGTAAAAGTGTCCCAAATGGTAAGGAAATTATTAACTTTATCTTGTTGATAAAAAACCAAGAAACCATCTAGAGACGATACCTGAGTTCCTAATATATCGATCCCACACACCCCAAACCACTAGAATGGATCACAACTCAGAAAAATAAAGGTTTTAGAATGATATCCATGGAGGTTACAAGCTAATTGAAATGGGTTCACATAATCATATCTCTCGGGATCCATTAAAAATGATAGAATTGAGATGGCTCAGAAGAGTTATTTCTGTCACTCGAGATCTACCACCATCATAAAAAAGATCCAATAATTCATTATTAGATGAAATCAGAATCCATAGACATGGAATGAATATTTCGAATATATGATTAGTGTTAAGGTAAGAAGGGTGGATCTAAGAAAAACTCAAAGAACGAAGGTTCATGGATCACATACCTTAATTCCATATCATCAATGCACTTATATCCATTGTAATAGTGGTTTGATAGAGAATAATTCATTAGAAATAGTCTTTAGAGTTTTTATATTTTAGAGGGTAACATGTCGAAGGAATAACTAGTAAAAATGGGTGTTTAATATCTCTAAAATAGGATTTTTTTTATCATTAAAACATGCATATATGGTTTGGTCACATGGTTTTCCAAACCATTTACCTATAATGTGAGGATTTCTTTATCTTATAGGAAATCGCATGGTTTGGTTATGTGGTTTAGTAAACCATGCACCAACTATGATTTTGGACACCGGATAATATTGAATTGTTTTTTAGTTTAGGTCACAAAGTTTGATAAACTGTGCGCCTTAACAGTGCACCACTCCAAGAGCTACTACCTCTTCCCACACGTGTTCCTATAGAATTAGCACAATTTGGGAAAACTATGCTCCGACCCTGTGCCCACAAAAGGGCCTCTATAACTCTTCTAAACCAACCAAAACCCCCCCATAACTCAGCCTAAACAAAAAAGTGTTCAAAAATCATATAAATGATGGAATTTACTCATAAAACACTTGAAAAATACTTGGATATTGTAGAATAAATTGTATGTCCTATCAAATGGTGTTTTTTTCATGGGTTCTGGGATGATGAATGTTTTATGATCTTTTGGAACACATACATAGTATTTATATTATGTGATGGGTGAGACCTAAATCTCCTTCCAATTCATTGGTTAAATATTGATATATAAATAGAAAAACAAGAATATAATTGGGATTCAACCCTTTTTAGTAAGGGACTTTGTCCACTATGATAGTCTTGGGAGTGAACCATCACTACTCTGATGGTTTGGGAAGTGAACCCACTCCCATATAATAGCCATGAAAATGATCCTTGACTACTATGGAAATGATTTTCTATGATTATTTCCATTACACAATTCTATGTATTATGACAATTTTATGCTCTTATGGATTATGTTCTTTGATTTCCTTATAATTCATGTGTTATGAACTACCAAAATTTATTCCATGAATAAAGAGTTTGATCTTTGATATGAATGTTATGGATTTATTATGTTATGATCATGTTCTTATAACCTTATTCTCATGTTATATTTATGTATTTTTCATGTTTAACATTACTAAGCATATGAGTTCACCCTTTCTTATGTTTCTTTTCCCCATGTTATAATGATAGGTTTTACGTGTGATATGTCTAGGAAGGGTGCTAGTTAAGATTAACTAAGTGGGTGATGGTGTATAAATCTTATGAAATAGTTATTTATGTTTCCATGTTTACAAAGTAACTATATCTTTATGATCCTTTGGAATGTATTTGTGGAATGTAATGAATATTCATAAAAAATATGTAATAAATATGTATAAAAGCCTAAGTTGTTTTAGTTGGTATTAGAGGATAGGTTTAGTTAACCTTTATAAAATAGGATGATAAAACATTAGTGAGATCTATAGAGAAATTTCAATGGATATTTCTTGGTATATGTCTAAGGATAATTTAAAGGATGAGTCAATGTATATGAATATGTCCTAGAATTCTGGTAAATGATAGATTGAGTGGTTTCAAATCAATTGCATACCTCTTTAGAAACTACAAGTGGATGTGGCTCTAGAGTAGAGGTACCTAGGGGTAATAACTCTAAAAAGGGGACATTTATCTGGACTCGGTCATTACCTGGTCCATGAAAATCAAAATTTTGCAAACTGGGTTTGACACTCCTAGGGGAAATTCTTTGGAAATTAAAAAAATATTTACGAACAATCATGAAGGATTTAAATAGATAATGACTATTAATGAACTAGGTTAAGCCTAAGGTGTCATAAATTGAAATCTTTTTGTCACCCAATAAATGATTTTTCATGATTATGTGGTTTTCCACTATGAATAATGTTTATCCCACTATGTTTTTTGGTTTTTGTCAATTGTTGGAACTAGAAGGAATTGGGTTAATGTTGAATGTGATAGATTATGTGTTGATGATAAATAAGTATTTTGATGACTAGAGTAAAGGATATTGTGATTATACATAATAATTTATCATGATATATGATTAAAAACATGCACCTTATAACATCATGTGACTAGGAACTCTATCATTTGGCTGAAATAGATTGGGTTTAAGACCTCAAGCATACCTCCTCGTATTCCAGAGGCTACCGACTAGTAGCAATGGTGTGAAAAATATATTTGGGGAGAATACACCCCATAATATTGAGTTAAAATATAGTGGAATAATAAAATAATAACAATAATATCAGAGTAATTAAGAATAGTGGAAACCATATATCATACAATTGGGAAGTAAAGGAGAAACCAAAATAACCAATAATAATGAATCATGTAATGAAAATCCGAGATGCATCTAAATGTGGAAATAAAAAAATATAAATAAATGAACTATTTGAAACAATATAATACCAAAATACCCCAATCTTGAACCCCATATCAGTCTCATCTCCAAACTCCAACCCATCAAGCAATGCAACAAAATCAGCAACAATGTCCCTTTCTCTTGTCCAAACCTACTTCCATGTAATCTTCTCTAGTACCAAATGGTGGACCGAATAGGGTATGAGTAAAACTCTGCAGGTCGACACCACCATGTCTAAACAAAACCAGTATGATAATAAGTTCATGAAATAAGTGATAAAAAGGTTTATTAGTTAATCAATTAATACAATATAATAATCCACCATCTTTGGTACCATGCCATAATATCTCTAGGCATGTATCATAACCATGCCAACCAAAAACCACATATCCATAGAAAAAAATTCACACAGAACTGGGTAGATCCCTCTGTATAAGAATTTAATACTCTAGTCATAACTCTATATATAATAATTTTAGTATGTTTCACTGGGAAAAACCCACTATATAAGCATTTTATCATATATCACTGGGCCAATCCTGCTATATAATCATTTCATCATGGGGATTTTTAGATCCCACTCAATATAATCATTTTATCATGGTATTGGGAATAGATCACTTAATATAAGTAGTACAACATGAATCACAACACACATCATTACAACATGGATATCACAATATCACATCTTAAGCATCAATGGTTAATTATGAAAATTATAATTTGTATTTCAATTACACATTAATTTGTAACCAATGCTCTTCTATATCAAGAAATCACTTATAATATCATGTCATTCTAAACACACTTTAATCCATTATCCAGTTCATTATCATTTAAGGGTTCACTCACCTAAAGCGGTATCCATAAGCCAAGTCGCAAAAAAAGTTGAACCCAAATGAATCCAACCAATATTTGAATCCATGATTTGCCATAACTCAATGAATAAATTAGTTAGTGTGCATGTTACATCATTGAAATCACAATATTGGATATATTTCACAATTAAACAGACCATAGGGTTAGGTTTAGAACCCCTACCTTTATATGGAAATCAAACAACACTTTCAATAGGAATCCCCAACTAAAAGGAAGGAAAATAATGTTGGAAGAACAATCCTAGATAATACAAATTCATGATCAAAACCATCAACATACGGTGTTCAAGAGGGACAGGTCTCACCAAATCAAAAATAAGGAAAATCATATGCACTACAACTTAAAAACAATTGGGTCCATGGAATACACTTTGTGTAACCTTTCCACATAGTGTATTTTTTAATTTAAGAGATACAGTGAAAACCCATTGCATCGGCTTAATATTTATCTTGATCATCATTTACACATAATGAATTAGGTTCATGATGTGTAACTGCTTCATGTCATGAAAAAGTTCACAACATGTGTTTAGAGGAAATTGCACATCATGAAATATCTACACGGTGTGTAATTATCCAACTAATATTTTTCAGACCAGATTCTATATAAGGACCCAAACCACCTCAAAATCCTTTAAAAATATGGAAAACTAGTGTAAACCCCTTAAACATGTTTATATCCATACTCCATTAATTCAAAATAAAATATATCCCTAAACTTTAGGTTATTTTACCCAATAATGGCATGCTATCTCTAAACAAGAATCATCCACCATGGATTAAATATAAAGGATAATCAATTGAAATATGTTAAATGAAAAACTCAAATAGGGATGCACCCAAAAAAAAGAAAGGATCTCAAGAACCCCCCCCCCCCCCACCACCACCACCACCACCACCATATAAAATCTCATCCCTGAGTTTCTCTAACCATCAGAGGGGGGTATCAACGAACCAGTTTGGAAACTGTGCTCACATATTGGGATTTATCTCCTAGGTATACTCTTGAACACACCCATGCTACCACTAAACTTGAACCGGAGGTATAGTCATACTCTAAAGATGCTCTCTCTATGGTAAACAATTCGTATAAGATTATCTTCAAAGAAAGAATTAGAAAAAATCTCAATGTCCTTGAAATATACCACATTAAAAAGGGTTAGAATAATATCTATGAAGCTAATACAAATGAAAATTATCAAGAATGAAACTTTAGCACTATTTAAGGGATAATCAGTATGCCACTAGACTAACCCTATCCACTGTCTCAAATGGTCTGACAAACCTAGGTGCTAACTTTCCCTATTTCCTGATATGAAATTTCTCCAACCTAGGAGACACCCGAAGGAAAAAATTATGACCATTATCAAAGTCTAGAGGCTATCTATGATGTTCAGTGTATGATGTATACCTTCTCTATGTGGTCACCAACCAGATCCTAATCATTATAACCTTCTCATATTTCTCTTGTACGAGATTAGTTCCAACAAGAAAAAACTCAGCTACCTCAAAAAAAAAGAGAATAATGAAATGAAATTCCATAAAAATCCTCAAAATGTTCCATATAGATTGATTCCTAGAACATGTTATTATATGCGAGCACCATGAGTTCCAAATGATACTTACATGAACCAACAAAATCCAAAACATAGGCTTATAGAATATAGTTCAGAACTGTAACAATATACTAATATTGATCACTAGTATGAGGATGATAGGTTATTTTTAAAAGAACCTATGATCTCATAGCCTTATGAAGACCCTTCTAGAACTACAATGTGAAATGAGGGTCTCTGTCTAAAACAATACACCTTGAAAAACCATGTACTTGAACTATCTCTCACATGGAGAGACTACCCAGATCATTAATTATGAAGGTCTCCCTCGTAGGAAAGAAGTGGTATACCTTCATTAGTTGATCCATGAACTCCCTTATTGTGTCATTATTATGGGTTTTCCTAGGTAATCCTATCACAAAATCCATAGTGACATTATCCCATTTCCACTCAAGAATGGGAAGAGGCTGAAATAGCCCAGCTGGCCTCTGATGCTCGTCTTTCACCAGCTAACATGTGAAACATTTCACCACAAAACCTTCTACCTTCTTCTTCATTTCTATCCACCATTACTATCTATGAAGATCATGATACATCATTTTTAGGCCATGATTTACCTCCCATATAGTTTGAGAAGAAGGTTATTATGTTTGATTTTTGTAGAATGGTATCATATATATATTTTATAACTGGGATATTTTGAATATGTTTTAAATGATTTGTTTTTGTATCTTATATCCAAATACACTTAACCTATAAGTTATAATGTAAGATTTAATGTGATATAAAATGAATATTCATCTAAAATGAGGTAATATTCATGTATTTTATAGATGGGTCATCTCAATCCTACCCACTCTACTCATGGATCAATCAATCGAAACATAGATCATTTTATATACCATTTCCCCTTAACCATAACCAAGAATAAATAATATAATCCATTATAGAAATATCAATACATAATCTATCATAAGATTGTCCAACAAAAAAATAAATTTCATATAATGGAGTCTATTATATACTGGAGTGGTAAATAAGGTAATTACGGTCTAGTATCAATTAGATAATGTGTATTTTAATGGATTTGGGATGCTGGAGATATTATTGGAGGCTCATATTCATAATAATAGGAGTTTTCCTAGGGTCTAGGTTGAAATTTTTTGTTGGAAGAAGACCAATCTATAACACATGGTATTACAGTATGGGGAGGGATTTGTGATATTAAATGTTTTATTCTAGAAAATTATCACATCGCAACCCATGAATTTCTCTATGATGGGTGATTCTGTGGGAAGCTTCCACACCATAATTATAAGAGATTGTGCTGTGAAACCCTAGTTATTGAGGGTGTTGTATTATGATGGTAGGGTCATACCACTAGGTGATCCTATACATAGGGAATTAGGTTATCTGATTTGGACCTATAAAGGTTCATTTCACCCTCATGGGTTGGACCGTGCATAAAAACATGGGTTATAATTTTGAAGTCTCTTCGTAAAGGGGAAATTGTTCATTGGTAAGAGGTTTTTATTCCACCAAATGACCCAGGGCAAGAGCATTGGACTATTACCAGTGTGGTCACACCAAAATAGACCTTCTATCTATTTTTTTAGTTTACTTAAATGGTTAAAATAATGTTAAAATGAAGTTTTCCCTCACTATTACCCAGTAAGTACAATTGTTCTCTCCTATTCCCTCCCATTTTCTCCTCATCTAAGGGTGATATATTTCTCTTTCTTAGCTGGTTCATCACATTTTTTCCCTTAAGAGTTACCACAGTTAAATATGGGGTATATATTGATTATATTATTTAGTTCTCCAATTTTTTCTTCATTTATTTCTTGATATGACGAATTTCAGGGCTTATTATAGGTGTTTTCATTTATTTCATTTGGAGTTGAATCAACTAATGAAACTCGACATATAGTTTTTTTCATGTTTTAGGAATCTAGACCCTGATTTTTTTCACCTTTATATGTTTATTTGTGTGATGTGTTGTGGAAGGAGTAGTACTCTAGGTAGGATAATACTATAATGAAACTGATATCATTTTTCATGGATCTTGAGGGGTCCCATGGTTCTATGTATAATTAGTTTGGTATTTGGACCTTAATTTGGATACTTGGGGGTCATTGATGTTATTCATATTTTCATAACTTTTTATATACTTCTTTTACTGATTTTATATGAAATGTTCATAATTTGTGTGAAATATTAATGTTTGAATATCAAATGTAATTTTTGAGCATTATTTGAATTAATCCAATCGACGTTAGTTTACTGTTTTAAATATAATTCTCATATTACTTATCCAAATTATATTATTCTTGTTTTTTAGGGTTCACTAATCAAATTAAAACATTTCATTAGAATGAACCTTTGGCCAAATCGTCCATTTGGAGGGCCATATGGTCCACACAAGAAGACCCAAAGAAACTGTGAAGAAATTGGACCAGCCATGATGATTGAGTTACTGGTCTAAATCCCGAAGCCCAAATTTTGTTAAACTCTACCATATGTTCTTGATTATACAAAATAATAAGAGATAAAAATTTGAGGGTCAAACTACACGAACAACGGTCCCAACTTATGCTTTGATGTCTATCCCTCCATTCTGACCAAAAATTAAAATCCAGACACTATTAATAACATATCTCATGATATATTCATCAAATAAAGATGATATTTTTCAGTGTGAAAGAGGAGATATAGTTGGATGACTTTATTGAATAAATAATTCATATTTTAAGGCATCTTTATATTAAAAATCCATTCACATTTTGGCCATCAAAAAAGCATGGATAGAAATGGACAGTTTATCATTGTTTATGAAAACCGCCATAACTTTGGTTCGATAAGTTCAAATGACTCCAAATTTTTAGATTAGTCATCCAACATTATTATCTAAAACATTGAAAAAGATTATATCTCAATATTTGGCTATCTGGATGTCCAAATCTTCGATCCAAGGGGAGGGGTAGTTTTAGAATGCAAACAGTCCACCGCCTTGGGCTATAAATACATCCCCTCCTCTCCTTTCAAAAGGGTTGGCAATTCAGAATAGAGTAGGATCAATTGGCACGACCAAGGCTCTGAAAAAGGCCTGGGAGGAAATTCCAAACTCAATTTTTCACTTTAGAGACCCTTCCTCTTCTCTTTTATTTCATGTTCTTTCCATTCATTTTCAATTGTAATTTCGTAAGTGTTTGTATTTGTAATTCTATTTTAATGCATGTTTATTTCTTCATAATATCTTATTATCATCTACCTTATGTAGTTTAATATTAATTTTCTTTAAATATTCTAAATCAATTTGAAAATAATTCTCTTCATTCGCTTTCTCATTCAATCAAAAGTGTGTTTTTGTTATTTCTTTTCGTTGCTCGTGTGTGTGTTCGGCGCACCACTCTTTTCTTATCCCTTTATTTTTCTTATCTTATTAATTTATCATAATAATAATTATAACCAGATTACTGATCATTTCAATGACTGAGTAAATATCTCATTGGGGTGAGTTATAATTTAGGTATGTTAATTTATTGAGAGCTTTTTCTCGATGAATATTCATTAAATTAACATTGTGTATGTTGGAATTAACATGTCATGGATTGATGACTTTTTTTGTTTAACATATGGATTCCATGGATTATTGGAACCATAAATACACTACCACAATCAAGTAATAATTAAGATTATAATAATAGTTAATTTAAGGCTTGGATTAAAGCCTTAACACTTAGGAATTCCAATCAACATCAACTTGTGACATGGGTGTTAATTTAATGAAATATAAAGAAAATCTAAAGGATATCACAAGTTTAACTATATAATGATAAACTCATCCCAATATTTATCAAATTGTTAAATAAATCTTAATCAATCAATCATTTCAATTAATCTCTGCAAACAAACCTCCCCAATCAAAATACAATCAACTAAAAACATTCGACTATTAAAAAGTATCATCACTGAGGATTGGACCCGAGTGCTCCTATACACATTAGCAGAGTAACGGAACATTGAGCGGTCGATAGGCGACAATCGTTCATGCTTTAAAATGGAACTGTTTTCGGGTATGGTGTAATTAAATATTCATTAATTTCTAGTTATTGTAAAAAAACAAAATTTAAAAAAAATTGAAAAAAAAACACAAAGAAAAACATGCTTTCTCATAAAAATCATAAACGAAAAAAAAAGGAAAAATCATCTTCCTATTTCTTACAAAATCTCTCTGAATGCCCCATAGCCTTCCAAACAATCCCTTGGATTTGTTTTACCCTGAAATTTAGCAAAAACTTCTCTAATTTAAGAGGAACATAAGAGATAATCAACTCATTCAAGAACCAGTCCTCATCCAACCAGTTGACTTAGAAATGGCCAATCCTAGGGAACAAACACTTAAAGAACTTTCTACCCCTGATATGAATTACCAACCTATTGGTATTCAATATCCAAAAATAGAGGCTGACTTTGAACTCAAATTGGGTTTGATTCATCTTCTCCCTCATTTACACGGGCTAGCCAGTGAGGATCCACATCTCCACCTTAAAGAGTTCTAAGTGGTGTGCTCTACCATAAAGCCTCAAGGGGTTTCTGAGGAATAAATCAAACTCTGAGCATTCCATTTTTCCCTAGAGGACACTGCTAAGTCATGGCTCTACTACCTTCCTTATGGTTCCATAAGCACATGGAATGACATGAAGTGACTCTTCTTAGAGAAATTATTTCCTGCTTCTCATACTGATTCTATTTAAAAGGAGATAAGTGGTATTTTTCAATTCCCAAATGAATCACTGCATGAGTAATAGGAGTGGTTCAAAAAGCTTATGGAAACTTGTCTACATCACCAAATCCCTGAACAACTCTTGATCCAATACTTCTATAAGGGGTTATTGGCTATGGAGAGAACCCTCATTGATGTCGCAAGTGGCGGTGCTCTTGTTGACAAAACTCCTGTAGCTACAAGAGATCTCATAAGTAATATGGATGAAAATACATGACAATTCCATAATATAGCACATGATCAAGTCAAACAATCCTAAGAGAATCAATCTGTAGATCCCAACAAGATGACCGAGTGGATGAGTGAACTTATAGGTCTTGTGCATCAACTAGTTGTGGCTCCCAAGTCCTCAACCTCATCTTTTCCATAATCTCTATTCCCTGAACCTATCAAGAACTATGGAATCTGTAACTCACTAGCTCTTAAAAAAAACACTTTTCCACAACTTCAAGATGAACAATCTGATTCATCTGTACCAATGGAGTGCAATGCAGCCTATGATCAGTAGAACACCAACCCTCAACTATCAGGTCATTTCATTAGAACCTCTAACCAAACTCACTTTGATCCCATCTCTTCTTCTTATAACCAAGTATTAAGGTATGGAAACCCCATCCCTTAATTCCATCCTCAAAACTCAAACCAGTTCTAATATGTTCAAGGTGTTGGTAACTTCCAACAACCTTATCCATTTGTTCCTCAACAACAAAAGAGAAATCCTCCTCCTGCTCCTCCAGGCTTCCACTATCTTAGTGATCCTTCTCAATTCCCAAACCAATACAATCACTTTCCCAATAACCAAAATCAAGGTAATACCAATCTGGGATAAGACTATTCTTCCAAGAAACCGTGGGAAAGTGCAATTGATGATCTTGCCTCTTTCACTCGTTCCAACCTTAAAAACATTGAAAAACAAATCGGTCAACTTGCATCCCACCTGATCCAGCAAAAACAATCAAATTCTTCCCAACTCCCAACTCAACCATTACCCAACCCCAATGGTAATTTAAGTGCAATTTCACTTAGATCAAGGAAGAAAATTGATATGCCTCATGATAAGTCCTCCAACCCCCCTTTGAATGTTGACCTAGAAAATGAAAATAAAAAGAAACTTGAAAAGGAATCTAAATTAATTCCCCCACCTCCTTCTATTCCACTTAGGAACCCAATTCCTTTTCCTCAAGACATTTCTAAGCCAAATAAGTCCATTGAACCTGATCCAGAAATGCTCGACATGTTTATACATGTTGAAGTTAACATTCCACTCTTAGATTCCATAAAAAAATCCCTAAGTATGCCAAGTTTCTTAAGGAATTGTGCACCCAAAAGAGGCAACTTAGGACCTTTGAAAATGTTTCCACCTAGTAGTCTATTCCCATAAAATGTAAAGATCAAGGGACCTTTATGGTTCCATGCCAAATTGGAAGTTTCAACTTCGATGATGAACTCATAGACCTAGGAGCCTCAATTAATGTCATGCCCAAATCCATCTTCTCCAACCTTGGTCAAGGTCCCTTACATCCAATGAGTGTTGTCATCCAGTTAGCCAATCGAAGCAGACCCAGTCCTAAGGGAATAATTGAGGATGTCCTTGTCTAAGTCAATGATCTTATCTTCCCCATTTATTTCTATGTCCTTGATATGGAAGGTGAGAATAACTCTTCTCAATCTCCCATAATTCTAAGAAGAACATTCCTAATGACAGTGAGAACCAGGATTGATGTCCATTCAGGCATATTATCCATGGAATTTGGTGACCAACTGGTCAAGTTCAACATTTTCCAATCCATGCGATACCTATTTAAGGATCACTCTGCATTCTCAATCCAAGATTTTGAGGACACTTCGGAGAATCAATTGAACCCCATTCCATCATGTTCATCATGTTCTAATGATAAAGGATCTTGTGAAATCTGCACCATGATTAACCAAGCCATAAATAGTGAAGTTGATATGGAATTATCATTCATAGATTCCATCAATCTAAAATATCTAGAAAACTCTCTAGAATCCCATATCAACTCTGATCTATACTACTCCACCTTGAACAATATTAAGGAAAATGAATCTGAAGCAACTGAAGTCCCTTCCTCTATTCCTGAGTTGTCTAACCCACAAATGAAAGATGAGACTGATCTAAAACCTCTTCCTGAACACCTGAAATATGCATTCCTTTTCCATGATCACTATTATCTTTTCATTATCTCCACTTCAATTACCGAAACTGAGGATTCCAAACTTGTTCAGGTGTTAGAAGAAAACAAAAAGTCCTTAGGTAGGACACTAGATGACATACCAGGAATCAACCCTGCTCTTTGCATGCATCACATCCATCTTGAGGAATAATCCAAACCAATTAGATATCCACAAATAAGACTCAATCCACTCATACTTTAGGTAGTTAGAGAAGAGATCACCAAGCTTCTTCAAGCTAGTATTATCTACCCAATTTTCGATAGTGAATGGGTTATTCCATTTCAAGTTGTGCCTAAGAAAGGTGGGATAACTGTTGTGACAAATGAACATGGAGATGTAGTCACAAATCGAGTGAAGAACAAATGGCTTGTGTTCATTAACTATAGGAAATTGAATGTTGAAACGAGAAAAGATCACTGCCCTCTTTCATTCCATCATCAAATTCTAGAATGATTAGTTATAAAGTCACACTACTACTTTCTTGATGGATACACCGGCTACTTACAAATCCCAATCACACCTCAGGACCAAGAAAAGACTACTTTCACTTGACCCTTGGGAACATATTCATATACGAGAGTTCCTTTTGGCCTTTTTAATGCTCCTGAAACATTCCAGAGGTGTATGATGAGTATCTTTTCTGAATTCATTGAACATTTCATTGAGGTCTTCATGGATGAATTTACCATTTATGGTGAGTCATTTTAATCTTGCTTGAATTCACTCTCTAATGTCTTTCAAAAGTGTTTCAAGTGTAACCTTGTGTTAAATTTTAAAAAATGTCACTTCATGGTTGCAAATGGGATTGTTCTAGGGAACATAGTTTCAAAAGAGGGTATTGAAGTTGATCCTGTCAAAATTGAAGTGATCCAATCACTTCCTGAACCCACCTATGTTTAAGATATCTGTTCATTCCTAGGTCATGTGGGTTTCTATCGGGGATTCATCAATAACTTCAGTAGGATTTCCCTCCCACTCACTAGTCTACTCCAAAATGATGTTGAATTCCATTTTGATGAGTCTTGAAAGATATCCTTCATTGAACTCAAAACTTCTCTTACATCTACCCAGATAATCCAACCCCCATATTGGTCCTTACTCTTTGAGTTGATGTGTGATGCTTCTGATAGAGTTGTTGGGGATATTCTTGGTCAAATAAGAGAAAAAATTCCTCATGTCATCTATTATACCTCAAAAACATTGAATGAAACTCAATCTCACTACACTGTGGATGAAAAGGAACTTTTAGTAGTGGTTTTTTCCTTAGATAAATTCTGGCCCTATCTCTTATTTTCCAAAATCATCGTCTTCACAAACTATTCTTCTATAAAATTATTACTTAAGAAAATTGATTCCAAACCAAGGCTAATAAGGTGGATATTAATGCTCCAAGAGTTTGAACTTGAAATCAAAGATAGACCAGGAAAAGAAAACTCTGTGGCTGATCACTTGAGTATAATTTCTAATTTTTCTCATTCTGAAATAATTGATCCAGAATTTCCAACTGAGAACCTTTCATCTCTCACTCCAAAAATACCATGGTATGACCCGATTGTAAATTACTTGGTTTCTGGTTTTTTCCTGAAAATATTTCAAAAGAAAAAAAAATGAAGTTTAAAAGTGATTCAAAATAATATTTTTGGGAAGATAATAATTTTTGGAAAATTGGGGCTGACATGGTAATTAGGAGATGGGTTGTTGAAGATGAACATTTCTCCATCTTAGAATTCTGTCACTCAATGTCTGGTAGTGGACACATTGGACCAAAAAGGACCTCCTGAAAGGTCCTAGACTCTGGATTCTTATAGCCTTTACCTTTCAAGGACTCACATGAGTTCTGTCAATCATGTCCCACTTGCCAAAAGTTTGGCACAATTTTAAAGAGAAATGAAATTACCCAAAATCCATTAATTTTCTGTGAGATCTTCGATGTATGGGGCATCGATTTCATGGGACCATTCCCCTTTACAATGGATTCTCGTTCATTATTCTTGTGGTTGATTATGTTTCTAGGTGGTTCGATGCCAAATCCACTAGAAAGGATGATTCTCATACTATTATTGAGTTTCTAAAGACACACATCATCCACCGATTTGGCGCACCACGTGCCTTGATAAGTGACTTAGGAACCAATTTTTGTAATAAAACCACAAAATATCATTTGAAAAATAATGGTGTTGTACATAAAACATCAACTGCATATCACCCCCAAACAAATGGCATGGCTGAATTTTCTAGTATAAAAGTGAAAAGAGTGCTTGAGAGAGTTGTAAAACCCACCAGAAAAGACTATCCTGAAAGACTTGGTGAAGCACTTTAGGATTATCGAACTTCCTATAAAACACCCATTGAGATGTCTCATTTTAGGTTGGTTTTTGGTAAATCATGTCATTTTCTAGTTGAAATCCAACATAAGTAATTTTGGGCTATGAAAAATTGTAATTTTGATTGTGAAAAATCTGGTGAAGAAATATTGTTGCAATTGGATGAACTGGAGGAGCTTTGACTTGAATCCTATGAGAATTCCAATATGTACAAAGAAAATGCTAAGGTACTCCATGACAAACACATCCTTAGAAAGGTATTCCATGAAGGTGAAAATGTATTGCTTTTAATCTCTCGATTTCGGCTTCACCCAGGTAATCTTAATTCTCATTGGGAAGGTCCTTTTATTATTTCTCATGTTTATCCATTTGGTGCAGTGCAAGTCCAAGACTTTTCTTCCAAAAGGAAATTCACGGTTAATGGACATCAGTTAAAGAATCACCATGAGAGGACGGAAAATCCTAGAATAACATCGACTTCCACTAGATCCCCAACTTCTATAGTTGACCCACCACCGGATGGAGATGGCAACCCACCAAATCCAAACCAGGGGGCACACCTTTCCCTTTAAATCCTCTTCTCTATCTCTCTCTCTATATATATTTCTTCTTCTTCCTCCCTCATTCTCATTTTTTTACCACTTTTATCATCATATTTTTTTATTTACTCTTTCTATTTTTTGTGGGTGTGTAATTTAAAAACACTAAAGAAACTAAAAAAATAAAAATAAAAAATAAAAACCAAACGAGTCATACTTACTCACCATCCAGTTTTGAAAATTTTTCCAACCATTTTGGGGAGTCAAAAGACATGGTTTAATCTCAAAAATATTATGTTTTCATCAAATATTTGGATAAAGAATATTGTTTCAAATCCAACGAAAATTGAATTCTCAATTTTTGATTTGAAAACTGATTTTTCCCTCTCATGAGGAATACTATTTTCTTTCATTATAAGGCCACCTATGGCCATCTTTTCAAAATGTGTATTTTTCACCCCCATTTGTGAGTCTTGAGTTTATGGACCTTTAAGCTGAATTTTCTACTTTAATGTGCATTAATATGATAGAGGAATTTTATGAACCACATGAGAATCAGAATAGCCAAATAGCCTCCCATTTCCCTTACATTAATTCTCATTTTTAAAGCCCCTTCGAGCCTATGAAAACCTTTTCTTTGATATCCACATTACAAGCCCAATACCTTTTCCCACCAAATATCAACATGGATTTTCATTGCATAATTTTTTGAAATTTAAGTGTGGGGAAAAATGGATTTCATTTTGGGTACCCTTTATTGATTTCACCATGTTATCATATTCTTGAGTGCAAGCATCCATTTCAGTGTGGGGGAGAGGTTTTCATTCAGTGTGTTTTGGGGAATGTAATTTACTTTTATTTATGTAATTTTGTAAATTTTATTGACAAGTGTTCAGAAAAAATATTAAAAAAATCAAAAAAAATTAAAATAAGAATGGGTTTTGTCTTGGGTGGGTCAAAAATAACTCTACCTTAACCTTTGATCTTATTATAACTATTACAATTAGTGTCGTGATGAAATCAATCATGGGTTGGGAGATTAGTGTGAGATTTTTTTCAAGTTCAACTTTTGAAAAAATACAAAAAAGAAAGAAAAAAATAAACACTTATGTCATTGGGATAAGTTTCATGGTTTGTAAATATTTCATCTTCTTATCCACTTCAAATTTATTTCCTCTTTTGCATCTTATTTCAGATTTTAATTTCGTCATAAATATGTGTTTCCATTTCCTTCCATGTTTCATTTCAAAAAAAAATTGTGCATTGTTTTTTTTCATATTGGTGTTTTACCCCATTTTTTTCTATCTTTTGGATATAATATTCCTACCATCCCATAGCCATAGAAAACCCCCTAAAAGACCTCTTGATTTTTTAGCACTTTATGGTAGGGAGTGGAATCTGAGAACTCTTACAAACTCTAAGATTTTTACTTTTGGTTGGTGAATGAGTGAAGATCCATAAATTAATTTTATCATCTTGAGAGGAGTAAGTTTTTTGTGCCACAATTTTCCATTTCTAAATTTGAGCATGAAAAAATGAATTGTTTTGGGAACATTGTTTCTATAACAATTTGTGGTGTAATTCAATATGTATGAGTGAAATTGTCTAATCCTCCCCTGATCGGGGGAAACAAAATTTTAATATTTTTTGGTGAGTAAAAAATATTTTGTTATGTTTTTTTATATTTTTTGTACATGAGGACATGAACAAGACTAAGAGTGGGGAATTTTATGTTATTAATATTTTCATAAATTTTTATATACTCCCTTTACTGATTTTATATGAAATGTGCATAATTTGTGTGAAATATTAATGTTTGAATATTAAATGTAATTTTTGAGCATTATTTCAATTAATCCAATCGATGTCAGTTTACTGTTTTAAATATAACTCTCACTATAAATATAAAAATTATATGATTATTTTTTTAGGGTTCCTTAATAAAATTACAACATTTCATTTGAAGGAACCTTTGGACAAATCATCCATTTGGAGGGCTATATGGTAAACATAAGAAGACCCAAAGAAACTGTGAAGAAATTGGACCAGCCATGATGATTGAGTTATTGGTCTAAATCCCAAAGGACAAATTTTATTCAACTCCACCATATGTTAGTTATTATATAAAATAATCATGGATAAAAATTTGAGGGTCCAACTACACAAACAATGGGCCCAACTTATGCTTTGAATTCCAGCCCACCATTCTGAACAGAAATTAAAATCTGGACACTATTAATGACATATCTCATGATATAGTAATCAAATAAAGATGATATTTTTCAGCGTGAAATAGGAGATATAGGCAGCAGAGTTTTTTGAAGAAATAATTTGGCTTTTAAGGCATATTTCTATTCAAAAATTCATTCACATTTAGGCCATAAAAAAAGCATGGATAGAAATGGACAGTTTAACATTGTTTATGAACCCCACCATAACTTTGGATCCATAAATCCAAATGACTCCAAATTTTGAGCTTATTTGGACAACATTATTATATAAAACTTTAAAGTAGAGGATATCTCAAGATTCGGCTGTCTGAAGGTCAAAATCATTAATACAAGTCGAGGCGTAGTTTTGGAATGCAAACAGTCCACCACCTTGGGCTATAAATACATCCCCTCCTCTCATTTCAAAAGGGTTTGCAATTCAGAATAGAGGAGGATAAATTGGAACAACCAAATCTATTTCAAAGGCCTAGGAGGACATGAAAAACTCAATTTTTCACTTGAGATACCCTTCCTCCTCTCTTTGATTTCATGTTCTTTTCGTTCATTTTCAATTGTAATTTCATAAGTGTTTGTATTTGTAATTCTGTTTTAATGAATGTTTATTTATTCATAATCTCTTATTCTAATCTACCTTCTGTAGTTTAATATTAATGTTATTTAAATATTCTAAATCAATTTGAAAATAATTCTTTTCATTCACTTTCTCATTCCAGCAAAAGAGTGTTTTTTGTTATTTCTCTTCGTTGCTCGTGTGTGTGTTCGGCGCACCACTCTTTTCTTATCCCTTTATTTTTCTTATATTATTAATTTATCATCATAATCATTATAACCAGATTACTAATTATTTCAATTACTGAATAAATCAATCATTGTGGTGATTTATAATTTAGGTATGTTAATTGATTGAGAGCTTTTTCCCAATTAATATTCTTTAAATTAATATTGTGTATATTGGGCTTAACATGCCATGGATTAATGACTTGTTTTGTTTAATGTATTGATTACATGGATTATTGGAACCATAAATACACTACCACAATCAAGTACTGATTGATATTAGAATCCTAGTTAAGTTAAGTCTTGTATTAAAGCCTTAACACTTAGGAATTCCAATTAACATCAACTTGTGACATGTGTGTTAATTTAATGCAATATAAATCAAAGCTCAAGGATATCACAATCTTAACTATCTAATGATGAACTCATCCAAATATTTATCAAATTGTTAAATAAATATTAATCAATTAATCATTTCAATTAATATCAGAAAACAAACCCCCTACCCCAATCAAAATACAATCAACTAAAAACATTTTACTTTTGAAAAGTATCATCGCTAAGGATTCGACCTGAGTGATGTTATACACATTAGTAGAGCATTGAAACTTTGACTGGTCGATAGGTGACAATCAGCCGCACTTTCAAATGGTTCTGTTTTTGGGGATGGTTCAATTAAATATTCATTAGTTTTTGGTTATTGTAAAAAACAAAATTTAAAAAAAATGAAAAAAGAAAGAAAGAAAAACCCGCCTTCTCATAAAAATCATAAATGAAAAAAAACACAAAGAAAAACCAGTCTTACTCTTTCTTCCAAAATCTCTCTGAATTCTCCATAGCATCCCAAAAAATCCCTAGGATATTTTTGACCCTGAAATTGAGCTAACACTTCGCCAACTTAGGAGGAACATAAGAGATAATCAACTCATTCAAGAACCAGTCCCCGTCCAACCAGTTGAATTAGAAATGGCCAATCCTAGGGAACAAACACTTAAAGAACTTGTTTCACTGGATATGAATTACCAACCTCTTGGTATTCAATATCCAAACATAGAGTCTGACTTCAAACTCAAATCAGTTTTGATTCATCTTCACCCTCATTTCCACGGGCTAGTCAGTGAGGATCCACATCTCCACCTTAAATAGTTCCAAGTGGTGTGCTCTACCATGAAGACTCAAGGGGTTTCTGAGAAACAAATCAAACTCCAATCATTCCCTTTATCCTTAGATGACACTACTAAGTTATGTCTCTACTACCTTCCTCCTGGTTCCATAACCACATGGAATGACATGAACCGACTATTCTTAGAGAAATTCTTTCCTTCTTCTCATACTGCTTCTATCCGAAAGGAAATAAGTGGTATTTTTCAATTCCTAAATGAATCACTCCATGAGTACTGGGAGAGGTTCCAAAATCTTGTGAAAACCTATCTGAATCACCAAATCCCTGACCAAATCTTGATCTAATACTTCGATGAGGGGTTATTGGCTATGGAGAGAACCCTAATTTATACCGCAAGTGGCGGTGCTCTTATTGATTAAACTCCTGTAGGTAAACGTGATCTCATAATTATAATGGCTGAAAATACACAACAATTCCATACTCGAGAACATGATCAAGTCAAACAATCCCAAGATAATCAATCTGTAGAGCTCAATAAGCTGATCGAGTGGGTGAGTGAACTTACAGGTCTTGTGCGACAACTAGTTGTTGCTTCCAAGTCCCCAAACTCATCTTCTCCACAATCTCTGTTCCCTGAACCTATCAAGAACTATGGAATATGCAACTCACCAGCTCATCCAACAGACACTTTTCCACAATTTCAAGATGAACCATATGATTTTTCTGGACCAATGGATCTCAATGCAGCCAATGCTCAGTAGAACACCAATCGTCAACTATCATGTTTGTTCATTAGAAACTCTAACCAACCTCACTTTGAGCCCTTCTCTTCTTCTTATAACCAAGGCTTAAGGTATGGAAACCCCATCCCTCAATTACCTTCTCAAAACCCAAACTAGTTCTAATATGGTCAAGGTTTTGGTAACTTCCAACAACCTTATCCATTCGTTCCTCAACAACAAAAGAGGAATCCTTCTGCTGCTCCTTCAGACTTCCACTATCCTAGTGACCCTTCTCAATTCCCAAACCAATACAATTGCTTTCCAAAGAACCAAAATCAATTTAATCCCAATCCAAGACAATCCTCTTCTTCCAAGAAACTGTAGGAAAGTGCAGTTGAAGATATTTACTCTTTCACTCGTTCCAGCCTCAAAAACATTGAAACACAAATTGGTCAACTTGCATCCCACCTGAGCCAGCAACAACAATCAAATTCTTCCCAACTCCCAGCTCAACAATTACCCAACCCCAAGGGTAATGTAAGTTCAATTTCACTTAGATCAGGGAAGCAAATTATTATTCCTCATGATAAGTCCTCCAATCCCCCCTTTGAATGTTGACCTATAAAATGAAAAGAAAACAAAACTTGAAAAGGAATCTAAATCCATTCCCTCACCTCCTTCCATTCCACTTAGGAACCCAATTTCTTTTCCTCAATACATTTCTAAGATAAATAAGTCCTTTGAACCTAATCCTAAAATGCTTCACATGTTTAGACGTGTTGAAGTCAAAATTATCCTCTTAGATGCCATAAAAAATCCATAAGTATGCCAAGTTTCTTAAGGAATTGTGCACCCATAAGAGGAAACTTAGGACCTTTGAAAATTTTTCCACCCAGTATTCTATTCCCAAAAAGTGCAAAGATCTAGGGACCTTTACGGTTCCATGCCAAATTAGAAGTTCCAACTTTGATGATGCACTCATAGACATAGGAGCCTCAATTAATGTCATGCCCAAATCCGTCTTCTCCAACCTTGGTCTAAGTCCCTTACATCCAATGAGTGTTGTCATTCAATTAGTCAATCAAAGCACATCCAGTCCTGAGGGAATAATTTAGGATGTCCTTGTCTAAGTCAATGATCTTATCTTCCCTACTGATTTCTATGTACTTGACATGGAAGGTGAGACGATCTCTTCTCGATCGCCCGTAATTCTAGGAAGACCATTCCTAATGATAGTGAGAACCAAGATTGATGTCCATTGAGGCATCTTATCCATGTAATTTGGTGACAAACTGGTCAAGTTCAACATTTTCCAAGTCATATGATACCCATTTGAGGATCACTCTGCATTCTCAATCCAGGATTTTGAGGACACTTCTGAGAATCAATTGAACCCCATTCCATCATGTTCATCATGTTATAATGATAAAGGATCTTGTGAAATCTTCACCATGATTAACCAAGTCATAAATGGTGAAGTTGATATGGACCTCTCATTCATAGATTACATCAATCTAAAAGATATATAAAACTCTCTAGAATCCCATACCAACTCTGATCTCTACGGCTCCACCTTGAACAATATTATAGAAAATGAATCTGAAGCAACTGAAGTCCCTTTCTCCATTCCTAAGTTGTCTAATCCACAAAGGAAATATGGGACTGATCTAAAACCTCTTCCGAGACACCTGAAATATGCATTCCTTTTTCATGATCACTCTTATCCTGTCATTATCTCCGCTTCACTTACCGAAACTGAGGAGTCCAAACTTGTTCAGGTGTTAGAAGAAAACAAAAAGTCATTAGGTTGGACCCTAGATGACATACCAGGAATCAACCCTGCTCTTTTCATGCATCACATCCATCTTGAGGAATCATCCAAACCAATTAGACAACCACAAAGAAGACTCAATCCACTCATACTTGAGGTAGTTAGGGAAGAGATCACCAAGCTTCTTCAAGCTGGTATTATCTACCCAATTTCTGATAGTGAATGGGTTAGTCCAATTTGAGTTTTACCTGATAAATGTGGGATAATTATTGTCACAAATGAACATGGAGAGGTAGTCATAACTCGAGTGAAGAACAAATGGTGTGTGTGCATCGACTATAGGAAATTGAATGTTGAAACAAGAAAAGATCACTACCCTCTTTCATTCCTTGATCAAATTCTAGAATGATTTTCCGGGAAGTCACACTATTGCTTTCTTGATGGATACATTGGATACTTCTAAATCCCAATCACACCTCAAGACCAAGAAAAGACTACTTTCACTTTCCCCTTTGGAACATATGCATATAGAAGAATTCCTTTTGGCCTTTGTAATGCTCTGGAAACATTCCAAAGGTGTATGATGAGTATCTTTTCTAAATTCGTTGTACATTTTATAAAGGTATTCATGGATGACTTTACCATTTATGGTGAATCATTTGAATCTTGATTGAATTCACTCTCTATAGTCCTTCAAAAGTGTGTCAAGTGTAATCATGTGTTAAATTTTGAAAATTGTCGCATGATGGTTGAAAATGGGATTGTTCTAGGGAACATAGTTTCAAAAGATGGTATTGAAGTTGATCCTTTCAAAATTGAAGTGATCCAATAACTTCCTGTACCCACCTCTATTTGAGACATTCATTCATTCCTAGGCCATGTCAGTTTCTATCGGTGATTCATAAATAACTTTAGTAGGATTTTCCTCCCACTTACACGTCTACTCCAAAATGATGTTGTGTTCCATTATGATGAGGCTTGCAAGAGATACTTCATTGAACTCAAAACTTCTGTAAAGACCCAGAAATTTCAAGGAAATTTTTTTCTTAATTTTCTTTGGAATTTTACAAGAATGTAGTTTCTGATAGCGCTTGATTCCGAGGCCTGGTGTGCCCGGAATTTCTATCCGAAGTTTAGCTCAGGTACGTTCAGGGAACGAACGAGCGGGTTTTTCTATCTTTTGAACCAGTGCTCAGAATCAAATTCTGAGGGCACCGATGGAACCGTAGCACCGGTAATTGCTTAGGAACGCCTTTCCTGGAGTTGCGTTTGCTCGTTATGAGTTGTTTTAATTTGTGGATTAAGTGTTAGTGAAATAAAATTTTCGTTAAGAATTTTATTTCCCCTTCCATGAGTTAGAACCTAAGTGTAGGAGTTAGGGTGGGACCCACTGTTTGTTAGTTTTTCTTGAGTGGATTAAAGGTGAGGTGGGGCCCACACGAGCCCCCAACTTTTCAAATCCCTTAACTCCCTAACTCCTCTTAACCCCACACTTATGTTGTGTAACTCTTATAAATTTTAAACTTCCCATTAATTGGGTGACTTTACCTCTCCTCTCATTAAGTATGCCAACACCCAATTCAATTATTTAATTTAAGTTTTGAATTTTTGAATTGTGCCTTAAGTTAATAAAATAAGGGTGAGCCTTATTTTATTTTGGTTGGATGTTGTGTGTGGACAATTGAGGAGAGAGCTCTTCATCTTCATCACGAAGAACACCAAGACTTCGATGAAGAACGTTGTCGCCGTAAGTAGAGATCGACGTGCCGTCTCTTCTCCTCTTCACAGCCGGTGTGTTTCCGAAGATCGACGATGCACCCTCTTTCGATCTTCTTCCCATGTCAACAAAAAGGAGACGCCACTTCCTCCTCGGGCGTTCTCCGTCAACTTACGGAGCTTCGCCTCGCGACGTCGTTTTCTGCGGCGAACCCTCGTTCTAGCTACACTCAAAGTAGGGGTTTATTTAATTATTTTCATTCGTGAATTCTACTTTGTCGTCCTTCGTGAATTTATGACCAGTTGTTATCATTTAACGAGAGGGGGTCGGACCGCACAAACACGGACAACCCTCCTCCAATTTGAATGTTGTTTCTAATTTGGTTGGGACGGAATGGCATGGTGTCGTCCCACCATGCGGGATCGTATGACATGTAATATGCGGCGCCGTCACGCCGCGCCGTGAAGTTGAACAAGGATGCGATGCCGTCGCGCCGCGTCAGAGAAAAACCGAAGACACCACGGCCGGAGAGGGGTCGCGGCGGAGGGGCGCGGCACCATCGCGCCGTGCTGGAAGAACCAAAACTGCGGCCGGTTCCGAGTCGCGGTGGAGCAGAGTGACCGGCGGCCGGTTCTGGGCCGCTGGTGTCGGAGCAGAGAGGGGACCGGCCGTCGCTGGTCCCGTGGAGGCAGGAACCGGACGGCCAGGGCGGGCCAGCCGGACAGGTGAGCAGCCGGGGGTTCAAACCCCCGGCCGGCCTATAAAATGTCCCCCATTAATGGGGGGGGTCGCGGTTACACCAGGGGGGCAGGCGCCCCCCCCCTTTGCCAAACGGCGTGGTCGTTGGCTGAGCGCCTGGCCAGTGCGTTGGCGCGCTGTGCCCAGGCCGGGTCGGCCGCCTGGCCGGGCCGCACCGCGCCGCGCCGTCCGGGCCGGGCCGCGCCCTAGCGGGTCGGACCCGGTTCGGGTCAACCCCGGGGGTATCGAGTCGGGTCGTACCGGGCCCGAACCCCTTATTACCGAACCTTTTCCGGTCGGATGCTCATAACTTGTGTTACGGGTCTCCGATCGACGCACCGTCAGTTGTGATGCGTTTTTTGGATCGAGATGGTCGTTTCGGTATATCGCACTCAAAGTTTCGGAACATTTTGTGTTCAGCCGGGTTGGTTCGGATACGAAACCAACGAGGCCCTCGGAGTGGAAACGCTTATATCTTGAGCTCCGGACGTCCGATTGACGTGCCGTCGACTTTGATGGATTCCTCTAAGTGAGACAAATCTTTTGGCTTACTCCGCTCGATGTTTGGAAGACGTCGGAGTGCGGTCGGGTTGGTTCGCTCACGAAACCAGCTGGGCCCCTAGAACGAAAAAGCCAATAACTCACAGACCGGGCGTCCGATTGACGCGCCATCTGTCTCATTGAATTCCTCTTGATGAGACGGAACTTTTTTCATACTTCGCCCAAGTTTTGGTTGCTGTTGGATAGTGTCCAGGTTGGATTGTACCCGAAATCCAACCGGGCCCTTGGAACGGAAAAGTTGTTATCTTTCAGACCAGACATCCGTTTGACGAACCGTCAGCGGTGTTGGTGATCTCGTTGAAAAATGGTCCCTATGAGTATACCTTATAAGAGTTCGGGGTACAGTTGAGATACGGCCGGGTTGGTTCGCTCACGAAACCAACTGATCCCCTGGGACGAAAAGGCTAATAACTCACAGACCGGGCGTCCGATTGACGCGTCGTCTGTTGCATTGAGAACCCTATGACGAGGCGGTCCTTTGAGATACTTCTTCTTGGGACTTTGAGATACTTGGAGTATCGACCAGTAGCTCGTGGATTGGACCCTCCCAGAGATGAGCGTGCGGAGTACAGAGACCGTGTAGCCAGCTGAGACCTGACGACTGCTTGACCGACTCGACTTGGAGTGAGTCGACTAGACCAGTGGACGGAGCACTACTTTTTGAGGTGAAGACCCATGGAGGATGGAGCACTACATGTGTGACAGTGCAGACCCGCGGTAATCGTCCGGAGAGTACCTCAACAGGCTACTAGGGGGTGTGCACTACTGTGTTTGGGTGGCATACACCGGTGGGAAGCACTAATGTGTTTGGGTGGCTGACCCACGGTACTCGACAGGAGGAGTACCTCATCAGTCTTAGGTTAGTGAGCAGTTCCTCGGAGTTGTGATAGGATCACTGTACACTCCAGAGACGGGGCTCTTTAGCAGTTACGGTTTCGATAATGAAAATCCTAGTTTGAGCTGAGACTTTTGACCTTTGTGTTTACCTCATGATTGAGATGGGTCACTTGATAACTTAGGTATATGTATGGGCATATACCTGGGTAGTGGTTATCCGATGAATTCATGATCTTGGTGTTTTCCTCATGATTGAGATGGGTTACTTGATAACTTAGGTATATGCATGGGCATATACCTAAGTAGAGGTTATCTGTTGAGATATTATTTGTGGTTATCCATGTTGGTTTTAGTGAGACCTTGAGGGTCTCGGGGTCCCTACTGAGTATCGTTATACTCACCCTTGCACGGGCTATGCCCGCACATCGTTGTGTTGGTTGCAGACGACGGGCAGTGCTGACGGAGGCCGAGTGTTCGAGGACTGGACGGTACCCGGAGGTGGACTACACGACGAGTCAGTACCCGGAGGTGGACTACACGAAAAGTCAGTATCCGGAGGTGGACTTCACGGCGAGACGACACTCGGAGGAGGTTGATGGGCGAGAGCATTATGGAGGCTATCTGTACTGACCCTTCAGGTAGGATCCGTGGTGGACGATCCAGGAGCTGCGCCATCTGTACCTACCCTTCAGGTAGGATCCGAGGAGGACAACCCAGGAGCCGCTTCTGTTCTTCTAGCTATTGCCTTTTTCTGTTGTACTTTGTTCAGTTGTAGTTGTACTTTAATTTGGGTTTGTATTCTGGCCCATTTAACTTTCAGCACTTCTCTTTGTACTTAGTGTTTTACTTCCGCTTGTACTCTGTGGTGTTTTGTTTACATTTATAAAGGCAATGTCTTCCCAGTTATCAGGATTTTCACCTTTGGTGCTAGTCTCCAGGACCTGGCCTATGGAAGGCGGGCTTGGGGTAGTCACGGCACGGGCCCCGAGGACGGGTCATGACAAATTGGTATCAGAGGAGTCGGTTCTACCGCAGAACTTATAACTCTGATATTTTCTTTCTGTGAAGCAATAGTGTTAAGGGTACCGAGTGTGGTTTTCAGTTCAGGGAGTCCAGTGTTGGTGTGGGCGGCCGACGTATCCATACACCAGGACCCTGACAACTGATTTCTGACTTTGTGCATGAAAACACTGATTGCGTGTGTGTTTTCAAAGGTTTTCCCTTAAAACATCTCAAACCAGATAAGCTCACCAGGTATAATCGTTTGACCGTGTCACTTTGTTTCTTTCAGGATGCCTTTTCTCGGACGACCATCTATAGCCCAGAGGGATGTGCGTACTGACAGCCTTCCGAGCGACGAGGCTTCGGTACAGGGCCCTCTTACAGTTGAGGCACCAGTAGAGGCACCAGCAGTACTACCATACATTGGGCCACCGATGCCACCAGCCCCAGCAGTAGGTGATGAACTCCACTTGAGCACACTGCACGAGTTCCAGCGCCAGAGGCCACCCAGGTTCCGGGGAGAGACGAACCCGCAGGCGGTTGAGGTTTGGCTGGAGGTTGTGGTGAGAGTCTTCAGGTTAGTAGGGACGCCTGCAGACTTCATGGTGATCTTTGCTTCCAGCCTTCTTCAGGCAGCAGCAGGCAGGTGGTGGAGCCACTTGTTCCAGTTTTACGACGGGATGACCTTCGCATGGGAAGACTTCGAGACCTTCTTCAGGGTGGAGTTTGTGCCAGTAGCTCTACACCCCGAACGTGTTCAGGAGCTGCTGACTTTGCCGCGTGTTTTTCGATCAGTAGCCGAGTCATCTGTGGGTAGTAGACAGATAATTCAGAGGTCCAGAAGGACCAGACCAGCAGTTGGACGATCTCGGGTTTTAGGACCGGTGGTGCGGGGCACCCGGGGTGGGGTCAGAGCCAGGTGTGCCAGAAACGGACAGTGTTACTCCTACGGCGGGAAGGGTCACCTGGCACGTGACTGTCCGACTCCTCGTACAGTTGATCTGCAGGCTTTGGAGGAGCCAGCGAGGCAGAAGCAGCAGCGAGTGCTTGAGCAACAGTCGAGCAGTGGACAAGGCAGTAGAGCTCCGAGAGTAGGTGGACAGGAGCGAAACTAGTGGATACGTCCCTTGTACTTCTAGTTCCATGTTGCTGTTGTTTTTGTGTATTTGTACTATGAGCTGCAATAATAAAAAGACACTTATCTTTGTAATGTTTGCCTTCCTGTCCTTTTGTTAGGTTGATACTGAGTGGTCCCAGTTAAAACTGTTGACTTGACCCTCACTTTCGATATTTCTACTGTAGGAGACCCAGTGACCTCACACTGATGCCGACAGTGTGACTCGACCCTTGGAGGCGAGAGTGACAGTTGGATCTCTTAGTAGTTACGTCGAGGCCTTACGACGTCATCCATGGCATGAATACATCATTCATGTCGGGATTGACTGTATTAGGCAATGGGTGTGGTTCATATAGGGGATGAGACTGAGTTTCTCTTTCAGAAAAAGATAAATTTTAGCAGCTCTTCAGATCGTAGGCAAAGAAGGTGCAGATCATCCAGGAGTGGATGAAGACTGCACGGTGCAGTAAGAAACAGGAAACTGGCGCCAGTCTTAGAGACTCGAGCATGTTAAATGTTTAAAGAGAGGAAGCTTTAAGGAGAGATGAGTCTGCGGAGCAGTAGACGTGGAGGTAGAGCTAGGAGAGCAGCATGAGGTGGTGTACATCTTAACATGCTACAACCACCCGCCTTAGTTATCCCCGCCAGGCTCAGGAAGCTGGAGGGCGGAGGAAGAGAGTAGCTGCATGCGGTCAAGGAGTGTGACCCAATGGCTCTAAAAATTATTCAAAGGACAGTCTGTATCCACTACTAGCTGTTGTAGTAACAGACATCGATATGAATCATTCCTTGCTTTCACAAATCTTGTTCCAGATCTAGAGTTTCCGGTAAGTCGTGGACTTGACCCTCACGTCTGGAGATACCTTGGGAGGAGACTCGATAATCACACTTACGCCGACGGTGTGGTCAGACCCTCGAGGCGAGAGTTTCGGTTGGAATATCTTGGTGGCAGCATCGAGGCCTTACGACATTGGTTTGAGTATAGACTGGGCAATCACAGTTCATACACGAATTGACGGTATTAGGAAAAAAAGGTTGTGGTTTAAATACGACGTCGGAATGGGTTTTCCTTGGTCGGCGAAAAAGGAAACCCCAGGCGGCACAGGGTAACTCATGCATAGGAGGGTGCGACCGATCACTCTTGAGTTGGTCAACCTTACCCTCGTGGCATCAGTCGTTTTGAGTTCCAGTTCTAAACAGGAGTTGGAGACCTTTGGAGTTTGAGGATGACGATCACGTCCTTATACGGGTCTCACCTCGACAAGGTTTGCAGAGATGTGACCAAGGCGGCAAGTTATCTCCAAGGTTCAGCGGACCTTCTTAGGTCCTCAGCTGGGTAGGTGGGGTGGTTTACCGCTTGACCCATCCACCTCAGTTGCACCAGGTGCACAACGACTTCCACGTATCTCAGCAGAGGAGATACGTGCTCGACCCTTCGCATATCATCGACCATGGGTAGCTGGACGATGGTGATGGGGTGACTTTCACGGAGGTTCCAGTGGGGATCGAGGATCGACAGGGGTGGATCCTACGAGAATGGTTTATTCCTCGGGTTCACTTTCACTGGCAGTACGGGAACCTCCAGGTGAGCACATGAGAGTGGGAGGCTCAAATGCATACTAAATACCACTTTTGTGACCCTAGTTTGTGTTGAAACTTTACGGGGACGTAAAGCCCTGAGGTGGGAGTAATGTAAAGACCCAGAAATTTCAAGGAAATTTTTTTCTTAATTTTCTTTGGAATTTTGCAAGAATTCAATTTCTGACGGCGCTTGATTCCGAGGCCCGGTGTGCCCGGAATTTCTATCCGAAGTTTAGCTCGGGTACGTTCAGTGAATGAACGAGCGGGTTTTTCTATCTTTTGAACCAGTGCTCGGAATCGAATTCTGAGGGCACCGATGGAACCATAGCGCCGGTAATTGCTTAGGAACGCCTTTCCTGGAGTTGCGTTTTCTCGTTATGAGTTGTTTTAATTTGTGGATTAAGTGTTAGTGAAATAAAATTTTCGTTAAGAATTTTATTTCCCTTTCCATGAGTTAGAACCTAAGTGTAGGAGTTAGGGTGGGACCCACTATTTGTTAGTTTTTCTTGAGTGGATTAAAGGTGAGGTGGGGCCCACACGATCCCCCACCTTTTCAAATCCCTTAACTCCCTAACTCCTCTTAACCCCCCACTTAAGTTGTGTAACTCTTATAACTTTTAAACTTCCCATTAATTGGGTGACTTTACCTCTCCTCTCATTAAGTATGCCAACACCCAATTCAATTATTTAATTTAAGTTTTGAATTTTTGAATTGTGGCTTAAGTTAATAAAATAAGGGTGAGACTTATTTTATTTTGGTTGGATGTTGTGTGTGGACAATTGAGGAGAGAGCTCTTCATCTTCATCACGAAGAACACCAAGACTTCGACGAAGAATGTCGTCACCGTAAGAAGAGATCGTCGTGCCGTCTCTTCTCCTCTTCACAGCTGGTGTGTTTCCGAATATTGACGACGCACCCTCTTTCGATCTTCTTCCCGTGTCAACAAAAAGGAGATGTCACTTCCTCCTCGGGCGTTCTCCATCAACTTACGGAGCTTCGCCTCACGACGTCATTTTCCGTGGCGAACCCCCTTTCTAGCTACGCTCAAGGTAGGGGTTTATTTAATTATTTTCATTCGTGAATTCTACTTTGTCGTCCTTCATGAATTTATGACCAGTTTCTATCATTTAACAAGAGGGGGCTGGACCACACAAACACGGCCGACCCTCCTCCAATTTGAATGTTGTTTCTAATTTGGTTGGGACGGAATGGCGTGGTGTCGTCGCACCACGCGGGATCGTACGACATGTAATGTGTGGCGCCGTCGCGCCGCGCCGTGAAGTTGAACAAGGATGAGATGTCGTCGCGCCGCGTCAGAGAAAAACTGAAGACACTGCGGCCGGAGCAAGGCCGCGGCGGAGGGGCGCAGCGCTATCACGTCGTGCCGGACGAACCAAAACTGCGGCCGGTTCCAGGCCGCGGCGGAGCAGAGTGACTGGCGGCCGGTTTCGGGCCGCCGGTGTCGGAGCAGAGAGGGGACCGGTCGTCGCTAGTCCCGTGGAGGTAGGAACCGGCCGGCCAGGGCGGTCTGGCCGGACAGGTGAGCATCTGGGGGTTCAAACCCCTGGTCGGCCTACAAAATGGCCCCCATTAATGGGGGGGCGCGGTTACACCAGGCGGGCAGGCGCCCCCCCCCCCCCCCCCCGCCAAACGGCTCGGCCGTTGGCCGAGCGCTTGGCCAGCGCGCTGGCGCGCCGTGCCCAGGCCGGGCCGGCTGCCTGGCCAGGCCGCACCCTGGATGGGCCGCGCCCTAGTGGGCCGGACCTGGACCCGGTTCGGGTTGACCCCAGGGGAATCGGGCCGGGTCGGACCGGGCCCGAACCCCTTATTACCGAACCTTTTCTGGTCAGACGCCCCTAACTTGTGCTACAGGTCTTCGATCGATGCACCGTCAGTTGCGATGCGTTCCTTGGATCGAGATGGTCGTTTTGGTATATCGCACTCAAAGTTTTGTAACACTTTGGGTTCGGCCGGGTTGGTTCGGATACGAAACCAACCGAGCCCTCGGAGCCGAAACGCTTATATCTTGAGCTTCGGACGTCTGATTGATGTGCCGTCGACTTTGATGGATTCCTCTAAGTGAAACGGATCTTTTGGCTTACTCCGCTCGATGTTTGGAAGACGTCGGAGTGCGGTCGGTTTGGTTCCCTCACGAAACCAGCCGGGCCCTTGGAACAAAAAAGCCAATAACTCACAGACCGGGCGTCCGATTGACGCGTCGTCTGTCTCGTTGAATTCCTCTTGATGAGACGGAACTTTTTGCATACTTCGACCAAGTTTTGGTTGATTTTGGATAGTGTCCGGGTTGGATTGTACCCGAAATCCAAGCGGGCCCTTGGAACGGAAAAGCTGTTATCTTTCAGACCAGACGTCCGTTTGATGAACCGTCAGCGGCGTTGGTGATCTTGTTGAGAAATGGTCCCTATGAGTATACCTTATGAGAGTTAGGGGTATAGTTGAGATATGGCCGGGTTGGTTCGCTCACGAAACCAACCGGGCCCCTGGGACGAAAAGGCTAATAACTCACAGACCGGGCGTCCGATTGACGCGTCCTCTGTTGCGTTGAGAACCCTATGACGAGGCAGTCCTTTGAGATACTTCTTCGTGGGACTTTGAGATACTTGGAGTATCGACCAGAAGCTCGTGGAGCGGACTCTCCCAGAGACGAGCGTGCGTAGTACGGAGACCGTGTAGCCGGCTGAGACCTGACGACTGCTTGACCGACTCGACTTGGAGTGAGTCGACTAGCCCAGTGGATGGAGCACTACTTTGTGAGGTGAAGACCCATGGCGGACGGATCACTACCTGTGTGACAGTGCAGACTCACGGTACTCGTCCAGAGAGTACCTCAGCAGGCTACTAGGGGGTGTGCACTACTGTGTTTGGGTGGCATACCCCGGCGGGAAGCACTACTGTGTTTGGGTGGCTGACCCGCGGTACTCGACAGGAGGAGTACCTCATCAGTCTTAGGTTAGTGACCAGTACCTCGGAGTCGTGACAGGACCACTGTACACTCCAGAGACGGGGCTCTTCAGCAGTTACGGTTTCGATAATGAAAATCCTAGTTTGAGTTGAGACTTTTGACCTTTGTATTTACCTCATGATTGAGATGGGTCACTTGATAACTTAGGTATATGTATGGGCATATACCTGGGTAGTGGTTATCCTTTGAATTCATGATCTTGGTGTTTTCCTCATGATTGAGATGGGTTACTTGATAACTTAGGTATATGCATGGGCATATACCTAAGTAGAGGTTATCTGTTGAGATCTTATTTGTGGTTATCCATGTTAGTTTTAGTGAGACCTTGAGGGTCTCGGGGTCCCTACTGAGTATCGTTATACTCACCCCTGCACGGGCTATGCCCGCACCTCGTTGTTTTGGTTGTAGATGACGGGCAGTGCTGACGGAGGTCGAGTGTTCGAGGACTGGACGGTACCCAGAGGTGGACTACACGACGAGTCAGTACCCGGAGGTGGACTACATGACGAGTCAGTATCCGGAGGTGGACTTCACGGCGAGACGACACTCGGAGGAGGTTGACAAGCGAGAGCATTATGGAGGATATCTGTACCTACCCTTCAAGTAGGATCCATGGTGGACGATCCAGGAGTTGTGCCATCTGTACCTACCCTTCAGGTAGGATCCGAGGAGGATGACCCAGGATCCGCTTCCGTTCTTCCAGCTGTTGTCTTTTTATGTTGTACTTTGTTCAGTTGTAGTTGTACTTTCATTTGGATTTGTATTCTGGCCCATTTACCTTTCAGCACTTCTCTTTGTACTTAGTTTTTTACTTTCGCTTGTACTCTGTGGTGTTTTGTTTACATTTATAAAGGCAATGTCTTCCCAGTTATTGGAATTTTCACCTTTGGTGCTAGTCGCCAGCCCCTGGCCTATGGAAGGCGGGCTTGGGGTAGTCACGGCACGGGCCCCGAGGACAGGTCGTGACAACTTCTCTTACATCTACCCCGATAATCCAACCCCATGATTGGTCCTTACCCTTTTAGTTGATGTTTGATTCTTCTAATAGAGCTGTTGGGGTTGTTATTGGTCAAAGAATAGAGAAAATTCCTCATGTCATATATTATACCTCAAAAACATTGGATGAAACTCAATCTCACTACATTGTGACTAAAAAGGAACTTTTAGCAGTGGTTTTTTCCTTGGATAAATTTCAGCCCTATCTCTTAGGTGCCAAAATCATCATCTTCACAGACCATTCTGCTATAAAATTATTAATTAAGAAAAGTGACTCCAAACCAAGGCTAATAATATGGATATTAATGCTCCAAGAGTTTGACCTTGAAATCAAATATTGACTAGGAAAAGAAAACCCTGTGGATGATCACTTGGGTAGAATTTCTAATTCTTCTCAATCTGCAATAATTGATCCAGAATTTTCAACTGAGCACCTTTCATCTCTCACTCCAAAAATACCATGGTATGCCCCAATTGTAAATTACTTGGTTTCTGGTGTTTTTCCTGAAATTTTTTCAAAAGAACAAAAAATTAATTTTAAAATTGATTCAAAATACTATTTTTGGGAAGATAATAATATTTGGAAAACTAGGGATGAAATGGTAATTAAGAGATGTGTTGATAAAGATGAACATTCCTCCATCTTAGAATTATGTCACTCAATGCTTGGTGGTGGCCACTTTAGACCACAAAGGACCTCTCAAAATGTCCTAGACTCTGGATTCTTCTGGCCTTCACTTTTCAAGGACTCACATGAGTTCTATCAATCATGTCCCAATTTCCAAAAGTTTGGCACAATTTCAAAGAGAAATGAAATTCCCCAAAATCCATTAATTTTGTGTGAGATCTTTGATGTCTGGGCATCAATTTTATGGGACTATTCCCCCATTCCAATGGATTCTCATACATTATTCTTTCGGTTAATTATGTTTCTAGATGGGTTGAGGCCAAACCCATTATAAAGGATGATTCACATACTATTAGTGAGTTTCTAAAGAAGCACATCTTCCACCGATTTGGCACACCATGTGCCTTGATAAGTGACTTAGGAACCAATTTTTGTAATAAAACCATGGAATATCTTTTGAAAAATAATGGTGTTGTACATAAAACTTCAACTTCATATCACCCCCAAATAAATGGCATGGCTAAACTTTCTAATAGATAGGTAAAAAGAGTGCTTGAGAGAATTGTAAATCCCACCAGAAAAGACTACCCTGAAAGAATTGGTGAAGCACTTTTGGCTTATCGAACCTCCTATAAAATACCCATTGGGATGTCTCCTTTTAGGATAGTTTTTGGTAAAGCATGTCATTTTCCAGTTGAAATCCAATATAAGTCATTTTGGGATGTGAAAACCTATAATTTTGATTGTGAAAAATCTGGTGAAGAAAGATTATTACAATTGGATAGACTGGAGGAGCTTCAACTTTAATCCTATGAGAATTACAATATGTATAAAGAAAAGGCTAAGGTACTTCATTACAAACACATCCGGATAAAGTTAATCTATGAAGGTGAAAATGTATTGCTTTTCAACTCTCAAATTTGACTAAACCTAGGTAACCTTAATTCTCATTGGGAAGGTCGTTTTATTGTTTCTCATGTTTACCCATTTGGTGTAGTGAAACCAAAAGGATATTCATGGTTAATGGACATTGGTTAAAGCATCACCATGAGAGGACACACAATCCTAGAATAAAATCAACTTCCACTGGATTCCCAACTTCTGCAGTTGACCCACCACTGGATGGAGATGGAAACCCACCAAATCCAAACCAGAGGGCACCTCTTTACCTTTAACTCCTCTTCTCTCTCTCTCTCTCTCTCTCTCTCTCTCTCTCTCTCTCTCTCTATCTCTCTCTCTCTCTCTCTCTCTTCTTCTTCTTCCTCCCTCCTCATTTTTTACGACTTTCCTCATCACATTTTTTTATTTACTCTTTCTCTTTTGTGTGGGTGTGTAATTTAAAAACACTAAAAAAATAAAAAAAATAAAAAAAAATGCAAAAAAAAAACCAAACAAGCCATACTTACTCGCCATCCAGTTTTGACATTTTGTCCAACCATTTTGGGGAGTCAAAAGACATGGTTTCATCTCAAAAATCATGTGTTTTTATCATATATTTGGATAAATAATATTGTTTCAAACCCAAAAAAAATGGAATGATCAATTTTTGAATTGGAAACTGATTTTCCCCACCCGTGAGGAACACTATTTTCTTTCATTCCAAGGCCACCTATGGCCATCTTTTCAAAAATGTCTATTTTTCACCCCCATTTATGAGTCTTGAGTTTGTGTACCTTCGAGCTGAATATTCTACTTTATTGTCCATTAATATGATAGAGGCATTTTCTGAACCACATGAGAATCATAATAGACAAATAGCCTCTCATTTCTCTTAGATTAGTCCTCCTTTTGAAAGACCCTTTGAGCCTATGAAAACCTTTTCTTTGATAGCCACATTATAAGCCTAATACCTTTTCCCACCCAATATCAACATGTATTTTCATTTCATAATATTTTGAAATTTAAGTGTGGGGGGATGGATTTTATTTTGGGTACCCTTTTTTGATTTCACTATGTTATCATATGCTTGAGGGAAAGCATGAATTTCAGTGTGGGGGAGATGTTTTCATTCAGTGTGTTTTGGGGAATGTAATTTACTATCATTTATGTAATTTTGTAAATGTTATTGACAAGTGTTCAAAAAAATATTTAAAAAAATCAAAAAAATGAAAATAAGAATGGGTTGTGTGTTGGGTGGGTCAAAAATCACTCTTCCTCAACCTTTGATCTTCCTATAACTATTACAATTAGTGTTGTGAGGAGATCAATCATGGGTTGGGAGATGAGTGTGAGATCTGTTTCAATTTCAACTTTTGAAAAAATACAAAAAAGAAAATAAAAAAATGAACACTTATGTCATTGGGAGAAGTTTTGTGGTTTGAAAATATTTCATCTTCTCATCCACTTAAAATTTATTTCATCTTTTGTGTCTTATATCACATTTTCATTTCCTCGTAAATATGTGTTTCTATTTCCTTCCATGTTTCATTTCAAATAAAATTGTGCATTGTTTTTTTCTATGTTGGTGTTTTACCCCCTTTTTCTTATCTTTTAGATATCATCTGCCCTACCGTCCCATAGCCACAAAAAAACCCCTAAAAAGACCACTTGATTTTTTAGCACTTTAGGATAGGGAGTGGAAGCTTATAGTTCTTACAAACTCTAATATTTTCACTTTTGGTTGGTGAATGAGTGAAGCTCCATAAATTAATTTTATCATCTTGAGAAGAGTAAGTTTTGTGTGCCACCATTTTCCATTTCTAAATTTGAGCATGAAAAAATGAATTGTTTTTTGAACATTGTTTCTGTAACAACTTGTGGTGGAATTCAATATGGATGATTGAAATTTTCTAAACCTCCCCTGATTAGGGAAAACAAAATTTTAATATTTTTTGGTGAGTAAAAATGATTTTGTTATGTTTTTTTATATTTGTTGTACATGAGGACATGAAGAAGACTAAGTGTGAGGGAGTTGATGTTATTCGTATTTTCATAACTTTTTTTATACTCCCTTTACTAATTTATATGAAATGTGCATAATTTTTGTAAAATATTAATGTTTGAATTTTAAATGTAATTTTTGAGCATTATTTGAATTAATCCAATCGATGTCAGTTTACTATTTTAAATATAACTCTCACCCTACTTATCAAAATTATATGATTCTTATTTTGTAGGGTTCATTACTCAAATTTCAAGATTTATTAGAAGTAACCTTTGGCCAAATCGTCCATTTGGAGGGCCATATGGTCCACACAAGAAGATCCAAAGAAACTATGAAGAAATTGGACCATCCATGATGATTGAGTTACTGGTCTAAATACCGAATCCCAAATTTTATGAGACTCCACCATATGTTTTTGATTATCCAAAATAATCTTGGATAAAAAATTTAGGGTCCAACTACAGGAAAAGGGGCCCAACTTATGCTTTGAAGTCCATCCAACCATTCTGAACAGAAATTAAAATCCGGACACTATTAATGACATATCTCATGATCTATTCAACAAATCAAGATGAGATTTTGCAATGTGAAATAGGAAATATAGACGGCTGAATTTTTTGAATAAAGAATTTGTCTTTGAAGGAATATTTCTATTCAAAATTCCATTCACATTTCGGCCATCAAAAAAGAATGGATAGAAATGGACAGTTTAACATTTTTTATGAAAACCGCCATAACTTTGGCTCAATAAGTCCAAATGACTCCAAATTTTTAGAGTAGTAGGTAAAAATTATTATATACAACTTTTAAGGAGAGGATATCTCAATATTCTACTTTCTGGATGTCCAAATAGTCGATCCAAATGGAGGGGTAGTTTTGGAATGCAAACAGTCCACCACCTTAGGTTATAAATACATACCCTCCTCTCCTTTCAAAAGGGTTAGCAATTAAGAATAGAGTAGGATCAATTAGCATGACCAAGGCTCTTCCAAAGTCCTGGTAGGAAATTCCAAACTCAATTTTTCACTTGAGAGACCCTTCCTCCTCTCTTTGATTTCATGTTCTTTCCGTTCATTTTCAATTGTAATTTCGTAAGTGTTTGTATTTGTAATTTTGTTTTAATGCATGTTTATTTCTTCATAATCTCTTATTCTCGCCTATCTTCTGTAGTTTAATATTGATGTTCTTTAAATATTCTAAATAAATTTGAAAATAATTCTCTTCATTTGCTTTCTCATTCAAGCAAAAGTGTGTTTTTGTTATTTCCTTTTGTTGCTCATGTGGGTGTTCAACGCACCACTCTATTCTTATCCATTTATTTTTCTTATCTTCTTAATTTATCATCATAATAATTATAAGCAGATTACTAATCATTTAAATGGATGATTAAATCTCTAATTTGGGTGAGTTTTAATTTAGGTATGTTAATTAATTTAGATCTTTTTCTCGATGAATATTTTTTAAATTAACATTGTGTATGTTGGACTTAACATGTCATGGATTAATGACTTGTTTTGTTTAACTTATGAATTCCATGTATTATTGGAACCATAAATACACTACCACAATCAAGTACTGATTGATATTAGAATCCTAGTTAAGTTAATACTTGGATTAAATCCTTAACACTTAGGAATTCCAATCAACGTCAACTTGTGACATGGGTGTTAATTTAATGCAATATAAAGAAAAGATCAAGGATATCACAAGCTTAACTATCTAATGATGAAATCATCCCAATATTTATCAAATTGTTTAATCAATATTAATCAAACAATACTTTCAATTAAGATCTGCAAGCAACCCCCCCCCCCCATCAAAATACAATCAACTGAAAACATTCGACTATTAAAAATTATCATCATCGAGTATTTGACCTGAGTGTTTCTATACACATTAGTAGAGAATCGGGACGTTGGCCGATAGATATGTGATAATCGTCCATGCTTTAAAATGGTGTCGTTGTTAGGTATGGTGCAATTAAATAGTCCTTAGTTTCTTTTTATTGTAAAAAAACAAACTTTTAATAAAAATTGAAAAAAACACAAAGAAAAACCCATCTTCCACTTTCTTCAAAAATCTATTTGAATGCCCCGTAGCCTCCCAAACAATCCCTTGGATTTGTTTGACCCTGAAATTGAGCAAACACTTCACCAAATTAGGAGGAACATAATATATAATCAACTCATTCAAGAACCAGTCCTTGTCCAACCAGTTGAATTAGAAATGGTCAATACTAGGGAACAAACACTTAAAGAACTTTTTTCCCCTGATATGAATTACCAACCTCTTAGTATTCAATATCTAAACATATAGGCTGACTTCAAAATCAAATTGGGTTTGATTCATCTTCTCCCTCATTTACATAGGCTATCTGGTGAGGATCCACATCTCCACCTTAAAGAGTTCCAAGTGGTGTGATCTACCATGAAGTCTCAAGGGGTTTCTGAGGAACAAATCAAACTTCAAGCATTCCCTTTATCCCTAGCTGACACTTCTAAGTCATGGCTCTACTACCTTCCTCCTGGTTCCATAACCACATGGAATGACATGAAGCGACTCTTCTTAGAGAAATTCTTTTCTGCTTATCGTACTGCTTCTATCTGAAAGGAAATAAGTGGTATTCATCAATTCCCAAATGAATCACTCCATGAGTACTGGGAGAGGTTCAAAAATCTTGTGGAAACCTGTCCGCATCACCAAATCCTGACCAAATCTTGATCCAATACTTCTATGAGGGGTTATTGGCTATGGAGAGAACCCTCATTGATGTCGTAATTGGTGGTGCTCTTGTTGAAAAAAATCATGCAGATATAAGAGATATCATAAGTAACATGGCTTCAAATACATAACAATTCCATACTTGAGAACATGCTCAAGTCAAACAATCCCAAGAGAATCAATCTGTAGAGCCCAACAAGATGACCGAGTGGATGAGTGTACTTACAGGTCTTGTGCAACAACTAACTATGGATTCCAAGTCCCCAACATCATATTCTCCACAATCTATGTTCCCTGGACCTATCAAGAACTGTTCAATATGAAACTCACCTACTCATCCAATAGAAACATTTCTACAACTTCAAGATGAACCATCTAATTCATTTGGACCAACAGAGCTTAATGCATCTTATTCTCAGTAGAACAACAATCCTCAACTATCAGGTCAGTTCATTAGAACCTCTAACCAACCTCACTTTGAGCCCTTCTTTTTTTCTTATAACCAAGGATTAAGGTATGGAAACCTTATCCCTCAATTCCCTCCTCAAAACCCAAACCAGTTCCAATATGGTCAAGGTGTTGGTAACTTCCAATAACCTTATCTATTTGTTTCTCAACAACAAAGGAGAAATCCCCCTCCTGATCCTCCAGGCTTCCACTATCCTAGTGATCCTTCTCAATTCCCAAACTAATAAAATTGCTTTACCAAGAACCAAAATCATGGTAATCCCAATTTGGGACAAGCCTCTTCTTCCAAGCAACCATGGGAAAGTGCAGTTGAATATTTTTCCTCTCTCACTCGTTCCAGACTCAAAAACATTGAAACACATATTGGTCAACTAGAATCCCACCTGAGCCAACAATAATAATCAAATTCTTAACAACTCCCATCTCAACCATTACCCAAACCCAAGGGTAATATAAGTGAAATTGAACTTAGATCAGGGAAGAAAAATTCTATGCCTCATGATAAGTCCTCCAAACCCCCTTTTAATGTTGACCTAGAAAATTAAAAAAAAAGAAACTTGAAAAGGAATCTAAATCCATTCCCTTGCCTCCTTCCATTCCACTTAGGAACCCAATTCCTTTTCCTCAAGAAATTTCTATGCCAAAGAAGTCCTTTGAACACGATCCTGAAATGCTCGACATGTTTAGACGTGTTGAAGTCAACATTCTCCTCTTAAATGCCATAAAAAATCAATAATTTTTCCAATTTACTTAAGGAATTATCCACCCACAAGAGGTAACTTAGGACCTTCAAAAATTCTTCCACCTAGCAGTCTATTCCCATAAAGTGCAAATATCCAGGGACCTTTACGGTTCCATGCCAAATTGGAAGTTCCAACTTGGATGATGCACTCATAGACCTAGGAGCCTCAATTAATGTCATGCCCAAATCCATATTCTCCAAACTTGGTCTAGGTCCCTTACATCCAATGAGTTTGTTCATCCAGTTATCCAATCGAAGAACAACCATTCCTGATGGAATAATTGAGGATGTCCTTGTCCGAGTCAATTATCTTATCTTCCCCGCTGATTTATATGTCCTTGAAATGGAAGGTGAGATGAACTCTTCTATATCTCCCCTAATTCTAGGAATACCATTCATAACGACAGTGAGAACCAAGATTGATGTCCATTCGGGCATCTTATACATGGAATTTAGTGACCAACTGGTCAAGTTCAATATTTTCTAAGCCATGCGATACCCATTTGAGGATCACTCTGCATTCTCAATACAAGATTTTGAAGACACTTCTGAGAATCAATTGAAACCCATTCCATCATGTTCATTATGTTCAAATGATAAAGGGTCTTTTGAAATCTGCACCATGATTAACCAAGTCATAAATGGTGTAGTTTATATGGACCTCTCATTCATAGATTCCATCAATCTAAAATATCTATAAAACTCTCTATAATCTCATATCAACTCTGATCTCTACTACTCCACCTTGAACAATATTAAGGAAAATGAATCTGAATAAACTGAAGTCCCTTCCTCCATTCCTAAGTTGTCTAACCCACAAATGGAATATGATACTGATCAGAAACCTCTTCCGGAACACCTAAAATATGCATTCCTTCTCCATGATCTCTCTTATCCTGTCATTATCTCCGCTTCACTTACCGAAACTGAGGAGTCCAAACTTTTTCAAGTGTTAGAAGAAAACAAAAAGGCCTTAGGTTGGACCCTAGATGACACACCATGAATCAACCCTACTCTTTACATGCATCACATCCATATTGAAGAATCATTCAAACCAATTAGACAACCCCAAAGAAAACTCAATCCACTCATACTTAAGGTAGTTAGGGAAGAGATCACCAAGCTTCTTCAAGCTGGTATTATCTACCCAATTTCCAATAGTGAATGGGTTAGTCCAATTCAAGTTGTACCTAAGAAAGGTGGGATAAATTTTGTCACAAATAATCATGGAGAGGTTGTCACAACTCGAATAAAGAACAAATGGCGTGTGTGCATCGAATATAGGAAATTGAATGTTGAAACAAGAAAAGATCACTACCCTCTTCCATTCCTTGATCAAATTCTAGAACAATTATCCATAAAGTCACACTATTTATTTCTTAATGGATACACCGGCTACTTCCAAATACCAATCGCACCTCAGGACCAAGAAAAGAATACTTTCACTTGCCCCTTTAGAACATATGCATATAGAAGAATGCCTTTTGGCCTTTGTAATGATCCTACAACATTACAGAGGTGTATGATAAGTATCTTTTCTGAATTCATTTAACATTTCATGGAGGTCTTCATGGATGACTTTACCATTTATAATGATTCATTTGAATCTTGGTTGAATTCACTCTCTCTAGTCCTTTAAAAGTGTGTCAAGTGTAACCTTATGTTAAATTTTGAAAAATGTCACTTCATGGTTGAAAATGGGATTATTCTAGGGCACATAGTTTCAAAAGAGTGTATTGAAGTTGATCCTTCCAAAATTGAAGTGATCCAATCACTTCGTGAACCCACCTCTGTTCGAGACATCCGTTCATTCCTAGGTCATGCCAGTTTCTATCGGTGATTCATCAATAAATTCAGTAGGATTTCCCTCCCACTCACTTTTCTACTCCAAAATTATGTTTTGTTCCATTTTGATGAGGATTTCAAGAAAACATTCATTGAATTGAAACTACTCTTACATCTTCCCTGATAAACCAACCCCCAAATTGGTCCTTACCCTTTGAGTTGATGTGTGATGCTTCTGATAGAGTCGTTGAGGCTGTTCTTGGTCAAAGAAGAGAAAAAATTCCTCATGTCATCTATTATGCCTCAAAAACATTGGATGAAATTCAATATCACTACACTGTGACTGAAATGGAACTTTTAGCAGTGGATTTTTCCTTAGATAAATTCTAGCCCTATCTATTAGGTTCCAAAATCATCGTCTTCACAGACCATTTTTCTATAAAATTATTACTTAAGAAAAGTGATTCCAAACCAAGTCTAATAAGATGGATATTAATTCTCCAATAGTTTGACATTGAAATCAAAGATAAAACAGGAAAAGAAAACCCTATGGTTGATCACTTGAGTAGAATTTCCAATTCTTCTCGTTCTGAAATAATTGATCTAGAATTTCCAACTGAGCACCTTTCATCTCTCACTCCAAAAATACCATGGTATGTCCCAATTGTAAATTACTTGGTTTTTGGTGTTTTTCCTGAAATTTTTTCAAAAGAACAAAAAATGAAGTTGAAAAGTGATTCAAAATACTATTTCTAAGAAGATAATAATATTTGGAAAATTGGGGATGACATGGTAATTAGGAGATGTGTTGATGAATATGAACATTCCTCCGTCTTTGAATTTTTTTACTCAATGCCTGGTGGTGGCCACTTTGGACCCCAAAGAACCTCCCGAAAGGTCCTAGACTTTGGATTATTTTGGCCTTAAATTTTCAAGGACTCACATGAGTTATGTCAATCATGTCCCACTTGGAAAAAGTTTGGCACAATTTCAAAGAGAAATGAAATTCCCCAAAATCCATTAATTTTATGTGAGATCTTCGATGTATGGGGCATCGATTTCATGGGGCCATTCCCCCTTTCCAATGGATTCTCATATTTTCTTCTTGTGGTTGATTATGTTTCTATGTGGGTCAAGGCCAAACCCACTATAAAGGGTGATTCACATACTATTAGTGAGTTCCTAAAGACACACATTTTCCACCGATTTGGCACACCACGTGCCTTGATAAGTGACTTAAAAACCCATTTTTGTAATAAAACCATATAATATCTTTTGAAAAATAACGGTGTTGTACATAAAACTTCAACTGTATATCACCCCGAAACAAATGGCATGGCTGAACAATCTAATAGAGAAGTGCAAAGAGTGCTTGAGAGAATTGTAAAACCCACCAGAAAAGACTGGCCTGAAATACCTGGTGAATCACTTTGGGATTATTGAACTGTATATAAAACACCCATTGGGATGTATCCTTTTAGTCTAGTTTTTTTTAAAGAATGTCATTTTATAGTTTAAATCCAATATAAGTCATTTTGGGCTGTGAAAACCTCTAATTTTGATTGTGAAAAATATTATTAATAAATATTGTTGCAATTGGTTGAACTGAAGGAGCTTCAACTTGAATCCTATGAGAATTCCAATCTGTACAAAGAAAAGGCTAAATTACTCAATGACAAACACATCCTAAGAAAGGTATTCTATGAAGGTGAAAATTTATCGCATTTCAACTCTTGATTTTGGCTTCACCCAGGTAAGCTTAATTCTCATTGGGAAGGTCATTTTATTGTTTCTAATGTTTACCCATTTAGTGTTGTGCAAATACAAGACTCGTCTTCCAAGAGGACAGTCATGGTTAATGGACATCGGTTAAAGCATCACCATGAGAAGATGCACAATCTTGGAATAACATCAGCTTTCACTAGATCCCAAACTTCTGCAGTTGACCCACCACTAGATGGAGATGGAAACCCACCAAATCCAAACCAGGGGCACCTCTTTCCCTTTAAATCCTCTTCTATCTCTCCCTCTCGCTCTCTCTCTCTATCTATATCTATCTTTCTTCTTCTTCCTCCATCATTCTCATTTTGTTTTTTACCACTTTCCTCATCACATTTTTTTTATTTACTCTTTCTCTTTTGTGTGGGTGTGTAATTTAAAAACACTAAAAAACTAAAAATGTAAAAAAAATGTAAAAAAAAACAAGTCATTCTTAATCACCATCCAGTTTTGAAATTTTGTCTAACCATTTTGGGGAGTCAAAATACATGGTTTCATCTCAAAAATATTGTGTTTTCATCATATATTTGGATAAATAATATTGTTTCAAACCCAAAAAAAATTGAATGCTCAATTTTTTATTTAGAAACTGATTTTTCCCACCCATGAGGAACACAATTTGATTTCATGCTAAGGAAACCTATGGACATATTTTCTAAATGTGTATTTTTCACCCCCATTTGTGAGTCTTGAGTTTATGGATCTTCATGTTGAATTTCCTACTTTAGTGTGCATTAATATGATAGAGTAATTTTATGAACTGCATGAGAATCAGAATAGCCAAATGGCCTCCCATTTCCCTTACATTAATCCTCCTTTTGAAATCCCCTTAGAGCCTATTAAAACCTTTTCTTTGATAGCCACATTACAAGACCAATAACTTTTCCTACCCAATATCAACATGTATTTTCATTGCATAATTTTTTTAAATTTAAGTGTGGGGGGAAATGGATTTCATTTTGGGTACCCTTTATTGTTTTCACCATGTTATCATATGCTTGAGTGAAAGAATCCATTTCATTGTAGGGGGGAGGTTTTCATTAAGTTTGTATTGGGGAATGTAATTTACTTTCATTTATTTAATTTTGTAAATTTTATTGACAAGTGTTCAAAAAAATATTAAAAAAAATCAAAAAAATGAAAATAAGAATGGGTTGTGTATTGGGGGTAAAAAATCACTCTACCTAAACCTTTGATCTTGTTGTAACTATTAAAATTAGTGTTGTGAGGAGATCAATCATGGGTTGGGAGATGAGTGTGATATATGTTTCAAGTTCAACTTTCGAAAAAAATACAAAAAAAAGAAAAAAATGAACACTTATGTCATTGGGAGAAGTTTCATGGTTTGTAAATATTTCATCTTCTCATCCACTTCAAATTTATTTCCTCTTTTGTGTCTTATTTCACATTTTCATTTCCTCATAAATATGTGTTTCCATTTCCTTCCATGTTTCATTTCAAAAAAAATTGTGCATTTTTTTTCATGTTAGCGTTTTACCCCCTTTTTCCTATCTTTTGGATATCATCTTCCTATCGTCCCATAGCCACAGAAAACCCCCTAAAAACCTCTTGATTTTTGATCACTTTAGGATAGGTAGTGGAAGATTAGAGCTCTTACAAACTCTAATATTTTCACTTTTGGTTGGTGAATGAGTAAATCTCCTTAAATTAATTTTATCATCTTGAGAGGAGTAAGTTTTGTGTTCCACCGTTTTCCATTTCTGAATTTGAGAATGAAAAAAAGAATTGTTTTTTGAAAAAAATTTATGTAACAACTTGTGGTGGAATTCAATATGGATGAGTGAAATTGTCTAAACCTCCCCTGATTGGGGAAAAACAAAATTTTAATATTTGTTGGTGAGTAAAAATGATTTTGTTATGTTTTTTTTATATTTGTTATACATGAGAACATGAACAAGAGTAAGTGTGGGGGAGTTGATGTTATTCAAATTTTCATAACTTTTTATATACTCCCTTTACTTATTTTATATTAAATGCGCATAATTTGTGTGAAATATTAATTTTTTAATATTAAATGTAATTTTTGAGCATTATTTGAATTAATCCAATCGATGTCAGTTTACTATTTTAAATATAACTCTCACCCTACTTATCCAAATTATATTATTCTTGTTTTTTATGGTTACTTGCTCAAATTATAACATTTCATTAGAAATAACCTTTGTCTAAATCGTCCATTTGGAGGGTTATATGGTCCACACAAGAAGACCCAAAGAAACTATGAAGAAATTGGACCATCCATGATGATTGAGTTACTGTTATAAATACCAAAGCCCAAATTTTATTAAACTCCACCATATTTTCTTGATTATCCAAAATAATCATGGATAAAAATTTGAGGTTCCAAATACATGAACAAGGGGCCCAACTTATACTTTTAACTCCAGCCCACCATTCTGACCAGAAATTAAAATCTGAACACTATTAATGACATATCTCATGATCTAATCATCAAATAAAGTTGATATTTTGCAGTGTGAAATAGGATATATTGGTATCCAAATTTTTTTAAGAAAAAATTCATCTTTTAAGGAATCTTTCGATTCAAAAATCCATTCACATTTCGGACATCAAAAAATCATGGATAGAAATGGACAGTTTAACATTATTTATGAAAACCGCCCTAACTTTGGCTATATAATTCCAAATGACTCCAAATTTTTAGAGTAGTATGAAAATATTATTATATAAAGCTTTGAAGAATAGTATATCTCAATATTCAGCTATATGGATGTCCAAAGTTTTGATCCAAGTGGAGGGGTAGTTTTGGAATGAAAACAGTCTGCCACCTTGGGCTATAAATACATACCATCCTCTTCTTTCAAAAGGTTTGGAAATTCAGAATATAGGAGGATCAATTGGCACGACCAAGGCTCTGCTAAAGTCTAGGGAGTACATTCCAAACTCAAGTTTTCACTTGAGAGACCCTTCCTCCTCTCTTTGATTTCATGTTCTTTCCATTCATTTTCAATTGTAGTTTTGTAAGTGTTTGTATTTGTAATTCTATTTTAATGCATGTTTATTTCTTCATAATATATTTTTCTAATCTACCATATGTAGTTTAATATTAATTTTCTTTAAATATTATAAATCAATTTGAAAATAATTCTCTTCATTCACTTTCTCATTCAAGCAAAAGTGTGTTTTTGTTATTTCTCTTTGTTGCTCGTGTGTGTGTTCGACGCACCACTCTTTTATTATCCCTTTCTTTTTCTTATATTCTTAATTTATCATCATAATAATTATAAAAAGATTACTAATAATTTCAATGGATGAGTAAATCTCTCATTGGGGTGAGTTATAATTTAGGTATTCTAATTGATTGAGAGCTTTTGCTCGATGAATATTATTTAAATTAACATTGTGTATGTTGTACTTAACATGTCATAGATTAATGACTTGTTTTGTTTAAAATATGGATTCCATGGATTATTGGAACCATAAATACACTACCACAATCAAGTACTGATTGATATTATAATCCTAGTTAAGATAAATCTTGGATTAAAGCCTTAATACTTAGGAATCCCAATCATCATCAACTTGTGACATGGGTATTAATTTAATGCAATATAAAGCAAAGCTCAAGGATATCACAAGATTATCTATATAATGATGAACTCATCCCAATATTTATCAAATTTTTAAATCAATATTAATCAATAAATCATTTCAATTAATCTCTACAAATAACCCCCCCCCCCAATCAAAATATAATCAACTAAAAACATTCAACTATTAAAAAGTATCATCGCTGAGGATTCGACCTGAGTGCTGCTATACACATTATCAGAGCATCCAAACTTTGACCAGTCGATAGGCAACAATCGGACGCACTTTTAGTCATCCATGATGATTTTCCATGGTTTTTATAAGAGTTTTATGTAGGAATGGGATACTAAATGGGGTTTTTATATTGAGTGAGGGTAGAGAGATTGAAAAGGTTTTTGTGTGGTGATATAGAACCAATATAAACTATCATTTAGATGTGCCAAAAATGAATGTATGTAGGTTAGACATGGGAATGATTGGTAATCATGTATTAAATGGGTTAATAAATTGGCAGTGTGTACCCGGGGAGGTAAAGGTGTATCACAAGGATATATAGTTTGGAGAATATGAATTGTCATTGGAAAGTGTTCTTGGAAGAATTTTAATGGATATGATATTGCGTGTCCAAAATGGGAACTATAGTGTGATGTAGGGGTAGTGATCCATATTTTTTGGGTTATGGTTATGAAATTATGACTCGATATTAGTGGGGGTGACCTAGTGATCACCGTGGATTGAGGTTTGTGACATCATGATTGTAGGGTGATGTGTTCATGTGTTATGGGGATAGGTTGAATAATTGTGGATACTTTGGGTTCAAATTTGATTCACTAGTATGATATATATAATGGTGATATATCATTTACCAATGATAGTGTTCCTATGGTTCTCCATGGTTTTGGGCATAGGATTTTAGTGTTTCCACACACCAATGGGTTGATATTGCTGGATTATGTGAATATGAGATATGGGTTCCATTGACCCCCAGATTATTGGTGGGATCCTCTATAGATGTGCAGATTAGATGAATGATATTATTTATAATACTTGAGGAGGGATACACTATAAATAGTTTCCATTGATTGATATGGTGTTTTGAAACTCAGTGACTCGGGGTTGTTGGGTCGGTTATGTGAAGGGGAATGACTTGGGGATATTGGTACAGATGTGTAGAGGGGGTGTTATCTATGGTGATGATGTGAGGTCAATGGTGTTTTGATGTGATGTGATATGGTAGAGGTTACTATGAGATTTTGTATGTGTTTATACTATGTGTGTTGATATGAACTCATCGTCAAAGGCTAAAAAATATGATATTCCATGCCTAACCACTACCTACCAGTTATAGTAGTGAAGGGTCATCTCTAACAGTAAGGAAATTAGTGTAATAAAAAAATAAAAAATCCAACAAAGAAAAAAACAAAGATATTCAATAAAAATCCAATGATGATGGGAAAGTATTATTAAGTGAATGGGGAAATGAAACAGTGGTGAGGATATGTAACAAGAGATGAAGAAAAAAGGAATAAATTGAAATTATAATAGAAAATTATTAATTGAACTATATGAATTTTTATTGTTGTAGATTATGAAAAAATATTCCTATAATTATAAACATGATTGGTTGAACTTGATCGCCTGTTAAATTATTTTTCCCAACTACCTTGTTAAAAAGTGAACATGATATTGAATTAGTTATAAATTTTAAAATTAAAAAACAAAATATAAAAAGGAAATGATAGAGTTTTTTCCAAATTAATTATTCAATAGATCCAAAAATGACTCCCTTTATTGATAAAAAGTTTATTTTAAAAAAAGGTTTATAAAGGGTACTCAAAATATATTGAAAGTAAATCAAGATTAATTATCAACGAATCTTGGTAATTAAAAATCATGTTTTTTGTGAATGACAAAAATGAATAGGATTGGTGATCCAACCTAGTATTTAAATTTTAAGAGTGTGTGAAAAATAATAATCATAATAATATCATTACCCTATAAGTTTTTAACCATAAATCATGTTCACACCAACATGGTTTTTCAAGAATTCTCTATCAAAAAAATAAAAAATAAAGAAAGTGTAGAAGTGGTTGAATATTATATATTGAGATAACTTGACTCTCTATAGCTCTGGATCCCTTTGAAATCATTTTTTTATCAGTTTCTACTTCTCTTGTGCTCTCTCCCCATTGATGAATGAATTACTTATTTCCAATTAAATTTTTTGGGCCAATTATAAGGTTCCCCAACACTTTCCTTACAACAATTGACTCATCAAACCACACACACAATATCCACATGGAATCCTTCCCTATTCATCATCATTATCAAAGTGACTTAAGATGACCCCCTAAATAGATGATGCTCCCCCATGAGATTCCTTTTCAGGTAACATTAAGAAGCATATTGTCACGATCTAAGAATAATTCAATCTTCTAAGATTCTCTATCAGTCTTTAATATCTTCCCATGTACTCAACAATAACAAGATTAGACACCCTTTTATTTTATTTCATGCTATGAAGGTAACATAAGTGGAATTTTACACTTTGGTAACCTCCAATAATTCCTTTAAATTTGACAACATCCAAAATAGTTTTTATTAAGTACTTAAAGTGATAAAATATTAAAAATTCCAAAACCACTATAGAATTTGGAAAGGTGTTGAACCCTTACATATCACCTTAAATCCTTTAAACATCAATTTTTGAATCCATAATTACAATCCAAAATTATAAAATTGTGGGACCCTTTTATATTAATAAGAGTTAATGTGAACCTTATGTATCCAAATTCCATTCCAAATTTTTTAAGAGGATGGGACCCTTATGTATTCCCCTTAACCATGATGGTACCTTTACATATCGACTTCTTCTACTTGAATTTGAAATGTGGTGGAATCTTTACATATCGCCTTGTAACAACATAGGTACTTTTACATATAACTTTTTCTGCAAATTTGATAATGTTTGGGATTCATGTACATTACCCATTTACTTTTCTTTATTTGTCTATATACTCTTCCATATTTCCTTCTATAAATAGACTTAAATGCTTATAAACATTTAGGAAAACATAATATGATAAATTAAAAAAGTAATAAATCTTTAAACTATATTCAATGAATAATTTTCATTCTTCAATAAATAAAACAAAAAATTGTTACAACAAAACATATTTTAGATAAAAACTATAGAATATTGAAAATATAAATTAAAACACCTGAAGCCATTATAACCGCATGCACTACTACAAATACCCCTTTTATTAGCGCTAAAAAACCCCTTTTATCAGTGCTAGAAAAGCGTTGTTAAAGCTGGTGAAGATAAAGGGGGGTCCCCTTTATCAGCACTGATAAAAGGGTCATTTAACAGCGCTTCCTTTATTAGCGCTTTCTTTTTAGTGTTGATAAAGGACCCCTATTATCAGCGCTTTTTTAAAAGCGCTGATAAAAGTTAAAAAAAATTAAAAAAAATTAAAAAAAATTAAAAAAATCATGCCAATCACGGGGGGATTTTATAGCGCTTGAGCCCCCCTTTTACAGCGCTTTTACGCCCCCCTCTAGCACCCACACGCACCCCCTCCACCCTTTATCAGCACTATCTCCCATATTCCCCCATGCACGTGCACCCTTGCCTCCACCAAGTTTTGAACTTGAGACCTCCCCCATGCGCGCCTAAGCCCTTAACACTCCTCTATTTTGATTTGTTTTCCATTTCATGATATCTATATATATATATATTTATTTATTTATTTATTTATTTATTTATTTATTTATTTATTTATTTATTTATTTATTTATTTATTTATTTATTTAGTTATATTTATTCATATAGTAATATATATTTATATTAATATATATATATATATATTATTAATATATATATATATATATTAATATATATATAGTTATATTAATATATATCTCTATTTATATATATATATATATATTTAGTTATATTTATTCGTATAGTAATATATATTTATATTAATATATATATAGTTATATTAATATATATATATATAGTTATATTAATATATATATTTATAGTGATATTAATATATATATTTATAGTAATATTAATATATATATGTAGTTATATTAATATATATATATATAGTTAGATTAATATATATATATATAGTTAGATTAATATATAGGTATATAAATATTCATATATTTGTATTTTAAATAAAATGGATATTAGTTATTATTTAGATAAAGCTAATATATTTTATATGTAAATATATTTTATTATTTATATTTATAATTAAATTTTTATTTGTGAATATAAAAAAAATATGTATATATTGTTATATATTTGATTATAAATAGCAGTGCATTATAAAAAATGATAAAATTTCATAGACATAATATCAATATGAATGTAATACCTTGGAATAAATTCAGTCCTCACCAAAAAAAGCCAATAATACCCACTTAAATGAGGCTGAAAATCCACAAAATGTTAAAAAATCGGGGTACCCCAACTAAAAACTCAATTTTGGAGGCCTTATGGGCCTTCTTTGGCCTCGAAAAAACCTTAACTAGGGTTCCCCCAATCATAGAGACATAGAGATCATCGCAGGCTTCGATTTGATATGTGGTAGAGCTCAAACGGACACCCGAATCAAAAGTTATGGCCGTTTAAAGTTCGAGTTGTGTTTTCAAAATATTTTGGATCTTTTTTTAATTTTTTTTATTTTTTTAGTCTTCAAATTGTTATTAAATGACTATTACTCCATAATAATTAGCAAATTATTAATTAAAAATATTTTTTTAATTTTTTTATAAGCCATTTTCACTAAATATCTTATATATTAAGTGTAACTGTATATTTATACTTATCTAAAATATTTTTAAAAAATTATATTTAAAAAATATATATTATATTTATATCAATATAACTATATCTATATATTTAAATATTAATATTTTTTTTAATGAATTTTTTTTTGAAAGTAGACCCTTTATCAGCGCTTTTAAAAAAAAGCGCTGATAAAGACCCCCCTTTATCAGCGCTAACAAAAAAGCACTGATAAAGGGTGTACCTTTAACAGCGCTAAGAAAAGTGCAGTTAAAGGGGGTACCTTTATCAGTGCTAAAAAAAGAGCTGGTAAAGGGGTACTTTTATCAGTATTTTTTTAGCGCTGATAAAGGTACCCCTCTTTATCAGCGCTTTTTCGTTAGTGCTGATAAAGGTGTGGCGCTGGCCTTGCCCCATTTTGTGGTAGTGATGGAAATTTTTATTTCAATTAAAATTTCACCTAGAAAGTACAAAATAATTGTTCTAAATATATCGAAATTAAAACTAGTAAAATTAATTAATTAAAACAAAAAACAAAAAATTTAAAATAAGTATTCAACAAATTACATTTTTAACAAAGTATTATCAAGAATTAATAATTTACCAATAAAGTAATATTTTAGTAATTTATTCACTAGATTTAATATAAAAATTATGTGGAAAACATGTATATAATATATCCATATCAAATTCCACCACACTTAATCCAATTCTTTTCCTCGATAATTCAATCTAGAATATAATTAAAAGTAAAAATTATACAAAAAATGAAGGATTATAATTCCAAAAGGGAAGTGATTTTCAAAATGAATTTCCCCCATATAATATTTCTCACAAAAATGTTTTTTTTTCTCTATAAAAATGATAATGTTTGGAAAAAATATGGTTTTAATTTTTGAAAAGGATGATAAAATTTTAAAATTTATAAAAGAATCTAATCATTCTCATTATGGATTCAAATTCTCTTTAAAACATCTCTTTTTATCCATGGTGTACACACACTCAACCTAAAATTTAAACCATAACTTAGCATATCATCATTTTTAAACCAACATGATGAATGAGTGAGTTAAATCAATAATTAATAGCTTAATAAAATTAAACTGATCCATCAACCTCAACACACATGACTCAACCATGATTAAGAATTATTTTTTAAGAGCATTTTAATGCAATGTATATTAGTTTAACTATCACGACCCGTCCCTTGGGGCCCATGTCGTGACTACCCCAAGCCCGCCTTCCATAGGCCAGGGGCTGGCGACTAGCGCCAAAAGTTGTATTCCCTAAAAATAGGAAGGCATTGCCTTTATAACCTGTAAACTCACACAACTAAGCACAAAGCAGGATACAAGCACAAAGTAAAACTATATATAGTAAACAGGGTGTGTACAGAAAGTAAAAAGGGGCCAGAATACAAGCCCAACTGTAAAGTACAAGTAAACTGAAAGTAAAAGTAAAACTGAAAATAACTCTTGTGAACACCCGCCAAGGATCCTACCTGAAGGGTAGGTATAGCTCTCGAACGGTTGTCTCAGTGGTACGCCTCGTCTAAAGTCCACCTATGAGCTATATCCAGTCCTGGTACCCTCGTCCTCAATCAACATTGTCTGTCATCTACACCAAACACAACAAGGTTCGGGTGTAGCCTGTTCAGGGGTGATTATAACGATACTCAGTACAGATCCCAAGACCCTCGAAGGTCTCACAAAATCCACAAAGGTTAAACCACAAATCATGAAAACATCTGTCAACCCTACTTAGGTATATGTCCATACATATACCTAAGTTGTCAAGTAAACCCATCTCAATCATGAGGAAACACGAGGCCCAACTCAAAAGCCTAAAGCCCAGCTGTTATGCGAAGGAAAGAATACCACAAAGATAAAACTCAACTCACACTAGGTATACAACTCTGAGAAACAGAATTATGAAGCTGACCCACTCAGGATCGCTATGGAAGCTGATAGTCAGCCACATGATTCTCAAGGGATAGTAATAAGTAACAATACGAACACCTCGGCTGTTGGAGAACTCATCTATCGAGTACAGTGGGCATGTCGCGTCACACAGAGGCGCTTCCCACTAACCTTGAACTACTGAGGTACTCCTCCTCTCGAGTATCGTGGGTCTACCACGTCACACAGAGGCACTCCCCACCGTGGGTCTGCCGCGTCACACAAAGGTGCTCCTCCTCGTGGCCTACTGAGGTACTCCTCATGTCGAGTACCATGGGTCTACCGCATCACACAAAGGTGCTCCCTAGTGGGTCAGTCGAGTCACTCCGAGTCGAAACGGTTAGCAGTCGTCAAGTCTCAGCCAGTAATAGGGTTCCGTACATATCGTTCTTGGGAGGAACGCTCCCCAAGCCATAGTTCATACCTCAACTACCCCTAAGTTCCAAGAAAAAGTAACCCGAAGGTCCGTCACATCAAAAGGGACACAACGCAACAGACGGCGTGTCAATCGGATGCCCGGTATGTAAGTTATTAGTGTTTCTGATCCGAGGGCCCGGTTGGATTCGGGGTCCGATCCAACCCAAAAGTACTCCAACCTTATCCAAAACTCAATTGGAGTATATCAAAACGACCATCTCGATCCAAAGATTCTGGCGTCATAGACGATTCGTCAAACAGACGTCTGGTTCTCAAGTTATGGCCAAAAAGGTAATACTGGGCCCAGATGGGCCCAGGTCTGGTCCGACCCGGACGGACCGACCCGACCCAACCCGGCCTGGGCCTCGGCGGGCCCGGACTACTAGGCCGTGCTCTGGCCCGTCCCGTGTAGGGGGCGGCCCGCGAAGGTCGCGACCCATTAGCGCGGCTCGCGGTGCGGCCTGGCTGGCACGCGGGACCGCTCGGCGGTCCCGCAAGGTGCGCCTCGGCCGACTAGAACTGTCGGCCGGTCTTCCTTCCAGCGGCGCGACGGTGCCGCTTTCCACCTGCGGTTGGCCGGGTGTTGGCCGTCGTCCACCTCCGTCGCGGCCTCCTGCTCCATCAACGGTGCGGACGCGCGCCGCCGCTCCGCCACGCGGTCGGCCGGTTGTTGGCTGCCATCCTGCCTCACCGTGGCTAATGGGCCATAGCCTCCTCTTCAACTAGCGGCGTGGATGCGCGCCGCCCTTCCTTCCTCGTGGATGGTCGGGTGTAGGCCATCTCCTTCTTCCATGAGCCACTGCGGCTTCGTTCCAAGCCCGAAAAATTATACGATCGCATATTCGCGATCCTTGTGTCGAGGGATTCGCATCCATATATCACGCTCAGCAAAACATCTTATTTCCAGTGCCAATAAAAATATTAGGTGGTTGAAGAACGTACGAAGAAATAAAAGGAAGAGAACCAAGGTTAATGTGCGGGACGATGTCCATGTTCGTTTGGCCATCATCGTCAAGAATTTAGGACATGAAGATTCAATAGAATAAATTCAATGTGTTAAAACCCCTACCTCAATTGTTCGTTGGAGGTGGCGTGAGGAAGAAAGACGTAGTCGATGAAGAACTTCAGTGTTCATTGCTTCCGCAAGATGCTTCTGATCCAGGCTCGGGGTCGGTTCCTCGTTCTTCGTTGGGGGGTGGTTCTTCATTGGAGAAAGTTCTTCCAGGTTCTCCAAGGTTCTCCCAACTCTCCTTTGCCAACGATTTCCAAATAGGAAATGAGGAGCCAACATATATTAAAATAGTTTTATCAAATTAATTAAGGTTTTCATAATTCATTTGTTTATGTTGGCACAATAAAATGGCACATTAAATTGAATTACGTTGGCACAATTGAATGGGAGGATTGCAAGGAATTTCCCCACATTAAAGAAGGGTTCGGGTGGTCCCCACCACTAAAATTCAAAAATGTGGTTTCAAACTTGGGTGGTCCCCACCTCTATAACTCAAATGGAGGTTTCAACAAGAAAAATAAAATAAAGATGTTTTATTTTATTTTCATTCTTTTAACACACCCACAAAAGTCCGAAAACTAACTTTCACTCTTGACCTACTACGGTCGAGGTGAAGGTCTCCTTAAGAGAATACCGGTGATGTGAGTTCAATAGTGTCCTCAGATTTTAATTCCAAGCACTGGTTCAAAAGTTACAAAAACCCGCTCGCAAGTTTACTGAACTTACCTGAAAAAAATTTCAGAAATTTATTCCGGGTACTCCGGGCCTCGGAATCACGCGCCGTCAATTTTTGCGGACTCGTAAAATTCCACCCAATACAAAAAAAAATTACATAGAAAAATCTGGTTCCTTACATTCTCCCCACCTCAGGGCTTTGCATCCCCGAAAGCCACAACATAAACTAGGGAAACAAGTCAGGGTACTGAGCACGTATCTGAGCCTCCTTCTCCCATGTGTTTTCTTGGAATTTTCCGTGTTGCCAGCGAATGCGCACCAGAGGTATCGACCGCCCATGAATGACCTGCTCCTGTCGATCCTCAATCTCTACTGTAACCTCTGTAAACATTTCCCCATCGTCGATTTCCATCTCACCCCAGTCAATGATGTGTGAAGGATCGTGCACGTATCTCCTCAGCTGGGATACGTGGAAAACGTCGTGCACCTGATGCAATTGAGGTGGAAGAGCTAAGCGGTAAGCCACCTCGCCAACTCTACTAAGGACCTGAAAGGGTCCGATGAACCTCGAAGATAACTTTTTGCCCCGGAAAAATCTCTGCAAACCTCGTCGAGGTGAGACACGTAAAAAGACATGGTTGCCATCCTCAAACTCCAGAGGTCTCCGTCTCCAGTTAACATAAGATTTATGCATGCTATGTGTAGTCTTCATCCGCTCCTGGATGATCTGCACCTTCTTCGTGGTAGGTCGTACCATCTCTGGTCCCAAGAGTGTTGTCTCCCCTGGGTTAGTCCAGCACAGTGGTGATATGCATGGTTGTTCATACAACACCTCAAATGGTTCCATACCGATAGTGGAGTGATAGATATTGTTGTATGCAAACTCCACCAAAGGTAAGTGATCCTCCCAGCTGCAGCCAAAATTAAGGATGCAAGCACGTAGCATGCCCTTGAGGCTCTGTATGGTCGGATTCATCTGACCATCCCTCTAAGGGTGGAAGGCAGTGATCAACCGAAGTTGTGTCCCAAACGCCTCCTGAAACCCCTTCTATATTTGGGAAGTAAAATGTGCATCACAATTGGAGACAATCGTAGATGGAACTCCATGAAGCCGTACAATCTCCTGTATGTAGAGGCATCCCAAGCTCTTTAATGATCCATGTTCTCTGATAGGTAGGAAGTGGGCCTACTTGGTGAGTCGGTCAACGATCACCCAGATAGAATCATGAATCATGGATGTGTGTGGAATTCCCGTTATGAAGTCCATGTAAATTACATCCCACTTCCACTCTGGCACCTCTAATGGTTGAACTAAGCCTGCTGGAACTTGATGCTTTGCCTTCACTTGCTGATAAGTAAGGCACCGAGAGACAAACTCTGCCACTTCCTTCTTCATTCTCAGCCACCAGTGCTGACGTCGGAGGTCTTGGTACATCTTTTCCACTCCTAGATGTACCACTAGAGGGGACGTATAGAACTCTCGCAACACTTCCTCCCTAAGTGCTACCGATACCATAGTACGCCCTATGAAGAGAAGGACATGCTCCCTACCTTTAGAAAATCCATCAGGTGTCTGTCATGTGGATATCTGAGCATGTCGAGCCTCACAGTCTGCATCCCCAAGCTACGCCTCCATGACTCGCTGAAGGAGTGGGGGAGTGATTGTTAGAGACTGAAGATAAGTTTCCCCATCTCGATCCACATAGGATATCCGAAAAGTGGCTAGCTGATTTGTTGCCTCACTCAACAACTGTATACCAGATCTCCTGTTAAGTGCATCTTCTACTACATTATCTTTCCCAGGAGTATAGACTATCTCGAAGTCATAGTCCTGGAGGAACTCAAGCCAACGTCGTTGTCTCAGGTTCAATTCCTTCTGAGAGAAGATATACATGAGACTCTTGTGATCAGAGTATACTGTAAAACATTCACCAATCAAGTAATGTCACCACATCTTCAAGAAAAATACTATTACTGCCAACTCCAGGCCATGGGTAGTGTAGTTATGCTCATGTTGTCTCAACTATCGAGAACCATATGCAATCACTGCTCAATCCTACATCAGGACACATCCAAGCCTGGTCCCTGATGCACGCAGTAGACTACATACCCAACACCTTCCTCCAGTAGCCTCAAGATGGGGGCACCTGTCAGTATCTTCCTCATCTCCTGTAAAATACACTGGTATCTCTTTGACCACACGAAGGGTTTCCCCTTCTTCGTCAATGCTGATAAGGGTTCCGCAACTCTGGAAAATTCAAGAACAAACCTCTGGTAGTAACCATCCAAACCCAGAAAACTCTGCACCTCTGTCACGCTCCTGGGTGGTTCCCAAGCTAGTACAACCTCAATCTTCACTGGATCCACCGCAAATCCAGCCTCTGAGATGACGTGTCCCAGAAAGTGGACCTCTCGTATCCAAAACTGGCACTTTGAGAGCTTACCATAAAGCTGGTGCTCTCAGAGTGTTTCCAAAACTATCTAAAAATGATAGGCATGTTCCTCCTCCGTCGCTAAGTATATCAGTATGTCATCGATGAAGACTACTACAAAGCGATCAAGGTATGGCTGGAAGATCCTTTTCATGAGTCCCATGAACACTGTTGGGGCATTGGTCATGCTGAATGGCATAACCAAGAACTCATAATGGTCATACCGACATCTGAAGGTCGTCTTCTGCACATCCTTGTCTCATACTCTGAGCTGGTGATAGCCTGATCTGAGGTCTATCTTCGAAAAATATCAGGCTCCCTTCAACTAATCAAAGAGATCGTCAATCCTCAGGAGTGGATACTTGTTCTTCACGGTCACCTGGTTCAGGCGCCGATAGTCCACACAGAGTCTCAAACTCCCATCTGCCTTCTTGGCGAACAAAATTGGAGTTTCCCAAGGAGAAACACTGGGCCTAATGAACCCCTTTCTTTGCAAGTCCTCTAGTTGTACTCGCATCTCTCAAAGCTCTATAGAATCCATCCGATGTACTGGGGTAGATATCGGTGTCATCCCGGGGTACAAGTCGATGTAAAAGTCCACCTCTCTGCGAGGAGGTAGACCTGTAACATCATCAAGGTAAAAATCAGCGTACTGGTCCACCACTACAGGATAGCTCAGACTCTCAACATCAACCACTCTGAGGGTAAGGATAGCCAGCTGATGTGTGATCAGCTGCACCCTCCTCTGGGTAAGTCCATCCTGCGCTGCAAAGGTTCCCTTATCACTGGTAAAGGAAAACCTGGTCCCATACGTGCGGAAACACTGCACTTTGCTCCTAATACAGTCAATTTGAGCATGGACTGTGGATAACCAGTCCATACCCAAGATTAAGTCGTAAGGCCTCGAAGCCGCTACTAAGAGATCTCAGCCGAAGCTCTTGCCTCCTAGAGTAAGATCGCACTACCAGCACCAGTGCGTAATCACTGAATCTTCTCCCGTAGGAGTTTCTATCCATAAGGATCGATCCAACGGCTCTGTTGGAATCTCCGAGCTCCAAACGAGGGTCGTGGCAATAAATGAGTGACTGGAACCTGTTTCTATAAGTACTATAGCTAAGGTGGAGTAGACACAGATCGTACCTCTAATCATCTCTGGAGTGTCATGGTTGTAGGCCTCAGCTGCCTGGAGCTGAGCTCGTCCATGTCCTCCTACTCCCTAGGGTCAAGGTGGACCTCTTAGTGGTGGTGGCGGTAGAATCTCGAAACGTCGCCCACCGCCTGCTGCATGGCCTTCTCCTCTTCCATGTCCACCTTTAGCCTGTGGACCTCCTCGATCGAACCTTTGTCTCTACATTGGTGGTCCCTCGATCATCTTCTGGTTGTCGGTACAGCAGGTCGGGCAGTCGCAAGCCATGTGACCATGCCCATCGCATGTGTAACATTGTGTGTCTCTCGCCTGTCCTTCTCTACCTCGAGAACATTGCACCACCGACCCTATATCCCGCGGTCGTCCACCTGAAGGTCTGGTCCTCTTCGACCTCTGCGTCATCTGTTTGCTGATAGCTGCCGATGACTCTACTATGTGTCAACTGGTGGTGGGTCTCGCTGTCGGGGACTGCTCAGCAAGGAAACTCTCCACTAAAAGTGCTCTCTGTAACACCCCCGCCTGTGTCGGGATGCTGAGAAAAACCATCGAAGATATAATCTCCCATTTGAGCCCCTACTCAAAGGTTCGGGCCCTGAAGAAAGGTTCCTGCACCATGTTAGTGGAGTACCATAAGAGGTCGGTGAACCTCGCTGAATACTGAGCCACAATCATGTTACCCTGCTGCAAGTCAAGAATCTCCTTTATACGCATTGAGCGTAGGGTCGCTGGGACGAACTCTGCCCCTGAAAAGGCTCTTGAAGTTTACCCAGGTGAGAGTGACCTCGTCGTGAACCTAGAGCATCAAGCTCCACCATCTGTCCACTGCTTCCTGAATAAGGTTGGTGGCAAGGATCACCATGAGATCAGCTGGTGTCCCTACCAGTTGAAAGACTCTAACCACAGCCTCCAGCCAATCCTCAACCGCTTGTGGATTTGTCTCGCCCTGGAACCTCGGTGGCCTCTGGCGCTGGAACTTGTGTAACGCGCTCAAGCGGCGTGCACCCTCTGCTGTTGGGGATGGTGGCATCGGCTACCCAACAAGTAGTGGTTCTTCTGGTACACCACCCAGTGGTACAACTACTATAAGGGGGCCCTACACCAAAGCCTCGTCGCTCGGTGGGCTGTCATCACATACTCTAACTGGAATCCTGGTTGGTTGTCTGCATGGAGGCATCCTGAAAAGAAACAGGTGTGCCACGGTCATTAATTTTATACCTGGTGAGCTGACTCAAAGAGATCACAAACTTTTCAAAAACACGTGCAATCAATGTTTTCGTGCGCTGAGTTGAAAATAAGAATTCAGGGTCCTGGTGTATGCATATGTCAGCCGCCGCACTAATAATGGACTCCCTGAACTGAAAACCACACCCATAACACTTAACATTATTTCCACTTAGAAAAGACCAGAGTTTTAGTTCATCGGTAGAACCGAACTCATCTGATACCAATTTGTCACGACCCGTCCCTCGGGCCCCTTGTGGTGACTACCCCAAGCCCGCCTTCCATAGGCCAGGGGCTGGCGACTAGCGTCAAAAGGCGTATTCCCTAAAAACGGGAAGGCGTTGCCTTTATAACCTGTAAACTCACACACAACTAAGCACAAAGCAGGATACAAGCACAAATTAAAACTATATATAGTAAACAGGGTGTGTACAGAAAGTAAAAAGGGGTCAGAATACAAGACCAACTATAAAGTACAAGTAAACTGAAAAGTACAAGTAAAACTGAAAACAGATCCTGTGAACACCCACCAAGGATCCTACCTGAATGGTAGGTACATCTCTCGAATGGTCGTCTCAATGGTACGCCTCATCTAAAGTCCACCTCCGAGCTACCTCCAGTCCTGGTACCCTTGTCCTCGGTCAACGTTGTCCATCGTCGGCACCAAACACAACATGGTGCAGGCATAGCCCGTGCAGGGGTGAGTATAACGATACTCAGTAGGGACCCCGAGACCCTCTAAGGTCTCATTAAATCCACAAAGCATGAAAAAATCTGTCAACCCTACTTATGTATATTCCCATACATATACCTAAGTTGTCGAGTAAACTCATCTCAATCATGAGGAAACACGAGACCCAACTCAAAAGCCCAAATACCAACTGTTCCACGAAGGAAAGAATACCACAAAGATAAGACTCAGCTCACACTAGGTATACAACTCTGAAAAATAGGATTATGAAGCTAACCCACTCAAGATCACTATGGAAGCTGATAGTCATCCACATGATTCTCTAGGGATAGTAACAAGTAACAATTCGAACACCTTGGCTGCTGGAGAACTCCTCCTCTATCGAGTACAGTGGGCCTGCCGCGTCACACAGATATGCTTCCCACTAACCTTGGACTGCTGAGGTACTCTTCCTGTCGAGTATCGTGGGTCTGCCGCGTCACACAGAGGCGCTCCCCACCGTGGGTCTGCCACGCCACACAGAGGCGCTCCCCCTCGTGGTCTGCTGAGGTACTCCTCCTGTTGAGTACCGTGGGTCTGTCGCATCACAAAAAGGTGCTCCCCACCGTGGGTCTGCTGCGTCACACAAAGACGCTCCCTACTGGGCCAGTTGAGCCACTCTGATTCAAAACGGTCAGCAGTCGTCAAGTCTCAGCCAGTCGCAGGGTTCCATACATATCGCGCCTGGGAGAACCACTCCCCAAGCCATAGGTCATAGCTCAACTGCCCTGAAGTTCCATGAAAAAGTAACCCAAAGGTCTTTCATGTCAAAAGGGACCCAACACAATAGACGGCGCGTCAATCGGACGCCTGGTCTGTAAGTTATTAGCGTATCCGCTCCGACGGCCCGGTTGGATTCAGGATCCGATCCAACCTGGCCATACTTCAACCTTATCCAAAACTCAAGTGGAGTATATCAAAAGGACATTCTCGATCCAAGGATTATGGTGCCGCAGACGCTCCGTCAAACAGATACCCGATTCTCAAATTATGGCAAAAAAGACAATACTGGGCCCAGATGGCCTGGGCCTTGGTGGGCTCGGCCCGCTGGGTCATGGTCTGGCCTGACCTGCGTAGGGGGCGGCCCGGCCCGGCCCGCGAAGGGCGCGACCCGTTAGCGCGAGTCGCTGGGCGGCTCGCGGTGCGGCCCGCGGTGCGGCTCGCGGTGCGGCCTGGATGGCACGTGGGACTGCTGGGCGGTCCCGCATAGTGTGCCTCGGTCGGCCGTAACAACCGGTTGGTCTTCCTTCCAGCGGCGCGACGGCGCCGCTGTCCACTTACGGTCGGCCGGGTGTTGGCCGTCGTCCGCCTCCGCTGTGGCCTCCTGCTCCATCGGCGGCACGGACGCGCGCCGCCGCTCCGCCACGCGGCCGGTCGGTTGACGGCCGCCATCCTGCCCCGCCGCAGCCAACGGGCCACGGCCTCCTCTTTAACCAGCGGCGCGGACGCACGCCGCCCTTCCTTCCTCGCAGCCGGCCGGGTGCCGGTCGTCGCCTTCTTCCATGAGCCACTACGGTTTCGTTCCAAGCCCGAAAAATTATACGATCGCATATTCACGATCCTTGTGTCGAGGGCTTCGCATCTATATATCGCGCTCAGTAAAACTCCGTATTTCTAGCGCCAATAAAAAAATTAGTGGGTTGAAGAACGCACGAAGAACGCGCGAAGAAATAAAAAGAAGAGAAGCAAGGTTAATGTGTGGGATGATGGCCATGTTCGTTTGGCCATCGTCATCATGAATTTAGGACATGAAGATTCAATAGAATAAATTCAATGTGTAAAAACCCCTACCTCAATTGTTCGTTGGAGGTGGCGCGAGGAAGAAAGACGTAGTCGATGAAGAAAGTCGGCGTTCGTCGCTTCCGCAAGACGCTTCTGATCCGGGCTCGGGGTCGGTTCCTCATTCTTCGTTGGGGGTGGTTCTTCGTTGGAGAAAGTTCTTCCCGGATCTCCAAGGTTCTCCCAAATCTCCTTTGCCAACGATTTTCCAACCAGGAAATGAGGAGCCAACATATATTAAAATAGGTTTACCAAATTAACTAAGGTTGGCACAATTAATTTTGTTATGTTGGCACATTAAAGTTGGCACAATTAAATGGCACATTAAATTGAAATACATTAGCACAATTGAATGGGAGGATTCCAAGGAATTTCCCCACATTAAAGAAGGTTTCGGGTGGTCCCCACCATAAAAATTCAAAAAGGAGGTTTCAAACTCGGGTGGTCCCCACCTCCATAACTCAAATGTAGGTTTCAAAAAGAAAAATAAAATAAAGATGTTTTATTTTATTTTCATTCTTTTAACACACCCACAAAAGTCTGAAAACTAACTTTCACTCTCGACCTACTGCGGTCAAGGTGAAGGTCTCCTTAAGTGAATATCAGTGTTGTGAGTTCAACGGTGTCCTCATATTTAAATTTTGAGCACTGGTTCAAAAGTTACAAAAACTCGCTTGCACGTTTACTGAATGTACCCAAAAAAAAGTTCAGAAATTCATTTCAGGCACTCCAGGCCTCGGAATCACGCGCCGTTAATTTTCACGGACTCGTAAAATTCCCCTCAATACAAGAAAAATACATGGAAAAATCCGGATCTTTACATTAACACTAATCAAGAAATTCAAATTCAATTGAAAATGTAAAATGCACTCCCAATATTTTACCATGAAATACATTTCAAGAGATAAATATAAAAGATATCGCTATATTGAATCCATGGACAAATAAAATGACTAAAAACTCAAAGTAGTAAAACAAACTCAAAATTTTTTAAAAAAAAATACAATTGCTAGAAATTTAAATTATGGTCAGAAGAAGTCAGTTTTGAAAATTTTTAAATAATTTTTTATGTGTACTCTATTTTAAAAAATTTGTCACATATGAAGACCCTACCCCCATACTTAAACCCAGAAAATATCCTTAATATTGAACTTGATGGTGGAATAAATAATTAAAACATTTTATACGGAAAATTATTTTAATTTAAATAGCCAAAACATGTACAAAGGGTCCCACTACAGCTCAAAATAATGTTTTCACTGAAAAAATAAACAAAAATTATAATACTTCAAAAAAGGTTCATAGTCAATTAAAATATAATTAATAGTGAGGATGGATTCTTTTTAAAGTAATGATTATGCATAAACTGGATTTTTATTTTTTTTATTTAATAACAAAAGAAATAATTCTATGGAATTATTAATGAATACAAATAATGAAAATAGAGACAATAAACTTTAAGGAATTTCTAAAAATACAGCATGAAAATGAAATTTCAATGAAATTTTCAAAATTCTCATTCAAGAAATATCAAGGAATTTTTTATAATAAAAAACATACCAAAATAAGGCGAAAAATAAATTTAAACTCCCATGATATAGAAGCTTCAATTTTTTCAATTAAAAAAAACTTCAACTATTTTCTACTTGAGAAAACACCATGGTTGGCCTATTTTCGCACCTATGGAAGAATTAGATTCTAAAAATTGAAGTATAAGAGTAATTAAAACTTATATTAAAAGGGTAGAAAGTGAATCAAGAATGATCCATCATTTAACTCTACTTATCCTTCAAAAAACAATTGAGTTATTACTCCAATGGTTTTGAAATTCTACTCGTAAAGGGGATGTGCAAAAGGTTCAAATTCTTCATGAAAAATGGGGAAGACTAGCAGTTAATACCCAATTATCTAAATATTTAATAAAATTGTCCCAAATTATTACAATGAGTATAAATGGTCACTTTTATAATAAAGTAGTGAAAATATAGCTCAATAGTCAAGTAAACATAGTAGTAGTTTTATTCCTATTAAAAAAATAAATATAATAAAAATAAAAATAAAAACTATGGGTTGAATCTGATGAAGAACTGATTTTAAAGTCCCCATTTAGACTCAATGCACGTTCAACATTCAATCTCTTTGGATGACCCTCAAAGTAGAGTTTACGTCTCTATCCATTGACAAAAAATATTCCATTTTCCTCTTTAAAAATCTCAATAAGAACATTTACTAACTCCCTAATAAAGGTCAAAAGACTTTCCCATTTAGACTTAATCTTTATAAGAAAAATCTTTATCTTGGAACTGAAATACAATATATTCTAACTATATTTAAAATGTATTTTTAAAATGATAGAATCATGAAAATATTTTATTATTTCTCTATAAACCCTATAAATTTTTTAGGATTCCATATTAATCTAAAGAAACTCAATAGCTCTAAAAACATCCTCTCACCAATATCCAAAAAGTCATAATTCAAAACCTTTAAAACTTAAAAATATTTTTTTTAATTACAATGGAAGATGGAATAATTTTCCAAATAGAATCCTATAAATAGAATTCCTAGTGGGAGTGTTGAATGATGTTTAATAATCCCAAAAATCTTTATCAGGGTTTGATGAACAATCATTTCTATTACTTTCAAAAATATTTTCTAGAATCTTCGGTAATTCTTTATTTGAAATTCTATATTTTCCACTATATTGTGGGTGATACTTGGTCCCAGTTTTTTAATAATAACCATAATTTATATCAAATACTTTGATTTTGAGTTTTTAATGTGAGTTATATTATTCATGGTAATGCCTATATGCACTCCAAATCTCGAGAAAATGTTTTTCTTTATGAATTTGGAAACACTTACAGCTTGATTATTACTACCTAAACCCACATAGAAACATAGTATACAACCAAAAATATATACTCATTCTTCTGAGAATATAGAAATGGTACCATAAAATAAAAACCCCAAAAATCAAATATTACTACCTCAAGAATTCCTTTTTGAAGAAACTCATACCACTTTTTAGGATTTCCTACACTTTGGAATCTATTACATCCAACCACCAAACTCTTAGAAACCTTGAAACGTGTCGGACAAAAAAGACATATTATAACACCTTTTGAGATATCCTCTCTCCCCCATGGTTTCCTCCTCATGGTGAAGAGTTAAGTCTCTCTATAATAGGGACCATCTCTTCCTCAGGTATATATCTTCTCATAATTCAATAAAAACCCATCTTAAAAATCATTGGATCATCGTAAATCTATTAGTTAAGGTGTAAAATGAAGTTCTCCCCTAGTTTTGAGGGACTCCACTAGGAATGACCCATGAAGATTGAAAATTAACAAAATATACAAACCAAGAACCCTATTTTTTCAAATAGTAACTAGTTTTTCATCTAGAAATGATGAATTTTTCTCCCTTGTATCACTACTCTGAGTGTTGAATAAATATGAAAGGTTATTCACAACAAAGTTTTCAATAAATTGCCTATCCTTAATCTCTAAATAAAATCCATGCAATAGAATTATCCAACTAATGAGTCAATTCATAGCCTCTTTCATAGATCAGAGATATTTCATAGTATAATACTCATTGAAAAAAAACCTTAGACCCAATAAAATATTTCCTATAATTATATAGGGTAAAAAATAGCCATAAACTCATTCTTAGTTATGGTGTATTTCCAATTAGAATCATATACAAAACTATTAGCATAATACACCACATACATCATCCTCTATTTCCAATGACCCAAAACAACCCTTACAACCATGCCACTAGAATCACACATGATCACAAAAGGTAACTTCCAATCAAGGGTAATGATAATGGGTGAAGAATTAAATTTTTTTCCAAATGAATGTTAAAAGATTTAAGGAAATTATAATCAAATAAGGGTGTATCCTTTACCAAAAATAAATATAATTTCTTAGTGATCATTGAAAATACTTTTATAAATACTTGGTAAAAACCAACATTCCCTAAGAAAATCCTAATACCATTGAAATTATTTGGAGGAGGAAAATTCTAAATAACCTATATTTTGGTAGTTTCTCCCCAATTCCTTACTTATAAACCTCGTGATCAAGAAAAACTCCCTCAATGACAATTAACAAACATTTTTCCTAATTCAAGACATGGTTTTTCACTTGGCACCTTTACAAAAAAAAATTAATTATCTGGATAGTAATTAAAAGGGTTCCAAAAAATAGAAAAAGCAAACATGAATACTCTAATTATCTTCTCAATCATATCAAAATATATATATATATATATATATATATATCATTCATCTTTGAGAAGTGGCTGAAGAACCATAAACATCAAGGTGTATTCATTGATATGAATATATTCTAAAGGGACATGTGATTTTTTTTCTTATTCCTCAAGGGCTATTGGGATATTATTATAACCAGAATAACCATCAAGAAAATTTTAAAACTCATTACTAGAAAACCAGTCAATAATGAGTTCTATAAATTCCATTGGAAAATAATATTTCTTAGTGGAAGAATTTGGATTCCTATAGTCTATATAGACTCGCCATTTGGCCTCTTTTCTATTTTGAATCTGTTCATTTTACTTATTGGTGAGAATGGTGACACAAACATTTTTGTTACAACCTGAACTAAACTAACCCAAGGGTTGTTTGAGATCACATAAATGATTATTGTATCTATTATATTAATTACTTCCTCCCTAAAAACTACTTTTTTGTTCAAATTATGTCTCCTTTGTCCCTCAACTCTATGTTTTTTATTATTCCCTATAAGGGATCCAATGCAAACAAAATGATGGACTATTAAATTTAATGTCATAAATGGTCTAAAAAATAATGATTTTGAACTCTCCTACGACAAATAACAACATATCCTATTGAATTTCATATAACTAAACAAACTTTATGATATTCAATGTGGGAAACACACCTAGAAATGAATATTTTTTGTGAGATGGTAATGTTTGAATCTCTATTAAGGATGTTTCTAGATAGAAGGTAGGATTTTTAGGGTGAGGTGACCCATGGTTCTCAACATGTCTCTTAAATAAAGAGTGAAAGCTAGAAATATCTTCTTCCTCGCTATTATACACAATTAATAACACCTAAAACTCCAATTTCAGATCTTGTTTTTATTTTATTTCCATACTGACCTTATCAAGATATTCTAAAAAAATATTCCTAATAATCATTTAAGGGCTTCTTCTTCTTACTAAAACTATGTCCCAATTAATTTTCTATAAATTTGGGTTCACCATCATGCTTTTAAATGATTCTTAAGAATTATTTTTCATGTTCATTATAAGGTTCCTCAAATTATAACATCTCAAATTTTGAGTAGTGTTCATCATGTGTGGGTTCTTTAACATTTTTAAATACATTAGAATCCATTATTTTTCACCAAAATTGAAAATTAACTTCCCTTTTGAAATATTTATCATAGATCCCTTGGTTGTGAATAAAGGTCTACCAAGAATGATAGAGAACTTCTTATCACATTCTATATCATGTATAAGAAAGTAAGGAAAAATAGCTTAACTACACCAACTAAGATATCATCCACTCTTCCAATGAGGTGATAGAGAGGCCAGCTAGCTTTAAAGAAAATGTAGTTGGTCATAAGTGTATTAATCTCATGTGTGGGAACAATGATAAAATAATTAAATTTATTCTTGCACCAGATCACATAAATAATTGATTTAGTCATTATTTCTTAATGTACAAGGGATGAAAAAGCTACATGGATCATAGAGTTTAGGTGGGATTTTATTCTGAATAATAGCACTTCACTCCTCAATTATGCTAGAAGTAGTAAACTCCTCTACATTTTTTTATTTGAAATGATATTTTTTAATAATTTATGATATGATGGGATTTGAAACAAATATTATATCAATGGAAGGTTTACATAAATATTTTTAAAAAACTCAAGAATCTTGAGTACTTCTTGCTCATTATTCATTTATTATTATTTGAGTAAATAAAAGGGGGGGGGTAAAGCTTCTTAAAATAGTGGGCATTCACTCAATATATTCCTCAACTCTCTAAAACCCTTTATTCCCTTTAAATTTAAAATTATTTTCTCTTTATTTTTCATGTGTAACAGATGAATTTAGAATATTTTCAAGAATGTTTTCCATATTTCTAGATTTAATATTATCCAATTTTTGACCTATAATAACAAGGTTAAGGAGCCGGGCATAGCCCGTTCCTAACAAATTTTATTAAAATAAAGGAAAAATAGCATTACATGGGGCTTACAAAAACGAGAATGAGTAGCACCATGCATATCCAAATTTGTTGAAGTAGAACAGAAGTCAGGGGTGATAAATGACCATCTCGAGCTGGTTTCTAAAATTGCCCTTTTGAGAGATCGTCTGCCACTTGATTGGATTCCCGGTACACATGGGTGACATCTAATTCAACTTGATTGGATTCCCGGTACATATGGGTGACATCTAATTCAACTCTCTCAGCCAAGCATAGACATTTCACCCAATGTGGGAGAACACATCGTGGGACACATCAGGATCGAGTCTTTAGAAAATTTACATTAATGATGAAGTCAGATTCCACCCAAATACGTCTCCAGTTGTACTGAACCGCATAAGTGATTGCCTTGATTATTGCCCACAACTCTACCTCAATAAAAGAGCCAATTACAATATAATGGTAGAAATAGCCTTTAATGAAGCCCCGATGCGTGTGGAAGACACCACCATAGCCCGATGGACTTGGTGCACCCGAGGCCACCCCATCCACATTCACCTTTAACCATGTAGGAATTGGGGGTATCCATCTAATAAACTTGACCACCAATGGTCTCTTGAGCCTGCCAGCGACACCAAAAATATTTCAGAATAACAAGGTCAGTAATATCATTATTCATTGTATCCATTTGGACCTTGGAGGTAGCGAGAACCTCCCTGTAAATAGCAGTGAGACCGGCTTGGAGAGATGGGGTTTGATTCTCAAAAGCAAGGGAATTTCTTGCCCTCTAGGTGTAGGCAATGGTAGCAGTGGCTGCTGTGTACAGCATCTCATGGATTTGTTTACTGCAATCAAAGCTGGAAATATCCAGCATGATGTCTTCAACACTTCCAAGCATCAATCTAACCCCAAACACTGATCGAAGATGCAAGCAAAATCGACAAGAGAATGAGCAAGAAGTGAAAAGATTCCCAAGAGCTTCATCCAAGGACCTGAAGAAAAAACACACAGGCCCAAGGTGCATGCCTGTGCCCTACATCTTCCCTTGCAGCAGTAACCGGCACCACCAGATCCTCCAGAGAAGCGGCTATTTTACCGGTGAGATGAAGTGTTGCCTGAAATTTTTCAGCCACATTGGGACAGCTGTGCCATCCTCACATTTGTTCCTGTAGAAGCCCTTGGCAGAAAAATGCCCAACATGGTCAGGAGTCCACCTTAGCAAATCAAAGTCAACAAAGACATACTTTAACTCCAGCAATATGTTAGGGGATAAAGAGGCCTGCAAAGTATCATCAAGCATAGCATCATGTATATAAATCTGCTTCATGTGGGTAGGAGCAGTGATAACTTCATTTATTGGCTTAGACAGCCAAGGAGTGTGCCATAAGTTGAGAGATGACTCCCTGCAAACCAACCATTTTGAGCATCTCATGAGATCCTTATAAGAATATTGAATGTCAATCCAAATTGAAGAAGGAAAGTATATGGAGTAACCATTTTGCAATTTTGATGTGAACCTATTGGAGAGAAATTCCAGGGAGCTGTCATTCGATGTCAATATGTTCCAAGTAAACTTAGTGAGAAGAGCCTCATTGAAAATGCCAAGATATTTGATGCTCAAGCCTCCCATGTCAACCAGATTGATAAAATCCTTCCATACCACTGTAATGATCTTCCTTTCATGGTTTGATCCAGTCCACACAATGTTTTTTATCAAAGCCTGAACTTCTTTAATAATGGATTTGGGCCACTTATAAAGAGAGAAGGCATAGACAAACATCGAGGTAATCACTGAGTTGACAAGACATATTCTTCCTACCTACAACATGGTCTTCCCCTTCTAGGTTTCCATTTGACAGATAATTTTAACAATAATATTATCAAGGTGGCATCTTTTGACTCTACCCCAAAAAAGAGGTACCCCAAGGTAATTGAATGGGAGAGTTCCTCTCTTCACTCCAAGCATTATGGCCACTCTGTTCTTTTTGGAGGCAGTTAAGCCATCGAAAAACACTACAAAAGACTTGTGCCAATTGCCAACCTATCTAGAGACCTCTTCATAGTGAGAAAAGATCTTTTGAATACAAGAGACTATTTTCCTGGTCGCCAGTCCAAATAGAAAATTATCATCTGCATAGAAAAGATGCGAAGGGGTGAAGAGATCTCCTCCAGCCCTAATTGTGTTGTAGATATCAGCTTGCACAAGTTTATTGATGTAGGCACTTAGATAATCCTCATCCATATAAAAAAGAATCCCAAAAAGAGGATCACCTTTCCATACCCCTCTGGAACACTGGAAAAATCCTATGGGGGATCCATTAATAATTATGGATAGCCTCACACTTTTTGAGAATGGTACTGATTAATCTTATGAATTCAGCCAGAAAAACCATATCTTCTGAGCATATCAAAGATAAAGGTCTACTTTATGGTATCAAAAGCTTTAGAGAAATCAAGCTTAAGATAAAAATTCCCATGACTAAACTTTTTCTTCATGATATTAACACATTCTGAGGCCATGAAAAGACAATTCTGAAGATTCCTTGTAGGGATGAAACCAAACTGATTTGAGGAGATGAGCCCTCTAACAATAGCTCCCAACCAAATGGAAATTACTTTTCAAATGATTTTTGGAAAGGTGTTCCCAATGGCAATAGGCCTGAAATCCTTGATATCCATTACATTCTCCTTCTTTGGGATCAGGGAAATAAAATTAGCATTGATTCCATAAGGAATTAATGCATGATTAAAGAACTCCTTCATAGCATTCATGATCTCATCTCATACAATATCCTAGTAAAACAAGAAGAATTCGTTTGTGAACCCATCAGGCCCAGCCATGCTATCAATGTTGAGTAAGAAAAGATCACTCTTGACCTCCTTCTCATCATGAGCTTCAACAAGAGTAATTTTTTGATGATTATCAACAACACAGTTGAAGTTTTCCATCATTTTGTAGGTGCAATCAGCCCCTTCTTCAGAATATAATCATTGGAAATATCAAAAAAAAAAACATTGGAGATTTCACTTTCTGAGTTTTACAAAGAACCATCAATGAAAATGGTAGTGATCGCCCTTCATATCCTCTTTTCTCTGTGCAGATAGTGGAAAAATCTGGTGTTCCTATCGCCCTCCTATAGCAATCATATGTTATACTGATTTTGGGTCAAGCTTTCTTCGATGCCGAGGAGATCATCTAACATGGACAAGGCCCAAACCTCATCATTTGCAGGGATATTCTGGTTCTGATCAAAATTCTGACGTTGCAGCCAAACATTCTCAGCTTCCTTTATATCATTATCAAGATTTGTGAAGGAGGTTTTTCTCCATTCATGAATATTCTTTTTGATATTCTTCAGCTTTGTAGCCATGACTTGGATTGGGCTTCCAACAGCTTCTATATTCCTTGCCTTTATGACATTCTCCCTGCAACCAGACCTAACAAGATAAGAATTGTTGAATTTAAAAGGAAGAGGAGATGACCTCAATTTGTTTGTGCAAACATCCACCATAATGGGGTTATGGTCAGACTGACATTTCAGTAGCATCAAACCCAAGACATCAATGAAATCATTCACAACGTCGATCTGAATAAATCTACTATCCAGTCTACTTGCTTGAAAGCCATTGTGGGTGTATCTACACCAGGTATAATCACCACCCACAATTGGAACCTCAACTACGTTGCACTTATTGAGGAAAGATGAAAATTCTGTAGCTGCTAGATTATGAAAGTGAGCACCTATTTTTTCCTCAGGTCATAAGACAGTGTTAAAGTCAACCAACATAATCCAACAATTTTTCCTCTTATCAATGATTCATTCCACCTTTCCCCATAGCTCCATTCTTTTAGAGTAAGAGTTGGAAGCGTAGACAAAAGTCAAAGAGATCACAATCCCCATTATTCCAATATCTACTGAGATGCATTGTTGACGTGGTTTGCAAGAGTGAATGATTATACTATCATGTTTTAAGTCCTAGAGGTGTTTAGAGTCATTCTCACTTGTATTTTGTGAGACAAAGGAATAAACAAGGGATGACCACTTGAAGGAGCTCCATTTATTAAATTTCATCTTATGTTCAGCAAGACCTATCATCAAAGGTTTATTTACCATGATAAAATGTCTCAGGGATGTGACCGTGGGAGAGTTCCCAAGCCTTTGACAATTCCAAAATAATATTTTCATTTATGTGAGGATGATCTAGCCCTTATTTGTGGCCCTCCCCCCTTGGAGGATGAGAGTTTTTCTTCTTACCTCCCCCTTTTTTCAGTCCCTTGTCCGTTATCCCATCCAACAAGCCATCATCCTTAACACTCTCAGATGATATGTCTTTAGTGGAAGGGCCTTCCTCATCACCCTCACCACATAATGTCCCACTGAGGGGTAAATTGGTTGGAGGAGTGATCAATGAACAGGGTTATAGGTTCAAGCAGTCTTCATTTAGAATATTTTGCATGATTAACTTCAGTAAAGGGATCTCCATTGTCATGAGGATCCTGCTGATCCATGGAGTCATCAACAGGCAAGGTAGACACCTGCACAGGATCAGAACCATCAATCTGAGAATTAGGGACATAGGACAGAATGACCCGCGGGTCTGCAGCAGCTGTGTCATAGGGATCCAGGGAGGTACTGGTATCCTCCTCCCACTCATCAAGGGCCTGATCCGGAGTGCTGGACTTCTCAAAATGCTGCAGCCCAACCTTAGGGGATGCAGAATTACCTCGAAAAATTGGAGATAGAGCAATGGCATCAGCGGATGAAACCTGATAATGCTGCTCAATGGCCAGGCAGACCAGAATATTATGAGAGGGCTGCACAACTCCCTGATCCACTGGAACAGTATTTGATTTACCCTCCTAATTTAGAGAACTAGCTCACTTATTTTGACCTAGAGTCTCCATCGGCTGAGGATTGCAGATATCCTGCATATCAACCATGATAAAGGGATTAAAGGAGTGCTGGAGAAGAACAACTTTATTAGCCAGTTTGAATTCAACAATATCAACAAGAGCAACTATCACAGGATCCAGTGCAACAACCTCCTCATTGAATGTGGATTCATTGTTGAATTGACCTGCACAGACAGCTCCATTGGGACCTGCACCAGAAGTTAGCATGGGAGGTTCAAGAGCCTTCCATTTCCCAATGTCCAGGCCTCTTTTGCATGATGAATCATCATGGCCCTTTCCGTTTCAATTTGTACAGACCTTAGATCTATTGCACTCAGATGAGATATGCCCAAATAAGCTACAATTGCCAAAAAACTTGGGCTTCCTTTCATAAACAACGTCCAGATTGAATCTGTCATCTCTCGGGGTCAGAACCACTTCCTCCACTAATGTGTTGGCCATGTCAACTTCAAAAAGAACTCGAGAAAAGTGGCCATACCTTGGATTTTTAGTTTTCTTATCAATTATTATCAGATTTCCCACTTAAGATTCAATATCCCATAGGATTCCTGAATGCCAATATAGCCAATTGAGTTTAAATATATGAATCCACGCCTATGTATGTGTATTCTTAGCATTGAAAGGATCAAAGTTCTGATCCCATTCCTGGATTCCCAGGATTCCAGGCTTCAAAGATATAGACCCAAAGCTCCAATCCCTCCTTTCGTGTTTATCAGAAGGAAACACAATGTGAAAGTATCCTTTCCCCATTCCAGTCATCTTCCGGTCGCCAAACCCCCAAACCATGGAAATTCGATCAACTAAGTAATTAAAACGCCACATTCGCTCGCCCCTCAGAGTCAAGACTCAAGTAATTATCGAAAACCTACAGATCTATATCCTCTCCTCAACAGCCTCCTGATTGGCGGAAACATGCACAATTATCCCTTTCTTGATGACCCTCCCAGGTGAAGGGACTCTAAAATCAGAGAAGGCCATGCTCGATGCGGATCGCACGACATCTGCAATTTTTTTGAACTAGATGGGTCCGGGGGACGCATAAGATCCGATGTAATTAGCTTTCGAGGCACGCATCAAGCCCTCGTTTGGCACAAGAGAAACAGATGGAAAAGAGATGATATGGAAGGAGAGAAATCGATTTCTGCTGTTTGGTTATCCAACGTCGAACGAGAGAAATGCCAGAGGCTGGAAGGGAGAGAAATCGATTTCTCTCCCAAGCACGATTTCAACGGATTTGGAATCGTCCCAAAATCGGGACGATTCCGATGGAAATACGCAATCTCATTCCCATATTTTATATATTTCCCATATTGCCCTTAGATCTCTATATAAACAGCCAGACCTCACACTATCGCCCCATCTCACACTCCCGCTTCATCTCCGCCGTTCTTCCGCTGTTATGATTATTTTATGTTTGCGATTTGAATGCTATACGACCTTGTTGAATTTTTCTTTATTCATGTTTAATTTTTAAAAATGTTTGAGGTAGTTATGAAATATCTTGTGGAGTAGTTATAATATTTTTCTTGATGATTTATACACGCTCATTGTAATGAGAAATAAAATATATTTGTTTGATAAATTCAAAGTTGTGGTGCGTTGAATTTCATAAGAAAAAGATAAATATTTGTCTTATTCATGACTATATTATTTTCTTGAATTAATATTTATATAAATGAACATATTTTCCATTATTAATAACAACAACAAACAATATTTTCATGGGAATCTAAATATTTTGTTCGATATAATTTATAAATAATAATTTTTCTAAGTTCAACATAATTTATAAATAATAATAACAATCAAATATAAATAATTTTGATACTGTGTATATAAATAATTTTGATTATAACTAATTATGCGTATATAAATAATCATAAATATTTTATAAATAATTCTGATTATAGAATTTTTTTAATATAAATAATTATGATTATCTTGAATTAATAGTTTATATAAATAATTTATAACTAATTTTGAATTAATAAATATTTTGAATTAATAACTATTTTGAATTAGTAATTATTTTTAATTAATAATTATTTTGAATTGATAAATTTTTTAATTAATAAATTTTTTAATTAATAATTTTGAATGTATAATTTTGATTACCTTGAATTAATAATTTTGAATTCATAAATTATATAAATAATTTCGATTATCTTTAGTTAATTTTTTTAAATTTTATAATTTGTATTAATATATGGTGGTAGGTGTGGTGTCCATGCAGATCTAATCGATATTGGTTTTTTATATTGAGCAAGTATGCCCTTTAATCCTATGTGTATGTGTTATTTTTTAATAAAGGTTATTTGTGTAATTTGCACCAAAACAGTTTCTTTTCTTTTCTTTTAAAAATTGTCACCAAACATGATGGAGAGAAATCTAAATCATTTCTTTTCTTTTATTAAGTTATGGATCCAAACACAAGGAGAGAAATCATAATCATTTCTTTTCTTTTCTTTTCTTTTATAAACTATCAAATCTTTTCTTTTCTTTTACTAAAATATAACCAAACATAGTGCAAGAGAACAAATCCTTGTGCCCTGGAATGTCAGAAGCTTTCGAATCCAGATCTGCCTTATTACGGTAAACACAATAACCATGCGTACATCTTCCATCCCCATAGCGAAGACCCCCTTGCTCCGCAATCTCTCTCTTTTTGACCTATAAATTATTTAAAAAAAATCACTGAACTTTTCTAGACTCTTCCGTAACATTGCATTGATTTTTCAACCCACTCACGGTGAAAAAAACCATGATATTCTCGTTAGGTTTGATCTCAATGGTACTTGGAAACTTGTCCCGAATAGTCAAGTATTTTACCAATTGACCTAATTTTAAGTCCATGTTGTGGATCCTATATTATGTCTCAGCCTTTTGAGATTCATGTTCAACCTTTTGTGAATCCAATTTGGTTTAAAAAATTTAAATATTAACTTTCTAGTTTCCCTTGATATTTAAAGGATTGAACCCTATTTTTATTTTGATGTTGTGGTCTTAGTTGATTTAAAAAACCATTGGTAGTGGGTTATTTAATCATTCCATGCTCTTTATAAGAAAGATTCATGTGGTTCCTATAACCAGAGTTGTAGATATTTGAAAAGTTATCATTTCTATATTGCAATATAGGACAATAAAAATTATCAATTTTAGAGGGTTGTATGGGAATATAAAATTTTGGAATGTAATATTTAGAATGACAAAAAATCCCACAATGATCACATTTTTCTATACGTGGTTGATTCTGATTTTGGAAATAAACTTGACTAACACATTGTTTCATTAGATATTGAAGTTGGTTCTTAACTTTATCTAGCCATGAGTTTATTTCCATCATCTAAATTGTGTTTTTGTCACCCTTTTTGACTATTCTTCTCCTAGATAACTTTTGATGAGAATTAAGATCATGGGTGTTATATATTTTCCCCAACTCTTAATTAGATTTATTTGTGTAATTATCTCCTGCTAATTGATCTACCATGTTTTGACATGAAGGTAAAACTATTTCATAGAAGACATCCATAAAGATATAGGAGGGGAGTTTGTGATAAGTATATTCCCTAAATAGGTCCTTAAACCTATCCCATGCTTCTTGAAAATCCTCTTCATTCTGAAATAAACTAGTGATTTTTCTCCTAAGTTATCCCTTCATCCTTTTTTGGGTTAAATTTCATGAGTAAAAAGTTTTATACTTTTTATGATATACCAAATATATTTTAATCTAATTATAGGATCCAATTCCTAAAAACTCTCATTTTAAGCTCATCTTCACTTAACCCTTGAAGTGCAAGTTGTGGCATTATATTGTAAAAGTTCCTAATAAATGATAGAGAGTCCTCATTAGAAAAACCATTGAATGATGGTAGTAGTGTCATGTAGAGATATTTTAAGTCATGATTCCTATCTATCTGGGTTAACCTAATGTGAGAAAGATTTTCCAAAAAATGGGGGGTTGATACTCTCTCATTCATTGCCTCACTATGTTTTTTTGAATTACCTCCCATTGTTCTCTCACATAAGTCTTACAGTTTTTTTATAATTATTATTTAGTTCTCTGTACTTTTTATTTAAATCTATATTTAAATTATCATGATTGTTAGAATTTGACTAGGTTTTCATAAACTTTGTAGTTTCAATTTTTTTTGAACATATCTATTTTTTATATTGTTTTGTTGGCCTTTGAAAAAGAAATTTGGACACATGTAACCCTCCCTGAAAATGACCCTATTTTTTTATATGTTCTAATTTCTATAGGCTGAAAAAAATTATATTTTAACCTATACTCAACCAACCACGTATAATTGTGAAGGTTCATCCCCACAGGGAAGGAATTTATTATGAACTAAATAAAATAAAAAATAAAATAAAAAACTCAAAAAAGAAAAAAAATGTAATAAAAAGACAATGATGATTGGAAAATGTTGTGATGTGAGGCAGGAAATGAAAAAGTGATGATATTAAGTAATAATGGAAGCAGGAAAAAGGAATACATCATAATGATATCAGATAACCAATAAGTGAACTAGAGTAATTTATATTAATATAGACCGTGTAAACAAATCTCCTATAATCATGAAAATGAATGGTTGAACAGGGTCAACTATCACAAAAATGTTTTCAACTACCCCTTCAAGAATTGAACATACTATTGAATTAATTCTAATTTTATTTATTCCAAAACTAATTCAAAAGAAAAAAGTAGATGATTGTGTTCTTTGTCAAAATGTATTTGTCAATCGATCCTAAAATTATGATCTCCATTTATGAAAAGTTACTTTTTATCAAAAAAAATCAATGAAAAATGGTTCTCAAATAGATTGATGATTCAGGATCAATTTTTAATGATTATTAATCATTAAAAATAATTATTTTTGTGAAAAAACAAATGGAAAAGGGTGGTTATCCAACCCACAAATTAAATTGAAACAATGAATTAAAAAAGAAACAATTATAACTATCTCATTCCTATAAAAGGATTTAGAAAATAGTTCATGTTCAATGTAACATAGATTAACAATATTTCCATCTCAAAATAAGAAGAAATTCAGGAAGAAAGAGTATAAGTAAAGAAATGTTCTCTATTAATACAACTCCTCAATCTGTAGATTTTCCTACCTTTGAAATCACTATTCCCAATCCATTGTTCCCTCTCTTTTTCACTCTCCCCACTGACAACAAAAGTTCTTTTTTTTTCAAATAAATTTACCAAGATAATTAAAAAATTTCCTAGAACTCTCCCCATAGTCATCAACTTATCACGTCACACACCAGAGCACCACATGATAACCTTCACTATTTATAATCTTATTCAAGGTAACTCAATATGACTCCCCAAAAAGATGATTCCCCCTTACATGATTCCTTTTCAGTGCTACATTAGAAGAATCTGATCATGATCTTAACTTGATTCAATATTATAAGTTTCTATAATAATTTCAATAGATTCCCAACTACTCATCTTCATCAACCTTATAACCCCTTTTCTTTATTCTATGTTATGAAGATAAAATCAACAAATATATTTTTTATTAGGAAACTCCAATAATTTCTTCAAATTTGAAAAAGTATAAAATATATCATATCAATAATTCTAGGTGAGAAAATATCAGGAATCTCTTAGATGCTGCAGAATTTGGTAAAGGGTGAAATACTTAAATGTCAGCTTCAAAACATTACCCATGACTTTGTAAATCCATAGTTCCAATCCAAAATTTATCAATTTCTAAGATCGTTATATATAAATAGGTGTCAGGAGGACACTTATATATCAAAATGTCATTGTATAATTTCATAAGGTATATGACCCTTATATATCCCACTTAACCGTGATGGTATCCCTATGTGTCAACTTTCTCATCTCAAATTTGAACAAGAGTGATACCCTTACATATATCCTTATTATATCAGAGGTATGTTTACATATCATCTCATATATGAATTTGACAAAGAATGGGCACTTATGAATCCCTCTTTTACTTTTACATATTTGGTCATCTAATCTTACATGGTGCCTTCTGAAAAACAATGTTAAACGCTTTTGAAAATTTTTCAAAACATAATATGATGTTTTAAAATTTTAATTAATCTTATAACCATATTTAATTAATAATAGTCATGTTTTAATAAATAAAATTAAAAATTGTTCCAAAAAAACATGTTAGTGATAAAAACTATATAACATTGAAAATATTAATTCTAAAACCTAAAACCATTCTAATCACTTCAAAAGTATTATTTTAATTAAAATTGAACCATGGACATTCAAAAAAATTGTTCAAAATATATTGAAATTAATATCTGAAAAATTGTTCAATTAACGTGAAAAATCAATATTTTTAAACAAATATTAAAATAATTAAATTTTTATCCAAGACTGTTCAATAATAAATAAGAGGTAATGAAAAGACAATAGATTTTACATCAATACTTTAGATCATTGTTGGAGGTCCATCTATTTTAGTTATACCTTTTCTAAAATAGTTTATGTTCCTTTAGAAAGGGTAGTCTGTAGGAATAAATCTATGATGATAATTGAAAAAACGAGGTTCTCTTCCATTGACCAGCATAAATTATTTTATGTCACCCATATTGTATGTACATGGTTTTGGACCATGTGTAATCCATCCAAATGAAATTAAATGCACTATAAATTCACAAATTTTCCAAATTAATGCATCTTTTATTATGAAATTATATTTTGCAACTATATCATATGCAATTTTTCCATTACTCTAATTTTTTTAACTCATCAATCAATGACTTCAGATAAACATTAATATTCATTTTTGTATATCCATAAATTAATAATGTCAAAAAGATATTTGGTTTCTTCATAAATATCCAAGTATGTAAGTTTTATGGAGTTATAAAGACAAGCCAATAAGAATATTGACTGCCACAAGAACCAAACAGATAGAAACCCCCAGTAGAAAGGTCCATTCAAACATGATGAGGTTCTAAATAAAAATATAGATGCACATAATCAAAATGTTTCTGTGAATCACCATCAAAATGATTATTTAAGATTTTACTAACTCAAATATTGGATTTATGCTATGTTATCAATGAGACTATTTTGTGAGGCATAAATAAACATTTCAATCTAGATGTAAGTAGTAAATTCATTATCTATTTAACAGGAACATATATAGTCTTTCCTTATTGTTTCTATTTGTACCTCAATTTTCCACATGTTGGAAAATTTACTAATGAATCATATTCAACACAATATAAGATGACATTAATTGAACTTGAAAGGATCTTCAAATAACCATGACCCAAATTACAAACTAACCACTTTCATTCATGGAAATTTATAGGCAACACATTTCCCTTAGGTAATAATGATTTAATCATAGAAAATATTTGATTGAAAAAACTATTTCATGTTCCATTATCTGATGAAATATCCATAAAATATATAATAACTTCAAATTTGGTTATCTTGCAACCAGGATATAGGCCATCTTCAATAGATTTTAACAACTCATAAAATTGATATGGTTCTAACTCAAGATTTGAATTATCATTTTGAGTATCTTTTTGTCGAAAAGACTCGCCATCAACCACATGTACTAATGTTTGAAAACATGATAGATCTAGGAAAACATTACATGTATATTCTCTTGAATTATATTCCCCAAGTCGATATGAAAAAATATAATATTTCTGAAAACCAATTGAAATATATGAACACTAAACACTATCAAATATTTCAAATATCCTTATAGAATATTTCTAATAAGGACATTTAATTATCCATCATAAAAAAATTATGATTTTGATAAATAAAATGATAAAATTTATTTAATACCCTCAATATATATAGGATTTATGGTAAAACTATTTAGATTTCTATGATAATTTATCCAATCACGATCTCATAAAAAATTGTATACTTATTTGATCTATAGTTTTCTAAAAATAATAATAGTAATTAGAAATATTTCTAACGACTAATCTAATATATGGAATTGATGATCCGATAAAAAATAGAAAATAATAAAATTAATAATTTCTTGTAATTATTACAATTTTTTGGTAATTATTAATTATTAGTAATTATGGGTAGTTAGTGCTAATTATTAATAATTACTGCTATATATTGATAGTTATTGTTAATTACTAGTATATATTACAAATTATTGGTAATTTATGATAATTACTACTAATTAATACAAATTACTAGAAATTATTACTAAATATTTCCAATTAGTTGTAAAAATTACTAATTATTAGAAATTATTAATAATTATCTGTAACTAATTGTAATTACCAGTAGTTTTTGAAAATTATTACTAATTAATGGTAATGATGACTAATTATTACTAATTATTACTAATTACCAGTAGTAATTACAATTTACCAGTCATTATTGTTAATTACTGGTAGTTATTTCTAATTAGAATTAGTTATTATTAATTACCAGTAGCAATAATTAATTACATGTAGTTATTTGAAATTATTGGTATTTATTTCTAATTACCAGTAGTTATTGATAATTACCAATAGTTATTGCTAATTAATGGTAGTTATTACTAATCATTGGAAATTAATGATATATATTACTTACTCATTATTCATAATTATTGGTAATTGTTACTAATTATTGTTAATTATTCATAATTACTGATAATCATTCATAATTTTTTGGTAATTACTAATAATTATTAATAATTATTGTTAATTACTAACAATTATTTGAAATTATTTGAAATTATTATTAATTATTACTATTTTTTCTAATTAGTCATAATTATTGTCAGAAACCTAGCTGGGTACCCTGGTAACCTGATAACCGAGTCGGCTCTAACATAGCCCGAAGGGTGTTCTCGATCCCCACGAGTCACCAACTAACACCTTGCATCATAAAAACTGAAAGTGGGAATGATTTTTTCCACTAACATTTTCAGAAGTAAAAGAAACAAGGTAGTATGAATATCAAAAGGAACTCCACTGGGAGTAATGTAGGAGTCAAACAGGCATTAAAGCCCAAATTACTATAACCAAAGTACTAAAACAGGGAAAAAATAGCTAGATCCACCACCAAGAGATCCCTTTCAATTGCTCGAACCTGGAAGGAGATAATCTACAAACACCCAAAGGCACATGTAAGGTGTGATCCAAAGTCCAATAGGATTTCAACAAAGATTCCATAACAAGATTCCAATATCAAATTATACAATAAAGTGATTTCAATTTCTAAAACAAACAGGTTTGGCATTTAAGAAATCATAGTTAAATAAATCATGATTTACAATTTAAAAGATGGAAATACATTTAGCAATCCATACCTCACATTTCAAATGATGGAAATATATTTCAAAATGTGGAATTTACTTTTAATCCAAGGGTTCTTTACAAAATATCACTTTTCTGAAAATAGATTAAATAAACACTTTTATATAAAATAGTTTATATAAATTTACAAGGCATGTAAAACTATTTACAACAATGGCATATATATAATTGAAATAAAAACAAGAGAGCATCATGTTCATGTGCCAAGTAGGCACGGTAGTTCTAGGCTATAGGGATCCAACACTATGAATATGGCAAATTATGTACATACATCCCCTGAACCAAGGCCAAGAGGATTTATGACCATTGCCTAAGGAATTGGATGTGATGATATGATATTTTAGAACATTGTAAGTTGTGATGGGTCTTCCAATATAATACACTAATTACCTTAGGATTGCATGTTCTCTAGTACAAAAAAATATGGGTAATTTATTTTAAGACTTCTTAAAATAAAATTAAATCCCATACTCAATTTCAATATGCCAATTTTTTATTTAAAATCATAACGGGGTTTTAATAAAAAACATTCCATTTTCAAAAATATGAAACCACTGGGTTTCCATCAAAACCATTTCAATCCATTTTTCATAAACAAGTATTTGAAACCAATTCATGAAATTTCACAATCATTACACAATTAAATACAATAATTTAATTTTCAATCAATTCCACCAATTTCATCACAAACCCCCAATTCATTGGAATTGAGTTTTTTCACAAATTTTCCACCAAATCAATTTCTACAATTAAATTCAACAATTTAATCGATCCAATTACCATAAAAACAAAAAAATTAAATTAAAAAATTTAAATCTCACCAAATTACAATTCCATGTTGAAAACCAATTTTTCTCAAAACCCCTAATTCATCAGGATTGGTTTTTTCCAACAACCAATTGAAAGACATATAATCCAAATCTAAAAAATTACATTTAAATTCAAATAATTGAAATTTAAATAAAGCAATTTGGGTTAATATAAATTGGATATTGTAACAGAACCACCTACCTCAGAGCTGCTCGATCTCGAAGCATCAAACCCTAATCAATAATTTATGAATAAGAATAATAAAAATAGGATCTAGGGAAACAAGGATCAAAAACTAGGTTTATAGTCCCAAAATAGTGGGTATTTGATCCAAAAATAAACACATGGATCCATGAAACCCTAAGGAGAAAGAGAGAGATTTCGGGAGATCAAGAATGAGTGGAGGAAACTAACTTAGAGGAGATTAGTGGGCATTCTTCTAGATTTATATTTCTTCCAAGATGGATCCTAGAGGACAAGAATTGTCTTTGGGAGCTATGAGGAAGCGAAAAATGAGTTTGGGTCAAAGGAGGTCCATCTATGGCCTAAAAAGAGAGTTTGGTAATTTTTATCAAAAATTCAAATCTCTTAAAATACCATACTCATAGTTTCCTGAGCAAACCCACATGGTTAGACCATACCATGCATCCAGTTTGTGCACTCATTTTAAATGGGATACATGATTTCTATTAATAGGGTGCATGGCTTGACTAAACATGTGACAACTATACAAAAGACCACTGCTTTGGGTTGCATGGTTTTCTTTGATAGGGTGCACAATTTGGGAAAATTGTGCGCCAACCATGCACTAGCCCATAATTTTCAAAACTCTTAAAATTTTAACTTGAAGAAACCCCAAACAAAAACTAAACAAATATCAATAAAAAATAGGGTTTAGTAATACCTTAAAATGATAATGGGATGTTACAACCTCCCCACCCTAGAAACTTTCTATCCCCAAAAATCCTATGAATAAGCCTTATCTCTAAAAATATTAGGCCACTACTCTCTCATTAGTGCCCCCCTCTCCCACATCTCATGAGTATCTGAATCGTGATTCTATAGCACACAAACCAAAGTCATCATCCTCTAACGAAGTACCTCAGCCTCATAATCAACTATCCTGACTATCCATTTAGTCATAGATAAATCATGTTCAACTTCAACATCACACCAACTCAAAACATGAGACAGAACAGATAAAAACTTTCATAGCTATGATACATGAAACATGTTATGTATCAACGTTATTTGTGGTGGAAGTTCTAAATGGTATGAAACTTTATACACCTGCTCGAAAATCTCAAAAGAATAAAAAAACAAGGATAAATCCTCCCTTACTTCGCAAGCCGTCGATGACCCAAACAAGGTGAAACCTTCAAGAAAACCTGTTCACCAACTAAGAACTCCAAAGGTCTATGGTGAAGATCAACATAAGACTTATATCAGATCTATGACGTCAACATTATATAATGAATAAAATGAATATTTTCTATAATCTCTTACACCAAACTTGGTCTATCCATTTAACTTTCACTAATCTCCAACAAAAACCACAAAGATTTACTAGGACAACCAAAGAAGGCCTCAAAAGAGCCATACTGATCGCGGGCTGGTAAATATTGTTATAAGAAAGCTCAACTATCCCCAAATGATCATACCATACTCCACCAAATTCAAGAACACAAGCACAAATAATATCCTCAAGAATCTATATTGATCTTTCTATTTGGACATATGACTGTGGATGATATTTCATAATCAAACAGACGTGAGATCCAAGTGCCACACAAAGGCCTCTAAAAAATGAGAATTTAACCAAGGATCCTTATCATATACTATAGCATATAGATCTCTATCCAACGGAATGATCTCTTTAAAATATAGGTTTCCCAACTTCTCAACTTTGGATGTATAATGAATGTGTATAAACTGAGATTACTTGGTCAGCCTATCTATCATAACCCATATTGCATTATTCTTCCACTAGGTGCTTGGAAACCTAACCATAAATTCCATAAATATATCATTACACTTCCAAGTCAGGACTTGAAGTTGTTGAAGAAAACCTAAAGGTTTCTGGTGCTCAGCCTTATCCTGTTGGCATGTATAACAATGAGAAACAAACATAGTAATTACCCTCCTTATACATGGCTACCAGAACTTCCTCCACATGTCATAGAACATCTTTGTGGTTCCTAGGCTCACTGCCCCTTATGAACTATGAAAATCCACCACAATAGCTTTCCTTACCTAATGTAGTACCACAAAATGATTCTTAAAGAATATAATTCCCTTTTTAGAGAATGACCAATGGGAAATTATCTCCCCACCATTAAGAGATTCTCTAATTCCATGGAACTCATCATCAAGCTGTTGTTCCGGATGAATCAATTTGAGAAGAGCATAGGTCAATGTCAAAATGAACAAAAAACCTCTTCCCCTTTCTCCAAGATCCCAATATGAAACTATGAAAATAGAGCCATCAAATTCCACTCTTTTGAAGATTCTTTCACTGCCTGGGTCAGAAGTTTCCTAGTTAAAGTATCAGAATTGAAATTCCCTTTCCCTGGGGTATAGGTGATGTCAAAATTGAAGGACTTTAGGTATTCCACCCAACACCTCTAAAGAAGATTCAAATCTTACCGAGATAAGATATAACTCAAGCTCTTTTGGTCATAAAATAGGGAAAACCTTTTACCATAAAGGTAATTGCACAAAATCTTAAGCACGTGCATCACAACTGTGAGTTTAATGTCACATGTCAAATAATTTTTCTTGTGTTTCCTAAGCTGACGAGATCCATATGCAATGACATGATCACCTATCATAAGAACACAACCCAATATTGAACTCAATGCAACAAAAAATACCACATAACCCTACCCATCCTCTAGAAGATTCAACACTAGAATAGTTTTCAAAATATGTTTCATCTCAAAAAAAGAATTCTGACATTTATCATCACAATCAAATTTCACCCCTTTCCTAGTTAGAGAATTCATCAAAGAATCCAACTTCAAGAATTCATTCACGAACTAGAGATAATATTCTACTAATCCTAAGAAGATTTGATTCTCGAAGACATTTCGTGGTGGACCCCAGGTCATAACAGCCTTAACCTTCTTAGGATCAATTGGAATTCCTTGTTCCAAAACCAAATATACTAATAATTTTACTTCTTGAATCTAGAAATTGAACTTTGAAAGTTTATCATAGATCTGGTGATTTCTCAACAAACTCATAACTATTCTCAGATGATGAAAATTATCCTCTTTAGACTTAGAGTAAACAAGGATGTCATGTACAAATAATACCACAAATTTATCAAGACACTCATGAAAAAACCTATTAATTAATTCCATGACAACTGAAGGAGAATTGGTTAGACCAAAGGGAATAATAAGGTACTCATAATGGTCTTACTTTCTCCAAAAGTTAGTTTTCTGGATGTTAGATTCCTTTATCCTCAACTAATGGTAACCTGATCAAAGATCAATCTTCGAGAACCACTTATCCCCTTTCAACTGATCATACATATCATCAATCCTTGGAAAAAGATACTTGTTCTTTCCATAAATCGATTGAGCTTTCAGTAATCAACACATAGGTGAAGTGAACCATCATCTTTCTTAGTAAGGATAACTGACATCGCTCAAGGTGACACACTCAGGTATATAAAGCCTTTCTGTAGAAGATAATCCAACTGGGACTTAATCTCTTTCATTTCAACTTATTCCATGTGGTAAAAAGGAATAAAAACTGGTTGATTACTAGGCATTAAGTCAATATAAAAATCAAACTCCCTTACTGGCGGAAAACCCAATAAGTCAGAAGGAAACACATTGGGAAACATGAAAATAACTGGAGGGAGATCACCACCGAAATATTCCCACTCCAGATCAAAGGAAAACACACACATAAATTTCCCCAAATCCAAATAAGAAGGTCCCAATCTACTTGAACTTGGGTCCCATTATCCTTGAAAGGAACTGCACGCACACTGAGTGTAGTAAAGGAGACCCACAGAAGATAACAATCAATCTGTGATTCATTGAAAATTATCCAGTCTTTCCTGAAAATGGCTTCAAGTGATTTCATGTTGAGAACCTAAAAAGTCCATGCAATCTCAATATCTAATAGAGAGAAAACACAAGTGGGGATATAGAGAACCTACTCTCTCTTTGTACCAATGGGTGTGGTAAAATCCATTGCACAAGATAAATGATCCATAATAAGGTTTAACAGATTAACAATATGGGTTGAAATAAATGAATGAGATACACCAGTATCAAATAAATAAGTCACTAATGACAAACCTATAGTACTGGAACCTCTTATGGTTGTTGGACCCATATCTTATTCCTCTAGAGACTCTTCCAATGTGTGAAGAAGCTTGGTTCTAGATTCATGTGGCTAAAACCCTATTTCACATGAAGCATTTGATTTCCCCACATTTTTAGGAGCAGGTAATGATCTGGTTCCACTATGTGGGGTATAATAAATATGGAAGAATCACTAGATGTGACCTGAATGTCTGTAGGATCCACAGTTCTTGGGTTCCTCAGTGTATAACCTCTTCAAATGTCATACCTTTTCACACTATTAGCAAACCATATGACCTATTACAGGCACTGCAGGAGGTCTATAATGACCTTTTTGAGGATAAATTCCATGAAAACCATCATGATTCCATTTTAACATGAAGGAACTAACACTACTACTAGGATAAAAAGAATCTCCCAATTACCCTGACCTTCCAGCCAGGTCCATCTCGACCATTAATGATCTATCCAATAAATCAACATAAGAGGGAATCTTCAATAAGAAATCCTGAGAAGGAATATCTAGTCGAAGTTTTAACTCTAACATTAGATCCTTCATCCTATCATTTGATACTATCTCAGGAGAAATGTGCATGAGATCAACAAAATGATTTTCATACACTTCCATGGAAATATCATCCTACTCGAGTTTGAATAACTCAATGGACTTGGCTAACAACATCGACTCTAAATAGATCTGGTTAGTGAAAAGAACCTTGAATTCATTCCACACTAATCATGCATTCTTCTTTGTCATCACCATAGTGTCCCAATATATCCTTCTCGGACATTCTAACACAAAGGTAGACCACTTCACTTTGATTTTGCTAGGTGTATCCAAAATAACCAAAAAAATAATCCATTCGACTTAACCACTCCTCAGCCTCTTGAGGATAATTTGAGCCTTTGAACGGTTCTGTATTCTAGTGAAGGAACCCTTAAAACAAATCTTGAGAACATCCCTATGAGGTTTCATAGTTAGAGCCTAAATGGGAACTGGAGGTGGTGCATGTCCCAGATCATGGACAATGCACATGATCACCTCAATCAGAAACAATAGGATTTTCTTGATGAGGTTCAACATCATCTTCCTATAAGATTTGATTCACACGTCTTCTAGGAGGAATTATTATACACAACATCAACATACAATAAGGAATACATCAGATTAAAGCTTAAACAGGGAAACAAAAGAAATTAATCCAAACAGATAGAATGTCAAGATTTGGATTTCAATCCATTTAAATCAAAATAGGGAAAATACTAGAACTAATCAACAAGAATTCTTTACCTAAACACCCTCGGTGACTTAAGGTTCATTGTAGTGAGTGATGTACAGACACTCAATAACAACTACCTCTTAATTCCTGACAAGATTTCACAATGCATACTGACATCAAGATAATAAGTTCAACTTGTCTCTGATACCATTTTGTTATGATCTATCCTAGGTACCCTGGTAACCCGATAACCAATCTAACTCTGACATAGTCCGAAGGGCCTTCCCAGTCCTCATGATTTAGAGACTATCACCTGGAATCATAAAAACTGAAAGTGGGAAGGATTTTTATACTAACAACTGTGGAAGTAAAAGAAACAAGGGAGTATGTGTATCAAATAGAACTCTACTGGGAGTAATGTACCAAAAGTCATAAAGTAATTAAATCCCAAAGTACTATAACCAATGTACCAAAATAAGAAAAAACATCTAAATTCACCTCTAAGAGATCTTTTTACCTTGCTTGAACCTGGAAAGAGACAATCTACAAACATCGAAAGGCACAATTAGGGTGTAAGCCAAATCCCAGTAGTATTTCACCAAATATTCCATAATAAGATTCTAATATGAAATTAACTAATAAAGTGATTTATATTTTTAAAACAGATAGGTTTGGAATTTAAAAAATAATATTAAAAAAATCATACTTTATAATTTAAATGATAAAAAACACTTAGAAATTCATACCTCAAATTTAAAACGATGGAAATATATTTCAAAATATAGAATTTAAATTTAATAAAAGGGATCTTTACACAAAATCACTTTTTCTATAAATTTCTTAAATAAGAAATTTTATATAAAATAGTTTATATAAATTTACAAGTCATGTAAGATAGTTTACAATAGGGATATATATATATATATATAATTTAAATACAAAAAGTGAGCAACATGGTCATGTTCCAAGTATGTATGATAGTTCCAGGCTATAGGGACCCAACACTGTGAATATGAAAAAGTATTTACATACATCTCTTGAACCAATGATAATAGGATTTATCACCATTGCCTAAAGAATGGTATGTGCTAATACGATGTTTTAGAATATTGTAAGTCAGGAAGTGTTATCCAATATAACACACTAACTACCTAAGGCATGCATGTGATCTAGTATAATAAAATGATGGGTAATTTATTTTAAGACTACTTAAAATACAATTAAATCCCATACACCATTTTAATATGCCAATATTCCTTTTAAACACCATAATGGATTTTTAATCAAAAAAAATTCTCTTTTAAAAAATATGAAACCAATGGGTTTCCATCAGAATAATTTTAAGACATTTTTCATAAATATGGATTTGAAACCAATTCATAAAACTTCACAATACATTGCAAAATTAAATACAAAAATTTAATTTTCAAACTATTCTATCAATTTCATCACAAACTCTTAATTCACTGGAATTAATTATTTTCAAAATATTTCCATCAAATAAATTTATAAAATTAAATTAAACAATTTAAATAATTTTATTTCCATAAAAAACAAAAATTTAAATTAAAAAATTTAAATCTCACCAATTTCAATTCCATGCCAAAAACCCATTTTCTCAAAAACCACTATTCACTGGAATTGAGTTTTTCCAACAACCGATTGAATGTCATGTAATCCAAATCCAAATAATTTCATTTAAATTCAAAAAATTTAAATTTAAATAATGAAATTTGGGTTAATATAAATTAGGCATTGTAACGAAACCACCTACCTTAGAGTCTCTAGATCTCGAAGTGTCAAACCCTAATTGGGATTTGCCAAGGAAGAACAAAAATAATGGGATCTAGGGAAACAATGATCTAAACCTAGGTTTATAACCCCAAAACAATGGGTATTAGATCCAAAATTAAACATAAGGATCTACAAAACCCTAAGGAGAATGAGAGAGATCACAGGAGTTCAAGAACGAGAGGAGGAAACTAACTGAGAGGAGATTAAAGGGTGTTCCTCTAGATTTAGATGGCTTCCTGGAGGGATCTCAGTTGATATAAATCATCCTTGGGAGATATTAGGAAGGGAGAAATGAGTTTGGTTTGAATGGGGTCCGTCCGGGACCTAAAAATAGGTTTTGGAAAAGTTTAACAAAAATTTGGATCTCTTAAAATCTCAAACGCATGGTTTTCTAGGCACAACCACATGGTTAGACCAAACCGTGTAGCTTGGACATTCACCAATTTTAAATTAACCTCACAGTTTCGTATTAAGAGTGCACACGACTTGACTAACCATGCACCAATAGTGAAAAATCCCACTACCTTGGGTTGCACAGTTTTCTATGATAGGGTGCACAGTTTGGGAAAAATGTGCGCCAACAGTGAACTAGCCCAAAATTTTCAAAACTCTTAAAATTTTAACCTGAAGCAACCCCAAACAAAACCCAACCAAAGATCAATAAAAAGGAGTGTTTAGGAATTCCTTAAAATGGTTATGGTATGTTACAATTATTGGTAATTATTAGTAATTATTACTAATTACTAGTAATTACTAGTAATTATTTATAATTATTGACAATTTCTTTTAATTATTACTTGTTACTAGTAATTACCGATAATTATTATTAATTAGAAGTAATTATTACTAAACAGTGGTAATTATTACTAATTATCTGTATTTATTACTAGTTACCAATAATTATTACTAATTATGTGTAATTATTTCTAATTATGGGTAATTATTGGTAATTATGTCTAGCTATTGGTAATTATTGATAACTAGTTGTAATTATTGATAATTACTGATAATTATTCCTAATTATTGGTAAATACTGATATTTATTACTAATTATTTCTAATTAATGGTAATTATTACTAATTATTTTTAATTTCTTATAATTATTACTAATTATTAGTAATTATTAATAATTATTGGTAATTATTCTTAATAACTAATAATTATTCCTAATTTTTAGTAATTTATAATAATTGTTACTAATTGTTAGTAATTATAGTTATTTATGATTAATTATTAGTAATAATCAGTAATTATTACTAAATATTGGTAATTATTACTAATTATTTGAAATTATTGGTAATTATTTTTAATTACCAGAAATTATTACTAGTTTCTTGTAATTATTACTAATTATCAATAATTATTGTTCATTATGGGTAATTATTAGTAATTATTGTTCATTATTGGTAGTTGTTGTGAAGTATTGATAGATATTGACAATTACTGACAATTATTCCCAATTATTGGTAATTACTAATAATTATTACTAATTACTTGAAATTATTACTTATTATTTGTAATTACTGGCAATTATAACTAATTAATGGTAACTATTAATAATTATTTTAAATTACTAGTAATTAGGGGTAATTATTAATAATTACTGGAAATTATTATAATTACTAATAGTTAGTGGTAATTACTAGTAGTTATTAATAATTACCAGTAGTTATCGGTAATAAACAGTAGTTATTGTTAATTACCAATAGTTACTGATAATTACTGGTTGTTATTGCTAATTACTTTCTGTTATTGGTAATTACGAATAGTTATTATAGTAGCATGATGATAACATACATAAATATTACATCATTTTAGATGAAAATTCATTATATATCTTTACGTTTCACACAAGAACTGGAATGGATGAGTGTCTTTGGACACATGGATACCCAAACAAATGGTACATAAAAGATCTACATCATCTTCTACTTAGTTTTTCAAAACTATTACCCTTATTAGACATATCATAATGAAAACCTGTAACATCCCAAGATTTTAATAGGAAACACTATGTGCTTAAATGAACTACTGAGTACTATGTGAAATTTATAACCAAGCCGTTAAATATAAGTTTGTCACTTATGTGTTTTGAATTTCGAAAATCTGACATACACGGTTGCGATCAGTATGTTTTTTGGAGTCTAATAAGAAAAACATAATTTTTGGTGAATAATAACCTACCCTTATGAATAGTAACATACCCTTATGAATAGTGATATACCCTAATGAATTGTAACCTTACCTATGATAGTATAAATATAATATTCAAGTGAAAGTATGATGTACCTATATTTTAGAATAAGTAAATGAATGTTTTAAAACTAGTTTTTTAATAAATTATGATTTTAATTAAATATTAAAATAATCATAGTTAGAAAATTATTTTTGAAAAATGGATTTCATTTTTGGATTATACACATCAAAAAATGGTTAGGGTGAATTTTTGGGATTTTTCTAAAATACTTGAATTTTTGATGAATAGTGAAATACCATAATTTACAAAATAAACTAAATAAGCTAATTATAGAGTCATGCATGATGTTCTGCTGATATAAGACCAATCGGTTCGGGTTCACATGATAAAATTACTATCCTTGGTCATGGAATACTCACTATTCCTTATCTTTTGGGGAAATAATAAATTAATAAATTTTATATTGAGAAAACCCCTCTCCCCTCCACTATAAAAACCACTCTTCACACCCTCATTTCCTCACACCTCTCAAGATTCAATACTTGTCTAAACTCTACCCAATAATATTCACTAGCCCCTTCCCCACGTCCAAGAGCTTCTGGTCTCATCAAAAGACCAAGCCTAGGTCCCCTAAGGAGGATCTCAAGAGGAGGATTCAAGAGGTAATTTCCCTTCCTCTTTCTTTTAATTTCCTTTCAATTTCAAGTTATTTTCTTATTCTCTCCTAACCTATCTTCATCCAAATGGTATTGTAACTACCTTTTCATACATATAATGTAATTTTATGATACTAATGGGATATTATACCATCCAACCCCCTTCCCCACATCCTTTTATTTTATAAAAGAAAACGTTGTTTGTGAGGTGTTAATTTATCACCTTCAAGAACGACATGTTTTCTTTTTCCATTTCTACTTTAATATATGGTAATGAAACCATTTTTATGGATGAACCATAATATTTTATATTTATTATGTCCTATTTAAAGTTATGGAACTAAATTATGTACATATTACAAAATGATTAACCAAACAAGTTCGTTGTGGTCGAAAAACCACCCAAATTAACTCCAACAATCACCATTTAATTCTTATCTAATAATTCATCCACATGGTATATAATATAATAAATTATAAGATAATTTAAAATCCTAGAATACAATTAATAATATTTAATATCAGTTCTGTATTTTTACCCATGTTCTACCTGAACTTCAATTTATGAATACAAGTGAACCGCTCAAGAAAAAAACTATAAAAACAAACATTCCCGAACAATGTTTTTGAACTATACAACTCATCCAAAGGCACATAAATAACTTAATGAAACCATAATAAAACATATTCATGTACACAAGGTTCTATAATTGTTAATTAATGAATCTAATGTTGTTATACATAACATTAAAGCGAAGGAAGAGTTTGGATATAAGGTAAGGGGAAATTCTCGAACCCAACTTTCATCATTCTGGTTCTCCCTCTTTCACTCCTTTTTTGATATGGTTACTCCTTAAAAATCATTTGTTCATCATTTTATTTCATTTTCTAGGATATACATGTTTTTCACTGGTGTTTATGTCAAACAAAATGTTTTCTAAAATAACTCTTTTTTTAAGAACACACCTTTTACTTCTCATTCAAGGTTGACGGTTCTTGTAACATGTATGTTATTCCCTCTTTCTTTTGGGAACCCAATGTTTATGAATGTTTTCTTATGAGATAAAAACCATTCCTTTTCATGGGTTAGTTATGTTAATTTTTGATATATATTCATTGTGTCATGCCTGATAAATGATAATATTATGATGTGACGGGTACACCCTGAATTATATAATGCAATATGAATGTTTTAATGTGACAGGAGCGCCCGAAATTATACAACGTTCCAATGCATTGGGTAAAGTGATGAATCTTATGAATTAATGCAAAATGATGTGTGAACAAGACTATAGCTGTTTTCACAAGTATGGGTGGTAGTTAACCACTAAGACATGATGTTTTATTTTTATACATTGCCACATTTCAAGTCTCTTATTAATGCTTCCTCTCATGTTCATGATCCATTGCCTATGTTATGGTTATGCTCATCCATTGTTATATTGTTCTTATATATCCTCTTACTGGGCTTTTAGATCACCCCGTTTTTATGTATATCCTCAGGTGATTATGTGTACTAAATATTTTTCAAGGGACAATAAGAAGCTAGAGAAGAAGTAATTAAATAAATGTAAATATTTTGTGTTGTAAATGTTTATGTATGGTTTGTCTAATCCTCCAGAACCTAGAACGAAAAATTTACTCAACTGTATAATGTACTGTATATTTTTATCTTACCTTTTATATAAAAAAATACACAACATGTTTTAGTACTAAATCCAGAAGTGCGGGTTCAGGGCTTTACAAAACCTTTATTCATATCTGGGGGAAAATGAAACATAAGAAAGGGAGATCTTGAATTCTCAGTAAGGTAAACAAGGGAGTTATCATTCACAAGAGAATAAGATGATCATAGGGGTATGATATCATAATGAAGTGCACATTTTAAACAATGAAGATTAATATCTTGAAAAGATTAGATCATAAACTCCTAAATCAAGTCATATCATGAAGCATGATCAATAATGGTGTCAAGCAGTAATAATCATTTAAGAGTCATAAAATAGGAATGTGGCATCATAAGCACATGAAATAATAATCCTATGAACAAAGTTATTCACAATCGAGTCTATACACAATCTTATGAGCATAACCAGAATATAATCATACTCACACATAAAAATATGAATAAATCTATTCACAATCATGTCCATGAATAATCTTATAAAAATATATAAAAATATACCCTTTTCATTTGGAAACCACTTATTTAAAATCCATATATTTCCAAAATATTAAGGAATTTTTTTCTTTAGAACTAAATATGGAAACATGTAAAGGAATCTTCAAAGAATTGAGCGGTCATGATGATGGTAAATTCCATTCATGTTGTATTTGTTAAAATAAAGATTTTTTTTACACCTTCGATAAAAAGTACCATGTTTAGAAAATGATAAGATTATTTTTAAAAATTTTCGTAAAATGTAGAACATGGGTAAAAATTAATTTAAAAATTAATTTAATAATATTCAAAAATATTATTGAATATATTTTTGAAAACATGGACATGTAAGAAAATATATTTCTGATTGAAAGAGAAGAAATAAGGCCTACATTTCTTAAAAAAATCGGATCCATTTTGAGTACCAAGGTGAGAAAAACAATAATGAAACTTAAAAATTATAGAAATATCTAAAGGATAGGTAGGAAGGGGTTTATAAGTTAAGGATCATATAATTTACTCAATGGAAATTCAACCATAATTTTTTTGATTAAAATTGGATTGAAACTTAAATATCATAGTGATTTATTAACTTATGAATCATAATATAAATGATATAATAAGTTCAATTGAAACTTTAAATGTCATGAAAATAATGATATTAATGATATAACATGTCAAATGTCTGTATATACACATCAAAATAGAAAATAGGGGCATAACATTACATATGTCCCAAAGAATATAACTTGAGATGATAAAAACTTACCTAAAATATCATCTTTCTCTGTAAATATTCAAACTTCCTTTATAATAAATAGAAAGTTATTGTACATATATTTCATAATAATATTCATACATAACTTAATTTTCATCATTCCTTTAAAATTTCAAATTATCCTTTTATTAAAAATCCTTCTTCCAATTGGACATTCATGTGAAAACTGATTCGTTTTCCATGCATGTTTTAGTTCGATGGTTCTATTAATTTCACCTTGTTTATGGTTTCATCATTTAAAGAATAATAAAAATTGAGTACTTATTATATTTATTCATTATATAAAAATTTATAAGAATCATGTAAAGTGGTGATGAAAAATGAATTACATCACTTCGTGGAGACGGTAGTCCGTACATACACGTGGGTGATGTTTTCACCTTTTTATGGATATAAGAAACAAAATTTAAACTATAATTAACCTTTATATAATAATTATTATATCATAAATATTATATATATTCATTAAACCTATCCTTATTACAATCCATGTAAATAAGAAAAGAAAAAATAATCACATCATTTTGTGAAGGTGGTAGTCCACACGTACACACGAGCGACATTATTTTTTCCAACAGATTGGAAAGTAAGAATGTACATAAGGTATTATCTTTAAATTAAAATAATTATTGCATAAATATAATATATAAATTTTAAATTCATCATAATTACTAACAATGAAATACAGTGATCGAAAATGAATCATATCGCTACGTGGAGGCAGTAGTCCACACATATGCACGAGCGATACCTTCATTTACCACTTGATGGAAATGAGATATAAAAATATTATTACATAAACTTTGAAAGATAATAATATATGTTATATACTGATTTTATTATATAGTAATGGATTCAATTGAATTTAAGTAGGTAAAATAATAAGTGAAAATAAATAAGTTGGTTAAGAAGATTACGTCCTCTTTGAGAAACCTCCTTTAGATATCTTCTCAGGACCCTAGGGATGGTATTTTGAGAATATAATACACTTTATATTTTTTATAATTATGTTTATATGTGTTTTTTTCATTTTTTGGTTGACATATGTGGCTCAAGGTGCTTTTAAGAATAGAGTATAGGTGGTTTCCTTTTATAGTGAATGAAATGTCACACTTAGAATTACTTAAATGATTGAAATCTAAAAAATTAATTTTCATATTCAAGTGGAATAAAGTGGGAAAAAAATCAATTATAAGATATTGTAATTTTTTAATACCTTTATATATTAAAATTTGGATAGGTTTATGTATAATTTTGAGCCTTATCCTTTGGTTTAACACCTTCGTTACCAAATTTTAACCTTAATCACAGTAATAACTTTTTCAATATTAAAGGGTTAAAAATTAATTTATAACATAAAAATTGGATAAAAAATGGTCATGTAATTAAATTTTATACCATATCCCATCCCCTTGTTGTATTTAATTATTTTTATGATTTTTTAAATCATTTAATAATATATTAATTAACATGAAATACCATTAAAGTCATTTTAAAAACTATTCACATATTTTGAATTTAAAGACATCAAGATAAGAATTTAATTTGAATATAAACTCTTTAAACCTCAATTATGTATTATTAATAGCCTTATTAATTATTTTTACACCATAATTAATCCAAAAAATAATAATTTTCATGTTTTCAAAATCATTCACTTTGATTTCTCTACTACTAGCACAATCACTGTGTCAACACTGTGTAAGAATTTAAGGTAATTATATCATAACTAAATATTAAAAAGAAATTAAAATAATAAAAATAAATAATTTATGTCCAAAAAAACATTGATATCCATTCATAACATCTTCCTATACCTATGTGAACATATAAGAGAAATTAAAAGAAAAAAAGTGACATTTTTTAATTTTCTTTTACTTAAGATAATATAAATATCATTACAAAATAAAAACAAAAAAATGTTATACTTTTTAATATATGAATGGTTAAAAAAACAAGTATAAAATTGAAATAAATTAGGTGTTATATAACATTTTAAATCCCTATCAAATTATTTTTAATCATAATTACCCGATTTACTCTTACAAATGTGATAATTATTTACCCTGATTAATATTCATTATGAAAAAAATAAAAATATCTATTTACCAAATTTTAAAATACTAATTATAAATAAGGAATAATATTATAAAATTAAATTTCATCATATGCATGAAATTAATTTTAAAATAAACCTGCAAAACATGACCAAAAAAGGTTTATGAGAAAATGAATTTTTCAAGCATAAGATGATCATAGATTAACTCTATGACTAGTAATCATCACTATATGAATTTAAATTAATAAATATATAGATATATAATCTATAAATTTAATTTAAATAATTCATAATTAGGGATTATATAAATTAATTAAAATGGAAAAACCTTATGTAGCTAAAAATGTTATTTTAAAAATGAGTTTTAAGCATTAAAATAAACTTATAACGAAATAAAATAAAATATTTATTCATATGGAATTAATTATATTTTTTTATTAAAATGGATCTTATTTTAATTTAAAAACAAATCCAATAGATAATGGATATTTTAAATTAATTTATTTAAAGAAAAGAAATGACAGTTTTAAAAACATTTGTATTTCCACTATTGACTAAAAAATAAATCTATTTAGAAAAATCCCAAAAAATCACCGTAATATAATATTTACATGATGATTTCAAAAATTATATTTATATTTTCATATAAGATTTATAAAATTATAAAAAAATAATTATAATATCCATATGAAAAAAGCAATAAAGACCATTTTTGAAGAAAAGTAACTCTAATGCATAAATTGATTTTATTTTTATTCTTTACCAAGTAAAAAAATTAGATAAATGTTAATTTTATTTATTTAATTCCTAATTTTAATTTAGGAAATCCTTTATATTTATATTTTATAATTTGGTTGTTCCTTTTAATACCCATCAACCTAACGATTAGTTTATAATAGTTATGTTCAAATAAAAATATATTATAGTTTATCATTGTTTGTTAAATATTGATGTTGTGTATAAATAAAGATATCAAATGCATAATATTTTTTAAAGGTATTTTTTAAAAAAAATGGGTGTTACATTTTACCCCCTTAAATAAATTTCACCCTCACAATTTTAATTATAACTTACTAGAATTAGTATATTAGGACATTGTAATAAAATTTGATATATATTCTATAATGATAACTAATTTATATGTACCTAATTGGAAGATTAATATTTAAAAATTAAGTATTTTTAAACCATGTATATATCATTATAAGACTTATAAGTTTCTAGAAACATACCTTAATAGTTGAGTGATACTATAAGACTCGATAGATTTATCATCATCTTACTTGAGTTGAGGAAATCATTTACCATTATAGTAGATAAATATAGATAAAATACTTATTTTTTTCCTTCCATAACATAATAATAATTTCATAATTTGGTTGTGATTTGATCAATTTCCACTTCATCTCTTACTCTATTAAATGAATATTAAAGATGACTTATTCACACATGACACACCTTTAAAATTGGCCAGGGACTGAAAGGGGCCATCACTACTAAAACCCTGCTTCCTATTGATGGAATTATTGTCTTGGATGCACCTTCACTTCCCCTCCTTGACCCTTCTTGGCTAGGGGGGTGGGTGGGTGCTCTCCCACCCCCTTTGGATTCCTAACCTTGGATTCTATCTTCCTTCACTGACCCTTCTTAGCTCCCCATCTTCCTTGCTATTGAAGTTTTCCCTGAAGTTTAGTCACATGGATATGGGGTTCTTTAGATTACAATTTCTTCCCTAAAATTCCTGAATTCCACTGTGATGTTGGATATCACCTTGGTGGATCTCTTTCAAAATAATCAAGCCTCGGTGTATGATATCAAAATATTTTTCTTTGATTCTCATAATCTATAAGAATGAGAAATTGTAGGTCTTTTGGATCCATGAAATTTTTTATTTCAGTTCTCAATATAAGATGATCTCATCTCGTCTTCAATGAATTCTCCATGCATTATAACAAGCCTTCTCTTCTCCCTCATTAGGTGGTCATTCTATTTTCACCAGAATCGGGACCCTCTCATCATGGAAATATAGATCTATCTTCCTGGTATTCCCCTATAATTTCAGAATTCGGTGATTATTCGGTTGATTGATAATATGGTGGGATGATTCCTTTGACCTGATCACCACAACCATGCTATCTTCCATCTAGTATATCCTCAAATTTTCATTGAATTCAACATATGAAAGGATCCGTTGGATTTTATCTACATTGATATTGAAGGGTAACTTCATTTGAAATGACATGTTTTCTATGAATCTCAGGTTCCTTTTTATTCTCCTTATAGACTTATTGGCCATGATGTTACCAAATTCTAGTATGTGGTGATGTAAAACCCTCATGTGGTCCTCCCATTAGGTATCTTGGGTAGTGATGGTAATTCGAACTCCACTCCTATTTTAGAAGGGGTGAGTCCACTGTAATATGAACCAAAGATTTTGGATTTTTTTTTTGTTTGAGGCACAACTTGGATAGAGGGTGACTGATTATGAAGGTCATGAAAATAATATAATGGAGCACCCCTATATTTGTTTTAATGTATGCTCATGTTTTGGTTGCTGGAAATGAGAGTAATGCATAGAAGTATGATGTTGGAAAGTGTAAGATCATTGCCTCCAGTTCTGGGAATGAAGAGGTTGTGTAAGTTGTAAATGAATAATTTAATGATGTGAGGATAAAGATGTCTAGTGAGAATGGTTAATATGACTTCATGACCCATATAGGTTCAAAATAAGTCACCTTGTCTTAATGTAAAGGCTAGGTGAATGTAGCGAACAAAACAAGTCATATATGGATCATGCCGATTCTTAATTTGAGTAATCATTTTGATGGTTTGGGTGTTAAAGGCTCAATATAGTATCAAGGGGATTCTTTTCATATCAAAGAAATCATAGCAGTAGAGTAGGACACTTTTAAAGGAAAAATATTCTCTAAGGTATAATCATGTGATGATATCTCTATTAATTTCTTAGTGGAAAATATAGATAGAATTCATGGTAGAGATCTTCATAGTCTAAGAAGGAAGAAGGGGTAATGGGGAAATCACAACTTAGGGAGATGCATTGTGCATAAGGGGAAGAATCATAAAGGGTTTAAAGATTATTCTCACTTACCAAAACCCTTAGAGACCAGATCTTCCAAGAAGATGGGGCCCAAGGTACTATAATGAGAACTCACTGCACATACTTAGGTGTAGGGAAACTCTATGGTTGTAGATGATTCTAATAAAGATTCTATCCCCAAAATGGATGAGCTCACTAATAAAAACTTAGTGTCGAAGTGTTTAGTGCCTAATGATTTTTCAAAGTGGGAAGCAGAGAAGGTGTAAGTAGAAAAAGAAAAATATCTGGAGCCGATTATTCACTCTTAGAAACAAATTCTAGAGGATGAAATTTTGATTAAGGATTCACAGGAGGATGTTAACAGGATGAACAAGATAATGATTTATGTTGTTACTAATGACTAGAAGAGTGTTTGTATAAAAAAAATTTATTTTGGCATGTCACATAAATAAAAGGAAGATCACCCTAGAGGATTATATTCAAACATGGGAAAAGATTTCCTATCATTTTAAAGATCTTGTCAAGGAATAATCAGATATAAAGGTAACCGCACTTCATTATAATTTATATAGGGAGAAGGTTTATAATAATATTAAAATTTCATTCAATGATTTTTTGATATCTTTCAGTGTTTTTTTAAATTTTGTTCTTATTTTGTATGATATAAAAAATTTTCAATATAAGTTCTTTTTTGAAAAATATATATTAATTTTCAGTCATCTAGTCACATACGAAGCACTAAAATTAACTTTTACTAGATCATAAAATACATAAATTAATGGAATAATATTCCTCCATTTTCTTGATATTTTACAAAAAAATTATTTACCGCATGTTATCTAGTATGGATAAATCGCCATGTGATGAAATAAGACATTAATCTTTAACACCTCATCTATAATACTAAAATTTCAACTTAAATAATCACATAAATGTTTTACATTAAGAAACCTAAAAAACATGTATGAATAAATTTCAATAAAAAGATGAATGATTTGATCAAATATTTATTTCCATTTCAACTTTAAAATTTTATCCCCTAACAATATAAAGTCTCTCATAATGTCACATACCAACCAAGTGAATATGATGATCATACATTGTAACACCCTGAAATTTTTTGATTTTTTTCAAATAATTTTATTCTATTAGATATATTTCATTACATGAAAAATTGATTTTATATTATGTTACATGAAATATTGAGTTTTTTGGGACTAAGTTGGAAAGAAGTTGTTTTTGGAATCTCAAAAATGTTTTTGCTACATGTTTTTATTTTTTTTCCAAAGAAAAGAAATCACCACACTTTGTAACTATTAGTGATCTGAATCACCATTATAATCCATATATTGGACACAAATTCTTGAGAAATTACTTTATATTATGAATAATGTTTTTAGGTTGAAAGTTTCATGGGACTCATCTCGTGTCCGAAATGGAAGTTTTGATTGTAATGAGAAGTTGTATTAAAGTCTTCATGGATCCAATGAAAACTGAAAATGATTTTATAATCTTGGATTCCTCATAAATTACAAGTTGAATAAAGAAACTTGTGATGCATGAATTATAAAGGAAATGGGGAGAACAAGTGATTTCAATCAAAGTGAAGTTTTGTTGGAATGAAAGTAGTTACTGTAAGTATGGGAAGTTAAAATAATCTCCATTTATAAGTCAGATGTTTCTATGCTGATCCTAAAAGTTCTCATAATCATGAGGAAGTAAAGATTATAAGAAAAAATTTATATAAGAAGAATGTTTTTGTATCTAAAGATTTCCAGTCTCAGTTCATTATTGTGAGATCACCAGATGTAGAATTTTTTAAGTGATGTGCTATTTTTTTTCGGAATGTGAGAAGATGAAGATTCTAGTTTTCAGTCAGACTAATAAGCCATAAGATAAAAATATTTGGAGAAAGATGTTGGTATTGAAATAATTTTCTATTGACATCGGTTCATCGGATGCATTGTTCCATCAATCATCGGAGTAATCCTAACACCTATCACCAGGCACAATAATGGTAGAAAAAGGGGATTAGAAGCAGAAATGTTCATTGAAGAAGATTGATAAGTTGATATTGTTCAGACTAATGAAATAGAATTTTTTGGGACTAATTAAAAAATGGATATGGGACCAATCAAAAATTTAGTCAACCATTTTCATTAGGATGAATTGTTTTTTGTTTTATGCGGGTCAAAAATGAAAGAAGAAATCTAATATATTTTCTTTTAGGTCAAGAGAAAATAAGCCATACTTTTTTTTCTTTCAATTGGTTCAAGATAAAAATAACAAAAAGTAATTATTATTTCTAAAATTGTGGTGTCGGCTCATTAGACTAGATGTGGCACCGATTCATTGGAGTGAGACAAAGAGAAATAAATCAGGTGTAGGCTCACACCGATAAAATTCATTAGACACTAGACTTCATCGGAGATAAGATCATCAATTTGAGGAAAATTAGAAAAGGATATTTTTTTTAAGAAGTTGAAAAAATAATGACAAAATTATTTTCAAGGGATTTTGAAGCTGATGATTAACTGTTGCTGAGGAAGTGAAGGATCTTTAGAAGTCGTGTCTTATGTTTATGGAAAAAGAAAGGCAACTAAAGTCTAATGAAGTTGCAATAATGTTTGTGGAAGGTTTGTTTAAATGGTCATTTATCTTTTCAATTATTCCAGATAAACATAGTGAATAATCATTTATTGAACATATGTATTCATCATAATAATGAAATTAGAATGACAATCAGAATCGGACTGAAGAATGGATAGAAAATATAAGTGATATGAAGATGTGAGATGATTTGATATGTCTTTAGAAGAATCAAGAAGAGCATTGAAGTGCTGAAGAAGTCAAAGATTAAGCTGAAATGAAGGGGAAACTGATGTTTCAAGACATTTGGTTAAGTGGGAAAACTTTTCATATTCCTTCCTAAACCATTTTGGTGCACCCATAAAAGGAAGGATGTAGACGATACTTTCAGACAGATTAGAACATTGTTCTAATGAATACAAATAGAGAGATAAAAGTTATAAATTTCTCGAGAGAATATATTTCCTGATTGATAATTTGTGAGGAAGTTTTCCAGTCATAAGAAGAAGAAGAAGGAAGATTGTTTTTAGTGATTATTCAGTGGTTACCAGATCAGATTGAGAAATCAAACTAGGTTTTCTGAAATGAGATAGAATATTTTAGAATTATTTCAGTGGTATTCTATAAAAGTTATATTTATATACTAGGTAATAATAATGATAAATCATATTGGGGTGTCATACTGAGTATTATTAAGAAGACCGGATAAGTCCTTACCTACTTCTGGGTAGGAAAGTGAAGATTTTTTTTGAATATTATATTTGTGAAAGTTGACAAGGAATCATAGTAACATGTTTTTTAGCAATTGTGGAATGTTTCTTAACTTATTACAACAATTATTATTACATAATTTTGTAATAATTGAGGAACATGAACCTTTTTATAGAATATAGGTCAAAACAAGTGTAGTGGTATATCCAAATAGTTATATCAGCACAAAAAGATCATTTTATAGTGGATTATGTGGCATTGTATTGATTCCAAACCATACCAAGGATGTTTATATTTTTTTGGGTAGTGAACCTTATTAATTATTGTGTTCTTATGGATGTGGGATAGTTTTGTTTTCAGTAAGGCAATAAATCTTTAACAGGAAATGAATGTTGTTTCTAAAGATATTAAACTTAAAAGAAAAAGATATCACTAATTCACCCCTCCCCCTTTCAGTGATACATTGATCCTATTTGATTAATATTAATTGGTATCAGATTGAATGTCCCATTAATTTACTATTTGATGATGTTTTTGAAGAGAAGTTGTGATGAAGAATAAAAATTGAGTGATTAGTAAGATGATTCTGAACATCAATGGTAATAACTATCATATATTGAAAGATATAATGCTTCATTATCTTATGTCTCTTGGGTATGATGTTCTTGAATAATCAAAATTTCCACCTTTTAATGGAAAATATACTCTTATATCTATTTAAAATAAGAATATTGAGAATGATAGGAGATATAAGAATGATTTACTCTCATCACTTTCTGAAAATGAGTTTCTAAGAGAGATGGTTGTTTCCACTATCAAAGGTATCAGGGATAAGTTGGAAAAAATTATTAAGGAATAAAAACAAATAAGTGAAAGATAAAAATATAGAGGCTGAAGTATAAATATATTAATATAGGTGAGTATGAATTAGTTGGTGAAATTTTTACCAGGGTGAAAGACATTTTTAGCACTATCAGATGTCTTGGTGAAAAGTTGTAAAATTATACTATTGTTGAAAATATCTTGAGAAATCTTCCTGATAAGATTAATGCCAAATTTTCCTCATTGGAATATAGTTATCCAAAAAAAATTATCTTTGGATGATTTTCATAATACTCTCATTACTTATGAATTGTGAAGGGATAGATTTATTAAAGGGAAAACAAAATTTGATAGAGAAATATCATTCAAGTCTACAAAGAAATAAAATAATAAGTGGATTCTTGAAGAATAAGCTAGAGTTTCTGATTTCGAAAATGAGGTATGTAAGAATCATGGTGATTTTTTATTCTTTTTTTCCAAAAATGTGAAAATAGGTACATATAAATATAGAGGGAAAATTTCATTAATTTTTTTTGAATGTAGAACCATTGGTCTCATTGTGGATAATTTTCCATGATGAAAGAATGAATTGTAAAGTTATAAAGATGAAATAAGGTCGATAATATCATGGAAAAAATAAGGTGATAAGGCTAAATTTTATTCCAAATTGAAAGATAAAAATTATCCAAATCCAAAATGAGAAGTCTTTTATCTAAATATAATGAACAAGAAGACAATGAAACTTAATCTGAGAACTCTATTTAGAATACTAGAGAAAATAGTTTCATTAAAACTGTTAACAATAAAGAGATTGAAAGTATCCATTTTGTAGAAGAAGAAACTCATTTAGAATTTCATCTAACAGAATAATTGAAAGAATGTCTCAGAATGATTGGGAGGCTTGAGTATGAAATTAGGAAGTTGAAAAATAAAAATTATTTAACAAATAATAAATAATTCTTTTCTTGATGATAATGTTAAGTTTCTAGAAGATATTGATGATTTGAATAAATATATTGAGAATTAAAATAATCAGAGTGAACATTTGGAAGTTATGTTGAAGGAAAAGGAAGAATAGTTAGAAGTTATACAAAAAACCTTCTAAAGCTGAGAAGAGAGTGAAAATTTTCATAAACTATATTTATAATTTTGGTGAATGTTTTGGAAAGGGTGAACCTAATAATTATTAAAAGTTACCTTCAATGGCTGAGAAGAAAGCTGAAATTGTTTCTAAGAAGAAGAAATTTGAGAAAGTCATGTATATGGACTGAAAATTAAATTTTTATTTGAGAAGAACTTTTGAGGAAAAGGTGGGAAACCGGAAATACATCAAATACTTAAAACAGAACCATGCCTCCACGAGCCAAGATCATCAAGAAAAAAAACAATCCAATTCACGAGTAAGGAAAAACTCCACCCTAGCAATACGAACAATATGAATATCATCCCTCTTCCCATCACTGCTCAACAAGCAGTCCCGTGCAAGGATGCACGAGTACGGTACCAATGGAAAATGCCATACACTCTCAAAACATCCAATTCCAGATAGCGGTGATAAGGATAACACTTCCTAATCTGTACCTCTTCTGGAGATGTACCTAGCAAGTAAACTATAAGCCGTGTCTCATGGACTAAGGCCACAATTCCACAAGCGAACACACAAAATTTAGACTAACAAAGACCAAAACCAACCTTCCCATGTCATAAGAAATCCATGCTTCATCCTTCAAAGATGGTATGTCTACTTCGATAAAATCACACCAACAAGAAATTAAAACCACACCACCCAAACCAAAGGCACCACCAGTTCCTCCACAAAACATCCAAAAACAAGTCTGTAGACAAACCCATCACATCCATATTCAGGCATGAAGTAGACTCGGCCTTACATTCTCCAATTCTGGACATGGACGCACTAAAATCAACACCAACCAGCACTAATTGAACCCTCCAGTCTCCAAAACAGCAAAAACTTAAACCACAATAGCCACTTGAACCAAATCCATTAGCAAACATCACCAAATACCTCCAACTTTCAGATTGAAAACCACACTTGGAATAGAACCGATAGATCCTCATCTCAGCTAACCATCAAACCCGAAGCAACATCAATCCCTCTATCAATCAAAATCACACAAACCAACATAAATCCATGATGAACTGAAGACATATACCAGAGCAGAAACCCAAGAAAAACACAGATCCAAAAACAACACAAGAAGAGAAGTAACCAAAACTGAAATCAAATTTCGAAGTAACAAATAAAATATCAAGAAACAATCAACCATTTCACAGACACTCGAGAGCCATATATCACTGAAAAGAGCGTAAATCTTGTCACCAAAAACCAAAATGCACTCAGGGACCACAACAAACTACCCAATTCATGCACTAGAGGTGAGCTACAATCCTCAGACACAGAAGCTGGAGCACATCTGTTGGACCATCACCACGCCGCTAGAAGAACCCCATCCATAAAAAGTGGAGTGAGGCAAAGAGGGCCAGTAGTAGTGAGGAAAGCTGAGGTGGCTGAGTCTACAATGTCAGTAGTTTCTAAATATTACGAGTTTGAAAAATTTTATACTATTTATGGTTCAAATAAGGAGAGAAATAAATATGAGTTAAAAAATAAGATTCCATATCATAATAGAAAAGATGGTGTTCAACAAAGTTCTAATGAGAAAGATAATAATTTTGCTGAGAAAAATGCTTACAAATCTGAACAGTATGGAAGTTATAGAGGTAAATACTCTTTTTATGGATACTAATGGTATTATAGTGGATTCAAACACATGGAAAACATGTTTTGGTTTAATAAAAAAAATTAAAAATATTCCACAAATTACAGATATATTTTTTTGGGAGTTAATCCTCTCAAAGGAAGAATTATAAGAAATATTCATTGAAGAAATATTAAAAGGTTGGTGTAAAATTTGAAAATAGGATCCAAACTCTGAAAAATATTTTTAAAATATGTGAAGAACCTGGAAAACTAGAAAAAGGATGTCTTGTTTTTTTACCGACACAAGAAATGTTTTTAACAATTCTTAGAAGTCGAATGTGAAGAAAGATAAAGGAAAAGAAAAGTCTCTTATTGTTGAAACAACTATGAAAACCTTAGAAGGAGGATAAAAATGGATCTTGGATAGTGGGCGTTTATCTCATATGAAAGGAGAACTATTTTTTTGAAGAATGAGAATGACTTAAAAGAATGAATAGTGACGTTTGGTAATGATGAATCCCTTATAATCAAAGGTGTTGGATCTGTTATTACAATGTTGAAGTCCAAGAAAAGAATATTTTTTGATGTGTTGAAAAAAAACATGCAAATTATTTCACAACATTTTGGTGAAGGTAAAAAAGTTATTTTTAGAAAATATGTGTTTATTGTGAAACATATAGGAAGATGGAAAGATAGTTACAAGAGGCCAAAATACAAAAGGAAAATTATTCCATGTTGGCATGGTTAAAAAATATTATTTCTTAAGTATGATAGAAGAGAATAATTTTTGGAATAAAAGTATAGGAAAAATGTGTCATTGAAATAAGGGAATGTTATCAAGGAGTGATATTGTCTGTGGAATTCTTGTTATGTCATGTATAGGATATTGGTGTTGCACAATTTTTCAAAAAGGAAAGATTTAAAACTTTGTGCAAAAGAAAGTAGACATTTGTTCAAAATGACCCCTGAATCTTCTTGATTTAGATACCTATGGTCCAATGAGAAAACAATCAACTCATGGAGATAAGTAATTCATTACTTTAATTGATGACTTTATTATTATTACATGTGTTCTATATATGAAACATTAGTCATATTCTATAAAAATGTTTAAAATTTTCACAAGGAAAGATGAGAAGTAATTTTAGTATTCAGTAATGAAGTTAAGAACATAAAATGGTGGTGAATAAAAAAATGAAGGGTTTGAAAGATATCTTGAGAAGCATGGTGTAAGATCCCAGACTCCATGGAGGTATGTCATTGTTTAAATTTTTGTTTCAAATATCTTGTTTTTTGGCCAATAAAATGTTTCTTAGGATTATGTGAGGGTATTAAGGGTGTTCTGGGGGTTTGGAACACAAAATATAGGAAAACTGAGCCAAACTATGCAAGGCACATGGTTAACGCATAGTTAAGTAAATCATGTGTCCTTCCTAAGAAAACAATGCATCCTTAGACAGTGGATTAATGCAAAGTTGGAACACCATTATAAAACCCTACATATCTTCCTAGGTAACCATGTGACCCAACTCACCTTAGACAGTGGCTTTCGCATGGTTTGTGCATGGTTTAACAAACCATGCGGGTGAACCATGTGGCTTAGTAAAGATGGGAAAATTTAAAAAATTACCATTACAGTATTTAATAACCTCTCTCAATTTTCCTACCATTTCTCCTCCTTTTATCCCTAGTGATGAACCCTAGTGTCCCATGCTTCCAAGAGGTTATTCTTCTTCGATCCTAAGCTATTTGGAGTGCCTTTGGTTGTGGATCGAAGCTCTGGGTGAGTCTAATACCTCTCTTTCTTCTCATTTTAGTTTAGGGTTTTTATTTTTCTATTTTTTCTATATGAATCTATAAATAACTCTTTTTCTAGTGAGAATAATGTTTAGGAATCAAAGGTTTGTTGAATTAGGATCTAAGGCTTTGATTAAAAGTGTGTTCATCAACAGATTTGAGGTAGGTGGTCTAAAAGTTATATCCCATAGATTTTTATATATATTTTTGCATGGGGGGTTGTGTTCTTGTTCTACACTTGTTGTTTTCTTTTTAATATTCACAATATTTGACATAATGGGCGTCTAAACGAAAAATTGAACCGCACGTGATCCCCACGAGATGCATGGAGGATGACTTGACTGATTTAGGGCCACCCAAGGGGTGTTCCGACTCTCCTGAACGTGGTTAACGGAAATGTAAAGTGTGAAATTTACTTGTGGTTAAGTAGATCCCATGGAGAACATATAAATTAGTTAATGTGATTATTAATAAAGGATTATGGGTAGTTGTGTCTAGATATAGATAATTGTTAAGGGGCCATTTGGATTTACATGAAAATGTGATAAATGGGATTAATGGGAATGTACTAAATAAATAGTGAATGTGATTAGTGAGTTAGGAACATAAAAAGGGAATTGGGATAAATGGTTATGTGATTTAAATGATAACTATGTTAATGGATTGTTTCATAATATTATTTCCCATATTAGTTGTTATTGAATGAGATATTGAAAATGGTAATGGATATGGTTGGTTGTGATGTGGTTTGTGTGTGGTGAATGGATAAATAAGCATGTGCACATGGCTTGGTAGAGTGGGGTATTGAATTTAGGTTCTAAACCCATGGTTCTAGTTGGAATGAGGCTATAAACTCCACCCCTCAATGCATGATTTAGGGAAGGATATATAGATATATTCCCTTAATGGTTTCATTCCACCCAGACTGAGGCTTTGAGGTGAGGATAATGTGGTTTTTGTGATGTGTTTACCCATATTGAGACATGGACATGGGTTATTCCCATTTTCATTATAGTTTATCAATTTTCCTAATCCATTAATAAAGTGATGAGAGGAAAATAAGCACTAAAATATGTTACAAGTATTGAATTTGGATTTAATTACAAAATAATTGAGGGGAACTTCGTTACTAATGGCTACCCAAACTGTGTGTTCTTTACTTGTCATTTATTTAATAATTTTAGGAACTATCTATTTTGACTGGATATTTTCTAAACACCGTTGGTGGTGGCCTACTGATTTGTACTCACACCCTTCTCGGGCTGTCATTGGGTACCAGAGTAGATTTCATGCTTTTAGGTTAGGAAAAGGGAAAGGGCCATGTGCTTGGGAATTGAGTCGAATTTGGGATGTGCATGGATGAGGTTCCAGACATGGAGTCAGAAAAATTTTGGGTATTCCCCTATTTGTATTTATTTTGGGTTTTTTTCACTTGGCACTATAACATGACATGCTATATTTAATGTTGGTTGTGGTTGTACCGAGTTTTGGGAAATGGTTATTTATGAATTTTCATTGTTTATTATATGTTGTTTACTTTATTATATACATTTTATTATGTGGTTTAATCTGGTTAAGAGGGTATAGTCTCCCCATGTTACTTTAAGACCCTCACTGAAAGTCTTCAACCATAGACATATGGGGAGGCACACTTGTGGTCATGTGGTGACCTGGATTAGGGAATCAATTTAGTGGCTCTTGGGTCATGGATGTTACAAAGTGTTATGAAAGGTTTCCTTTTCTATTAATTAATATTTGGGGGATGGTAGAATGGAGGCTAGGAATGTGTCATACCTTGGTAATGAGCTCGTGCTTGGGAGCATCTAACCCATATATGAGGGAATCCCCAAGTCACCATGGATGAGAATTGTTGTTCTTATTGTGTGTTGTAACATTTGATGAAATTTCACCATAAGTTGATTCACTTTTTGTGTTACATGATAGTTTTATGATATTTTTCTCATGATTAGAATGGTACAAGTTCATGCATTCATGCATCATTCTAGGAACCTAATTATATAAGTTACATGCATCATGGTAGGCACACACATGAGATGGGTGTGTGGGACATAAAGTGTAGGATGCATTTGATTTTATTGAAATTGATGAAAATTATATTTAATGAAATGATAAAAATAGGTAAAAAGTGAAGTGAAATGTCAAATAATTATTAAATAATTATTATTAATAAGGGGTTATAAGTTTATTAAAGTTTTTTTGAATTTAGTGTTGAAATGAAAATAATTTAAAATGGCGTAGAGGGTAAGGATTGTAACCATGTGAGTTAGTTACCTTATGTTAACCATGGTCCTCAGTAGGGATGGTCAAGGGTAGTGTTCTAGGTATGATAAGGTATGTTTGTATAGTGAATGTGAAATGGTTTTTTTATGTATAGTGGAGAGATTTATTTTATATTTTGTGGAATATTTATGGTTTGTGTTCTAAATATCATGTTTGGCATCGTAGTGAAACACCACCTTGAAGACGTGTTCTAGTTGGGAGATAAGAGGACATTGTCTAGAATGATACTCTAGTAGTGGAGCAATAGAATTTGGTAATCTAGGATAATAGATAAGATCAGTTCCATGATAATATTTATCTCTTCATGAAAATGAAGGAATAAGGCCCAGGGTGAGTTGTGCCGAGCATGTTTGAGTTTACAAGGGAGTTTCATCTCTAGAACCCTCTGAAATTCAATGAAGAGGGTGATATTGAGGTAGCCGAGTTCTAGATAGAGTCTATTTGGATGATTCATTATCATATGGATACTCCCTACGAGAAGAGATTCATGTTGGTGTCCTATATGTTGTTGGGCCAGACAAAGAATTGGTGGTACATCATGGTTCAAACAGTGATGGCTGAAGGAATGATGTGTGGGAAGACTTCCAAGATAATTTTCTTGAAAACTTATATCCAGAAACATTGAGGTAGGAGAAGGTAGAATATTTTATGAGTTTGACCCAAGGGAAAATGTCAGTGATGGATTATGCTAGTAATTTAACCGATTTGTGAAGCTTCATTCCAGTGTTTGACTGAGACAAGTTAGTTGTGGTGAAACATTTCTAAGATAGACTGAGACACGAGATTAGGTCCCAGGTGAACATCTTTTATTTTAAAGTTTTTTTAAGGTAGTGGATCAGGACATTATTATTGAAGGGAACCTGAAGGGAGGTTTAGTTAGTGGACCTATCGCCCCACCTAGGTGGGAAAGTGGTGTAGCATCCAAGAGCAGGAAGCGCCACTTTAGAAGTATCCATCAAGATGAAAGTATACAAAGTAGTTAGAAGAGAGGGTCAGTTCCTCAGGGTGGTGACCGGGTGTTCTATTACCAGTGTGGTAGGCCAAAGAATATGAATGGTCAGTTTCCCCAACCACCAATCGAGTTCCAATCATGTAGTGTGTTTAGAAACTTATAGAGGTTCTGTAATAACCCTAAACAGATGGGAACAAATGTAGGTCAAAGGTATATGCCAAGTGTAGTTAGGGGGTTAGTCATCCTGTATTAGGAAGGCATTTGAATCTTCATGGGTTATTCCAATAGGGGTCATGGATGTGGATATCTGGGGTGAGAATTTCCATACTAGTAGGGTATTGTAGTGTAGGGTACCTAGGAAACATCCAATGGTAAAGTGGTAGTTCATCTTCACATAGTTCAGTCTACACCTGGAGGTAGTGAGGCTGGACCCTCTACCATTCGACGTATGATTCTCATAGCTTCCATGCTCTCTAGTTCTTTATTTGACACTAGTGCTATAAATTATTTTATTTCTATATAGTTTTTTTATTTGGGTTTAAACATGTAAAGTTAGTGTGAGATTATGTCAATTAATACTCTGTTGGGGGTGCGATTTGAAGATATCAGGCAATGTAAGGGTTGTTCTTTGGAGTTTGGTGAATATCATTTTTCTAAAACCTGTTTGTCCTTGAGATTTCATGTATTTACATAATTTTAGGTATGGATTTTCTGGTGTTATATCAAGACCATATTTTTTGTTACTGATGCTGGGTAACATTCACGTCGCTTGATGGGGACACTTATGTCCTTCATGGTGAGTGGGATGTTTGAGCAGGATGGGAAGGGAAAACTTTCCAAAAGTTAGGAGAACACAAAACCCATGTGGCTTACCTTGTTCTAGATGAAAGAGGAAGGGACAAAATATCCATCCATTGTGTTGTGAATTAATTCCTGTATGTCTTTCCTAAGGACTTATCAAGGCTACCACTCAAGACAAATGTTGAGTTTACGATCGAGTTTCTTCTAGGGGTAGAACCATTTTTCATTCCACTATACTGAATGACACCAGAGGAACTACAAAAATTTAAGGTTTAGTTATAAGAGATGGAGAGAAATAGTTTCATCCGTCCTAGTATGTCACATTGGGGATTTCTTATGATATTTTCCAAGAAGACAGACATATCATTGAGGTTATGTGTTGAATATAGAAAGCTGAATCAGATGACAGTTAAGAATTGGTACCCACTTCCCAGAATTGATGACCTATTTGACCAACTGAGGCCTGGTTCAGTGTTCTACAAGATCAGTTTGAGATCGGGATATAACCAATTGAGGGTGAGACCTTATGGCTTACCACAAATAGAATTCAGGAGAAGATATGAGTTGTATGAGATTGCGGTGATTCCTTTTGGGTTGATCAATACACCGCCTTTGTTCATGGATTTAATGAATTATATATTTGACCCATACCTGGATCAGTTCATGGTTGTATTCATTGATGACATCTTGGTGTACTCAAGAACTCTTTACAATTATGCCAAACATCGTGACATCATCCTGACTATACTAAGTGGGCATAGTGTTCACACAAAGCAATCAAAATGTCAATTTTATATTGATAAAGTGCATTTATCGGGTCAAATCATTTCTAGGTCAAGTGTTTCAGTGGATCCATAGAAAGTGTAGGTTTTGGTTTCTTGGGAGCAGCCCAAGAATGTTTTTGAAGTTTGGAGTTTTCTAGGAATGGTCGGATATTACCGAAGGTTCATTAGGGATTTTTCTATTTTGGCAGCACCACCTCTAGTATTAACCAATAAGAGAGTTATGTTTGAGTGGTTGGAGGCATGTGAGAATGATTTTAAAGAGTTTAAGAAGTAGTTAACTACAACACTGATTCTGATCTTACCCAAACCAAGTAAGATGTACACATTATTCTGTGTCGCATTTGGTGTTGGACTTGGGATAGTGTTGATTCAAGATTATCGAGTTATGGCATATGGGTCATAAAAATTGAGGTCTCATAAAAAAATTACCCTACTCAAGATCTTGAGTTGGACTCTATGGTTTATTCCTTAAAGTGCTGGAGGAATTACTTGTTAGGAGAGTGCTTTACTGTGTATACCAATTATAAAAGTCTTAAGTATGTCTTCTCTCAGTTGGATTTGAACCTTCAACAATGAAGGTGGGTTGATTACCTACAATACTTTGAATTTGAGTTGGTTTACACACCAGGAAAAGGGAATAGTTTTGCAGATGCTCTGAGCTGGAAGGCTCGGAATTTGTTGGGTCAGGAATCCAAACCTAAGTGGAGAATGATGGATTTGTTTTCTAATATTCACCTGGAGGTGAAAGATGGTCACGAGTAAATGACTCTTGCATCTATATCAGTTGAGTCCATACTCTTGATCTGGGTCATGGAGATCCCCTCTCAATGATCATTTTTTCCATTTCTAAATATTATATTAGTAGTATATTTATTCAAATGGATGAAAAAGGTGACTTGAAAACTATCAAAGAAACTAGAGGTACCTATGCACCCTCTCATCTCTTTTTTTGCTGATTACATTATTTTTTACCCAAGAATACTGAAAAAACATAAAAAATGCTCTTTTCACTATGGAAGTGTTTTAGGATAATAGATCAGATAGGGGAAATCCTTCATATGCTTTAGAAAAAACATTAATCCTCCCAAAAGAGGGAAACATTCTTAATGATTTGGGTATAAGGGAGGGTAATATTCCTTTCAATTACTTTTGTGTGCCTCTTTTTTAGATAATACCTAAATCATCCTATATTACTGATATATTTAGCCATATTAGATGAACTTTGTCCTCATGGAAAGGAAAATATCTCTCAATGGCAGTGGGAATCTATGTTGTCAAGCACATTATGCTCTCTAAGCCTGTTTACTCCTTCATGGTGTATATTTGGTCAGCCTCACTGATTAAAAGAAACAACGTATCGATAAGGAACTTTATCTGGAGTTGTCTCATCTTAGAGAAAATTTTTATCACTTTTAATTAGAAGAAATGATATAAACCCTATAATCTTGGGGGGCTAGGCATAAAAAATTTGGAAGTTTTCAATCAAGAACTCCAAGATCAATTCATATAGAAGCTGGAAAACAGAAATTCTAAGTCCTTGGAATTGCTTAGAACCAAATTAATGGAGTGCATAAAGTCTAGAAATATTCATTACATGGAGTCCTCAATATGGTTAATATTGAGAAATTTCTTTTCCAATGTGTATAGATACTCTCACTGGATGGTGAATACCAACTCATATCTTATATTTTCGTAGGAAAATTGGATGGGGAATCCTTTTCTGAATATGAAAAACTAATTAACCAACCAAATGACCCTAATATCACCATTAAATACCATATGAGAAACATAGAATCACTCTCATATGATTAGAAAGAAGCTATAACAAACATTGTTTTCACGACACAAGGGGATTTCTTATTTTGGGAACCAGACGGAAATGGTATGCTGGATTCTAAATCCCTATACACTGATGAGATTAAAATCATTAAAAATTGGATTGGTGACTTCAAAAACCAATCGATTCATCCATCCCACTTCTCAATCCTTTAGATAATTTCATAACATCATGTTTCAGTTTATGCATGCCTGTAATATAGAGGTATTACACTTAGCTCAAGGTCTGCCTTATACCACCAACACAGGGAAGATGTAGACCATATTTTCTTATGATGTGAAACATCTTCAACCTTATGGAAAGCATTATTCAATTTTTTTTACCTCCATATTTTACAAATGGGAAGAATTGACAACCTATTACAATAGGTGCTGAATCTTCAACTGTCTAGGAAATTAACAAATATGCTATGTGTTTCCTATGTAGAGATTCTGCAAGTGGTTTGGTGTGGGAGAAATAAGGAAATCCATGAACATGCACCATTTATCCTATAATATGTTTTTTGGATATTACAATGGCTTTATAGAATGAAAATATACTTCAAAAGGGTAATATAATAATTCTATTCATGATTTTGTTGTGCTGATACACCTCAATGTTCTAGGTAACTAAAATCCCCCTCGTCACATTATTGAAGTGTTTTGGATTCCTATGCTTGTTGGTTGGAAAAAGTGAAACAAAGATGGATCTTCCAAAGGTAATCCTGGTTCAATGGGCTTTGGGGCCATTACGAGGGATCACAATGGAGAGATAATTGACTATTTATATGGGACTTGTTGACATTAAAAAACCCTTGAATATGAAATTATTTCATTCATTAAAGCTGTACACATGGCTAAATAGAATAATTGGAATGAGGGTTGGTTAGAATGTGACTTGACTATGGTTGTGCAAGCTGTGCGGACTCATAGCATCCATTTGTCATGGAATCTCACTACAAGGTGGTATGAATGAATGTCTAAGATATATACTATGAACTAAATAATATTTCATTCATTTTGTGAAGCTAATACTCTTTTCGATGCTCTTACAAACAAAGGAGTTGTCAAAGATACCTTCACTAATGCTGATACACTCCCCCTTGATCTAATACCTATTAAAAAAAAGAGAAATGTAAAATACCTTTTTTTTGTCTAGTGTAACTTTCTATTTATTTTATAATAAGAGTGGGTGTGCTCATTTTTCTCAAAAAAATTGGTCGCTGGTAATAAAGAAAGAGGTTGTGGATTTCATGTGATTATGACTTACCTTTAAATAGGTGAAGGATGATCATCAGTACCCAGGCAGTTTATCATAGTCATTTCCCATTCTGGAGTGGAAGTGGAATGACATAATGATGGAATTAATGGTGGGTCTTCAAAGTACACCTCAGAAGAATTATGTAGTTTGGGTAGTTGTGGATTGGTTGACTAAGGTGGAACATTTATTACATATCTAGGAGACTTACACAGTTTATTAGTTGGGAGAGTTATATGTTTGAGAGATAGTGATGTTTCATGGTGTGCTGAGAAGCATAATCTCAGATCTTGAACCAAGTTTCGCATCACACTTCTGGAAGGGATTATAAAAGTCTCTTGGAACCCAGGTGTTTTTTGTGTACAACTTATCAATCACATATGGATGGATAGTCAAAACATATGATTCAAGTATTAGAGGATATTTCGAGAGCTTATGTTCTGGATTTTGGTGGTTTGTGAGAAAAACATTTATCACTTTTTGAGTTTTCCTACAATAATAGTTTTCAAGATAAAATTAAAATGGAACCTTTTGAGGAATCATATTGAAGAACATATGGGTCTCCATTGAGCTAGTTAGAAGCTAGGGAATTTGTGATATTGGGAACAAGTCTCATTCAGGAGATGTCAGGAAAGGTATGATTGATTTAGAAGAATATGGAAATAGTTCAGAGTAGGAAGAAGTCATATGCAGATAGGCGTTATTGACCTATTGATTTTATGATGATTGAAAGTGAGTTTCTTCAGGTGTCTCCATGGTTATCAGACTATTGAATTCAGAAACAGGGCTAGTTGGTACCTTAGTATGTGGGGCCATTTGAGATTGTGGAGAGGATTAGACCAGTGGATTACTAATTGGCTCTTATACAACGATATAGTGGAATGTATGATATTTTTAATGTTTCAAAACATTAATAGTATCAATCATATCCATTCCATGTGATTGATATTGAGGATATAGATCTTGAGGCTGATGCGTCATTTGAGATGAATCCGGTTTGCATTGTGGATCATAGTGAGATGGTCTTGAATGGAAAGACTATTCCCTTAGTTCAAGTCTTATTAAAATATGAGAAAGTTCATGAAAAAACATAGGAGTGATAATAGGATATGCAGGCACAGTTTCCTAATATCTTTTCTTGGAAACTTAGTAATACTTAGGAAGAGCGGCTTGCAGATGATCCATTATAAGGTGGGAAGTTTGTAAGATCCCGGACTCCATGGAGGTATGTCCTTGTTTAAATTTTGGTTTCAAAACTATTTTTTCAGGAAAATGAAATGTTTATTGGGAGTATGTGGGGTCTCGAGGGTGTTCTGGGGGTTCAGAACACAAAAAGAAAGAAAACCGGGCCAAACTGTGCAAGGCGCATGATTAAGTAAACTGTGCGGCCTTCCCAGGGAAACCGTGCAACCCTAGCTAGTGGTATAACACAAATTTGGATCATGGTTGGAAAATTATATGAATATTACCAGGTAACTCTATGACCCAAATCACATTGAACAATGTCTTGCGTATGGTTTTTACATGGTTTAGAAAAATGTGTGGGTAAATCATGAAGCCTAGTAAAGTTGGGAAAAATTACAAAATTTCTATTATGGGTTTTAAAAACCTCACATGAATTTCCTCTAATTTATCCTTATTTAATCCCTAGTGTCAAAAACTAGTGATCCAAGCTTACGAGAGGTGATTATTATTCGATCCTGAGCCATTTGGAGCATCATTGGTTGTGGATCGAAGCTATGGGAGAGTCTAATCCCTATCTTTCTTCCCTTTTTGGTTTTGGGTTTCCATTTTTCTCTTATCTCCATCTAAATCTCTTAATACATATTATTATAGTGAGATATAGGTTGATTCATGAAATTGTGGTTGAATTGGGATCTATATATTCAATTATGAGTGAATTCATCAAAAAATTTGAGGTAGATGGTCTACAAGTTATATCTCATAACTTTTATATAAATTTGTGCCTGTGGGGTTGTGTTCTTACTTCCATTTGCAATATTTGACATAATGGGTGTCTAAATGAAAAATTAAACCCCTCATGATCCCCACAGGATGAATGGAGGATGAATTGACCGATTTAGGGCCACCTAAGGGGTGTGATGACCCTCCATAATGTGGTTAATGAAAATGTAAAGTTTGAAATTGACATGTGATTAAGTAGATCCCATGGAAAACATGTAAATTGGATAATGTGATGATTAATAAATAATTGTGGGTAGTTGTGTCTATATGTGGATAATGAATAAGGGGTTATTTAGCTTGAAATGAAAATGCGCTAAATAGGATTAATGGGAATGTACTGAATAAATTGTGAATGTGATTAGTGAGTTAGGAACATAAAATGAGAATTTGGCTAAATGGTTATGTGATTTAAATGATAACCATGTTAATAGATTGTGGAATAATATTATTTCCCATATTAGTTTTTATTGACTGAGATATTTCAAATGGTAATGGATATAGTTGTTTGTGATGTGGTTTTTGTGTGGTGAATGGATAAATAAGTATGTGAAAAAGGCTAGATAGAGTAGGGAATTGACTTGAGTTTCTATGGACATAGGTTGAGTTGGACTGAGGATCTAAACTCCAACCCTCAATTCACGGGTTAAGGAAGGGGACAAAGCTCTATTTCCTTAACAGTTCCATTCCACCTAGACTGAGGCTTTGAGGTGAGGATAATGTGGTTGTTGTGATGTGTTTACCCCTAGTGATATATGGATTCGACTTATTCCCATTTGTATTGTGGTTGATGAATATTTCTAAAAAACTAATCATGTGATGAGATTTAATTAAGAAATAAAAGTTGTTTCAAATATTGAATCTAGATTTAATTATGGAATAACTGAGGGGAAAATTGTTACTAATGGATACCCGAACTGTCTGTTATTTAATTTTAATTTATTTAATACTTGCATGCACTATCTATTTATAATGGATATTTTGTAGACACTTTTGGTGGTGGCCTACTGATTTGTACTCACACCCTACTCAAGCCGTCGTTGGGTACCTGAGCATATTTCATGCTTCCAGGTTAGGAAATGGTCAAGGGCCCTATGATTGGGAATTAAGTTGGATTTAGGATGGACGTGAATGAGTTTATGTACTTGGATTCAGGACCATTTTGGGGATTCCATTGTTTTTCTTTATTGTGGGTTTTGTTCACTTGGAATTGTAGCATGACATGACATATTTACTATTGGTTGTGGTTGTACCCAATTTTGGGAAATGATTATTTATACATGTTTATTGGTTATTATATATTGTTTCCACTATTCTACCTATTTTATATTTTGGATTACTCTAGTTAAGATGGTATAGCCTCCCCATTTGTATTTTAGACCCTCACAGCTAGTTGTAAACCTCTGGAATATGGGGATGCGTGCTTGATGTCATGTGGAGACCCGTCATGGGGAACCATTTTAGTGGTTCTTAGTTCAAGGATGTTACACATGGAATTTGGAATGAGTTTTTTATACCACACACTCGCCAATAGAATGGTGTTTTGAAAGAAAAAAATAGAAGTCTGGTTGAAATGAGATGAACTATGTTACTTGAACATGGTCTCTCTTATTAATTTTGGAGGCAATCCATTATCATTATAGTTTATATTCAAAACCAATGTTTCTATAATACAAGTTTAGATATGACCACATATGAAATGTTTTATGATAAAAATACAAGTTTAAAACACTTAATACTTTTTTGGAGTGCATGAATCATAAATAAGAATGGTGGAATCCTTGTAAAGTTTGAGCAGAGAGGTGAAGATGAAATTTTTATTAGATATTATAAGGAATAAATAAGATATATATGTCTTATCAGAGATACAAGAAGATTAGTTGAATTTGTTGATGTGAGTTTTATTAAAAAGGTTTATGAAGATTCTAAAAAAAATTGCATAGATAATAAAAATGAATAGGATGATAGAATTTTTGTTAACAATTCTGATAAGTTTGCAATAAATTTATTCCTACTAAAAAATAAGAATCAGATTCAGGTGTTCTAGTGACGAGGAATAAGATCAAAAATATCATCCTAGACTAAGGAATCAAGTGGAAGAACAAAAAATTATTGATGATCATAATCAAAAGTTTCAAAATATAAGAACATCAAAAGTTATTACACACATATTTTTATATTCAAAAGTTGAGCTGAAAGATTTGAATGAAGATTTTGAGCATCCAGAATGGGTTCAAGCTATGAATGAACAGTAGGATCAGATATAGAAAAATTATATGTGGGAACTCATACATAAACCAAATAAAAAAAATGTTATTGCTATAAAGTGGGTTTTTTGAAACAAGCTGAATGGAGATGGTGAGGTAATAAGAAAAAAATAAATATTAGTGTGAAAAGGTTACTCATAGATTAATGGAATTGATTTTGATGAGGCTCTTACTCCAGTAAAAAGGTTAGAATCAATCAGAATCTTTTGTGTTATTATTGCACAATGAAGTTACAAATTTTTTCAGATGGACGTGAAATAATTATTTTTAAATGGTGATCTTGATGAGGAATTTTATATTGAAAAACCATGTGTCTTTGTTGTTAGGACAGATGAATGTTATGTGTTCATGTTGAAGAAATAATTTTATGGGATAAATAAATAACCAAGTGAATGGTATTCAAAATTGGATACCTAGTTGAGAAAGATGAGTTTCAAGAAAGGAATGGTTTCTAGTAATCTCTACCTAAAATAAAGTCATGAATTTTCCTTCGTTGTAATTGTTTAAACTAATGAAATTATCTTTAGTAGGAATGATGAATGAATATGTGAAATATTTTCAAAATAGCTGAAAACTTTGTTTGATAAGTCCATGCTAGGTGAAATTAAATACTTTATTGGGTTAAAAATCTCACAAAAGAAGGAAAAAAATATTCCATTCCAAAAAAAGTACGATAAGAAACATCTTAATAAGTTTTCCATGGAAAATTCAAAACTAGTTTCCACACTGATTTCAGTGGGAATTAAGTTTAAGAAATATGGATAATTCAAGGAAGTTTATCCTAAATAGTTTCAAATACTTATTGGATGTTTTTTATACTTGAATTCCTCAAGACCAAACATTTTTTATGTTGTTACCTTATTTGTAGGATTTTAGAGTGATCCAAAAGAATCACATCTATTGGCTAGAAAAATAATTTTTAGATATATCAAAGAAATAAAAAATTTCATAATTAGGTATAATATATCAATAAATATTGACTTGTTTGGGTTTTTAGATGTTTATTGGGAAAGAAATTGTGATGATAGGTGATCCACATTTGGCGGAGTTTTCTTTTTGGAAAAAAGTTGTGTTAGTTTGCATAAAAAGAAAAGAAAATTCTATAACTCTTACCACAATTGAAGTAGAGTATATTTTTTCCACTCAATATACTACCCTACTTATGTGGATGAAGAATCAATTGGGATACTTAGTTATTGAAGTAAAGTTACCCTTTTTCTTGGGATGTGATAATAAATGTTCCATAAAACTTACAAGAAACCCAATAAAACATTCTCATTCAAAACATGTTGAAATCAAATACCACATCATTAATAAGAATATGGAGAAGAATGAATTAATGATGGAGTATGTTCTAATATCGGAACAATTTTCTGACATATTCAAAAAACCTTAACCAAAGGCATCATTTTTCAAGATGAGGTCGAACATGGGTGTCCAACCTCTTTCTCATCGAGGTGGAGGTATGCGTTTGTATGCTCTCTCATCTAGTTATTGGATAGTGTTGTCAAGGGGGAGAATTATTTCATAAATCAAACCATTGATATGTGTTAAAATTTTTAAGTAATCATGTATGTAGTGGGTGTCACGAACCAACCCTGGTCAACCCAAAACTGGATACCTGAGTTTGCTCGTGATAGGGCCCGAAGGGCGTTCCCGATCCCCATGGGTTGGAAATAAGTGTTGGTCATCAAAATAAATAGTTGAGAATGATTTTTCCCAAAAACGAAAGGAAAATAAATAAATATAAATTTAACCAAACAGATAAACACAAGAAGTAGAAATAAAATAAGAACCACAACCAAACATACCTCCAAGTGACCTCGTGGGTCACCACCAAACACAGAAGCACGCTCACTACAAGAGCGACCCAAAACTAGAACCTAAAACTAAAAGGATAGAGTAGGTGTGAGCATCGAGATGCTCAGTAAGAATGTAAAATTACAATAAAATCATATTCCCTTACCTTTAAAAAGAATCCCAATCATGGTTGTTTGAATAGAAGACATAATAAAATAATGTTTTCATTCTTTCCAAATTCTAGTAACAGGTTTTCATTTTTAAGAAAATAATTTTTCTTCTACTGAATTTTCAAAATAGATTCCAAGCATGCATTAACATTTCAAAATGGAAGGAAAACAATGTAGATCCAAATATTTTTTTCACAAAAAATAAGCATGAAACAACTAAAATGAAAATCACAACACAAGCACCATGTAAAAAAAGAGCACCATGGAAAATCCCTATAGGTAAGTAGCACAATTGGGACCTTAAAAACCTCATACCTTGATGAAATGTGGAATATTAACCACAATTGTTAGCATCCTCATGCATGAGCCAAAATAGAGGAGAAGCATCCAAAATTCCAGTGGTGATCAATCATCATCATAGTTTAGTTAGTGTGGTAATCATCAATCCAACTAGGGAACTCAGGACTAGCCACTTCCATATCACTAGTGTACTAGTCCTAGTCTTCCCACTTAGATACCTAGGTTTCCCATTTTATCTATTTCAAGTGGTGATGAGTTTTTATCAGGAAAAAATATATGAACTTATCATTTTCTTTACTAAAAAACACATACAACCTCTCACCACCAATCTCTCTCCTTGAGCGCATCCCCTTTTATAAGTCACACAACAAACCAAAAGAATATTCACTAGTAACGTATCAAAAATCACACATTAATCATACACATCATGTTTCTAAAACAATGGGGAATTCCTCAAGAGGGGTTTTTCACATTAACAAATCATTTTCAAGGTGCCAAATGGGCCTCATTACTTCACAAATAATAACTTCTCTTTAAAAAACATTCTCACCCCACACTTTCAAGTTCTAAAGCCATTTGAAATTCCAATTAAACAATAAAGGCATCACACATTATAAAACAACATGAAACCAAGCTTAAATCCAATCAAACCATTTATGAAAGGCGAATAACGATTTAACCTTGAATTCACACCAAATCCCATACAATTTTCCTAACTTACCAAATTGTGAAATTTCACCTTTTTAAAATCAAACAAGAATCCATATTCATTTAAATCAACTTTCACAACAAATATACACACAATAGTTTTTGGAAATCCCCTCCACACACCCAAAACCATTTTAGAAACCACTTTTAATCATTTCAAATGTTGATCATTCTAAAAAAAGCTCAGGATCATATTTTAATGAAGAATACACATTTCAACACTTAAAGTGGACATGAAAAAAAAGAAAAGTCCAACACCAAGAATCACCATCACTTTTCAATGCATTCATATACTATTTAATATTAATTTTTTTAATGAACTCATGAAATTAAGGAATTCAATTTAAAGGCATAGGCATAGGGGACCTACCTCAAACATTCCTCTCTTTGATGATGACCACCTGAACCGACCCTTCACACTTACACACACATGAATGATACATAAATACATACATACATACATACATACATACATACATATATATATATATATCCCAAGCATCATTGCACATATTCCCCATTCCATGAGGGAATATGTAAAAATAGGGAAATGTATATATATATGCCTTACCTTTTCACGCATATATAAGTGTTCTTGATACCCTCAACCTGAAACCACATCAATGAGACCCAACACACTCTAGAAAAATTTACCAACAAATCAAAAAACTGTGGCAAAGACCAACACACCCAAAATAAATTTTCAACAACTCAAATATCACAATTTCCCTAATTAAAATTGAAGCAAAACAATGGAATAAAAAACCCTTACCTAAAAACCATGGTGAAACCCACTTCCTTTGCTACGTAAGACCTAATCCCACCTCAAACAAGTCCAAGGAATCCCACATAGACAAACAAACCCTATCTGTATGAAAACCCTACAAAAATCAGACCATTAGAAACCCTTAGTCTTGGGCCAACCTCATTCCGTAGCAAGGAAATGAAGAAAGGGGAAAAGAAAGCAGCAGATAGGAGAGGCTTACCCAGAGTAGGCCGCACCCACGACGGAGTGAGAGGAGAAGCAGTGAGCAGTTGGGGAGAGAGCGACACACCGGATATCCTGGCCAGTCGGTCCGTGTGATTAGGAGAGGGGGTGGGTTGGTCATGTGAGGAGGAGCTGCTGGAGGGGAGGATAAAGGTCGCGTGAGGACCTCTGGAGGGGAGGAGGCGATCCGCATGAGGAGATTCCGGTGGGGAGGATGAGGGGGGGTCACACATGTTGGGAGGAGAGGGAGGAGGTGGGGGGGTGTCGCGTGGGGGGTGAGGGAGGAGGGGGTAGCGTCGCATGGGGGTGAGGGAGGAGGAAGGGGGAGACCCCTCTAGGGTTTCCCATAATAAAAAATTACTTAAATGTAATAATAATAATAATAATAATAATATTCTTAATAATAATAATAATAATATTCTTAATAATAATAATAATATTCTTAATAATAATAATAATAATATTATTATTATTAAACATTATTTTATTTTTTTCTCTTTAATTTTATTTTAGAGAACATGAAGACACCATGGTAACCTAGGGAAATCCACACAGTTTCCAAACTGAGGTCGGCTCGTGTGACAGATGTTGGTGAGCCCAAAACACCCATTTCCAAATAAAAACTAAAAAATTCAAATCAGGACTCAACCCGAACCTCGACATGAATATGAAAATCCAAGAAAACAATAAAATAAATAATTATAAAGTCTAGGGTGTGAAAATTAACCCCACTAATTTTTTTTTCTGCCCCTAGAAATTCACCCAACCAAATGTGGAATGAAACACGAGTTTGAAACTAAACAAGGACAATGAAATCATGAAATCAGTATGACTTTTCACTTCACCAATCACACCCAAACCAATCTAAGGGGAAACAGAATGAGTATAAACATGGGGAAAATGGGAGGGTTATCCCCACCATAAGAAACCAAATAGCACCGACCACTCTAGAAGGAAACATAATAAGATCTATGGTGGGTCTCCCTAGCATTTTGGAACTGACCAGCTTTGATCACCCAGTATGGACTGATACGTAAAGACCAACATGATCCAACCCATGGAAACTATGAATAGAACAAACCAAATAACAATCATGAATTTAAAACCCAAACCATAAACCTCTGACACATGGGGGAACTCACGGAAATAGCTCAAACCAAATAGAAAACTGAACCACGATTCATCATTTCCACAAGAAATGAGAATCTCCAAAATGAGCATGAACTACAATAAAAAGGGGCCACAAAAAGAGCTAACTAAACAAGATACAATCATCTTGAGATTATCATAAACAAGGAGACAACCTTTCAAGGGTTTTCTTTCATAAAGCACAACCACTGGGATTACGAGAAAATGATATCACCAACCCTTCTTGCAACCAAAGTGGGACTTTAAAAAAAGGACTAAAATAAGTAAATGAAGACTCTATGCCTTTTAAAATATAGAGTATACTTTAAAAATTAATAGGCTACAATATAGGAACTCAAATATTCCCCATTCTAACATTGGATACAAAACTTAGACCATGGTTCCCCACACCCAATGATTCCTGACTGCATGAAAAGCTTCACTGTGAGACCTTTGGTTGGATCTCTCATGTCTTGAAGCATCTACTGTCCTATAGTTAGGAGCTAATGATATTCAACTAAAACATCTTATTTCAATAGTGTGATTCACAGAACCCCTTCAAACAACCCAAGAGACCACGTTGAACAAAACACCTTTTCACCTATGAATGAAACATTTCTCTATTTTTCAACTAACAAAGGTATGCGACAAACCAAGAATGCTTGGGTGTGGTCCAAGGTTAGGGAAGGCTCCAGATCCACCAATAAATTCAGAATCTGGGTAGAGTCATCAATGATAATACTCAAAGAAATTATCCTTCACAATTTCCTCAAAAACTCCATCTACCACAGCTTTTACAAGTTCTGACCACTAACAATGACCAACACCAATTCTAAAAATTGACCTTCACCTAAACATGGAGGAAAATATCCTAGATTCCTACCATCCACTCCTCACTGGGACCTTTATATGGCATACTAAAAAATAAGAGGCACAAAGATGAATAAAAACTCATCACAAATTAAAAAAAAATCCAAAATCAAATCACAAACCAAAATCCAATCTCAAATAACCATTCCAACCACAATTCAGCATGTCAAAACCAAATTCCCATGAAAAAGGATACCAAACATGAAATGAAAACATTAAATGATGGCTCTATTTTCAAAATAAAACAGTTGGGAATGATTTGGACCAAAATCAAAATCCATATAAATAATTATAAACTGAACAAAATAGATAAACACTAGAAGAAAAAATAAAATAAAGTAGCATAGACCAACATACCACCATGTGACCTCGTGGGTCACCACCAAACACAGAAGCATGATCATTGGAAGTGCATCCCAAAACTAGAAGCTGAAACTAGAAATATAGAGTAGGCATGATCACCAATATTGTTAGTTGGAATTCCAATGTTTAACAACTCCATATGCTCTACTTTTAAAAAGAAACCCAATCATTCTAGTATGAAAATAAGACATAATAAAATAATGTTTTTCATTATTTTCAAATTCATGTAACAAGTGTTCATTTTCAAGAAAACCAATTCTCTTTTACTATATTTTCAAAATAGATACCAAACCTACATTAACATTTCAAAATGAACGGAAAAAAACTTAGATCAAAATATGGTTATCACAAAAAAAAAACAAGAATGAAACAACTGAAATGAAAATCACAACACAAGCACCATGACACAAACGAGCACCATGGGTAATCCCTATATGTAACTATAAAAAGTGGGAACCTAGAGACCTTGTACCTCAATGAAATGTGAAATAGTAACCACAATCGTCAGTTTCCTCATAAACGAGCCACTAGAGAGGAGAAGCATTTAAAATTATAGTGGCAATCAATCATCATCATAGTTTAGTTAGTGTTGTAATCATCAATCCAGCTAGTGAAACCAGGACTTTACACTTCTGTATCACTAGCGTACTAGTCCTAGTCCACCCACATAGATACCCAGGTTTCTTATGTGCTCTATTTTAAGTGGTGGTGAGTTTTTATCAAGAAAACATATATGAAATTATCATTTTATTTACTAAAAAACACATCTAATCAATCACTACTGATCTCCCTCCTTGAGAGAATCCCCCATTATAAGTCACACAAAAAAGGACAAGACTCTTCACTATGAACATATCACAAATCACACATTAAATATACACATCATGTTTTAAAAATAGTGGGGAATTCCTCAAGAGGGGGGTTTCACATTAAAAAATCATTTTCAAGGTGCCAAACGTGCCTCATTAAATCACAAATAATAACTCTGCTTTAGAAAACATGATCATCCCACACTTTCAAGTTATAAATCCACTTGAAATTCCAATTAAACAATAAAGGAATCACACATTTTAAAACAATTTGAAACCATACTTAAATCCCACCAAACCATTTAAGAATTTCAAATAACTATTTAACCTTTAATTTACACCAAATCCCATAAACTTTTCCTAACTTACCAAATCGTGGAATTTCCCCCTTTTAAAATCAAACAAGAATCCATATTCATTTAACTCAACTTTCAAAAATAATATACAATCCAAATTTTTTGAGAAATACCCGCCACACACCCAAACTCATTTTAAAAACCACTTTTAGTAATTTAAAATATTGAGCCTTCTAAAACAAGCTCAGGATAATATTTTAATGAAGAATACACATGTCAACACTTTAAGAGAACATGAAAAACAAAGGAAATCCCAACACCAAGCATCACCATAAAATTTCATTGCATGCATATACTATTTAATATTAAAAACACTTTAAAGAACACAAGAAATTAAGGAATTCAATTTAAAAACATAGGCATAGAGGACCTACCTCAAACATGCTGCTCTTTGATGAAGACCACAAAAACTGACCCTTCACACTTACACACACATGAATTTACACACACACACACACATATAAATATCACTAGCTGAATTGAGCATATTCCCCATTCCATGAGAGAATATATACAAAAGGGTATATATATATGCCTTACCTATGCATGTACATATAAGAGTTCTTGATACCCACATCTAGAAACCATATCTACCTGACCCAACAAACTCTAGAAAAATTTACCAAAAACTCAAAACACTATGGAAAAGACCGAAACCCCCAAAATAAATTACCGACAACTAAAATATCAAAAATTAACTAATTAAAATTGAAGCAAAGTGATGGAATAAAAAACCCTTCCCCAAAAACCATGGCGAAACCCACTACCTTTGCTGCAAAAGAGCTAATCCCTCTTCAAAGAAGTCCAAGGAATCCTCCAAGGACAAAGAAACCCTAGCCACATGAAAACCTAACAAAAATCGGACCATTAGAGACCCTTAGGGTTTGAACGACCTTATGTCGTAGTGAGTAAATGAAGAAAGGGGAAAAAGGAAGCAGTGGAGAGGAGGAGAGGCTTACCCAGAGTAGGACACACCCATGAAGGTGGAAGAGGAGGAGCAGGGAGCGACTGGGGAGGGAGTAGTGCACTATATCTCTTGTCCATCTAGGCCATGCGAAAATGAGAGGGAGAAGTCGACCACGTGAGGAGGAGCCACCAGAGGGGACGAGGTCAGCTGCGTGAGGAGCTTCCATAGGGGAGGCCGAGGGGGGTCACATGTGCATAGAGGAGAGGGAGGAAGGGGGCATCACAATGGGGTGAGGGATGAGGAAGGGGAGAACCCTCTAGGGATTACCATAAAAAACATAAATATAATAATAATAATAATAATATTCATAATAATGATATTATCATTATTATTATTAAACCTTATTTTAATTTTTTTTCTTTTTTATTTAATTTAATTTTATTTTAGAACACAGGAAGACCACACAATTACCTGGGTGATGGCGCACGGTTTCCAAACCATACGTTTCCTACACGCTAGATGCTACTAAGCCCAAAACACCCATTTTCAAATAGAAACTCAGAAATTCAAATTGGGAATAAACCCAATCCTCGACATGAATATCCAAATACAAGAAAATAATGAAGTAAATAATTCTAATTTTTGGGGTGTAACAGTGGGGGTTGTGGGTAAGCTATGAATTCATCATGTAATTCTATGAAGTTCAGTTTGAAAGAAAGAATATAATTGAAGGATGGGATGTTACAATAATTTCCATTTATAAATCAGATGATGTTATGCCAATCCTAAAATTTCTCACAATCATGAGGATGTCATGATTACATGTAGTTGTTTATAGAAGAAGAAAGCTTGTGAAGTCTAAGATTTCTAGTCTCAGTTAATCTATGTGAGATCACTAGACACAGAATTGTTTGAAGGTTGTGATTTTTTTTTTCTGAATTTGAAAAGATGAATATGTTGGTTATCACTCAGAACAATAATCTATAAGATAAAAATCTTATGAGAAAGATGTTGGTAAGGAAAGAAGTTTATTTTGATAGCGATTCATCAGACACGATGTTCCAATGATCATAAAAGTAATCTAGACACCGATCATCAGATGCAGTGATGGCTGCAAAAGTGAATCAAGTGTAGAAAATTTTATTAAAGAAGATTAGAAGTGGATATTTTTGATACCGATGAAATACAAGTTGTTAGGACCAATGAAAAATGGTATCTAAGATCAATCAACAATGTATTCAACCATTTTAATAAAGATGTCTTTTGTTTCTAGTGGGTCAATAATGGAATAAGAACTACAATATATTTTCTTTTAGGTCAAGAGATATGAAGTAATAATTTTTTTTCTTTCAATTAGGTCAAAAGAAAAAGAACAAAAGTATTTATTGCTTCTCAAATTGTGGTGTCGACTCATAATATTGGAGGTGACACTAATTCATAGGAGTGAGAGAGAGACTGATCAATAAAGCACATAAAGACACCAATAAAATTCATCAAACACTACACTTTACCAGATGTAGGATCATCATTCTGGGGAAAATAAGAAAAAGATAAATGTTTTTAAGTAGTTGATTTTTTTTTTGAAAAAATTATTGTCAAGGGATTTTGAAGCTGGTGATAAAGTGTTACCAAGGAATTTTTGGAATCTTTATAAGCTGTGACTATGTTTTTTGAAAAATAATGGAAACTAAATTCTAACAAATTAGAAATAATTTTTATTGATGATTGGTTTCAAAGGTCATTTATCTTATCAATTGGTGCTGAGCAACTTAATAAATAATATTCTCTTGAACACATGTATTCATTATAATGATTAAATCATAATTATAATCGGAATCAGATTAAATAATGGTTATAAATTCAAAAGTGATATGAAGATGTGAGAAGTTTCATGAAGCTTCAAAAAGAATCAAGTAGAGTAGTGAAGTGTTGAATAAGTCAATGATTAAGGAGAAATGACGGGGAAATTTAAGTTTTATGAAATTTGGTTTTTCAGGAAAACTTTTTATAATCCTACATAAATCATTTTTGGTGCACCTATAAAAGGAATGAATTAAATGGTATATTATGATGGATTAGAAATTTTTCACGTGTGGACAAAGAGAGACAAGTTATAAAGTTTAGAGGGAAGATATTTCTAAATTGATCATTCGTGAGGAAGTTTTCTGAATAGAATAAGAAAAGGAACCAAGATCATATTAAGTGATTATTCAATGGTTATTGGATCAGATTGAGAAATAAAAATGGGTTTTTCAGACCAAGACATAAGCAGTTCAGAATTTTTTCAACCGTAGTCTAGTTGAGTTAGATTTCTAGACTTATAAATCATAATGAAAAATCAGACTAGGGTATCGTATTGAGTATCATTACAAATTCTAGATAAGTTCTTACCTGATTCATGGTAGGAAAGTTCATTTTTTTTGAATATTATACTTGTAAATGTTTTCAAGGCATCACAATAACATGTATTGAGGAAATTGGTGAAATATTCTTAAATTGTTACACAAATTTTTATTACATCATTTCATGATACATGAGGGACATTCACTATTGTATTGAACATAGTTCTACACAAGTTTAAGGGTATATCATACTTGTTTTATTCATGAAAAAATATTTTTTTTCTTCTGTATTGTGTGGTATTGTATTTTTTCTAAGCCATACCAAGGACATAGTTACTCTTGTTGAGTAGTGAAACTTGTTAATTCTTGTGATCCTGTGGATGTGTGACTTTTTTTCCAGTAAGGTGATAACTCTTTAATAGGAGGTGAAAGTTATTTCTAAAGAAAGGACACTTAAAAAAAGATATCACTGATTCACCCTTCACATATCAGTGATACATTGATTTAGGTTGGGTAATATGAGCGTTTAGCTTGTGTTACATGCAACACCTAGTGTAGCTTTCATTATAGGCAACACCGAGTTTAAACGAAACGTGACATACAATTAAAATATTATTATTTAATATGATAGTGATCACTTAGCCATTGGAATGGTGGGTATGAATATAATTAAATAAATTATGAGAATATATGGTTTAAACACGTATATATAATGAATTATTTGGTTATAAAATAATTATAAATGAAAATAAGAACCATATGGAAATAATGAAAATCTTTTTTTTGAAAAACTATTTTTATGTGTACAAAATAATTTTAACTCAATAAATTAAACAAATTAAATTTATTGAATAAATTTAATTAATTTTATAAATTATATACTCAATAAAATTTTTATCATTCATCTATTTGTTTTCCATACAAGAGATAAAAAAAATCCAATTTTATGCTTAAAAATGTATTTTTCTAAAAAATAGTTTGTTGCATTTTACACAATTATTTTAAAATTAATTTCTTCCAATTATAGAAAATATATTTGAAAAAATGAACTTAATTTTTTAAATTATGAAATATGAATTATATTTATTTGAATTTTTGATATTTTTTAGAAAATATAAATTTTTCATCGAATAACGATAAATACTAGTTTTTATTAAAAAGATGATTTTTTCATTAAAATAATTTAAAATATATATTTTATTTAAATATGTTTTTAAAAGTAATATTAGTAAAATTATATATATATTAATCCAATTTATATCATTTTAATCAATTTCATCTTTAATTTTGACATAAAAATGTCTTAAACATTTAAAACATTTCTCTTTCGAAAACCGCTTCTTCATTGTGTCTACGAGATTAATTTTAAAATAAAAACTTTCTAATGAAATGAATAAAATATGGGAAAATAGATTCCGTATTTAAAATAAGAATAATTTATATTATCTTATAATTTTAAGTTAATTTTTTACCATAATAAATAGTAAAAACAATAATAATTCATTACAATGGTTAAGTTTAAAATGGGTTAACTGGGTGGTTAAAATAAACATCTAAGGGGTAAAATGACCTATAAACTATTAAATAAACCATTTTATATTCATATTTAAAACCTATATAATCTTATGTTTTATAATGGCCCATTTTTATCCTTTTTTCATTGGAAGATGTGGGTACACCTTTTTCTGTTAAAAAATTACAAGTGTGACACTCACCTCACTTATAAAAGGCCACGCCCTATCCTCTCTTATTCACATTTACAAAAATATTTGGTTCAAAACCCCCTCCCAAAATGTATTCCTTACTTTTATTTCCACATCGTAGAGTTCTTGGTGAGATCTGAAATCCAATCATGTAAGGCTTTAGGTTAAACCCAATGAGGATGTTCGAAGAAGATGTAAAGTTTTTAACTATGGATTTTTTTACTTCTTATTATAACTCCTTGAAATCTTATCCAACAATAATAAAATAGTAAAACCAATATATAATATATAATAATATTTTTTTATATTAATTGAATAACCTATATCTATCTCCACTTACATCAAATGGGATATAAAATCACTATTCTTGTGTACGGTGGACTACCTCCTTGCGAACCGATGTTATTAATTTTCAATCACCACCTCTCAAGGCTGGATATAATGATGGATTTAATGTTAATATATGATATATATGATATAATTAACATATGTAAGTATAATATCATACCTACCTTTATACCTTATAACCCATTATAAAATAATATTGTCGCTCATGAGTACAACAGACTCCTGCCTCACGAACCAATGTGATATGTTGCTCTCAACTCTAGTTTAATTTGAGGGTAATAAGGGTATATCAAATGAAAATATATGAAAATTTTAACAAAATTATAATTTTGTAATTATTATATCATATCAACCTTCTTACTATCCATTATGAAAGGGATACAACAATGTCGTTCGTTTGTACAGCGGACTACCGCCTTGTGAATCGATGTGATTCATTTTTCACTAAAGCATCTAATGGATGTTAATAAGGGTAAATTTGATGAATATATGTGATACATATGAAATTAAAATGATTCAATAAATACTATATATTATTTATCTTTCTTTCTTTTCATCCATTGATAAAATGGTAATAACATTCATGTGTATGTACGCCCTACCGTTTCCATGAACGATGTAGTTGATTTTATATATTTAAATTTTATGGATTAATCTAAATATGTATATAAATAATAAATAATATATTTATATCATGGTTAAAATTATGGATATTATGGATCCGTGTTCAATGTAAGAGGACTAAAAATAACAAATCAAAACATAAATGAAAAAAGAAAGAAGTTATTACCCGAAATGTGATTTTAACAAGGAATTGTTAATAGTTAGGTAATAAACGGTCATAAGTAAATAATATATGTTATGATATGTATAAGTAAGGTTTTATAATATTGGAAAAATAAATTTATATTTATTATATAGGTGGTTCAAACTTTTATGATGGAATTGTAGACATATGGTAAGGGATTTCTAGTCTCACTTTTATTTCTTGGAGAGTTATGTGAAATTCAACAATAATTTATTTTCTATGGTGTATATACAACCCCTTTTACATGTTATATCATTATTATATTTATTTTTATGATATTTAATGTTTAATTAGATTTTATTCCTTCATGGGGATTATAGTTCAAAGTTAACTAAAATGGTATGGGTTTTATGATACATTCACATCGTTTATCAAGATTATTTATCTTTATTCTTATAATGGTGAAATATTATGATATATCTCTCAAGAAAATCATTAATTTTATTATCATATATTTATTTATTTATAATACAAGTTTTCCCATAGTTTAATTCTCATTATGTAATTATTATTCCAAAATAATGTTTTTAATGAAAACTGACATTATTTATCTCTTCAGTTGAGAACCCCTTTTATTCCATATAAATGTTTTCTAAAAATATTTTCAATAATGTTTTAATGTTTATATATTATTTTTTAATGAAAATTTTACCCTTTTTGAATTTTTAATAAATTTTTTAAAAGGAATATTCACGTCATTTTCAAAATAAGTCCCATTTGTCTTTTACCAAAAAATGTGAAAGAAATAATTTTTTAAAGTGTATAACATGAATGATTTTTAAACCATTATGAAAACTCGTTATTTTAAATATTCCTATATAAGTTTCCCAAGAAATAATCAATAAATTTTTTTAAAAAATATTTTATGAATTTACAATTTTAAAAATGTGATTTTCAAAGAAAGGTTGTCTTCCCCAAGAAATATCTTAACTGATTTTTAAATAATCCTTTATATATTTTAAAGGTTATTTTTAGAGAAGATGATTTTTAAAATGTTATATGTTTTAAAAAGTGTTATTCAAAATGGAAAAGATATTTTCATCATGAAATGTTCCATGGGATCTTTAAAAATCATTTTCCATCTAAGATGATATGCTTTGGTGTTACTTAATCTTTACTGGGGATATGATCCAATGACACCATATTTATTATTTCTATGGATGCTTTATGTTTTTAATGATAAGATGTTTATGAAAAACATTTGTTTTCTATGGGTTATTCTATGATTATATGTTTAGTGAAACCCATTTACTTCTATGGGTTCATATGGGATGAATATTTTATTAAGCCCATTTCTTTAAATTGGTAATAAAATGGTGAATGTTTTATGATCTTGTGGAACACCTATATATGATTTTTATTATTTGATGTGTGGATACACTATATACATATAATGAATTGGGTTATTATTGATATATAAAGAGATAAAATTAGTAGAATGGGGATTCAATCCAGTTTAGTATGGGTCCTTTTCCACTATAATAGTCTTGGGAGTGAAACTTGACTAGTTTGATGGTTTGGGGAGTGAATCCATTCCACTATGATAGCCATGAAAATGATCCTTGACTACTATGGAAATGATATTCTATGATTATGTATATTCCAAAATTCCATGTATTTTTTCAATGTTATTATATCATGGATTATGTTCCTTGATTTCCTTATGATTCATGTCTTATGAACAACAAAAATTTATGCCATGACTCAAGAATTTGATCTTTGACATGTTGGGTATGGATTTCATATTTCATGATCATATTATTATACCCTTATTCTCATGTTATATTTATGTATTTCTCATTTTTACCTTTACTATACATCTAATCTCACCCTTTCTTATTTTTCTTTTCCCTTGATTCTAATGATAGGTATTACATGTGATATGTCAATGAATTGTGCTAGTTATGATAAACTAAGTGGGTGATGGTGTAGAATTTTTATGAACTAGTTTTTTACATTATCAAGTTCACGAAGGCACTATACCTTTATAATCCTTAGAAAAGTACTTGTGTAATGTAATTAATATTCATAAAAATACTTAATATTTATGTATGAAAGCCTGAGTTGTTTTAGTTGGTATTAGAGGACAGTTTTAGTTAACATTTGTAAACTAAGTTAAGAAAACTTTAGTGATATCTGTAGATATATTTTTGTAGGTATATCTAGGGATATTTCTAAGGATATGTCTAAGGATGAGTGAAATAATTGGAAAATTTCCTCAAATTTTGGTAAAGTATATAGAGATTGGTTTCTAATAAATTATATCACTCTATAAAAACTATAAGCAGATGTGGATCTATAACAAAGGTGTTTAGTGAGAAGATTTAATTCTAAATTTTCTATTCTTTTTTGGGAAATCATAAACACTTTCCTTATACTATATTAGCTTTTTATGTTCAAAGTATTTTTTGAATGTTTTTGTAGAAAATATAATCTTTTACCATACTTAAAATTATTTTTGAAGTTTTCATGAATATAAACTAACATTATTCATTATGATATAATAATGGGTATTGATATGATAAACATAGTATTCAAATTTATAAGATCTTATATAAGACTTTTTGTCTTGTATTTCATACTAAAAAAGTCTTTATAGTCGGACTAATACCAAAATCGATAAACATCAGACCCATACTTATAAAGATCATCATAATGAAATTTGTAAGAAAGACTATTAGACTAACTCAGTTTTAATTTGGAATATGGAAAACTAATTTCTATAGTGATTAATTCCTTTTATACTGTAATGTTGAAAATCAATATGACATCAGTCAATCAGTTTCAAAAGATCAATTAATGTTCTAGGTGTCCAAGTTATTACGAAAAACATTATATGAATATGACAGTTGGTAAAATATGATTGTTGGGAAGGTTTTATATAAATACCCAATCATTTGAAGAGTTTGAAGTTGTGGAATACTTTTCAATTTCAATTTTTATAAATATTTAAAATAATTAACAACTTGTTCTTAGACTTTTGTATTTCTTTAGAGAGATTATTTCTTAAATAAACCTTCTTAAGTTGTCTCTTTAAGATTTTTTTTTGAAATTTTTTTGTGTGTCCAATCATTGTATTGATCAAGGTACTGAGAGGATAGAATAACAAAGAATCTGATCATATTATCTAAGGTATTTCAAGTATAGAAAGAAAAATATTTTGATCCATCAGATCGAGGGCTACCATGGATAGGTAGACAGTTTATTCGATCATTATATTAAGGGCTTTCTTTGTTAAGGAAAGACAGAATGGCTTGTAAGTATAAATCAAGGGATACATTTAGCCAATGGTTGTGGCTACCTTAATCTTAAGGTTAATTTATATTTATTGTTTTCAAATAGATATAAGTCATTATTATATTGCTAAAATTTTTATACTTGTTTCTTACAAGTATTTTAATTATTTTTTTCATGTATGTAATAGTTTTATTATAACTAAATTGAATATAAGAAACAAAATTTGTTTTACTAATAATATTTATTGTGAATCTGGGGGATAATATTTTAATCATATATATCTTGAATAAGACATGTTTACTCAGATTTAATCATATACATTGTGATTATGATTCATTTACTCTGATATATTGAAATCTATCTTGATTATGATACTTTGACTATTAGGTTGATTCAAGTATGAATCTAGTCTTTTTACATAATGTTTTTTTGTGAATTTATTTAGTTTATTTTATTTTAAATAATGTTTTTAAAACTATGATTCACCCCCAATTGTAATTGATCTATAAATAATACATTCTTAAATCCTAATATCAATATACCTCATATTGATATTTAACAATTGATATTAGAGTGGTATTCCACTACACACATACTTTCTGAAATTTTTATTTCTTTACGTTTTCAAGTTTTTATTGAATTTTCTTATTTTTTTATAAATATTTGTTACACTAATGTTTATTGTGGAAAATAACTCTATGTATATTTTTTATGAAACATATCATGAGTTAATGTTGGATCCATTGACAATCAAAACACTAATAGACATCCTATTTCTACTAAAGTAGACTATGAATATTAGTGGGATAGAATGAAGACTTTTGTAAACTAGAGTTAACAATTTTTTGATGCTCACTAGAGATTATCAAATTACTAATAAGGAAGTTACCACCTTCATAAATCAAGAGAAACATAATTATCAACTAAACTATAGAGTTACAAAAATTTTGTTTCTATATGAAAAGAATAATGCATAGTCATATATCATCTTGTGAAGCTATGAATAGTATTTGGAAAAAGTTAAAAGTCACCCACTTCGGAACATCAAAAGTTTTTGAAAGTATGAGAGATATCCTTAGAACTAACAATTAAGATTTTGATTTTTTACCTGGAGAATCCACTTCCAAAATATATCAAAGGTTTAAAAAAATTATCAATAGTCTAAAATATCTTGGAGAGAATGGTTCAGATTATGAAATTATTATTGAAAATATCATAGAAATCATACCTAATTAATTATAATCAAAAAGTACTTTTTTATGATAATAAAATGTTGACAAATATTATTATAGACGATATGATTGGTACTCTTATGTAGTGTGAAGGTAGATTAAAAATACATTATGAGAAAGCTAAGAAAAATAATCAATGTATTGATTTCAGTACATCTACAATTCCTATTAAATTGTAGATACTAGAAAAAGTTATTTAGTCTTCATTAAAGAGAAATGTTTTTATTCAATATGATTTTAGTTTTTTTGAAAAATCTGAAAATGAACTAGCTAGTATTTCTTAGAGGATGAACATGATAGTTGGTAAAAAAGATTTTTAATATTGATATAATACATGTAAAAAGGATAGGAATGAAAATGAAGATTATGAAGTTACTTTTTATGAGTGTAATAATTTTGGACACATCAAACTTGATTACCCTAAGTTCAATGAAAAGATATAAAGGACGAGAATTATGATAGGAATCAAAAAAATTATTAAAAGTCAAAAGGAATGAAAGTGATTAATGAAAATGATTCTTAGAATAAAAGTGGAGTATATTACTTCGATAATACTTCTGATCAATAATTTTATGGAAAAAGGAGCATTGGTATTCTTTTTTAGGGGACTTAAAGAATTTTTTTGTCTTATGGCTAAGGTACGTACAACTGAAAATTTTGAAAATCTATATTTAAGTGAAAATTATCTTGATTCTGGAAATGATAAAAAATAAAAATCCTCACAAGAATAATATTCCCAAAAAAGTGAGGATAATTATTTTCCTCTTATAAAGAGGTTTCTCACTTTTCTAAATTGTTAGAAATTGAAAATTGTAAAGTTAGTTAAAAATTTGATAAGGAAAATACTAGGATAAATGTTTTAAACAAATAAGTATTAGATATTTATAAATATCTTGACAATAAATCTTTTAAAAAACAATCTATATAAAAAAATTTAGAAAAAATTATTTATAAAAAAGATGTTTTAAAAATGATTTTTGATAAATTTAATTCCAAAACTATTAATAGTAAGGATACAAAATTAGTTACTAAAGTAATGTCTGAAAATTTTATCTATGAATAAAATTTAATCCAACATTACCACTCATAAATAAAATTTTGATAAAATGTGTAAAAAAACATCCTTATAAATATGTTATAAGAATTGGTTTTACTAATAAAAAACCTATTTTTAGTAACAATTAATTTTTTAAGAAAAGTAAACCCTTTAGTAAAAAATGATAAAGTGGTGGTCAATATAAAAAATATTGTTCCTAAAATAAAATTAAATACTTAGGATTTTGTAAATCAAGTTTTTTGAAACAAATATGGTTACCAAATATTTTGTTTTTTAACACTAGATCCAATAAGGTTTAGGTTACAAAAGTCTAATTGTTATTTTTTTCTGGAAAACAAAGGTAGAACCAATAAAAAAAATATTTGGTATACAGAGAGTGGGTGTTCTGGACATATATCTGGACAAAAATATTTATTTGAAAATATTATCAAGACGAAATGTGAAAAAATTACCTTTAGAGATAATGCTCAAGGAGAGATTATCGATATAGGTGATATTGTTCTTCTTAGCGAAGATTTAATTTAAAATGCTTTATTTGTTAAAGGTCTTAATAAAAACCATATAAGAATAAGTCAATTATATGATGAAGACCACCTTTTTAATTTTATAAATGATAAATGTATAGTACACAATTCCAAGGATGAATACGTTCTTTCTGCCAATTGGCATGAGAATGTTTACACACTTGACTTAGAGGACATTAGGAACCAATAATTAACTTTCCTTAGGGTAATGTAATTTCACTCTTAGTTATGGCATATAATTTTAGGAAACTGTAACCTTAGAAACATATGTATGTTAAATAATAAATGACTTTTTAAGTATATATCAGAACTTATGTTTGATTCTTTAAAAGTTTGGTACACTTTTCAATACCATAAGCCACATAAGTCTTGTTTTAAATATATTAGTGAAGTATCATCTTTCAATGCTTTATTGTCAGTGAAATTGGATTTATTTGGTCCTACACAAAGTAAAAGTATTGGAGGAAAATATTATGTATTTGTTTAAGTTGTTGATTACACTAGATATACATGGGTCAATTTTCTAGGAAGGAAATATAAACAATTTTGTTATTTCAAAAATTTTGTAGCCAAAGTTAAAAATGATAAAAAACTTCCCTTGATAAATATTCATAGAGTTCATGGTGGGGACTTTTTTAATTATGATTTTGAAAATTTTTGTAGTAATAAAGGCATTACGCATAAATTTTCATCTCCCATAACCCCTTAGAAAAATGGTGTTGTTGAAATAAGAAATTGTATTCTTCAAGAAATAACAAGAACCATATTGAGTGAACACTCAATTGATAAAATTTTTTGGGATAAAGTGGTCAGTACTACTTGTTATACTATGAATTGAGTTTTGATGAACACATTTCTTAATAAAACACCTTATGAGTAGTGGACTAATCTAAAAAAAAAATCTTCATATTTTAGAGTTTTTGGATGCGATGTATTCATCCTAGATACAAAAGATAACGTTGTAATGACCCATACCCGAAAAACCACCCAAACAGTACCAAACGGGTCAGGTGTTACTACCTTAGGCACACCTCCCAAAATGCCAAAGGCTGTCGACTAGAAGCGAGGGCCTTACAGGTATAGTGGGGAGGCTATACCCTCTCGAAGGATAATATGGTACTGGTCCAAGTATAATAATAAATATGTAGTGGAATAAATGACTCAAAATACTTGAACTAGACCCGCAGAGTGGAAGCACATTCAATATTGATAAATAGAAGAAGTAATAAATATAAACAATAGTAGCGGAAAGTAAACAGAACAACATGTTGATCACTTGTAACTAATACTGAACAACAAAACATGCATCCATATCAGGTCATACATATATATATATATATAAAATGCACCAATGGATAACCAACTATAGGTACATAACAAGTAAACATGTTGATACAGTAAAGGAAGAAAAAAAAATCTCCAGCTAGGCAAGACCTCAAGGTCCATACCATCTCCATGCAAGAGCTAATGCAGTCCAGCTCTTGAAGCTGGCCTCTTTCCTACACATAAATCCATAAAGTCTACATATGTCCCGAAGGGCCCATGTAGTATGTGAGATGAATCTCAGTAGGATACCACCCAACGGTGCGTACCTAATATAAGTGTTTAAGCATGCATGCAGTTATAAGACAAACAATAAACAATACGATGCACAAGTAAACATAAACTCCGCTGGTGCTCTGCAGCCACCATGGAGTGTCACTTACTTCAGAAAATGCCAAAATCTCTATCATGTAGCCTAGCACCATGTGCCCCCTAACACAGTGTGTCTCAAGTACCGATGTTCCAAAGGCATACCCAAGAAATAGTAACCCATAGGAACAACGATGTCTATCCTAAAATAAGTAACCGAAGGGAAAACAATGTCTGCCCTCAAATAAAGTAACCAGAGGGTCAACGATGTCTAACCTCAAGTAACAGTGAGCCTCTACCCCCAACCTAATAGCCTCAATGATATCCCCTGAAGGCTCCTCACCTTCCATGTGGCTTCCTACGGAAAGAACCCCCAAACCAAAAGTACCTAAACCGCAACTAACGGGGGCCTCTACCCACACGAGTGGTCAAAACCACCTCATCACAGAGTCTATTTGTGTGCACACTACTCAAAGTTCTGGGTGAGTGGTAATCACCAAAGTTATTTCCCAAGCCACAATAACTTTGACACCTCGTGTCCCTGTGACCATGCCTCTCAAGTTTGACGACCTTGCCATCAAAGTAAACCGGGCCATGCCCAACCTGGTAGTCACCCTACCTCAAGCCGACGTCTATGATGCCCAATCCTGTAGTCAAAATCACCCAATGTAACCTGGGCCAAGCCCAACCCAATCAGTATCACTCAAGAATATTTTGTCCACTCCCAACACAACCGCAAGATTTCCAACATATGCAATTAATAAATTACATATAAAATAAAAATAAACACTTTTAAATAGGCAAAACAAACTAAACAGTTGAAATGCACTATCCAAGTGTTGTCCCATACCAGCACTGAGGTCTTTAAAGTCTCCATAATTCATATCAAGGTTCAATAACTAAACTCAATAGTTTAAAACAATACCATTCAATTATAACCATTTTGGAATACCCTGGCCAAAATGCCCCGATGAGCAACAACCACTCACCCAGCCCCACTCAAACAAAACAGGTAACATGGCATACCCAAAGGCATCCCATTGGTCAAATAACAATTAAACAGACAATAAAAGGTAATATAAGGTCGCACTCAAAATACTTGAAAACGTGCCAAAGGTAGCACCACACAAAAGTTTGCAAAAATACAGAAAGAGGTATGCACCACCTACCTGACACTCGTAGACATAGGCACGTCCGATATCAAGCTCCAATTCAAAGCCGATCTTCTTAGATCTATGTTTCCATCAAATCTCGACAATTCCACTTATATGGAAACTGCAATGCGTGAGGCAATGAAACTGGAATGAAATAGGGTGCGTGGGTTTAGCCTCACTGTTGCGATCCCATAGCCACTGACAGATTTAAGAATGGACTCCGGATGAAGAATATAGGGCAAGTTATGTTCTTTGGGTTTTCAGAACGGACCTGTTCTGAAGTTGGGGAAGAAGAAGGTGTTTCCCAAAATAAGATGTGATGCTCTTTCATTTAAGCGAATAAAATTAAAATTACACGGTGTGTATTAAGGAGTACACACCGTGTAGTATCCTTGTCCATACTCCAACTTAACTGGAGGTATCCACATAGCTTGGACACTCCACATGGGTCGACACACAACTTTAATTGAGCCAGTACACAGAAATCCGGATACACAGTGTGTCAAGAAACACTACACGCCGTGTAGTAGAAAATTTCTACACGGTCATCACATGAAATGTACTCGGCGAGCACGTGGACAGTACTTTCCTAACACCTACACAATGTGTACTTTAGAGTACACAACGTGTAGTCTAGAAATTTCTAGAACATCCCATATTTTCACAGTTTTCTCATAAAAAAGTCAAAAAATTCAAACAGGGTCAGGATTTTGACCCGTTTTAAAAACCCAAGTTCTTACAATCTCCCCACTTTAATATAGCTCGTCCCCAAGCTATAAAACAAAACCCGAAGATGGTACCGAACATGCCACCCTGATCAAAGTTACCCGTAATTCCCGGTCTCAAAGGTTCTGGCTAAATTCCTCAAGGGGATCCCCACATTAGGAATTTCCTAACTCAGCCTCAACCCTACAAACTCAACAAAGAAAGGTCTCACTAACCTATTTCCGAACTCATGGTCCTCTCATGATACATCGTCATCCCTATGCCTCATTGGTGCTCCCGTGTCTCTCCCAACACCCCAAACATATCCTGCACTGCATCGGTGTCCACCTCTACGAGGTCCTGCAACCCATGGATGATCAAAATAAAACCTGATGTCATGCACCACAAGTAACCCACATCCTCGATGCCCCGATGCCCATGGAACCTCAAGTAACTCACATCCTCGATGCCCTAATGCCACAGATCTCATACATTTATATAAATATATCACGCACCTGATATGGCGCCAATCCCACTGACCAGTATATAGTCAGTCCACATAAATCCTATGCACCTTGTGCACTCAAAACACACATGCCTCAATAGGTCATGCCAAAAGAAAACAAGAAAGTTACATACAAACTCGCGATGTACCTCTAACCTTCATCGAATCACCAGCCTGCTCATCCCCTGGCATCTCCACAACATGCACCTGTCCTGAAGCATGACTGCATGATGCCTGAACTCCCTACAACGCTGCTCCAGTCACCAGCCACTAGCCCCTCAGATGGGTCCCACTATCTCTTTCATGTCCTTTTTATGTAGTTAAAACTCGGATACCCTATCCTGGTACCAAACCTGAACCAACTCTAGATTCCACAGTCTGTCCTGATCTCAGTCTGCCGGCTATCTGAGAAGGCTGCCTGCAGAACCTCTTCAGATGCCCAACCAGTCCACATGCCCGACACTCCTTTGGAGGCCTATCGCACTGAGTCTGAACATGTCATGGCTATCCACACTGAAAGAAAACCACTGAATAACTATTATGAGGTGGTCTAGCTGAGTCCTTGGCCTGGCTTTCCTGCTGGAACTTATCCCGTCCTCGCTTCCTGTTGTCCGAACCATCACTTGAAGCTGTCGTCCGACCAACCTGGGGCCTATCCCTCTGGTTACCCTCCTCTATAATCGCCTGATTCACCACCTATGATAATGAACTCAACCTAAAGATATTCACCTGGATCCGAATGGCGTGTCGTAAGCCATCCTCGAAGTGCCTCACCCTTGCCACGCCATCGCTTACCATACCAGGTGCGAAATGAGACAACTCAGTGAAAGTAGCTTCATAGTCCATGACGGACATGTATCCCTACTGAAGGTTCAAGAAATCCCAAGATCTCTTGGCCCTCAGTGTCTCTAGGTAAAAGTGTTTGAAGAACCAGTCCTCGAAGTCTTTCCATGCTAGTCCCTTGTGCCTGCGAGCCTGAACCTACACATCCCACGAGTGCTTTGCTGGTCCTCACAACATGTACATTGCCAGCTTGACCCTCCACCCTGGAGGTGCCTCGAGCTGCTCAAAGATCATCTAGATGCTCTCTATCCAGTTCTAAGCCGCCTGTGGACCACCCTCACCCTGAAAAAGCAGCAGGTGCTGTGACTAGAACACCCGTGTCAGATATGCCATATATGGCTCTGTACCCTACGCACCTATGTCAATCCCATGCAAGACACGTACTAGGCTAGCTCGGAGTTGATCGTCGAGCCATGGTCCAAACGCTGCCAAATCCGGCTGTTTTCCTACCTACACTGGATCCTGGACCTATTCCTGTCCCTGAGCCTGTACCTGCGGCTCATGCTCTGCCTGCACCGGATCCTGAACGTAATCCTGCTCCTACGACACTGTACCATCTCCCGCCTGACGCTCCATCTGATTCGACTAAAAGGAACCCATTGAATACCATAAATGTCCAGGAAACCCATATATATATATATAAAACTATATACTCAACGCAGATAAGAAAATCAGTAAAGAGGCAACATAAAACAACTACCCTTACTCTTCCCTATCGCAACCCAGGCCCACGACATCCCGACCACATGGAATCCTTACCCTCCCTTAACAGATCCAAGTATCAAAAGTACCTCGGGCCATGCCCATCCCAACAACCAACATTGCCTCAAACCGACGACTGAGTCTCCCAATCCTGGTAATCAAAATCACCTCAACCATAGTACATGCCTGCTCGTACAAGATCCAGAACCAAATACCCTACCACATGAAATTATACAAATATATAAATCATGGCCTAACGCATTGCAATCAACAAGTAATTTTATCAGAAATTTTACCTATTCATATTTAAAATCATACAAATCATAAAAATTTGATATTACTCACATGACATTATCACTTCACAAAGTATACGTGCAATTATGAAATTGAAATACCCTAAAAATATTCCTATCAAAAGCCAAACAACCAAGCCTTGCCATACCGGGCCAAGGTCCAATTCTCCTTTACTTCACCTAGTCAAGGGTCATATATTACAATCAATAACATCACACACCAAGTGATCCACCGATGTGGAAATCGTATAAACTGTAATCTGAGAAAAAAACAAACAACAATTCCCACCCATGGAAACTTGGTCCATCCCTCGTACCTGGGGCTGCAGGCACCCAAACACAAGCTAGAAACCCAATTCCAGTCACAACCTATCTCAAGTCTACCATATCAAAAATAGTAAAACCAGCATAAATAAAAAGAGAAGCCTCAATCTCATTAGTATCCAGTAAAACACTATTACTAAATCTCTATCAAGAACTCCTCTGATACCACTTTGTAATGACTCGGACCCAAACAACCACCTGAATAGTGCTAAACGGGTCGGGTGTTGCTACCTTAGGCGTACCTCACTAAATGCCAAAGGCTTCCAATTAGCAGCATGGGTCTTATAGGTAGAGTGGGGAGGCTATACCCTCTCGGAGGATAATAATGGTACTAGTCCGAGTATAATAATAAATATGCATCAGAATAAACAACTCAGCAAACTCAAACCAGGCCCGCAAAGCGGAAGTACATTCAATATTTATAAACAGTGAAAGAAATAAATATAAAAAAATAGTGGAAAGTAAATAGAACAACATGCAGATCACTTGCAACTACTACTGAACAAAAAAACATGCATCCACAACATGTCATTCATATCCATATATATATAAAGGGAGCCAATGGATAAAAAACTATAGGTACATAACAAGTAAACATGATAATACAGGAAAGGAAGAAAAAAATAATAATCTCCAGCTAGGCAAGACCTCAAGGTCTGTACCATCTCCATGCAATAGCTGACGCAGTCTAGCTCCAGAAGGTGTCCTCTTTCCTGCACGTAAATCCATAAAGTCTACACACGTCCCAAAGGGCCCATGTAGGGTGCGAGATGAATCTTAGTAGGATACCACCCAATGGTTCATACCTAATATAAGTGTTTAAACATGCATGCAGTTATAAGACAAACAGTAAACAATATGATGCACAAGTAAACATAAACTCCGCTGGTGCTCTGCAGTCACCATGGAGTGTCACCTACTTCAGCCAACACTGGAATCTCTGTCATGTAGCCCAACACCATGTGTCCCCTAACACAATGTGTCTCAAGTACTGACATTACGAAGGCACAACCAAGAAATAATAACCCAAAGGAACAATGATATCTGCCCTCAAATAAGTAACCGGAGGGACAACGATGTCTACCCTCAAATAAAGTAACCGGAAGGACAATGATATCTACCCTCAAGTAACGGTGAGACTCTTCCCCCAACCCAATAACCTCAATTCTATCCCCTGAAGGCTCCTCACCTTCCATGTGGCTTCCTATGACAAGCACCCCCAAACCAAAAGTACTTAAACCACAACTAACAAGGGCCTCTACCCACACGAGTGGTGAAAACCACCTCATCACAGAGTCTCTATATGTACACACTACTCAAAGTTCTGGGTGAGCAGTAATAACCAAAGTAAGTTCCCAAACCACAACACCTATGACACCTCATGTCCCTGTGACCATGCCGCTCAAGTACGACGACCTTTCCATCCATGTAAACCGGTCTATGCCCAACCTGACAGTCACCCTACCTCAAGCCGACATCTATGACACCCAATCCCGTGGTCATAACCACCCAATGTGACCCGAGCCAAGCCCAACATGATCAGAATCACTCAAGAATATTTGGGCCATGCCCAACACAACTGCAGGAGTTCCAACATGTGAAATTCAACAATTACATATAAAATCAAAAGAAACACTTTTAAATAGGAAAAACAAACTAAACAGTTGAAATGCACTATCCAAGTGTTCTCCCATACCATCACTGAGGTCCTTAAAGTCTCCAAAATCCATATCAAGGTTCAATAAATAAACTCAATAGTTTAAAACAATACCATTCGATTATAACCATTTTGGCATCCCTCGACCAAAATTCCGTGATGAGCAACGACCACTCGCCCGACCCCGCTCAAACAAAACAGGTAACATGGCATACCCAAAGTCATCCCATAGGTCAAATAACAATTAAACAGGAAATAATAGGTAATACAGTTTCATGCCCAAAATACCCAAAAACACGCCAAAGGCCGCACCACCTAAAAGTATATGAAAAAACAAAATGAGGTATGCACTACCTACATGAGACTCGTAGACGTAGGTACGTTCTATATCGAGCTCTAATTAGAAGACGATCTTCGCATATCTACATTTCCATAAAATCTCGACAATTCCACTCGGATGGAAACTGCGACGCGTGAGGTAAAGAAACTAGAACGAAATAGGGTGAATGGGTTTAGCCTCACTATTGCGATCCCGCAACCATCGATAGATTGAAGAATGAAATTCAGATGAATAATCTTCGGTAAGGTATGTTCTTCAGGTTTTTGTAACAGACCTGTTCCAAATATGGGGAAGAAGAAGGTGTTTCCCGAAATAAGACATGATGCTCTTTTATTTAAGAAAATAAAAATAAAATTACACGACATGTATTAAAGACTATACGCTATGTAGTATCCTTGTCCGTACTCCGAATTAAGCCAAGGTAGCCACCCGACTTGGACACTCCACATGGGTCGACACACGGCTTGAACTCATCCGGTACACAAAAAGTAGGGTACACGACATATTGAGCAACACTACATGCCATGTAGTAGGAAATTTATACACGGTCATCACACAACGTGTACTCGGTGAGCACCCGGCTGTTACTTTCCTAACCCCTACACAACGTGTACTTTAGAGTACACAACGTGTAGTCTGGAAATTTCTAGAACTTCCCAGATTTTCCCAGTTTTCTCAGAAACAAGTCAAAAATTCAAACAGGGTCGGAATTTTGACCTGTTCTAAAAACCTAGGTTCTTAAAAACGTACATAAATTCACAAACAAATCCAATGAAGTAATTTTATTAGGTTATTCTACTACATTTAAGGCATATAGAGTTTTTAATAAAAATTCGTATACTATTGAGGAAATAGTACATTTTAAATTTTATGAAACCAACCCTTTTTTTAAACAACCCCTACCAACATCCTTAGATGATATTTCTAAAACTGATTTTCAACCTCTGTTATAAAATTATTCTTTTAAGAAAATAACCCCAAAAAATGTTTACGAATTTATTCCCCAGGAATATTTTTTTAACATTATATTGAAGAATAATCCTTTGAACCCCCAAGATATCACTCGTTTCTTAGGAATCATCCTAGTTATAATATCATTGGATATGTTGATAAACCTATTAGGACAAGAAGTTCTTTAAGAAATGAAATTGAGCATTTATATTTTCTTTCCCAATTTGAACCTAAGAATCCTGAAGAGGCTTTAGATGATGAGTATTGGATTAAGGAAATTCAAGATGATCTTAATGAATTAAAAAGGAACAAAGTCTAGAACCTATTTGAATGACCTAAAGAAACTTCTGTAATTAGAGTAAAATAGAAATTTCAAAATAAGTGTGATGAAAATGGAATAATTATTATAAATAAATAAAGACTTGTTTATAAAATATATAATCTATAAGAGGGAATAGATAACGAATAAACCTATTCTCTAATATCAATACATGAATCTATTCCTATTTTACTATCCTTTTTAGCATTCCATAATTTCAAAATTTTCAAATGGAAGTAAAATGTTCTTTTCTTAATGGTTATATTGAAGAGGACGTTTTTGTTGAAAAAAATCATAGCTTTGAAGATAAAAAACATCCTCAATATGTTTATAAACATAATAAATATTTAAATTAACTTAAACAATCCCCTAGATATTTTTATGATATATTAACATGATTTTTTTGTTATAAAACAATTATTTTAAAGGAATCTTTAATACAACTCTTTTTAAAAATAAATTTAACAAAAACATTATGATTGTTCAAATATATGTTGATGACATTATATTTAGATCAAATTAATAATCTTTAATATATTCCTTTGGATATCTTTTGAATTATTAATTTGAGATGAGTATGATGGGTGAGTTAATATAATTTTTAAGTTTTTATATTTCCCAAAAACTATTAGGAACATTTATATATCAACATAAGTATATAAAATATCTTCTTAATTTTTTTGGAAACAATAACAATGAAAGTATTAGCACTCCTATTGGTACCTCAAACACACTTGATCTTTATGAGGCTAGGAAACTAGTTGATAAAAAAACATTTACAGGTATGATATAAATTTTACTTTACTTGAAAAAAATTTGTCTAGATTTAATGTTTTCATTATTTTTATGTACAAGATATCAATGAAATCCAAAAGAGTCCCATATTAAATCTGTATTATGAATGTTTTTTTATCTTAAGGGAACTATGGATTTAGGAAATTTTTATTCTTCTTGAAATGTTTTTGAACTAGAAATATTTTCATATAATAACTTTGGTGGTTATAGAATGGGTAGAAAAAGTACCTTAGGAACATGAAATTTCATTGGAGATTAATTATTTTCTTATTCTTGTTATAAAAAACACTCTATATCACTTTCCACTACTATATCATTTTACAATTTATCATAATATAAGATAAACTTGTTAAAAAATTTTACAAAAAAATTACCTTCCGATAGATTTGAATGTATTAAACAAAAGCTAAGAATGATAAATTTAAATTAATAACTCGTATATATTTCTTTTTTTATCTATCTCCTTACATTAAGTTACTCCTCTTTATAGGAGGAGTACATATTTTTGATGTTTTTTCCAAAAAAAATAGATTTTCTAAAAAATTTAGAAAAACTTTTATGTAATAAGTTTTTTGGACTCATTTTTTATTAAAAATTCCTAAAGTCATTATTCCTAAAAGGATCATAAGTCTTGAAAAATGTTTATGTTTTCTGGAATCATAATTTCTAAATTTTTTTTGGATTCATAAAAAATACCGTAATGTTTTTTTTATTTAAAAAAAAACATTGTGTCATATTCTATTTATAAAAACTATTTTATGTTATATTTATAAATTTATCTATATATTTTTTATATTAAAACTATAATAATCATTATTTTCAAACTTTTTTATTGTAATTAGTTTAAATATTTCAAGAAAAACATGTTATTCACACCAAAGACACTTTCTACTCCAAAAGGTATTCTTCTTATCCTTTAATTTTTACACTAATTAATTATAATTTTTTATTATTGTTGTTGTTATCATTATTTTTAGTTTTCATAAAAACTTTATAATTTTTTTTGTATTTAGTAGTAACATGATAAAATTTCTTAAAAAAACTCAAGAGTTAGAATCACTTTAAATATTTCTTCAGATGAATTTAAATCGTTATATCAAAAGGCCTATAATATCAACCATTGAAATTGTATTGGAATCCAAACCATCATCTTGAGCACCTATATAAAGGAGGGACCCCTATCCCTTATCGGTTTCTCAAGAATTTTTACACTGAACTGTTGCTGCCTACAAGAGTGACCTATCTGAAATTCCTTCTTTCAATCTGATAGATTGTATTTAGTGTTGATCCAATTGAAGAAAAACATGATTACGAGGATTGGTTTGTCTTTAGAGAAAGGTTAGTGCAAAGATACTTCTTCGACAAATATGATTCAAAATTAAATATGGTCATTATGTTTTAAGGTTGGGAATTGATTTATGCAGAAAATAAAGATCTTGAAATTGATAAGTATTACCCAGAACAGTTTCATGAGTTTTATGCTTCTTTCAGGTTTATCAAACAAGAAGATAAGTATTATTTCAAAAAGTATAGAAAATATTACAAATTTTTAGCAAGTAAATTATCCAAACTTATTGAAATAACATTTGGAGGTGATGCACACTCCATCAAAAAAACTTCCTAATACTCTTGGATTGAGATGCGGTTGATTCATACACATCACGAATGACTCATGGATAGTTTTCCTAATATATCAATATAATAATAATGCGTTTTCTTAGTTTTCAGTATGTCACTTGTGTTTTATTCTAAAATTAATGTCAATTTTTAATAAAAAGAGACACTTTGAGTCATACCAGTCACATTGTGCATTGAATTGAGGTACAATGGATTCCTACATGTAAAAAATGACTTATGGATCATTTTCTTAAAGTATCAAAACAATTAGAATGTGTTTTCTTAGTTTGTAGTATGTCAGTTGTGTTTTTTACTAAAATTAATGTCAATTTTAAATAAAAAGATATAGTTTGAGTCATACCAGTCACATCGTATGTTGTGTTGAGGTGAGGTTTATTCTTACACATTTAAAATGACTTATGGATAATATCATTAAAGTATCAAAACAACTGAATTCATTTTCTCGATTTTGAATAGGTCAGTTACTCCGATACCAACTATAATGACCTAAAAAATTCATACATTGATATCACATATGAGTAGATTAATATTCCTTACATAAAAGAAATAAATTAATCATAAATATAAAACAATGCATTAATTCTATGGATAATGATTTTACTGTGAAAACATCAATATTACCTCTATGATTGAGCAGACACAACATCATGTCTCTTCCTACAAAGGCATGTCACATGGAAAAAAATATTCAAAAATAAAAAAACCCTATAAGGAATAATGAAAACCAAATCAACATTTCATTATATAATTTTTTGTTAAAATAGAGATATTATATTGTAACATTACCTTTACATCTTTCCAAATGGTTTCTTTGGTCTAGATATAAGCTATTAACAAAACTAATGATTCTTTGTGCACTTCACTACTATTGGTTAAATACCTCTTAACAGAGCATCTGATCTGAACTTCCGATCTGACATCCCAGTGATACTCTCATCCCACACCATCTCTATGATATCATCATTCAACATTCACTTTTTCTTCTCTTCCTGCACCTATTTACTAGGTAAATGGGTGTAGGAAGAGAAGTAAAAGTGAATTATGAATGATGATATCATAGAGATGGTGTCGGATGAGAGAATCATGGGGACACCAAATTGGAATTTCAGATCAGATGATATGCTAAGCAGTAGTTAACCAATAGCAGTGAATAATCCTTAGTTTTTTTATTAAATTTGTGAGTTATGAACAACCAATATTCTTCCAACATACTACATTAGAAGAAACAACAACATAAATGACCAAAATACAAAATATAAATGATCCATGCCATAATAGTTTAGGTCTAGTGCTTTTGGAAACATGGAATAATAAAGAACTAGTTCATAAGAGTCACTCATTAAGTTATTCTTTACTAGAAAGACAAATCATTTATAAAACCATTCTTCATAACCTAAGGATATGAAACAAAAGAAAGGGTGATCATAAATACTCAATAAGTGTAAACAAGGGAGATATCAATGATCATATAAGGATAACATAAGTATTAGTAAACAACCTTCATCCTATTTGTGTACACTCTTCCATCAGGTATGCTACCCATTCATTTCTAAACACAACTATATCATCTTGTGAATATGATTTTTTACGATAGTCATAGTAGTACTAGAAAAAATAAATACATAAGGGATTAATAAATATTTTAAATGAACTAGAAATTATTTTCGAAAATACCACTTTAGGGATGCTAATTTGTTGATGAAATATGATCTCTTTCATAAATTTACAAACATAATAACCATAGTACTTTCTATTTGTTTGTTTTGGACACTACAGAAACATCAATAAAAATAAGTAATTTGTTTTTATATGTGTTTGGATAGTGCAATATTATTATATATACCATGATACTTGTCTATTTTTAGATCTCGTTGGCATTTTTGTCCTTAGGCCCTAGATTCATTCCATGAAGTAGACAATATTTATGCACCTCTCTATTATAACAGAATCCTCATTAAAAGATAATATAAATTATATAACTAGATATTTAGTTATAAAATGTTGGATCTAGTGTATTAAAAATTTACCAACGCCATCATGAGTGGTTGTTTTGTGGGATATCCATGCATTGAATCCAGAAAATAAATCTTTGGAGTATCCAAATTGACCACAATGAGCATCCAATGCTGCCTAAAAAAACAACAAGGAATAAGTAATGAAATAAATGAAAATATAGTTTATATGACTTAATTATAGAGTTTTACCCCTGCATTGTTGGTATTAAAAATATTCTGTCATCTATAATTTTGTTTTCAAATTATTTGAGCAGGGATGGCATTATTTCACCCTCTTTATCAGAATATATTTCTTCTTTTGAACAGGTGATGTGAGGACTAACGAGTCCAAAATTTTGTTCATTGGGAAATCCCTTCATTTTTTTCATATATATGCCCGTGAAAAATATGAATTGTATTTAGTCATAATTATTATAGTATATCAACTTTTGTAAAATCAAATCATGAAAACATACCTCATGTATACATTTACAACTGAGGCGCCTAGCCATTCAAACTTGAGGATTTCATTTACATTGTCAGCAGTAATGAAATCTAATTCTTCCCCTCCATGCATATATTTATTTCAAAATAAACTATGTGAGTATTTACATCTATCAACTTTGTATCAACAAGATCTTACAATGATATTAAATGTGGATATAGAATCGGCAGGGTGAAGGTGGTCTCAGTAGATCATTTCGATCGGTTGGTTGATCCTTGAGATAGTTTTGAGATGATCTTTCATTTCACCCCCATCACTTTGTCGTTATGTAATAATATTCATTGGTTCAGACCTTTTTTCATTAAATGTTAAAGGTTTAACTTGAGAAATAAATTGGAAATGAATACCTCCTCATCGAACTATTTTTTTTCAAGAATTAATAGCTATGCAATGAATGTTCCAGCATCTTGTTCGATCGTATGAATGTCATCATTTTTATTTGGAATAGGTAGCTGAGTTCTTGGCTCATGGGATACGTTAATTGACACTTTGACATGACCTATTGGAAGTGGTTTGTTGTGTAGCTTGTCATTCTGTATATTGAACACCGTAGCCCTCGCTACAAGGTGGTGGGTGAGAGTGGATAGATATAAATCACAGTAATTTTCATCATGTAGAATATCAGTACATGAAAGGTATCAGTGTCCATGTGATTCACATTTCATATAAATAATTATTAGAACATTGATTACCTCAGCTAAGTCAGTTTTTTGAGGCGAATGGCTCACCTCAAAACTGGTGGGGGTGGGGGGGATCTTCACACACGAGTTTTCTTGAGTTGTTTCTTCTCTTTGTCTCCCCCCATAAAACTTTCTATAAACTCTATCTGGTATTGTAATTCTTCTTTAAACATAGCTAATGTTTCTATCATCTTTTTCATTTCCTCATTTTTATCCTTCGCTTGTTTTTATTTCTGAAAATATGTTCGGGTTGTCACCCAAAAACCCACACCTCTAATGAAGCCATATTGTTCTGGATGCTTCAATTCTACTGAATGTATGCCTGCATCTGGTGCGGGTGTTGGTGATTTTTGTGACTATGTCAGATTGAAAATATTTGAAAATAAGTAATCATTGTTATGTAATATTTATTTAAAGAAAAAAATTTATATTATGTCATTCTACACATGTTTCCCACACTTTTTGTGTGTTTTCAACTATCACTATCCCCTCTTTATTTATATGAGCCTCCTTCCATAGCACATGGCGTGGGATGAATGTGACTTTCAATTTCGATTCATCAGTCTATATATAAACAGGGGAACATGGTTATGGTTTTGTTTTATGTCACATAAAAGTATTACGGTAGGTTTAAAATATGTACTAATTTTTTCAAGTGAAGTGTACCCCATCCTTACTTAACGGTAGGGGTACACTGGTTTTTCTACCCATTCCTTATTTTCAGCACTCATTTGCTATTTCATAAATAAAAATCTGTCAATCAAAGTGATGAATACAAGCAATGTCAAAAGAACTATTACCAGACACAATGTACCTGAAAATTTTTCTCCACACGACGGCTGCTAAATGCATCCCATACTACTTGGGATATCAAGTGTGCATAAAGAGGAGGTGTGGGCATCTTTATTTTCCATTTAGTATCTTTAAGATGACATTTCATTAAAATTGTGCGGAAGCCTCTATGAATCCTTCCTTCAAATCTTAATATATATTCCTTTTATGAGGTATCTACTATAAATGTACTCTTCAAGTGATGAAGAAGAGTAAGACAATGTTTTATTATTTTATTTTATTTTAATAAATTAAAGAAATGATATCATAATGTTACCATAATCTCTTCCCACATTAGTGTATTAAGCCCAGTGACAACATGGTTCCACGATTGTACATTAATCGGTATGTATTACCGAGTGACGATTCCAATATAGCTACTAAGCATGACTTTGTTGGGGTTAACATGCTGGTCTTTATTATTCCATCCCACCTCAAATTTGATTCCTTTTGCCTTTTCCTTAAGGATTTGGGATAACACTATCAATCTAAGGTACTCTTGTTTTTTTGTGCCACCAGGGTTTCATTTCCTACCATTTACTCAGTTTCAGCATCATCATTATGTTCCTCTGGAGCACCAGCATCTGCACTAGGACCAACAACAATAGGTTGAGAAACCTATTGTACCACAACACTGTGACCAGTAGAAATATGTTGAGAAACCCGTTGTTCCTCTGCAATGGGACCAGCAATAGCAGGTTGATAGACCTATTGTGCCTCGGGATTGGGCACATCAGCAGGTGCAAAAGACATTATCTACAGAAGTGGTTTAACATTTAATTTAGATTATATAAAATAAGTAGCGAATAGATAATAACATATGGTAACACAATGTATATTACAATAAAAAAATAACCGGATTATTGGGATCCTTTTTTTAAAGGCTAAAGAGATTTGAACCCTCTATCAACTATGTAAATCCCTTCATTATGGTCTCATATGATATAAAAAACGCCACCTACATTGGGACCACTAAAAAATTATTGTTAATTCTCAATGAAAGGGTCATTCTCCATTGAATATTCATATGAACCTTCATTTTTTTTGACCAATAACAGAACAATTGAATAGTTTTGGTTTGCGGGATCTGGAACATAAAATACTTATACTGCCTATGATTCCATTATAAACGGTTCGTCTTTCTCCCCTTCCTTACTAAAATAAACTTTTACGAATCCCAATTCATCTATTTTAACATCACTCCTATTATCAACCCACTTTCATTGAAAAACAGTCACTTTAAATTTCATATAATACAACTCCTATATTTGTTTGATGATGCAAAAGTATGACATATTCACATAAATTGGATTTCTGTCCTTAGAACTGGAAACATGAATCGCTTTAGCCACAAGTGTAACCCCACTATTCTGCATTGTACTGTCTTATTCATGTTCATTAGTATAAAATGTATAATCATAAACTACATAATCATTGTAATATAACACATACACACTTGGTCCTTCGGCTAGCCATCAAATTCGTTCTGAAATTGAGTTTGGATTTTCATCTGACTTCTTAAAAATATGGTCCAGAAACCATCCTATAAACTGTCAATTATGTGTATATGATATCCATTTTTCATAATTATATAGATTCAAATTCCAAATAATTTCTTTTTGGGTTTGAACATATGGGTCAATATAAAAACTGTTATAAAAAACGTAAATGTGGGCCTGCTCCTAATCTATAATATTGATTGTGACAACCTCTTTTAAAGAAATTCCTTCACCCTCAAGCTTCCCATTGTAATGAGATTTAGGTAGGCCAATGATTTCCACACCATACATGTATTTGGTATAGAATTCAACAGCTTCATCAACAATATATCTCTTCATAATACAACCCTATGGATGACTTCGATTTTTGACACACCCTTTCAAAATATTCACATACTGTTCAATGGGATACATCCATCTATAATGTACAAGACCACATAGTCAAATCTCTCTCACCAAGTGAACAATCAAATGAACCATCATATCAAAGAATGTTGGTGGGCAGAACATTTCCAATTCACATAATATGATGATAATTTCTCTTTCCATAGTTAGAAATTTTTCCAGGTCTATAACTTTTCCACATATAACTTTGAAGAAGAAACAAATATTCCTTAATGTATGATGGACATTATTGAAAAAAATGCAATGTAAATCTATAGGAATTAAATATTTCATCAAAACATGGAAGTCATGTGATTTCATACCCTTTAACTTTAAATCTATCATTGACACGATGTTCTTGATATTTGATGAATACCCCTATGGAACCTTTACATCATTCAAGAAGTTGAAAAACTGATATCTCTCTTTCCTGGAAAGAGTGTAAGTAGAAGGAGGAAGAAATGTTCATTTTTCACCCTTCACTGGTTCCAACTCTACTCATATTCCCATCTCAACCATGTCCAACCTAGCCTTAATTCCATCCTTTGTTTTTCTGGGTGCATTTAGAAACGTGCTGATGACACTATCACATAATTTTTTCTCAACATGCATAACATCAAGAAAATGTATGACATACAAACAATTCTAATATGGTAATTCAAAAAAAAATGGATCACTTTTTTTAATCGGTATTCATAATGTTTTTCAAAAATGATTTACCAAAAGTAGTGTCCACATATTTTACTTTCTCAAAAAATTGATCACCTATTAGTGGAGTCGGTGCTGTACATTATTCTGAAGTCCCATAGAATGATGTTGTCCAAGATTGGTACTTATACCATTGGGGTATAAATCTATAATGTCCTAGAAACATGGTTTTATATGAATGTTTCAACCTAATTGTCTGTGTATCTTGTTCCCAAACGGGACACCCGTGAGTTCCTTTAATGCTATATCCTAAAAAAATTCAAAAAGCAGGAAAGTCATTTATCATCCCGTAAAATATGGCTCTCAAAGTGAGATATTAATTTTTGTAAGAATCATACAACGTAACACCTAAATTCCACAATAATTTCAAATTCTCGATCAATGAATCCAAATAAACATCAATATCATTACCCGATTTTTTTGGTTCTGATATAAGCATAAATAACATGATATATTTTGTTTCAGGCATAACCATGGTGGTAAGTTATAATTTTCCAACATAATAGGCCATGTAATATGACTATTGATTTTAAAGCCAAAAGGATTCACTTCATCTATAGATAATAAAAGATAAAGGTTTCTCAACTCATTTCAAAATTCAGGATAATCATGATCAATTCTCTTCCACTGAGGACAGTCTGCCGGGTGACATAGTTTCATATCTTTAATTCTTTTATCTACATGCTATATCAATTTTCCTATAGTATCCTCACTTCCATATAGTCTCCTAAACATTAGAATGATTGGAATGTACCATACAACTTTTGTAGGACTAGATTCATCTTTATTGTATCGAAAATCACCACACTTTGGGAATTATTTAAGTGATTTTTGGTCCTTAAGAAATAGTATACAATCATTCAGACAGGTGTGTATTCATTCATAGATCATACCCATCGATCATAGAATTGGTTTAACATCATATGTTCATCTTGAGAGCTCATTATCTTCTGGGAGAATGCCATTCAGGAGATAAATTAGTTCCATAAAACTGGCATCACTCCACCCGTTGCCTGCTTTCAAATTATATAGCTTCAGTATGGCTAACAATGTTATATATTTAATGAAACCAACATATAATGAAATCCTTTCACAACTCTTTAACTTCTAAAACAATTTTGGGTAATCACAAAGTTCATCTTCAATTGTCCTTGTCATTTCCTCAATACGATCTTCATCATCATTCAAATCTGTAATCACATCCTCCATACGGTCATCTTTGATGTTCACACTTGTAATCATATCATATGATCCATAAAACACAGTGCTATCCTAGCCACTACCTACATTAGTTTTTCCCCATTTTTATTCCAACTTGTATAACTTCTATGTATTTCATGAAAGATCAAGTGTTCCTCCAACTCATCTACACTAATTTGTCTTGAATAACAACAGCATAAACATGGAAAAAGGATTTGAGAAGGGTCATATGCATGATCTTTTGAAAACATGATAAACTTTTTCACGCCATCTTTATACTCTTTTGTCAACAGATTGGAATTAATCCATTCTTTATTCATATTAATCCTATTTTATTTAGTAATATTAATATTTAACAAAATAATTACACAAAATATGTTCAACTAGGGTCATCATCCAACTATAATCAATGGAACTAGCTATGGTAAACAATACCCTTACCTCTCCATGAATTACTTAGGACCAAAGTAGATCACACCATCTTCCCAACCACTTAATCAATAGAACTAGCTATGAGAATCCCTTACACTAGAATGTTTTAGTATCCCACATGTGATCTATATGCATTGTTGTAAATTGGTTTTTAGTGTTTCTTTAGAAACATAATGTCTCGAGTCAAGAAATATGGTAATAAAATAATAGATGGTATTATTTTCCATAGATTTATTGCATGTAGAAGGATTCATTATATGTGTTGTTATAGTTATTTGACTAGGGTGTACATAAAGTGTCCTATAGAGTCCTCTAGTGAAGTGGTTTTCGAGGATTTAGTGGAATTGCACTTGTAACAAAGTGATGGAGCCATTGAAATGGGTAAGGTTTGGATTTATATTCAATGGTGGAGGAACTACAACAAATGAAACAAATGGCATACCAATCATGCCAACAACCGCAACACCATAAAAACACACAATCATGCTCAGAATCAAAACACCATACAAACCAAACAAACATAATTTCAGATTTTACAAAGCATCCCTTATTCAATTACTCTTGTTAATTTAGGGGTTATCACAGAAGTTTTATCATCCTGGGGAATTCATTCATTATCCAAGTATACGTAAATTACCAATTTCTATATTCAAATGTTCAACAAGAACCAACCAACATGCAATTAATTTAGTGCACAAACAAGGACCACCAATGACCATGATTTTCAGCAGGGCATTTATCCCATACAATTCACAACATAACCATCAATATAAAATAGTAATAACATGAGAACAAGATGAAACCAATGAGTAAGAGGATAAAAATCACCATGAAGGTGTTGTTCAGCATGTGGCGGAGGTGCGTTCGCGGTGGAGGAGAGGTGTACGACAAAGCAGATTTCCAACTAAAAATAAAACATAAAACGAGAAATCATATGTTATTCCTATCCAAAATAGGCCCAAAAATATTTAGTAATGGTACATGTCTGGTTAAATAGTTTTATTGGTAAATAGTGTTATTTTATTTTCCATCTATGATATCTGCTTCCTATTTATTTATTTTTAGCGTATCTACTATTTTCCTAGATGTTCAAATTATGAATAGGAAATGTTTGGTTTTTAGGATAAAGATCATTTTTAATTTACTCTAATTTAGGGGTAAAATATTTCACATTAATTTTATCTTTTTCCTAGGGGATCGTTGCTATTCTATAGGGATCATGAACACCTCTTAGGTTAGTGGAAAGTCAGGTCGGTTGTTGGTTATGATACCAGCCTGGGCTGTATCATTAAATTTACAATTTTATCTGACCCATGTCCATTTAAATATAGGATGGGGGGGGGGGGTTCAGACATTAATATATTCCCAACTCCACTGGAGTTTCTATTGGGGTGGTTCATGATAGTATCATATCTGATAAATCTTTTATAGATTGGACATTAGAGTAGTCACTTCTAAGGATTTCCTCATTTGTATGGTAGTAATGTTTGCTGAACCTAGTGTGTGAAGTTGACATTAGAAACTAAAAGGTGATTAAAACTTATGTGATTAATTCATAACATATGGACAAATATATATAAAATATATTCCAAACCTCATTTAATCTTAATAGGTTTGGTTTCATTCATCATATAGTTACAAGTGATGTGGAACATGTAAATGTTAAGCTTGGGGGGGTGAATGATGTGGAGATGTTGATGGAAATGATGATGTGGAAGTGTTTTTAAATATTCATTATATATTTTTTATTAGAATGAGGTTGGTTTAAGTAATTATATTTAGGTTGGTTTTTTTATTCCATCATGAGGATCTATAAGAAGTGGTGCATCAATCATCCAAGGATGTGCATCATAGACTAAAAGTAGAGGATGGGAATGTAATTACACAAATCATATGAAAGTGTCAAATGTGCCCTTGAGTTTCAAACACATGCACACCCAAAAATTTCACAATTTCCAAAAGGGCCCTTATCCTTTCCAAACACAAACCAAATAATTTCCATAAAAATCCATCAAAAGGGGATAAAATGAAACTCAGTATTATTTTCCCTGTGACTTCCAAACTCAATCCACTTGGAAAAAATGTTAGAAAGTTTTATATAAAACCATTTGAAATCATTTAAACTACTTATCCTGAAATCATAAATAATATCCAAGGAAAAAATTTGTATGTACAAATAAAATTAATTCTATTATTAGGAATAGCCACATTTATGTCCCTACCCACTCACCATGAATGCTCAGTTGAAATTTCCATACTCATGTGAGATCTCTCACTGATCCACCAAGTCATCACAAGGTGAAAAATATCTAGGTTACCCAATGGCATACTCCCCTTATTTATGGTCAAGTCCAACCCATGAATTCATGCCGACCATATTTAACAAATAACATTCCAATTAAATAAAAAAAATCCTGATTTAAATCATTTCATCAAATAATTTACATGTGTTAAAAGAAAACCATGATTTTAAAATAATAACTTAAAAATTATATAATAAGAGGGTTTTCCAAATGCCAACCAATTTTTTCAAAACCATATAAAAATGGATTTCCTTCAATAATCACACATGTTTTTTCACAAAAATTTCAATGAAAATATTTAATCAAAGAAAATTCTTTATGTTAAAAGAGAATTGGAGATTAAAGGGAAGAAACATACCTCACAAGGATTTTCAAAAATGAAGAATGACATAAGGAAACTTTAATATCTGATCACAAACCATGTAAACCTAACTAGATCCAGCAAAATTACGTCAAGATCAACAACATAGACTAAAGAACTATTCCCAATAGACTTGGTCTATGATTCCAAGAGAGGGAAGAACCATGGATCTATAAAGAAAGAAGAATAATGAGAACTTACTAATGAATCCGGGCAAAGGAGGAGAAGGAGGAGGCAGTGGTGGTGGCAGAGGAGGAGGAGGAGGCAGTAGCGGTAGAGGCAACGATGCCGGTGGGGGAGGACAAGTCGATGACGACCATAGAAGAGGAGGAGGAGGCAGTAGGGACGGTGGAGGAGGACGAGTCCACAGCCGCAGAGGAGGAGGAGTAGGCAACAACGGCAGAGGATGAGGGGTCATGGTAGAGGAGGGCTCAATGGCGCAGGGGCCCGCTTCCACGAAGGCTTGAAAGGGTGTGAGGGAGGAGGAGTCTGTTAGGGTTATTTTAAAAAACCCATTGGAACCTTTATGAGTGCTAGTTAAAAGCACTGATAAAGGTATGTTTTATTAGTGCTAAAATAGAAAGTGATGATAAAACATACCTTTATCAGTGCTAAAAAAATTCTTATAAAAGACCGATTTATCAGCGCTAAAATTATAGCGCTGATAAAGGTATAATTTTAATAATTTATTTATTTATATTATTATATATTTATTTAAAATGATATATAGTATATATATATATATATTAATAATTATAACTATAAATAAATATATATTTATTTATACTTATAAAATTATAATTTAAGTAATTATAAAATTATAAGCAATATACTTATTATATTTATAATCATTTAAATATATAAAATAAATATATTATTTATACATATTTAAAATATTATAGATATATATAACTATATTTCTTCTAATTTTATAAATATTTATATTAAATAAATAAATAAATATATATATTTATTAATATAATTATAAATATATATATATATATATTTATTAATATATTTATAAATATATATATATATTTAAATAATTATAAAATTATAAAAAATTTATATATCTAATATTTATATTTTTTTAATATATATAATTAATATATTTATTATAATTTTAAAATTATTTAAATATATTTGTATTTATTTATAACTATAAATAAAATTGGTATTTATTTATAAATATTTGTATATATTTATAAATATATCAATTTAATTATATATTTATAACTTTATAAGTAGTATAATAAATATATTTATTATAATTTTATAATTATTTACATATATATATATATTTATAGTTATAATTGTAACTATAAATAGTATATATTTATTAATATTTGTATATAATTGTTAATATATATATATTTATAAAATTATAAAATTATATGTATAATTTTATAATTATTTTTATATATATAGTTATAATTATAATTACAACTACATATGAAAAGTATTTATATATATCATTAAAAATATAATAAAATATATTTATTATTTAAATATATTTAATGTAATTTTATAAATACATTTTTAGAACATATATAGTTTATATGGGTAACATTATTAACTAATCAATATACCACATCAATGAATAATGTGATGTAATGTATAACTGAACATTCATGCATGATACATAACATATTTGCATTATCAATATATTCATTGACCAAATTCATTAGAAAACACACATATATTCAATAATTTTAATTATAAATGTATATATTAAAAAGTATTATATATTTATAAATAAAATAAATAAAATAAATAAAATAAATAAAATAAATAAAATAAATAAAATAAATATATTAAATATAAAAAAATATAACACTGATAAAGGTCCACCCCTTTATCAACACTTTCTACATAGCGCTGATAAAAGGCATAGCTTCCCTTGCCCTATTTTGTGGTAGCGAGGGTTCAGTTTGTGTTCCAGAACTACAAAAATCTTTACATTGTTTATCTTAGTTTCTGAGGCAATATAATCAATTTTAACCCACACACCTATGCCGTGAGAGTTTCATATAAGTAAAGGTATCATTCAAAATTTCATTAGGGTGATTTTTTTTGGATTTTTATGAAAAGTTCAATTTTTTGAGTGCTTTGAGAGTTTGCTGTGGCCTTCTCCAGTGTGATTCCTGGTGACGACGAGATCTGGTGTTGGCTCGGTCTGATTTGTGGTGTTACCTCCTTCTGGTGGCTGGCGTTCGGGATGCCGATCTTGGGGTGATGTTTCTTGGATCTTTGATTTTTCATTTGGCTGCATATGCTATCTGCTATGATTATTCTGTTTCCGATTTGGGCATGTTTATGGGTTTGGATGCGCTGGTTCAGTCTGTTAGTGTTTACTGAATCCGAGGTTTGGTGTTGATTCTCTGGTGCATCGACTTCCATGAGCCTGATATTTCTCTTGAATTTTTATCACCTTTTATAGATAGTGTTTAGTTTGGTCTTGTTTGATTTCGTATTAATATGTGATGGATGGAAGATCATCAGTTATGGTTCTTTAATATTGTTCTTGATTGTGGCCTTGGTGGTCCACGACTCAAGGAATTCTTCAACCATTCTCATACAAGGAGATGATTCATATTAGGTTCAGGCAAGAGGTTTTATTATTTCATGGCTTCTCGGAATCAGATGTTTGAGAGGGTATGGCTATGGCCATCGGTACTATGCCTGTTTTCTTTGGCACGAGACTGCTAGTCGTGCTGCGATGAAACGATGAAAGCTGGACTTAATATAAACGTTTTTGGGAGGAGCTTATTTCTTGTTGTCATGGTCTTCAATGATCTTGAGTTTTGGACTGTTGGGATTTTTTTCCGTTTAAGTCTTGATTTCATGATTTCGTGAAGTCGTGTATGGTTTCTCACTTTTTCCTCAAAAGAGTTCGAATAATAAAAATTTAATTTTCAGTCATAGCAATTACAGGATGAATTTTAAATTAAAATTTGACAATTATGTGAATTGAATTAGTAAAAATAGATTAAATATTTGGAATCATCATAATTTATATTATCTAATAATTTCAACTTAATTTTATTACCAAAATGAATAATAAAAACATTAAAAATTATTTACCATGGTTAAGGTAAAAATGGGTTTACTGGGTTATTAAACTAAAATGAAATGGGTTCAAATTAACCCAAAACTTTTGAAACACCCATTGTATGGCCATATTTTGACATTATACCTTCTAGGATCTATAATAAGCCATTTGGAGCCTTGTTACTTGAATAAAATGGGGTTGAAATTCTTTCTTTCAAAAAATTTCAAGTGTTCCACTCACCTTACTTATAAAAGGACACCCCTCTCTTATCCTATTCACACATTCATACCATATTTTTTCAAAAAATATCTAAAAAATCACATACCAACATCCCTCATATCATCCTATAATACATATTTTGGACATAAATCCAACCTAGGAAGGATTTTTGGGCAAAACTAAAGAGGATATTCAAAGAAGAGGCAACATTCACCAACAAGTATTTTTTGTTTTATTTCTTTTTCCACTTCCTTAAATTATTATTATACCATGATATATAATAACCAAAATTTCATAAATACACTGATAAGTTTTTATGTTATGGTCATGACCTAAAACTATCCCCACTTACATTAAATGGGTTAAAAAATCATCATTCGTGTGTACGACAGACTAACGCCTTGAAAACCGATGTCATTATTTTTCTATCACCACCTCTCATAGTTGGAAATAATGATGGGTTTATTGTTTATATATCATATTTGTTATATTATTAGTATTTTGAAATTATTATATGACACATACCTTCATGATTTCCATTTTGTGGGAATAGGATAATGTCACTCGTATGTATGACTAACTACCACATCACGAAGTGATGTGAATCATTCACCCTTAATGTAGAAGGTAAAAAGTATGGATTTAATTAATATATGCAATATATATGAAATAAAAAATATTTTATAATTATGATATACCATTTATCTTTATTTCTTTCAATATGTCGAGAAACACTACTACAAAACCCATGATTAACAACATTGGTATTTATCATCGCTAGAAAAAATGTTGATAAATTACATATTTATCATCGCTATGGAAGGTGCTGATAAATTTAACCTTTAATCAGTGTTCTATTTTTAGTCATGATAAATGGAATCCTTTATCAACGCTTTATTTTTAGCACTAATAAAAATTTATTTCATCATAGATTTTTTAACACTGATAAAGTTTTGAATATATAATATTAAATAATTAAATAAATTAAAAATTAAAATGATTTTATTAAAAAAAATATTACAAATTTTATTAATTAAATAATTATTGATAAAAATGAATAAATTCATTTTACATTATTAAATATTAAAAATTTTATTAATTATATAATTATGATAATTAATGTTATTAAATTTTATATATTAAATATATTGATTTATATTAATGTATATAAATATGATTTATATATTACATAGTATTTATGTGATTTAAATTAAATAGTCATACATTTTTTGAATAATGGTTTATAATTAAATATTAATATGAATTAAAAGTATTGAATAATAGCATAGTACTTGACATATTTCAACTGTTCAGGGAGGGGGATTACAGAGAAACAAAGAAACTATTACACCTACAAGTACTTGTGGAGACTTGATCCTAAGATCTCCCATGAGACCCCCAAAGATGTAACCACTAGGCTATACCCCTGGGGGTACATAGTACTCAACATATAATTGAGTGTCATTTGATTTTTCAATTTAACATATATAGATAAAATTTATGTTATATGGATTTCACATCTATGTAATTAATGTATTTTTATATTCAATGCACACACATAAAAATTATCCATTTTTTCAATACTATTAATGTTTACTTATTCTTAATTTATTCAATTTCACTCAATTTTAACATATATGCATTCACTTAAAATTAGATATTCATTAATAATGTTAAAAATATATTTGTAAAAAAATAATTATAAATAAAAATATTTATAAATGTACATTTACTATATTTATACAATTATATATTTATAATTATAAATAAATAATTTTTTTAATTTATTTATATAATTATAAATAAATAACTATATATATATATTTAAATAATTATTAAATTTATAATAAATTTACTCAAATGATGAATATATTTAGTATATTTATATATATTTATTAAATAAATATATATATAATGATATAAATATTATTTTTTAAAACTATTTCAATAATTATAAATAGATAATAATAAAATTATAATAAATATATTTAAAAAGAAATATATTTACTATATTTATATTTATATATATTTATTAAGTATATATAAATATTTACATTTTTTTATTTATAATTATAATTATAAATCCTTTATCATCGCTTAATTAATAAGTGCTGATAAAAGCATATTTATCTATGTTTTTTTCGTGCTAATAAAGATGAGGCTTTATCAGTTCTAAAATGAGCAATGAGAAAATTAACATTCATCAGTGCTATAATTTTAGCGCTGATAAGGATTGATTTTTTCAGCACTTTTTTTGTGTTGATAAAGACCTACATTTATCAGCGCTCAAAAAGTGATGATAAAAGTGTCCCGATGTAATTAAAATACCCTAACCATCTAAGAACCCATCACGATATCAGAGGATTTCTGCAGAATCCACCCACTACTAGAACTCCTCCTCGGTGAATCGAACATTGAATCTCACCACTCGACTGCCTCTTGAACATCTTATTCGACAACCAGTGCTCAATTGATGTTAGGGTTTCTATAGAAGGTTTTAGGTTTTCATCAACCTATTGAGGCAGGCCTTCTAATTTTCTTTGTGTATTTTTGGTTTCTTTTTTAATTTCTTCTTCTATGATGTCATTATTTATTGTTCGGTGATTGTATACTAGTGATGTAGGTATTCCAATTTTCTCAGTTTCTAATTTTTATTCAACTCTTGGTAGCTCATGGAGAGTTTATTGTTTCTAAACTCAATTGTGACACATGAAGTCACATGGAGTTTAGTTTTTTGTTTTATTTTTTTTAGATTTTCCAAATTTATTTCCCAAAGTTATCATACATATTTACCATTCTTTATTTTTTCAATGGTATTCCATAGATGTAATATTTTAAAAATTAAAACTGGGGCTTCTGTGTGTGAGGGATTTGAAGGTTGGTTTATGAATTTCTTTTATATTATACTGATTCATATCTTCTTTTTTCCTACTTATTTGTGTTGGTGTGGGAATCCAATGTATGGCTGTATCATGCAAGTTTTTATTTAAATTTTATTTCTACTAGTTTTATTTATTTATTGTCCAAATCATTCCCCCTATTTTGTTTTTCATGCCCTGGTGCTTGTTGACAGGCTGAGGTGGGTTGAGAATATCCCTTGGACACTATTGTGGACTAGCTCGGGTGTTTGATATATGGTTTTCTTGGGTTTGATTTGGAAACTATATTTATTGTTAAATGTTTTGTACCTTTTCTCAACAATCCAAGTTCCTATGTCTCTTCACTTTAAAAAAATCTATAATATTTTTTCTCTCTCCTTAGATTAATCCAACATTATTTATAAATCCTTTTAAAAATAATATATTAATTCTTGTACCTTGATGCTATGTACTATTTTCTAGCTAAATTATAATTTTTCACAATCATCGTACTCCCCCTCAATAATATACAAAAAAATATTATTTTGAGATTACCCATTTCTAGTTATACCATTTTTTTGAGACCTATATACACTATAAGACATTATAATTTCTTTCTCGTAAATTTATATTTTCAATAATTTCGCCCCATTTTGGGTATTTATTTAACTAATAACAAGTGGATTTCCATGGAATCACTTTTATACCTAGATATATGACATGTAAAAAAATTATATGTCAAACATTTTTACTATCAATAAAGTTGGCATATAACGAATCTCCCACAATCCGTGATATAGATTGAAATTCCATCCACAACATTTAAAAAATTTATTCAATTTTTAATGGGTGTCAAAATGGGTTTTCAATATTCCTTTTTAAATCTATAGAATACTTCCCTAATATACATGGATTGGGAACTAAATATCCCATGAATTCCATGAGTCGCCTATAAACTAAGGAAAATGTCAACTCACCAATCATTAAATGACCAATCCATTTTTGTTATTTTATTAAAAATTCACATTGAGGGTAAGTGGGAACCTACATAAATACCTCCATCATCCAGCCACACCCACACAAAACACACATTTCAGAGTTCAAAACTCAAAAAATAAAATAGGGCAATTCACCATGCACATATGCACCTGTTTCAAAATTCAAAAGAAACCATCATCAAAGAAAATCCCACAAATCAATCCAATCAAAGAAACTGTGCCACTAACTCGCTTCATACACCCCGTAACTACTGACCAACATCCATCACCGTTAGAGAAATCCACTACCCGATACATCACCTCAATCATCGCATGCAGACCTTATCCTTTCTCCACTATCATGGATGTCACCTTGGTCTATCATAATCGACATCATCATCAATGTTTCGTCACCATAGAACACTTCTGGACATTCACTTCCAGCAAAAAACATCCTCTCAGACCCCAACCCCCACCACATTGTTATCACTATTCAAACTTCCACCCCGAATGCTAAAGCCAACATCAACGTCAACCCATCACCACTAAAACATATTCTCGCCACCAAAAACCAACACCAAAGAATGAATCCATTTTTTAGATCACATATGTCCATAGAGGAAGAAAAATAAAATATAAAATGAAACAGGGGTAGTAACTATAAACAAAACCAAAATAAGAGGCAACTGGGAATGAAACACGAATAAGAATAAAATAAAAGAAAAACAACCTCGGGGAATCTACGACTACATAACTATAAGGCTGAAAACCCCACATGTATCCATCACTCTAAATCAGACCTAGAGAGGAGCATTAGAAAACTAGGTTAGAGCAAGGTGAGGTGGCTGAGGATAAAACCCTAGGAAGAGACCTGAAGAAATCCAAACATGAAAAGGAGGAACCTGGGAATGAAACCCTAGAAAGAACAACCAAAACCAGAGCGTATGGAAATCCAACATCTTCCAAAATTCTTGCCCAAAACATTATAGTATCACTTGCTCCAAATATGACATGGAGTATAGAGAAGGAACACAAGGTCATAGTGTAGTAGATGTATCCAAGGAGAAACCAAAACACCTCATGGAGCGGGGAGTAAAATCGGGGAGGGAAAAACCTGAGAGGAGAGAGTGAGAGAGAAGAAGATACCATGAGAAATCACAACACAGAGTGAGTGATGGAGATAATATAGAACCTAAAAGGAGTGAGGTAGAGGATTCATTGATTATGGGGGGTGGCCGAAGACCTAGGAGGTGGAAGGTGAGCCAATATCTCAAGAGCACTAGGCAATTGAGGCGCCATCACCCCATTAATCATCAAAATTTAAACATTGGTTATTATTAATGTAGAAAATTATTATCAATTTTCATCTCTTAGACCTCAAAATATTATTTCATTCACATTTATAAACACTATCAATCTATCTATAAAATTATTTTTATGTAATGATTATGGTCAATTCTTTTTTTTAATTAACGTTTCTTTAGAAATTCATCTAACCTTTAATACCAAGATATTAGTTCTTATTTCAATTCATACACCACCTTTTTCAATTTAAAAACATTATTCTCATATTAAAGAATGATAAAACTATCTGTTTGTTTGATGTAAACTTCTTATTCATCTAATCCATTAATAAATTATAATTTTATATCTAGTTGGAGTACCTTGAATTTCCTTGGGATGGATTGGTTTGGTGATATGACATCCCGAGAGTCATGAGATGTTTTAAAATATTGATATACCATTAATTTTAAATGTAATAATTCCTTAGGTTGCTACATCACTTCTTCCAATATTAATTTATATCTTTTAGTTGATTAAATCAGAGTTTATTATTCTTGTCTTTCATATTTGAGTTTCTAATTACTCCTTAATTGGATACATTATATTTTTATTTTTTAGGGGATTTAATAAATATTTTATGTGGATTGATTCTTTTCTTAAATTGAATTCCCGATTTTCTTAAACATACTAAAATCCATTGAAATAATCAAATGTTGAGTTTCCATTATTAGAATTGTTAATAACTTTCACTTTTGATAATGAATATCTTATGTGTATTTATTTATATATTATATAAAATTAATCTTTCATGAACCCAATAGTATGGAAATGAACTGAAAATTGATTTACTCTAATCTTTTGACAAAAAAATATAAATATGGAGTTAAGGAGTTCATCAAGTTTTTAAGAGAGCATGCAGACAACCCTTATAAAATCCCCTATCCATATATATATTGTTTTATTCCATAAAAATTAGTCCTGAAGAGTTGGAAGAAAATTTTATTTATCATGGAATAGATAAAATAAATAAATATTGGACTAAACATGGGAATAAACTGAATGTAGAAATTTATTAGGATGATACTATAGTTTATGAATCATTTCATCTAAATACCTTTGTAAAAGATGATGGAGATCACATGGAAGAAATGAAAATGGAAATTGAAGATGAACTTAGTGTTTTTAAAAAGTGGTTTGAGGAGTTAATTAGTTGTTCTAAGAAACCATTGTATACCAATTGTACTATATACACAACATTTTCATCTATATTGAAGTTATATAATTTGAAAGCTGGCAGCGGATGAAGTGACACCAACTTTATATAACTACATGGTCTTCTAAAAGATATGCTACCAGAAGAAAATGAACTACAATGCTGAACATATGATGATAATTTTTTTATGTTCAATGGGAATTATCTCTAAAAAAACATTCTTGTCCAAATGATTTCATATTGTTTCATAAGGACCATGAATCACTCATAAAATACCCTAAGTGTGGTGTAGATTGATACAAGAAAAATGAATCATGTCCTTAAAAATATGTATGGTACTTTATTAACATTCCATGGTTTAAAATACTATATGGATGTGAGGAAATCATGAGAAAATTAACATGGAATATAGATACAATAATTAAAGATGGAAACCTACATCAACCAGAAGATTATCCTCAGTGGAAGAAAATTTATTTCGATTTTCCTGAATTTGGAGATGAGCTGAGAAACTTTCGTCTTGAATTATCTATAGATGGAATAAATCCTTTTGGAGGAGTAATCACAGTACATGGACCATCACGTTGGTAAATTATAACATTCCTCCATGGTTATGCATGAAGCAAAAATACATTATGTTTTCTATCCTTATATCTAGACCAAAGAAACCCGGTAATGCTATTGATGTCTTTTGGGCTCCATTGATGGAAGATATAAAATTTATGTGGGATACAGGTATTACAATGCATTATTCTCATATAAGTGAATAATTCACATTGAGGTCCATGTTGTATTGAATGATAAATGAGCTCCAATCTTATAGAAATTTATCAGGTTATAGCATTAAAAGATTTCTAGGGTGTCCCACTTGTGAAAAATGCACATACTCATTTTGGTTGAAACATTCCTCAAAGACCATGTCTTTAGGAAATAATATTTTTCAACCTCAATGAAATAAATACCAATCCTGGATGATAAAATTTTATGGGAATATCAAAAAAGGTACAACACCATATTTAGTAACGGGTATCAACTACAAAAAAAGTAAAAAAGATTGAAACAGTTTTCGGTAAACCATTTTAAAAAAAGCATAAAAATCAGGTTGGACGAAGATATCAATTTTCTTTGAATTACCGTATTGTAATTGTTTGTATGTTATATATTTTATTGATGTTATTCATGTAGAAAAAATGTATTTGATAATGTTATTGGAACATTACTAAATGTTCTTGAAAAAATGTATGATGGAATCAATGCTAGGTTGAACTTGATTGAAAAGGGGTTAAGGGAAGAGTTAGCACTGGTGAAGGGTAAAAGGTGGACTTTTCTTCCTCCAACAGCTTACACTATATCCAGATAGAAAAAATTGAAAATTTTCCTTTTCCTTACTAGTGTAAAAGTTCCATAGGAATGTTTATCAAATATCAAGAATGTTGTGTTAATGACTAATTTGAAGTTACAAGGACTAAAATCACACGGATTTAATGTTTTGATGCAAGATTTAATGTGTGTTGCTTTTCGTTGCATTCTGCCTCAAAATATACCACATACATTAACCATAAACTACTTATTTTTTAAAGACATACACTATAAAGTTGTAGACCCAACAAAGTTTCCCATCATGAATATAGAGATTTTAGTCATATTATGTGAATTAGAGGTGTCCTTCTCACCATTATTATTTGATATAATGGTCCACCTAATTGTTCACCTATTCAAAGAGGTTCAACTATGTGGTTATGTCCATTATAGATAGATGTAACCCATTGAATGGTATATGAATATTTTGAAAGGGTATGTCAAGAATCATAGTTGGCCATAAGGTTGTATTGAAGAATGATACATTTTTGAAGAATCCATTGAATTCTATACTGATTACCCATCAGATGTTGAAATCATCAATCTCCAAAATTATCATCACAACAAACTCCTTATGGGAGAAGGTATTTTCAGAATAGATGTTGTTACAATTAACTTGACAGGGTAGTAGAAAGAACATATTTACATATTATATAATAGTAAAGATGTTGATCCATACATTGAAGCCTACAAAAAAATTATTAGATATTTTAATTTATCAAGGGATAAAGGATGGATGTCAAATAAACATAATCAATAGTTTATAAGAAGGTTCAGAGATCAATTTTATAAAAAGTTATATGAAAATAAAAAATCAATTCCCAAACAACATCAATGGATAACCATAGGACTGAATGAAAATGTTATATCTTACACTAGTTTTTTTAATAAATGGTTATACATTCTATACAAAAGAACACAATGTCTTCAGTATGATGAAAAACAATGGTGTTACACTTGTTTCTGAAGCAATGCACATATCTTGTTCCATGTATAGAAATACAATTTATGAAAAAATGTCATATTTTGGAATTATATATGAGTTGGATTAAACAACATTTCAAGTGCCGCTTTTCCATTTAAAATGGTTTGAAAATATCAATGGATTGAATGTTGATGAAATGGGATTTGTGAAGGTGAATTTCAGTATAGAAGGGGAAAAGATGATCCATTCATAATGTAATTAAAATTAGTGCGAGTATTTTATGTCTTTATTCCAACAATCAAGAATTGGTCGATTGTCCTATTGGTGACTAAAAAAAATATTGAGTCAGATGAAAATTAAATCGAGGATGAACCTTTCATTGGGAAATAATAATCATTTCAATTCGGTCCCAATGTATACAGTGTCTTTTACATTATAGGGGACCACAAAGTGGGGATTTGGATTCTCTATAGTGGAACAAAATATTTGAAACCATTTAAAAAATAAAGAGGGTTCAATGAGAAGATAAAAGTGTTTTTTAATATATTAATGTTTCCTCATAATATTATATGTTCTCTATTGCATTAATATAATCTAAATTAAATATTTGACTACTCATGAAGATAATTTATTCTTCACATGATGGAAGAACAAACTATAATGAAGGAAACCCTTCAGAAAGATGTAAAAGTAATGTTACGATATAATTTCTCTATATTACTGAAAAATTATATAATGAAATGTTGATTTAATTTTAATTATGCCTTGTAGAGTTAATTTATTTTAGAACATTTATATCAGTGTGTCATTCCATTACAGGAAGATAAATGATGCTATCTATGCATAATCATAGAGGTAATCTTGATGTTTGCCGAGTAAAATCATTTTCCATAGAATTTATGTATTGTTTCAAATTTATGTTTAGTTAAGTTCTATTTTGTATTACTCATATAGTAAATGTTTTATTATACAAATGGATTAATTTATTAGATTTGTGGTGCTCTTTCCAAATTTCTTGCTTCTTCTCTATTAAAATCAGTTAACCCTTATAGTGGTGCCTTTATCAATTTCTTTCAAGTTATCTCCACTACCTTTGCAAGTAGAGAAATAATACTACCTATTCTCAATTATAGAGGTAATATTATTGCTTTCATAGTAAAATCATTTTCCATATAAATAATGTATTTTTTCATACATATGATTAATTTATTTCTTTTTAGTATTAATAACACTATTATTGCTTTCTTATACATATGGATTCTTTTATTCGAGTTGGGTTTCTCTATCCAAATTTCATGATTATTCTCCCTTAAAAAATTTTAACCCATATAGTGGTTCATTTATAACTTTCTTTAAAGTTACCTCCCCAACCTTTGCAGGAAGAGCAACGACACTACCTCTACTCAATTATAAAGGAAATCTAGATGTTTCCACATTAAAATAATTATCTATAAAAATAATTTATTTTTTCATATTTATGTTTAATTTATTTCTTTTTAGTATTACTCACATAATAAGTGTTTTCTTATATAGGTGTATTATTTTGTTCAAGCTAGGGTGCTCTATCCAACTTTCATTATTCTTCTCCCTTAAAACCTTTTCACCCTAGTGGTGGTGCATTTAACACTTTATTTGAAGTTACCTCCATTACATTTGCATGAAGAGAAGCGATGCTACCTCAACTCAATTACATAGGTAATACTAATGTTTTCACAGTAAAATCATTCTCCATATAATTATTTTATCATTTCATATTTATGTTTAATTTATTTCTTTTTAGTATTACTCTCATAATAATTGTTTTCTTATACAAGTGGATTTTTGGTTTGAGTTGGAGTGATATGTCCAACTTTCATGATTCTTATACCTTAAAACCTTTTCACCCCTAAAATGGTGCATTTATCACTTTATTTCAAGTTACCTCCACTGCCTTTGTAGGAATAACAACGATGCTGACTCTACTCAATTATAGAGGTAATCTTGATATTTACAGAATAAAATAATTTTCCATATAATTAATGTATTGTTTCATATTTATGATTAATTTATTTATTATTAGTATTACTCACATAATAATTGTTTTCTTATAAAGGTGTATTTTTTTTTCAAGATGATGTGGTTTTTCTGAAGTTGATCATGCAGTGTTGACAATTCAATAAATAAAGTCAATGGAAGTCATGGTAACATTGATAGTTAGGATTGTTTTGAGACTTTGGGACATGTATGAATCATATTCACCTAAATATGACACATGATGTGACCAGTATGACTCCATGAACTTATTTATATTTCAAATTGACATTAATTTTATTAAAAAAGACAACTCACTCAATGTTTCTGTTATGAATTTAAAATCGACATTTGACTTTAAAAAGTTTAAATCACTAAAAACCAATAACACATGCTTGGATTTTCTTAATAATTTATGGAATTGATTCATAAATCATTTGTGACATGTAGGAATCAGTCTCACATCAAACCGATACATGATGTGATCTATATGAGTCAAAGAGTGTGTTTCAAGTTTAAAATTATATTTTTTGTAAAAAAGACAAGTGAATTACTCAAAAATGAAAAAAACATTCAGATTGTTTTGATACTTTAGTAAAAAAATCCATAAGTTATTTGGAACGTTTTAGAATCAGCCTCACCTCAATCTGATGCACGGTGTGATTGGTATGATTCTAAGTGTGTCTTTATTTAAAATTAACATCAATTTTAGTAAAAAATTAAACTACACTACTAAAAATCAAAAAAACATTCAGATTGTTTTGATACATTATAAAAATGATCCATATGTGAATTGATACAAGCATGAATCAACCAAACATCAATACGATGCACGGTGTGACTGATATGACTCCAAGTGCGTATTTTTATTTAAAATTAACATTAATTTTAGTAAAAATGCCAACTGACCTACTCAAAACTGAGAAAATGGATTAAAATTGTTTAAATACTTTAGGAAAATGATCCATAAGTCAGTTGTGATGTGTAAGAATCATCCTCACCTTAATCTGATGAACAATGTGACTGATATGACTCAAAGTGCATCTTTTTATTTAAAATTGACATCAATTTTAGTAAAATTAACACATTTTGTTAATTTATTTCTTTATATTACTACTAACATAAGAATTTTTTTCTTATACAGGTTCATTATTTTTCTTGAGCATTGGAAGTTTGTTCGGAAATAGCATGAGTCAATTCAGGATTAGAAGTAATAATGATGTTTTTGAATGTATGTAATAATTGGTATTTATGTAATTGTTTGAATAAATTTTTGAAATGTCTATAATATAGTTTTTTTCTTGTTTTTTTATTTTAAATTTCATTTCATTTAAATCTTGTATTGGGACTTGTTTTTTTGATATCTAGTGTGTTTTTGGTGTTGTGGTGTGCTTTAATAGCACACTATAGTATGGCCCTTTATCTGTACTTTTAAAAGAGCTGATAAAGGTGCACTTTATTAGTACCTCTATAAGAAATGAAAAAAGCCTATTTTATCAGGACTCATAAAAGAACTGATAAAAAACCCTTAACCAGTTATTTTATAAGCACTGATAAATGGTTCCATTAGTAGTGCTAAATTAAAGCACTGATAAATGGTTCATTTATCAGCGCTTTTAAAATTGCTGATAAATGTCCCATTTATCAGTGCTTTTTTATCACCAATAAAGGACCCATTTATTAGTGATTTTTTAGCACTGATAAAAGACAAGATATTTTAAACTTTCTCATGTAGTAATCACATTTCTAGCACTAATAAAGGCCATTTCTAGTGCTATTAAAGGCCATTTCTGTAGTAGTGAAAATGAGAACATCATTTATCCACATGTACGACCTACCATCTCTATGAACAATGTCTTTCATTTTCTATATATATATATTTTATAGATTACTATAATTACATTTAAAATTAACATATATGATATTTATATCATGTTTAATATGATGTATTTTATAGGAATTATGATCAAAGAAAGAGGATAAAAACAAACCAATCAAAACTTACATGAAGAATAATGTAGTTATTTCCCGAAATGTGAGTTTAGCATAGAATTGTTAATAAAAAAGTAAAAAAAAGGTTATAAGTAAATAATATATGGTATGATATATATAGATATATTTATGGTTATGTAATAGAATAATAATGTACTTATATTTATTATACATGAGTTTTGAACGTGTACCAAGGTAGTGAAGACTTAAGGTAAGAGATTTCTAGTTTGTCTTTTTATTTCTGGGATCCATATATAAATTCACCAATAATTTATTTTCTGTGGTGTATATAGTTTACAATTGACATGTTATATCATCAACCCCATTATTTTAATGATATTTATAGTTTAGTTTGATGTTATTCAGGATTATGATTCAAAATATTAGTAAAGAAGCAAGGGGTTTTTTCTCAATTTTCCTTCTTTGAGACATGTGTTATGTTATACACATATCTTATTTTATGATGTGTACATACATCACCTTTTACATTTAACATAATTAATTTAATTATTCTCATGATATTATATGTTTTATTTAGCATTATTCTTCCATGGGTCTTATGATTTAATGTTACCAACGTGGTAATGATTTTATGTTACAATATCATTGTTTATCAAGACTGTTTATGATTATGTTTCCGATGAAAAAAATATTATGATTAATATGTCAATAAAATCCTCAAATTTATTAATTTTTTTAATTATATTTAAAATTATCATTATCATTTTTCTACACTATTTTACTTAAAATAAGTGATAAAATGTTTTTAATAAAATATGACTTTATTTCTCACCTTAGTCAAAAAAGTGTTTTTCTTAAAAAATAATGGTTTCAAAAAAAATGTTTTCAAAAATGTTTTAACATTCTAAAAAGGATTTATTGAAGACATTTTTATAGATTTTTTTACTTTATTTAAATTTTTCTGAAATAAATATTTGTGTTTTTTCAAGACAATTCTCGTTTGGATTTTACCAAAAATGTGAATGTAATATTTGTTGTAACATTCATGGAATGAAAATTATTTCCCACTACGATGATTGCTAAATTATTTTATTCCCCCTATATGTTTTCATGATTATATTAAAAATAAATGGATTTTAAAAATGTTTTATGTTAAAAAATGTGTTTTTCAAGAAGAAAATATATTTTCGTCAAGAAGTTTTTCAAAATTATTATTAAAAATTAGTTTCAAATAAAATGATTTAGGAATATTATTTATGTTTTAAAAATTATTTTTCAAGTATAAAGGGTATTTTCCTCAATAAATATTCCATGTTTTCTTTCAAAATCATTTTCCATATATGGTTACATCCTTTTATGTTAGTTATTTTTTATTAGGGTTATGATCCAAGGATCCTATTCTTATTCTTTCTCTAAATGATTTATGTTTATGATGACATGATGTTTATGAATCCCATATCATTTCCATGGTTTATTTTATGGTTAAATGATGAAATGATTATGGAACAATTTTATTTTCCATAGGTTATTCTATGATTAAGTATTTTATGAAACCTATTTCATTTCATTGGTTTTGATATGATGAATGTTTTATGATCTTGTGAAACACATATGTATGGTTTTCATTATGTGACTGTGGTTACATTATAACTAAATATGGTGGTTGCATTATAACCATGTACAATGGTTACTTTATAACCAAATATGGAATATAACTTTCCCCCTATAATGAATTGGGTAATGATTGATGGTATATGAGCTCACATGGTATACAATAAGTCATCTGAATCCTAAAAGAGGGTAAACAGGAGGTCATCCCAAGCCCAAAGTAGGGACACATGTGGTTATCCCAAGTCTAACATGTTATGATTGTCTTTGTGAGTATCCTTGATGTAAATATTTCTATTCTTATGTGTATTCAAAAATTCTATGTATTATGAAAATGTTATGTTCTCTTAGCTCATTTATTTTATTTCCTTATGATTAATGTATTATAAACTACCAATATTTCTATCATGAATCAAGATTATGATATTTGATATATAGGGTATAGTTTTCAAATATAATTTTCATGTCTCATACACTTATTTTAATGTCATGCTTATGTATCTTCCTTGTTTACCCTTAATGATCATATAAACTCACCCTTTCATATGATTCTTTTTTCTAGGTTACGAATAATGGTTTTAAGAATGGTATGTTTATGAAGAGTAATAATGTGGAAGATATTTATGGGAGATATTTAAGATATTTAAATAAATGAGAATATTGTTTACCTAGTATCCAATGGAACAAAAATATTATTGTCTTTATGAATGTGTTTTTTTAATGCAATGAATATTCCTAAAAAATTATGTAACATCTATGTATGATAATCCTAGGTCGATAAAATTGGTATGAAAGGAAATGTTTATTTAAAATTTTGAAACTTTTATAAGAACAATTTATTGAAATACTTAGGTATATATCTAAGGATATGTCTAGGGATATTTCTAGGTGTATTTCTAAGGATAAGTCTACGAATGAGTCAATATAGAGGAAAATGTTCTTGAATTTTGGTAAATGTTGGAGTGAGTGGTTTTCAAGAAATTGCATCCCTATATGGATACTACATGTGGATTTGGATATATTATAGAGGTACTTATGGGTAATCTAGACTCAATAGTCACCTGGTGGATGAAAAAGGGATACACTGCACACCTAGTTTGAAACCACCAGGCAATATTCTTAGGAAGTTCAAAATATCTTTACAATCTATCATGAAGGATTTAAATAGTTTGTGACTATGTGTGACCTAGGATAAACCTATGGTTTAATATATTAAAAATAAGGTGTCAAGATTTAGACATCATCTAACTGATTTTTCTTGATTATTTAGTTTACTACTATGATTAGTGTTTCTCACACTATAATTACTAGTTTTAGTCATTGGTTGGAACCCAAAGTAGCCATGCAAACACTGAGTGTGATATGAAATGATTTTTTTTTCATCTTGAGAAACCAAATGTTATTGTATATGGAATGAAAAATATTTTTTTTTCTCAGAAAACATTCTCTAGTTATGAATTATAATGTAATTTCAAACGTTCAAAGGAGGGAAAAACATTTTGTAGAGTCCATCATAAGGAAACATCCTCCTTCTATAAATGGGTATTCAAATCCATTAGTTTTCAAGAAATTTATTAGCACCACTAAAAAGATATTTTCCATCCTCCAGTTTTCAGAGAATGATAAATTCATTTTGGTTGTCTACCATTTGTAAGGTGAAGAAGATAAATAGGGGAATCTTATCAAGAATATGAAGAAATAGGATGAAATCAACTAAATCAATTGGGATGAGTTCAATAAATTATTTTATTATACATAATTTCCTTGTATTATTCATATGAATATGGATAATGAATTACTTGAGCTAAATAAAATGGATAATGAATTTATTGGTACCTATGAGGAATGTTTTACAAGACTTGTGTGGTACACTTATGGTATTACCATCCAACCTGAATGTATGGTTGGTGAATTATTCATATTCTTAATACCAAGTTTCAAAAGGTAGTTAGCTGTAAGAGAAAAAAGTATCAATAAAGTGATTGTTCAATGTGATATTAAGGTGGAAATGGTGGTAGGAGTTACTTTTCATTATCATGGTTTTTATAATAAGATAAAAATGGAATTCAAAATAAAATATAAGAACCATGGGGAGTAGAATATGAGCTTTAATTTTTTCTCAAAGTGTGGGAAGGACCCTAGATTAAATTTTCTAAAGGGGACTACTATTTTTTATGTGTGGAAAGGAAGGTAATCAAGTGAATGAATTATGAAGTGATGGGAACAAGTTAGATAATTAAGTGAATAATGAGAAAGCACCATAGAATTCACCTCCCAAACTTTAGTGTTGAAATTGCTACATCTTTGAGAATTATGATAACAAGTTACCATAACTGAGGTTTAATAACATTGATTAGTGCCAAAAACCTATTAAAACAATGGAAAAGATAAAGCATATGAGATCATGATGGTTAAAGTGAATCATTATAATTATGGAACACTAATACTCCTATACTTAGTTGGGAATTTCATGTTTAATTTTATATGAATGTGCCCTATGAAAATATTTTTTTTAGCCTTTAGTGAATTTTCATGTGATTATTTCCCTCAGCACGAATTATAGAATAATAAAATCACATTTGATATTCTATCGAAACAAGGTTTAAACCAATATTCTAATCAAAATTTCATTATATAAGATAATATATTATTTACAAAATAAAGGGTTATTTATCAATTGGAATCATATATGTGTCCAGGTAATATTAATTTATGAGTTATGGATAGAATCATGGGTTTATGAGTTTAAAGTTGATCATAAGTTCAATTTAATTGACACCAATTTTGAGGTTTTATGTAATGGGAGTCTATCAATATTAAGGATTATGGAAATGAAACCCTTTTTTGTTGTACTTAGTGACAAGGTTAATTAGAGGAGGAATTAATTTATAATGTGTGTACATATAATTCAAGGTTTTTCTAACCGTTAGGGTTTGTCTTATCTTTGATGTTGAGATAATTATCAGTCATAGTCGATCACATTAAAAATTCATAACACTTCATTGTTATTAGAGATTAATTCTCTTAGGATACACTTTCTATAACATATATTATAAAATTATAAGGTTGTATAGAGTACCACATTAAATTTTATTATATTAGAGTCTGTATTGTACCTTGACGTTTTAGTGAAGTATTTATAATGATCATAATATAGAGTTGAGTTTCATCACTGCATATCATCATTAGATAGATGGTCAGTTTGAGAGAATAGTTATATTCCTATAGGATATGCTAAGATATTGTTCAATGTATTTCAAAGGTTATTGGTATCAACGCCCTAGTTGAATTTTATTGCAATAATAGCATTCACTCAATCATTCAGATGCTTACTTATGAAGACCTTTATAGAAATAATTTTATAACTCCAACATACTGGAATGAAGTTATAGAATCAAATATATATGAACCTAAGAAAGATTATAAGCTAGAAGAGAAGGTTAGATCCATTCATAAAAATGTATGAACTGAACAAATTTGAAAAAATGTTATGCTGATAATCATTGATGGGATCTAGAATATGAAGTTAGTAATAAGTCTTTTCTATGAATTTGTCAATGGAATAAAGAATGGAAAACTAAGATTTAGGTATATAGGTCCCATTAAAAGAGTTGATCGTATTCAGATAGTATCATATCATGTATTTCAAGTATCACTCCTAAGGAAGTACATACCTGATCCATCACATGTACTAAACTCAGAGGTCATACCACTAAAAAAATTATATTCCTTATGAGGAAAAACTGGTGGAGATTCTAGATCAAATAGAGAAAGTTTTATGAAAGAAGACCACATACCTGGTTAAAGTTATATGGTGAAACCACCAGTTTTATGAATCTCCATAGAACTTGAAGATATGATAAGGTCAAAGTATCATCATTTTTTTGTATCAGAGTGAAAAATTTCTAGAGAGAAATTCATTTTAAGGGGGGGATAGAATATAAAACCTTGGGTGTTTATGGTTTTTTCAAATAAATTAAATTTATTTGATTTCTTGAGTTACACATAAAATAATTTTAATATTTTGTTACTCATAACTGTAGGTTATATTTTGTTACACAAAAAAACGAGTTTTAACATAACCATGTTATATTATTAATATAGTATTTAAACACAACCTTTATAACCCATCAGTTATACTTAGTGATATTAATAATAATAAATACTTATAAAAAATTAAATCTAATGGTTTTATATAAAGGAAACATATTTATAAAGATAAATCACTTATTTTTCAGTAAAAATCATTATATGTTTTGAAAATACTATTTTCTCAAAAAAATGATATTTATTTATTTTTGTGAACATTAATAAATTTAATTTTTGACAATTTAAGAAAATAAATTTCATAAAATAAACATAATTTTTAAATAATAATGGCAAAATTATCTTAGGGTTAATTTTCGGTATTTTTCTGAAAAATTCATTTTTTAATGAATAGTAAAAAATACTGAATTTTAATTGAATCCCGCATTTTAGTTTAATTTATTGATAAATTTAAATTATATTTTAAATTGATTTAAATGTAAAATTAGTTCAATTATATATCCATTTATTCAATTGAAGTAATTATAATCAATTTCATACTGAATTATGATATAAAAAATATTTAAAACTTTTGAACATTTTCTTTTTAAAAACCCGCATTCTCGTTGCGTTTATGTGATTAATTAAAAATTAAAATTATCACCTATTTGAATGGAATTAGAGAAAATAGATTCCATATTTAAATCAGAATATTTTTTATTATCTAATAAGGTAAAATTAATTTTAGACCAAAATGAATTGAAAAAAACTGAAAAAACTATTTACCGCGGTTAAAGTAAAAATGGGTTTACTGAGGGGTTAAAACTAAAATGATATGGTTTAAAAATAACCTAAAACTCATAAATAATTCAATTTTAGACATATTTATATCTTATAAATTCTATTTTCTCTAATAATCCATTTTGGATACTTATTACATGAAGAAAATATGGGTGTAATTCTTTCTTTCAAAACATTACAAGTGTGCCACTCACCGCACTTATAAAAGGAACCCCCTATCCTCTCCACTTCACACATAAAGAAACTTTTCTGGAAAATCCCACCCAAATAACTTCCCAAAATCACTCCTATCATCCTATAAGCCTTATTTTTGTTGTAAATACATTATAGGAAGGCTTTTGGTTCAAACCAAAGGAAAATACCCAAAGAAGAAGAAACATTGATCACATAGCATTTTGGTTTTATTTCTTCCTATACCTCCACAAATTATTATTATACCATGATGATATAAAAATATAAGAATATTTAATATACTAATATTTTTATATTTTAAAGTTATGACAAAAAAATGATCTCCACTTCCATAAAATGGGTAACGAAATCATCATTCGTGTGTATGATGAACTACAACCATGAAAAACGATGTCAATCATTTTTCCATTACCACATCTCAATATTAGACATAATTATGAACTTATTATTTATATATGATATTTATGATATTATTATTATTCCATAATTATTATATCAATCATACCTTCATGCTTTACATTTTGTGGGAATAAGACAATGTCGCTCATGTGTATGGTAGACTATTGCCTCACGAGGTGATGTGATTCATTCCATATTTACATGGAAGGTAATAATGATGATTTTTATAAATATATGTGATATATATGAAATAAAAATTATTCTATAATGATAATATATCATTTAAAATTCTTTATTTCAATACATCTAGAAAATGGTAACATCGTTCATGCGTATATACGACATATCGTCTCCATGAATGGTGTATTTCATTTTCTATCTATATATTTTATAGATTATTATAAATAAATATATAATGAATATACATGAAATTTATATCATTTTTAACATTTTTGAGATTGTGAAACCATTATTGAATTAATAGGATAAAAAATGACCAATCAAAACACACATGAAGAACAAAGCAGTTATTTCCCAAAACATGACTTTTACGTGGAATTGTTAATAAATGTTTAATAAAAGATCATAAGTAAATAATGTATGGTATTATGTATATATTTATGGTTCTATAATAGATTAATAATAAACTTATATTTATTATACATGAGGTTTTAATTTGTACGAAGGATGTCAAGACTTAAGGTAAGGGATTTCCTGTCTCTTTATTATTTCTTAGAGACATATGTAGATTCACCACTAATTTATTTTATGTGGTGTATATACTACCCAATATATATGTTATATCATGAATCCCATTAGTTTCATAATATTTAATTTTTCATCTGATTTTATTCTTTATTGGGGGTTATTATTCAAAATATTACTAAAGCTGTACGAGATTTTTGTCTCAATTTTCATTCTTTGAAAAATATGTTATATTATAAACCTATCTTGTTTTATAAGGTGTGTATAAATACCATTTGAAATTTAACATAATTAATTTATTTATTCTCATAATATTCTATGTTTTATTTATCTTTTCTCTTTCATAGGGAGTACAATTCAAAGTAAACAAAGTGGTAATGATTTTATGTTACAATCTCATCATTTATCGGGATTATTTATGATTATGTTTTAGAAGATAACATATTATGATCCATATATAAAGAAATTCATGAATTATATTATGATATGTCTATTAATTATATTTCAACAAAATAGTACCATTTTCACACTCATTGGTACTTAAAATAAGTGTTCTTTTTTTAGAAAACTCTGATATTTTTCTCACTATGGTCAAAAAATTGTTTTTCTCCCAAAAACATGCTTTATAAAAAAATGTTTTAATTTTTTTTTTAAATTTTAAAAAGGTTTCATTAAATAAATTTTTACTCAAGTTTTACTTTTTAATTTTTTTTGGATGGAATAATATTTTCATTTTCCAAAGAATTCCCATTTATCTTTTAATTAAAATGTGAAAGGAATATTTATTTTCACATTTACAGTATGAACAATATTTCCCAATGTCATGACTAATCAATGATGTCAAGAATACATTAAAAGTTTTCATGGTTATTTTAAAAATGTATTATGTTTTAAATTTTTTTCAAGTGGAAATGATATTTTCCTCAAGAATTATTTTAAAAATATCTTTAGATCTTATATTCAATCAAAATGATTTTGGATAATGTTTTATGTTTTAAAAATAATATTCCATATGGAAAGGATTTTTTACAAAAAGAAAAATTCAATGTGATATTTCAATGTCAGTTTCCTCCTAATATGAAATCCTTTTGTGTTACTTATTCTTTACTGGGGTTAGATCCCAAGATACCATTATTTTCTTTTCCACAGGTTATGCTATGGTGAAATATTTTATAAAGCCCATTTTTTTCATGGGATATGATATGATTAATGTTGTATGATGTTGTGGAACACATATGTATGATTTTCATTATGTGACAATGGTTATATTATAACAAAATATGGTGTTTTCATTATAACTAAGGACAATGGTTATGTTATAACTAAATACGGGTTGGACCTTCATGTCCATCCAATGCATTGGGTAATGATTAATGTTATATGATCTATTCGGGTACATGATAGGTAATCCAAAGCTTTAAAGTGGGTACACAAGAGGTTATTCCAAGACTGAAGTAGGTACACATGTGGGTTTCCCAAGACTAATATATTATGAGTATCTTTGTGGGTAGCCATGAAATAATATATTTTAGGGTTATGTGTATGCCACAATTCCTTGTCTTATACCAATGTTATGATGTTATAACTCATGTTATTTTATTTATTTATGATTCATGTATTATGAACTATCAATAATTATGTCATGACTCAATATTATGATCTTTGATATGTAGGGTATGTGTTTCCAATGATATACTCATGTTTCACACCATATCCTTATGTTATGTTTACGTATCTCCCATGTTTACCCTTACTGAGCATCTTAACTCACCCTTTCTTAGGTTTTTTCCCCAGGTTATGAAGAAAGGATTTAATAAGGGTTTGTTTGTGAATAATAAAAATAGAGAACTACTTTATGGAATATATTGAAGGTTTTTTCAAAAAAATAGAATATTTTTTACATAGTCTTCAAAGAAACTAAACCATTATGGTCCTCAAACATGTATTTGTGTAATTTATTGAATATTAATCTAAAATATATAATATCCGTGTAATAAAATCTTGGTTCTCTATGCATATGATGTCAAAATCATGAAACATTATTTTTAATCTATGAAACCTTATGTTTAAACTATGTAATTCATAGTAATCATCTATTAAATTTTTTCATAATGGTTCATAAATGAAATGTGAATTAACATAATAATATCCTTAGGGTGTGCCATTCTAGGTTCGTAGTGAGGTCCCACTCATCATGCAAGTGAATGATGGTCGAGATTGTCACCACCCATCCCCCAAGGCCCATGCCGTGACAACCCCATGCCCGCCTTCCATAGGCCAGGGGCTGGAGACTAGCACCGGAAAGGCGTATCCCTTAAAGGGAAGACATTGCCTTTAAACTTGTACAAACACACAAATCCAAGAGCACAATAAGAGGTAACCACGAAGTAAACTACTGTAGTAAAAATTATGCTGAAATTAAAGGGGCTGGAATACAAGCTCAACTAGAAAGTACAAGTACAACTGAAAAGAGAAAAACAGCTCCTGGATCATCCACCGAGGATCCTACCTGAAGGGTAGGTACAACTCATGATCAGTAGTCCTGCATCATGCCATGTTAAATGGGCCACCTCTGAGCACCATCCGGTACTGGATCCCTCAGCCTCGATCAACGTTGTCTGTAATCTGTACAAGACACAACAAGGTGCAGGTGAATCCCATGCGGGGGTGAGTATAACAATACTCAGTAGGGACCCTGAGACCCTCAAAGGTATTCTAGAGCTCCACAAACAAAAAACCACAAAGCAAGACCTCAATCACAAGGCACAAATAAGTCATCAACTCTACTTAGGTATATTCCCATACATATACCTAATTTTACAAAATATACTCATCTTATACATAAGGGAAGAATATCACAAAGGGTAACACCATGAAGGTAACACCACAAAGGTAAATTTACCACACAGGTAACATCACGAAGATAACACCAAAAAGGTAAAATTACCACACAGGTAACACCACATAGATATCACCACGAATGTAAAAGTACCACACATGTATCACCATGAAGATATCACCACGAAGATATCACCATGAAGGTAAAAGTACCACACAGGTATCACTATGAAGGTAAAATACTCAGCTCACACTAGGTATTAGTGAATTATATAAGTACAGATGATCAGTCGCGAAGCTAGATCATCATATTATATCAAGAGGCACTGCAGTTGACCATACATAGTCTGACCCACATAGGATATGACCCACACAGGATCGGTATGCGCTGACCCACACAAGATCGCTGACTTCTGACCCACATAGAATCTAACCCACACAGGATCGGTTTGAGCTGACCCAAATAGGATCACTAAGCACTGGCCCACATATGATCGGATCCACACAGGATCAATGTTGACCCACACAGGATCACTTGGTACTAACCTCCGTATGATCTGTCTCCAACCTCTACCTCACTACCGGCTACTGGATTCCCACTCATAGAACACTTGATTACAGGAGAACCTCTCCTCAATCCATCGGTCCTACCTCAACCACCACGAAGATCCATGTATAAGTATCCTAAAGGACCATCATGTCGTAAGGGTTCTAACGTAATAGAAGGCGCACCAATTGGATGCCCAGTCTTTGACTTAAAAGCGTTTTAGTACCGAGGGACCGGTTGGATTCAGGTTCGATACAATCCAGAAGCACTCCAGATTTCTCCAAAACTCAAGTAGAGTATACCAAAAGTACTGCCTCATCCTAAGGGTTCTGACGCCACAAACGGTTTGTCAAACGGATGCCCCATCTGTTAGTTACACCCTTTTTCGAGAAACGGGGGTGATCTCACCTTGGTCCAGCCCGACTCGGTTGGGCCTACCAAAATACATCAAAGGGAGCGCTTACCAAAAGGGATCCCAATGCCACTGATGGCATGTCTAACAAACACTCGGTTTGTCAGTTATGAGTGTTTCTTTATCCGGGGACCGGTTGGGTCTCGGCCTGATACGAGTTGGTCAGACCGGCCCGACGCAATGGGTCCTGAGTCCAATAGACCCCGCTCGGGTTTGGCTCACTAAGGTTCAGCCCAGTCCCATTCACGGGCCTGGTTCACGGTTGTCCCAACCCGTCGGGTGGGGCTTGACCTACCCGCATTGGCCCACCGGGCCGCGGGTTCGGCCCGACCTGGTCTTCCAGAAGGCGGACCAATCTTCCCAGCTGGCCTTGTGGGTACAGGGCCGTTTTGGCCAGCCGGTGGAGCGCTAAACCACCACATAATGGTTGGCCATTTCGTCCGATCAGGGGTCCGTCGACCCGGCGCGGCGCAAGGGCCGTGCTGCTCTCCACCTGCCGTGACCTCCTCCAGCGGCGCATGACGGCATGCTGCTCCACCTTCGCCTACGTCCGGCCATTTCCAGCCACTACTGTCGGCCGCAGCGATAGGCTACGACCCCCTTCTCCAGCAGCATGCGACGATGCGCCGCCACCTCCTTCGCGGCCGGCTGAGCCGGTCGCCGTCTCCACACTCCATGGATACGACTATAGCCTTCTTCGCTGGTGGTGCGCGGTGACATACCACTATCTCCTCCACATCCGGTCATTTCTGTCCACCGCTATCACCCTCCATCCCGGGTTTCGTCCAACCCAAATATATTGCACACGAAGGAAACGTCAACTTCCAACAAAAAGGGCGGAGGGTCCGGGCCTTGTTCGTTTGGCCCGTGCCCTCCATGTTGGCTTGATAACAAGAGGGTGGTAAAAAGATTCAACAACTCTTCAAATTAGACAAGAAACAAACCCTACCACAAGTTCGTTGGAGAATGCCCGCGATTGAGGAAGAGTTGATGTTCGTCGTCCCTGCAACAAGACTCCAATGTTTCCACTCAAATGTTGTCCTTTGGTTCATGTTTCAGTTTCACTCTTCACCGCCCTATGGAACTGGCTCCGTCCTCCATGTGTTGGGCGTTGCTTCACTTTACCAGAGCTTCATCGCTTGGTGAATCCATGCCAATACCTCTCCCCAACCTCCATTTATATAGGAGAGGGGAAGGGTAAGTAATGCACATGGAATTTATGGGGGTTCATTTAATAGGAACCTTCATAATTCTAATGATGCTGTTACAAAGGATTTTAGGAGTCAAGACATTTAATGGCTTGACACATCGTTGGTCCCGCCACTACCGCTTGTCCGTTAAAGGAAAAGAAAAGAAACAAATAAAATAAAAATGTTATTTTATTATTCTTTTAAAAAGTTTAAAATCTAACTTTTTCTCCAGACTTACTACTGTCAAAGTGAAGCCTCCTTTAAGATAATCCCAGAGCTACAGATTCAATGGTGCCCTCAGATTTTTAATCCGAGCACTGGTTCAAAAGTTAAAAAATACCGCCTGTGTGTTTACTGAACGTACCTTAAATAAAGTTCAATAAATTATTAACATTCACCCTCGATCCGCACCGGTCAAGGTTAGGCTCTCCCTAAGGGAAAATTTTTTCAACTAAACCAATGATACTCTCAGATTTTTAATCCAAGTTACCGTTTAGAAGTTATGGATTTTAACAATAAAATAATTGTTACTTAATTATTTTATTTACGGCCAAAAACTAACTTCCATAGTTGGCCTATGCCGACTAATGTTTGTATCTACCTAAATAAATCATACCCTCATGAGCTCAGTGGTGGTCTCATATTTTTAATCTGAGTCACCGTTCATGAGTTATAATCATTTGAAAAATAAAATAACATTATTTAGTTATTTTATTTATGATTATGCCATTTTTTTGTTTTCTTATAGGAGGCCTGCGCTGACTAAACTTAAGTTTCACCTAGGGTAAACCCACCATCCTGAACACAACGGTGCCCTCATATTTCTGATCCAGAAAACTGTTTATGATTTATTCCAATTTTTTTATGAAAACTGCTTATGCATGCTAATTAAAGCTTAACAAAACTTCAACAGATCATTCCGGGCACTCTGGGCCTCAGAATTGAGCACCGTCTGATTTCACGGTCTTGAAATAATTCCATATAAAAAAAATTTATAGAGAAATTCCAATACATTAAATTCTCCCCACCTTAGGGATTTACGTCCCCGAAATCCAAAACAAGGCAAACCAAACAAAAAAGGGTACTAAACATGAATCTGAGCCTCCCTCTCCCATGTGCTCTCTTGGAGGTTCCTATGCTACCAAAAACTTGCACTCGAGGGATCCACCATCCATGAAGGAATCGCTCCTGTTGATCCTCTATCTCCACTGGGAACTTTGTAAAAGTCACCACATCATCAAGTCCTACTCTCCCCAGTTGATAACATGCGACAGATTATGCACATATTTCCTCAACTGCGGCATATGAGAAACATTATGCACCCGATGCATCTGTGGAGGAAGAGATAGACAATAAGCCAACTCTCCCACTCTGATAAGAATCTAGAATGTTTTGATGAACCTCACAGATAGTTTTCCGCCCCAGGAAAAACTTTGCAATCCTCGTCAGGGTGAAACCCATAGGAAGACATGGTCTCCCTCCTTGAACTCCAACGATCTCCGTATCCTGTTGGAATAAGACTTCTGCCACTACTTTCTTTATCCCTGGCCACCAGTAATGACGTTGGAAGTCCTGGTACACCTTCTACACTCCATGATGTACCGCTAAAAGGGTATGTCTGGAACTCCCTCAACACCTCCTACCGAAGCTTCACTAGTACCATGGTGCATCCTATGAAGAGAATGATGTGATTCCCACCTTTAAAAAATCTTTCAGGAGACCGTCCAGAGGATATTTGAGCACATCGGGCCTCAGAGTCAATGTCCTAAGCTGTGCCTCTAGATTTCACTAAAGTTTTGGGGGAGTGATAGTCCTATACTAGATGTAATATTCTCCATCTTTATCCACGAAGGATATCCATAGTGCGACTAGCTTATCTGACGCCTCACTCAGAAGCTGTAGACCAGACCTCCTGCCGAGTGCGTCTGATACCATGTTACCCCTCCTAGGAGTATAGACTATCTCAGGGTCATAGTCTTGGATGAAATCTTGCCATCGTCACTGTCTCAAGTTCACGTCCTTCTGTGGGAATTTATACCTGAGACACTTGTGATCTGAGTAAATAGTAAACTGTTCACCCATCAAGTAGTGCCGCCACATCTTCAGTGCAAAGACCACTACTGCTAACTCTAGGCCATGGGTAGCATAGTTCTGCTCGTCAGTCTCTATCTCAGCTCCTGAAATCTCTACTCACACTTTTCTGTCCATAGGAAAAGCTTCCCCTTCTTCTTCAAAGATGAAAAGGGTGCCGCTACCTTGGAGAAGTCTGGTTCAAAACTCCGATAGTAACCAGCCAAAGTAGAAGTCCCTCGACTTTTGGGGAGGTAATCTTAGAAACATCTTTTGAAATGATGTCCCCACACTCTGCCACTCCTATTGGGAACTAAAAACTGAAAAATTCCACTTCCATGAGGGTAAGGCTGGCCGACTCAAGAGTGGTCAGCTACACCCTCCTATGCATGAGTTTATCATGTGATGCCTAGGTTTCCTTTTTCGCCAACCAAGGAAAAACCCATTCCAATGTTGTAGATAAAAAACATCATTTTTTCCTAATACAGTCAATCTGAGTATGAACTGTGGATGTCCAGTCCATAACCAAACTAATGTCATAAGGCCTCGATTCTACCACCAAGAGGTTCCAACCAAAACTCTCGTATCAAGGTTATGATCACATAGTCAGCATGAGTGTGATTATCGAGTCTCCTCCCAAAGGTATCTCTAGAAAAAAGGGTCAAGTCATCAGTTTAACTGGAAACTTTAGGTATTGAACAAGATTTTTGGTAAAAAGGAATGATCGATACCTATGTATATTAATATGCCATCTAGTAGTAGACACATACCATACCTCAAATCATTCCTGGAGCCCTTGGGTCACACTCCTACCGCTTACAGCAACTCCCTTTCCTTATCCTCCAGCTCCCTAAGACTGTTGAGGACCACATTGGGGGTGGTTTTAACATGTCAAAATGTATACCACCTCATGCTTCTCTCATAGCTCCACTTCCAAATCTACAGCCATACAGATTCATCTGTCCCTATCACTTCCTCTTCCCAAAACATTTTACATGCCCAAGTCTTTGATACTGAAAGCAGTTTCCTACTTTCCAACTTCTAACATTCACTGGCTATATCCAATCATCCAAAGAACATTCAACCACAAAGGTTCTCTCTATAACCCTAACATAAGTAGGAATGCATAGAGAAATAGTGCTGGATCGGATGACCCTAAATACACCTCGCTCGGAGGTCTAAGCCCTGAAGCACTGACCGTACTGTATTCATCAAGTACCTGGGATAGTTGGTATGCCTCGATGGATACTCAACCACTGACATATCATCCTGCTGAAGCTGTAGAAGCTCTAAGGAACAATCTACACTTAGTTTTTTTAGGGAAATAGACCCCCTTCTTTGAGAAAGGTTCTAAAGCTTGTCCACAGAAAAGTCACCTCTTCACAAGATCAGGGTAATCTAAACCCTATCATCTTCCAACTGAGACACATAGAAGGATATCTACTAGGACCGCCATCTGATCGAATGGTTCCCTGGATAGATGGAAACTAGGCCACCTCCTCAAGCCAGTCCTTAGCCGCCTGTGAGTTGGGCTTACCTTGGAACCTAAGAGGTATCTGATGCTAAAACACGTATAAGGCACTAAGCCTATATGTGTCCTCTACCGATACCGCCGGCTGTAACTGCTAAACAATGGGTAGTGATATAGATGGAACACTACTCGAAGCTACCCTCTTAGGAAACGGTCCATGCACCGAAGATTCTTCACCCTACGGACCATCCTCATGGTCACACACTAGAAAAGACTAGAATCTAGGATCACCATATGATCTACTGGTGTCCCAAATAGGCAGAAAAACTCTAGCCACAGCCTCCAGCCAGTCCTTAGCTACCTGGGGATCTATCTCACCTCAGAACCTCAGAGGCCTCTACCGCTGGAACTTGTGCAACACGCTCAATCAGCATGCACCGTCTGCTAGTGCGGCTGGTGGTAACTGCTACCCAACGGGTGGTGCTGCTGCTGGTACACGACCTGAAGGTGCCAACACAGTAAGAGGGCCCTACACTGGAGTCCCATAGCTCAGTGGGACATCATCATGTACTCTCTCAGGAATCCTAGATGGCTATCTACACGGAGACATCCTGATAAGAAACAGGTGCTCCACAGTCATTAAGTTATACCTGGTGAGTTGACTCAAAGAGATCAAAGAAATATTTTTCAAAAATATGTGCAATCAGTGTTTTTGTGCACTGACTCGGAAATCAGAATTCAGGGTCCTGGTTTATGGATACGTCGACCGCCGCACCAACACTGGATTCCCCAAACTAAAAACAAAACTCATAACACTTAACACTATTGCCACAATAAAAAGATCAGAGTCCTAGTTCTTCAGTAGAACCGACCCCTCATATACCACTTTTTCACAACCCGTCCCCCAGGGCCCGTGCCGTGACAATGCCAATCCCACCTTCTATAGGCCAGGTGTTGGCGACTAGCACCAGAAAGGCATATCCCTTAACAGGAAGGAATTTCCTTTAAACCTGTACAAACACACAAATCCAAGAGCACAAAAAGATGCAACCACGAAGTAAACTGCTGTAGTAAAAAGTGTGCTGAAATTAAAGGGGCCGAAATACAAGCCCAACTGGAAAGTACAAGTACAACTGAAAAGAGAAAAATATCTCCTGGATCATCCACCATGGATCCTTCTTGAAGGGTAGGTACAACTCACGATCATTAGTCTTGCATCATGCCATGTTAAATGGTCCACGTCTGAGCACCGTCTAGTACTGGCTCCCTCAGCATCGATCAACGCTGTCCATCATCTACAAAAAACACAACAAGGTGAAGGCAAATCCCATATAGGGGTGAGTATAACAATACTTAGTAGGGACCCCGAGACCCCCGAAGGTCTCCCAGAGTTCGACAAAGGAAAAACAACAAATCAAAACCTCAATCACAAGGCACAAAGCAGTAATCAACTATACTTAGGTATATGACCATAGATATACCTATGTTTACAAAATATACTCGTCTCATACATGAGGGAAGGATATCACAAAGGGTAACACCACGAAGTTAACACTACAAAGGTAAAAGTACCACACAGGTAACATCACGAAGATAACACCATTAAGGGAAAAGTACCACACAGGTAACACCACAAAGATATCACCACAAAGGTAAAAGTAACACACAAGTATCACCACAAAGATATCACTATAAAGGTAAAATTACCACACAGGTATCACCATGAAGGTTAAAGACTCAACTCACACCAGGTATTAGTGAAGTATAGAAGTACACATGATCAGTCAAAAATATAGATCATTTTATTCTGTCAAGAGGCACTGCTACAGACCATATGGAGTCTGACCCACATAGGATCGATAGGTGCTAATCCCTATAATTATCCACACAGGATCCAACCCACCTAGAGTTGATAGGTACTAACCCACATAATGACCCACACAGGATCTGACCCACACATGATCGGTATGCGCTGACCCACACATGATCGCTGAGTGCTGACCCACACAGGATCTGACCCACACTGGATCGGTATGTGCTGACCCACATAGGTTTTCTAAGCACTGAACCACATAGGATCTTACCCACACAGGATCGGTGCTGACCCACACAAGATCACTCAGTACTAACCTCCGTATGATCAGTCTCCAACCTCTGCCTCACTGTCAGCCATTGGATTCCCACTCATAGTACGATTGATTCTAGGAGAACCACTCCTTAATCCATCAGTAATTCCTCAACTTCCACAAATATCCATGAATAATTATCCCAAAGGACCATCATGTCGTAATGGTTCCAACACGATAGACGATGCGTGTAACACCCCAAGCTTCCTCGGTATGTTTCCTTTCGAATAATGCAATGGCGTGCATTGTACGCAACTTCGAGATTTTAACACACCACAACCAATCAAACTAGCCGTTATGAATAGTAATACCTACTTTTTGAAATTACATATATTTTATATTTCAAAATGGACTTCATTTTTGGATTCGGAATATCGAATTTAGCCTAAGGTGAAATTTTGGTACTTTTCGGATAACTTTCATATTTTGATGAATAATGAAAATTACTAAATTTTAATTAAAAACAACTTTTTTAATCAAAACAATTAATAGTGATAAATTGTGAATTTGAGTGGTTTTAAAGTATATTTAGAATATATTTTTACCATTTAATATAATGTTGGTCATTGGACATAATTTTACAATTAAACCGAACATAAACAAGTGTCAATCTTTTGATAGTTATTATCTCTTAAAAACACGCTTTTTGTTTTGACAGCGGGAATTAATTTTAAATTAATTTCTGCCACTTCTGTGTTTTGAATTTAGAAAAATGGATTCCATATTTGGAATCAGGATTTCCAAATTGTTTAAATAGGTAACTTTTATTTTTAGACATTTTGAATAATTACTGCGGTAAATATTTTATTTACCATGGTTAAGGGTAAATCCGGTAAATAAGGGTTAAAAAAATAATATTATAATAATACTAAATTACCCTAAAATGTGTCTTAACCCTATTGGTTGATACATGGTCGACCATGGGAATCTTTGGGTCAATTTTGGGACCCCATGGATCCACTTGTAAGTGATAATGACACTTTATATTAATTAAGTTAAAATGAATACAAAAATGACACAAGCATATATCTTTTAGCAAAACAATTGTTACATAGGGTTATATATGCTGGATTTTAGATTATAAATATTCATTATAAAGATAGAAATATTTCCTAAATAATTATATTTTATTTATAATTTTTTGACATTAAATAATTTATTTTATTTATGACACAATGATGATGCAGTAATTACTAAAATAGTAAAAAATTAACATAATTGATATTATAAATACCCAAATAATTATAATATGAAACTTTTAATGAATTAAACAAATTTTCTAGGATAATATGATATATTAAGATTGATTTATTTGACTTTGTTCGAAGTAATCAATCTGTTATGAGTTTCACAAAAATCAACTAGTGAATAGTGTCAAAATTGACATAAAAGAGTTCTTAAAACAAATATTATATTATTAATTGATATTAAATTCCTAAAAATCTAAGGTTCGGCCAAGAGACTTATATTATGATATTTTAATCATTAATGGACCACTTGGGGGTCTTTTGGATGTATATAGTAAGTTTATTAACCATATTATATAAAAATACAAAGAGACATTGTAAAAGTGAAACTAATTAACTTAGAGTTAATACTTAAAGATAAGGTTAATATAAGTACCCAAACCTGTCTAAATTCTATTGGATGAGTTGTTTTCGACCTATCCCCACCTCAACCTTTGAATAGTCAACTTTGGAGCCATTGGAAACCGAATATGAATTTATTATAAATTAATATTTCTAGCTTTTCCAAAGGTGCCCCTCACCCCTCTTATAAAAGGGCACTCCTACTTCTCATTTCCTCACACCTCTCAAGCCACTTGGCTCGTCCAAACTCTGCCCAACTAAGCTCCCCACATCCCTCTCCTCCTCCTTGGAGCTTCCCCTTAGGCAGAAAGCATTTCAACAAGTCCTTTGGTTCCAACCAAAGTGAGTTACCTAAATTAAAGGTAACGATTTCTCTTAAATTATTTTCATTTATTTTGCTTCTTCAACCCCCAAACTCTTTTTATTTCCCTTATTTTGTAACAACACCAGTATCCTCAATATACTAGGATGTTGGTATAAGAATTATTCAAACTACACATACACACAACTCCATCTAATGGATGATGAACATAATGTTTCTGTGGATGGCAAACTAACGCCTCACGAAATGATGATTGTTCAAAAACATCTTACCGCCTCTCATGGTGGCCATTATGATGGAACTGTAATTAAATATGATATTAATGATATATATTTTATATATAAGCTTCTATAATTCCATTTTATTTCATAACATTATTCGTTTCATGTCGTATATACATACGATAATTTCATTTGAGGAAGTGCGGACTACCGCCCCCTTAAAATGATATGACTCGTTCATACCACACATGGAACGTATAAAGGATGGTGTTAATGAACTTAAGTAACATATATAAAATATTATATTATAATGGAATAGTAATATACCTATGTATCATTTGGATTCGATTCTTTTAAAATAAAAAATTAAATGGAAGTAGCGTTCGTGCGTACGTACGGACTACCGTCTCCACGAACGCGATGAGATTCATTATCCATCGTATCCATTCAAGTATAATTATCATTTAATGATTTAAAAATGATGTTTAAGGACTTGATATCATTCTGGATATGAATAAGATACAACAAACATGACTTATGTAACAAAACATATAAAAGAAAATGAGTAAGTTAACACCCGAAACGGCGTTAATACTAAGATATTATTAACAAATCAATGTTAAAAGATCATATATGATATCATATTAAAGTAAATGATTATTGTATTATTCAATAAAAATTATTTCACCATTATACAGGAGGTAAACCTACCATCGACCAAGGAAAAAGTACAAAGTAAGGGATTTTCTTATCTCACTTTTAATTCCGTGAGAATTCCATTGATCACCACTTAATTATTGCATGTGGTGTATGTGTACTGCCCATGATTGTATTCATTGTGTTATATACTTTTATTTATGGGTATTTACATCATCATGGTATGATAATTCTTTCATGGGTGTATGTTTCTTAAGTTACCTAATCAATAAGGGAATTTGAGATTTCAATTTCCACTCATTTGGCTTTACGCATATTTCATTGATTATATTACCCCAAGATTATGTGTGGAATCACTATTCATTTGATTATGTCATAATTTCCACTCCCCTTCCTGTGGATATAAGTTTGATACACATAATCACTCCATTGATAATTCTCAATTCATTGATATGAATTTGATAAGAGTAATTTTAACTCATTCTCCATTTGTTGAGTTAAACATCCAATTCGTTGGTATTGTTTTTACAAGAATATGTGTGAATATCCTTTGATTGATTTACACTGAATATCCAATCATATTTAGTGTATTTATATTTGTCACACATAATTATGTCGTTGATTTATCCTTAACCTAAGGATACAACCTTTATGAGAGATTTCATCTCAATTTACATTCCATTGAGACTTCTTTGATGATATACACCAAATCACTTTTATGTGGTGTATATAATGTACTTTGACATAGTATATCATGAATTCATTTATTCTCATGATATTACAATGTTTTGATTACCTCAATTATTTGTATTCAAGTGTCTCTCTTTTGGTTAGAAACTCTAACCAAAATACCATTTTAAAATGTTTTAAAGAATCATTCTTCTAAATCATGCTCATTAATGTCCATATTCTAAAAATGGTTTTAAGGATTTATTTTTATGGACATTAAAGTTTTAAATTTAAAAATACTTTTAAAAGTTTCAAAGTGGTATGGGACACTTTGATTCAAAAATCTATTTTTGAATGTCTTCTTGACAAATAGTGTGACTTTTAAAAGTTTTCAAGAAAAGGGGGATATTTATCTCAAAAAGTTATGATGATTATTTTCATCTATGTCAACATCCTTCATTATTCATGATTGAGGTTAATGTGATACAATACAATCTTTCATATTGTATCAAATGAGTAATGTTTGACTGTGGATGTTCTATTTTTATACCATTCATGGTTTGTGGTTAAAGTATTGACATTTCGTATGCTAGTTTTAATACGAATGTTTATTTTATGCTTAAACCTATTCATATGAGGAATGAATTGGACTTAATAAGTGACGGGTGGAGCCCGCTATAGCTCCTCGATGCATCGGTAGGTCTCATGAGACAAACTAGTGTCTTGGCACAAGGCCTTGGCAAAATCTTATTTGTAGTCTTGGCACGAGGCCTTGGCTATGTGGTTATGATAGTCTGGCATTATGCATTCCATCATTATGAAAGTGGTTATTGATATTGCATGTGATCATTCGACTAGTAGAATATCCATGTGAGTAAGTAAATGGCATTATTTCATTTTACCTTCGCCATTTTATGCTGAAGTTTAAATTTAAAAGGCTTTTGTTTTAGTTATAAATTGCCTTAAGTGTTTATGCTTATTTATGAAAGCTTCTGCTATAATGTTATCCTTACTGAGCATCCGAGCTCACCCCTTTCAATGTTTTATTTTTCCCAGGATTATGAAGAAGTAATTTATGAATGACCTGCAGGGATAGTATGAGGGGATATGAAGACAAGATGTTTTTTTTTATGATGTAATGTAAAAATTTATGGATGTATCTAGTTATTCCAAGGATACTAAACTAATCGGTCTTTCGAGACTTGATCTTTCTCATGATCATGCCAATGTTATGTAATAATGAACCGACTCTAGGTAATTAGGGTCGAGGCGTTACAATGCGTCAATCAGGCGTCCGGTCTGTGACTTATAAACGTTTTAGTTTTGAGGGCCTGGTTGGATTCGGGTTCGATCCAACCCGCCCACACTCCAACTTTCTCCAAAAATCAAGTGGATTATACCAAAAGGGCTGCCTCATCTTAAGGGTTCTGGCGCCGTAGATGGTTCATCAAACAGACACCCGATCTGTTAGTTAAACCCCTTTTTGAGAAATGGGGGTGATCGTACCTTGGTATGACCCGAATCGGTTAGGCCTACCGGAATACGTCGAAGGGACCACTTTCCAAAAGGGATCTCAAATCCACTGACGGCGTGTCGAACGGACACCCAGTTTGTCAGTTATGAGTGTTTCTTTATCCGAGGATCGGTTGGGTCTGGGCCCGGTCCGACTTAGTCAGACCGGCCCGACGAAACGGGTCCTGGGGTCCACCAGATCCCACTCGGGCCTAGCCACTAAGGCTTGGCCCAGTCCATTTCATTAGCTCAGGCTGGGGGTCTGGCCTGGTTTGCCAGAAGGAGGACTGGTCTTCCCAACTGGCCCCGTGGGTGGGGGGCCATTTCAGCCATCCAGTGGGGTGCTTCCCCACCGCGTAACGGTCGGTCGTTTCAGCTGACTGGTGGTCTGTTGATCCAGTGCAGTGTGAGGGCTACACTACACTACACCTACTGCAGCCTCATGCCACGACCTCCTCCAACGGCACGCGATGGTGCGCCACTCCGCCTTCCTCTGTGGTCGGTCGTTGCCGGCCTCTGTTGTCCGTTGCTATCCGCCACGATGACAGGCCACAACCCCCTTCTCTAGCGGCACACAACTACACGCCGCCACCTCCTTCACGGTCAACTGAGCCAGCCGCCATATCCACCCGATGCGGCTACGACTGCAACCTTCTTCGCCGGCAGTGCGCGATGGCGTGCCACTATCTCCTCCACGTCTGGTCGTTGTCATCTTCCACTATCACCCGCCGTCCTGGGTTTTGTCCAACACAATTATATTGCACGCGAAGGACATGTCAACTTCCAACAAAAAGGGAAAAGGGTATGGGCCTTATTCATTTGGCATGTTCCCTCCACGTTACCTTGATAGCAAGAGGGTGGTAAAATGATTCAACAAATCTTGAAATTAGACAAGAAACAAACCCTAACTCAAGATCATTGGAGAACGCCCGTGATTGAGGAAGAGTCGACATTCATGGTCCCCACAATAAGCTGCCAACATTACCACTCAAATGCCATCCTTTAGTTCATGTTTCAGTGTTGATCATCACCACCCACAAGAACCAGCTCCTTCCTCTAAGTGTTGGGCATCACAGAACTTTACCAGAGCTTCGTCGCTTGATGAATCCATGCCAATACCTCTCCTCAAGCTCCATATATAGAGGAGAGAGGAAGGGTAAGTAACACACGTGGAATTTATGGGGGTTCATTTAACAGGTTCCTTCCTAATTCCAATGACCCTGTTACAAAGGATTTGAGGAGTCAATCCATTTAATGGTTTGAAACGTCATTGGTCCCGCCACTACCACTTGTCCATTGGAGGAAAATAAAAGAAACAAATAAAATAACAATGTTATTTTATTATTCTTATAAAAAGTCTAAAATCTAAATTTTTATCCAGACTAACTGCGGTCTAAGTGAAGCCTCCCTTAAGAGAATACTGATGCTACAGATTCAATAGTGCCCTCATATTTTTAATCCAAGAACCAGTTCAAAAGTTAGAAAATGTCTCCCACACATTTACTAAACATAACTTAAAAAAAGTTCATTATATTATTAACATTCACCCTCGAACCACGCTGGCCGAGGTTAGGCTCTCCCTAAGGGAAAAATGCCCCAACGAACCCAACGATACTCTCATATTTTTAATCTGAGTTACCATTTAGAAGTTATGAATTTTAACAATAAAATAATTGTTACTTAATTATTTTATTTACATCCAAAAACTAACTTCCATAGTTGGCCCCCGCCGACCAATGTTAGTATCTTCCTAAAGAAAGATTACCCTCATGATCTCAACGGTGGTTTAAGATTTTTAATCCAAGTCACCATTTGTGAGTTATAAGCATTTGAAAAATAAAATAACTTTATTTAATTATTTTATTTACAGTTATGCCATTTTCATGTTTTCTAACAAGAGGCCTGCGCCGACTAAACTTAAGTTGCACCTAGGGTAAACCCACCATCCTGAATGCAGTGGATCCCTCAGATTTCTGATCCTAGCAACCATTTAAGAGTTATTTCACTTTTTTTTGGAAAACTGCTTTCACGCTCTAATTAAAGCTTAAAAAAACTTCGACGGATCATTCTAGGCACTTCGGGCCTCAGAATCGCACACTATTATATTTCACAGTCTCAAAATAATTCCATATAAAAAAATTATACTGAAATTCCAGGACATTACAGAGATGTACTCATCCAATTTTTTTCATGTTTATTACCGCTAGATGGTTTTATGCCAAAACCACTTCCACTTGTATTATGCATACATGGATGTATTACTAGGAAAACCATATAATATTTATTGTACCAAAAATTTATTATATTATAATATAATTAGGCTTATCACCAAGGTTTTCAGAAAATATCTCTAATCCTAATCTCTAAATATTAACTAAACCTTACTCTGATACCAACCATAAAAACCCAATAATAACATATAATAAATATTACATCATTTAGATGAATTTTCATTACATATCATTACGTCATATGCCAGAACCATAAATGTTTATTGAATATGGAAACATTGATACACAAAGAAGAGTTACATTAAATATCTACATCATCTCCTACATAGTTCTTCATAACTAAAACCCTTCTTATATATATCATAGTTACAACCTTTCTTCTCACCTTGGGGAAAAGGAAACCTAAGAAAGGGTGATCTAGGATTCTTAGTAATGGTAAACAAGGGAGATAGAATTCATAATATCATAATATTATCATTGGGGAATTATATCATAATCAAGTGCATGTTCTAAACAAAAAATATTCATAATGGAAAAAATTTCGATCATAAACTCTTAAATCAAGTCATATCCATAAGCATGATCAATAAGGGTGTTAGGAAGTAATCATCATTCAAGAGCCATAACATAGACATGTGGAATCATAGGCATAGGGACACATTATTTACTGAACAATGTTTTTCAAAATCATTCCCACACATAATATTGTGCGTATATCTAGAAATAAATCACACTCATGCATCAAAATGTGAACAAATCTATTCTCAAACACGTTCACACATAATATTTTGAGAATAAATTGAAAATATAATACTCATGTATCAAAGTCTGAACAATGAAATTATCAATTTTTATCATTCTTATCATAATTATCTCACAATATATCAATATTTTATTACCGAATACATTTAAAGGATACAACAGACCTAACCATCACGAAATCATAATCTATTCATATGAATTCCCTATGATAACAAACAATCATAATATCATCACAACATAACCCATAGAAAATAAATTGGTTTTTTAAACATCACATCATCATAATAAAAACTCATCTAAAAAATAATAAGGATGGTATCAATGGATCATATCCCTATTAAAATATAATTAACATCAAAGTATGTTATCATAGATGAAAAATTCATTTAAATAATCACTATAATATTTATTGAGAAAAATATAATTTTAATTTAGAAATAATTTATTTAAAATACAAATATTTCAAAAATATTAAGGAAAAACATTTCTATGAAAAAGTGACATGGAAAATTTTAAATTAATATTCAAAGTATTGTGTGGTCATGATGGTGAGAAATTCTGTTCATTTTGTAATTGTTAAAACAAATATTTCGTTCACACCTTTGGTAAAATATACCCTGTTCAAATAATGGAAAAAAGAATATTTTTAATTTTTTTTAATTTAATAATGTTAAAATTTTATTTAAACAATTCATGAATAATATTTTAAAAAAAATCATAAAAACATTTTAGAACACATGGATATGGAATAAATTTTTTTCTAACTGAAAGAGAATAAATAAGGCAGAATTTACTTAAAAACATTTTTGAACAATTTTGAGTACTAAAGAGAGGAAAATGGTATTAAAATTTCATAATTGTAGGAATAAATAGATAATAATTAAATAAAATTATGTTTATTATATAATTATTATATAATTTCTTCAATGGAAATTCAAGCATAAACAATCCCGATTAAAATGAGATTGAAACATAAATATCTTACAACTTTGGTAACTTTTAAATCATAAGACCCATGAAGGAATAAGTTTAAAATGAAACATTTAATATAAATAACATATGTATATACATGATATAACATATAAAAGTAGATGTATATAAAAATTATAAAATAATATAGCTACATAATATTACATTTGTCCCAAAGTAGATAATTTGATATGATAAACAATTACCTCAAGTCTCATATTTCTTTGTATGCATTCAAAAATCATGTATAATATATATAGATTTATTATAAATATATTATAGAATAATATTCATAATGAAATTACTATTAATTATTACTTTTATAATTTCCAATTACCATTGTATTAACAATAATTTATTGAAATAGAAAATCGGGTGAAACTAGTCTGTTTTCTATGCATGTTTCAGATCAATGGTTCTAGAACATGAAACTTGGTCATTATTTCATCATATTAATAATCTTAATCATGAAATAAGTATCATATTTATTATTTATATTTACTTTTATAACCACTCATATATAGTAGATATGAAATATAAATTACATCATTACGTGGAGATAATAGTCTGTACCTATGCACATGTGATGTTTTCATGTTTTAATGGATGGTATGAAATACTAGTAAATTATAAGTCACTATTAAATAATCATTATTATAACATGAAAATAATATATATCAATAAATATATCCTTATTAAAAACCATGTGAATAGGAAATGAAATGAAATCACATCGCTTCATGGAGGTGGTAGTCCACACGTACACATGAGTGGTGTTATCGTTTTCCAATGGATGGGAATTTAAGAAGGTAGAGAAGATATTATAATTAAATAATAATAATTACTTCATAAATTTAATATATAAATATTAAATCCATTATAATGACCTACAATGAAATATGGTGATGGACAATGAATCATATCGCTACATGGTGGCAGTAGTCCACTGATGCGCACTAGTAATACATTCAGTTCCCACTTGATGGAAATGAGATGGATAAAGTTTATTACATAAAAATAATAAAATAACATAGTATGAAATATTTTTTTATTATATTGTAATTGTTAGTATATAATTGAAGGATGTAAAATAAGAAGTAAAAAATAATGATATTAGTTAAGACAATTACCTACTCTTTGAGAAACATTATTTGTATGTATTCTCAATAACCATAGGGATAATATTTTTAGGAAACAAAAATTATTATAAATTTTATAAGGTTATTTATAATAGGTTTTTCAATGTTTGATCAAGATAAGTGGCTCAATGTGGTGTGATGAATATAGGATAGGTTGTGTCCTTTTATACTGAAGGAAATGATACATATATAATTACTTAAAAGAATTAAATATGATAAATTAGTTTTTCATATGAACTGGAACCAAGTGAAAAAAATATAATATAATATATTATAAGGTTTATATACCTTCAAACAATAAAATTTAGATAGGTTTATGTGGAATTTTAAACCTAGTCTTTTTGTTTAACCCCTTCGTTAACTAATTTTAACCTTAACAACAATGTCAATACTAATGGGTTATAAATTTAAATATAAGGTAATAATTAGTTAAAAATAGTAAATATATAAAATTTTAGACCATATACAATATAGAATGTCCACTTTAAATATTTTTATGATTTTTAAATCATTTAATAATAAATTATTTATCAAAAAATACTATTAAAATAATTTTAAGAACTATTTGTATATTTAACTTTAATGAAACCAAGATAGGTAAGGAATTTTTATAATAAATAATTAACCATAAATAATACATTAATAATAACCAATTTATTTTCATGACACCATAATTCATCTAAAAATTATTACTTTTTATGTTTTTAAAATCATTTACTCTGTTTTTTCTATTGATTACATAAGAAATTTGTTTTTGTTGTGTAAGAATTAAAGGTAATTATACCATCACTAAAAAATAAAAACAAATTACCATCATAAAAATAAATAAATAATTTTAAAATTAAAATTTTATATTCATTCATAACTTCTTTTTATCCCTGTGTGAACATGTAATAGAAATTAAAATCAAGAGAGTGACATATTTTGAATTTTCCTTTACTAAAAATAAAATAACTATATTTATTAAATAAAAGTTTTACAAAAATTTTATATTTTACAATATATAAAGGGGGAAGCAAAAAAATATTATATAAATAATTTAGGTCATATATATATATTTAAATCCATATCACATTATTTTTAACCTTACTAAACTTATTTACCCTTATCGAGGTGAAAAATATTTACCAAAATTACTATTCATTTGGACAAAAAATAAAAGGGCACTATTTACATATTTTTATAATAATTATTCCAAATATGGAGTCCATTTTATAAAATTTAATTTATAAAATTGGAATAATTTAATTTAAAAATTAATCAGAAAAATGTGATGTAAAACAATTTCATAGGAAAATGCATTTTTCAAGCATATGACGAGCTGACATTAACTCTATGACTAGTAATCATCATTATATAAATTTAAATTCATATATATGTATAATATATATCTCATCTAAAAAATTCATAATTAGATATTATTTTATTTAATTAAAATTGAAAAATGCTATACACTTAAAAACATTTTTATGAAAAATGCGTTTTAAGCATAAAAATAAACTTATACCAAAATGAGATATAATGTAGATTTATAAGAAATTATTTATATTTTTTAATAAAATGTATATTATTTTACTTTATAAATAAATAAAAAATATATTGATACTTTTGGTTTACTGTATTTAATGAAAAGAACTCAAAATTTTATAAAAATCGGGTTTTTCACTATTTACTGAAAAAAATATTTTTTGAAAAATGCCAAAAATTCACACTATGATAATATTGATATGATTATTTCAAAAACTATTTTAATTTATTCAAATAATATTGATAAAATTTTAAAAAATAAATTATAATATCCTTGCACAAAATGCAATAAAATTCATTTTTGGAGAAATGTAACTTTAACGAATAAAAATGATTTTATTCTTACTCTCTTCCTAGTAAAAAATATTTGATGAATGTTAAATTTATTTATTGAAATCATTATTTTTATTTAGGATAAACTCTCTACATATATTTCATGACTCATTTATTTCTATTCATACCCACTAACTCAACTTATAGGTTATAACAATTATGTTCAAATAATAATATATTATAGTACATCATAGCCTCTTAAAGTTTTAAATTACATATAAATTAAGATATTAAATACATAAAATTTATTTAAAGATAATATATTCTAAAATATTGGGGTGCAATATTTATTACAAATGACTTGTAGTTATTAGTAATTACTGATATTTATTGCTAATTAATGTTAGTTATTTCTAGTTATAGATAGTTATTTATAATTATAGGAAGTTATTACTAATTAAAAAATCTTATTACTAATTCACTATATTAATTTATATTTAATAGTAACTACTTTAAATTACTTATACTTATTACAAATTTCTAGTAATTATTATAAATTATTGGTAATTATTATGAATTACTCATAAGTATTACCAATTAGTGGATATTATTATGACTTACAGGTAACTATTACAAATTATTTTTAATTATTAGTAAGTATTAATATTTAATAGTATTTATTACTAATTATTGATAATTATTACTATGTATTTACAATTATTACTAATTATTGATATGAATTTCCAATTATTGGTGAGTATTAATAATTAATACAAATTATTAGTATCTAATTATCACTATTTATGGATAATTATGGATTATTATTACAAATAAGTGATATGTTTTACTAATTATTCTTAACTATTACTCATTTTTGGTAATTATTACTAATTATTACTAATAATTTATAATTATTAGTAATTAATTTTAAATATTATAAATTAATTATATTTATTAATATTTATTTCTAATATAAAATAAGTTAAATAAATTAAAATTTAAATAAAATTAAAATAAATACCTTAAAACTAATGCCTGTACTAGAATTGAGATGTTTATGCATATTTAAAAACTTTTCTAAAAACATATAAATATATACTATAATAAAATATGAGAGATTTTGAGAGGATTTGTGAAGTTAAGAGTGGTGATAGAGATCTTCTTGGGGGTATATATAGGTTATAATATTTTCAGTAAACTATTTTCAAATAAATCCATCAAAAATATTTCTTAGCGTAAAAAATAATGGCTTAAAAATGAAAAGTAATTTGTGATTGATTTCTAGATCTATCAAAAATACTATCCATGATATTTAATTTTTTTTACTTTTCGAACATTGTATTTTTGATGAAGAGAAATATCCATCGAAAATAAAATCATTTTCGGTGGAAGTGTTACTCTATCACTATAGGTTTTTTTTGGAAAATAAGATTATTTTTTATGGAGTTAGATTTTCTTTCATAAATAGTATTTTCTCACCCTATAGTGTGTTTTTCTATAAATAATATTTGTGAAAGAATGATAATACCTTTAAAAATAACATGGTATATATAGTTATTTTTTATCAATTTTTATATCCATTTTAAATAAGTTGATATTTTTTATTTTTTGTGATGGGTACCCATTCTATTAAAAATAAATCTTCATAATTAACTATTTTTCCTATAATGATGGATCATGTTTGTAATGACCATGACCCTAGTAATCTGTAGTCGAGGTGTGATTTATTACATTTTAATAATATTCATGAAATAATATCCCAAAGGAATAAATAATTTAGTAGTCTTGGTAAACTGAATACATATATGATTCCCATATTATAGTTGAAAAAAAAAATTAAAACATTATTTATTTTTCAAGAATAACATTATCCCCTCTAGAATATACTTTCATATCAATCATAGTAAACTTCCTGGATTCCTAGGGAAGGAAAAAAATAGCGGTGATCTCAAATGATCAGTAAGGTTTAAGTACAACAGAAGCTATAAAAAATCAATAAGCATAATCAACACGGAAAAGTAAATAATTAAACACACATGCCATTTAAATAATTTGACTGTCATGATTAGGTAATGGATAATCAATATAGAAAATTAATAACTGATTTTTTTATTAAATTAATAAAATTTTAATGAAATTCATCTAGATAAAATCACATGGATAATAAGATAAGGCATAAAGAATATGGATAGGTAAATAAATAAAAACACAAGCCATTTAATCAATAAATTAGGAATGAAATGCATCTAGAGATAATATCATTGTGAAAATATCATGGATAATAATAACTTAATTCTTAATGAAGGAAATTCTTAATTATTGGATTTCATGATCTCTCACATCATGATACCTTTTCTGTTAAGACCTTTCACAATACAGTTAAATACTGATGGGTAGGTATACACCATAAAAACATTTAACAAAGTCTATCTAGCTAATTCATCTCCTGAGAGTACTGATGTATTGAGGGTATATCAATAATCATTACCCACCCATATCTACAAGATCAAAGTATTCATCATATATATAATATTGGATTTCATTCAGGAATCAATATTACTTTTCAAAAAAAAATTATATCGAGTAAAGAATAACGATTAACAATAATTTCCCCAGTCAACAAAATAAATTTTAAAGTAAATTTTGATATGTATAATTGATACATGTTTTAAGTAATAATTATATCTATGATAAATAATATGGATATTTATGTGAAATTTAATGTTCAATTATCATAAGAAGGTTAATATTTTAAGGGAATGTTAATGACTACAAAAATGAATCAAGAAAGTGAATGTCAGAACTTTACTTGATAAAAATAGAAATAAAAAATTCATAAAAAGAATAAGGATTTTATCAATACAACATATCACTAGTGTATTATAATTAAAATAAATGGTCATTTTCATTGACGAATATAAATACCATAAAAAGATCTTTAAAAACATTATCGAAGAAAATATCCTCTTCATTTTGAAGATCACCATTAAAAACTGAAAGTTTGAATTTTTTTTGAAAATAATTTTATTTGAAAATATCCTTTGAAACTTATAAATTAAGATTTAAATTTTTTTTCTTGTTGGTAGTAAATTTCATACATTCCTCACACATAAAAACACATATTTTTTCAAATTTTGGGTAAAATCAAAATATAGATTTTTTTTTTCTGGAAAATGAATTGAGGATTCCTTTAATTTTTTTTGAGAATTCAGAAATAGGTAAAATTTTATTATATAATTCATTTAGATAATGTTGATTTTTTTTGAGAAATTGTTTAGAAAACATGGTTTTGGAAGAAAAATGGGTTTCAATCGAAGAGAAAAATGAAGTCAAATATTATTAAAAAACATTTTCTCTATAATTTTAAGTACCAAAGAGAGGAATATGGTAATATTACATGAAAAGTATCATGAATAACCAAATAAGAATAAAATTAAATGGTTTTGTTATATAATTATAAAATAAAATTTTTCAATGGAAATTTATGTATAGACAATCCCGATTAAAATGAGATTGTTAATTAAACCCTTACAAAGATCATAACGTTGAAGTATGAATTAGTCAATGAATAGATTATGTGTATCAAATGTAAATCCATATAAAAAAAGTGGAATTAAAACAATTTATAGTCACAAGTCATTACAAACATAATCTTAGAATATTAATACAATGATGAAGTATTATAACCCAATGAAAATACATTTAATTATAAAATTATTTACCACTTAGTAACATTTATGTCCAAATAAATTTTGGTTGAAATAATTAAAATTTAAACTTTAAATACCATGATTTATTATTTAATCATGATATTACATGTCAAAGGGGTAGTATATACACCATATAAAATAAATTAGGTGAATAACATTACAATATTCCCCAATGAAGAAAAATTGAGATGAAGTCACTTACCCTACAATTCCTTTTGCATGAATGTTATTTAATATCATTTATAATTATTCTAATAATGTTATTTATTTATTTATGAATCATATTCATATTTATAATATCATATATGATCTTATTATAACATTTTACCACACATTTCCTAATAATATTTCATTATTTTCATTGATTTGGGTGTTAATTTCCTTATTTTCTCATGAGTATTTTTTCAAGAATGTTTTGGAAATTACGTATTGGATATAAATTATTTAAATAATTATATTAATGTTATAAATTTCACATTTATTTTTTATATAAATTTATAGAATCTTTTTTATTTTTGGACATGGAAAATAAATCACATCGCTTCGTGGAGACGGTAAGTCGTACGCATGCACAAGCGATGATAAAATTCCATTAATGAGTAAAAGGATAATAATATGGGATAAATATTACTCATAAAATATAAATATAATTTAATAAATATCACATATAATTATTTAATTTATCCTTATTACTTTCCATGTAAATCAAAAGTTAAAAATGAATCACATTGCTTCGTGAGATGGTAGTCTGTTGTACACATGAGCGGTGCTATTGTATTTTAAACGATAGAGAAAGTAAGAAGGTATATTTGATATTTTAACTAAATAAGTATAATAATATCATATATATCATATTAATTTATTAAATCCATCATTATATCCTGTATTAAAAGGTAGTGATGGAAAATTAATTATATCGGTTCACAAGGTGGTAGTCTGCCATACAAACAATTGATGATTTCATTTCCCATTTGATGGAAGAGGATATAGATATAGTTCATTGAATTAACATAGTATCATCTTAGTATATTTAATATACTGAGGTTATTATACATTCATGGATTTATAAGATTTTATGGAGGTGGAAGAAGAAACAAAATAAAAATGCTCGTTTAAGAACTTTACCTCTTCATCGGAAAACATCATTAGGTTTGTGTGAAAAACCATCCAAGGTTATCATTATGATAAAAAATGGGCTCTAGGATATGGATAGGGGAATAAAGAATTGATTTTGGTAGGGATTTTCTAAACCAAATGGTTTTGGAAGTGTGAAGTGGGGTGGAGAGGGGTTGGCCTTTTATAAGAGGGGGGTGCATAGTATTTTTTAAAAAGAATCAATTAGAACCACATTTTTATCATTGAAAAATCCTCCAAAATGGGAAATTATCAAAAATTATAGGTTATTAGGTCTAAATATTCATATAAAATTGTTTTTGGATATGTTTTTGGACATTTTGAACCATTATCATCTTAGTTTAAGCCCTAAATAAACCTATTTATACATTAACCACGATAATTAATTTCTAATATTTTAACTATTAATTATGAAAAAAATTACTCTTAAATTATTAGGTAAAAATATTATTTAGATTAAAAATATTAAATCCATTTTCCAAAATTCAATTCACATAAGTGGAAGAATCCAATTTAAAATTATACCTACAGACATGATGAAAAAGTGGGTTTCCAAAGTGAAAATTATCACAAGTATAGAATGTTTTAATATAAAAATTCAATACGAAATTGATTAAAATAACTTAAATTATTTAAATTATAATAAAATTGAAATAATTTTACATCAAAAAAATATTTAAAATAAAACTTTACCTTATAAATAATTTAAACAAAAAGGCAGTTTTTAACAAAAATCAGTATTTTTCACTATTCATTTAAAAATGAAACTTTTCAAAAAATCCAAAAAATAAACCTAAGATAATTTTTATATTATAATTTTAAAAATTAATTTCTTTTTGTAAAATAAATTTTATAAAATTGGAAAAAATTAATTCTAACATAAGTGCTCATATCGTGATAAACCCGTTTTCTTTGTAAAATATAGTTTCTCAGAAAACTTATATTTTTATTTCAGTTTATTATTATTATATTTATAATAAATAGATATAAATTGAATTTATTTTGTTAATTTTTAAACCATATATGTTTCATAATTTAGTTATTACTATTCATACCAACCAATTTAACATCTAGGTTATAACTATATTTTATTTTACAGTTCCTTTAGACATAGGGTTGTGTGTGTCACAAGATATCAAAGAGAATAAATTTAAATATATATATTGAATGGTTTTTAAATATTTTTTTTGTTTTTCAAATATTATATCAAATAAAATTTTATTCCTTTAGAATTTAAGGGTTTTACATTCTCCCCACCTTAAATAAATTTTATCCTCACAATTTGATCTTCCCTTTAGAAATCAAGGGATTGATATTTCAAAATACCCTTGTTAAATACACACATCATAAAAAGGGTTAATAAAATTCCTCTTGATAAAAGTGAAAAGGAAATGTGAATATGATCTATAATAACACATAACTACATTCCATGTAGGAGAACATAGGTGTGATGTAAGGATATGGATATGGAATAAAATCATAAATAATTATAGAGAGTGATAGAGATCATTAATCATAAGAAAGTCAATGATTAATGGAAAGTCAACGAACTTAAAAACATAAATTTATGATTATTTAAATGACTGTTTAATTTATCATATATAAATGTAATTTGATAATTTTCTTTCTTTCAGTATCCTTTCCTAATATTGAGGAATTATTTTACTATCTTAGAATGAAAGGAAATAAACTTACTTGATATAATTATACATCATAAGAACAATTTCTTCCTTTAGTTATGCTTTAACCAATTTGCACTTCATCTCTTACTCTAATAAATGAATATCCAAAATTAATCTTTATGCCTAAATCACTAAAATTACCATTTAATGGATTATAAGATCTATATTATAGTAACAAGTCATTCTACCTATTTCAATATATTTTCAAAAAACAATTTATTCAGAACAAGTTATTAATATCTAGTACTGAATAACAACAACATAGGTTTATTATTAATGTTTATTAATCAAATAATTTAAGTTGAAAATAATGATATATTAAGTAGAACATCACGTAGGGTAGTGGTAGGTGCTATAACCTTATCATCATTTATTTGTGGGTTTAAGCACTAGGGAATTTTCTGGATTCAATGGGTTGTCACCCATCAAGTGATTTGTCATTTTTCCAAAACTAATTAATATAATTACTATAATGGTCTCAAATTTTCATGAACCATAATTAATACAACATCAAAGATAATATAAACCTTAAATATTACCAATACCTTTAATATTACGTCCAAAAAATATAAAGGAATTCTTCCTCAAATTACACCTTCATATTCTAAACCAATGGGTTGTATTCTCTTACATGTTTTCCAAAAATTACCTTAATCTTGTTATATTGTCACCACAAAAATTTTCAAAAGGGGTGATTAAAACATTGTACTTATGGTGAAACATAAAATTATTACCAATGATTATATCAATAACTCCAAGGTCAATAAAGACATATATTCTTCTTAAATTTTACACAATACATAGATATTTCATTATTATTATAACCAAAATACCATTGGTAAAAATAATTCTATAATTTAATTATTTAATTCAAAAACATAAATAATTCAACTATTTTATTTTAATATAGGTCCTTACTTGGTCTAGGGTTTTACCTTTAAAAGAGGTTGTTGACTTGGATAATTCTCAGGTTCCCCACATTTAACACAATGAACTATAAATTCATCCCTATGATGAAATGAATTTAATTCCATAGTACCCTTCATTTTTTTATATTCAATCCATTTATTTATTCCCTTATTTTCTAGAAATAAAACATTTTAGGGTTCATTTAAAACACATTCTTGGGTTTATCATTCCAAATTTCTCACATGAAGGAAAATAATCTTTATTTCCTCTACAGTATCCACCACTCGAGCACTTAAATAACTCCATCCTTCTCTAATTTATTGATTCTGATAGTTTGTTAAGGTATAAGTTTTTAATCATATTTCAGTATAACTGATTAGGAATAATCAATATATCTTTCAATCCTATCATTATCCCATTTGGTAGATCATATTTACAACTATGTCCTTGATTTTCAATGTTGAAACAATTCCATCATCTTCCAACCATTTACTAAAACCAAAATCATAGTGTGAGTGACAATAATCATATTTGGAAAACTATATAATCATTTATAGGATGTTTAAATAATGAAACATTATTTTCAATATAATAAACCTTTGTTTTAACCTATAACATTCCTTATAATCATCTATTTGAATCCTTCAAAGTGGTTTTGACATAAAATTTGAATTAGCCAAATCATATACCTTGGGAGTGTCAAAATATGTTGGTAGTAAGGTCCATTATCATATACCAAGTAACAATCGAGTCATACCTGATGTGCCATTTTTTGAGGTATTACCCCTAGTTATATCTTTTTCAAATCCACATCAACTTATAGTATACATACCAGAATGTATTAGGGATTCACTCTACTCTCCGCTCTGCTCCTCCGCGATGCCCTAGCTATGACGATGGTTGCTTATTCTGTCCCTACCACATAGTAGGGGGAGGGACCTCTTTTATCCTCCATGGGCGATCAATGCTCATTCATCACCTTTTCCAATACAGACTCTATTCCCCATTTTCCCTCCATTTCTATCAACCTTAAAGTTCTAGATCTATTCAAGGGGTTTCTAGTTCTACCGATCTCATCATCAACATGTATAGCCACTTCTTCTCATCTCATCTTGACACTGGTAGCATGATTAAAGTTTCAAAAAACATTAGTGAACATGTTTTATCGATTACTTTATGGTTTGTTGGATTTTTAAGATCAATATACTATTGGAATTCTTGACAACATGAACTTTATGATTCGATTCACCTCATAGAAGGATATGATCCAAGCCTAGTCTCGTGCACCAAAAATATGAAACATATCTCACTTATTCTAGTTTAAATGGTATGATGGTTCCTTTATGAAGTAGGACTCTTCAACTATGATGATTTGGGTTAGCTTCCCAGAGATTCCACTCCCTTTCCACAATACCTCTACTATCCGAGTTCTAGGTTATTTAGTAGGTAGATTTCTATGCTCTAATAGAAGAACAAGGGCTATTTTCCACCTGGTTTCTCCATGTATATGCATTAAAGTTGATGTTTCAAAAGGTCCAACCAACATCATGTGTATTGTTGCAGGTGAATAATTCTGATATAAAAAACCCATTGTGTTTGATACATGGGTTGATTTATTCTCTTATTTTAATAAAAAGGGACACCAGAAGGTAGTGTGTATGAATGGGGTCCGAAACAACAACTAGATAAAGGCAACTACGGGGATAGTTCCTAGTATTAATGATTCAATGACTGTGTTGTATTGGAATTTGAAGGACCAGAAGGATGAGAATATGAAAATGGCCAGCCTTTAGAAGGATCTTCTCCAGAGGGAGCCTGATCCGAAGTTTGTGGATGCCTTTATCCGATTGAAACAGGATTTGCAGAAGTAAAAACTAGTATATCAAATTCCAATGGACTATGAGGTGATATAGGGCCCCTTTTATTCAAGTTATTTGGCCCCTAGAAGTAATGCTATCTTGATTGATAATAGAGTGGAGTCTGATCCACCTAGAAGTGTTTTGAAGTTGGGGTTTTTGGCTAGAATAGGTAGTTTAACCAGTTCCTAATGACAAAGTATTGGGGTTAAGTTCTAGTTTTGAGGATTTGGTTTTCCTACCAGACTTGTGACAAGGAACAAGGAAGTATGAAGAGGTGAGTGTTTTAGGTTACTTGGACCCAAACACATTCATCCCAAAGGCCCCATCCTACCTGAAGTCCGTGTGAACTAGAATGATGGTTTTCTATGAGGTTAATGTTGGAAGAGTGAAGTGATTGAGTAGGATAGACCTCATCAAGGAAGCCCCGATGCTAAATTTAGGCAATCGATTTGATGTTTTGGATGTACAGGAACTCATACAGGATCAAAATGAGGTAGAATCAGGTGATGATAGTTATAGAAAACTTTCAGTTTATAGCTTGGAAGGAATGGAAGGGCAAGGAATCCACAACCCAAGAAGGAAGAAAAGTAAAAATGAAAATTAAAACTTAGGTAGATGCATTGTGGCTATGGGGGGAAAATAAAAAGGACACCATACTATTCACTATTTCCCAAACTGATGGAAATAAGGTTGACCAAGAAGTGTGTAAGAAAGGAAATCTAGTCCCTTCAAAAGGGGAAAATGAAGATCAGGAACAAGTCCAAGATAATATAGAGGATAAAGTGCAAGGGACAAAAGAGGAAGGTGAGGAAAATAGGGAAGTTAATCATCTATCTCTTATTATAAATTTTAATGAAGAACTGCCATTAGATTCATTACATATCATGAAAAATAGAGGAATGAAATGATATAATATTGGAGAGACTCCCATGGGTGAAAGATATCAAGGAACGAGAGTCTTGGATCAATAAACATGATAAAATAATCTCACAAGATTTCAATGAGGGTAAGATTAATGTTGAGGAGTATTATTACACATTAGACAATTTTCATAGTCACTTTGAAAATCTACTCTAAGAGGACCCAAAATTGAAGACACATTCTCTTTTATGGAAGATCTACAAGGTAATAGAATATAATAACTTCAGCCTTGTTTTTAATGATTTTTTAATATCTTACAATATTTAACTTACGTTTTAGAACCTTTTAGTATTTAACTTTTCCTCAAAAGTGTTTTCTAGAATAAATTTTTTAATTTTGGTGAATGTATTTCCCAGAAAAACCATATAATATCTACCTTAAAAAAACATTAGGATGTTCTTATATACTTATCCACAAATTATATCATAGGGTTACAATCCCTAATCTATATTTTCTTAAATCAAGTTCCCAATATTTCTACTCAACTTCCTCTGATTCAAACTATAATGACTCTGACTTGAGTGACCTCAAGCCAGTGTATGATTTATTACATTGGCATTAGATACAAATAATAACATATTGAAGGAATGAATAATTTAGTAGTATTTGAAAACTAGATATATACATGATTTCCATATAACATTTGAAAACACAAATTACAACATAATTGTTTTTGGGAATAACATGATTCCCTATAGAATATTATTACATATTAACCATTGTACACTTATTAGATTATTGGGAAATGAAAAAAAATGTTTGAGCTCATATAATCAGTAAGGGTTAAGAATATTAGAATCTATGATGACTCATTAAACATAATCAATATAGAAAGGTAAATAAATTAACACACATTCCATTTAAATAATTTTACTAGCTTGATTATATAAGTGAAAATCGTTATGGAAAGAAAAATAACAAAAATAATATTTCATTTGATAAATAAAATGAGAATCAAATTCATCCAGAGATAATATCATTGAAAAATTCTCATGGAATAAAAGATAAGACATAATCAATATGTAATGGTAAATAATTAAAAACACATACCATTTAATCAATGAACTGGGAATAAAATGCATCCAAAGATAATATTATTGAAAAAATATCATGTATAATAATAATTGAATTTTTAGTGATAACAAAAAATTAATTATTTTTTTTCATTCTCTCAAGCATCATGATACCTCTACTGTCAACATTTTCACAAGATTGATTAAAACTGATTTGTAGATATACACCAGATATCCATTTAACTAAGACTAGAAAAATGATTTATCTCATTAGATAACCAATTCATCTAGGGGATAACTATAACTAGGTCCCACACATGTTTTCATTTACAAATCATTTCTCATATATTGAATAATCGATTTAACTAATGAATCAATATGTCTTATCAACAAATTTCCATATCGAGTAAAGAATATAGATTAAAAATAATTTCCCTTGTGAATTATGTCACTTTCATATTAAAATAATATATGTAGAAATTATATATGGTTTAATTAATAATAATATCCATGATAAGTTATATGGATATTTTGGGGAAATTCAGTGTCTAATGATTGTAGGAAAGTGAACATTTTAAGGGAATGTTCATGACTATAAAAACGAATCAAGAAAGTGGATGTAAACACTTTCCTTAGTCAAAATGATCATAAAACATCTATAAAAAGAATATGTATTTCATCAATAAAACCTATACCGAGTTTAGTATAAGTAAATCAATGTGTTTTTGTCATTGATAAATAGAAATTCTATAAAAATATTTTTAAAAGCATTTTGAGGAAAATATGATTTTCATTTGGAAAATAACATTTTAAAACTAAAAGTTCACTAAAATTTTTGACACTAATATTATTTTGAAGTATGAATTGAAACTTATAAGGAATATTTAAAACATTGAGTGGTCATGATGGAAGGAAATTCCATACATTCCGTACATGTTAAAAACTGGTTCTTTTCACATTTTTAGTAAAAGACAAACTAGCCCTGTATGGAAGTGACATGAAAATTTATTTCAAAACATTTTTAAAAAAATATAACATTGGTAAAAAATAATTTAATAATTCATTTTAATAATTAAAAAAACATTGATGTTTTTTTAGAAAACATGGTTTTGGAAGAAAAAGGATTTTCAATTAAAGAGAGAAATGGAGTCATATTTTGTTAAAAAAAATTATTAATAATTTTAATTACTAATTAGATTAATATAGTAAAATTAATTTAAAAATCACATATTAATATAGTATAATAAATTTAAATGGGTTTGTTAGATAATGATAAAATAATTTCCTTCCATGGAAGTTAAAGTATAAATAATTCTGATTAAAATTAGATTGTGAAATAAATCATTACAAAGATCCTAATGTTGAAGTGAGAATTAATAAATTATTTGAATATCTATATGAAATGAAAATACACATAAAAATTTGGAAATAAAACAATTTATATTCAAAATTTCTTAGACACATAATCTAATAATATTAAAGACAATAAAGAAGTAATATAACCCAATTAAAAAAAAATTATTTATGAAATTCTTTACCACATGGGAAATTCCAAGTTAAAATCCCTTAGGATAAAATAATTAAAATTAAAACATAAAATAACATGAATTATTAATTAATCATGATATTACATGTGAAATGGGAATCATATGAACCATATAAAATAAATTATGTGCATTATAATACAATATTCCTCAATGAAGGGGAATTGAGACAAAGTCCTTTAACTCACGCTTCCTTCAAGTTGAAAGTAATTTAATATCACATATAACAGTTTTAAGAATGTTTTTAATTTATTATAGAACCAAATTAATATTTTTAAATTCATATATGGTCATATTATAACACTTTATCACCTGTTAGTTACTAATATTTCATTATTTTCCTAATTTTAGGTATTAATTGTCATGTTTTCTCATGTGTGTGTTTTTCATGAAAGTTCACATTCATGTGTATAGGATATAAATACATCATAAAAATAATTATATTAATGATATAAATATCATATTTAAACCTTATAAATTTTTTTAGAATCATTATTTAAATTTGAACTTTGAAAATGAATCACATTGCATCGTGGAGACGATAAGGTGTAGGTACGTACGAGTGACAGTACCATTCCATTAACGGGTGAAAAGATAAGGAATTATGTGTTATATTAATTTTATATAATAAATTAAATGTCATATATATCACATATATTAATTAATTTTATCTTTATTACTTTACATGTAAAGCTTAAGTGAAAAACAAATCACATCGCTTCGCGATCCGGTAGTCCGCCGTACACACAAGTGATATTATTATATTATAAACAACATTTAAATAAAAGGTATATGTGATATTATAATTCCATAAGTATAATAATATAATAAATATCATATACATGAGATGAATCTAGCATTATATCTATCCTTTAAAGTCGGTTATGGAAAATGAATTACATCGGTTCACAAGGTGATATTCCACCGTAAACATGATCGGAAGTTTCTGTAACACCCCAAACCCAGTTACCTAGAGCCAGTGCATTATTTTAATACATTGGCATGATTATAAGAAATCAAGTCCTGAAGGACCAATCAGTTTAGGAGTCTTGGAAAATAGATTACAAACATTAACTTTACATTATAATTTCAAACATAAAACACAACGTAGATATTTCTTTGAGAATGCCATTGTTCCCTTAGCTTAAACCTGCATCTCAAACATAAAATACTTCTTGGGATACTAGGAAAATATAACATAGAAAGGGGTGATCTCAGATGCTGAGTAAGGATAACAATATAGTAGAAACTTTAAAAAATAAGCATAAATATTTAAGGCAATGTATAGAACTAAAACAAAAGCCTTTTAAACTTGAACTTCAGCATAATATGGAAAATATAAAATAAAAATAATTCCATTTACTTACTCACATGGATATTCTACTAGTCGAATAATCACATGCAATATCAATCGCCACTTTAATAAATATAGAATGCATAATGTTGGACTTTAGTTTATGTGTCAAGGCCTCGTGCCAGGACCTAGGGGATAACTGTAACCGGACCCAATCTCGGAGAGCCTCGGTAACTTGACTCCATCCTAGAGAGCATCTGTAACCAGAATCCATCCCGGAGAGCCTTTGTAACTGGAATCTAACCCAGAGAGCCTCTATAATCGGACTCCAACCCGGAGGGTTTTCTATAACTGGACCCCAACCCAGAGGGATTACTTTTACCGATCACCAACCCAAAACATACTAGTCCAATACATTCATCATAAGAAAAGGTTGAAATATAACATAAACATTCGTATTAAAACCAGCATATGAAATGTCAATAATTTATCTATAAACCATGAATGGTATAAAAATAACACATCCATAGTCAAACATATCACAAAACATTCAATACAATATGAAATATTTGTATCATAATAAATCAACTTCAAACAAGTTTAAAATCAATCAATGGATGTTGATATAGATGAAAATGATTTGTAAAAATCTTTGTGAGTAATATCCATTTTTCATAAAAACATTTAAAAGTCACACAATTTATAAAGGAAGAGATTTAAAGACATATTTGAATCAAATTTTCCCATATGACTTTGAAACTTTTGAAAGGAATTAATATTTTAAAAACATTCGTGTCCATATAAATAAATCCTTAAAAAACATTTTGAAAATATGGACATTAATGAGAATGATTTAGAAGAATAAATATTTAAAAAATTTAAAATGATGTTTTAGTAAAAAATTCCCTTAAAAATAATCCTTTTTAAAACTATTTTATGAAACATGGACATGGATAATAAATATGTCCCAGTAGATACTTATGTGAAAACAACCTCGGATAATAAAGAGATAGTGAAATTAACCCTTACCAATTTGGTAACTTATGAAACATACACCCCATGAAAGAAGTACCATACAATGAAGATGTAAATACACATAAATTAAAGTTTATTACACCAATAATACAATTATGGGCAGTACATACACCACACAAAAGGAAATAGTGGTGATATAACATGAATCTCACGGGGATAAAGAGTGAGATGAAAACACATTACCTTGTAATTTTCTTTGGTCGATGGTAGGTTAACCTCCTGTATACTGGTGAAATAACTGTTATCAAATTATACAAGAATCATATACATTAATATTATATCATATATGATCTTTTAACATTGCTTTGTTAATAATATCTTTGTATTATCGTCGTTTCGGGTGTTAACGAATTCGTTTTCATTTATATTCTTTGTTATTTGAGTCATATTTGTTATGGATGGGATGTATCTTATTAATATCCATAATGATATCAAGTCTTTGAACATTATTTTTAATCATCAAATTAAAATTACTCTTGAATGGATACAATGAGGAATGAATCTCATCGCGTTCGTGGAGACGGTAATCCGTACGTATACACGAGCGACAATATCATTCTTTTGATATTAAAATAATATATAATTGGATGTTATATCATATATACAGAATCATTATCATGTTATATTTATTATTTACATGAATTAAACATCATTATTTTACCCATCCAAATAATAATGTATTGAATAACAATTACACCACGATGTGGAGACGGTAAGCCGTACGTACGCACGTATGGTGACATGTCATTCAAGGGATGAATATAAAAATGAATTTGGTTGTAACATATTTATAATAACATCATAGTATATTGAAGATACTGGAGTTATTATTTTATAATGGAAACAACAAAGAAAGAGGAAGTGAAAGAAGAAAGGAACTTGAAAGAGGTGATGAAATATTTACCTCTTCTTCGGGTTCTTCCTTTTGATTTGATCAAAAGGGATCCTTAGATCAGCTTTATGACTAAAGGAAGTACTATAGAATTAAGGGAGGACAGTTTATAGGGTATTTGGGTAGGGGTTGTCCGAGACAAATGACTTTTAAGGTGTGAATTATAGAGAAGGGGGAGTGCCCTTTTATAAGAGGGGTGAGGGGCACCTTAGAAAAAACATAAAATATTATTTTATAATAAATTCATATTCGGTTTATAATGGATCCAAAGTGACTTATTTAGAGGATAGGGTAGTTATGGGTTGAAATAATCTCAACAAATAGGTTTTAGACAAGTTTAGGTTACCATTTTAATCTTATCATTTAGATTTAACTCTAAGTTAAATAATTTAACTTTTACCGTGTCTTTTTGTATTTTTACTCTACATGGTTAATAAGCTTACTATAAACTTCCAATCGAACCCCAATTGGTTCATTAATGTCATATATATTATTATATAAGTCTTTTGGACGAAACTTATATTTTTAGGACCATTATATTAATTAATAATATAATATTTGTTTTAAAAACTATTTTATGTCAATTTTGACACTATTTGGTATTTGTTTTTTGTTAAAATCATAACAGCATTATTACTTCGAAAACAATTCATCTAACCAACCCTAACATGTAATATTATCCTATAAAATTAGTATAATTCATAAAAAAGTCTCAAATTACATTTATTTGGATATTTATAATATCAATTATTTTAATATTCCATTAATTAGGTAATTACTGCATCATCATTGTGTCATAAATAAATTAAATTATTTAGTGTCTAAAAAATATAAATAAAATACCATTATATATTAAATATTTTTATCTTTCTAATTAATATTTATAGTCGAATTTATCTTAGGTATAACCCTATATTAAAAATGTTTTAGTTATTAAACTTTGATTTTAACTATTTTAACTCTTCTTTAAATAAAATAATAATAAATGTCCTAATCTAATCCAAGTGGACCTAAAGGATCATATTCTATTCATAAGGTTGTTTTTGGTAGAATTACACTTATCCAATAGAATTAGGACATGTGTTAGGGTAATAATAATATCATTTTTACCCATAATTACCCTATTTACTTTTAACCGTGGTAAATAAAAGTAAAAAAGTTACTATTCACCAAAAAATATTTTCATCTTATTGAAACACATTTTACTTACTGATATCAACCGTGTATCTCGGATTTTTGAAATTCAACTCACAGAAGTGGTAAAATTAAGTTTTATGTAAATTTGAAGATGCTCCTAGGAGGTGGGTAAAAGATGGTGAAAAATTCTATAAATTTTTTATATATCTAAAATTATTATAAATTGACTCCAATGAATTACATTGAACTTATATAGGAATTATGTATCTATTTTGACCTAAAATAAATTTAAATAAAATAAATAATTATTTAAATAAAAATTCGGTTTTTAAACTATAACTTAGTGTTTTTCACTATTCATCAAAAAATTGAAAGTTTTTAGAAAAATACCAAAAATTCACCCTAGGATAATTTTGATATTCAGAATTCAAAAATGAATTCTATTTTAACAATTTAAAAACATATAATTTTCATTAATTAATTTAAAATTAATTCCCGTTGTCAAAACCAAAAAAGCGTATTTTTAAGAAATAATAACTATCAAAAGATTGACACTTGTTTATGTTCAATTTAAATGTGAAATTACTAACAATGACCATAATTGGATTAAATGGTAAAAATTAAATCTAATTATACTTAAAAATCTTTAAAATTCATAATTCAACACTAAAAATTATTTTGATTAAAAAAGTTGTTTTCAGTTCAAATATAGTATTTTTTACTATTCACCCAAATATGAAAGTTATTAGAAAAACACAAAAAAATTATTGAAACTAACTTCTTATGTCACGATTCTAAATAAGAAGTTTATTTTGTCAAATTGAATATATAAAAGTTTCAAATATTGGATTTAAAAAGGGTTCACCATTAAAAGACGGTAAAATTTCATTATTTGAAAAATACATCTTTTATCTGAAAAATGAATTTGTTCTTACATTATGTCTAAGAAACTCATAATATGGATTCTAAAATTATGAGGATTATATAAAGATTAAAATTCAGTTAATACTATTCATAACTGCTTTTGAACGACTAGTTTGGTAAGTCGTGGTGCGCTAGAACTCAGTGTTGCATGTAGTGAAAGTTATTGAATTACTTTGAAGAAATAACGCACTATGAAATATTGGGGTTTACATTCTTCCCTCCTTCAATAAATTATGTCCTCACAATTTGAAATTTTTCTTTGAAAATAAAAGGTTGAAAATAGAAAATACCTTTGTGGGAGAACCTACATCAGAAATTGGGTTAATAAAATTTAGTCTTAATAAGAGGAAAAGGGGAATGAAAAAGTCACCACCAAATTATATTCTAGATTAGGAGAACATTGGTGGAAATTAAAGACACATAATTGGAGGGAAAACAAAAATATTTATAGGGAGTGATTGAGGTCATCAGTCACAAAAAATTATAGAATTGAGGGCCTCAAAGCCATCAATCTATGATGATTTAAAATATCATCAGTTCAAAAAAATATACGGTATTAGGATAATACATTTTTAGTATTAAGATCCCTTACCTAAAGTTTAAGAATTCATTTCTTCATATAATAAGAGAAGAAAAAAAATACTTGACAATTAGAGTTCCATTCTTTAACTAATTTCTACCAGAAAATCATCTTTCACTCTAAAAGATAATAGAACTTAAAAATTATTCAATTTATCCTATTCGTATAGGGTTCCAAAAATATGGATATATAATTCATCTAACAGACCTTTTAAAAAAAACCCCATTATTCAATCCAGGACATAATGTAGGCCAGTGGTAGGTGATACACCCTTTTAGACCTTCGGTTGTGGGTTGAAGTCTCATGGCCTTGTCAGACGCGACAGGTTGCCGCCTGACCTCCGGGTTGTCCTTTTTATGGCAATCCAAAAATAATCTCAAACTAGAATTATCCAAAATACTTCTGTCCAAACTCACAGTCCAAAATTTATAAGGAAGGTAAACACAATGAAGATCCCTTTTCCCACATAATAACATGTGAACACCTACATCATGTATTCTTTTAAAAAACTACAACATCCTGAATTACCATAAAACCTTATTGATTACATTCATGCTCCCATATTCCTTATAGAATACTGGATATACTCCATCAATCCAAAAATGTTGTAAACTCCATCAATGACGGAATATACAAATCATTAATTAGTTTCATGGTAGTCATGAATATCTAATATAATTTATCCAAATCAATCATTTATTATTAAAAAATCACTATCTCGGTATCAGAACCATATTATGGTTTATCTTTCTCTCAACCATATATTTTCCAAAAATCTAACCTGCTATTGAGTCACTTTTCTTGGTTTCACACAATCTCAAGTCCTTAATGAAATAGTACTGCAATACGATCCTTATATACTCTATAATTCTTATAACATGTATATCATTAATACAATACTCAAATGACACAATACTTTAATAACAACGTAAGAAATCTAATCATTCATCTTTATCTTCAGTAGTATCATAACATTATTATTATTATCCAATAGCAACATTTGGGGTATACTTTGATAATTTGGGCATTAATTCGCGTAGTCTCCCAACTCCTTGTAGATGAAGCATTGTACATTTGAAACTTTTTTCTTACACTTGAAATCACATACTTGGTGTCCTTTTTCTCCACACTTATAACAAACTCCCATTCAATTTAAGAATTTACCAAGGTGATTCTTTCCACAGTTATCACATCTGGGAAAATCCTTCTTTTCCCTCTACCCTTTATCCATATTTATCTCTTCCATCCTTTTCTTCTATTGCTTCCCTTCAAAGCCATAGGACTCAGAGAATTCTTTTCTTATCTTATTAACACATGATACTATTTCTTCATATGTTGAGAATACATGGGAGACTATTTCTCTTCGAAATGTTGGCTTAATAACATGAAAGATATGATATTTTTTACTCTTTGGATCATATGTATTTCTGGAGTTCACATTCCTTATACTGGGCGCCATTTCTATATAATGACATACACTAGGTCAGTTTATTAATTGCAATGAATAATTCCAAACTTGTAAAATAACTAACATAAATTGAACAGTTTATGGATATAATCCATAATTATAAAAATATTTTCTTTGAGGAGATATATACTCATAAGTCCTTCATAATGATTTGTAAAGAAAATGAGAATTATCCTAATCATATCCCCCAAGAGTGTCGTAACAAAGAGTGCAGCAAGGCCCATTGTCGTGCACTAGTTCCCGTTCGAGTCTATCTTAAATCAATGTTTTCGGGTTTTACCACTAGGTACATCTGTGCCAGAGCTTCCTCTACCTTCTCGTATCCAGAAAAGGATGTATTTTCTTGGAAAACTCAAAAAATATCTTCAGTACCAAAATTCTAGGATGTTATTCTATACTAATCGTCAAAGTCTATCTTATGTCTATGTGCTCTAATCAGAGTTTATCTAAATCTAGTTTCCAAGGTTTGTACTAAACTTCCTCTGATACCAACTATAATGCCCCGACCCCAGTTACCCAGAGCCGGTGCATTATTTTAATACATTAGCATGATTACAAGGAATCAAGTCCCGAAGGACCGATCAGTTTAGCAGTCGTGGAAAATAGATTACATACATTAAATTTACATTAAAATTTCAAACATAAAACACAGCATAGATATTTCATTAAGAATTCCATTATTCCATTAGCTTAACTCTGCATCTCAAACATAAAACACTTCTTGGGAACCTGGGAAAATAAAACATAGAAAGGGGTGAGCTTAGATGCTCAGTAAGGATAACAATATAGCAGAAACATTAAAAAATAAGCATAAACATTTAAGGCAATGTATAGAACTAAAACGAAATCCTTTTAAACTTGAACTTCAGCATAATATGGAAAAGATAAATTCAAAATAATTCTATTTAATTACTCACATGGATATTCTACTAGTTGAATAATCACATGCAATATCAATATCCACTTTCAGAAAGATGGAATGCATAATGTCAGACTTTAATTTCTGTGTCAAGGCCTCGTGCCAGGACCTAGGGGCTAACTGTAACCGAACCCAAACCTGGATAGCCTCTATAACCAGACTCCATCCCGTAGAGCCTCTATAACCGGACTCCATCCCAGAGAGCCTCTGCAACCGGACTCCAACCTGGAGAGAATCTGTAACCGGACTCCAACCCGGAGGGTCTGTTATAACTGGACCCCAACCCAAAGGGCTTACTTTTACTGGTCCCCAACCCGAAACATACTAGTGCAATACATTCATCATAAGAAAAGGTTGAAGAATAACATAAACATTTGTATTAAAACTAGCATAAGAAATGTCAATACTTTATTCATAAACCATGAATGGTATAAAAATAACACATCCATAGTAAAACATATCACAAAACATTCAATAAAATATGGAATATTTGTATCATAATAAATCAACTTCAAACAAGTTTAAAATCAATCAATAGATGTTTATATAGATGAAAATGATTTTTAAAACTCTTTGTGAGAAATATCCATTTTTCATAAAAACATTTAAAAGTAACACAATTTAGAAAGGAAGAGATTTAAAGACATTTTTTAATCAAAGTTCCCCATACGACTTTGAAACTTTTGAAAGGAATTAACATTTTAAAAACATTCATGTCCATATAAATAAATCCTTAAAAACCATTTGGAAAACATGGAAATTAATGAGAATGATTTAGAAGAATAAATATTTAAAACATTTAAAATGATGTTTTAGTAAAAAATTCCCTTAAAAATAATCCTTTTGAAAACTATTTTATGAAACATGGACATGGATAATAAATATGTCCCAGTAGATACTTATGTTAAAACAACCTCGGATAATAAAGAGATAGTGAAATTAACCCTTACCAATTTAGTAACTTATGGAACATACAACCCATGAAAGAAGTACCATACAATGAAGATATAAATACACATAAATTAATTGTATTACACAAATAATACAATAATGGATTGTATATACACCACACAAAAGTAAATGGTGGCGATATAGCATGAATCTCACGGGAATAAGGAGTGAGATGAAAACCCCTTACCTTGTAATTTTCCTTGGTTGAGTGTAGGTTAACCTACTGTATAATGGTGAAATAATTGTTATTAAATTATACAAGAATCATATACATTAATATGATATCATATATGATATTTTAACATTTCTTTGTTAATAATATCTTAGTATTATCGTTGTTTTAGGTGTTAATGGATTCGTTTTCCTTTATATTATTTGTTATGTGAGTCATATTTGTTATGGATGAGATGTATCTTATTAATATCCAGAATTATATCAAGTATTTAAAAATTATTTTTAATCATCAAATGAAAATTAGTCTTGAATGGATACGATGAGCAATGAATCTCATCACGTTCGTAGAGACGGTAATCCGTACGTACGCACGAGCGCACTATCATTCTTTTGAAATTAAAATAATATATAATTGGATGTTATATAATATATAAATAATCATTATAATGTTATATTTATTATTTACATGAATTAAACATCACTATTATTCCCATCCAAATAATAATGTATTGAATAACAATTACACCACGACGTGGAGATGGTAAGCTGTACATACATGCGTATGGTGACATGTCATTAAAGGGATGTATATAATAATGAATTTATTTGTAACATATTTATAATAACATCATAGTATATATAAAATACTTTAGTTATTATTTTAGAATGGAAACAACAAATAAAGAGGAAGTGGAAGAAGAAAGGAACTTGAAAGAGGTGATGAAATATTTATCTCTTCTTCGGGTTATTCCTTTTGATTCGATCAAAAGGGTTATTTAGATTGGATTTCTGACTAAAGGAAGTACTCTAGGATGAAGGGAGTATAGTTGAGAAGGTATTTGGTCAGGTTTTGGCCAAGAAAAATGACTTTGAAGGTGTGAATTAGAGAGAAGGCGGAGTGCCCTTTTATAAGAGGGGTGAGGGGCACCTTAGGAAAAACTTAAAATATTATTTTATAATAAATTCATATTCGGTTTATAATGGCTCCAAAGTGACTTATTTCAAGGATAGGGTGGGGATAGGTAAAAATAATCTCAACCAATAGGTTTTAGAAAAGTTTAGGTTACCATTTTAACCTTATCATTTAGATTTAACTCTATGTTAAATAATTTAACTTTCCCCGTGTCTTCTTGTATTCTTATACAATATGGTTAATAAACTTACTATAAAGTTCCAATAGAACTCCAATTGCTTCAATAATGTCATATATATTATTATATAAGTATTTTTTTAGAATATTAGATTTTTAGGACCATTATATCAATTAATAATATAATATTTGTTTTAAAAACTATTTTATGTCAATTTTGACACTATTTGGTATTTGTTTTTTGTTAAAATCATAAAAACATTATTACTTCGAAAACATTAATCTAAAAAACCCTAAAATGTAATAATAACCTAGAAAATTAGTGAAATTTAAAAAAAATTCTCAAATTACATTTATTTGGATATTTATAATATCAATTATTTTAATATTCCATTAATTAGGTAATTACTGCTCATCATTGTGTGAGAAATAAATTAAATTATTTAATGTATAAAAAATATAAATAACATATCATTATGTAGTAAATAGTTCTATATTTATAATTAATATTTATAGTATAATTTATCTTATGTATATCCCTTTATTAAAAATGTTTTAGTTATTAAACTTTGATTTTAACTATTTTAACTCTTCTTTAAATAAAATAATAATAAATGTCCTCATCTAATCCAAGTGAACCTAAAGAATCATATTTTGTTCCTAAGGTTATTTTTTTTCTAATTACACTTATCCAAAAGAATTAGTAAATCTGTTAGGGTAATAATAATATCATTTTTAAACTTAATTACCCTATTTACTTTTAACCGTGGTAAATAAAAGTAAAAAAGTTACTATTCACCCAAAATTATTTTCATCTTATTGAACCAAATTTTACTTACTGATATAAACCATGTCTCTCATATTTTTGAAATTAAACTCACATAAATGGTAAAATTATGATTTATGTAAATTTTCAAATGCTCCTAGGAGATGGGTAAAAGACGATGAAAAGTTCTATAAAATTTTTATATATCTAAAATTATTATAAATTGAATGCAAGGAATTACATTGAAAATATATAGGTATTATGTATCTATTTTGAACTAAAATAAATTTAAATAAAATAAATAATTATTTAAATAAAAATTCGGTTTTTAAACTATAACTTAGTGTTTTTCACTATTCATCAAAAAATTGAAAGTTTTTAGAAAAATACCAAAAATTCACCCTAGGATAATTTTGATATTCCGAATTCAAAAATAAATTATATTTTACCAATTTTAAAATATATAAGTTGAATTAATTAATTTAAAATTAATTCCCGTTGTCAAAACCAAAAAGTGTATTTTTAAGAAATAATAACTATCAAAAGATTGACACTTGTTTATGTCCAATTTTAATGTGAAATTACTTAAAATTACCATAATTGGATTAAATGGTAAAAATATAATCTAATTATACTTAAAAACCATTAAAATTTATAATTCAACACGACAAATTATTTTGATTAAAAAGTTTTTTTAGTTAAAATATAGTATTTTTCACTATTCACCCAAATATGAAAGTTATCAGAAAAACACCAAACATTTATTAAAACTAAATTCTTATGTCCCAATTCTAAAGTAGAAGTTTATTTTGTCAAATTTAATACATAAAAGTTTCAAATATTGTATTTTAAAAGGGTTCTCCATTAAAAGGCGGTAAAATTGCATTTTTTGAAAAATACAACTTTTATCTGAAAAAAATGAATTTTTTATTACATTATGTCTGAGAAACTCATAATATGGATTATAAAATTATAAGGATTATATAAAGATTAAAATTCAGTTAATACTATTCATAACTGCTTTTGGGCAGCTAGTTTGGTATGTCGTGGTGCGCTTGAACTCAATGTTGCGTGTAGTGCAAGTTATTGAATTACTTTGAAGAAATAGCGTACTATGAAATATTGGGATGTTACAATTTTATTTACCTTTTGATAGAAAATTAGATGGATATAGTTCATAAAAATAACAAATAACAACTTATAATATTTAAGATACTGATGTTATTATATAACCATTGGTTAATTTTATTATAAGGAGTTGAAAAAAGAAACAAAATAAAAATGCTCATTTAAGAACATTACCTCTTTTTCATACAACTTCTTTGGTATGCCGAAATATTCTTTATAAATTGAATTTAAGATAAAAAATGGATCTAGGATGTTATTATAGGAGTAAGTATTTGATTTTTCAAGTTTTATCCTATTTAAAATTCATTTGGAAGTGTGAAAAGGGGAGGATAGAGGGTGCCCTTTTATTAGTTTGGGATAAGACAAACATAGAATTTTTGAAAAGAATTAATTAAACCTACGTTTTATCTTGTAAAATAATCCAAAATGGGTCATTATATAACCTTATAATTTATAATGATTATATATTTCCATAAAATTAGTTTTGGATAAGTTTTGAGACATTTTTAACCCTTATCTTCTTGGTTTTACCCATTAATAAACCTAATTTTACCTTTACTGTGATAATTAATTTTTACTATTTTTACTATTAATTATAGTAAAAAATTATATTGAACTTATTATATAATATAAAATATTCTTATTCAAAATATGTAATCCATTTTTTCAATACTCAATTCATTAATGTAGAAGAATCCAATTTAAAATTATGCCTACATACATGATAAAAAAGCGGGTTTCCAAAGAGAAAATTATCATAAGTATAGAAGGTTTTAATATCAAAATTTAATATGAATTTATTACAATGGAATAGATTAGTAAAATTTTAATATAACCTAACTAATTTTACTTAAAAACCAATTTAAAATATAATTTATTATCCAAAATTCTTTAAATGAAAAGGCAGTTTTAACATAAATCAATATTTTTTTACTATTAATCTAAAAATGAAACCTTAAAAAAAACAAAAAATTAACCCTAAGATAATTTTGATATTATGATTTAAAAAATAATTTTTTATTTTTAAAAATAAAATTTAATAATTTGTTAAAAATTAATTTTAACATAAGAGTTGAAAATGAGACCAAACAGTTTTCTTTTAAAAAATATAGTTTTTAAGAAAACATTTCTTTTTATTTAATTTTTATTTTATTTTATTTATAATAAATATATATCAGTTGAATTTGTTTTATACATGAGTAAGAAATATAACTTTCATAATTTATTTTTTAATATTAATACCAATAAATTTAAAATCTAGGTTATAAGAGTATTTTATTTTATGGTTCCTTTAGATTTAGGGTTGCTTGTATCACTAGATATTGAGGTGAATAAATTTAATGAAATATATTTTTTGGGTTGTTTAATATTTGAGTATAGTTTCACGTATTCTATCAAATAAAATTTTATTATTTTATTATTTTAGGGTGTTATAGTGGCAGTTCTTTGAAATTGGGTGTCTCAGTGCTAGTTGCCTCGTTATGTGAAGAGGAATTTCTTAGGTTGTTAGGAATGGTGTGTGAAGGGGTTGTTCCCCATGTTGATAACATGAGGTTAATGGCATTTCAATGTGATGTGATATGGTGGAGGGCTGTGTCAGACTCTATATATGTTCAGGTTGTGGGTACATTATCCCACTCTAGCACTGGCATGGTAGGTTATCTAATGCGCGAGGGTGATGGAATAAAAAACCATGTCTCTAGAGATTTGTATCGATGATCCCTAATTTTCATTTCACATGATTCATAAAATAGAATTATTTTATATCTATTAATGTAAAAATTATTGATGGCCTACTAAGTTTTATACTCACACCCTACATGGGAATCTTGATGCCTTTATAGATTTTTTGTTTTGTATTTTAGGATAGGGAATGACTAAGTTAGATGAGTTAGACTAGTTCAGTGAAGGGTTATGATATGGAACTGTTACATGGTTGATGTTGGGGAAAGAACCCGGTGGATCCTTGGTGTTCGATTTAGGTGACCTAAAAAGTTATTTATATTTTGAAATTATGTGTGATATTGAGACATAATTAGTTAATATTTTATGATATTCCTATTTTATTCATTCACTACATTTTGTTTGACATCAAATGGGTTGTTCCATTGTTTTTTTTTAATCTTACATGATATATTACATCATGTTTTTTGATACAATGGTTTTGTTTTAATTGGGGGCATAGTCTCCATATTACCACTCCATAAACCATTGATACAAGTCAAAAACCTCAAATATATGGGGATTTTCACCTGAGGTCATGTATATCCACCCATCTCAATGCCGTTTAGGCCAACCGAGAAGGGGGAGAGTTATAAAGACTAATCCACCTTTGAACATAAAATATCAACAAGGTCCTAACATTCTTCACAAAAAAAGAATAATAACCTCTACAATGATGTACCATTCTGACTCTTATGACCAACACCAAACCATGTGCTAATAATAAAACTAAACCCCTCACTATGCCATCTTCAGCCCTACTCTCCAAGCGGAACACTAAAAAATTTCACAAATCTATATAAGGCATCCTCCTCAAGGCCCAAGCCTTAAGTCACATTATATCACTCTCTATAGGAGAACTAAAGTTCCTTAGACCTTATTTTCTTATACCTAGGAGGCCTATCTTAACAAGAACTCAATAACATAACTCATTGGACTAACCTAAGAAACACTCATTATCTCGATGTCCCCAAGACTCCCTATAGGAAACTAGAGTTCATAATCCTTATTTCCCCACGAATTATGGTACCAACTAGAAAAGATGTATATGAAAATTACCCCCGTAATACTCTAAATTAAGCTGATCCATGAGGTACACATATTATTTTAATAATGGTGTGATCCATACCAACCTATATGCTCAAATTATCAATAAAAAGGAAACTCTGAATCTTGTAATATATACCAGCTTCTTAACCAACATTTTCAAAGTAAACCACTCTCTAAACCCCATACCAAGCTCTTTAGAAAACACCGTTAACCACATCAACAATCACTTAATAAATTTCATTCCTCAATTATGAAACCCCAAATTATATATATATATATTTCATATATTTTAATAATTATTATATTTATTTTTCATTTCTTATTATGGAATAAAAACTAGATAATAATGTAAATAATAAATAAATGAATATGATAAGATACATATATATTTAAGGTAAAATATGAATAAATTATATACATTAACCATATTTATTTTTGAAATAAATATGAATTTTTAAAAGTAAATTCGATTACTAACAGATATAAATATCATGATCTTTCATAAAAATAAAGAAACTTATTAGTTGGGGAATAATTATTTTATTATATTCATCAAATCATTAAATAAAATTTATAAATATAAGAATCATGGTTCATAAGTAAAATAGAACAATACTTTAAATAAATATATATTTCCTAAAAAAATTATTTTATAATTATAATATGAAGGTATATGGCTTCATTATTTGTTAGATGACCATTGAGTATATATTCATTTCAATTTTGTAATTATCATAGAATTACATATTAAATAAATATCTCTACCATTTATTTCTAGGGATATCATGAAGAGTCATATAACCATTATTTTTACATGAATTGTTATTTATTATATATCCCTATTTATTTAAGCAGTTCCAATATAGACTTATATATATATATATATATATATATTATTTTTTAGTCATTCTTTTCATATGATGAATGCATTGGAATTATTAAGTGATTGGAGGGACCCAATAATATATAGTCTCCAAAAGTATCAGTAGATCTCATAAGAGAACATAAGTTGGGTATTTGGTACATTCCTACCTATTTATATATTCTTTCTTGGAATAATTCCATGATGATATTGTTATTGTAACACCCCAAAATTCTAAAATAAGAACATTATATTAGATAGCTTGTATGACATGCAACACAAATCTTAGAAGAAAATATAAAACCTTGAGACTTTAAGATATATTTATTTTTCATTAAATTAAATCTCTTCAAAATATTTCATTACACATAACACTGAGTTTAGCTTGCATTATTTGAAACACTGAGTTTATATTCTGTTACATGAAAAACCGAGTTTAAATGAAACATGGAATATTATTAAAATATTTATATTAAAATGATAGTTATCCCCAAGATGATAAATTGGTGGGTATGAATACAAAATATAAATTATAATACTTATTTTTATCTATTTATTATAAATAAAATAAAAATTAATTAAAATAAAAAGTGTTTTCTGAACAACTATATTTTTCAAAAAGATGGTTCAATCACACTTTGCGCACATAATTTATAGTTAATTTTTAACAATTATAGAAAATGAATTTGAAAAAATAAAATTAATTTATTAATAATTATATAAAAATTATCTTAGGGAGAAGTTTTCTATTTTTTCTAAAAAGATTCATTTTTTGATGAATATTGAAAAATATTGAATACTTATAGAAAACTACATTTTTCATTTAAATTATATATAATTTAAAATTATATTTTTAATTTTTTTAAAGTAAAATTAATTCCACTATATATCTAACAATCCTATTTTTGTCATTTTAATCATTTTCATATTGAACTTTGATATAAAAACATTTTAAAATTTTGAACATTTTCCCTTTAGAACCCTTCTTTCTCATAACCTCAGTAGAATTAATTTTAAATTAATATTTTTTTCAATTTTATGTATGAAATTTGGAAAAATAGAATCAATATTTGGAATTATCATAATTTATATTACCTAATAAGGTCAACTTAATATTTTTACAAAATTGAATAGTAAAAACAATAAAATTTATTTACAATGGTTAAGGTAAAAATGGGTTTACCATGTGGTTAAATTAAGAATATAAGGGTTAAAAATGGCATAAAAACTTGTAAAAATATTATTTTATAGACATATTCCCACCATATCTTTCCCAAGATCTAATTTAGGGTTATTTGGAATCATTTTAATGTGAATTACTTTATCATTTTGGATTCTTTTGGAAAATTTCCATGCAATTTCGAAGAGGGTTACCTTTCGCCACTTATAAAAGGGAACTCAATCATTTCACTTGTTCAAACATAACAAGAAATTTATCTTAAATAAGACATACATAATTTTCTCCCCAACATACTTAGTATCATTACAGAGTTTCTAGTCATCCCAAAATACTATCCCAAGGGTCCTTAAGAGGACATCCAAAGGAGGTTTCTCTTAATGAATGTAATTATCTTAACAAAGCTCATTCATTTTATTTATTCTTTTTCTACCATCAATTATGTATTAACATGAAAAATATAATAAAAATAATATATTCCATATAATTACTTGTTATCATGTTTATGGAATAATATTTACCCATGTCCATTTCCATCAAATGAGAAACAAAATCATCGATTGTGTGTACGGTTGACTACTGCCTCACGAACCGATGTGGTTCATTTTCCATCACCACCATTAAAGGATGAATATAATTATTTATTTAAAAAATGTATATTATATTAATGATATTATTTTAGATATTTATTTTTTATATTACATATACATTTTTTTACTTTCCATAACATTTAAAATACGATAACGTTGCTTATGTGTACGACAAACTACCGCCTCACGAAGCGATGTGATTCATTTTTTCAATCACAATTTACATGGAATGTAATAAGGATAAAATTAATGAATATATGTGATATATATAATATTAAATTGATTATTTAAATTTAATATATCACCCAATTCTTTACCATTTCACTCATTAAGGGAATGATATCACCGCTTGTGCATATGTACCACATATCATCTCCATGATGTGATGCGATTCATTTTCAATGTTAAACTTTTATAAATTGTTATAATAATGTATCTATTGAATAAGTATGATATTTATAAAATTAATGTACTTTTTTATATTAATTATTTATATTATATTGAAATGAACTGTAACTTTCATGAAAAAATGACCATGAGAAAACAAGGCAATTAACACACAAAATAATGTAAATAATGAAATATTATTAACAAATTAGTGGTAAGATGTAATAATAGGATCATATATGAGATTATAAATATGGATCTTATTCTGTTAAAAATTAATTACATGATTAAAACTATTATAAAGGAGGTTAATGAATATTAAACTAAAGTAATATTTGAGGGAATGGATTTAGTCTCAATTTTCATTCCCCTGAGTCTTATTTATTATTATGCACCAATTTAATTTTAAATGGTGTATATAATACCCATTTTAAATATAATATCTTGTTTAATTTATACATCATGGTATTTTAAATTTCATTTTGAATCATTTCATCCAATGTTATTTTACTTGAAAATTACTAAGTGGTAAAATTTATTGTACAATCTCATTTTCTTTTGTGATTTTCAAATTTCTCTTAAAATAATCATCTTATTGTAATAATTTTTCAATAGAAAATTAATTTCACTTAAATATAGATATTATTTAATTATGTAGATGATTATTTCCTAAACCTTATACCATTTTACATATGGTGTTTAATATTAATTTTAATTGATTAAATGGGGAAATATTGATAAATCTGTATCATCTACTCAATAAAGATATTTGTTGATAAGGAACATTGTTCATTAATTAAATTGATTATTTAGTATTCGAGGAATGTGTCACGACTCGTCCCCTGGGGCCCATGCCGTGACTACCCCAAGCCCTCCTTCCTTAGGCCAGGGGCTGGCGACTAGCACCAAAGGCGTAAATCCCTAAACTGGGAAGACATTGCCTTTAAAACATTAAAATGCACACAAAAGAGTACGAGCTAGAAACAAAATACTAAGTAAAAACTTTATAACAAGTGAGTGCTGAAAAGTAAAGGGGACAGAAATACAAGCCCAACTATAAAGTACAAGTACAACTGAAAAGGACAAAAGTAGCTGAAATATGGAGAGAAGCTCCTAGATCGTCCACCACGGATCCTACCTGAACGGTAGGTACAGAGAGACTCCTCAGAACTCCGTGCCTCTTGGTCTCCTTTGGGTACCTACTTGTCGTGAGGTCCACCTCTGGGTACCGTCCAGTCCCCGTACACTCAGCCTCGGTCAGCGCTGTCCGTCGTCTGCATCCAACCGAATGAGTTGCGGGCATAACCCGTGCAAGGGTGAGTATTACAATACTCAATAGGAACCCAGAGACCCTCAAGGTCTCTCAAAATACACCAAGGATAAACCACATAGTATGAAATCAACGGATAGTAATTACTTAGGTATATGCCCATACATATACCTAAGTTATCAAGTAACCCATCTCAATCATGAGGAAAACACAAAAGTCACTGACTCAACTCACATAGGTATACAACTTATGTAGAGAGATAGAGATGATCAGATGTAGCCACTGAATCATCTATTCTGTCAAACCCACACAGGATCCAGGAATAGAAATCATAACTGTCGAACCCACACAAGATCCAGGAACAGTAAACGGAGATGTCGAACCCACATAGGATCCAGGAACAGTCATCAGTGCACAGCCAGCCACAGGGTTCCACAGGAAGCATTCTTGATTCCGGGAGGGTCTGCACCTCAAGCCAAGTGTCAATACATCAACTGCCATGAATTACCAATTTTATGTATCCAAAAGATCCATCTTGCCATAAGAAACTCAACGTGACAGACGGTGCGTCAATCGGACGCCCAGTCTGAGGGTGTTTGGGATTTCCGTTCCGAGGGCCTGATTGTAATTTCATTCTAATCCAACCCAGATGTACCCCAACTATTTCCAAACCTCAAGTGAGTTATACCAAAATAACATACTTACTACAAGGTTTCCGTAGCCACAGACGGTTCATCAATCGGACGCCCGTAGCTCAAGTTACGGGCAAAAGAGTGGAAAGAGTCCAAAACGGGTTCAGGTCCGGTTCGACCCAGTCGGACCGACCCGGCCCGACCCGGGTCCGGGATGTGGTCTGACCCAGTCTGCCTATCCGACCCGGTCCGTGGGGGTGGCCTGTCCCACGAGGGTGGCCCAACCTGTGGGGGCAGCCCGACCCACGCTGGCGGCCCGACCCGCGCTGGGTACGGCCCACACTGCGTCCGGTCCTCACTGGGTCCACCCCAGCGGCCCGCAGGGTCCACCCTAGCCGCATCCAGGGGGGAGGCTGCACCCCATGGTATCCCGAACGACTTATATATTCAGGTGGGATCCAAAATCGGTGCCACGTGGCACCGGTCCGCGTCACGCGGGACCCGTTGGGTCCTGCTCCTCCCGGCTAGCCGAGCAGCCAGCCGCCTCCCGCATGGCGCAACTGCACCATGTCTCCTCCGGTGACCCAGCGGCTCGGGTCACCGGTCTTCCTTGCAGCTGGCCTTACGCCGGCCGTTGCTGTACCTCCGCGTCCAAGGATCACATCCCATTTTTCTCCACCGTGTGGCGCGGTTGCACCGTGCCTTCTCCGGCAACCCGGTGGCTTGAGGTGCCAGTTTCCTTCACGGCCGAACTTGCACTAGCTGCCATTGCACCGCTACGGCCCATCGGCCATGGGATACTCCTTCGGCGTCGCGTTTGCGCCACCGCCACCACGTTATGACGCTCATCGGTTCCATCCACCAGGAATCTTTCCACTGGTCACTGGATGAGTTCTGGTGGCCCGATTCTCGCTCCGGAAGAAGTCACGCTCTCCTCGGGACATCTCCTTTGATCTGTAATCATCGTTGATGAGAGTTTCTCATTATGGTATCATGCCACGTTTAGCCTCAAATTCCACAAATAATACGGAGGGGTTGGGACATGTTTGTTCGAGCCACGCCCTCCGCGTTAGGGTGATAGCATGCAGCTTCGATTCTTAAACCTTGAAGAAAAATGAGGAATGTGCAACAACAAAGCATGAATACCCTACCTTTGATTATTGATCATCGACGTTGGAACGATAAAGTGGATGTCGATTCGTTGACGTTGGGAAAGAAGATAACGTCATTGGCGTTCTTCAAGGATGGCGCTTCCTCCCTTGTTCCGGTTGAAGATCAAAGAAGAAGATGTCAGTCATTGGCGGATGAAGTGTTCTTAGTTCTTTGATGGCCGCTCTTCATTGGTAGGAGCATTCTTCATTGGAGAGAATAAGTTTCTCCAAGTGCTCATCCAACCTTCTCCCAACAAAGTAATGGGCAATATAAATTAAATTATGTTTTAATAATTTAATTTTAATTGCACCATTAATTCAAGGGGTGTTGGCATAATAAATTAAAAAGAGGGGTGGCACCATTAACCGGGGAGCTCAAGAGGTTTCTCCCCACTTAATGGGGAGTTAAAGATGTTTTAACCTCAAGTGGTCCCCACCATATTAATCCTCACATGGGAGGTTGAGTTCGGGTGGGCCCCACCACCATAAACTCTCATGGGAGGTCAAGGTGTGGTGGTCCCACCTCTAACTTCCATGAGGAGGTTTTTAACCAAAAAATAAAAATTATGCCACACACTTAATTTTTATTTAATTCACTCTCTAAAAACCCAAAAACTATCTTTTTATATCGACCCACTTCCGTCGAGGTGATATTCTTCTTAAGCGAATACTGACACTGCGAGTTCAACAGTGCCCTCAAATTTCAATTCTGATCACCGGTTCAAAAGTTATAAAATCCCGCTCATACGTTTACTGAACGTACCCAAAAAAACTTCATAAATTGATTTCGGGAACATCGGGCCTCAGAATCATGCGTCTTCAGTTTTCGTGGACTTGTAAAATCCCCATGTATTTAAGAAAAAAAATTTCCATAGAAATTCCAGGTCTTTACATTCTTCCCACCTCAGGGCTTTACATCCCTATAAGCTACAAATCAAACTAAGGGAAAAAATGGGGGTACTGAGCATGCATATGAGCTTCCCGCTCCCATGTACTCTCCTGGAGGTTTCTGTGCTACCAAAAAATGTGCACCAGAGGTATCGACCATCCACGAAGGACCTGCTACTATCGATCCTCAATCTCCATTGGAACCTCTGTAAAAGTCACCCCATCGTCGATGTCTAGCTCTCCATGGTCGATGATGTGAGAAGGGTCGTGCACTTATCTCCTTAGCTGGGATACATGGAAGACATCATGCACCCAGTGTAACTGAGGGGGAAGAGCTAAGTGGTTTTCCACCTCTCCAACTCTACTGAGGACCTGAAAAGGTCCGATGAAACATGTAGATAATTTGCCGCCTTGGAAAAATATCTTTAATACTCATCGAGGTGAGACCCGTAGAAAGACGTGGTCTCCATCGTCAAACTCCAGAGGTCTCTGTCTCCTTTCGGCATATGACTTATGTCTGCTCTGTGCAGTCTTCATCCGCTCCTGATGACCTACACCTTCTCTGTGGTAGCCTGTACCATCTCTGGTCCCACTAGTGCTGACTCCCCTGGGTCTTTCCAGTATTGTGGAGATATGAAAGGTCGACCATACAATGCCTCAAAAGGTTCCATTCAGATGGTAGAGTGATTTATATTGTTGTAGGTAAAATCCACCAAAAGTAAGTGATCATCCTAGCTGCGACCGAAGTCAAGGACACCAGTACGCAACATTTCCTCGAGGGTCTGAATGGTCTACTCAGTCTGATCATCTGTCTGAGGATGGAAGGTGGTGCTCATATGAAGTTGCATCCTGAAAGCCTCCTCCAACCCCTTCCATAGCTGGGAAGTAAATCGTGCATCACGATCGGAGACAATAGAAGAATTTACTCCAAGTACCCGCACAATATCCTGCATATAGAGGTGTCCCAAGATCTCTACTGAACCCTGCTCCCTGATCAGTAGGAAGTGAGCCGACTTGGTGAGTTGGTCGATGATCACCTAGATAGAGTCATGACCCCTAGATGTACGTGGAAGTCCTATCACGAAGACCATGTATATCCCATCCCACTTCCACTCTGGGACCTCAAAGGGCTGAACCAAGCCTGCTGGTACCTGATGCTCTGCCTTCACTTACTGACAAGTTAGGCATCGAGAGACAAACTCTACAACTGCTTTCTTCATTCCCAGCCACCAGTGCTGTAATCGGAGATCCTGGTACATCTTCACCACTCCTGGATGTATCGCTAGAGGGGATGTGTGGAACTCCCTCAACACTTCCTCCTAAAGTGACACTGGTACCATGGTATGTCATCTGAAGAGGATGACATGATCCCCACCTTCAAAAAATCCATCAAGTTCCTGTCTTGTGGATATATGAGCACGTCGTGCCTCACAGTCAACGTCCCCATGCTGTGCCTCCCTAATTCGCTGAAGAAGTGGGGGAGTGACTATAAGAGACTGAAGGAAGGCTTCTCCTTCTCTATCCACAAAGGATATCTATAAAGTAGCCAGCTGCTCTGTCGCCTCGACTAGCAGCTGTATACCAGATCTCCAACAGCGTGCATCTGCAACTACGTTCCCCTTCCCAGGAGTATAGACTATCTCGAAGTCATAGTCCTGGAGGAACTCAAGCCAACGTAACTATCTCAGGTTCAGGTCCTTCTGAGAGAAGATATACCTGAGAATCTTGTGGTCAGAGTAGACTATGAAACGCTCACCCGTCAGATAGTGCTACCACATCTTCAAGGCGAAGACCGCTGCTGCTAACTCTAGGTCATGGGTGGCATAGTTCTTCTTGTGCTATCTCAGCTTACAAGAACCATAAGTAATCATTTCTCACTCCTACATTAGGGAACACCTGTGTTCGGTCCCTAATGCGTCGCAGTAAACTACATACCCTACACCTTCCTCTAGAAGCCTCAAGATGGAGGCACTAGTCAGCCTCTACCTCAGCTCCTGAAATCTCTGCTGGCATCTACCCGACCACACGAAGGGCTTCCCCTTCTTTTTCAAGGTTGATAGTGGTGCTGCAACTCTGGAGAAGTCTGGTACAAACCTCCGGTAATACCCATCCAAACCCAGGAAACTCCGTACCTCCGTCACACTCCTGGGTGGCTCCAAAGAAAGTATCGCATCAATCTTCACTGGATCCACTGCAACTCTATCCTCTGAGATGACATGTCCCAAAACGTGAACCTCTCGGATCCAAAACTGGCACTTCAAAATCTTACCATAAAGCTGGTGCTCTCAGAGTGTATCCAGTACTACTCGCAAATGGTAGACATGCTCCTCATCAGTAGTCGAGTAGATCAGAATGTCGTCGATGAAGACTACGACAAAGCAATCGAGGTATGGCTGGAAAATCCTGTTCATGAGTCCCATGAACACTGCTGGAGTGTTGGTTACGCTGAATGGAGTAACCAAGAAATCATAATGGCCGTACTGACACCTGAAGGCCGTCTACTGCACATCCTCATCTCGAACTCTAAGCTGGTGAAAGCCTAATCTGAGGTCTATCTTTAAGAACCACCATGCCCCCTTCAGCTGAAAAAATAGGTCGTCAATCCTCAGGAGTGGGTACTTTTTCTTCACGGTCACCTAGTTCAGGTGACGGTAGTTAACACAAAGCCTCATGCTTCCATCCGCCTTCTTGGAAAATAGAATCAGGGCTGCCCAGGGAGAAACACTAGGCCTGATGAATCCCTTCCCCTACAAGTACTCCAACTGTACCCGCAACTCATGTAGCTCCGCTGGAGCCATCCAATATGCTTGTGTAGATATCGGTGCCATCCCGGGGTACAAGTAAATGTAAAAGTCCACCTCTCTAAGAGGAGGTAGACCTGGTACATCGCCAGGGAAAACATCCGCGTATTGATCCACCACTACAGGATAACTCGGACTCTGCACATCTACCACTCCGAGGGTAAGGCAGGACAACTGATGAGTGATCGGTTGTACCCTCCTCCGAGTAAGTACGTCCTACACTAAAAAGGATCACTTCTCGCTAGTGAAGGTGAACCTGGTCCCATACTTGCGGACACACTGCATTTTTCACATAATATAGTCGATCTGAGCATGGACTGTGGATAACCAGTCCATACCCAAGATGATGTCGTAAGGCCTTAACGCAGCTATTAGGAGATCCTAGCCAACGATCTCACCTCCTAGAGTAAGCTCACACTGCCAGCACCAGTGCATAATCATCGAATCTTCTCCCGTAGGAATATCTAGCCGTAAGAATTGAGCCAACGGCTCCATCAGAATCTCCGAGCAGAATGAGAGCAGTGGAAATGAAAGAGTGATTGTCACCTGTGTCTATAAGAACTGTAGCTAAGGTGGAGTAGACACATATCGTACCTTGAATCATCTCTGGAGTGCCATGATCGTAAGCCTCAGCTGCCTGAAGCTGAGCTCTCGCCTGTCCACCTGCTCCTTACGGTTGGTGTGGACCTCCTAGTGGTGGTGGTGGTAACATCTCGTAATGTCGTCCACCGCCAACTGCATGACCAGATCCTCTGCCACGTCCCCCTACACCCTATGGATCACCTCGATTGAACCTCTGCCTCTGCCTGGGAGGTCCCTAAACTATCTACTAATCATTCGAACAACGGGTCAGACAATCACGATCCATGTGACCCTGCCTGCTGCATGTGAAACACTGCCTATTCCTCGAATGTCTGGCTCTGTCTTGTGTGCCTCGCACAACCGAACCCGTGTCCTGAGGTCATCCACCGGATGGTGTAGCGACCTGAAATTTTGAATAATTTTTGTTCTTTATTTTGTGTGTGTTATTTTATTATATACTCAAAAAAACTATTTCATTTATTTAATGAAATGAGTATAATTAAAATGATACCATTGTATTTCGACAGTTATATGACCGTTGGTCAATAGGACCATTGGAAACTAAATGTTGCGATTATTGTTTATAAATACAAGTGATCTTAATATAAAAAGAAGATTGGATGGACTCATCCAGTAGTCTTAGGCCAATCGAAGCCCATCTGATGAAACTTGGGAAGGAGGTAGCACCACTGGGCTTTGCTCTAGACCAAACCCAAGCAGAACTTAATTGTGTGAAGCTGGAATAGAATTGCCTTCGAGATAAGTTCAAGCTAATAGAAATTACCACTCGGGCAATGTTGGCCGAGCCTCCCCAAGATTCTATCACCATAACACACCTTACACTTAGGTCCTATGCTGGTGTTATAAGGGGATATGTAACGAGAACTTAACTACTTTGTGTAATCCATTGATATAATAAAATTTTTATTTCTTCTTGGTGAAGTTGGTAAATCTCAAATGTCCGGATAAATATAGGATGTATATTATTGATGAATTTTGGAAAAGTATATTTTAAAATATTTATGTAAACCTTAAATAATTAAAAATGTATAATGATTTTCAAAAAATGGTCTTCTACAGTTGTGTTCAGTATGAAATTTAGAGTCTAATAAGATCAACGTAATTTTTGGTGAATAGTAAATTATGAATAGTGATTTTACGCTTATGATTAGTAATGTGACCAAATAGATTATGTAACCTCACTTAAGAAAGTATTAATATAATTTAGGCACCTTGATTAAGTAATGTGATTCAATAAAATAGGTAAATAACCGTTTCAAAAATTATTGGTTAAGTATTAGTTTTTTCATGTGAATAGTGTTTTTATTTAAAAATTAAATTAAAAATATTTAGAAAATTATTTTCATAAAATGGAGTTCATTTTTGAAATCAGAGCATCAATATTTTGTTAAGGTAAATTTTTGGGATTTTTCTGAAACAGTTGAATTTTTAGTGAGTAGTGTTTTTACTTAAAAATTAAATATCTCATAATTAGAAAATTATTTTCATAAAATGGAGTTCATTTCAGAGCATAGATATTTTGTTAAGGTGAATTTTTGGGATTTTTCTGAAATAGTTGAATTTTTGGTGAATAGTGAAAATACAGTTTTGAGTTTCGGGTGTTTAATGACATCATTAAGGATGTATTAAGTATGAAATAATTCTGGTCGACTTATGAATAGTAAGATAAGATATGAGGTGTCCCAAGTGGACAATACCATGGTAAAATACCACGGGAAGGCCCATGGTTTTTCCAATACCCCCAATGAGGTGTCCCTTGGCAATTAATGGTTTGTTCCCTCACTTCTCCTATAAATACCAATCCTTTCCCTCATTCATTTCATTTCCAAATCCTCACCAATGAAGTTATAGTCTCTTTAACTTCCAATGAGTCCTCCCAAGGTTCCCTCAATCCTCCCAAGGTCCTGACCTTCAAGATTTCAAAGTTACTCTTTATGGTAAGGGATCCTTTCACCCTCCTCTTTTAAGCCATGAATTCCTTTATGTTGTGTCTTCTAGTTTCCAACTCTTTTTGTTGAGGTTATGTTAATATATGTTCTAATTACTTTCCATTTCATATCTAATTGTTGAGTGACCCTTTCCTCTCTCCTCAATTTTTTTTCTGAATTTTTATGTGACGCCGTTAGGCTACCGAATTTTTCATAAAAGGAATCACGTCTTCTATTTTCTTTCATGTTTCCTTTTCATGTGGTATGTCATTTAAATTTCCATACCATGTTCTTATCTCCTTTTTATTAAGTATTTATACTATATTATGAGTTATTTATGAGTGGGTTACTCTATTAGCATCTTTTTTCAATGTTTTCTAAAACCATGTTATATAGCCGTTATGCTGCAGAAATTTCGCCTCAAAATTCCTAGCTCTTTCTCTCCAGAAATTCTCTTGTTTTATTTATGTGAATAACCAGACCTATTTAATTTCTTTAGGTGTTCATAGATATATAAATATGATGTATTTGATTCTGGAATTGACATACATATAACCCTCACTCCATTTACATGGGTTATAAATGACATAATGATCTTATTTTTAAGAACTTTTAAAACGCCATGATCCTGAAATGAAACCCATTTCTTTTATTCTCCATGGGTTATTTATGAAATGTTAATTTTGATCTATGTGGCTCACATGAAAGTAAAGACATATTATGGGTGTACCCTGATATCTCTCCAATGCATTGGGTAAAGAATTAATCTCTAGAGATGACAAGTTTCACGATACCTTGGTGAATAACCTTGGTAGTTTTTATGACACCTTTGGGATGAACCTTGGTGATATGTTCATAAATGTCTAAATAAAATGTTGTAGCCACATATTTAAGTTATGTTCCAATTTCTTTTCATTATGATATTCCTATACTTCCATTGCTCATGTCTTTATGTTTTTATTCAAGTTCTTATTGATATCACAAGTAAACTGATTCCCTTGTTTACCCCTTACTGAGCCTTATGCTCACCCTTTCCTTTGATGTATGTCTCCAAGATATGAGATGTAGTAATTGTACATAGGATGGACCTATGATGAAGCCTTAAAAGTGGTTTAGAATAATGTTTTATGTTGTTCTCATGTATTATGTTCCTGATTTCTAAGACACTAGACTTTAAAGATCCTTTGTTTGTAAAATGTAATGAAAAGTGATGTAATAAAAGGCGGGATGCCATAGTTGGTATCAAAGGATATTTTAGTTATTTATAGAAATTATGATGTGAAAACTTTAGAAAGAATCTTATAGAAAAGTTTAAATATAGGAAAAATTCCTGGTATTTTGGTGAGTATAGAGTTAGTGGTTTATCAAACAAATACATCCCTGTTTGGATACGAGTAGGTAGAGGTGGCTCTAGCACAGATGTATATAGGGGTAAAACCTGAAAACAACGATTTGAGCTAGACTCGAATGAGAACTGGTGCACGACAATGGGCCTTGCTGCACTCTTGGTTACGACACTCCTAGGGGATATGTTTGGTTAATCGTAAGCTTTTTATGAATCATTATGAAGGTATTATAGATAAATATTATTGTTTAAGCTTGATGTTTTAAGACATAAAATCCTTTATAGTTAAAAGATTTGTAAATGAAATAAGTTTCTCTCAAAGGATTTATTCTTATAGAAAATGTCCCCATCATCCAAGAATACGTTGATGTATTTCCTAAGGAGTTACCCAAACCTCCCCCAGAAAGAGAGGTAGGTTTCTTCATTGAACTCATACCTAGATCTCATCCGATATCAAATACCCCATATAGGATGGAAAATGTGGAGCTAGAGGAATTAAAGAAACAACTATAAGATGTTTTGGATAAGGGGTTTATTTTACTGAGTGAGTGTCCATGGGGAGCACCAGTTCTCTTTGTGAAGAATAAGGATGGATGAATGTGGCTATGCATTGATTATAGAGAACTGAAAGGGATCACAGTGAAGAACAAATACCCTCTTCCAAGAATTGATGACTTATTAGAATAACTTTATGGGGATCAATTCTTCTATAAGATTGATCTTTGATCTGGTTATCATCAATTGAGGGTGAATAAAGAAGATATTCCAAAAACTGGCTTCCGATAAAGATATGGGAATTATGAATTTCTTGTTATGCCCTTCAGACTGACTAATGTACCTTCTATTTTTATGGATCTGATGAATAGAGTCTTTAAGGACTACCTTGATAACATTGTGGTAGTTTTTATTGATGATATTATGATATATTCCAAAAGTTGCAAGGAGCATGAATATCATCTAAGGGTTATTTTGAAAACTCTACGGAAGGAGAGAATTTTTGGAAAGTTCAGTAAATGTGAATTCTAGTTACAACAAGTTTCTTTCTCGGGGCACATTATCACCAATGAAGGAATCACAGTTGACCCTAAAAAGACAAAATTTGTAGAGGAGTGGCCTCAGCCTACAACAATAACTAAGATTGAAAGTTTCCTTGGATTAGTAGGATATTATAGTAGATTTGTGAAAAAAATTTCATGACTTTCTAATAAATTAACCAAGTTAACTCAAAAAGGGGTCAAGTTATTCTGGAAAAAGGAGTGTGAGGAATGTTTCCAAGAGTTGAAGAAGATATTGGTTACTGCACCTGTGTTAACTCTGCCCTCAAGTGGAGAAGGATTTGTTATTTTTATCAATTCATCTCTCAAAGGGACATGGTGCGTCCTCATGCAAAATGACAAGGTCATTTCTTATGCATCTCGACAGTTAAAGACTCATGAGAAGAACTATCCTACGCATGATCTGGAGCTGGCTACGGTTTTTTTTTCTCTGAAGATATGGATACACTATATCTATGGGGATAAATGTGATATATACATAGACCATCAAAGTTTGAAGTATATTTTCACACAAAAGGAATTGAACATGAGACAAAGGAGATGGTTGGAACTTCTCAAATACTATGATTGTTCAATTCATTATCATCTTGGAAGAGAAACAATTTTTGCTAATGCATTGAGCAGGAAAGACCCAATTGTTCTTTCTATGATGAGGATTAAAAGAGATCTTTTGATCAATGACCTAGTAAAGCTAGACATGGTAATTATAAGGGAAGGGACATCATCAACCATAACCCAAATTATTTCTCAACCATCATTACTGGAGAAGATCAAGAAAGCTCAGAAAGTAGATACTTTGTTACAGAATATGTTTGAAGCTGTGAAGGATGGGAAGTTTCCTGAGTTCAATATTGATCAAGAGGGTGTACAGAAATTTTGTATAGGACTATGTGTTCCATCTATTCTGGAAATAAAGAAGGAGATGATGGATGAAGCTCATAGATCTACTTTCTGTATACATCCTGGAAGCACAAAAATGTATAGGGACCTTTGTGATCTTTTTTGGTGGGATAATATGAAGAGAGATATTGATAACTACACTTCAAGGTGCCTAGTATGTTAGCAAGTGAAGGCAGAGCGGCAACTTCCTAAAGGGGTATTGCAACCACTACCCATACCCGCATGGAAGTGGGACAATATCGCTATGGACTTCATCACTGGTCTTCTGAGAACTTCCAAAGGAAACAATGCGATATGGGCTATTGTGGACCGTCTCACCAAGACTACCCATTTTATCTCCATTCAGGAAGATTTCTCCTTTGATCAACTTTCCCGAATTTACATGAAGGAAGTGGTAAGGTTTCATGGAGTTCCACTTTCTATCGTACCAAATCGTGATCCAAGGTTCACATCAAAATTAAGGAGAAGTATTCAACATTATTTGAGCACTGAATTGAATTTCAATATGACCTATCACCCCCAAACTGATGGCCAATCTAAAAGGACTATTGAAACACTCGAGGACATGCTAAGAACATGCTAAATGAAATTTAAAGGTGGATGGGATCAACATATCCCTCTAGTTGAGTTCTCTTACAACAATAGCTTCCACTCAAGCATTCAAATGGCACCCTATGAAGCTCTATATGGGAAGCGATGTAGAACTCCTATTTGTTGGGATGAATCTAGGGAGAGAAATCTTCTTGGGCCTGATCTTGTGCAAGAGATGACAGAAAAATTCCATGCCATCCAACAACACATTAAGGCTTCTCCGAGCCGACAAAAGAGCTATGCCTACAATATTCTAAGGGAATTGGAGTTTGACATTGGTGACAAGGTATTTCTTTAAATATCACCTTGGAAGAGATTCATGAGATTTGAGAAGAAAGGGAAGCTCAACCCTAGGTACATTGGCCCCTATGAAATCCTTGATCGCGTAGAAGCAGTGGCCTATCGTCTTTGACTCCCTCCAAATATAACACAAGTTCATGATGTATTCCACGTATCCCTCTTGAGGAAGTGCATACCTAACCCTTCACATGTACTAAAACTAGAGGTGGTACAACTGGAACATGACCTCTCTTATAAGGAACAACCGGTGGAGATCTTGGATCGTAGAGACAAGGTTCTATGTAACAAGACTAACCACCTTGTTAAGGTGTTGTGGAGGAACCAAAAACATGAAGAATCCATGTGGGAACCTAAGGAATCTAATAGGCAGAAGTACCCACACCTTTTCTCTCTTTAGGGTACGAGTTAAAATTTCGGGGACAAAATTTCTTAAGGGGGGAAGAATGTAACGACCCGAACTTTTGAATAATTTTTGTTCTTTTTTTTGTGTGTGTTATTTTATTTTATACTCAATAAAACTATTTCATTTAATTAATGAAATGAGTATAATTAAAATGACACCATTGTATTTAGACGGTTAAATGACCATTGGTCAATATGACCGTTTGAAATTAAATGTTGTGATTATTGTTTATAAATACAAGTGATCTTAATACAGAAATAAGATTTGATGGCCTCATCCAGTAGTCTCACATTGATTTAAGCCCATCTGACGAAACTTGGGGAAGGAGGTAGCACCACTGGGCTCTACTATGGACCAAACTCAAGACGAACTTCATCGTGTGAAGATGGAACAGAATCGACTTCGGGAGAAGTTCAAGCTAATAGAAATTACCACTCGGGCAATGTTGGCCGAGCTGCCCCATGATTCTATCACCTTAGCACACCTTACACTTAGGTCCTATGTTGGTGTTATAAGGGGCCATGTAACGTGACCTTATCTACTTTGTGTAATCCTTTGATATAATAAAATTGTTATTTATTATTGGTGAAGTTGGTAAATCTCAAATGTCCGGATAAATATAGGATGTATATTATTGATGAATTTTGATTTTTTTAAAATATTTATGTAAACATTAAATAATTAAAAATGTGTAATTATTTTCAAAAAATGGTCTTCTACAGTTGTGTTCAGTATAAAATTTAGAGTCTAATAAGATCAAATTTTTTTTTGGTGAATATTAAATTATGAAAAGTGATTTTATGCTTATGATTAGTAATGTGACCAAATAGATTAACTAACATCACTTAAGAAAGTATTAATATAATTTAGGCACCTTGATTAAGTAATGTGATTCAATAAAATAGGTTAATAACCGTTTCAGAAATTATTGGTTAAGTATTAGTTTTTTTGAGTGAATAATATTTTTTATTTAAAAATTAAATTAAAAATATTTAGAAAATTATTTTCATAAAATGGAGTTCATTTTTGAAATCAGATAGTCGATATTTGGTTAAGGTGAATTTTGGGGATTTTTCTGAAATAGTTGATTTTTTAGTGAATAGTGTTTTTATTTAAAAATTAAATATATCATAATTAGAAAATTATTTTCATAAAATGGAGTTCATTTTTGAAATCAGAGCATCGATATTTGGTTAAGGTGACTTTTTGGGATTTTTCTGAAATAGTTGAATTTTTGGTGAATAGTGAAAATACAGTTTTGAGTTTCAGGTGTTTAATGACATCATTACGGATGTAATAATTATGAAATAATTCCGGTCGACTTATGAATAGTAATATAAGGTATGAGTTTTCCCATGTGGCCAATACCATGGGCAAATACCATGGGCAAGACCATGGTTTTTCCAATACCACCGATGAGGTGTCCCTTGACAATTAATGCTTTGTTCCCTCACTTCTCCTATAAATACCAAGCCTTTCCCTCATTCACTTCATTACCAAATCCTCCCCAATTAAGTTCTGGTCTTTATCTCCAAAAATTATCTTGTTTTGTTTATGTGAATAACTAGACCTATTTTGTTTCTTTGGGTGTTCATAAATATATAAAGATGATGTATTTGATTTTGGAATTGACATACATATAATCCTCACTCCCTTTCCATGGGTTATAAATGACATAATGATATTATGTTTTAGAACTTTTAAAACATCACGATCTTGAAATTAAACCAATTTCTTTTATTCTCAATGGGTTATTTATGAAATGTTTTATTTTGATCTATGTGGCTCACATGAAAGTAAATACATATTAAGGGTGCACCCTGATAGCACTCCAATACATTGGATAAATAATTAATCTCTAGAGATGAAAAGTTTCACGATACCTTGGTGAATAACCGTGGTTATTTTTATGACATCTTGGGGATGGAACTTTTTGATATGTTCATGAATGTATAAATGAAATGTTGTAGCCACATATTCAAGTTATGTTCCAATTTCTATTCATTATGATATTCATATACTTCCATTGCTCATGTCTTTATGTTTTTATTCAAGTTCTTATTGATATCACAAGTAAACTGATTCCCTTGTTTACCCCCTACTGGGACTTCTGCTCACCCTTTCCTTTGATGTATGTCTCCAGGATATGAGATGCAATAATTGTACATAGGATGAACCTATGATGAAGCCTTAGAAGTGGTTTAGAATAATTTTTTATGTTGTTCTCATGTATTATGTTAATGATTTCCAAGACACTAGACTTTAATGATCCTCTGTTTGTAAAATGTAATTAAAAGTTATGTAATAAAAAAGAGGTATGTGATAGATAGTCTGGTCCACTTGGACCTCTGCGACATCTGTTTACTGCCTGCTATAGAAGACTCTGCTACGTGATGCCCGATGGTGGGTCTCGCTGCTAGTGACTGCTCAGCAAGGAAACTCTCCACTAAGAGGGATTTCTCCAACACCCCTTCCTACGTCGGGATGCTGAGGGAGATCATTGAAGCCATGATCTCTCACATGATCCCCTGCTCAAAGGTCTGGGCCCTGAAGAATGGGTCCCGTACCATATCTGTGGAGTAGCGCGAGAGGTCGGTGAACCTCGTTGAGTATTGTGCCACCGTCATGCTACCCTGCTGTAGATGCAGTAGCTCCTATATCTGCACCACACGTAGGTTGGCTAAGACAAACTCTGCCCGAAATTGGCTTTAGAAGTCTACCCAGATTAATGTCGCCTCGTCGTGAACCTGGAGCATCAGGCTCCACCATCTGCCTGCAGTTTCTTGAAGAAGACTCACAGCAAGGATCACCATAAGGTCTGCTGGTGTCTCTACTAGTCTTAAGACTCTCACCACAACCTCCATCCAATCCTCAACTGCCTGCGGGTCTATCTCACCCCTATACCTCAATGGAATCTGGCGCTGGAACTCGTGCAACACGCTCAGGCAGCGTTCACTTTCTACTGCTGGGGTTGGTGGCATCGGTGGTCCAACGGGTAGTCGTATTGCTGGTGCCTCTATTGTGATAGGACCTTGCACCGAGGCCTTGTCGCTCGGTGGTATACCATCTCGTACAAAGCCTGGAACCATGGATAGCTATCTTCATGGAGGAATCCTTTAAAGAAACAAGTGCACCACGGTCAATAAGTTATACTTGGTGAGCTGACTCAAAAGAGATCTCAAAGAAGACTCTTCAAAATACACACAAAATCAGTGTTTTTATGCACTGAGTCGGAAATCAGAAGTCAGAGTCATGGTGGATGGATACGTCGACCGCCACACCAACATTGGACTCCTTGAACTGAAAACCACACTCACTACACTTAACACTATTGCTTCACATAAAATATCAGAGTCCTAAGTTCTTCGGTAGAACCGAATCCTCTGATACCAATTTGTCACGACCCATCCCCTGGTCCCCGTGATTTGACTACCCCAAGCCCGCCTTCCTTAGGCCAGGGGCTGGATATTAGCACTAAAGGCGTAAATACCTAAAATGGGAAGCATTGAATTTAAAAATTGGAAACTCACACAACAGAGTACGAGTTGGAAACAAAACACTAAGTAGAAACTTTATAACAGGTGAGTGTTGAAAAGTAAAGGGGCCAGAAATACAAGCCCAACTGCAAAGTAAAAGTATAACTTAAAAGGAAAAAAATATCCAAAATATGGAAAGAAGCTCCTGGATCGTCCACCACGAATCCTACTTGAAGGGTAGGTATAGATAGCCTCCTCATCACTCCACGCCTGTCGGTCTCCTTCAGGTACTGACTCATCGTGAGGTCCACCTCCAGGTACCGTCTAGTCCTCGTACACTCAGCCTCAGTCAGCGCTGTCTGTCGTCTGCATCCAAGACAACGAGGTACGAGCATAGCCTGTGTAGGGGTGAGTATAACAATACTTAGTAGTGACCCCAAGACCCTCAAGGTCTCTCAAAATCCACCAAGGATAAACCACAGAGTATGAAATCAATGGATAGCCATTACTTTGGTATATTCCTATACATATACCTAAGTTATCAAGTAACCCATCACAATCATGAGGAAAAAATAGAAGTCACTGAGTTAGCTCACACAGGTATAAAACTAAAGTAGAGAGATTGAGATGATCAGATCTAGCCACTAAATCATCTATTCTGTCGAACCCACATAGGATCCAAGAATAGTAAACGAAGCTGTCGAACCCACACAGGATCCAAGAACAATCGTCAAAGCTTTCAAACCCACACAGGATCCAGGAACAGTCGTCAGTGCTATCGAACCCACATAGGATCTAGGAATAGTCATCAGTGCTGTTGAACCCACACATGATCCAGGAACAGTCGTCAGTACTGTCGAACCCACACAGGATCCAGGAACAATCATCAGTGAAAAGCCAACCATATGGTTCCGCACAAATCATGATTGATTCCGGGAGGGTCCGCTCCTCAATCCAAGTGTCCATATATCAACTTCCACAAATTCCCAAGTTTATGTATCCAAAATATCATTCTTTCCCTAAGAAACTCAGTGCGACAGACGGTGCGTTAATCAGACACCCGGTCTGAGAGTTATTGGCATTTCCGTTCCGAGGGCCCGATTGGAATTTTGTTTGAATCCAACCTGGACATACCCCAACTATGTCCGAACCTTAAGTGGGCTATACCAAAAGAACCATAATCTTCCATGGTTTCATTATCCATAGATGGTTCGTCAATCAGATGTCCGTAGCTCAAGTTACGGGCAAAAGAGTGGAAACCAGCCAAAATGGGTCCGGGTCCGTCCGGTCCAGTCTGACCGACCTAGCCCGACTCGGGTCTGGACTGGGGTCTGACTTGGTCCGCGGGGGTGGCCTGGCCTGCGGGGCCGGACCGACCCACACTGGTGGCCCGACCCATGTTGGGTTCGGCCCGCGCTGGGTCCGGCCCGCGCTGGGTCTTGCCCGGTAGCCCGCGGGGTCCGTCCTAGCTGCGTTGAGGGAGGAGGCCATGCCCCCTGGTATCCCGAATGGATTTTCCATTCGGGTGGGATCCAAAATCGGCGCCACATAGCACCGGTCCACATCACGTGAGACCCGCTGGGTCCCGCTCCTCTCGGCTGGCCGAACAGCCAGCCACCTCCCGCGCGGTGCAGTTGCGCCGCAGCTCATTCAAAAACCCGGTGGATCGGGCCACCAGTCTTCTTTGCGGCCAGCCTTGCACCAACTGCTACTGTACCGCCACAGCCAAGGGCCGCGACCCCTTTTTCTCCACTGCGTGGCGTGGTTGCATTGCGCCTTCTCTGGCAACCTGGCGGCTCGAGCCGCCAGTTTCCTTCACAGCCGGGCTTGCACCGGCCGTCGCTGCACCGCCGCGGCCCGTCGGCCATGGGCTACTCCTCCGGTGGCACGGTTTCGCCACCGCTACCACGCGATGATGCTCATCGGTTCCATCCACCGATGATCTTTCTGCGGGTCACCAGACGAGTTCCAGTGGCCCGATTCTTGGTCTGTAAGAATTCAAGCTCTCCTTGGGATGTCGCCTTCGATCCGAAATCATCGTTGACGAGATTCGATCATTCCGGTCCCATGCTGCATTCAACATCAAATTCCACAAATAAGGCAGAGGGGTCGGTTCGTGTTTGTTCGGCCCGCACCCTCCGTGTTAGGGTGATAGCATGCGACCTCAATTCTTAACCCTTGAAGAAAAACGAAGAACGTGCAACAACTAAGCATGAATCACCTACCTTTGATCATTGATCGTCGACATTGGCACAAGAAAGTGAATGTAGATTCACTGACGTCAGGAAAGAAGATGATGTCGTTGGCATTCTTCAAGGATGGCGCTTCCTCCCTTGTTCCAGTTGAAGATCAAATAAGAATATATCCGTCGTTGGCGGATGAAGTGTTCTTAGTTCTTCGATGGTCGCTCTTCGTTGGGAGGAGCGTTCTTCATTGGAGAGAATAAGTTTCTCCAAGTGCTCTTCTAATCTTCTCCCAAAAAAGCAATGGCCAATATAATTAAATTATCTTTTAATAATTTAATTTTAATTACACCATTAATTCAAGGGGTGTTGGCATAATAAATTAAAAAAAGGGGTGGCACCATTAAGTGGGGAACTCAAGAGGTTTCTCACCACTTAATGGGGGAGTTCAAGAGGTTTTAGCCTCAAGTGGTTCCCACCATATTAATCCCCACATGGGAGGTTGAGTTTGGGTGGGCCCCACCACCATAACCTCTCATGGGAGGTTAAGGTGTGGTGGTCCCGCCTCCAACTTACATGAAGAGTTTTTTAACCATTAAATAAAAATTAAGCCACACACTTAATTTTTATTTAGTTCATTCTCTAAAAAACCAAAAACTATCTTTTAATCTCGACCCACTGCCGTCGAGGTGATATTCTTCTTAAGCGACTACCGGTGCTGTGAGTTCAACAGTGCCCTTGGATTTAAATTTCGAGCACCAATTCAAAAGTTATAAAATCCCACTCGTATGTTTACTGAACGTACCCGAACAAAACTTCAGATATTTATTCTGGGCACACTGGGCCTCAGAATCACGCACTATCAGTTTTTGGGGACGTGTAAAATTCCCATGTATATAAGAAAAACAATTTCCACAGAAATTATGGGTCTTTACAAAATGATTTGGAAATGAAGAAATGAGTGGGGCCTATTAATAGATAGTCCCTATATGCATTGAAAGGTCTCATGAGATAAACTAGTTTTCCAAATCATATGGATTTTGTACCCAGTAGGTTTAATCTTTATTGATGATATATATTTATGGTAGAGGTATCACGTACCTGGGACATAACATATAATAATTAAGTATTTACTTCAATGATAATTAATTTATTATTCTTATCCATGATATTTTTTATATGATATTTTATTTGGATGCATTTTATTCTATGTTATTGATTAAATGGAATGTGTTTTCATTGATTTACCTTTATATATTGATTATTAATTATCTTATTATTATAGTCATGTTACAAAAATTCCATGTGTGTTAAGTTATTTAGCTTTATATGTTGATTATTACTATTTATTAATTATATATTCCTATATACATAACCTTTATTGAGTGTTTGAGCTCACCAATGTTTTGTTTCCATTCCTCAGGATATGAAGAAAAAATCCTGGAATTAGTTTTCAAGGATATAGTTCATTTTATTTTTTATGTATTATGTTTTATTTTCTATTCCTAATGTAAAATGCATATCATGTATATATCTAGTTCTATAAAACTTCTAAGATAATTAGTAATTTAGTATTTGACCCTTTATATCTATGAAAATATAATAAAGTAAGAAACCGACTCTAGGATAATGGGGTCGGGGTCGCTACAATTGGTATTAGAGGTAGTTTAGCAGAAACCTTGAAAACTGAATTAAGGAAAGAAAATATTAGGGAAACATAACCCTTTGATATAATTTGAGGATTTGTATAGAATAATAATATTATATTTTTTTAAGGTAGTGACTATGTGGTTTTTCTCATTAATACATCCATGTATGGATACTACAAGTGGTCATGGTTTTAGCATAGAGGTACCTTGGGGTAATAACTCTTAAATGGGTGCATTGGCATTGATTCGATCATCACATGGTGCATGAAAATGGGCCTTACTATGCAACTATTTTGACACTCCTAGGAGATATTATTATTATAATTCACATATTATTTATAAACCATTAAAGGATTTGAAAATATATATATCTATAAAGAAACCATGTTTAAGATTATGAGATTAGCTATGCATAACTTTATAAATTTATGTTAATTATTTCAATATCTTTGGAATTATATATTATGTTTCATATGGATATGATCTAATATGGTTCATAAAATCATTCATAAATACGGTGTGGAAGATAAAATGGGAATAAAATCCATGTACATAATCCAAAGATTAAGAATGATCATTTATTTGATGAGCTTAAGACAATATTTTGAAGGGAACTAATCTCTAGAACATTATAATCATATGAGGACATTGTACCATATTATAAAAAGATAAATAAATTATTCTCTATGAATTATATCCTTGAAAGGATTCCATAAAAGAATAACATGGTATAGAAAAAAATGTATAAGGATAAGAAGGGAATGAAGAGTTTTCCTACATGGGACAATTGGTGAATAAAACACCTTGGAAATTTCTTGAATGTAATGATAGTTTTCTATAAGAATAGAAATAAAATCCTCTATTCTCATTATTTAAAGGGAATTAGAAAATTTTCAAATGTTTAATGCTTCAACTAAAATGATATAGGGAACTATGCAAATTAATTCCCTAAGTGTCAAAGGTATATAACTCAAAAGAAGATAATGGATTAAGGTCAAGCTTATGCTATTACTATAGGTGAAGTTGAATGATTAATGTGATTTTTTGGATTCATGAATTATGTCATTTGATTATTTATTTAATTATTTATAACAATTATAAAATGTTAAATTATTATATTTCAATACATTTTCATTAAGGATTTGAAAGTGTATTTAGAATAGTACTGATGTCTAAGAAAATTGATACTGTGGAATGTTGTATAGATTAAAAACACATGATTGAGGTAATGATAAACCCTAATATGTTCATGATGTTGATATAATGATGTTGGGATAAATAAATGATTGATATAGATAATGTAAATTTGATAGTATTTAGTACCTTGGAACTGATTATTGATTTATTGACAATAGGGGTTGTGCTATCATTTATGGAGTTAAAGAGTCTTTGTATATGAGGAAAATATCTAATAATCTATTCTCTACTTAGAGAAAAATGAACAATTCATGTTTTAAATAGTTTTTTATAAAAATAAAAGTTATTTATACCTTTAAAGATAATACATTATCAATGTGTTCACATATTTGGAAGGAGACATTAAGAGCCACTTTATTATCTCTACAGAATATAATTTTGATTTAGTGACCTTCCTTAAAAAATCACAGACTATTAGTTTGGGAAAAAATATTTTGGAAGATTCTTATGGTTGAATATATTTGAAGTAGATTATGTTGACCTTTGAAAATTATTGGATGACTTTTTATAACCATTTTGAAGACATGAGTAATATCTTGTTACTATTTTATGGATCTTTTTATCTATTAAATGATAATTTCAGTGCTTCAGGCATAAAAAATTCATTTTGGATATTAATTTCTTAGAGTAAGAGATGAAGATTAAATTTATTGAAGTAAAACCAAAAGTTAATTTTTTTTATATGGAATAAAAATATATCAAGTAAGTATATTTCCTTATATTCATAGAACGTGAAAGAATTACTCAACTCTAGGAAAAGGATCTTGAAGCAAAAATATTATCCTATTGTCGTCATTTTTGATGATATCAATGACCTTTTTAACACATTTTTTTATTACTTTGAGGTCATAAACTTATTCTTTACCAAATTATATATCACTCTCCATAAATATCTGGGTGTTGTTTTTCTCTTCTATGTCAATGTTTTCACTTCCCACCTATGTTATTCTATTTGGAAGCCTAATATATGTTATTCGATATGACCTTTGTACTTCAATTTATATCTTATTAAGAGGATATTGTATCAATACTTTTATGAAGTTTTTTTTCAAAAAAATACTTTCAAATATCTAACCCTTGATTATTGATATCATGTTTAAATTTTAATGACATAATTTATTTAAAGTGGGGAGAATGTAACACCCTAAAATTCTAAAATAAGAACATCGTATTTTATAGTGTGTATAACAAGGAACACCATGAATAGAAGAAAATATAGAAACTAGAGACTTTAAAATATATTTATTTTTAAATAAATTAAATCTCTTCAATAGATTTCATTACACACAACACCAAGATTAGCTTGTGTTATAGGCAATAACGAGTTTAACTTCCATTACACACAACACTTAGTATAAATGAAATGTGACATATTAATAAAATATTAATATTCAATATGATAGTTATCACCTAGTAAATAAATTTGTGGGTTTGAATAGTAATAACTAAATTATAAAAATTATGGTCATCAATTTATTAGAAATAAAATAATAATCAATTAAAATAAAAAGGAGTGCTTTCTGAAAAACTCTATTTTTTTGTAAAAGATGGTTTAGTCACTCTTTGAACACAAAATTTATAATTAATTTTTACCAATTTTAGAAAATTTATTTGAAAAAATAAACTTCATTTTTTAAATCATAATATCAAAATTATCATCGGGGGATTTTTTGTGATTTTTTTTGAAAAAAATCATTTTTTGATGAATAATGAAAAATACTAAATTTCAATTAGAAACTCATTTTTCCTTTAAATTATTTATAATGTAAAATTATATATTTAATTATTTTTAAAGTAAAATTATTTAAATTTTATAACTATTAATTCAATTTATTTCATTTGAATCATTTTAATATTGATTTCTTTTAAAAACATTGTAAACTATTGAGCATTTTCTCTTTAAAAATGCTATTTCTCTTCACGTGTACGAGAATAATTTTGAATTAAATTTTTTATCTTATTTTTATTGAATTTTAAAAAATTGATTCTATATTTGGAAAAAAATTAATTTATATTATATAATTAGTTCAAATTAGTTTTTTTACTACAATTAATATTGAAAAATAAAAATTATTTACTGCAGTTAAGGTAGAAAAGGGTTTACCGTGGGGTTAAACTAAGAAGAAAAGGGTTAAAAATAACCTTTCAACTTCTAAAATTCTTATTTTATAGCCATATTTCAACCCTATACATATGAATTTCAAATTTATGGTTATTTTTAAGGTTTTTATATTTTAATTACTTTATCATTTTGGATTTATTTGGAAAATTTCCAAGTAATTTCAAATAGGGTTCACTTTCCCCACTTATAAAAGGGAACTCACTCCCTTAACTCCATCACACATACCAAGCCATTTTTATAAATAAAACCCAAAATAATTAACTCCCCAACATAATTAATAAAATTTAATATCTTATGGTTATCCAAAAAGAACATTCCTAGGGTCCTTATGAGGTGATCCAAATTATGTTTCTCTTAGAGAAGGTAATTATCTTAATAAAGATCTTTTATTTTCATTATTCATTTTATACCTTCAATCATGTCTTAAAACTAAAATTATAATAACACCAGTATATAAAATATAACTAGATGTTATTTTTTTTTATGGAATATCATTTATCCATTTCCACTTCCATCAAATGGGAAACAAAATCATCGATCATGTCTACGGTGGACTACCTCCTCACAAACCGATGTAGTTCATTTTTGATCACTAATATTAAAGGATGGATATAATGATAGATTTAACTACTTTATATGATATTTATGATATTATTATGCTTTTATTATTTTAATATCACATATTCCTTTTTATGTTCCATGCTGTTTAAAATAGGATAACATCCCCTATGTGTAAGGCGAACTACCACATCACGTGGTGATGTGATTAATTTTTAAATAATGACTAAATGGATTGTAATGAGGATAAAATTAATGAATATATGTGATATATATTGTATTATATTTATTCTATAAATTTAATATATCACCCAATTCCTTACCCATTTAGTCATTAAGGTAATGATATCGTCGCTCGTGCATACGTACGACCTACCATCTCCGCACAACGATGCAATTCATTTTCTATATTCATCAATTATAAGTTGTTATAATAATATATCTATTTAGTAAATATGATATTTGTAACATTAATTAATTCCATATATTATGGATATATATTATATGTAAATAAACTAGAAATTTCATGAAATATATACATGAGAAAACTAGGCAATTAACACTTTAAATAATTAAAATAAGAAAATATTACTAAAAAACTGGTCATAAAATGTAATAATATGATCATATATGATATTATAAATTTTAATATGATTTTTTTAAAAATTAATAATGTGATTAAAATCACTACACATGATGTTAAATAATTTTTAACTAAAAGAAAGCATGAGGTATGGAATTTCATCCCAATTTACATTCCATTGTGACTTTTTATTATTATACACTAATTTTATTTTAGGCGGAATATGTAATTACCCCTTGAAATTTAATATAATGATTAATTCATACTTTAGGGTATTTTAAATTTCAATTTGAATCATTTCATTCTAGGGGATTTTAATTAAAAATTAACAAGTAGTAAAAGTTATTGTATAATCTCACTTTCTTTTGTGATTGTTAAATTTCTCTTGAAATAATCACATTCTTGTACTAATTTTTCATTGAAAATTATATTTATGTTAAATATAAATTTTATTTCATGATGGATATTTTTTTACTAAAATATACACCATTTTTACATAGGGTGTTTACTCAGAAAGTTATTTTATTAACTAGGGAAATATTGATTAATCTATATTCTTTACTCAATACAGATATTTGTTGATAAGACACATTATAAATTAATTAAATCGATTAATATATATATAGATAATAATGTTGAAATTAATACATGTGTGGGACCTGGTTATAGATAACCCCTCGATGCACTGACATGTCACATAATGCAAACCAATTGGCCAAATCAGATGGGGTTTTACCCAGAAGTTTTAAACTATATTTTGGATAGATCTGGATGGTAGAGGTAACATGTGTATGAGACATGAAATCAAATAATTAATAATTTAATTCATTTATAATTTTGTAATTATTATTATCAATGATAGTTTCAGAAATATATTATATCCAGTTTCATTTCATTATTAGTTAATGATTAAATGGTATGTGTTTTCAATTATTTACCTTTCCATATTGATTATTCATTATCTTATCCTGATAGTTAAGTTACATAAATATAAATTGTGCTTAGTTATTTACCATTCCATTTTTATTATCCTGATCAATCCATGATATATTCCACCAAACTTAACCCTTACTAAGTATTTGAGCCCAACCTTATTTTTTCCTTCCCCTGGCTATGAAAAAGAAGTATTTGAAAGTGGTTTAATTGATGGAGTTTATTTGATTTTGTTATGTATTATGTTTTATTTTCTATTACCACTGTTTAATGGATATCATGTATGTATCTGGTTCTCTAAAAATGATAAAATAATTATCCCTGTGGGATTTTACCATTTGTATTTATTTTAATGTAATAAAGTAAGGCACTAACTCTAGACTATTGGGGGTCAGGATAGCTAGATTTATTTTCTCTATTATTATAAATTCAAACATTATGAAATATTTTATTTTTATATATGTGATTATTTATATATATATTTGAGGAAATATATGGATTATGTTATTCTTTTATATTCACATGTAATTAATTGTTTGTCTATTCTTTTTAAATTGTTTATGCCATTATTATGCCATGTTTGCTTCTGATGCACAATATCCCTTACTAACCATCTATGCTGACCCATTTCTTATTTTCCCTTTACCTAAATAATAAAGTAGAATATCATGTGTTACTAGATCTATGGATAATAATAAAAAAAACTATTTTTACTAGAATGATTAATTTTTTATATTATAATGTAATTTCTATGTATCTAGTCTTTTAAGGACTATTAAACCATGATTTTGGGAATGTAATATCATGTATTATGATTACCATGTAATAAATAACCTACCATATCTAGGTGATCAGGTTCAAGGAAGTTATAATTGGTATTAGAGTAATGTTTAGTTGGAACCTTAGTAACAATATCAAGATATACGCTGATATAGAATTTATACATTAAAATGAATCATTAGAAAATTATATAAAAACACTTGGATCAGGTTTAATAATTAACATTCCTTCTATATTAAACAATTAAGACATTAATAACCTGGATTATATGAATTTTACTTTGTTAATATATTCTATTAATTCTTAATAACAAATTATAGTAGTTCTTTAATAGTGACATATGATGGAAGAAATTGAATTGTTCTAAAGTTTATGTGAAAATTATAGGGATTATCTGAAAAATAAAAGTAATGAAGTTTGTGTTAGTATAAAAGTTATGATTTCTTATTTTTTGAGTTAGGATTTTATTTTTAAATTATTAATGAAAACCTAAAGATAAAAGGCATATTTTTTTAAAGAAATAATAAAGGTAAAATTTGTATAAAAATATATGGTTATCATTGTCACTCTATTTTTAATAATTCACAATATAACCTAATCATGATTAGTTTAGGAATTAATAATTTGGTCAGTGAATATGGGTAGAAAAAATAATAGATAAACATAAGATGAATTAATCATCTCATAATTTTCATGGTAATTATTCTGAGTAAAAATTATGAGGAAATAATTTATTTATGGGGGATATAAAACCCACAATTTCTTATATATATATATGTTACATTCTCATATATTTAAATTATGTTTATATTTAATTTCAATTTATTATTAAGGAAAAAAATATAGAATAATGTCACTAATAAATAAAATAATATGATAAGATAAATATATAGTTAAAGTAGAATAAGAATAAATAATATGCACAAACCATGTTTATTTTAGAATTGAATAAAAAATTAGTATAAGTAAATGACACAACTAAGGGATATAAATATCATGCTCTTACATAAAAATAAAGAAACATATTATCAATGGAGAAATAATTTCTTCATATTCATTAAATCATGTAATAAACATTATACCTAGAAGAATCATGGTTCATAATAAAAATAGTACATGACCTAATATATATATATATATATATATATATATGTGTGTGTTTCATGTAAACATTATTTTAGAACAATAATATGAAGGTATATGGGATCATTAGTTTTTACATGAACATTGAGTATATATTTATCATCACTATATAGTTTTAATGTGAAATAATATTATATATATATATATATTGATACATCATTATAAATGATATATTAATTATAAATTAATAAATTATCTTATGAAATACCTTTAATTTTATGAAAACATATTTCAATATGAAATCATGATTTTAAAAGTGAAGTATGGATTTTGTTAATTATATTTTTGTAGTTATAATGTATCTATATGTATCCATTGGTAAATGTAAATGTAATAACATAAAACAAGGTTTATTAGTCCATATGTCTTTTTTAAAATAATCAATTCCAAATATTATTGTATAAAATATATTTTAAAAAATGTATGATTTCTTGATAACTTCATTTATTATATTTATTTCATTATTTTCACATGGAATTTTAATTAGTAATTTATTTATTGTAATGTAATTGTTGGAATATCATTATAAATATTTTAAAAGTAATTTTAACTTGTGACCCATGAATAAAATGTAATAAATAATTATATACATTTTAATTTCATATATTATTTATTATGCGTAAGATTATACAATATAGTATTTCAATAAAAAGGTAAATAATATATTTTAAAATAAAATAATATTATATGAGTAATTTATTATAATTTAATGTTTTAATAAGGACTATATATATATAAATTAATAAAACATTTAATAGGAATATTTTGATATTCTAACAATTCCTTTTAAATAGTTAAGAATCATATTTTGTGCAGAAAAAATATTTTATAAAGAAGTTATTATTTTCATTTAACAAATAACTACACATATTTATACAATTAATACTAAAAAACATAAATAAATTTGGATAATTTATTCATTAGAAAAATAATGTGGCAAATTGAATTGCAATATAGTTGTTTTGTGTAATGTCCATCTCAAAGAAACTGTTTTCAAAAATATTTATTTAAAAGATAAATTTAACATATTTATAATAAGAATTTGATAAAAAAATTACATATTTTGAATTTGGAAGTCAAAATTAGGTATGGGGTTATATTTGGTAATTTTTATGAAAATTCAAAATATTGTTTAAAAAGGTGAAATAAAAAAAACATACAATAAATATGAAATCATATATTTGTAATCATGAATAAACTCCAACAATGTAGTTATCCTTTCCTAATTTTGGGACTAAATATTATATTATATAATTATAAGAGTTAATTGGGAACTATGTGGAGTAGAAGTTCACTTAATACAATGTAAAGATAAAATATTAAATATTTTATTTGATGAAATTACACTCACCACACCTATAAAAATCTACCCCCTCTTCACATTTCTCTAACAAAAAATTCAATTTTCTCTCTTCAAACCTTACTCGAAGGGTCTCCCCCATAATTTTCTACAATATTGAAATGTTTTTTTGGTTCTATGTCTCAGCTTTAGGATAAAAATCTCAATTTAGGTAAAGGATTAATTTAATTTGATGATATAATTTCATTTATAATATAATATCATCCCCTTTATCTTTTTCTATGGTATTTTATCCATTTCCACTCATATTAACATTTTCATAATCTACTACCATGTAGAAGTAATGGTTATTAATTTTCTCTATCTATTTCAAATTTCAATTATTTTGTTGTAATCTCTCTTCAATTCCATCTAATATGATAATTCTCTTCTCTACCTAGTATATCATTATCATTTTTATGAATTTTACATTTTAGATTATGCATTCACTCTAATTATTCCCCTTTTTTCTAATATATCACAATGTTGAAGTAAATTTACTTTATCTCTCACTCTTTTCAATTCCTATTTACATTTCCTTTGTAGTATCCATTTCAATTTCCAAGTTATTATTCCAATATTATTTTAATATAATTCAATGTACTATCCTTATGCTATCCTATGAATGTGAGACTATATTTCACTGACATTATACTATGTTAATAATCCATTGAAATTACATAATTTCCCTGAGAGGCATGAAATATTATATTTTCCCATGATAAAAAATATGACATATATTTATTGTATTATGGATACATTATTTAGAAAAGGAACCTTTTATAAATAAGGATAGTAAAAAATGTAGCTGGTGAATCCTTTATCTATTCAAAAGTGGATTAAAATCAATTTTAAAAAAAGTTCACCTTTTTATCCAAGAATTATAACCTAGGAGTTTCTCCTTAATGAAACTTTCTATCCCTAATACATATCAAATATGTGTTATTACATACTCCAAATATTAGAGGGGACTTATGCATGAATTGTTTATTCTAACATCATTTACAATACATGTATTTATTCATCTAAACACATTTTTCATGTTAATCATTATTAGTACCCATTAACTACATTCCATATTCTTCCCTTAATAAGGTTACTTATTTGAACATTATGAATTTCTAATTATTCCATATATTATTCAAGGGAATTCACCTAGACACCATTTTTAATTCCTTTACTAAGATAATATATTATCTTGATGGTATATCCATCTATCCTATATGATCTGAGTATGTGGTACTTGATTATTCTAATTAAATAGACGTTCTTCAAGATAACAATGCAATTTAATTGACTAAGAGAATCTATTAACTTAAACATATATCCAATTATTAAATATGGTGTGAACACCCTATAATTAATTAATACGATTGAAGGGTAATTTACTAAATAGCCTTACTATTTTTCTATCTAAGGAAACACTGATAATCTATATAACACCCTAAGATTTTATGGTATTTCTCTTTTTAAGTATATTTAATCTCTTCGATAGCTTATATTGAACACAACACCAAGCATAAACAAACTGTAATATATTATTATTTAAATAAAAATGTTATAACATAGCCATTAAATTGTGAATAGGATTATGTATATTATAAAAATATATATGATGGTCATATTCAATACAAATTTATTTATTAATTCTTAGTAAATAAACACACATTTTTTTAGTAAAAATATTTTATTCTTCAAATATAAGTTTCCATCGAAAAGAAATTATTATTTATTTATATAAGGAAATAAATATTATTAATCATTGAAACATTTAAAAAATTTATTTGAAAAAAAATATTTTTGGATTTGTATGTCAAAATTATATTATGATGCATTTTTGAGAATTTTCTAAAAAGATTTAATTTTTTAATGAATAGTAAAAAATACAAATTTTCATTGAAAACCGTATTTTATATTAAATAATTTAAAGAATGTGTATTATATTTTAAATTATTTTTAAAAGTTAATTATTTTATTTTGATTTAAAATAATATAATTTTGTTTTTTGGGATATATTTTATACCCGAATTTAGTATAAAAACATTTTATAATTTAAAAAGGAATTTTCCTAAAAACCTAATTTTTGTTTTGTTTTTATAATTTAAAATTAAATTAAATTCAGTAACTTTTGTGTTTTGAATTTTGAGAAATGGATTCTATATTTGAAATTAGGAGGACCAAATTTTTTAAATAAGTTCCTTTTATTTTTGGCAATATCAATAGTAAACATACTAATTTTATAACCATGGTAAAGGGTTAATCGTGTAATTTTGTTTAAAATAAAATGATAAGAACCTTCAAATTTCAAAAAATGTACCTAAATCATATTTTATGAGTAATTATTAACCATAATCATCTTTGGGTAAAAATTATGACCTTTTGGAGAAACTTAGTTGACGTTATGACCTTTATAGTATTTTATTTAATGTAAAACATGTTACACTCTTGTATTTAATTAGTGTAATATTTTTAATATGATTTTATCCATAATTCATGTTAGACTATAAATAGAATTTTTAAATATTAAAAATTTATCTCCATCATGATAATTTATTTTTAATTTATAGGGAATAAATAATTACATTAAATTCTTGCACAACATTGATGAAATAATTATTTAATTAATTTATATGATTGGAATATATGATATTTATTAAATTATGACAATAATATATTTTAAATATAATATTCACTTCCTTACCCATTCACCATTAAGGGAATGATACCATTTCTTTTGTGTACGTACTACCTATCATATCCACGACGTGATGGGATTCATTTCCCCTATTGACCATTAATGAATAGTTCTAAAAATGTGTTTGATGATTAAATATGATATTTAAAAAACCAATATTATTCCATAAATGATGGATCTATATCATCTAAAAATGAACCAAGATATTCCTGAAAAAACATGTAAGAGAAAACAGGGTGATTGACACTCAAAACAATTCAAATAATGAAATATTATTAAGGAGTTGGTGGTAATATTCTATAAAAGAATCATATAATATTTTAATATGATTTTGGGATAAATTAATAACATTATTTAAAACATTAAATATACAGTTAATGTCACAAACCAATTTTGTTCATCATCCTGATCGACACCTAACCCGATATGTGGCAAGGCTCGAAGGGTGTTCTTGATCCCCACAGACTGGAACAAGTGACTGGGTATCAATACAAGAAGGTGGGAATGATTTAAACGAACATGAAAATATAAAATAAATAAATAATATAAAATAAACCAATACTAGAAATCACAACCAAATAATCCTTTACAAGTTTTTAGATTCAGGTCTACAAGTTTGTATAAAATGAAAAGAGAGATAATACAAAAATGAAACCAAAAACCATCTCTAAAAACCACAACAAGGCAAGGGGAACATCTCCGTCAATCCATTTCCACAACACTGTCCAAGAGGATCACTAGCATCCCAAACCACCAATACCAAAATCTTTACCCTTACATGTATCAAATGTGACAAAGTCTTCTTACACCCAAAGGTGTAAACATGGTGTGATATATTTCCCAGAAGGATTCCACCTAAAAGGATTTGATTCTCTAAACATTAAATGAAAAATAAATTTGAAAGTTTAATAAATGAAAGAAAATTGTATATCAATTTAAAAGAATGAAGATTTAATTAAAACTCTTTTTGAAGGAGTGAAACTTTAAATAAAAATACCTTTACCTTTGAAGTAACTTAAATTCCACACCATATACCAATGATGAGTGCAACATAGTCAAGAGAACTAGACATGGGATAGGCCCTAAGGCTACTAGATAGTTAATGGGACCCTAGAACCTCACATCTTGGTGTAAAGTTTTATAAGAACCACAATCATCTACATTCCTATGTATGAGACACTAGAGAGGAGAAACATCCATAATTCTAGTGGTCTCTGATCATCATCAATATTTAGTTAGTGTTGTCATCATCAATCCCACTAAGTGAAACCGGGATATATCCACCTCTATATCACCAACACACTAGTCCTAGTCGACCCTCCTAGATACTCAGGCTTCCCTTAGTATTCTCAATAGTGTTTCATTTTCCACAAGATACACCACATTCACACACACACATGCTAAACAAGGCACCACACACACCAAAATCCGTCATTTGCACACCCAAATCCTATTTTAAAAATAAAACTCACCCCAAAACTTTACAAACATCATTCTCATTAAAAACACAACTTAATAAACCATATAATCAATTAATAAAACATTTTAAAATAACAAAACAAACTATTACATCAAGAATACACCAATTTTATATGTAAATTCCATTTTAAAAATAATAGAATATCAAATCTATTCAAGAAATACTTTCTTACCACATTCATTACTCATAAAACTTGCTAAAGAACTCAAGAAATCCTATTAAATTCATCAAGAATTTTTTAAGCATGGAATCACCTACCTCGAGTGGAGAATGTTCTAGAAATCGGTGAAAAACTACAACCGCATCTCAACTGCACCACTAAAAAGGAAATATCAAACCCTAATCCAAGGCTTAGAACCAATAATATCAAAAATAAAACCCTAAAATCCAAACCCTAGGGATGGAGAAGAGGAAAACCTCAAAAGAATAGAGGATACCCTAGAATATAGAGAGATGAGGAGAATAAAGAAGGATTACATTATGATTCAAGGAGAAAATGACCTAAATACAGCAAAAAATCAAAGATCTGGGAGAGGAGGAAGGAGGGTGTGGCACACCTAGGGTAGAAAATCCAAAGGGGGAGGATTAAATGAGGGTTCAGTGTGTTAAAATTGTGAGGAGAGAGAAAGTTTCATGACCTGGATGCCACACACTGTTTGGTAAATCATGTGGTGACTATGTGATGTGTTATATCTGAGGAATGACCTGCCACATGGTTACTTGGGTGGAGACGCATGACCGTGCAGAGGCTATGTGGTAGGTTCTATCTTATACCACACTGTTTCTTGGGTAGTGCGCACAGTTACCTATAACAGTATGAAAACTGTGTAGCTAGTCCTGTTTACACAAAATTTATCTTTTTTTTTTCTCTTAAAATCAAAAGGGAACCTATGTTAAAATGTAGAACAAGAATAACATAGAAAAATACTTGCAAAAATGACCATGGATGTGATAATTCTACCCACCATGAAAACATTCTGCCCTTAGAAAGTCAACTCAAAACTTGATCAGAAAACAAAAATGGTTACTCTTGCTCGACCCTATACTTTCACTCCCAAGTATCATGTGTATCATCCCCATACTTCCCTAGGATACAGACTAATTGAATGGACTTCCCATGAATCACCATATCTTGGGAATTCCCTATCTACACTAGCCATTCAAACACTAATAAATTAGGATCCATCTCCAACTATTCCCAATTCAATACACGGGATAGATCTAGATTATACTTCTTCAGTCGAGAGAAATAAAACACGTTGTGATTCAACATCAATTGAGAAGGTAAAGCTAATGAGTATGACACTTTTATAACATTCTCGGTGATCTGTAAAGGTCCAACATACCTCAACATTAGCTTTCCCTACTTTCCCAAATGAAGATGGCCCAATCAAGGGGCCACCATCATGAACACCCAATCTCCCATAGAAAAATCAAGATCTCAATTCCTCTGATCGACATAGGATTTTTTGAGACTATGAGCTGTCAATAACCTCTACCCGATCAACATTTAATTCTTAGATGTATCTTTCACAAGGCTCAGTCCCAAAAGTGAGGTCTCACCCATCTCAGCCAAAAATAATAGACACCAAAAAGGCTGACCATAGATCTCCTCAAAGGGATCCATTCGAATAGAATATTTGTAAATATTGTTATTAAAAAATTCGAGCATTCTCAAATGTCTATCCCATGATCCTCTAAAATCTAAAAAACATGCATGAAGCATTTCCTCTAGAATTTTATTTTTCCATTCCATATGACCTTCCATTTGAGGATGTTATGCCGTACTCATCTTATTTTGTGACCCCAATACCCTTTTAAGTCCTTCCTAGAAATGAGAGGTAAAGCAGGGTTCTCTATCAAAATTAATTGCTGACAACACACCATGAAGACTTACCACTTCCTGAACATACAACCATCCTAGCTCATCCACCTTCACTGAATCTTCAATTAGAAAGAAGTGGGATGATTTGGTCAAATGGTCAATTACTACCAAAATAGTGTTCCTTACTCGAGGTTTATGGGGAAAACCAATAATGGAATCCATAGAGAACGCATCCCACTTCCATGTGGGAATGGGTAATAGTTTGAGAAAACCAGAGGGACTTTAATGCTCTGATTTCACCTGCAAACAAGTATAGAATCTCGATACAAATTTAGCTATGTACTATCTCATTCTTGGACACTAGAACTATTGACACACATCATAATAAATATTTGTAGCACCAAAATTAATATACCACTAATACTAGTGGCTATCCTACATCACTGACTGCCTTAGAGAAAATGGAACCACTGAACAGCTCCTGAAGCCCTAAATACCCTCAGGAGTTGAAGAACAATCACAAGATGTTTCCCAACCATGAAAGAACTGAATATTCTAATGACACAACTCCTCATCAAGATACTCCCACTGAACTAGCTCTAGAAGATAAATAACCAATTGCACACTTGAACATCCACTATGATCCTTGTTCTCTAAGTGTATTTGGGAAAAGATCCCCATTAAAGACCACTCATTAGTGGACTTCCTCAGTACCTGGACTATCACCTTCCAGATCAAGGTGTCATCCACCACATTACCCATTCCCAAGTTATACATGATATCAAAGTCAGTACCCTATAGATATTCAATCCAATGATCCTGACTCAGATTGAGATCCTTCTGTGAGATAATGTAATCTAAACTCTTATTATTAGAGTAGAACACAAAATTCTCTCTAAGTACGTAGTGATTCCATGTCTTAAAAGCATGCATCACCACTTATAACTCTAAGTCATGGGTTAAGTAATTCTTCTCATGTGTTTGGAGTTGGTGAGAACTGTTACCCAATACATGATTATCTTTCATGAGAACACACGTGAGGCCCATACTTGAAGCATCGTAATAAACCACACATCCCTTCCCAAACTCTAGAAAGATATAAAACAGTGTGGTAGTCAATTTGCACTTCAACTACTAAAAGGATTCCTGACACTCTGGGATCCATTCAAACTTCACCCCTTTCTGGGTGAGTGTGGTCTTAGAAGAATAAATCCCTGAGAAATCCTAAACAAATCACCTTTAATAACCTCATATGGTAAGAAAATTCTGGACCTTGAACACATTTTTTAGCTATTCTTGCGATATAACTGCATTGATCTTCTTAGGGTCCACTGAAACCCGTTTATCAGATATCATGTTCCCTAGAAACTTCACCTCCCTAACCCATAAGGTACACATTGAAAGCTTCACATAAAATAAATGGCCCTGAAGAGTACCCAACATGATCTAAAAATGATACTCATGATCTTCCTCATATCCAGAGTAAACTAGGATTTTATCTATGAATACAATAATAAAAGATTTGAGATAATGGTGGAACTCCCTACTCACGAGCACAATAAAAACTATTGAATAATTTTTCAATCCTAAAGGCATGAACAAATACTCGAAGTCTCCGTACCTACTTTGGAAAGCTGTCTTTAGGATGTCCGCCTCTATCACCTTGACTTTGTGGTAAACTGAAAGAAAGTATATCTTGGAAAACCACTTTTCCCCATTTATTTGATCAAACGAGTCATAAATTCAGGAAAAAGATACTTGTTCATGATTTTTACCTTATTCAACTTCCTATAATTGATACACAACCAAAGTGATCTATTGGAATTCTTTGTGAAAAAAACAGGAGCGGCCCAAAGAGATACATTCAAGAGAATGAACCCTTGGGATTCCAAATCATCCAACTATATATTTAATTCCCTCAATTATATGGGGGTAATGTGATATGAGGTAAGATATATTGGTTGTGTTCTCGGTGCCAAATCGATTGAGAACTCCATGTCCCGCTCCAGGGGTAACCCTAAAAAATCAGCAGGAAAAGCCTGTGGGGACTCATCCACCACATACGATAGTCCACCCTTAACAGATTCACCATTTTCCTCCAACAAGAGTGATTATAATTAAAAATAAATATTACCCATATCTAGGAGTAGAGGTCGGGTATAACCCAACTGAGGATCCCATCCTTTGAGGAAAACCTAAGCACTTCCATCAGGTTCCATGAAACTAAATCTCAGAAGAATTAGTGTGTTCTTGGAAGCGTACCATCCATTCCATGCCAATGATGACATCAAAGAGTTCCACATCTAGGACCAAAAAGTACCACTCCATCTCAACCCCTGACATGAAAATCACACACAATGAGAACCTAAGGCCCTTCTCCTTCTTCTTACCCAACATCAGCACCAACTCCACCACAAAAGACAATAACTCGGTTGGAAAATTCAGCAGGTTTAGAAGATGGGAAGATATAAAAGAGGCAGATTCACCAATATAAAAATAATTACCACTATAGAAGATGCAATTAGAATGGTACCTCGAACAATTGAGGGACCTTCATCCTATCCCACTGGTTCTTTCTCCACAACATGAAGGTTCATGGAATCTATTTGAGTATGACCATGACCACTAGCCTGAGGCTATGATTTGAGATGAATCTGACCATAAGAATATTTGGTCTAGCCGCCTCAACCACCAAACCAAGATCCCACCATCCTAGACGATTCTAACTGAGCTATCATTACCCCATAAGCCACTGATCCTACACCACCCTAATTAGAGTGTTTAGATCTATAGAATCACTATAGGTGCCCCAACAATCCACACCAATGATAGCATTTCTGAGGAGATGTAAAAGTGAGACAAGTGTGTCCCACCTTCCCGTACTGGTGGCACAAAACATAACCTTCATCGAAAGCCACAATCAAAGGCTACCTGTAATAATTCCCGAAACTACAACCTCCCTTCTTTCCTTACTCATCATTCTTCCTCTTCATTTCTGATGAACCTTCTCTACCCATCACTGACATGGACATTGAGACACTTGACCTACCCTTACAATCAATCTCCACCATACAATCTTGGTCGACCACTTCAGTATAAGTCCTCATATTGAATAAGAAGACATGAGAACAAATATTTGGATGCGATCCTTTCTCAAACATTTGAGGCTTCATCTGCTCATTAGAGACTATTTTGGGGATATACCAAACCATCTCAGCAAAATGGTTAGCATAATCCATCACCGACTGGTTTCCCTGGGTAAGATCCACGAACTCTTGGGATCTATCATAATCCAAGACGTCAAGTTAGTAATTGTCATTGAAGACTACCTTAAAGTCCTTCCGGATCATATACTCTAGCTCCCCAGCTTGAATCACTAATTACCACCACATTTTTCTAGGACCCTCAAGCAAAAATGAAGGAAAATTCACCCTGACATCTTTATACGTGTCCAGGAACTCAAATAGGCACTCTATCTTATAGAGTCACTCTTCCGCTTCCTGAGGTTTTAAGCTACCTCAAAAATAACAAGGATTATTCTTTATGAAATCCTGGGCTTTTTCTTTTTTGAGATTCAGGCTCACCTTCCCTAAAAAGAGTAGAAGCATGACCCTCTCCCTTTCCTAGAGCTTAAACAACTTGAACCACAACATCTACCAACCTATGATCAAGCTGTGAGGGATAAAACTCTTTGGATTCTTCCCATGGTTGTAGGGGAACTCTTTGGGGAGTCATGTTGCTATAAAAACAATGATCACATGAGAATTTTTCCATAAGATAATCATTAATAGATTAGGTCTGAAAAATATTATCAATAAGCATGGAACCAATAAATAAAAAATTACAAGCAAGCACAACGAACAAATCACTTCACCTCCACCCGATGTCCATGTATAGTATGTAGCCTGCATGTCCCACCAAGGGGAGGAGCCAAAAAAGAATCCCAATATCCCTTGGTAACTTGAGGTCTGTCATGAGGTTTGATAACCAGGAAACCTACTTTCAACTAAAACTCCGAGCCTTGATAATCCTAGCTACTCTCTATCCAGACTCAACCCAAATGACATGACCCAAAGGTCTAAACCAAAAACTAGCTCTGATACCAGTTGTCATGAATAAAATTGGGTCTTCATCTGAATCAGTTCCCCACCTGTTCTATGGAAAGGCCTAATGGGAATTCATGATCCCCATGGGCTGGAATAAGTGCCTAGGTATCAATGGAAGCAAGTGGGAATGATTTACCTGAACATTCAAATATAAAAAATCAAAAATATAAAATAAACTGAAGCTTGAAATCACAACCAAACAAGCCTTTACATGTTTTCATATTCAATTCTAAAAGTATATACAAAATCTAAAGAGATCTAAAACAAAAAGGGTACCAAAAACCATTTCCAAAATCCATCATAAGGCAAGAGGAACATCTCCATCAATCCATCATTGCAACACCACCCAAGAGGATCACTAGAATCCCAAACCACCATCACCAAAATCTTTACCCTTACCTATATCAAATGTGACCAAGTCTTCTTACACTAAAAGGTGTAAGCAGGGTGTGAGCTATTTTCCAGTAGGATTCCACCCAAATGGATTCCATGTTCTAAACATCAAATGAAAAATAAAAATTCAGGTTTAATAAATGAAAGTAAATTCTAGAAAAATTTAAAAGAAAAAAACTTTAATGAAAACAAATTTTAAAATAGTGAAACTTTAAATAAAAACACCTTTACCTTTGAAGTAACTCAAATGACACACCGTATACCGATGGTGAGCACATTATAGTCAAGAGCACTAGAAATAGGAGAGGATTTAGGGGTACTAGCTAGTAAATGGGAACCTATAACCTCGCAACTCATTTAAAAGTGGTATAGGATCCACAATCATCTACGTTCCCATTCATAAGACATAATAGAGAAGAAACATCTAAAATTATAGTGGTCTCTGATCATCATCAAAATTTAGTTGGTGTTGTCATCAACAATCCCACTATGTGAAACCGGGCTGTAGCCACCTCCGTATCACTAACACGATAGTCTTATTCCACCCTCCTAGCTACATGAGCTTCCCTTATTGTGCTCAATAAAGTTTTATTTTCCACAAGATACACCACATTCACACACAGTAACCAAATAAGGCACTACACACACCAAAAGTCACCATCTGCACAACCGAATAATCTTTTAAAAATAAAAAATACACCAAAACCTTTCTAAACATCATTCTCATTACAAATGAAAATTAATAAAACGTTTAATCAATTAATAAAACATTTAAAAAGAACACAGTAAGGTAATTCATCAAGAATACACCAATTTCATATGTAAATTACATTTTAAAAACAATTTCATATCAAATATATTCAAAAAAAACCTTTTCACCACATTCATAATTGACAAAATATGATAAAGAACACAAGAAATACTAATAAATTCATCAATCAATGTTTAAGCATTGAATTACCTACCTTAGCTAGAGAATGTTTTGGAAATCACTGTGAAACTCTAACTGCACCTCGACCATACCACAAGAAGGAAAGAGAGAACCCTAATCTAAGGGTTCAAACCAATAATGTCAAAATAAAACTCTAAAATTGGAACCCTAGGGCTGTAAAATAGGAAACCACCAAAATAAGAGAGGAAACCCTAGAATAAAAAGAGATTAGACGAATAAAGAAGGATTACATGATGATTCGAGGAGAAACCACCCTAAATCCGACACAAAACCAAAGATCCGGGAGAGGAGGAAGGAGGGTGAGGTGTGCCTAGAGTAAGAAAATCTGAAGGGGTGGAGATAATTAGGGTTAGGGGTGTTAAAATCGAGTGAGAGAGAAATTTTAATGACTTGGATGCCTCACATGATTAGTCAGCACAATATACTAAACCATGTGGTAACTGTGTGAAGCATTCTATCAGAGGAATGAACTACCACTTGGTTACATGGTCTGAGGCACACAACCGTGTGGATGTTGTATTTTAGGTTTTGTCTCCTACCACATGGTTTAATGGCTAGTGGAAATGGTTACCTCTAACCATGAGCAAACCATACACCAGGTTATGTTTACAAAAAATTCACCATTTTTATCCAAAAATCAAAATGGAACCTAGGGAAAAAAGATAGAACAAGAATAAAATAAAAAAATACCTGAAAACAAGATCATGGATGTGATAGTTAAAGTATTCACAACTAAAGGGAAGCGTGAGATAAAGGTTTTCTTAACTCAATTTTCATTCATTAGGTTATAAGTTTACTTCATTGATTATATTATGCCATGATTATGTGTAAAATGTTCTTTTAATGATTTATGTTGTATTTATAATATTCATTGTGTGTATCAAAATTTGTTACACATGATCACTTCATTGATTAACTCTCACCTTAATGATATGAAAATTTTAAGGGATTTCTTAACTCAATTTCCATTAATTAGGTTAAACATTGACTTCGTTGATTTTGGCATGATAAGATTATGTGTGAAATGATTTTTTAATGTTTTATTTACACTTGTTTTATGTGGATTCCCAACCGATACACATAATCATTTCAGTTGATTGATTCCCACTTCAATGATATAATCCTTATAAGGGTCTTTGCCTCACTTTTTTTTCATTGAGACATATTTTGATGTTATGCACCTATATTATTTAATGAGGTGTATATAAATCCATTTTGACATGTTATATCATGAATTTAATTATTCTCAAGATATTTGAAGTTGTATTAAATGTTATTATTTTTAAGGGAATACAGTTATACTGATTAAAAAGTGGAAAGGGAATTCATATCAATTTCACTTCACTAGGGAATATTTTATTATCATGTACATAATTTCTATTCAATAGTTTGTATAATACCCATTTGATTATGACCAGAGGATTCAACGAGAAGAAGATATCAGTGGCGGAGTTCTTATAAGAATGGGAAAATATGGCTTCTCAATTCAAAGAGACTTTCAAAAATGAACCAGATATGAAGGTATCTGGATTGTATTGGAAATTATTTCGGGAGGTTGATTCTAGTAGCTTTAAGATGGTTTTTAATAACGCCAATATCTACTATAGTATTTTCCCTTATTAAACATTTGGTTTCTCACTTTTTTCCATAAAAGTGTTTTATAATAAAAAAATTAACTTTGGATGGATCATCATTTCTCTTAAATATCCATTTTCCATGTATCATATATACAATTATTTCCTAAACAAAAGAAATGTTTTTACACATAGTAATTACTTTGAATGTAATTTTAATAAATGGGGAGATGATGTTAAATTTTTATCTTTTACTCTATATTGATATTTCATGAAATGAAATATTAATTCATGAATTAAATATATCATTTAGCTATATAATGAATAAATTGTACATGTAAGATATAGGTGGGACCTAATTATAAACACCCCCTCAATGAATCCATAGGTTACATGAGAAAAATAATTTGGCCAAATTTAATGGGGTTTTCTTAACCCATAAATATTTAATTGACTTGTGAAAGGTATTGATAGTAATGGTACTATGATGTATGAGATCATGAAATCTAACAATTAAGTATTTCCATTATCAATATATTTTTTATGATTATCCATGAGATTTTCACTATGATATTATCCATGGATTCAGATTTTTCATAAGTTATCGATTAAACGGAATTTATTTCCAATTATTTACATCTCTATAATGATCATTCTTTATCTTCTCATGTTAGATTTTTTTGATTAAATGGAATGTGTCTTTAGTTATTTATATTCCCATATTGATTATGTTTCATTTCTTATTGATTCATGATAGATTACACTGTACACATACCCTTACTGAGCATTTAAGATTAACCTTCTTAGGTTTTCTTTCCCCTATAATTTTAAGAATGGTCAATAATTAATATTAATTTCTTTTATTATTCCATATTTTTAATTACCAATATAATAATGAAACCATATATTTATCTAGTTCATAAATATTACTAAACTATTCGGCCATATGAGATGTGACTCCTTATATCTAATACAAATGTAATAAATTATCCACCGACACCGGGCTACTGGAGTTGGAGTTTTCATAGTTGGTATGAGAGAAAGTTTAGTAGAAACCTTGGGAAATATATTTTAAAATAAACATAAATATCATGGGATCAATTATAATTTCTTAGAGTATTTTAGAATTTACCGATAGTTGGATTTTATTTTAGGGCACATTATTTATGATAAATTGGAGCTAACTCAGTATATACCATTATTTAGTGATGGAACCTAATAGAATGAGAATCAAAACCCATGGTAAATGTAGGGATATTAACACTGAGAAATCCACTAATTTTGGAATTGGGGATCATCAGATCATGACCATATTTGGTGAACTGAACCATGTTATCTCTAATAACCTTAAAAATACAGAGAAACACAATGATCTATGACATGATATACCTATATTGTATCATTTTATGTGTTAGAATCCTCTATCTCTCAGTGTAAATAATAATTTAGTAGTATTTGGGTAATGGATCACGTCTCTTAAAAAGATATTTATCGTCTTAGGATGCAATGAAAGGGAAAAAGTTACACTGGTAATGTATTTTCTTAGAGGATATGTTGATCAAAGTTGGTCATTGATACATAATACTAAGGAAGAAGAAGAAATAGAACATATGGAGTAGAGGGATTTTGATGTAATATTATTTGATAAATATTTCCCTAATGAAAAATAAAATAAAATGAAGATAACATTCCTCATATTAAACAAAAATGTAGATGAATGTGTAAAAGAGTATAAGGATACCTTTCCAGGTTTGACTAGGTATGTTATGGATTATATACAAAATATAGAGAGCAAGATTGATCATTTATTTTATGTCCTTAATCCAAACATCCAAATGTCATTGGTTTCCCAAAAATTTTCATCATATAATGAAATAGTACTATAGACCATCAAAATAGAGAAAGAATTGGCTAGATCCTATATATTAAAATGAAATAAAGAGAATAAGAGGTTGGTAGAGAACCATGAGAAAGGTAAATCACCAATGTTGAATAATGAAATGAATTGATTTAAATATCATGATTTTTTTGAAGAAACATCAATGGAAATGTTTAAAGGGCACAATTGTGTGTTAAAAGTGTACAAACAAGGGTCATTTGTCTCACGAATGAAATGGTAAGAAACACACTAATGATATATAGTTCATTAACTAGAAATAAATGGAACATTATTCAAAAAAATGTTGCAAGTGGAAAGGGAATCTACCATAAATGAGGAAGAGGGTATAAGGAAAAGCTTATGTAATCACTATAGCTAACGTAGATGTTCCAAACGTTGTTGTGGAAGGTACATTAATCATAGAATTTTTTTTTTCAAATTATTATTTGATTCTAGATCCACAAATTATTTTATATCTTCTTTATTTTCTATAAAAATTAGATATTTCCATTTCACCTTAAGAATGGATTTTTCAGTCAAAACATATATTAAAAGTATCACTGAAATAATGATTTTTCAGTTATTCACATTATAACACATAAATGTGCTCTATTTTCTAACCTTATTGTAATACCTATGGTTAAATTTGATATATTACTTGGTACATATTTTATTTCAAATTATTATTTAAAAATTTATTACAAATAAAAGGAAATCATGATTTGTGATGAAGGATTGTAATTTTTTATTTTTAGAGTAGAGACTTCATCATTTTATTTATGTTATGATACATCTCCAATATATTTTCTTATTGAGATCATGGGGGGGGGGGAGATAAAGCATATGTAAAATGTAGTCTTTTAATTGAGAATAAAAATATCATATTGGAGTACAGTTATCCTAAGGAATTACCTAAACATCCACTAGATTGTGAATTTGGGTTTTCTATTGATTTTATTCTCAGATGAAAAACATATATCAAAAAATATATATAGAATAGACACTATAGAATTAGTTGAGTTAAAGAAACAACTATAGGAGTTATCTAGAAAGGTATTTATATGTCTTAGTGTTTCAACTTGGGGATCCCCTATCCTTTTCTTTAAAATATATGTATCTATCCGGATGTGCATTTACTATAGGAAAATCAATGCTATTACAATAATGAATAAGTATCCTCTACCTCGCTTTGATGATTTATTCGATCAAATTCACAACGCCCAATATTTTTTCAAGATTGACATTCATTCTAGGTATCATTAATTACTATTGAAGGAGAATGATATTCGAATGAAAACATTCCATACAAGGTATGGACATTATGGGTTCACATTAAATCCATTTAGACTCACTAAATCACTATATGTTTCATGGATATAATGAACAAAGTATTTATGGAATATCTTGCTTAATTTTTGGTGGTATTTTTTGATGATATATCGGTATATTCTAAAAATAATGATGACCGTGAGAATTACCAGTGGATAATTTTTGAGACTCTTAGAAGAAAATATTTATATAAGAAATTTACTAAGTGTGAATTACAGATTCAAAAAGTTTATTTTCTGATATATATTTTATCTAAGGATATAATCTTAGTTGATCTTGTAAAGAAAAAGGTAGTCCTAGAATGGAATAAACCAATGAACATAAGATAGGTTCATATTTTCATTGTTTTGTCACGTTACATTCAACGTTTTGTTTAGATTTTTTTAGGATTTATGAACCCATTAATCCAACTCACACGTAAAGGGGTTAAGTTTTTATAGAGAAAATAATGTGAATAATGTTTTGAAAAATTGAAGAGGAGACTGTTCTATGATCTGATTCTGACACTCCTATCAAAAAATGGTGGGTTTGTGATATAATGTGATTCATTGATGAAATGGCTTGGATGTGTCCTTATGAAAAATGATAAAGTAATTGTTGATGCCTACCAATTAATCATTGAAAAAATCAAAAAGAAAGAAATACCTAAATAAGGGTATTATTTTCCCTACAATAGAAAAGTAAGAAGAGGGTGTCCTAGACCCACAGATCATGTGAGCCTCCAAGAAACATGCGATCATTCTAACATCATACGGCAACACGAGGGATCCATGAACAACACATAGCCTATGAAAGGCCCCATAAAGTTCCTTCATCAAGTCCTTTCTCTCTCTCATGAAGGCACCCTAGACAATCACTGGCTATGGTGATGAAGCTAGATAATCTCCCCTAGACACCCAACTTGTCAAATAGAAGATACTTGAAAAACCATATGAAATTCCTTCGAAAATAAGATGAAAATATACAAATAGTGACAACATTTTTTTGGTCACGAATCCCACACAATAAATTACATATGTGGAGAATGGTTTCCCTCGACGAAATTTAAATAAAATCATGAAATCCCAAATATTTTTAGAATACACAATGGAAATAAATAGAGAGGATATTGGAGCCTCTAGTGGTCATACAAGCTGCATGATACTCCCTTGGGGATAAAAAAATGCGAGACTCCAATGAATTGCCTGCTTCATCTCACAAAATCCCACTGACATGTCATCATCATCACACAAAGGGCCTACGGTATGTTTAGGAAAATTTCTACTCCCCCTTTGTCTCTATGAGTAAAAATAGATGGAATTATCCATGAAATGATCACACATCTCCATAGAATTTTTTTGGGTCACACTTCACATCACCCTGAAGTAAGGTTATTTTCCTCAACAACAACCAAACAACCTTGAGAATTCCCAAATTTTTGTAAAATAAATAAAGGAAATAAAAATAGGGAGGGGGATGGATCATCTTTGAGTCGTAAAAATCATGTGATGAGCTATGGATGTCCCCATCACGGTCTCACAATACCCCTTGACAAGATATCCCAACTTTACGATGGCCCCTTGAAAATCCATCCTTGTTACATGTAAATTCTCAAAAAAATTACCAAAGATCATGAGAAGGCTTCTCTACATGCATTCTAATCTCTCAAAGGAACTTGGACATGTCAACCTAATAGTATGAAAGACCCTTGAAATGTATGCAAGATCAGACAAGGCCCCATTAATTGGTAATAATCTAATAAAATATGCGATGAATAGATCATATTGATTTCTCTAAAATAATAGTGATTCCCCTTGAGTGATTTATGGTAGTACCTCACACAGACACATGATTTTGAGGCCCTTTAATTGAATCTGACCTGAATTTGTACAATGTACACTGGAAAAAGCGGTGAACAATTAGGGTGGAGAGGCCTATAAATACCACAACCCATCATCAAATAATAGTTTGGACTTTTTTTCATCAAGATGCAATGGTACACCCAAGAAAAAGAGCATATTTCTTGAAGCATCTGGTCTCATGACCAGAAATACTTCCCGTCAGCTAATGTCTGGGGGACAACCGGAGTGATCATATACCATGCATAAAGAACTTCAAGTGATCAATCATAGACAACATGAAATAATTCTGGTAGGACAGATGAAAAACATTCCACATATCTATTAGATCATGTAAGACTTAAAAATATCTAACACTAAACAAATCTATGGAATTCATGATAAAAGGCTAAATCAAAGACTAATGAATGTGAAACTTAAGAAAAGGCATATGAGCTGATCCTCATGCGCCTTGTGTGAACCACCTAAGACACATGACAACACTAGGTTTTTCTCAAAAATCTCATGACATCCCTTTGGAATACTATTTGGATCATGAGAAGTCCCCTAGACATGTCAAATCATGTCACATGGTGCCCCCAGGCATGCCACCCAAGTCTCACAAAGCCCTACAAGCTCACAATCCGAGCCTTGTGATGACCTTAAGACATGTTTCTTGACTCATATAACATCATCCCCACATGTTAGCTGAGTCTCACGACATCACATGGGAATTTTTACTGGTTCATTAGATGTTCCCCATGCATGCTATCTAGATCTCATGATTCCCTCCAAACATGCCAGCTTGGACATGTGACACCCTATGAGATATGTCACATCAAATCTCATGATGCCCTATAAGAATGGAAGCCAGCTATTTCTATGACACTGGGAAAAGTTATATGGATCATGTGATTCCCTTTGGACATGACATCTAAGGTCCTGTGATGGATTCTATGATCAACCATCCAGGTCATATGATTTCCTCTGAACAAGCTAGTCTTGATCATGAGACAACCTTCATGCATGCCTTCTAGGTCATGAAACGTCCATAAAAAAAGTAAACAAGATTATGTGAATTTCTTTTGACATGTTAGGTATACATCCTACATCACTTCAGGCATAAGAACAAGAAATTTATAGAGTGTAGTCAAAATATGTTAGGTAGGCAAGAAGGCTAGTTTGAAAGGGAATCCTAGGACTTTATTTCCTTGTTCATCCTTAGTGTGTAAGCCTCAATCATCAGTATAATATTATATGTCCCAAATATAAGGTAATCCTAGTATTTGATCTCATTGTTCATACTTAGTGTGTAAGACATGATCAGTGGAACAATATGATATGCCCCACATATATGGGAAATTTCAGTATGTATTCCCCAATAAAATAAACTACGTGAAATATGATACCTTCCATAACCAGAATATATAGGAATCATTCTTGAGGCCCAAGATCTGTATCGACTATTCAAAGGGATATCCCAATACAAAATTCCCATATCTAAAGAAATGAGACTGTTCATTTTCTATCCCTTGTTTATCATACCAAGCAAATCTAACATGGGATTAGGGAGCTACAATAATCATATTATTTTCACCATAAGCCCCTACAAAGACAAGGGAAATGTTAGTGTGTAAGCACAAATTAGTTGAACAATGAGGAATCTAATTCCTATCTTAACTAGGACATATAGGAAACCTTTATAAGGCATGATATTGAAATATAATTTGAATCCACATTAGTTTAAGAATTTACATGTCTCAGACATTTCAACCGTTGGGACCTAATCATTACCATGTGCTGATCATATTTTCCCATCCACCAAACCGACAGAGAACTACTTAATTATGATGTATCTGATTATTATAATAATAATGACACTTAGGAAACCTCCCTGAGGCCCGATAACTATATTAAACATACCAAGGGGGTCCCAACACATAAACCCCACATCTACATGCAAAGAGGATGATAAATGGTTATCCCTTGTTTCCCACACTGATAATAGATCACTTGGTCATAGGGAACTGTAATGAAGACCTCATTGGCTTAAAGAATCTCTACCAGCCAGGGAAATATCATCATGTAAGGCCTGATGAGTGGAATGAGATAATTTCCCCTTATATTAGGGAATCTACCATGGGGCCATTCCATGGGGAATTATGAAATTATAGTCACTCTGAATCCAAAAATAACTTGGATATATAGGATGTCTGATTGAGATTCAAGGTAAAAAATATAGTGTATCAATTCCATCACATATGTCATCTCTTCATGATGTTAAATATCACGAGTTTTAAAAACTATGTGGGTATTGATTCCTATAATAACTAGGATACATATGAGGCCTCATGATGGATCAATACTCTCCTTGGAATATTAACTACCTCCCTATATAGAAAAAATGTTGAAGTACCCAGTTATATGGCTCCATCATATAAAGAATCTATCCATCACTAAGAAATAGATGAACAAAATCAGATAAATACATATGGATTCATTAATTATATTCTATTTCCTCTATTCATAATAAGATCCCCATTATTTTTCACATTAAGTGAGTTAACCTATAATCATTGGGTTAGGGAAACTAGTCCCGTATCGTGATTAGGGAGAGATTCATGAACATATCTTAAATATATAAGCAAGTCTCATAGTAGGCAACAATTACACCTAAAAGGGTGAAATGATCTTGAATTTCCATCCTATAAACCAATGTAAGTATCTAAGATTCATTAGGTTTGAAACCCCAATTGACTATCTGCCTTTGGAAATTCAGTTTTTATCCAGTTATAGATGAAGGAACCCTTGAGATTTTCCATTAAGGATGGCATTAGTAACATGGCATAAATGATTGCGATAAATGAAACCCCACAATAAACCATTGGAAAAAACCAAATGCGCACAACTATCATCTCTTCACCATTGAAAAAATAATTAGAGCATCAAGGAAGTTAGAGTCTCATTAAACAATTCTCCAACCAATGATCCTGAGTTAGAAATAGTAATATTTTCTCTGATGATATGGATACACTACCTCTATGGAAAAATATGCGTGATATATATGGATCAAAATATTTTTAAATACAACTTCTCATAGAGCTAACTTAACATGAGGAAACATTTATGGCTCTAGTTATAAAAGGATTATGATTTTTTAACACACTACCACATAGGGAAAGAAAATAAGTTAGTAGATGATTTAATTCAATTAATATCATGTAGTTTTGACCAAAATTAGAATTTATAAAGATCTTATGTTCATGGATTTATTACAGATGGATATAGAATTATTAAGGAAGGGGATACAACCCTACTTAATAAAATTATTAGGAAATAGTATTTGTTGGAAAAACTAAAAATCTCTCAGTCCAATGATTATAATTTTTGAAATATAATTAAATCTATGAAAGATGGAAAATTGGAAGTATTTTTTTGTGATAATGGATTTCTGAAATTTGGATAAAGGTTATGTGTTCCATAAATACCTGAACTAATAATAAAACTATTGGATTATTCTCATAGCTCAAATTTTTCTATACACAATGGTAGTACAAAGATGTATAGGGATATGAGGGAATATTTTTGGTGGGATAATATCAAGTGGGAGATTTCTAACTATGTTTAAAGGATCCTAGTTTTTCAACAAGTTAATGCTGATAGAAAACATCCTAGAGGTGTCATGAATCTTCTTTATATAACTATGTGGAAATGGGATGAACTTATGATGGAATCTATCATAGGACTATAATGGAATCCAAGAAGGAGTGATGTGATATGAGTTATTGTTGATATGCTTACCAAATATGAAAATTTTATTTCAATAAGGAATGATTTACCTCCTGGGAACCTGGAAAGTCTCTATATTAATGAATTTTTAAGAATTCATGGAGAATATATTTCAATTGTTTCTGACTATGATCCACGTTTTACATTGAAATTATGGAAAATTCTTCAGAAATCTCTTAATACAGAGCTTCATTTGAGTACCACTTCTCATCCTCAAACTGATGGAAAGTATTAAAGGACTATTCAAACATTATAAGACATGTAGAGATAATAATCACTTCACTTCTAAGGTATGTCGGACCAGTATTTAACTTTGGTGGAGTTTTACTGAAATATTTTATTCTATTCAAGTATTCAATTTGAGTCGTACGAACCATTATATTGAAAAAGATGTCTCACACAAAATTTTTGTGATGAAATTGGTGAAAGAAATATAGTAGGCCCAAAACTTGTGGAGGATATAGTGAAAAAGGTAAATACTATTAAAACCCATATCTAAGTAGCTCAATGAAGGAAAAATATTTATGTCGACAACTTAGGAATGGATTTGGAATTTCAAGTGGGTGATAAAGCATTTATAAAAGTATCTCTATAGAATGGTGTCATAAGGTTCAGTTTGAAATGGAATATGATATCTAGGTACATTAGACAATTCAATATTCTATAACAAATTTGATATGTAGAACACTAATTGGAAATGCTTCCAAGTCTCTCTGAACTTCACATTGTGTTCCATATATATATTTTTTGGATGTATATTCCAATCCCAAAAAATGTTATCACTTATAAAGAAATTAAATTGGAGCCTAATTTATCATATAGCGAGGAGCCTATCCAAATTCTAGACACTTAAGGACAAGTTTTTAGGAGTAAAATGACTCAGCTAGTAAAGGTACGTTGGAGAAATCATAATATTAAAAAGAGACATGAGAACCTGCAAAAATTATGTTGAAGAAATGACCTATTATATTCATGTGATGAAATTTTGGAAATTTCAAGGTTTATTTTTTTAAAGTGAGATGAATATAAAACCCAAATATTTTATATTATATACCTTTTTAAATAGTTTTAATCTCTTTGATAGCTTATGTTTCATGTCACAATGAGCTTTAAAAAAACCCAAAATATTATTATTTAAATACGAATGTTATAAGCTAGCCATTAAATTGTGAATAAGATTAAATATATTATGAAATATATTTTATGGTCATATTAAATACAAATTTATTTATTAATTCCTAGTAAATAAACACACAATTTTTTAGTAAAGTAATTTTATTCTTTGACAATAAGTTTTCATTGAAAAGAATATTTTATTTCTTTCTATAGAAAAATAAATATACATAATTTTTGAAACATTCAAAAAATATATTTTACAGAAAATCATTTTTGGATTTAGCATGTCAAAATTATTTTATGATGATTTTTTGAAAAATTTCCCAAAATATTGAATTATTAATGTATAGTGAAAAAATAATGATTTTCATTGAAAACTGTATTTTCTTTTAATGTATTAAAAATATTTAAATTTTATTTTTAATTAGTTTTAAAATTTAATTGGTTCCTATTAATTTAAAATAATCCAATTATGGTTTCTTTAAATGTATTTTATACTTGAATTTATTATAAAAATATTTTATATTTTAAAAGGGAATTTTTTAGAAAAAACTGTTTTCTACTGTGTTTTTCTACTTTAAATTTTAATTAAATTAGGAAACTCCCATGTTTTGTATTTCAAAAAAAGCGATTCTATATATTTAATTAGGAGGTAAAAATGTATTAAATATGTCACCTTTTTTTGTCAATATGAATAGTAAACTTAGTAATTTTATTACCATGGTAAAGGGTAAATTATGTATTTTATGTTAAAAATAAAACGATAAGAACCATAAAATGACCCAAAAACACACCTAAATCATATTTTATGTGTAAATATTGACCATATTAATCAAATTGTTAAATTTGTACCCTCTTAGAGCCACATGGTTGATGTTAAGACCTTTATACTATTTTATTTAATGAAAAGTCAAACATGTCAGAATATTTTTTTACAAGTGTAATATCTCTAATATGGTGTTATCCAGAATTGATGTTTTACTATAAAGAGTATTTTTAAATCTAAAAGATTTATCTTATTCATGGTAAATTATTTTTTAGTTTTTGGGAAGAAATAATTACCTTAAATGATTGCACAACACTGATATAATAAATATTTTATTAATGGAAAAATCAATATAAATGATAATTATAAAATTATATCAATTATCTAAATTAAATACATCATTCACCCTTTTACCCATTCACTATTAAGGTAATGATATCGTCACTCGTGCATACGTATGACTTACCATCTCCATGATGCGATGTGATTCACTTTGCATATTGAACATTCATGAATGGTTCTAAAATTGTATTGAATGATTAAATATGATATTTATAACACCAATATACTTATGTAAATTATTGATCTATATCATATACAAAAGAACCATGATATTAATTACAAAACATGCATGATAAAACAAGTCAATAAACACCCAAAACAATTGAAATAATGAAACATTATTAAGTAATGTGTGGTAAATTATTATAAAAGTATCATATAATATATTAATATGGTTATAAAATAAATTAATTACATTATTTAAACCATTATATATGATATTAAATAAAAAAACTTATGGGAAGTGTGGGGTAATGGGTATCTTAACTCAATTTCCATTCTTTGGGTTATACATATACTTTGTTGATTATATTATTAAATTTTTATGTTGTTAGTGTCCCTTTATAGATTAATGTTTTATTTACACTTTTATTTGTGTGGATCTACATTTTTCACATGTAATCACATCATTTATTCACTCTCCCTTTAATGATACGAACTTTGTAAGGGACTTCTAAAATAAATTTCCATTTATTAGTAAAACTTTTACTTCACCAATTTTGTCATGCTAAAATTATTTTTGAACTGAATTTTAATTATATTATATATATTTTTACACTTTTTATATGTGTATTTACATTTTATTCACATATTCAATTCATTTTATTAACTCCCACATCAATTATATGATCTTTTTAAGGGACTTCACCTTAATTTTCTTTTATTGAGGTATATTTTGATGTTATGAACCTATATTAATTTATGAGGTGTATATAAATACCCATTGTCAAGTTATATCCTGAATTTATTTATTGTCCTGATATTTAAATATTTTTTATTTTTATTATTTAATGGATAATGTGATTCAACTTATTAGAATGTGGTATGGGAATTGTTCTAAATTTCACTTTATTGAGGCATATTTATTTATTATGAACCTAATTTATTTTCCATGGTGTATATACATCCCCTTTGATTTATTTATGATACTTATTTCTCTTAAATATCCATATTCCATATATAATGGATATAATTGTTTCCTAAATAGTATAAAATATTTTACATATCGTAATAAATATGAATGTTATTTGAATAACTAGTGAAATAATGTCAAATATGAATCTTTTACTCAATAGAGATATTTGTTGATAAGGAATATTGATTCATGGATTTAATAAATAATTTATATATACGAGGAATGTGTTGGACATGCAGGAAATGGGTGGGTCCTAGTTATAGATAGTCCCTCGATTCATCAGTTTGCCTCACGAGACAAATATTTTAGCCAAATTAAATGTGGTTTTCTTTAAAAAAAAATTTTAAACTGTCTTGTGAATGTTCTTGATAGAAGAGGTAACATGATTACTAATATCATGGAATCTGATAATTATGAATTTACCTCATAAAAATTTCAGTTATTATTATCCACGATATTTACACTATTATATTATATATGGATTCATATTTTTCACAAGTTATGGATTAAATGACATTTGTTTCCAATTATTTACATTTCCATATTTATTATGACTTATCATCGCATGATATAAAATTTATTGATTAAATGAATAATGAGTTCAATTATTTTACTCTCTATAATGACCCTGTTTAATTTATTATTTATTCATTATAGATTCTATTATACACATACCCATACATAGAATTCAAGCTCACCCTTTTTATGTTTTATTTTCCCCATGATTAGAAGAAGGAATCATTGAATACTTTTAAGAATAAGTATTACAATATTTTGCTGAGATGTATGATTAATTATAAATGTCATAAGGTTACCATGTATGTATCTAGTTCTTCAAAATTAATAAAATTTTCAGTCCTTCAAGATTAAATTCCTTATATCTAATACCAATGTAATAAAGTAACCACTGAATCTGGGCTATTTGAGTTTTGGTTGTTATAATATGTATACCCATTATTTTTATTAAGATAATTATTGATTATATAGCTGTGTTTATGTATGATACTCCATTATAGGTGTTATATATCATTTTTTATCATTTCTTATCATATAATGAATATTGGACTCATTTAGTGATAGGTGGGGGTTAAAATTATATAGCCTCTTGATACATCTATAGGTATCATGTGAAAAAATAGTTTGGGTAATTAGTGTATACCTTCCATTTTATCAATGATGTCATGGATCAGGTCCATGAAAGTATGTTTATAATGTCTGGAATTTTGCACTACACCATTAGTAAACCATTTATTATTATCCATGTGATTATTTATTTCCATTATCATGAAATCCATGGATAATTTTATTCTTTTGTATTCATATGGCATGAATTTTTTTACCTATTCCATTTATATTTTTTATGCCATTATTATACCATGTTATATTCACTTATCTACTATCCTCTACTGAACATCCAATCTCTCTCTTTTCTTATTTACCATTTCCCAATATAATGAAGTGGGATATTTTGTGTGATAGGATTTGTGGATAACAATAAAAAATAATGATTTATACATGAAGGATAATGTAATTTTTATGTATATACATGATATAACCATGGGTGCTGTTAATTTCAGTAGGGGTAGAAAATTTATAAATTTAAAAGGAAAATAAAAAAACCATTACACTTTAGGGTAGTATAAGACATAAAAGTTTTATTTTGAACCCACAAAGACAAGGTTGGAGAAAATATTAATTTAATAAAGTAAACCTAAACTATTTTATGAAATAAAAGTAATGTAATTTATTGAAAGAAGAGATAATGATTGATTTGGATTTTTAGAAAAAATAAAAACATTCTCAGTATTTAAAATTTTAGTTCATGATTGATTAGGTAATTAAATAATGAAAAATTAATCATAGGTGTCAAAATCTTGTTTAGTTGAATCTAATGTTCATGGTAAAAAATAGAAAAAACATTTATGTTCTATTTTCACAGTGCACATGTTACTTCGGGTGTTCAATGAATTTGTAACTCAAAATCATTTTTAAACCTAGAAATTAATCTATCCAATTGTCATGAATGAAACAGGAAAGAATAGAATTGAGAAATTAGGGTTGTGCGAAGAGACCCAAATTAATTGAATTTAAAAATAAAAAACCTTAAAAATTCAATATCAATTCATTATAATTAATTTCCACAAAGTCTACCCCCTCAGGCTAGTGATGAGGGGATAAGGAAATAAAAATCCTATTTGACACATCACTATAGAAGCAGTCTTTTATCACAATGGCGAAGACTCCTGAATGGTTCTCAGAGCAGTTTCATAACCTCTTATTTATAGACTCCCCTGGGGCTTCATTTGAATCCAATGGAATTATTAAGGTTCAAAAAGTGGTTATAAGTGGGTCATGGGTCACAAAAAAATCAAAACTTGAAGGTATTTTGATTCTGGATATTTTTTATTCGTCACAACCATTACATGTCATGTATTGATTACACAACATGTATGTAACTCATGAACTGAAGTCCTTTAGGGAATTAAAAGTACGTGTCATGGAATGAAACATATTTTTAACATTGTGAAAGATGTGATACTTATTCCAACTTGGTTTCCTCCAATTCAAGACTTATTTCTTTCACAACTTACACTAGTTCATGATGTTTAATTATAACATGATGTGTAAAGTCAATTTTCAACTTCAGAAGAATCTTTTTTGTTTCCATATTTCATTATTTTCATGCATTTTAAGTGCTCTATGATCATCAATATTTGTAGAAAACTATATATTATATGTATATTAAAAGTTTCATCTCTTTTTTCTCATCTCACATAACATATAGTATCCTAAAAAAAATCAATAGAACATCAGGTGCACATTAATTTATTTACAATTAAATCATCTAGATCACTTCATTTTTTTTTAAAAAAATTTAATATTAATTGAACTTATCAGACCCCACACACATGAATTTATAATTTTAATCAAGAATGAAATCTCTTCATATAATATTAGATGTTTATTATAACATGATTTAATTTCAAAGTAAAAAAATGATTGATCAATTTGAATTTTAATTTTTCAAGCAACACATGTTGAAAATTTTCAATGCCCCATTTTTAGAAGAGTAAAAAACACCCATGTATTTTTATTTTACTATTTTTAAATAGCCATGCCTTTTTGTTCTTCCATTTTAATTTTTCAATTCATTATTAATATGCATACCCTTTTTAATTTACCACAAATGAATTTTTCTGATCATCATCAAGGTATGAATGAATAGAATAATGCACATACATCAAGAACATGCCAATTATCATAAGCTTGTAAGGCACTGAACATATTCACCACATAAAGACAACATAACAAATAATCAAGAGGTATTTACCATTTAGGATCAAATGACTCTAATGATTAGGGAAGGTAGGTAAATTATGTAAATCATGTAAGTATAAAAAATGATAGTTTTCACTATTTTACTTTACATGATAATCAAAAATAATTTAAAGAAATTACTCTATTCCCTTAGTATCTTAGAGAAGTCTCATAAAGAGATTAAATAAAATAAATTATACACCTTATTTTATTATTATTATTCCTTATTTTTTGAAATTTGCGTCGTGGAAAAATCTTATGACCACAACCCATCCCGAAATGATCTCTTCACAAAAATATTTGTAACAATTATAATAATATTACCATTCAAGTAATTTTGATTTTTTAATTTCACAAGACATAACTCATTTTATTTATTTGGTTTTTTTTTCAAGAGGGTGTTCAATAAATACAATGAATGTGCCTTCCCAAAATATCATGATATTTTCCCCACATTTATTCATTACAAAATATTCATCACTTCCCAAAGTCTTCTTCTACCCCAATCTTATGTTTGATAATCATGAAAATTATTTTGAGTAAGGCGGGAAAGGATAATATGATATTGTAACATGTATATTCCCTAAAAAGTTTTTTCATAATTTATATGGGTTTTAAAATGGATTAATGTAAGGTAGGTATCAAGATAAGGGATAAAAAATATGCCTCATCCTTATTAAATGTGATATTGTTCAGTCATAATGTTCATTAGATGCAAAAAAAGTTCTTGAAAATACCATGACTGAGTTTCACAAGAAATATATTATAGAATGAATGGAAAATATTTCCTTATATAATGTATTTGTAATGAGATGAATGGTTGGGAAAACTACTCATGGTAATGCACATGAATAATTAAATCAGTTAAAAAAAATATCATAAATTCAATGTTGACCAAATCTCATAAAATTTCATCACAATGACTAACATGATCCTCATAGACTAATTTGTCAAATCCTAATCCACATGATTATATTTTATATCTTATTTCCCTAAATATATCATTCAAATTTATTGACAAATAAATTTAAAATTCAGTGATGATAATTTTACTATGTATTTTATGTCTCGTAGTTCATTTGATTAAATCAAGAATCTAGTGTTTGTATGTAATTGGAATTTAATGATTTTAAATAAATTTAATATGGGGAATATAGAATAAAATTATTGAATTGAAATTTATAATCCCCTTTTCACAAATATTAAAACATGGCTTCATATGTTATTCCTATACTAGATTCACTCCCTGTATGAAATTCATGATGTTTATTTCAGTGTATTCATGAAGTGAATTTAATTTATGATGTGTAATGCATTTATAGATTCTCTTACTTCGACATTTTTTTCCTTACCAGTGCTTCTACCTTAGACCTAAAAAAAATAAAAATCATATGAATGTGTAGTCCCATCCTATAAAGCTAAAAAATAATAAGGGGAATTGAAATTAAATAACATTTAATCATAAGAATGAAATAAATCTAAAATCCTAAAATGTAGTAAAAATCATGTTTCCTCAAAGAATGTGTTCTTATTTAATGGTAGTTTAGCTTGATCATACATGGGTTAGACTATTGGATTGTGTTATAGAGATAAACTTATTTTCCCACCTAGTTATGACATTGAAATACACCCATACTACCATGACTTCTCCATGTTGAAAATAAAGTAGAACACTTCGGTGGTGACCAGTGTCTGGATAGTATGAATATAACTAATAATATATCATAATTGATCAAACATAGAAAAATATTCCTTATCACTTATTATAATCATGTCTGTAATTAATTCAGTGATCACTTCAGGTTCCGTAGATAGGTCTACAACTTCTTCTATTGTTTATTATTTAATTTTTTCCACTATGTAGTCATTATAGTGTGTATATGGTTATTATTCCTTCGATTGTGGTCCTAGTTTTTCAAGGAATATGTGTAGAAAATTTGTATATTAAGTTCTTTTTTATTTTATTTTTTCTTATTTTTTAATTTATTCTAATTTTAGTTTGTATAATTGTGTTTTATCCCACTAAATTTCTACATCAAGGATTCCCTCTTCATCATTTTCTAGACCAACAAAATCATGAGAATCATGATTAGTATAAAAACCAGCTTGAGAAGTGGTATATACATATTCTTCATTATATATTCTTATTTTCTCATGGTTCTCCTTATTAAATTATAGATCCAAGATATGGGGTATTATGTATTCATAGCTCATTTATGGTTGTGTGTGCTCATTGGATTGATTTTTCACCATTCAATTTTCCTTGAGTAGTTTTTACATATCTTCCAACAAGAAGGTAAACAAATCCTTGGAAATCATTATTCTCTACAACTCTTATATCATAGTAAAAAATACTATGTAGTGAAAATTATTACAAAAAAACTAAATGAACAAAAACCCTAGGCTAAAATCATAAAAACTAAAAGTTGAGAAAATAATTTGTCTTAATTATTCAAACAATAAATTCACCCCTCAAATCCATAGAAACATCACCAAAAACATGATATCCCCATGGGAATCATTAATTACCACCGATTACTGGATTTATAAATTTAAAACATGAATAAAAAAACCACTAAACAATAGGGTAATATATAGTATGAAAGTCTGAGTTCAACAAAACAGAGATAGGGTGGAAGAAAATATTAAATTAATAAAATAAATATAAAAAATGTTATTAATGAAAACAAATATAATTTATTAAGAGAAGAGGTGATGATTGATTTGAATTTTATGAAAATAAAAAAACATAATCAAAATTGAAAATATGGTTTCATTATTAATTAGGGAATGAAATAATGAAAAAGAAATCAATGGTTTCAAAACCAAGTTTAGTTGAATGCAATGGTCAGTGTAAAAAACCAAAAATAAATGATGTTCCCTTTTCACAATGGTCATGTTACATTTGGTATCAAATGACTTGTTAACTCTGCAATAATTTTAAACATAGAATAAAATTCACCCTATGGTCATGGTGAAAATAATTCTCTAGTCAATGTGTTGAAAATATAACTCCCTCACTAATCACACAATAGTCATGAATGAAAAAAGAAGAGATTTGAGAAATCAGGGTTGAATAAAAAGACCCAAAAAATTGAATTTGAAAATAAAATAACTTAAAAAATAAATCACCCTTTATTAAAATTTATTCTCATGAATTATAACCCTTGATACTAGTCACAAGGGGTTTGAAAAAAAAAATCATATTTGGCACATCATGGAAATTGTGTCCCTTGATCCCAGTGGCAACAACTCCCGAATGATTGTTTGAGTGGTACCCTAGAATATTATTTATAGACTTTCCTAGGGCTTGAGTATCATTCAATGGCATTTAGGATGGATCTAAAAGTGCTCATAAGTGGGTCCTATGTCATAAAATAGGTCAAAATATAAAGATATAGTGAATATGGCTATTTTTAGTCTATCATGGCCTTTACAAGTCATGTAATGAGTAAACCACATATAAGTCATGCCCCACTTGTACATTACTCATCACCTTTAGATTAAAAAGATATCTCCATGGTAACTCCACATTTGAGCCATACTGATATACATGCCAAGTAAAAACCAATTACTTTACTAAGCCCACCTAAACTCGGTAGAGAATACATAAATCATTTTACGTATCACACATGATGCCTTAACACACACCATCTTTATTTTAAGGTATATATAAACCATTAACTACTATAATATTAATCATTAATCCATAATCAACATTATTACAGGGGATAAATATCTACTCCCAGGAATTTATTGTTAGTATCATGTTAGATAAATATATATATTAATATTGTTTGGGGAGATTGTTTGCTATTTTGGTGCTTGTTGTTTTTTATATTACAAATACCTTACATGTCACATTATTTTACAATTGTGTGACATTTTCAAATGAATAATTATAATTTCCCACATGATTATTAAATCATATTTTATGATTCATTAAGTTTTTAAAGGGTTATAGTGTTTTTTATTGAATTTTTAGTTTTTTAGCCTTCTATTATTTTTAAATAGTCATAAAAAAATATTTCTGAAGGAAAAATAAATGATTTATAAATTCTTATGAAAATACTAATGTCTTATGAAATCTATTTTAATGTCATAAAAAATCATGTTTCAGGTCTTATGAATATTAAAAATTAATATGATCTACTTTAAATTCTTATGAAAATTTTAAAGTCGTAATGAATGAGTTTCAAAGTCACACAATTTCTTTAAAGTCATAAAAAATATATTTTTAAAGTTATATAAATTAAATTTATATTTTTTAAAATTCACATATTGTTTCACTCATAGTTACAAAGATATAATTTTTCATTTTAAATAGTATTTAAATATTATATTTATTATATATATTTGATATTTTTATTTACTATAGGCCATTATGAACCATTATAATTATTTTATATAATTTAAAATTACGTTCTAATTCTATTTATGCAATATAATGTGGATTTAAAATTTTTAATGAAGGGAGTGTATATAATTATTTTTAAAACTATGTATGATATTTCAAAAATAATTAATGATTTTATTCCTCGTTTTAATCATTTATAACCATTTCTGTATATGATTGGATATCAAGAAATATCCACATCTAAAATATATCAGTGTTAATGTATATGAAGTTCCCATTATGATTTTTAACATTGTAACTTTATTAAAAACATTGACTCTAATCATTTTAGAAAAGGGATCGAGAATACATGGTACGCATATAGAATTTTTTTCGTAGAATATGTGAAAGGAAGATTGAACATATGAATTGTATATAGTAAGACTTACACTCTTAGTATGATTAGAATATATTAAAAATACGATCCTCTACTATTGAATTGATTAAATATACATAGATCGTTATTATCCATGAACTTTTTTTCTTCCTTTTTATTATAGTTTCCATTATTTTATTATTTTATTATTTTTTTTACAGTACCATAAATTTTATGGTTTATTATTCTACAAATAAATAGAAATTTTTATACTGGATATACCACATAACAAAATGTCTTGTCCTTAGGTTGTGACTCCTAGAAAAAAGTTAGTTTTTTGGTTGTGATTTTTTATATAGAATGAAATGTTAGACATGATGGTTATGCTTCCATGTGAGAAAAAGGTAGTTTTTGTAAAAATTATAATACCATTCAAAAGTGAGGTATTGTTATTTCTGAGTTTAATTCCAATCACTAAGTTAGATGGGTGTGAAGTGTAGATACATGATCAAACTTATCTAAACTACTATAATTTTTTTCATGACTACTTTATTTTAGCAGTATTTGATTTTTGGAAACTATATTACATTACATTATTTTTGATTGAAATTATATAATTTTATTAATAATTCTTTTAAGAATTAAAGGTTCTATTCATCCCCTAGAACACCATTTATAACAAAATTGGGACAACAATTGGTATTATATCTTATTCATCTTTGATACAGATTCTTCTTTCATACATTTTTTATTATGATAAACTAAATATCATAGAACTAATTGTTTAAGGAAAAGGATTTATAAGATATAAATAATGAGCATAAATAATGGAAAGATTCCATATAAGAGGACATATTTGAATGGAAATTTCTATTATTATTGGTAGACTTGAATGGGGGAATAATTGAAGAATTCAAGTACTGATCGCTGGAAGATAACTATAAACATTTATAAGTTACTATATGTTTACCAAAAAACACATATTGGAAATGATGTAGTAAATTATGTTTTGAATTATAAATTAATGAATATATTATATTGTGTTATTATTTTCAACATTTTTAGCCATGTTTTAGCTTATAAGACAACTCTAGACATATAGAGAAAACATAAAGCAACCCATTATGATTTCAAAAATCTTAAACGTATAAAATTATAAATTATACATGTAGAGTAACATAATTTAGAATGGGAAAAGTTGAATTCAAGAACTAGATGTTCCAAATTTTCAAAAGTATCATGAATGGGATGAGTGCATTAGGAGAGGTTTTAAAAAATATGGTTTTAGTTGGAAGTGTGATGAAGTCACTTCCTAAAATGTGGAATTCAAATTAAGCAATGATCAATGAGATATTTTTTAAAGAGTACACTTTAGATGAACTAATAAGTTAATTTCTTCAATATGAGTAGGAGTTAAAGAATGATGTTGAGGAAGAAAATTCAAAGAATAATGGTATTTCATTTAATTATAATGTAAATATGTCTATATTTCTTTCAAATTTCAAAGAAATGGAAAGTGATAAATGTGAAATTACTAATGGAGTTCCCAAATATATGAAATAAAACAGAGTCTTTAAGAATCATTCTAGAAAGTATCATGAGAAGGTTACTAAAAGGGAATTAAAAATGGTAATGGTTGTAAATATAACTATGAGAAATATTTTTTGACATTGGAATTATTAAAAAAGATAATGGAATCTTAAAAAAGACATTAATAGCTCAAAATAAACCTTATCTCAATTTGTTAATGATATAGAATTGTTTTTCAAGATGATGTCCATGAATTAGCTCAATATAGAAAAACTAGTTTTTCATATAATATCCATGTTTTATATAACATTAATTTTCAAAAGAACCGAATGAAATGATTCTATCATTACATTATTTAGATGTAATGTAAAAGGTCACTATGAAAATGAATTCTCAAGAAGGCTTAATTAATCATTAGGATATAATAAAATTTTTATTTCTAATAATTTAGGTACTTGATTTTCATACAATAAATGTATTAAATATGTATGGGGACTAAATAGTTTTACCACTAATCTAGTTAGACCCATGATAGCATGGGTACCAAAACAATTTACACATAATTAGTTTATTAAGAAATTTTCCATAAGAGTGTTGTATCAAATTAGAAATGAAAAAGACATGGGGGGGGGGTTAATTGTTTCCTTAAAAAACATGAAAAAACTAAAAAAATATGTCTTGAAATGAAGTTATCCTTTCATTTTCTCTCAAATACAAGTAAAAAATAAATAAATAAAGTAAATAATAACACAAAACGATGTATAACATTTTTTTTCATTGAAATATCCTTATCCACTCCACTAAATCTCTATCTCTCTCTCCTATGTGAGCCTGGTGAGTTTCACTAAAAATTCCATTTTCCTTGGAACTATACAGTTTATTATAGGAAGTTGACACCTTACAAAAAGTATTTTACAAGGTCTTATAGATATTTTACTAGAAACTAATGTATACATGGATTAGTATGAGAAGCTAACACTTGACCACGAATGAGTATGAATAGTAGGAACATAAAAATGAAATACTCTGATTCAGAACTTAAATAAACAATTCATCATACTTTTTTATTAGAAAATGATAAAATAAATGTTCTTTATTAAAACATATAATAAAAAATAATCTTCAAAATCATAAAGGATTCCATTTTCTTTAAACATTAGTAGAGAAACAACATAGAAGATGATAGATATGTTTTTCTCTAAAGTTTAACTCTGATAGATTATATATAATGATGAAAAAAAGATTTAAAAATAGATATATTAGTAGAAATATCACATCAATAAATGAGAAAATGATCAAAAAATATATATCTCCTAAGTGTATCTCTTGAGAGAATTAGAGATTGTAACACCCCAAAATTCTAAAAGAATAACATTTTGTTGGATATAATATGTAGAACAAAATACTGAGTCAGTTTAAATTATATGAAAAAAATAAGTTTATCTTTAATTACATTAAAAATTTATTTTAGCTTATTGACATGCAATAATGAGTTCCTTCGACATCTTGTGTTACACGCAAGTCTAAGTAGTAATGAAAAACAATATACTACTAATATATTTATTTAATATGGTAGTTATAACATAAATGTTGGAATAGAGAGAATTAATAGGATTGTCTTCTAACAATACATATATTTATAATTTTTATTTATTATCTATAGATTATAATTAAAATAAGAATCATTTAAAATAAAAATGAATGTTTTCTAAAAAAATTATTATTTTCTAAAAGATGGTTTAATCATTATTAGAGTACATAATTTAAAATTAAATGTTAACACTTTTATAAAAAACATATATTAAAATAAATTTAATTCTTAAAATGTGAATATCAAAATTATATTATGGTTATTAGTTTGGTAATTTTCTAACAAGTTTTGTTTTTTGATGAATAGTAAAAAATCCTAGATTTTAATTGAAAACTACCTTTTCATATAAATAATTTATAATGATAAATTATATTTTTAATTGTTTTAAGGTATTTTTTTTAATTTTTTCATCTAATTGTCCAATATAGATTATTGTAAAAATATGTTTATCAAATTTTTATTTAAAAGCATTGTAATCCTTTTAAACTTTTCACTTTAAAAACATGCTTTCATATCACAACTACGATATTAATTTTAAATTAAATTTTGTCACTTATGTGAATTGAATTTGAAAAAATTGATTATATATTTTGAATATGAGTATTTTACATTAAATAATAAGTTCATTATATTTTATCCCTTAACTATTAGTGAAATAGTTTAAATTAAATAAACTAATTAATGTTAAAACAATGTTTTTCACATTATATGAATGTATATTAAAATTAATTATACACACACTTTGATTTTTTATTTAATTAATTAGAGTTAATATTTAAAATCATTTATTATAAAGAATCTAATATAATTCATTTTAATTGTTGTATTCAATGATAAATTACCTTTATAAATAAACAGATACAAGTCACATTGGTAAAAAACTAAAAGGGTAAAATTGAGTAAACCTAAAGACTAAGGAATAAAATTTTAAAACTGTATTTATTTTCTATTTTGGAGTTTTTTATCGAAAAATAATCCCTAAACTACATTATTATTCAATTTTTGATTCACTTTAGTTAAAGTAGACCTCTTAATATTGAATACTTTTGAGTAATTACAAGAATGCCACTCCTCTTTAACTATAAAAGGGAACTCACTCTCCCCTCTTCTTCATAAATTCAAACAAATTTTTTTATTCCAAGACCTATACAAATAAAATAACAAATTCCCTCCCATAATCCTAGAAGCATTAGTTTTCTGAGAATTATATCCATTGAAGGATCTATCGTAAACCTAATTTTGATACCCTAAGAAAAGTTAATGTTCATAAATGAGTATTTTTATTTCAATTACTTCTCAAACTTATTAAATTCATATTATACCATATTGATATAATGAAATTATTTTATTACATATAATTATATGTTATATTTAATGGTAATAACTCCAACTACACACACTTACGTCAAATGAGTTATGAAATCATCGTTCGTGTGTACGGCGGACTACCGCCTCCCAAACCAGTGTCATTCGTTTATCCATTACTACCTATCATGGATGAGTATTAATCTGAATATAAAGTATATATATTATTTATCTTACATTATTATACCTCTAGATTCATTATATCATATATAACATTCCACTCCCCATTCTGTAGGAGACATGACAACGTCGCTCATGTGTAAAACAGACTACCAGCTCGTGATGTGATGTTATTCATCATTCACTAACGCTTGACATGAAAGTTGATAAGGAATAATATTAATGATTATATGTGAATTATGTAAACTAATTGTGATATTAGTGACATATTAATAATTATGTAAATATAATCTATTTTATTTTATTTATTTTATTTTCACTCACGATAACATCGTTCGTGTACATGTGGACTACCACCTTCACAAAGTGAAGTGACTCTCTATTAATAACCACACCACATGGAATATCTATATAAGAATATACTATTATATTAATAAAATTATGATAATTATTTAAAGTTAAAATTATACTAAACTACTTTCCATAATAATAAGTGAAAAATGGAAATGTTACCCATGCTTACGTAGGACCTACCGTCTCTATGACCGTAACACGCATCATTTTTCATAACCACCATTCATGACTAGTTTTAAAAGTATAATTGATATATAAATATGATAATTATGTCATGATTATTATTTTGGATATGATTAAACACTATAATACATGCAGAAACTAGATCATTCCTGAAAAAATATGCGTGAGAAAATGAGATGATTTACAAATGAAATATTGAAAATATTAAAAGAGTATTGTCAAACGGATATTAAAATGATATAATAGGATAATAAATGTTATTATAATTATTATTGTGTTTCTGGTATAAGTTAATTACAAGATTAAAACCATTATACATGAATTTGAAGAGTGTTCAACAAAAAGTAATCAAATGGTAAGAGATTTCTTCTCAATTTACATTCAATTGAGACATATTAGTTTTTATATACCAATTTACTTTTATATGGGTTATATATTAACCCTATGACATGTAATTTCCTGAATAATTCATTATTAATGGCATTATACTGTTCAATTTGAATTATTTTATCTAAGTGGATTTGAATTAAATTTTACCATGTGGTAAGGAATTTCATTACTCAATTTCCATTAGTTGGGATAAACTTCTACTTTATTGATTATATCATTCCCAGATTATGTATATAATTACTATTGATTATATTAATGTGTATTTAAACTTATTTTATGTGTATTTATAGTTGATAGATATAATCTATTAATTAGTTGATTTTCACTTAAACGTTATGATATTTGTAAGAGTTTATTTCACAATCTCATTCTCATCAATATTGTTTATTTTTAACTTCTAATTGAAGGAAATAATTTGATCATTTGTTTAATAAAACTTTAAATTTTCTTCTAATAATATTATTAATGACATTTTTTTAGTAATTTTACTATTTTCTACTCTTTGGTACATAATTTTTTTAAAATGTTATTAAGAAAACACAATTTCATTTCTCTTTTAAATCGAAAATTTGATTTCATCCAAAACCATGTTTTTGTAAAAAAATCAAGTTTTTTAAAATTTTGAAAATTATTTATAAAATAAAATTTAACCACTTTTAATTTTCACCAAATTTATTTAAAAAAATATTCTTTTTTATTTCCTAATAGGTTACTTTTCTAAAATTTTTACAATGAAAAAGGAATATTATTTTTACCTTGTACACCATATACAAAATTAACCCCATTTATTTCTTTATATCTTTGTTTCTAGGTCTACAAGGATATTTTTAAATAATATTTTTATGAATATTTTTTAAATTCCCATTTATTCAATGAAAAGGATTGTCAAAATGTTTTATGATTTAAAAAAATTATTTTCAAAATGAATTGGGTTTTTCCTCAAGAATGTTTTTAAATATATTATTTATTTTATCAATGAAAAAAACCTTATTCCTAATCCAATGGGTATATGTTGTATTGATACCATCCTTATTCTTCCTATAGATGGATTAAGATTATCTTGACCAAGGATTTTATTGAAATTCACTCCGTTGAATCATTTTCATTGTCATTAACTTCCTCTTTAGTTATTCAAATTCCTATAATAATTAAATATAACATTTCCCATAAATATCCTTATCATTTATCATGGATATGATTATCACCTAAATTGTATAACATTTTTATATATTGTGTTTACATAGAATTTTATTTTATTAACTGGTGAAATATTAATAAATCCATATACTCTACTCAATACAGATATTTGATGATAAGGTATATTGTTTGTGAATTAAATAGATTATTCAATATATGAGGAATGATTTGGACATGCAGTGATGGGTGGGTACTTGATGTTATATAGACACTTGATGAATCACTAGTCTCATGATAAAAATTAGTTGGAAAAATTAAATGGGTTTCTACCTATATTTTTAAATTGTCTAGAGGATAGATCCTAATAGTGGAGGTTTTAATGTTCCCAAGACACGACTTCCAATAAATAATCATTACTATTATTTACAATTAATCTATTATTATAAATTCTATTTTCAATATTAAATTATATATATATTCATTTAATTCTCATTTATTTATTAAATGACACGTGTTTTCAGTTATTTACCTTTCCATACCGATTATACCATATCCAGTAATTTAAATGGAATTTTTTCTCTGTTAATTACCTTGAAATATAGATAATACCTTATCACATAACTTAAATGAATTATGTGTTTTGTTATTTACCTTTCCATGTGTATTATTATTATTGATTCATGATAGAATCCACCATAAATAACCCTTACTAAGAATTTGAGCTCACCCTTATTTTGTTTCCATTCCCCTAGATTCGATGTAGTTACTCCAACTGATATTAAAAGATATGCTTGAAGGAATAATGTTATTCTTTAAATAAATTTTGTTGTAAATTTTGTATTAAAATTTAATGAAATTGACTTGTATGTATCTAGTTTATCAAAACTAGTAAAAGATTTGGTGCATTAGGATGCAATATCTTGTATCTTATGCCAATGTAATAGTAGCAAGCACTGACTCCGAGATACTGGGGTCAGGGTCACTATAATTGGTGTAAGAGGAAGTTTAGTATTATCCTTGGGAATTGGATTTAGTAAAACATTGATTAGGGAACATAACCATATGATATAATTTGAAGATAGGTTTGTAATAACATCCTTATTTTTTTTGTATGGAAGAAATTATGTGGTTTTTACTAGAAATAAATCTCTATCTGGATACTAATAGTGGAAATGGTTCTAACATAGATGTACCTTGGGGTAATAACTCTGAAAAGGTTGTGCCAATCTGACATAAGCATAACCTGGTACATGAAAATAGTTTTTTTTACCCACATGGTTTGACACTTCTAGGGGATATTCTTAGGATAATTCAGATTTTCTTTATAAACCACTATCAAGGATTTTAATAAATAATGAGAATAGACAAAGTTAAACCATATACCAAGGAATGACCAATTTTGAAATAAAATAGATTAATTATTTACATATTGGTATTCATCAAATAAATTGTATAAGTTTTTTTAGTAATAATATATTGGTTATGAGAATCCTAAAATACATAAGGATTTAGTTATATTTTAGAAGTAGATGTTTATTCCTTAACATAAGAGTTATAGATAACATCATGGGTTTATGAGTTTAAGGATTACTATATGTTTAATGTCTCAAACACCAATTTTTGGGTTTTAATGATGGGAGTATACTAAGATTAAAGATATTTTTGGAGTAATTTATGAAAATCATATTTTTCCATAAGATTTATTTGAGAAATAATGTTGTTAAATTTTATAGACACAAGTTTAATTGTATTGATAGCCTTTAGAGTTAATATAATCATTAATTAAATTATAATAATAGTCAAATAATATTATAATACTTTGAAAAAAAATTGTATTGAAAATCTTACGAAATAGATTATTTAATGATTGATTTTATTTCAAGATTTTCCATCATATTGTCATATTTATGTTATTTGAATTATTTTATTATAGTTTATATAAAGGAAAAACCATATGATAGGAGACAACCTGTCATATCTAGAAAAGTGGTGGGGATTGAACCAATGATCGATAGACAATAAGGGTTTCATGCCAAACATAGGTCTATACGATGTTTTGGTTAATATGTCATTGTTTCTAGCTAAACTATTGAAAAATAAATATTAATGATTAACTAGTGGTGTTAATTTTGAGATTTAAAGGATAATTCATTATAATGGATAAATTGGGATATTCATATTGGTTTTGGAAAATTGTTTCATACTAATATAAAGACTTGTTTTAGGGATCTTATGATCCTTTAAATGTAAATTTTAGTGCTTTAGGAATAAAAAACTCATTTTTGGATATTCATTTCTTAGAGTAAGTGAAGAACTCAAAATTTATCGATGCATAAATAAAGGATGAAATTTTTTTATGAAATAAAAATATATCAAGTAATTATATTTCCTTATATTCTTGGATAATAAAATAATTCCACAATATTAGGAAAATAATATTGAAACAAAAATGTTATCCTATTACATTTATGTTCAATGAATCTGATTGTCATTAAAATCATCATAGATTTATGATTTTAATCACCTTAACAAATCATTCATCATTCAATTATTTTTTATCAATGAACTAAATCACTCTCCATAATTATTTATACTTTCCTCTATTCTATATATTCACCTTCCACCAATGTTCTATTATACAAAATCCTAGTTAAATGTTATTCCATAAAACTATTATACTTACATTTCTCTCTTATTGATAGGTTATATTATTAAATATTTATTTGATGTGGGTTTTAAGAAATGGTATTTTAAAATTTTAAATCTTGGATTACGAAGATCATGTTTAAATTGGAGGACACAATTTATTTAAGGTGGGGAGGATGTAACACCCTAAAAATTATAAAAGAAAAAAATTTTATTGGATAAAATATGTTACACACAATACTAATTTAGATTTAATTAACTAAAACACTTATTTTATCTTGAGTTACAAGAAAAAATGATTTTTTTCATGTATTACATGCAATAATGAGTTCCATGAATAACTTGAATTATACGTAAGACTGAGTCTTGATGAAAAACAATATACCATTAATACTATTATTTAATATGATAATTATCACCTATAATTTGGAATTAAGTGAATTAATATCATTAAATAAATAATGAAAACATATAATTTTAATTTTTTATTATCTATTTGATTTATCATAAATAAAATAATAAACATTTAAAAGAAAAAGGCATGTTTTCTAAAAAACAATATTTTTCTTCTAAAAGATGGTTTAATCATGTTTGGCGCACGTAATACAAAATTAAAATTTACCAATATTAGAAAATTTATTTAAATAAATAGATTTATTTTTTTTTAAAATGGAATATCAAAATTATCACAAGGTAATTTTTTAACTTTTTCAAACAAGTTTCATTTTTTGATGAATAGTGAAAAATAATGGATTTTAATTGAAAAATGTCTTTTTATCTAAAGAATATATAATGATAATTTATATTTTTAATTGATTTTAAATTCATTATAGTTTAGTTATACATTTATTAAAACAATTTAGTTCATTTGAACAATTGTAATACTGAATTTTGAAATAACAAAATTTTAATCTTTTGAATATTTTCAAATTAAAAACCTACTTTCTCATCGCGTCTGTGAGATTAATTTGAAATTAAATTATGCCACTTATGTAAATTTAATTTGAAAAAATTTACTAAAAATTTTGAATCATAAAAATTTATATTTCATAATATGCTAAACTTAGGATTTTACCAAAATGATTAGGGAAAATAGTTAGAATCAATTACCAAGTTTAAATTTCAAACATGGTTTTTCACATTACATGAACCGGTATTAAAATTAATTTTACCCACAAAATTTATTTTTATTTAATAAATTGGATTTAATATTTATAATAATTTGGTATAAATTATAAAAAAAAATCATTTTAATTATATTCTTAAATGATAAATTACATAGCTAAATAAAAGGATACATGTTACCTTGGTAAAAAACCAATAGGGTGAAATTGAGTAAACCTGAAGAAAATGTTCGAAAATTATAAAAATGTGTTTATTTTTTTGTATATGTATCTCAAACAATTAAAACCTACCCTACATTATTATTCAATTTCGGAGCAACATGATGTACGTTAGACCTCTCAATAGTGAATACATTTTAGTATTTACAAGAATGCCACTCCTCCTAAACTATAAAATAAAACCCACTCTTCCCCCTTCTTCACACTTTAAAACCACTTTTATTCAAGGAATACGTACCCAAATAACTTATAAAATATCATAAAATTATCCTATAGGCCTTATTTTGGTGATAATTCCATCCTTTAAATGTTTTAGAGAAAACCTAAGGAGGATAATTGAAGAAGAGGAAATGTCCATAAATGAGTGTTTTTATTTTAATTACTTCCACACCAACTTTAATTCCAATTATACAATGATGATATAATAAAATCAGTATATTATAAATTATTAAATTCCATTCTATAGGAGACACGATAATGTCGCTCATGTGTACAACAAAATACCTCCTCGTGAAGCGATGTGATTCTTCTTTCACCAACGCTTTACATGGAAGTTGGTAAGGAAATTTTTTAATGATTATATGTTATATAAATGAAATAATTATGATATTTATTAATTATTAATCATCCTATAATTATAATATATTTTCTTTTATTTCTTTCCTCTTTACTCACGATAATATCATTAGGGTATGTGTGGAATACCACCTTCATTAAGAAATGTGACTCTCTTTTCATAACCACAACACATGGATGAAACATATAAGTATATAATATTGTATTAATGATATTATGATAATTATGTAATGTTAAAATACTATTTACTTTTTTTTAATGATCGATGAAAAATAGAAACATTACTCATACGTATGTTCAGCCCACCATCTCCATGATCGTAACATACTTCATTTTTCATAACCATCATTCATGATTAGTTTGAAAAGTATAATTGATATATAAAAATTATAATTAGGAAATTATTATTCTATATAATATGGTACTCTATAATAGGTGCAATAACTGAATCTCTTATAACAAAACATACATGAGAAAACAGGGCGATTAACACCCGAATCAACGAAAATAATGAAAGGTTATTTCCAAACTGATAGTAAAACGATATAATAAGATCATAAATTATATTATAATATTTAATATGGGTTTTTATAAGTTAATAAAATTATTAAAAACTATTATATAGGAGGATGAGGAGCATTCAACAAAAAATGAATGTATGGTAAGGGCTTTAGTATCAATTTACCTTCCACTGAGTTTTATTTGTTTTTTGTACCAATTCAATTTTATGTGGTGTATATAATTCCACTTTTAAATTTAATATCATTAATAAATAATTATTAATTGTATTTTATTTTTTAATTTTAGTTATTTCATTTAAAGGTATTTAAATTAAAAGTTACGAAGTGGTAAATAATTTCTTAACTCAATTTCCATTTATTGGGTTAAATTTATACTTCATTGATTATATCATTACAAGATTATGTATATAAGGGATTTTTATTTTCTTATGTTGTATTTTGAATTATTTTATGTGGATTTAAATTTTATACACATAATAAATTCATTGTTTTATTCTCACTTCAATGTTATGATCATTGTAAGGGTTTATTTCATAATCTCATTGTCATTGAGATTGTTTATTAAAAAATTCAATTTGAATGAAATCATTGGATAATTGTTTTATAATACCTTTAATTTTATTCTCCTTTAGAAGTTCAAGATATTTTTCAAGTAATAGTTCTGTTTTTACACTATTTTGTACTTAAAATTTTTTAGAATTTTTTTAAATAAAACATGACATCATTTCTCTCTTGAGTTAGAAATATGTTTTCTTCCAAAACCATATTTTAAAAAAATGTCTTAAAAGATGTTTTTAACCTTTTAAAAATGATTTACTGAAATCATATTTACCAATTTTTTACTTTAAAAAAATTTCATTGGAGGAATCTTATTGTCATTTTTCGAAAAAGACAATTTTCTAACCTTTTTAGGATGCAAAAGAAATATTATTTTTACCTTGTAAAAAATTTATGAAATTAACCACCATCATTTCATTAATTATTCCTTTGAAACTTTACCCATGAATTTTTAATGAAAAATTTGTTATTAATATTCTATAAATTGATAGTTTTTTCATAGAAATTTTTTTTCAAAAGGTTTTTTTTTTTTTTAAAAAATGATTTTGAATATGAAAATGAAATTTTACTCAAGAATTTATTTAAACATATTTTATAAGTCATTAATGAAAACAAACCTTATTCTTACACCAATTGGTATAAATTGTTTTGAAACTATCCTTATTCTTTTTCTAGATGTCTTATGATTATTTTAACCATATATATTTTTGAAATTAGGTTCCTTGAAACATTTTCATATTCATTAACTTCCCCTTGAGTTATTCACTTTTATAAGATCATTGAATATTAAATCTCACCTAAATATCCATATCATTTATCATGGATATGATTTTTCATAAATTGAATTCCAATTTTACATGAGGTGTTTACTTTATGTTTTATTTGATAAACTAGGGAAATAAAAATAAATCCATACTCTCTACTCAATATGGTTATTTGATGATAATGAAAATTATTCATGAATTAAATTGATTATTCGATATATTTGGAAAACTTTGGAAATGTAGTGAAGTGTGGGAAACACATATCATATAACCCCTCAATGCATTGAAATTCCCCATGAGACAAATCATTTTTCCAAACCAGATGGGTTTATTCCAGTTGTCTTAAACTGTCTGGAGGATAGATTTTGAAAGTAGAGGTTTTCTTATTACTAGTACATGAAATCCAATAATTAAGCATTACCTTCATTTGGAATTCCTTTATTATTATGTATGAGATTTCCACTATGAAATTATCTAAGGATGAATTTCATTCTTAGTTGTTGATTAAATGTAATGTGTTTTCAGGTATTTACCTTTCCATATTGATTATTCCTTATCCAGTTATTTAAATGTCATGTATGCTCAATTATTTACCTTTCTATGTCGATTATACCATATCCAGTTACTTAAATTTCATGTCTGTTCAGTTATTTACCTTTCCATTTTGATTATTCTTATTGATTTATGGTATCTTCCTATGTACTTACCCTTACTAATCATTTATGCTTTCCCATTTTTTGTTTCTTTTCTCACGGATTCCATGAAGTTACTCTAACAGATATGCAAGGATATTCTAGATGAAATGCTATTAATATCTAAAAAATATTATTAATTTTTTTTATTAAAATGTAATAAAATTATAATTTTTATCTATTTTATATAGAATACTAAATTATTCAGTCTTTTTGGATGCGATTCATTTTATCTTAGTTCAATGTAATAGTAATGGGAACCAGCTCTGGATAGCTAGGGTTGGGGTCACTACAGTTGGTGTCATAGAAAGTTTAGTAGAAACCTTGGGAACTTGATTTAGGGAATAATATATTAGGGAACATAACCCTATGATATAATTTGAGGATAACTATATAAGATCTTCCTTAAGTTTTGGAAATCTCAAAATTATATGGTTTTTATTGGAAATACATCTCTATCTGGATGCTACAGGTAGATTTGGTTCTCACACAGATGCACCTAGGGGAAATAACTTTAGAAATGGAATTTTATTCTTGACTCTTGTGTAACCTAGAACATGACAACATGCATTACAGTGAACCTGGTTTGACAATCCTGGGTGATATGTTTAGGATAATTCACATTTTCTTTACAACCAATTATAAAGGACTTAAATAGATAATAAAAATGAATGAAATATGTTAAATATTCGATAAAGGAAGGACATATGATGAAATGAAATATATGAAATATTTATGTATTAGGATTCAAGAATTAAACTATATATGTTTTTAGCAATGTTATTTTGGATATAAGAATCATAAAACATCTAAGAAATGTGTTAAATTTTAGAATCACATGTTTATTCATTTAAATAAGAGTTATGGATACCATCATGGGTTTTTGAGTTTAAGGATATCTTATGTTGAAAATCCTAAACAAATATTTTTGGGTTTTAAGTGGTGGGAGTATACCAATATTAAGTATATTTTGTGAGAAATTTACAATAAGTGTATGTTTTAATAGAAAAATCATTTGGGGAATAATTACTTTATATTTTATAGACATGTGATTAAAGGTATTGATAACCCTAAGGGTTAATATGATCATTAATTATGTTGTCAAAATATTCAAATAATATTACTATCCAATTTAAGAATATTTTTGTTGAATTTTTTTGGGAAATGTTATTTATGAATGATTTTATTTCAATTATTACCATAATATTTTCTTAAGAATATTATATGAATTATAAAAATATAGTATGGACAATGGATAACCTGTATATTGGGTTACAACCTGTTTCATCCAGCAAGGTGGTGGGTCTTGAACCCATAACCAAAGGATGATAAGGGTTTCATGACTACCATTAGCCTACATGATGTCCTGGTTAATATTTCCTTGATTTTAGGTAAAATATTTGAAAAATAAATATTAATAATGAACTATTGGTGTTAATTTGGAGGTTTAGAGTTTAATTCATTACATTTAATAACATGTGCTAACCAAAATCGATTTGGAAAATACTTAAATACAAATATAAAGACTTATCTTATGGATATTAGGATTAATTAAAAGTGAATTTTAGTGTTTCATACTTCCTGGAGTATATGAAGAATTGGAAATTAATTAAAGCACAACCAAAGGCTGAAATTTCATTACGAAACAAAAATATATCAAGTAAGTATATCTCATTAAATTATTATATTATAAATGAAATCTTCAATATTAGGAAATGATCTTGAAAAAAATGTTATCATATTACATTCATATATGATAAATCAAATGATCATTCAAATCAGAACATATTTATGGTTTTGATCCCCTTAATATTCCATTGATCATTCACTTGTTTATGATCAATTATATTAATAACTCACAGTAATTAATTATGATTTTCCTCCATGTACATATCACCGCTTATCTTATATTGAAACCTAGTTATATGTTATTCCATATGACCAGTGTGCTTCCCTTTATCTCTTATTAAAAGAGTATTTTATTAACTATTTTTATTATGTGGGTTTATCAGTAATGTTATTTCCAAATGTCAAACCATGTAATACCATGGTCAAGTTTAAATTATGAGGACACAATTTATTTAAGGTTAAGAGAATGTAACACCTAGAAAATTATAAAAGAACCAAATTTCATTAGACAATATATGTTACATGAATTATTGAGTTAGGTTACACTACAAAGAATGACGAGTTTATCTTGAATTACATGAAACATTGATTTTATCGTGTATTACATGAAACAATGAGTTACTTCAATACCTTTCATTATATGAAAGACTATGTTTTGAAAAAGAATAATATATAATTAATATTATTATTTAATATGATAATTAATGACTAGCCTTTGGAATGGTGTAAATTAATAGTATTAACTAAATTTTAAATATATATAGTTTTCACTTGTTTATTAGTTATCCATTGATTAGAAATAAACAAAAAATAATTTAAAATAAAACGCTTTTTTTTTCTAAAAATTATTTTATTTCCAAAAGGCAGTTTAATCCTGTTTGATGCATATAATTTATAATGAAATTTTACCAATTTTAGAAAATTAATTTGACAAAATAAATTTTATTTTTGAAATCATAATATAAAGATTATATTCGGGTAAATTTTTTAGATTTTTTAAACATGTTTTTTTTAGATGAATAGTGAAAAAAACTATATTTCAATTGAAAACTACCAAAACTTATAAATTAATGATGAAAATAAAGAAGTAGTGAAAACACCAAACATGCATGTAACATGCAGTTCAAAAAAATTCTAATTTATATTTTAAATTGGACTTAAATTTATAATATTTCAATTATACACATATTAATCTGATGTAGTTCATTGTAATAATTATCATATTGAATTTTGATATAAAAAAATTGTAATCATTTGAACATTTTCACTTTAAAAACACGCTTTCTCATCATCTCTGTATGATTAATTTTAAATTAAATTCTTCCACTTCTGTGAATTGAATTTGAACTAGTGGATTCCATATTTGGAATAATAATAATAATTTATATTTCCTAATAAGGTCCACATAATTATTTTCCATAATGATGACTAAAAATAGATAGAAATCAATTACTTTGATTAAAGTTAAAACAGGGTTTTGCGCATTGCATGCATTTGTATTAAAATTAAATTTATACACGAATTGGTTTTTTATTTTATTAATTGGATTTAATATTTCAAATAATTTGGTCTAATTTAAATAATAAATCTTATTTTAGTTATATCCTTAAATTATAAATTACCTAGTTGAATAAAAATATACAAGTTACCTTTGTAAAAAACTAAGAGGATAAAATTGAGTAAACTTAAAGCCTAAGGAATAAAATTATAAATGTGTTTTTATTTTCCTTGATGAAGGTGTATCTAGAACACATAAAACCTACCATAAATTATTATTTAATTTTGGATCCACATGAGGTAAGGGAGACCTCTCAAAAGTGAATACATTTGAGTATTTACAATTATTACACTCCTCCTCATCTATAAAAGGGAACTCACTCTCCCCCCATCTTCACTCATTCAAACCACCTGGTTTCGGTCAACACATACCCAAATGTCATCCCAATAACCCTAAAATTGTCCTATAAGATTTATTTTGGTGACAATTTCATAATTTTATGTCTCTAGTGAAAACCTAAAAAGGAAACACGATGAAGGGGTAATGTTCATAAACAAGCATTTTAATTTTAATTCCTCCTCTAACTCCTTCAATTACTATTATACCATAATGATATAATAAGCTCAATATCTTCCATATACTAAGATATTTGTATGATAAGGGTATTACCCACAACCTCACAAACATCTATTATATGGGTTACAAAAACTTCGTTCATGTGTATGGAAAACTACCGCTCATGAACCAATGCCGTTCATTTTTTCCATTTCCACCTCTCAAGGTTGGGTATTATGATTGATCTAAAGTGTGTATATATATATTATATAAAATTATTATACCTATGTTTTCATTATATTATATATAACTTATTTCTTTACATTCTTTAGGATAGGTGGTAGCCTCACTTATGTGTATGGCAGACTACCACCTCATGAAGAGATGTGATTCATATTTCACTAACTCTTTACATGGAAGTTGAAAAGGAATGATGTTAATGATTATATTTCATATAAATGAAATAATTATGAAATTAATCATATATCCATAATTTTGTAATGATAATATATTTTGTTTTATTTCTTTCATTTTGACTTATGATAACATCATTCATGAACGTGGAAACTTTACTTATGCGTATGTACGACCTAATATCTCTATGATCGTAACATAATCAAATATTCATAACCTTAATTAATGATTGGTTTTAAAAGTAAAATTTATATATAAATATATTAATTATTTCATGATTATTATTCTGCATATGATGAAAATATATAATATGTGTAAGAACCAGATCATTCATGACAAAACATGCATGTTAAAACAATGAAAATAACACCCGGAAAAATGAAAAAAATGAAATATTATTTTCAAAGGGATAGTAAAATGATAAAATAGGATCATATATGATTTAATAATTATTAATATAGTTCTATTATAAGTTAATAATATTATTAAAACCCTTATATAGGAAGTTATAGAGCATTCACCCAAAAGTAATCCAAAGTTAAGAGATTTCATCTCATTTTACATTCCACTGAGTCTTATATGTTATTATTAACCAATTCAATTTTATGTGGTCTATATACTTATCCTTTGAAATGTAATATCATGAATATTTCATTATTTATGGTATTTTGTTTCTAAATTTAAATTATTTTATCTATGTTGAAGTGAATTAAAAGTTACCAAGTGTTATTGAATTTCTTTACTCAATTGAAATTTATTCAGTTAAACTTATGATTCCTTTATTATATCATCATAATATTATATATATAATTTATTTTGATTATATTATGTTGTCATTCTTCTTATTTATCCATATTTAAATTTTATAGACATAATCGATTAATTTGGTTAATTCTCTCTTCAAATTTATGATCTTTGTAAGTGTTTATTTCACAATATTGTTCTCATAAAGATTGTTTATTATTAAATTACATTTGAATGAAGTAATTTATATATATTCAATAAACCATTTAATTTTCTTATGATATTGGTATTAATGATATTTTTTATGTAATAGTATAATTTTTCCACTATTTGGTACTTAAAATGTTTTACAATTTAAAAAAAAATAAAACTTCATTATCTTATATGATTAAAAATATGTTTTCTTCTAAAAGAAAGTTTTCTAAAAATGTTTTGAAATTTTTTTAAAACCATTTTATAATGATTTATCAAAGAAAATTTTACCCATTTTTTCTTTTTACCAAATGTCTTAAAATGCATATTCTTTTCATTTTCTGAACAATAAACTTTTCTAACCATTTAACAATGAAAATGTAATATTAATTTTACATTATAAAACTTATACATAATTACACTACTTCATTTGTTTGTAGTTTAATTTTCATCTCTATAAGGATATTTTTAAAGAAAATGTTTTTCTTAATATTTTCGAAATTCATAATTTATTTTAATGAAAATGATTTTCAAAATGTTTTATATTTAAAAAATTATTTTGAAAAAGAAAATGATATTTTCATCATGAATGTTTTTAAATATATTTTTTATTTCAAAAATGAAAATGAACATTTTATTAGCTTAATGGGTATATGTTTTTTATACCGTTCTTATTCTTACTCTAGATGTCATTTGATTATTTTAACCACAGATGGTATTGAAACTATGTTCCATGAATCATTTTCGAAGTCATTAACTTTCCTTTGAGAAACTCACTTTACTATAATCATTGAATATTAAATTTTCCATAAATATCCATTTCATTTATCATGGGTATGGATATTTTCCAAACCATATACCATTTTTAAATATGGTTTTTACTTTAAAAGTTTTTTATTAACTAGGTAAATATTAATAAATATGAATCCTCTACTAAATACATATATTTAATGATAAGGAATATTGTTCATGAATTAAATTGATTATTCAATATATGAGGAATGATTTGGACATATTGTAGTGGTTGGGTCCTGAATAGTATATAGAACCTCAATGTATTGATGTGTCTCACCATAAAAATCAATTGGGAAAACCAAATGGCTTTCTACATTTATTATTATACTTTATAGAGGATAAGTTTTTATATTAGAGGTTTTCATGACAGAGACACTGCATCTAGTAATTAATCATTACCATAATTTAGAATTTAGTCATCATTATACATGGTATTTTTACTATGATATTATATATCGATGTGTTTTAATCTTAGTTACCGATTAAATGAATTTTTTTCAGTTATTTACATTTCTATAATTATTATGACCAATACAGTTATTTACATGGATTGTTTGCTAAGTTATTTACCTTTCCATATTGATTATTCCTTATCCAGTTACTTAAATGGAATTCATGTTTAGTTATTTTCTATTCCATTTTGATAATGTTTATTTATTCATTACATCTTCAATTGAACTTATCCCTTAATAATTATTTGATCTCACCCTTATTTTTTTCATTCTACATGATTCCATGAAGTCACTATGACTGATATGTAAAGATATTCTAGATGGAATAATGTTATTATCAAAAAATATATATTGTAATATTTTTTAATAAAATTTAATGAAAGTATCATTTATATATCTAGTTTTCCAAGGCCACTAAACTATTCACTCCTTTAGGCTTCATTCCCTTGTATCTTATGCCAGTTTAATGTTAATAGACACTGGATCCATGATTTTGGGGTCGAGATCACTATAAAGATGACATCAAAATATTATTATTGAATTCACATATTTATATTAATAAAAAATCTCTCGATATATAACAAGGATCTTAGATTTATTCAGGTAAAATAAACAATGAAAATCATCCAGATAAATTGTAATAATTTGAATTTAAACACTTAGAGAAAATCATAACATCCCTTATAAATAATAACAATTTAATCAATTGGACAAAGGAATTTGAATTAGTATATAAATATCATTAAAAAGAACTTTAATATGATGAAAATTGTTTATAAAGTCATGAAAATATTCCCTAATTTAAAACTTGTATTTTGAAAAAGTTTAATATAGTGTTTCTCTATATAGTGATAAACATAAAAAGTATGGTAAATAACATATAGTTGGTTCCAAAAGTTGGGTTTATGAACCATATATTATTTCCTCAAATTATATGATTATTTTGAATACATGGCTGATATACCATTCGTTTATTCTAAACATTGGGTTCGAAATGTATGGTTCCTTACTAAAAGTAGTTTTCATGGTATATATTTTTGCTTTAAATTTATGGTTATAAACAGTGATTAAAAACTCATTGGAAATGTATAAAATACATAAAATCTAAAATCCTTCTTGAATAAAATTAATTTTTCTAAAAACCATTATCATGAGATCAACTTATTGTAACCTTAATAAAAGCACAAATATGGGTGTTTTTGAGTATAAAAAAATATAAAATTAATGAAATAACTAGATCAACACATGATAAAAAGTCTCCCCTTTTTATTATAAAAAATAACATATAAACATAAACACAAAAATATAGATCAAAATTAAATAATCATAACACAAAGATATAAATGATTTTACAACAAACAAAAAGATATATCCTAAAATAAAGAAATAGTTTATCCATATTTCAAACAAAACCAATATAAATTTTTTTTAAACCAAAGAATAAATGATTGTAATGAATAAAAATACTTCAAAATAAATCTATCCAAAATTTTTTTTATGCCTTAACAAAGTATAGAATAAAGAAATAATAAAAAATTTGATTCATTAAAGAAATTTTTGTGTTTATCGAAAATTCCTCCGCATTTTTCAATACCAAAAATAAAGTATAAAAATGGAATTATACATTGTTAATGTATAAAGATAGATATAAGTAGAAATAAGGATATTAAAAAGTTATTAATAAAAATAAAAACAATAGAACATTTCTTTATTTTAAACATACAAGAATTAAAAAGATATTTTTGGCTCTAATTTTTGATAGAATATGTTGGGGTATGATAAAAAAGGAAATAGTTTTTTAAAGATTAAAGGGTATATCTTCACACTCTAAACTCTAAACTCTTTTAACCATAGTATCAAGAACTCCTGAAATGGTTCTATTATTCCTTGGATATTTCTAGATCTGTTATCTATTGAAGAAGAAGAAAACTTAAAAATGAAGAACTCCTTATATTCATTAAGATCTGATTTAGATTTAACTTCATGTCTAATATGATCTATTTTACATACTATATCCAATTTAAAGGCATTAAAATATTATATTTAAATTGAACATTACCATAAAATTTGAAACTTTCCTAGAAGAGTTCCAAATTATTTTTTTCAAATATAATATTTTACAATATCTTAAAAATATTTCATAGATATTTTAAGGACTTCACACAGCCTCAATATTTATCCTTTTAGAATATTAAACATAGATACTGATTCTATATTAGTAAAAATACAATAATATTTACAGAATTATTCATCATCATCAGATGGATTTTTCTGAGACTTTGATGAGGTAATTTCCCCATTATCCATTAGAAGTGTCTGAACTACTGTTTCATCACCAACAGCAATTTCTATATGTTTTCTAGAACATTTTTAAGAATTTTATTCTATAATATATACTATCTTTTCTAAAAACACATTAGTTAAATAATTAGGTAGAGGATAGACTTGATTAAAAATTTCTTTAATCCCATACTTATTACCACAATATGAATTTTTTTTATAAAAAACATTTCAAAACATGAATGCTTAACGTTTGAGGAAGACACATATTTGAATAAGAGATATTTAGTATCTTAGACTGAATTTATCAGAGGTCCTTGATTTTGGAATTGTATGGATGAAAGATGAAAGGATTGAAAGGTTTTGAGAATGATTAAAGATTAGGGTTTTATGGTAGTGGAAGGAAGGATTTTATTATAATGGTTTTCAAGTGATATTTTGGTTTCTTGACCTAAATTTTAGTGTAATAATTTTGGAATTTAGAATTGAAAAGACATTTTTTTGTAAGAAATAAGTACTTAAGAATTTTTATAAATAATACTATAACACTTTTAATAAAATGAAATTTTAAAATAGAATGAGAAAAATATTAATTACGAAAAGAATATAGTTTTACACTTAAATTGAATAAATATAACTTTCCTTATGTGATTTTCAATATAATAAATATTTTATACTCCCCCTTAATAATATCTTCTTTATGAAATATCATCCTAAAAAATATATAAATTATTATTCAATGACTTAATATGGGATTTGAAAATAAAAAAGGGGTTTTAAATAATTTTCATATATTTAAAATTTTTATCAATTTTAACATGTATCTTAAAATATAATTTTAGCACATGAAGTTAAAACACATGATTTATAGAAAAATCAATTATTGAATCTTAAAGATTATTCATTATGTTATTAAAATTAATTAGTTAATTAATTCATCACATCTAATATACTGATAAAATATTTAAATATTCAAGCAAACGAATAAAAATGATAAAACTTTTAAATATTTTTCTCCCCTATATAAAGAATTTAGTGCACTAAAAAATAGAAAATAAATAATTCCTAGATTTTAATAGTTCCATATTCTAAGTATCGAACTAATTTAGAGTTGATCAAGAAATATAAGAAAACATTATTGTTTTAAATAGGAACATTATCATATAAAAATCTAGTCTAGTGGTGTATACTTGTAAAATATCAAGTACAACTGTCTTTTGGTACTCATATTCTTATGGTTTTGAAAGTGTTAACAACTACAGATTTAGTTAAGCAAACATGTTTTTAGGACATTTTTCATAAATGGATTTATAAATATCTTTTTCATAATGTATATTCATAAAACCATATAATTTCGGTTTTCATAAATAACAATTATTCAAATAATGTTTATATATACCAAAATGATGACATATTACTGTAGATATTTTGTTAGTTTTTGAACTAAGAACAAAATAATTTCAATATTATTTGGTTTTTTCTCTATTCTTTTGAATACCAATATTGAATTTTTTAATATATTTATTTTTATCAAGATTTTGATTCAAATTGGTTACTCCCTTGATAAGAATGATTGAGGATTTATTTAATGTATTAACTTCATATAACAATTCATTAATTTTATTTTTGTGATTAGTGTATATTTTTTTTGAATGATTAGTTCTTAAATCTAAAATCTTATTGGTTATAACTTCCTTTTCAATCGAAACAACACACAATGATTTTATATTATTCTATGCACATCCTTTAATCATTAAAACTAATCTTGAAGCATGAAAAAATATTTATTTAGATAATTATAATAATTGTTTTCAGAATTATAATTTTGAGGTTAAGAGGATTGTAACTCACCAGAATGATCCATAATATATAAATTTACCATTTTTTTGATGACAAGAATTAGAGTTTATAGTATATTTATCTTTTTAACCATGATAAGCACTCTAGGTATATTTTTTTAGTTTCTTTCCATTATTTTCATAATATTATTTTCTTTAAAATTTTAGAATAAGAAATTTAGGGCTCATATGACCTTTATTATTGAATTCATAACATATGAATTATTTTTATTCATTCTTATTTTAATTTCCATTTCACATATTTTATAAATTTATGAACATGTTAGCAAGATCAGATTTCTTATTATTTGAGCATGAATAATTAGAATCCAAAAAATCATCAAACCTAATTATTAGTACAATATCATCATTTTTCATAGAAATAGGATTTATATATTATAATTTTATTAAATGTTATTACATCATTAAATTTCTAATCAATTCCTTTATTGATAGATTTTTTATAGAATTATATAGTCTAATTGTAGTAGATATTCCATTCTACTTTTAGGGTAAGGATTTTAATACTTTTAAAGAATCATTTGGTTCTAGAATTTGTTCTCCTAAGGAATCAACACCATTGAATATCTATACCCCATTATTATGATTGACTATTTCACCATCATACATTCCTAATATATAAAAATTCATCTTATAAATTTTATACGCTAATTTTATAACATTTTTATTAATTTTACAATAAACTATTATTATTTACCATATCTTATATTCTATAGCACACTGAGAATTTTGATTGAATTTAAAAATTCCTAATAAAAAAATAACTGCATTCAAAGATCTCGAATTATGATCATAATATTTCTATTAATAATTATTCCACTTCTCTCAATATTATTTATGAATATCATAAGGATTTACTATTTTCAAATAAACTCTTATTCCAAGATTTGAAAAATAAATAATCTTGTGTGATTTCCAACATCCATAATTATCACCATTAAAATAAGGAACATATATCATTAACATACCTTCTCTAGAATAATCCATCATGTTTTATTTTCAACTAGATATTTTACTCATTTTTTAGATAAAAAATAAATATACATTCTAGAGTATCACTTTTGATACCAACAGTTGGTATATGATAGAAACAAAAAAATCTTCTAGGTATTTTAAAAAAAAGAAACATATCCAATGGATCCCTTCCTTTAATCCCAATTATTATATAAAAATAGAGATGATGAAGAGACAATAGTGGGAGATGATGATTTGTGTCCTTTTAAAAAATCCTAAAAAAAATTAAAACATCCACCTTGAAATAAAGTGATACTTTAATTTTATCTCAAAGTCAAGTACGAAGTGGAAAATATATAAATGAATGAACAAAACAAAACAATGTATAGTGGGTATGGGAATTGAAATCCCTAATTCCACTCCAGAAATTCTCTCTCTATGAGCCTTTTAATTTTCAGTAGTAGTTATTTTTTACAGAGACTTATAAAACTAATTGCTGGTAGATAAAACCATTCAACAAGGGTTTTACACGGACTTCAATTTCTGTTATTGGGAACCGATATGTCTATATAATAATATAAGTAGTTGAAACTCCACTATGATAGATTATGAGAATTCAACATTTAAATAAGAAATAGGTTGATATAGAAGTTCAATTATAGACTAATCTTAATGTTGTAACATCAACTGACAAAAGAAATGATCTTTAATAACACACGTCAGTGATAAAATAATACTTATTTTCAAACATTCTTAATTTTTATAAAATAAATTGTTTATAAAACACTTAGAAGATACTAAACATGTATATATCCCAAGTGTATCTTTTATAGATGTTTTTTAAGATTCAATCAAATATTAATAAAGAGATATAACAACAATAGTAACACATTGATCAAATAGAAAAGGATAAAAATATGTATATATATAAAGTGGATCTCTTCAGATAATTATAGATGATGTCACAATATTATTATAAAATTCACATCTTTATATTTGGAATAGTAAACTCTTGATATTTATTTAGGATCATAGATATATTCAGGCCAAATAAATCCCAAAAATCATCTTGATAAATTGCCATCATTTGAATTCAAATGATCCAATAAATCACAAATCCCCTTATAAAAAATAACAATTTAATCCATTGAACAAGAAACTTTTAATTTTCCTTTAAAAATATTTAGAGATATATTTAATTTGATGAAAACCATTTGCAGGAATCGTGGAAATAATCAATAATTTAAAACTCTTAGTTTTTCTAAGTAAAATGTAGGGGTTTTCAACGATAAAATTTAGGCGTATGGTAAACAATGTGTGTTTGATTCCAAAATAAGGGATGATGAACCATATGTTAGTTCATCAAATATAGGGTTTCTTCCAAATGTACGGTTAATGAACCATACATTAACTCCAAATGTAGGGTTTCAAAACTATTATTCCTTACTGAAAGTGGGGTTTCTGATCTATACTTTTATTCTAAACATAGGGTTATCAATATTGATTCTTGACTCTTTTGAAACATCTAAAATACTTAAATTTTAAAATTAATTTAGAATAAAAATAATTATTCCAATAATCATTATCCTAAAATCCAGTTAAAATATCATTATTAGAAACACAATTTGGGAATTTTTGAGCATAAAAATAAATAATAAATTAATGAAATTATTGGATCATGAAATTCCCAACAAATAATGTCAATGATATATGGTACATGAATTTTTTTTGGACACATTAATTTTAATATTTATATTTCAATTATTGTGATGGATTCTTGGTCATAATCAATGATAACTCTAAAGGAATGGTTAAAGTATTTGGAGAAGTAGGAATATTTAAATATTTTATAATTTCAAATGTACTATATGTATAAGGTTTAAAATAGAACATATTAAGTATCTCAAATATTTATGATAATGGAATTAGTTTTAAATTTGATTAATGTAGATATTTAGTTTTTAAATAAAATTTTGTTCTATTTTATGAAAATTCAGAATAAAATATTTTCACTATTTATTATTTTGATTAAACCAAGAATAATGTAAGGTTACTAAATGTTATAGAAATAGATAATATTATCTAGAAAAGAAAAATGTGATTTTTTCATTAACATCAACTTCAAAAATTGGACCATCAATAGATGTTTATAACTATTATAAAATTATTTATTTTTCCCTATGATAATTATGAATTTAAGAGGTTAGAAGTATGTTTTTCTAATTGTTGATGATTTCGATAAGTTTACTTAGTCCTATTTCTTAACTCATAAAAGTAAAGCCTTAACCAAGTTTATTGACATTTGTAAACTAGTTCAAAATAAAAAAAGAAATTTTATAACATATTTTAGATGCGATAAAGGAAGTGAGTTCCTTATTAAAGATTTTTTTTAATATAATGGATATTTCAATAATTTTTCCACCCCTAGAACACCATAAAAATGTTACTGTAGAATGCTATAATAAGACTATTCTAGAAATGGCTAGGACCATTTTTATTTAATTTAACATACAAAAATTCTTTTAGGATGAATCATTCAATACTAGTTGTTATATTTTAGATAATATTTTTATTATACCTATGTCAAATAATATAAATTGTGAGCTCAATATTGGTTATTGAATGTATTTGGTTGCATGGTTTTAACCCAAATACTAAGGATAACTTGAATATGTATGATGATAAATATGATGAAGGTATTTTTTTAGGATACTAAAATTAAAAAAAATTATTATCAAGTATATCATATATAAACCACAACCGTTGAAGAATGTTTACTTGTAAAATTTATTGAATTAAATAAAAAACAAAATAAAGATTTATATAATTTTGAAGAAGAATTTAAAGGGTTCAACTTTGTTGATGATGAACCTAAAATGGATAATTTATTAGTTGAGGGGGTGTTTATATCTTCTCAATAGGATTTTAAAAAGTATAGTGACATTAAATATCATCATTTAGAGAAAGTTATTGGAAATATTGAATCATGAATTCAAACCATACAATTTTATTTAAGCTGTTGTGCTAATTTTAGTTTTGTAATTGATTTTATTCCTAATAAGGTTAATGAAGATTTAAATGATTAATATTGCACTATTTATATTATTGATTCACTTAATAATTTAATAATAATTAAAATTTGGAATTTATCTGAACTTCCTAAAAGAAAATAGGTTATAGGAATGAAATGGGTTTTCAGGAATAAATTGGTTAAATTTGGTAATATTGTTAAAATTAATGCTAGAATAGTTTCCCAAGGTTATTATTAAGAATAAGGAAGTGATTTTAATAAATATTTTTATCTTATTTTAAGTATAGGGGAAATTGAAATTTTTCTGTAGTTTTATTATTTTCAAAATTTTATGTTGTTTCAAATAAAGGTCAAACATAATATTTTTAAACATATTAATTTATAAATATTTTTAAGTAAGTTAACCCTTTTTTTATAATGAGAAGTTTCTAAATAATGTTTTTAAATTTTCTAAATCATTGGATGGCCTGAAGAATGATCTAATAGATTGATATTGAAGAATAGAATTGTTTTTATTGTAGAATGATTTTAATAAAGGACGAGCCTACATTTTTAAAATATATGTTGATTATATTATGTTTTTATTTAAAAAATGTTTTTATTAGTAATAAAATTTCTACATTGACGACTAGTAATATTGATATGATCTTAAAAGGTGGATTAAATTTTTTTATTATCCAACATATTTCCAAAAAAATGATGGTTTCTTTTTGAATCAATATAATTATTATAGAGAGATAGTTATAGGGTTTAATATCAACTAATCTAAAAGTATAAAAACCCTATTAGTAATATTTTTGAATTAAATTGAGAAGAATTCATAAAACCTATATATTATTAAATGTATAACAGAATTTTTGTAAGTCTACATTATTTGGTTGTATCTTGACCTAATATCATGTTCAATGTTTTATTTTATTCTTGGTTTTAATATAATAGTAGGAAAATTAATTTAAGGTTGTTAATAGAATAATTATACATTTTAAAAAATATATAAACACTAGTTTGTTATATTATAATTATAAATTATGATTTAAAATATTATTCTGATTCTAAATTTGGTGGTTGTAGGCTTGATATAAATAGATCATCGAGTATGTATTCCACAACTGGTAAAATTTTAATTTCATAGTGTTCTAAAACAAATTATTAATTAAATTATCCACAAATGAGGTCAATTATATTATTATTATTAGTTTATGTGGGTGATTTTTACATATAAGATACAATAATTGAAATCAATATTTATTTTGATACACTACCTATTTACTGTGATAATACCTAATCTATTTCAATATTTAAAAATCCTTTACAATATTAAAGGCAAAAACATATCGACGTTAGATTTAATTTTCTAAGATATCATGTTTATAAAAGAAGATATTGTTTTATAATTTATTTTTATTAAAATTAATCTTTTATATATTTTAAAAAAATTCTGATTCAATAAGATATGAGAAAATAAAATTTGAAATTGAAATGGGGGAGATGTATCTTGAACTAATGATTTTTTGAACAATTTTCACTATTTTAATGTTCTAATAGAATAGTTGTAAAAACTATTTGAATCTATCTTTAAGAAAAAATTTGATGTAATGAAACTTACTACATTATTTTTTCACTAAATGTGTAATCCAATGAAGTTATTTTATTTATGGTCATATTAATGTTGTTTAGTTTAATTGATTTTTTTTTCTCTCCCTATATTTTATATTTTTATATAATATGTACACATTAATAGATTGAATAAAAGAATAAAAATTTTTGGAACTTATTTTATATATTAATTATATATATTCATTGATTAAGGGGGATTTGAAATGTATCTATACTCAATATTTATTGAAGAATTACTATAGTTATTATTTTTTATACTTATTTCATGATTCTAATTATGTTGGAAAGGAGATAATTTTTTGTTAAGTTTTTGTTAAATTAAAAAAAGAGGGAGAATTGTTTTTATTTTTTACAATAAAATCAAGTTTAGGATTTTTAATTTCAAAAGAGGGCAGATTTGTATTTTGATTTCTTAATTATATTGGGATATATAGTGTAAGGGTAGATTTTTCAGATTTATGTTTGTTATTTTTTATATTATAAATACCTCACAAGTCAAATTATTTTATAATTACCTCACATGTTTAAGTAGATAATTATAAATACTCATAAAATTTTCGAATCATATTTTTGATTCTTTTTGTAGTTTTAATTTTATTAATGTTTTTATAAAGAAAATGATGTTTTTTAGCTTTTTTTTTCAAAATGTTATAAAAAATATTTTTGAAGTTCTGAAAAATGATTTTTGATGTATTAAAATAATATTAAACTCTTACAAAATTGGGATTAAAGTAAATTGAAATCTTTTTTGACATATTATGAATTTTAAAAAGTCACATGTTCTTGATTAAAGTAAAATGAAAAATTGTTGGTCATATGAAAATAGTTTTAAATTCATAATATTTATTTAAATTAATATGAACTAAAGTTTAGGTTTTTAATGAAAGATGATGTTTGTATCATTTTTATGAAGATTTATATTTTCATCTGTAAGATAATTTCAATATTATGTTTTTTATTATATTTATATTTTGATTTACTAAATTTAATTTTTATCTACATTGATTATTCTATTGATTTTTTAAAATACATACTAATGCTAACACTAATACAATATAGGCCTTTAAAAGCGCTAGAAATAGCCTTTATCAGTACTAGAAAAGCATTGACTGCATGAGAAAGGTTAAAAGCCTTGGACTTTTATCAGTGCATTTAGAAGCATTGATAATGAAATGATTTATTAGAGATTTAATTTAGTGCTTCTAAAGAAACCATTTATCGATATTTTTAAAAGTTCCAATAAATGAGGTTTTTAATAGTGTTTTTAAAAGTGCTAATAAAGGGCTATTCTGCACTATGTTTTAACAACACACCACAATGCCACTACAATGATATGTAACAATATACCACAACATCAAAAACACACTAGATATCAACAAAAACAAGTCCCAAAATAGGATTTAAATGAAATGAAATTTATAAAACAAACATAAGAAAAAAAACACTATATTATAGACATTTCAAACATTGATTATATAATTAGATATATAAAAATTATTACATAAAATAAAAAACATCAATATTCCTTAATCTTTTAATACTCACCCGACTCATGCTATTGCCGAACAAACCACCCCTTCTCAAGAAAAAAATACACCTATATAAGAAAGTAGTTATTATATTAGTAATAATATATAAAAATTAATCAACATAATCTGTTAATTTTACTAAAATTGATTCTAATTTTAAATAAAAAGATACACTATGAGTCATACCGGTCACACTGTGAATTAGATTTAGGTGTGGTTGATTCCAACACATCTCAAATGACTTGTGGATCATTGTCTTGTAGTATTAAAAAAATCTGAATGTGTTTTCCTGGTTTTGAGTAGGTCCATTTCCTTTTTTAGTAAAACGAAATTTTAAACTAGAAACACACAATTTTGACTCATTCTGATCACATTATGTATCAGTTTAACATGAAATGGATTCCTACACGTCACAAATGACCTTTGAATCGTTTTTCTAAATTATCATAAAAATGTGAACACATTTTATTGGTTTTTAGCGAGTGAAACTTTTTAAACTAAAGTATAAAACAATATGAATGTGTTTTTTTTAATTTTGTGGTGCAAATGATTCTTGAAAAGGCCAGACACATTGATTTATAGCGGTCATACTGTGCATTGAATTAAACTTTGGTTGATTTCTACACATCTCAAATGAATTATGGATTATTTCACTAAGTTTGAATGAATTACACACCTCCATAAACCTCTTTTTCCAATCATATAAAACCCTATTATTTTTAATAAAAAGAAAAATGATCTCAAACTGAAAAATAAACCCACACACAAGGCACAAAGAGTGAATTCCATAAAAATATATATCTCCAAATAGAAAAAATAGAAAGAGGGGAACTAATAAAATAAAGTATAACAATTTAAAGGTTAACATTAATAAAAACAAAACTATTTGAACTAAAAAATTATTATTTCATCAGAATTTTATAATAAAAGATGAACTTGCAACAACAAAAAAACAAAAACGAGGAATCTATGAATGTCGTCACCCCAAAAGAGGAGACAAAAACTGAGCCAATGTGTTGTATTATTCTTTTACAACAATTCATCCAAAATTTATTCCTCTACAAACTTCTAAAAATGTAGATACATGGAGAAGAGGACATGGTAATTGATCCCTAGATGAAGACCCCAACGAAAGGAGAATCTTTCAATAGATCCTACAACACCACCTCTATAGAAAAGGAAATCCGCTCACTAAAGTGTTCAAAAAAAGCCTTCATTGTCCATTGATCTTATTGGAAACTCACGATATCTTCCCTTTTATTCATCTTAATATCCTCAGTTATAAACCATCGGTCAATGAAAGACTTAAAAACTTCCCACATCATCCCAACTTGCATCATTGGCAGAGCTAACATCTCCCATTCTTCCAAAGATGGACCCCAAAGCAGTCCCAGAACAACACAAACTCTAACAGCTTTGGGAGTTCCTAATACTATGATGAAATTCTCAACCTCTTCAAGCCACTTTACCTCCTCTAAAAACCCTCTATGTCTATAGAAGATAGGCAGCAATAGAGGAGAACTAGAAATAGGGCAAGATCCACTAGAAACTTCAGGGACCTTTCTGGTTGGCATATTCTGAATAATAATAAAAACCTTAAAATCATGTTTAGAATCAATTCCTCACATACCGACACATATGAAAATGCTCATAAGGAATATCAGGGGTCACACTTACTACTTTATTACCATAACAAAAAATTTACCAAATTTTTAATCCCAAAACTTTTCCATTAAAACTCATTTTTTCCCAATCTGACACTATTTGAAAGAAATAATTTTACTTTTCAAATTATTTTTCATTTTAAAATATTATTCACAAAAAAGGAGACCAAAACAAGACATAATTCACAATAAACCATCAGAATGAAGAACTAGTAGTCATTCTTAACCCAACAACATGGTAGTGGCCATAGTTTACATAGTATATTAGCTTACTATGATGGAAAATGTCAAAAACTCCTAGATCATATCAAATCTCAAAAGTACAACCATATACATAATACTAGACCACTAGGTTTTGGGTTGTGTTAACAGTAGACCTACTTTCACTAGCCTATCAATAGGTACCTGGTTCCATTAATGATTCTATTATTTCTTGGAAATGACTAGGGATATTCATAGGAGATTCTTCTATATTTATCTATCATAAAGGAGAGTGAAAATTAATTTAATATAATTCTTCATATGGGTCTATATGGATAAGTGATTGATAAATATTTTTATAAGAGAATTCCCTAAAGGAATGTTTATCCTTCTAGGAGCCACTAAATTCAAGAATTAGGGCTCAATGAATATACTCCAATATCAAGAGAATATCATTAGAATGACCGTTAGTATGTGGAATAATGAATGCATAAATTTCAAGCATAATCTCATTAAAAGTTAATTTCCTTTCTATAAATATGATAAAAGCATCATATCCCTATCAGATACAACACTAGATGGGACACCAAAAATAATTATTATCTCTTTCACATACAATTAATCAAGTTTTTCAATCGAGGAATCCACTTCAATATATAATAAATTGTTCATCTTAGTTGGGTGATCCCTAAAAAACCATGATACATATTTCTCTTTAGTTGATCTAGAAAAACTGGTCAAGAAATCCATAATTATCTCATCTGATTTACTAATAGGAAAATAATGTATTGAAAGAGTACTTATTGGTTTTATTATTTTTCCATCACCGTATTATTGGAAAACCATTTAGTAAGGAATAATATGATTCATTTCATCATTAAAGACGACAAAAACTAGTGACTAATATAATCATACATCTTTATGATCCTTACATTAACCTAGAGTAGTCATGCTAACAATGGCGAGGAGATGAGATGCAGGGTTCTTCATGGTTAATAATAGTGAAAAATGGAAAAAAATGAAGAACCCAAAAGATCAAAGAATGATATAGAAAAAGTAAAAAATACAATAAATTAGATTATAGCCTTGATTCTTCTGAGGGAATGTAGAGGAGTCATGCCGAAAATGGTGTGGAGATGAGATGTAGGGTTTATCATGGTTAAGAACATCGGAAAATGAAAAACGCAAAGCATGGAACCCAAAATATCACACAATAATAGAGGAAAAGTAGTAAATAACAAACATTGGATTCCAGCCTTGATTCATCTAATGGAACATAGAGGACTCCTGCCGGTAGTAGATTAGTTCTACGAGAGCTTGATAATCATGACAGACTGAATACTGGATATTGATCTTTTAAATAGACTAGGAATACTTTTAACAATGATTTCAGAAAAGAACTCATAAATATACCTTTTATCAGTGTTAAATTGACAAGTGCTAAAAAAGGGATATTTATCAGCACTAAGAAAGTGTTAATAAATCTCATTATTTATCATCACTAAAAAATTATAGATAAAAAACATCTTTATTAGCACAAATATTTTAGCACTGATAATTTTTTTTAACATCTCTTTTTAGCACTTATGAAGGATTTATTTAAATAAATTTATTATAATTTTATAATTAATAAATATATAATTATTTATTTATAATTATATAAATACTTATTTAAGAAATAATACTTATTTATTTATAATAATTATAAATATATAAATTTCAAAATATTGTAAATATAAATTTATTAATATATTTAATTAAAAATATATTTTTAACATCATTAGTGGTTATATAATCTTAAATACATGCATTTAAAAAATGAGTGAAATTGAATAATTCAAAATGAGTACACTTTAAAAATATCGAAAAATGGACAGTTTTTATTAATTAAATATAAATTATATATATATATATATATTGAAGTAAGATGAATACATATTGATAATACTAAACCAAAGTATATATATATATATATATATAATATAAAATGATCAAATAAAAAAAAAGAAAACATATTAAAAATGACTGCCCTGAATATAATTGTATTAAAAAAATAAAATAAAATATATCAATTAAAAAAATAATATATTAAATGTATCATGTAATGATGAAAATCTAAAATACACTAAAATTTGAATAAATTACATAAATATTATGTGTATGTGTTTCTATATATTGAATAAACATATTTGTGTGTGCGTTTTTATAAAAAACCTGCATTAATTACACACACACACACATATATATGTATATATATTTATTTTTATGTGTGTGTGTGTGTGAAATCAATGTAACACAAGACATTTGATATATGTTAAATTGAAAAATCAAACAACACTAAAAAGTAATAAGACATTAATAAGTTTTTAACTAACATTTTATTCATTATATATATATATATATATTTAATATGTATTATTTATTACTATTTATAAATAATATATATATACATATATGTTATACATATTCAACTTTTATTAATAATTGTTTCATTAATATATTTGAAAATAATTTTGTAATTTATTCATTTTTAATTTTTTTGTTTAATTATATATTCATTTATATATCTATATTTAATATATACTATTTATCAATATTTATAATCTATATATACATGTATATTAAATTTATTCATTTTTATAAATAGTTATTTAATTAATAATTTTTTTAGATATTTCTTAATTTACACAATTTAAACTTTTATTTGTTTAATTATTTATTTTTTATTCATTTTACATATTTATATATTTAATATATACTATTTATTAATTTTTAGCATATATATATATTTATATATTCAATTTATTCCTTTTTAACAATAATTATTTAATTAATAAAATTATTATTTTTTATAATTATATTGGTTTAATTGTTTCATTTATTATGTACCTTTATCAGAGTGATGATAAAGGTTAAAATTTATCAGCGTTTTAATTTTAGTACTCATAAATTGTACTTTTTATTTGTGCGGATAAAGGGTAACCTTTATCAGCACTTATTTTTACAGTGATAAAGATGGACTTTCCCAGCGCATTTTTCTAGAACTGATAAATTCCGATGCTATTAAAGGAATGATTTATGGTAGTGTAATGATTCTATATAAATTGAATTTGAATTGTTTAAAAAAGGCAATTCCTGGGAATAATTTTTCAAACTATTTGGGGTATTTCCAAAATAGTTAAAAATTTTATTCCATGTTATTATCATTTCTAACTATGGATATCTATGGTTGGTTCTCAAGAAACAAACACGTAAATATGATATTGGTGTTAATGTTAATGAAGTATTTTTTGTGATTTTGATCATGGGAACTTGATTAAGAAGTTCAACTCAATTCATTTTAAAAAAGGGAATGAGAATAAAAGAACATACTTTTTTTAAGAAAAAATACGTGAAAAAGAGATAGGACATATAAATCATTTCAAGTATGATTACTATTCTCAATATGATCACATGAAATTAAATTTTTAATCCTCTTCTACTAATGTGATCAAAGACACATTCAGATGCATCATCCTCAAACTTTTTTATTCTTATTTTCAATTCGGCATTTCTTCTCTATTTTCTATTTTTCCTTTAAATAATCCAATTCATGCTTTTCCTAATAAAAATCAATTATAGTGTGGGTTATACCACCAAACCAAAAGCTACATACTTGGGTTGTGACTCCAAAAAAATCAACTTTTTGGTCATTCTATGTTCCATTGAAAGGAAGATTATACAGGATGGGTTATGACTCTAGATGATAATAAGTTAGTATCTATATAATATTATAACACCTTTAAAAAGTGAGTTCTTGTTCATAGTGAGTACCATTTCTTCCACTGAGTTAATGGAGAGTAAAGGGTAAATTTATGATCAAGGTAAGTGGCTTGGTCTAAGGGCCATTGGCCATGCTCAGGATCTCACTTCTTCCTGTTCAGATGGGGCTACAAATTTCACTAGAATCAGGATACTTTGATCACGAAAATTTGGGTATGTTTCCTAATATTACCCCTTACCATTCAAAACCATTCTATCTTTTGAATGTTATTAAATCTCATCAGATTTTTTTTATTTGATAACCACTCTCGATCCCTATTCCACCCCATTTCCCCACACATTTGCATGTATTTTGATATTTCTAAGCCTCTTGTGGATTCTATCTAGATTAAGATGGATTAAGAAGTCAGAGTCTATCAGGAATTGGTGTTTGAGGCTTGATATGACAACTTATTGTTATGTTTTCATTTGGGACACTCACAACAAGATTTTATTCTCTGTTCTAGAAAGAAGGTGCCAGAATATCCTGGCTCGAAGGTTAGCTATAAGGGAAAGGACTATATTCTATATATTCCTTCTCCAGTTGTTAATTCCTATTCACATGATCCTGATCTTGATCCCTCCAATGAAGTTTTATACTATTCTCAAATAGTGATGGAAAAAAAGCAAAAGTAAATGAAAATATCTGTTTTCTCCCAGCTCAAGTAGAGGGGATGCCTAACATTCTACACCCTCTAAGGCAACCAGAATGGTGTGGAATTCTAATTAAATGCATGGAAGTATTGCATGAAATGCCTCAATGTCAGGAAAATTTCATCCCTCTATGGATGATGGTATGTAAAAAGGGAGATGCGTGACACATTAAGGATCAAATCAAATAACCTTGGATTCAAGTGAATGTAGGGTGAATGCAGTGGTTAACTTGAGTCCTAGAAAGGCTACTCTGACACTTACTATAAGTAATCATTTCTATAGTTTGGATGTTATGGTTTCATACCAGAATGGAAATTAGGAGGAAGTTGATCCTAAAGGGTGGAAATGAGTCATTCCAAAATGGAAGAGGAAACAGACCGGGTCTAAGACCCAGGGTGATTTCAACAGAGTGATAAATAAAATGACTCCTGATTATCATTGGAGTGTGAGAAAGACTGTACAATAGTGGATGTTTCATGGAGCTTAAGGAATGGAAAGCATATAAATTTTATTTCCGAAAATTTTCAAGTCATCCAAAAGAAAAAAACCAAGCAACATAAAGATTACTCAAATCTTCCAAAGCCTATGATCACCGAATCAATGAGAAAACTAAATAAATATGAGGATGAGGCCAGGCAGAATCAAGTGGCGGTTTGTGAATGTGGAATTATTAGGTCACCTGCTAATCCAGATGACAAATTTGAGGTATATAGAGAAACATCCAAGAATAATAAATATATGAGTTCAAAATACCCTAACTGGTTATTGGAATGAGTGGCTTTTGATGGACCCTAGAAGGAAACAAGGAAGGAGGATGTCGATCTGATGTTTTTACTACATTCTAAGAAAGATAAATTAGAACAATATTTCAATATAAATGTTTCAAAATAAGATTCTAATACAATTTATGAGATATCAATTCAAGTTGATATTAATGATGAGAAAATTTATTGGATCAGCAAACAAGATGGGATATTGGCTTGAAGAATCAATAGGGGGAAGATAAGTCTAGAGGAATATATTCAAAACTGGGATAGGCCCACCTAACACTTCAAGGAAAACATCAAAGAAAACCCAAACATAGAGGTAACCTCTATAACATGGATCTTACATAAGGCGACTAATATAAACCCTTTAATGATTTTATAAAAAAACTTGAAAATTTCATATGTGGTCGGAATTCTAGTTCTTCATGTACTTTTTGTGGGTTCTCACTTTCCGTAAAAGGTGTTTTCAGAAAAAAATTAAATTGTGGAAGAAAATATGAATTAATATAAGTTTATTTTATTTATATCTTTTATCTTTCCATTTTATTTTATTATTTAACAATATAAAAAGTACACTATTTCTATATGAAATAATATACCTTGAATAATAATGAATTTTTAAGTTTAAATGGTCAATTCACCCCCATATAAAGCATTGTTTTCATCTTAAATAGGCCGACATTTGTTTCAAGAGAGAGACCTAAAACCTTATATCTTAGAATAATTATCACCCTTGCTAATACTTCACTTGTCACATGAGTAGACTCCTAATTTTCTCTAATAAAAGTAATAACTGACTAACCCACACCTACTCTAAGTCATCGAGTCTACAAAAAAATGGTTTATATTAATTTTAATTACCCTCCTACCAATTTTGAATCACACTCACTGGTTTCATATAAAAAAACTAAGCTCATTAAAAACTCACTTTAAGGGGATAAATATCTCACCAATTATTCCCTTTATCCACCTCTATATATTTTCCAAGAATCAAAAATGCTTTTGATTTCATCATAAGTATAGAAATCAATGTTCCCAACCTTACCCCCTTAAGGGTTTCTAACTATCATAGCATACCATGCCTATACCTAAACATAGCTATGGTATATAGAATCATTACTAATCTATACACCTAGAATATAATTCTTGTACTAACCCACTATCAGGGGTCATTTTAGAAATAAACACATCAATCATAAATCCATCTCAAAGATGTAATCATATAGATAAACCATCAACATTGGGTTTTAATAATTGACATTCCTCTAAGAGGGTATTATAGAAAAATATTTAAGAATGTTTTTTGACATTTAATTAATCCCACTAAAGTCTGCAAAATTCTTTTCCAAAAAACATTTCCTTTACAAAAACATTTTTTCCAAACACAATCCGAATCTATTTTATAAATATAGGAAATCATGCAACTTTTATGTAATACTATGTATAAATTATTCTGAAAGTAAACATTCTTATTGCCACCCTAGATCAAGAGTAAAATAATAAATCATAATGAAATCACCTCACATTATAAAAAATAGCTCAATAATAACAACTAAAACAACAATAATATTCAACCATCCTTGTTAACTTGAACTTCAACCATACATGTGTCAGATAGGAACAAGATCGCTGATAGTCTAACTTTTTTACTAGTAATATCTCTATATACCAAGTATAAAAATAGTAAATTTAATAAAAAATTTAATATTATCACTTTTAATGCCCCAACCCAACACACCTAAGTAATAACTGAGATTTGATTTCTCTCAAACATCAAGAATGCCTCCCCATATGACAAAGGATACCATAGTGGTGGGAGTATATGTTATAATAGATAAACTTATTTCCTTAAACTGGTCAAAAATTAGGTAAGGGATAACTCAATTATTTGATCATATATCATGACAAAAAATTAACTAATAGAAAACATAGATACTCCGCTCAATATTCATGAGACTCGACTAGATTCTATCTTCAAAAACTCATCAAGATTCACCAAAACAAACTCCTGCATATCCCTACTCACCTTTTTTCCAACATAATATATATATATATATTTATTAGTGTGTATCTTTAGGGTTTGAGAATAAATATTATTTGGGAATAACTCATGGGATCTCGAAAATATTCTACAATATATCAGGTGTATGAATGCAAAATAAATAAAGTTGTAATAAACACCATGAAAGCGATCACATTGTGTTGGTGTGTGTTAACTAGAACACCACATCTGAAAAAATTCATAAATATAAAATACCATAGAAATAGAAACCAAATAAAGGGAAAATAATAAAATATAAGGTACAAAAGAAATAATAACCCTATAAGGGAAAGGAGTAACATATTCTGTCATATAAAAACAATCATTTCTGTAGGGCTTTACAACATAATGACACCCCTAAAATCCCCAAATCTAAATCTCAATAGTATAATAACCTTTCTGGTATACTGTGTTAATATGATCATGAAAATAACAAAAACAAAATAGATAATATAAAACCCATCACCTAGAACTCATATAGTACTCAACAAACTTATATCCTTCATTTTTCATCTATCACACACCTAGATCTAAGATATTAATAACCCTATCCATGATCATCAATATCTTAATTAATTTAACTCAATGACACTCTTCTCAATGATTTATGATTCTATAATTTCTTTACCATAAAAAATATTTATCCACAACCATTATCATCTCTAAAAAATACATCTTTCCATTCAAATATCAAATTATAAGCTATAAAATATGGATCTAACCATCTAATTCACTCTATACAAGGTAGACTAATCAACCAAAACCCATAATATCCTAAAAATTTCTTAACTCTATTTATGAACCAATAAAAATACCCTCTATTTTGATTCTCCAATTTGAATCCTATATCCAATACCAAACTATGTTTTAAGAGTGAATGAGAACCCCTCACCGAGCCATCTTCACCCCAACCTTTAGGCATAAAACTTACTAATATCACGAATCTATATAAGGATTCATCCCCAAGTAACATGCCTTAAGTTAAATTATTTCACACTTTTTGATATAAATCCTAGCCTTTGGACTATATCAACGCATCCCTAATAGAACTGGTAAGTAAATCCCTCAACAACCCGATAAAAAAGAATTCCCTAAGTAGTATTAACCATCTCAACATCCACAATCCTCCCTAAAGGTTACCCAAACCCATAATACTTGTCTCCACAGTATTAGTTACAATGAATAGGAAAAATAATTATACACTTTACCCCATTATAATATTCCAAATTGACCTCATCCTAATGGAATACCTAGTCTTAGAAGGATGGTGTGTTCTACACCACACCATACTCTTGAATTATCCCTAAAACTAGAAAATCCAAATATATTAATCTAAATTGACTTATTAATGATTATTTAAAAATGAAACCACTCTGAAAACCCTTAATTTATCTCTTCCAATAATCCCTCTAAACATATTAGGAATCATCACATCACTCCAAATACTCAATCCCATGAATACCTTCATATATATAATTATTGGGTCAGGAAACCATGTTTTACTCAATTATAATGAATTAACACCATTAAACTAGAAATAAAACCACTAATTAATGACCCAATCAAACACATACCCTATAATTAACTAATTAGAATCCACCCTAGGCCTCTCCTTGCTAAAATCATGCTTAGAGACCGATACATGTTTTGACACTCAAAACTATTTACAAATCTCCTAATGATATAGTCACTTGGAAATCCAAAAATCTATAGACTATGTAAAAAGAGCTTGTTCCTAAAATAATAGGTTCAAATATTTATTAGGAATGATAACCATCTTGGTCAATATTTTTGTCCTTCCAAATAAATATTACCAAACACATAAGCAGAGTACTTTCACAAATTCCTAAAAAATGGTTTACATGTAAGAGATAACCTAACTCATAGTCATAAGTGTTATCTAAATCATTACTATAAATTGATTAATCATTTTCACTAATAATTTACTGATTTAATTTAAAGTCCCTATAATAGAGAAAAAATGTATTTATAGTGATGTAATGACAAGGAAAAATATAAACCATAAATACACGGATGCACGAGGTTATCCTTACCTTGAGAAGTCCACATCCATATATGAATTATAAATTTTATAATGAACTAATTCCTAGGATATAATATAATAAGAGGGATATGGGGAATGGGTTTAACAATTTTATAAAAAAGGGGGTTTTCAATTTTCTTAAAAAAGGTAAATGGGCCACTAAACTTCTTATGGATGCCTGCCAAGATTTTTGTGGCCCAATAAATTCCTAGTGATATCCCACCAAGATTACAGTAGAATTTTATTTAGCATAATAATGGATTTTTTATTTATGAAATCCCATTAATTTTGATTTAGGTCTTTTTTGGTCGCTTCTTCACCTATAAAACAACAACAATAATCTTTACAGAATGTTTAAATTTGATCTATTTTAATCAAAACTCATAATTAAAATTTACTCTATATCTAATTCAATTAGAGGGGAACCGTATATGAATTTCACTAACTAGTAATGACATAATTCATTATAGAATAAGAAAATACAAACACAAATAAATTTAAATTAAATGAATTAAATGTAAAACCCCTCAGATATATTATATTAGTAAAAATCACTACACAAAAATTAGGAAAATCCAAAATGGGTGAATATTTTTTATAATGGGGATTAGAAAAAAATACCACAAAAGTGTATTTAAATTATATAATAATTATTTATTTAATTTAAAATTTGAAAAATATTTACATGACTGATTTTTGAAATTAAACTATGTATATTTTAAAATAAAAATTTCACACGATTATTTTCTATGATAATGAAAATAAATATATACACAAAATTACTCATTTAAGATGTTCTCACAAGTACCAATTTAACATCCCGAACCCAGAAGCCTGAAGAAGGTGCATTACATAATAAATTGGAATGATTAAAAGGAATGAAATCTACAAGGAACATTCATTTTAGTAGTCTTGAAGATACTATATGCATACATGAAACTCAAATTACATTGGAAACATAACAAAATACAACACATAACAAAAACTAATAAACTGCATCCACAAGAACTCAATAAATGGTCTCTTATTCATAACCTATTGAAGATAAGAAAATGAAAGGTTTGAGATAAAAAGCTTAGTAAGGGTTATAAAAAGAGTAATAATGAATAAAAAATAATTGAATCATAATAATATTGTCATAGTTAACATGGCATGGTGAATAAATGAAAACCACACACCATTAATAAACTGGGAATGAAACTACATCTATAGATTTTTTCACCATGAAAAACTCATGGATAGTAATAACTAAAAATGATTAAAGACAATTCTTATTAATTGGACATAATTTATCTATCACATGATACCACTATACCATTGAATTTTTTTATGTTTTTGGGTATAAACTCGTTTGATTTTTTGGAAACAAAATCGATGCATTTTTCACCAACCGATTTGTATCATGAGACATGTCGATGCATAGAGGGGCTATAGTGGGACCATCCCAAAATTTCAAGTCCAAATAATTATTTATAAATATATTTAATAAAAGTAAAATATTCCTTCTCAATATCCGTATAGAGTATAGGATACAGATTCATCAATATTTCCATAGTTAAAAGAACATTCCAAATAAACGCTGTATGTAAAAGGGTATATGGATTAAGACAATAATCATATCCATGAAACCAGAGTATGGATATATAATATATTTACCATTTTAAATGAAAAATTAACTCAAATGTAATGTGGATATGACTCATAAGAATGATTAGGTGCACAATACCATGTAATTGACAATGAAATGGGAATTGAGATAAAGTCCTTTACCACGTTGTAATCAATTGAGTTGTATGAACCAAAATTAATAAACACAAAATGAATAATAGAATACCATGAATATAAATATAATCAGGATAATATATATCAAATGTAAGTACACAATACACCACATGCAAGAAATAATTGGAAAATAATGGAAATCTCATTGAATTAAAAGTTAGATAAGAAACCCCTTACCTTATGCCAAAAGGTGTTATCGATTGATCATAATGACATGAATATTCAAATTTATCTTCATTGATTAATATTTATATAACCTAATCAACATTTAATTGATTTATTATACCCTTATTAGGTTCATTCAGGCCCTTTTTTATGGGTTAAAGATGTTCAATTTTATTGTTTTAGAAGCATTTTCTTCCTTGGTTTTCATGCTCGGTTTACTTGTATTCATGAAAGAAAGTTATTTTAAAATGTGGTTAAACATCTATAATTGTTAATATATATTATTATTGACATTATAAATGATATTATAATGATTTTGTGTTATATAATTTGATGATGATTCATTAGTTAAAAGTTATTGACAAATGCTTGGATTAATAGGGTGATTTTGTGCATAATGAACTTTTTTTTTGACTTTATTATTTTATATTAGGAATAAGTAAGGATTATAGAACTTTTAATAAGGTCATATACATATAATATAATCTATTTAAATCATTAAAATGTCCTCATGACTAGTCTTGAAGATAGTAATAGAAATTTAAGACCCGTCATCCTTGAATGTGTTAAATTAACACATCTCCGAAGGTATTTTCATTTTTATTGTAAGAGGTGGGGGAAAAGAGAGAAGATGATGAAATATTCCATTAGAATAATAAAATTATATTATATTTAAGGTACTATAATTATCATATCATTTTTATGTGGGGGTGAGAATAGAGAAACAAAAGAATGGAACTTGTAAAATAATTTGAAAGAAAACGGTAGATATGTTCACCTCTTGAGTACTATTCTTTGATAATTTCTTAAAGGACTTTGTTTTTGGCCTTTTAGTGAGACCAGAAGGTCTTTTACATGGGTGAGGAGATAGGGGAGATATTATAGTATAATTTATTCATGGCTTGAAGCTTGAGTGGTGTGGGAGGAAGAGGGGGTGAGGGGTAGTTTATATAGTGGAGGGGAGGAGGGTTTTCCTAATATTATATTAATTAATTTATTAATTCTCCACAAGACAAGAAATAGTGAGGATTCAAAGACCTAGAATATTAATAAGTACATGTGAGTTCCATATTTGTGTGTTTACATTAATCACGATTCTAGGAATATTTAATTTAAATTATAATTTATTTTATACTGTAAATTAATATATTTTATTATTCAGAAAAATTAACGTATTTCAAAAAAATCCCAAAAAATCACCCTATAATTTTCTTGATGTGTAGAATCCCTAAAATTAAATCTGTTTTTCCAAAATAATTTTCTAAATATGATAAATTTACATTTTAATTAATATCATTATTTAATCGAAAAATACCAACACTTAAAATATTCATCTTTATTTTTATGGTGCCTAAAATTATTTATACATCCATGGGTAATGTTACCATTCATGAAGGTCATATCACTATTCATAAGGGTAAGTTACTATTTATAAGGGAATGTTACTATTCACCAAAATTTAAGTAGATTTTATCAGACTCCAAATATCACCCCAATTAGAACCGTGTATGTTCGTTTTTCGAAATTCAAAACATAGAAGTGGAAAATTTAAGTTTAATGGATAGGATATGAAAATATCCTAAATAAAATAGTGTTGTCTCAAAGAAACTCAGTGATTTATGAAATATAGGCTATTTAATGAATATAATGTATTTAAGAGAAACATTCCATAAAATTTTTGCGGTGTTATATTATTCCCTCCTTCAGAAATTTTATCCTCAAAATTTTTTATGTATAGTTATCCTTAAAAAAGATGTGGGTGGTTCTTCTTGATAACATCCTCATGTTCCCACATTTCTTCATCTATTTTATAGTTCCACCAAAGATCCTTTACTACTCGATTTGTCCGATTTCTCAATAAATGCTCACTTGTGTCAAGAATCTCGATAGGCTCTTCACAGTATAACAAATGAGGTTCCAGTTCTATTTATTCATAGTTGAGTACTTGCATTGGGTCTAGAATGTATTTCTTTAACAATGACACATGGAGAAAATTATGTACTTTGGAGGGACTTGGTGGCATTATTAAATGGTAAGCTAAAAATCCAATCCTTTCCAAAATTTCAAAGAGTTCGATGTACCTAGGGCTCAGTTTTCCTTTCTTACAAAACCTTAAGACACCCTTCCATAGAGATACTTTTAGAAAGACATGATATCCTACTTGAAATTCGAAATCCTTTCTCTGGTTTTCAGCATAACTCTTTTCCCTACTTTGTGATACTTTAATATGATCCTTGATTTTATTTACCTTTGTAGTGGTCTCTTCGATATGTTCTGGGCCTGTAATTTTCCTTTCACCAAACTCATCCCAACAAATTGGAGTTTGACACCTCTTACCATATAATGCTTCATATGGCACCATTTGAATGATAGAATGGAAACAATTATTGTATTAAAATTACACCAAAGGCAAGTATTAATCCCACATACCTTGAAAGTAAAAAGATCATGATCTCAACATTCGTTCCATTATTTTAATAGTCCTTTCTTACTACCTGTTAGTTTGAGGGTGATAAGTAGTACTCATGCAAAGATCAATATCCAAAGCATTCTGAATAATTTTCTAGAATTTTGATGTAAATTGGGGACCTCGATTAGACACAATCGATAGAGGTGCACCATTAAGTCTTAAAAATTCATTAATATAGAGTTTTTCCAGACACTCTAGTGATAAATACTCTCTTATAGCAAGGAAATGTGCTGATTTTGTGTGACAATAAACAATTACCCTTATCACATCATTCTTTCTAGGTGTCCTCAGTAGTTCTGTAAAAAAATCAATTGTAATGTAATCCCACTTCTACATTGGAATAGGTAGAGGTTGCATGACCCCTCTAGGATATTGTCTCTCAGACTTCACTTGTAGACAAACTAGACCCCATGACACATAGTCAGCAATTTCTCACTTCATGTTATACCACCAATAATATTTCTTCAGATATCTATACATCTTAGTGATACTATGACGTATATAAAAATATTAACTATGAGAATCATCTAATAGTTCCATTCTTAGCTCAGGTACTGATGGAACTCAAAACCACTTCCCAAATTTCTGAACTCTATCCTCATACACAAAGTCTGTGAATCTTACATCCTTAGTAGATTTAATTTTCATTAGAAGATTCTCATCCTTAGATTGAGAGCTTTTTATCATCTCTATTTAGGATGGTTTAGTAGATCCAAAAATATATGATCTCTCTCAATCCTCATTTGGGTCAGAAGTCCATGATCTTTCATCTTTAATGCATATGCCACCTTATTTTCCTTTCTTGGGTGGCAGTGTATTGAATAATCATAATTTTTGAGTAACTAGAGCCATATCCTTTGGCTCATGTTGAGTTATTTATGTGTAAAAATGTATTTCAAAATATTGTGATCCATATATATCTCACATATTTTACCATAGAGATAATGTTTCCATATTTTCAGAGTAAAGATTACGGCTGCTAACTCAAGATCATGAGTAGGATAATTTTTCCCATGAGTCTTCAACTGCCTTGATTCATAAGAAATAAATTTATCATTTTTCATAAGGACAGAACCCAATCCATTATTTGATTCATTATAGTATATCAAAAATCCACTATTTCCAGATGCAAGAGTAAAAATTATAGCATTGACCAATCTTATTTTCAATTATTCAAAGAATTCTATACATTCTTTCGTCCATAAAAACTTAACTCCTTTACATGTGAGCTTGGTTAGTGGGTTATCCAGTCAGACGAAATTCAAAACGAAATGCTGATAGCAACCTGATAAGAGAATAAAACTACACACCTTGGTTATGTTCATTAGCATGGTCCCATAACCCAAAAATAAACTGATTGAATCCAAAATTCACACCTTCTAAACTTCCCATATAATTCATTTCCTCTAATGTTTTAGGAATAATCTGCAAGTGATTACCATGGTCTTTATAGGTTTTGGAGTATACCGGGATATCATCAACAAATACCACAACAATGTAATCAAGATATTCCTTGAAAACTCTATTCATTATATTCATGAAAATAGAGGGGAAAATAGTTAGTTTAGAAGGAATTACTGTAAACTCGTAATGCCCATACCTAGTTCAAAATGCTGTCTTTGGAATATCATACTTCCTGACATATAGATGATGATATTCAGATCGAAGGACAATCTTCCAAAAATATTGTGATCCATGAAGTTTATCAAATAAATCATGAATTCATGGCATAAGATACTTATTTTTTATTTTAATAGCATTGATTTCCTTGTAATCGATGCATAGCCTCATGGATCCATCTTTCTTCATGATAAAGAGGACATGGGTTCCCCATAGAGAAACACTAGGTCGAATAAATCCTTTCACTTAATTACTCTAGTTATTTCTTTAGCTACACTAATTCCACATTGGACACTCTATAGGGAGTCTTTGACATAGGTCTTGCAGTAGGAATTAAATTAATAGATAACTCAACTTCCTTCTCTAGAGGATGTCCAGGTAAATCATCTAAAATACGTCAATGTATTAATACACTATATGTACATATTCAATTTGAATATTTATTTCCTCACCCATAGATATTGGGAACTATTACTCTCCAAGAATTTCATTCAGAAGATATACTGGGGGTGGATCTAGATAAGAATCAGATGGCTGTGTTTTTTCTCTAAAAGTAATGGATTCTATACCATTTTTAAAAAATGGGACTTCCATCTTCTTGCAATTGATCTTCGCTTCATAATTTGACAGACAATTCATACTGATAATTATATCAATGTCAATAATTGGTATTATGATAAGGTTAACAACTAAAACAGATTTATGTGTCATGATGGGGACTTATTGACACATCTTTATTTCAATGATGCATCCACTAGGAGTTTTGAATGAAAACTCCAATATTAAATCACATTGGACATTTCTATTTTTTTGGAAAAATAAGAAAATATAAATGAATGCGATGATACAAAATCAAATAAAGCATTGGCTAAGTTTGAGAAAACTAATAAAGTACCTACTAATACATCATTAGGAACTTCAACCTCCACAGTTGTAATCTCATATGCTTTCCCTTGTTCTCATGGAATTTTCTCAAGAATGTTTCCTTGGCACTTAGGAAACTCATTTGCATAGTGTCCCATATCTCTAAAATTGTAGCATTGAACATCATTAAATTGTCTCTTCCCCTTGTATTAATTAGATTGATAACCCTTTTCTCCACAATCATAGAAAACTCCCATGCCATTTAATAATTTCCCAAGATGATTTTTTCCATAGTTATCACACAATGGAAATCTATTCATTCCATTCTTCTTTATTGGAACATAATCTTTTACATGGTTATTATAATTCAACTTCTAATATTGATTTCCCTTGAACACATTTGATTTAGAAAATTACTTCTTTATTTTGATGGAACACAATACAATTTCATCATATGATGAAAATGATTGAGAAGATAGTTCTCTTTGAATACTTGGATTACGACCTTCAAATAAATGATCAATCTTTTCTTTAGAGTCATGTACATAATCCATGGAACACATGGATAGTTCTGTGAAGGTAACCTCATACTCTGCAACACTGTCTTCTTCCCTTTGCTTTAAGCCAAGGAATTTCATATTCATTTCGGTTCATTTCCCACGAGGGAAATATTTTTCAAAGAATATTTCCTTAAAAGTCCTCCATTCCATATCTTCTATTTCTTATTCCTCTGTGGTATTTTGGATGAAGGACCACCATTAATCAGCATCACCCTTGAGACAATATACTGCAAGAAATACATTTTCATTTTCATTGCATCTTAATTAAATTAATATATTATCCAGGGAATTTATCCTCTACTCAAATACCATTGGATTTTCAGTCCCACTAAATGATGGGAAATTATACTAGATGAAATGATCCAACACAGGTGTGGCATGGTTATTCATCACAACCTGAGTATGTTGTCCCAATATGGTCATGATTTTATCCTCTACTACATTGACTGTGTTTACTTTCTTAGTGGGGAAATCCCTACATTTTACCCAAGTATTGATTCCCCTTCTTCAATTAGGATCCATTTATAAATAATGGCATACACTAGATTTGGTTATGAATCATAATTTATAATCTCAATTAGAAAATTACTTCACAAAAATTGAAATTCTATGCATATATAATCTTATAAATATGGTTTCTATAAAGAAAAATTTACATTAAAATCCTTTATAATGGATTATAATGAAAATGTGAATTATCCTAAGCATATCTCCCAAGAGTGTTATCCCTATAGTGCAGCAAGGCCCACTGTCGTGCACCATGTTACCCAGGGTTAAGCTTGATGCTCCTTGTTGTCTTAAGTACATCTGTTCCAGAGCCGCCTCTACTTGTTTGTATCCAAAAAAGGATGTATTTTTTAGAAAGATCCACATAATTTATTCCTGAACAAAATTACAATATGTTCTTGTATGTTTATCCTCAAATACTACCTTAGGGATTTGTTCCTTAATTTATATTTTCTAATCTAGTTTCCTAGTTTCCTACTAAACTTCCTCTAATACCACCTACAACACCCAGACCATAGAATCCCATAGCCGATGAATTACTTAATACATTGACATGAATAAAAGGTATGAAATCCTGAAGTAACATTCAGTTTATTAGTCATGAAGAAACTAGATACATATATCAAACTCACATTACACTGGTAAGGTAATAAAATACAATACATAACAAAAACTAATAAACTAGATCTACAAGAACTCAATAAATGGTCTATTATTCATAACCTATTAAAGGTAAAAAAAATGAAAGGGGTGAGATCATATTATTAGTAAGGGTGATGAAAAGAATAATAATGAATAAAAAATAATTGAATCATAATCAAATTGGCAGAGTCAACATGACATGGTGAATAAATGAAAACCACACGCTAGTAGTAAACTTGGAATGAAACTAAATTCATAGATTTTTTCACAGTTAAAACCTCATGGATAGTAATAACTAAAAACGAATAAAGAGAATTATTATTAATTGGATTCCATGTATCCCAAACATGGTACCAATATACCATCGAAACAGTTTATGTTTGTGGGTAGAAACCCATCTGATTTTTTGGAAACAAACTCGAAGGGTTTGTCACCAACTGAATTGTCACATGAGACCTATCGATGCATTGAGGAGATATAAAGGGACCCACACATCAATACAAGTCCAAATAATTCTTTATATATAGATTTAATACATGTACAATATTCCTTATCAATATCTTTATAGATTATAGGATACATATTCATAAATATTTCCATAGTTAAAACTACATTCCAAATAAACACCGTATGTAAAAGGGTATACAGATTAAGAAAATAATCATATCCATGAAACCATAGTATGGATATATAATATATTTACAATTTAAAATAAAAAATAAACTCAAATGGGTGGTGGATACACCTAATAAAAAATATTAGGTGCACAATACCAAGTAACTGACAATGAAATGGAAATTGAGACAAAGTCCCTTACCACACTGTAATCAATCGAGTCATATGAACAAAAATTAATAAACACCTAATGAATAATAGAATACCATGAATATAAATAGAATCATGATTATATATATGAAATTAATGTACAAAATACACCACATGCAAGAAATAAGTGGTGAACAATGGAAATCTAACAGAATAAAAAGTGAGATAAGAAACCCCTTACCTTATGACCGAAGGTGTTCCAGATTGATATTAATGACCTGAATAATCAAATTTATCTTCATTAATTAATAATTCCAGAACCTCACAAATGTGTAATTAAATTTTTATAACCTTATTAGGTTCATTCATTCCCTTTTTTATGGGTTCAAAAGGTTTGATTTTATTATTTTGGAAGCATTTTCTTCCTTGGTTTTCATGATCAATTTAGTTGTATTCATGAAAGAAAGTTCATTTTAAATGTTGTTAAATATATAAAATTGTTAATTTATATTATTAGTGACATTACAAATGATCTTATAATTATTTTTTGTTATATAAATTGAGGATGAATCATTAGTTAAAAGTTATTGATAAATTCTTGGATTAACTATGCAGTTTTGTGCATAATGAACCTGCTTTGTATTATTATTTTATATTATGAATGTGTAGGGATTATAGAACATTTCATAATTTAAAATAAATATATTATGATCTGGTTAAACCATTAAAAAGGCTTCATGACCATTCATGAAGATATTAATAAAAATTGAAAACATGTTGTCCTTGAATGTGATAAATTAACACATATCAGATGATATTTTCATTTTTAGTGTATGAGGTGCGAGAAAATAGAGATGATGATGAAATATTCCATTAGAATAATAAAAATACAGTATATTTAAGCTACTATAATTATCATAGAATTTGGATTTGGGTAGGTGAGGAGAGAGCAACAAGAGAATGGAACTCGTAAAAGAATTTGAAAGAAAAGCTAAGAGAGGTTCACCTCTTGAGTACTCCTCATTGATAATCTACTTAAGGCCTTTATTTTTGGCCTTTTGGTGAGAACAGAAGGTCTTGGACTTGGGGTAGGAGCTTAGGGAGATATTTGATCATAATTTAGGCAAGTCTTGGAGCTTGAGTGGTGTTGGAGGAAGAGGGGGTGAGGGGTAGTTTATATAGTGGAGGGGAGGAGGGTTTTCCTAATATTATATTCATTAGTTTATTAAATCTCTATAAGACAATAGATAATGAGAATTCCATTACCTAGAATAGTAATAAGTGCATGTCAGTTTGAGATTTGGGAGCTTACATCACTCATGATGCTAGGAATAGTGAATTTAAATTATAATTTATTTATACGGTAAATTAATGAATTTTACTATTCACCAAAAACTCAAGTATTTTAGAAAAATAAAATAAATTCACCATGGCCATTTTTCAACACGTTGAATCTAAAAATAAACTCTATTTTTCAAAAATAATTTTTTAAATATGAGAAATTTAATTCTTAATTAAAATCATTATTTAATCAGAAAATACCAACACTTAAAATATTCATCTTTATTTTAAGGTGCCTAAATTTATTTATAATTTTGTGGGTAAGGTTACCATTAAGAAAGGTCATATTACTATTCGTAATGGTAAGTTACTATTTTCCAAAAATTAGGTTGATTCTATAGGACTCCAAATATCACCCTTATCACAACCGTGTATGTCCATTTTTTAAAATTCAAAACATAGAATTGAAAAATTTAAGTTTAATGGTTAGGTTATGACTATATCATAAATAAATCGGTGTTGTTTCAATGAAAATTAGTGAATTATGAAATATAGACTGTCTAATGAATATAATGTATTTAATAGAAACATACCATAAAATTTCTGGGGTGTTCTATTATTACATCCTTTGGAAATTTTTTCGTCGAAATTTTTCATGTATAATGTTCCCGAAGAATATGTGGGTGGTTCTTCTTCATAAAATCCTCAGGTTCCCATGTTACTTACTCCATTTTAGGATTTCTCCAAAGATCCTTTACTATTAATGTTGTCTGATTTATTAATACCAGCTCCCTTGTTTCAAGAATCTCGATAGGCTCTTCATAGTATGAAAAATCAAGTTCTGGTTCTATTTCTTAATAGGTGAATACATGCATTGGTTCTAGCTTGTATTTATTTAACAATGAAACATTTAACACATTATGAAATTTGGAGAGACTTGGTGTCATTGCTAAATTGTATGCTACAGATCCAATCCATTCCAAAATTTCAAATGGTTCGATTTACCTGGGGCTCAGTTTTCCTTTCTTACCAAACCTTAAGACACCCTTCCATGAAGATACTTTTTGAAAGACATGATATCCTACTTGAAATTCCATATACTTTCTCTAGTTTTTAGCGTAAAACTTTTGCCTACTTTTGGATGCTTTAATATGAGCCTGAATTTGCATTACCTTTGCAGTTGTCTCTTCGATATGTTTTGGGCCTATAAGTTTTCTTTAACCAAACTCATCCAAACAAATTGGAGTTCGACACCTATTACAATATAATGCTTCATATGGTGTCATTTTAATGCTAGAATGGAAACTATTTTTTAAGGAAAATTCCCCAAAGGAAAGTATTGATCCCACATACCTTGAAAGTAAAGAGATGATGATCTCAACATGTCTTCCAATGTTTGAATAGTTTTTTCAGACTTTCTGTCGGTTTGGGGATGATATGCAGCACTCATACAAAGATTTGTATCCAAAGACTTATGAATACTTTTCCTGAATTTTTATGTAAACTGAGGATCTAGATCGAACAAAATTGATAGAGGTGCACCATGAAGTCTTACAACTTCATTAACATATAGTATTTCTAGATGCTCAAGTGGTAAATCCTCCCTTATAGTAAAAAAATGTGCTGATTTTGTGAGACGATCAACAATTACCCATTTTACATCATTCCTTCTAGGAATCCTTACTAGTCCTATGAAAAAATATATCGTAATGTCATCCAACATACACATAAGAATAAGTATAGGTTTCATGACCCCTATAGGATGTTGTCTCTTGGCCTTCACTTGTTGAAAAACTAGACACCTTGACACATAGTCAACAATTTCTCGCTTCATGTTATCCCAAAAAAAATGTTCCTTCATATCTATATACATCTTAGTGCAACCAGAGTGTATAGGAAAATTTTAACTATGGGAATCATCTAATAGTCCCCTTTTTATCTCAGGTACTGATGGAACACATAACCTCTTCCAAAATTTCAAAACTCCATCCTTATACATGAAGTCTGCCAATCTTCCATTATTAAGAGCTTTAATTTTACTTTTTATATTCTCATCATTAGACTGAGATATTTTTATATTCTCTAGTAAATATAGTTTATCAATCATTTTAAATAGGAAATATGTTTCCACTTCCTTAACAATTCCCATATACATCTTTAGTAGATCCATGAATATAGGATCTCTCTCAATCCTCATTTGGGTCAGAATTCCACGATATTTCATACTTAATGCATCTGCCACCTTATTTTCTTTGCCTGGGAGCTATTGTATTGAAAAATAATAATCTTTGAGTAACTTGAGCCATCTAATTTTCCTCATGTTGAGTTATTTCTATGTAAAAATGTATTTAAAACTCTTGTGATATGTATATATCTCATATCTTTCACCACAGAGATAACGTCTCCATATTTTTAGAGATAAGATTACGACTGCTAACTCAAGATCATGATTAGGATAATTTTGATTATGAGTCTTTAACTGCCTTGATTCATAAGAAGTAACTTTATCATTTTTCATATGGAAACAATCGAGTCCATTCATTGATTCATCATTGTATATAAAAAATCCATCATTTCTAGATTGAAGAGTCAAAATTGAATCATTGACCAATATTATTTTCAATTCTTCAAAGAATTCTATACATTCTTTCATCCATACAATCTTTACCCATTTACATGTGATCTTGGTTAGTGGGTTATCCAATCAAGTGAAATTATGAATGAAACACCAATAGTAATCTACTAAGCCAATAAAACTACATACCTCAGTTTTGTTCATTGGTGTGGGCCCATAACCCACAGAGAAACCGATTGAAACAAAAATTCACACTTGCTAAACTTCCCATATAATACATTTCTTCTGAGAGATTCATAATAATCCGCAAGTGATTCTCATGTTCTTCATAACTTTTGCAGTATACCAGGATATCTTTAATATATACCACAACAAAGTCATCAATATATTCATTGAAAAATTTATTCATTAGATCCATGAAAATAGAGTGTGAATCAGTTAGTCCAAAAGGCATTACTGTAAACTCGTAGTGACCATACCTGGTTCGAAAAAATGTCTTTGAAATATCTTCCTTCCTCACACACAACTGATGATATCTAGATAAAAGTTCAATATTTGGAAAATATTGAGCTCCATGAAGTTGATAAAATAAATAATCAATTCATGGTAGAGGATACTTATTTTTCATTGTAATAGAATTTATTTACCTTTAATCATTGCATAGTATCATGGATCCATCTCTGTTCTTGAAAAACAGGACATGATCTCCCCATAGAGAAACACTAGGTCGAATAAATCCTTTTTTACTCAATTTCTATAGTTTTTTCTTTAGCTCCACTAATTCCACAGTGGCCATTCTATAGGGAGTTTTTGATATAGGTAATGCACGAGGAATTAAATCAATAGAGAACTCAACTTCCCACTCTAAAGGATTTCCAAGTAAATCCTCTAGAAATACCTCAATGTATTCTTTCACTATATATAAATCTTCAATTTGATGATTTTTCCTCACCCATAGATATCCGGTTCTCTTCCTCTCTAAGAATTGAATTCAGTATAGATACTGGAGGTGGATCTAGATAAGAATCAGATGATGAGGTTTCTACTCTAAAGATCAGGGATTCTACACCATTTTCAAAAATTGTAACTTCCTTCGTCTTACATTATATCTTAGCATTATAATTTTACAACCAATTCATACTAAGAATTATATTAAAGACAATCATTGGTATGATGATAAGGTTAACATCTAAAGTGAATTTATGTGTGATGATGGGGACTGATCGACACATCTTTGTTGCAATGATTCATCCCCTAAGAGTTTTGACTGAAAAATAGTTTATTAAATTAAATTAGACATGTTTAATTTTCATGAGAAACTGAGAATATATAAATGAATGTGATGATCTAGACTCAAATAAAGCATTGTCTAAGTTTTAGGAAACAACTAAAGTACCTGCCACTACATCATTAGGAACTTCAACCTTTTCGGTTGTAATCGCATAAGATTTCCCTTGTTCTTGTGGCCTTTTATGAGGACAGTTTATTTGGAACTTAGGAAACTCATTTTCATAGTGTCCCATATTTATACAATTGTAGCATTGAACATCATTGACTTGTCTTATCTCCTTGCATTCATTAGATTGATGACCCCTTTCTTCACAATTATAGAAACTCCCATGCATTTTAAGCATTTCCCAGGATGTTTTTTTTCTATAGTTCTCAAACAAAGGAAATTGCTTCATTCTCTTATTCTTCATTTCCACTTCATCTTTTCCATTGTTATTATAATGACTCTTCTTATATTGATTTCCCTTGAACAAAATTTATCTCAAAAAATTCTTCTATGTTTTGATAGAACTTAATACAATTTCATCATATGATGAAAATGATTGAGAAGATAGTTCCCTTCGACGACTTGTCTTAAGAACCCCAAATAACTGATCAATATTTTCTCCCAAGTCATGTACGTAATCTATGGAATACCTGGATAGTCTTTTTAAGGTAACCATATACTCTACAAAACTGTCTTATTCACTTTGCTTTAAGCCAAGAAATTGATTCTTTATTTCGATTCATTGATCATGAGGGAAATATTTGTCAGAGAATATTTCCTTAAAATTCCTCTATTATATATCTTATATTTCTTCTTCCTTTCTGGTATTGTGGATCAAGGACCACCATTTATCAGCATCACGCTTGAGATAATATACTACCATCACTAACTTTTCATTTTTATAGCATCTTAATGCCATGAATATCTTTTGAATGTACTTGATCTACTACTCAAATACCACTAGATTAGTAGTCCCAGTAAAATATGGGGTCTTATTCCCCATGAAACAATCCAACATAGGTTTAGCATAGTTATTCATCACAACCTGAGTAAGTTGTCCCAATATGGTCATGATCTGATCCACTCCAACATTGACTGTGTTGACTTACTCAGTGGGGAGATCCCAAAATTTTCCACGAGTATTGATCCCAATTCTTCCATTAGGTGAAATTTCTAAATAATGGAATACACTAGATTATGTTATTAATTATAATTTATAATCTCTACTAGAAAAGTGCTTAGTATAAATTGAAATTCTATTCATAGCTAATCTCATAAACATGGTTTCTATGAGGAACACTATGTGTCCAAATCCTTCATAATGTCTTGGAAGGAAAGTGTGAATTATCCTAAGGATATCACCCTAATAATGTTAAACCAAGAGTGTTGTAAGGCCTATTATCGTGCACCAGGATACCCAGGTTAAGCCTGAAACTCCTTGTCAGAGTTTTCACTCTAAGGTAAATCTGTGCGAGATCCACATCTATTTGTTTTATCCAGATAATGATGTATTTTCTAGAAAGATCCACATAATATATTCCTTAAAAAAATTTCAGGATTTTTGTGTGTGTTTATCCTCAAGGACTACCCTAAGGATTTTTTCCCTAATCTACATTTTTCTAATCTAGTTTCCATGTTTTCTACTAAACTTTCTCTAATACCAACTGTAACACTCCAACCCCAGAAGCCTAGAGCTGGTGCATTACTTAATAAATTGGAATGATTAAAAGGAATGAAATCTTGGAGGAACGTTCAGTTTAGTATTAATTAAGAAACTAGATACATACATGATACTCACATTACGTTGGGAACGTAACAAAATTCGACACATAACAAAATCTAATAAACTACATCCACAAGAACTCAATAAATTGTCTCCTATTCATAACCCGTTGAAGGTAAAAAAAATAACGGGGTGAGCTCAAATTCATATTAAGGGTTACAAAAATAATAATCATGGGTCAACAATAATTTAATCACAATCAAATTGGCATAGTCTTCATGGCATGGTGAATAAATGAAAACCACATGCCATTAATAAACTGGGAATGAAACTGCATCCATATATTTTGTCACAGTGAAAAAATCATGGATAGTAATAACTGAAATGAATAAAGACAATTATTATTAATTGGATTCCATATATCTTGCACATGATACAATTATACCATTGAAACAATTTAAGTATGTGGGTATAAACCCGTCTGATTTTTTGGAAACTAACTCGAAGGGTTTGTCGCTAACTGATTTGTCTCATGAGACATGTTGATGCATCGAGGGGATATAGAGAGCCAAAACCATCATTAATATTCCAAATCATTCATTATAAATATATTTAATACATGTATAATATGAATTCTCAATATCTGTATAGAGTATAGGATACAAATTCATCAATATTTCCATAGTTAAAACAACATTCCAAATAAACACTGTAAATAAAAGGGTATACAGATTAAGAAAATAATCATATCCATAAAACCAGAGTATGGATATATAATATATTTAAAATTACAAATGAAAAATTACCTCATGTGGCTAGTGGATACACCTTATAATAAATATTAGGTGCACAATACCAAGTAACTGACAATGAAATGGAAATTGAGACAAAGTCCCTTACCACGTTGTAATCAATCGAGTCATATGAACAAAAATTAATAACCACCAAATAAATCACAGAATACCATGAATATAAAGAAAAATATTATTATTATATATATATATCAAATTTAATTACACAATACACCACATTCATGAAATAAGTGGAAAACAATGGAAATCTCATAGAATTAAAAGTGAGATAAGAAACCCCTTACCTTATGCCTGAAGGTGTTCTAAATTGAACTTAATGACCTGAATAATCAAATTTAGATTCATTAATTAATAATTATATAAACTCATCAACATTTAATTTTTTTATTATAACCTTATTAGGTCTATTCATTCCCTTTTTTATGGGTTTAAGAGGTTTAATTTTATTATTTTGGAAGCATTTTCTTCCTTGGTTTTCCTGATCGATTTACTTATATTCATGAACAGAAGTTTGCTCGAAATGTAGTTAAACATCCATAATTGTTAATATATATTATTATTAAAATGATAAATTATATTATTATGATTTTGGGTTATATACTTTTTGGATGAATCATTTGTTAAAATTTATTGATAAATGCTTGGATTAACTTGGCGGTTTTATGCATAATGAATTTGTTTTGTATTATTATTTTATATTATGAGTGTGTATGGATTCCAGAATATTTGATAAGGTAAAATACATATATTATGATATATTTCAACCATTAAAAAGGTATCATGACCAGCCTTGAATATAGTAAAAGAAATTGAAAACCTGTCATCCTTGAATGTGATAAATTAACACATCTCAGATGGTATTTTCATTTTTAGTGTAAGAGGTGGGGGAAAAGAGAGATGATGATGAAATGTATAATTAGAATAATACAATTAAAGTCAATGTAAGTTAATATAATTATCATATAATTTTGATGTGGGGAGGTGAGGATATAGAAACAAAATAATAGAAGTTTTAAAATAATTTGAAAGAAAAGGGAAGAGAGGTTCACCTCTTGAGTACTCCTCCTTGATAATATCTTTAAGGCCTTTGTTTTTTTCCTTTTGGTGAGACCAGAAGGTCTTAGACGTGGGGGATGAGGTTAGGGAGATATGTGAGCTAAATATAGGCAAGGCTTGAAGCTTGAGTGGTATGTGAGGAAGAGGGGGTGAGGGGTAGTTTATATAGTGGAGGGGAGAAGGGTTTTCTTGATATTATATTCATTAATTTATTAATTTTACACAAGAAAAAAAATAGTGAGGATTACATGACCTAGAATAGTAATAAGTTCATGAGAGTTCGATATTTGGGTGATTATATCATTCATGTTTCTATGAATAGTGTATTTAAATTATAATGTATTTATATAGTAAATTAATGTATTTTACTATTCACAAAATTCAAGTATTTTAGAAAAATAAAAAAAATTCACCATGGCCATTTTTCGACGTGTAGAATCAAAAAATGAACTCCACTTTTAAAAAATAATTTTTTAAAAATGTGATATTTAATTTTTAATTAAAATAATTATTTAATCGAAAAATACCAAACACATAAAATATTAATCTTCAATTTTAAGGTGCCTAAATTTATTTATACATTCTTGGGTAAGGTTACAATTAATAAAGGTCACATTACTATTCATAAGGGTTAGTTGATATTCATAATTTTAAGTTACTATTCACCAAAAATTAATTTGATTCTATCAGACTCCAAATATCACCCTGATCGCAACTGCGTATGTCCGTTTTTCGAAATTCAAAACACAGAAGTGGAAAATTTAAGTTTAATGGCTAGGTTATGACTATCTCCTAAATAAACTAGTGTTGTTTCAAAGAAACTCAGTTCTTTATGAAATATTGTCTATCTAAGGAATATAATGTATTTATGAGAAACATACCATAAAAGTTTTGGGATGTTATAACCAATATATATAATAATTAATCAAAAAAATTTATTCAACAATCCATTTCAAACATAAAATTATATAATTAATAAAAATTTATTATTATAAATTAAACCAATATTTATAATTTGTATTATTATTGTTAATAAAAATTTTTAGTATTAAAAATCACTAGAAAATATTTTAAAAAAAGGAATAAGATGTTAACTAAAATGAAACATAACTAAAGAGAAATAGATGATAAAGGAACTGTGAAAATATTTTTTCTTACTTTTATTTTATTTTTTATGGGGTTAGGGATGCGTCTCACATTTTATATGTGTGGTTGGGCATGGATGGTGGGAATTGATAAGCCCTTGGATATTAAAGAATTTTTTTGATGTGAATTGACAAATGGGTACCCGAGATGATCTTAATTGAGAATGGTTGACAACATATTGATCTTCACACCTAGATTTGGAAAACTCTTAGAAACATAATTCTATCTAATGGTGTGGTGTTTATATAAATCTGATACCAAGATAATTTTATGAATTGATTCTTGAGATGATTAAATTATGAGTTTTAGGGGTGATTTTGTATTGTGTATACTAAAAACAAGTTCATGGATGAGTTGGAGGCTAATTGGATTTAGGTGTGTAGAAAAGGATTTTTTTTTAGGAAAATGAAATTTTAATAGGATGTGATTAAATTATATTATAATGAGTTGAATAAAAAATGGTTTATAGATATGTTATAATCACACCATAATCCACAAGGATTTCTATATTATAATTTTCCTTGGATAAAATCTTTATTCTTACATTATCATTGAGAAATAATATTATATATAACATTTTCATTAGTAAGAAATATATATTTGATGTTATTACTATAATTGGAAATTCGTGTTACAATAATTTTTTTTCTCACTACAATGAGTCATTTTATGATATAGGTCTTGAACAAGCAACACTCCCACAAGGGGCAGGGGGGGGGGGTTAATTATGGTATGTAGATTTAAAAGTTCTATTTCTATTGATATTTATCCATGGTAAAGAAAAAATCTATTGTATATCTCATAATAAATATAAAATAAATAAAATAATAAAGTAATACATAAACTATTTTACTTAGATCAAATATACTAGGCTATATCCATGGATTATACACTTAATGATGTGCTAGTGTACCAAAATTGAGTAAAGATAACTGAATGTTTATATAATTATAAATCAATTTTATTATATGTATAGGTCTAAAACTATAACGACCCATACTTTACATACATTGTTAATACTTCAAAATTTAAGCACACTTATTACAACATATGACAAAACCACAAAGGGCCGTATAGGTATAGTGTCTTTAGAAACTGGGAAACATAAACAACTGGTTCATAAATCTTCTACAGTGTCTCCCATTTATTTTATCATATCTAGGGTCCCTTTAAGCATATTCTACTTAATATCCATCTTCCTGACCTGGGGAAAAGAAAACATAAAAGGGTGAGCTCAAATGCTCAGCAAGGGAAAATAAAGGAAATAGAAATCATATCATATCTTTTTTAAAATCAAAACCTGCAAAAGAGATCATAATATCTTAACATGGAACAAATCATAGAAGTGAAAATGAGATCCCCAAAATCATAACATAAAACTTGAAACTTTGTGGCTTGCACACATAATCATGGAAAATCATTTCTTGTTAGTCATGACTCATTGCCAAGACTATCTTAGTGGACAAAGTCCCTTTCTGAACCGAGTCACCCTCGTTCCAGTCCTGTTTCACTGAACCGGTATAACCTACCGTTCCAGCCATGTCTATCTCATGAGATATAAAATCTTTACCCAATGCATTGGAGGGAGATATAGGTCCCACCCATCTTATAATGAATCCTTTCTTATGTGTGCCACATAATCATAAATCATACATCATCGCATAACACATGTAACAAAAATGGGATTCTTGAAACATCATGACATCATAAAACAAATCTTATAAGGCAAATGACTTCATAAAAATAATTCCCTCAAAACATAATAAAATCAATGTAATTAAAGGGGTAAAAACAGAACCCTTTATTATCTTAGATGGAAAATAATTTTGATAAAACACTTGATCTCCATTCTTGAGGAAAATATCCTTTCTCCTTCAAAAACAGTTTCTTTTCTTAACATGTCATACAATTATAAACTAAAAGAAGTTGATCAAAAAGAAACTTGAAAACATGTAAATGAAGCTTCTTGGAAATAATGTTTTAAAAATCCATTCATGCCGTATAAGTTAAAAAAAACATTCTTCATACTTTTGTCGGAAAAGTCAAAAAGTACCTCGTACGAAAAACGACAAAAGATTCCTTTCATACATATTACTAGAAACTCACCTAAGGGTAAAAATGGATTTAAACAATTGTAGGTGGATGGAAATAATATTACATTTTGATGAAACATGGATGTGGATGATAAAATACACCCCAGTAAATACTTACGAATAAACAATCTCGGATAAAAATGAGATTGTGATATTTCCCTTACCTTAGGTCCGATTTGCTTTGTACGTGTCCTAAGCTCCTGTATAATGGTTTAAATAATGTTATTGACTTATTACAGAATCATACATATTGATATGATATCATATATAGTCATATTCTTAGCTTCTTGTTAGAAATATTTCATTGTTACTTGTTACTCGGGTCTTTATTGCCTTTTGTTCTTATGCGTGTTTTGCCGAATAAATTATTATTCTTATTTTAAGGTTATATATAACTTATATCCAGAATGGTATTAGTGTAACATATATCATATTTATTCATTCAATTCATTTATATAATTACTATGTAATGATGATCATGTAGAACGAGTCACATCACATCGTGGAGACGGTATTCCGTACGTACGCACGAGTGATGATATCGTTCCTATGATCATGGAATTGTATTAGAGTGTATATATATTATTTCAGTATCAATATTACTTTATAATAATCATAAATAGTTACTCATTACACCATTATACCCAACCTTGTAAAGTGATGGTGGGAAAATAGATTACACCACGGCGTGGAGACGGTATTCCGTACGTACGCACGCGCGGTGATTTCATTTTTCCGTAGGATGGATAGAAGGTGAATTAGGGTTGTTTCATATTTATAATAACATATCAGTATGTAAGTAATACTGATGTTATTACTTCATCATGAAACAACTAAATAAGAAGAAGTTGAAGAAGAAAGAAATTGAAAAGATCGGTAATGGATATTACCTCTTCTTTGGAACGCCTCTTTGAATCCTCCACTTAGGGAACTAAGATTGGTCTTTGAAGAAGACAATGACCTCTAGGATTATTCTAGGGAAGTGGAGAGGAGAAAATTTCAGGGGTTGGCCGAGCATGAGTGCTCAAATTGGTGTGAGGAGGAGGGGAAGGAGGTGCCCTTTTATAAGGGAGGAGAGGGGCACCTTAGGAATATCTCAAAATATTATTTTATATTAAAGTAAAAATCGGTTTATAATGGTTCCAAAGGGTCTTATTTCGAAGCTAAAGTGGTTAAGGGTCTAAATACTATCAACCAATAGGATTTAGACAAGTTTAGGATATTATTTTAACCTTATCAATTAAATTTAACTCTACGTTAAATAATTTAACTTTTACCGTGTCTTTTTGTTTTCTTTCAATATATGGTTAATACACTTACTATAACATGCCAAAAGAACCCCAAATTGTTTATTATTAATATATATATCCTTATCTAAGTCATTTTGTCAATCCGTAGATTTTTAGGAATAAAATAACAATTAATAATATAATATTTTATTTAAAAACTATTTTGTGTCAATTTTGACACTATTTGATATATGATTTTTGTGAAAGTCATAACAGAATTATATGTTAGAAACAAGTTGATTAAATCAACATTAATATATCATAGTAACCTAGAAAATTAGTGGAATTCATAAAAAGTCTTAAATTACATTTAGTTTGGTATTTATATTATCAATTATGTCAATATTTCATCAATAAGATAATTACTGCATCATCTTTGTGTCATAAATAAATTAAATTATTTGATGTCTAAAAATTACAAATAAAATACCATCATGTAGGAAATCTTTTTATCTTTCTAATTAATATTTACAATAGAATTTATCTTATGTATAAACCCATATTAAAAATGATTTACTTATTAAACTTAGATTTTAACTATTTTAACCCTTCTTTAAATAAATTAATAATAAATGTCATAATCTAACTCAAGTGGGCCTAAATGGTCATATTTTATTCATAAGGTTGTTTTTGGTCGAATTACACTTATCCAATAGAATTAGGACATGTGTTAGGGTAATAGTAATATCATATTTACCCTTAGTTACCCTATTTATTATTAACTGCGGTAAAAATAGTAAAAAGTTACTATTCACCAAAAAATTATTTTTATCTCATTGAACCACATTTTACTTACTGATATCAACCGTGTCTGTCGGATTTTTGAAATTCCATTCACAGAAGCGGTAAAATTAAGTTTTATGCAAAATTCAGTTTTTAACCTACCACTTAGTGGTTTCACTATTCATCAAAAATTGAAAGTTTTCAGAAAAATACCAAAATTTCACCCTAGGCTAATTTCGATATTCTGAGTCCAAAAATGAAGTCCATTTTGAAAAATAAAATTTATAAAATTTCAAAAAGTGGTTATTACTATTCATAACGGCTAGTTTTAATAGCATATTGTTGTTTAGTGAAAGTCGGTATTGCGTACGACGCAAGCTATCGAGGAAGGTCGCGATTGCGTGTAAAGCAAGCCAAGCAAGTGTGTAGTGAAAGATTCCTTTGAACAAAATATTACTCATAAAAATCTCGGGTGTTACATTCTACCCCCCTTAAAAAGAATTTCACCCTCGAAATTCATCACTTTGTAACAAACAGATGAGGATACTTCTCCCTCATCATATCCTCAAGCTCCCATGTAGCTTCTTCAAGTTGGTGGTTCCTCCATAAAACTTTCACCAATCGAGTGGTATTGTTTCGTAGGACTTTTCCGCTACGATCCAGAATCTCTATCGGCTGTTCTTCATAAGAAAGATCTTGCTCCAGCGGTACAACTTCTGAGCTGAGTACATGTGAAGGATCAGGTATGTACTTTCTCAGGAGAGATACATGGAACACATCGTGAACTTGAGAGAGATTCGGTGGAAGCGCCAATCGGTAAGCTACCTTCCCAACACGATCCAATATTTCGAAAGGACCGATATATCTAGGGCTCAACTTCCCCTTCTTTCCAAATCTCATAACCCTCTTCCAGGGAGATATTCGTAAGAACACTTTATCACCCACTTCAAACTCTAGGTCTTTTCTTCGATTGTCGGCATAACTTTTCTGTCGACTCTGAGCTGCTCTTATGTGTTGTTGAATAGATCTAACCTTTTCTGCCATTTCATCAATGAGATCAGGTCCTAATAGCTTTCTTTCCCCAACATCATCCCAGCAAGTTGGAGTCCTGCATTTCTTTCCATAGAGAGATTCATAAGTAGCCATCTGAATACTGGAGTGAAAGCTATTATTATAAGAAAATTCCACCAAAGGTAGTTGTTGATCCCAACCTCCTTTGAAATCCATAGAGCAAGCTCTCAAGATATCTTCTAGGGTTTGAATTGTTCTCTCAGACTGACCGTCTGTCTGAGGATGATAAGCAGTGCTGAAACTCAACTCTGTATCCAGAGTATGCTGAAGACTTCTCCAGAACTTCGAGGTAAATCTCGGATCCCGATCAGATATAATAGAAAGTGGTACTCCATGCAATCTTACCACTTCCTTTACATATATCCTGGCAAGCTGATCTAGAGAGAAATCCTCTCTAATAGCAATGAAGTGTGCAGACTTTGTAAGACGATCAACTATGACCCAAATAGCATTATTGCCTTTGGATGTTTTAGGAAGTCCTGTGACAAAGTCCATAGTGATGTTTTCCCATTTCCATTCGGGTATGGGTAATGGTTGTAACATCCCCTTAGACTTCTGTCTCTCAGCTTTAACTTGTTGACAAACCAAGCATCGAGAGACATATTCAGCAACATCTCTTTTCATGCCATCCCACCAGAAGTAATCTTTCAGGTCCCTATACATCTTCGTGCTTCCAGGATGAATAGAGAATGAAGAACCATGAGCCTCATCCAGCAGATCCTTCTTTAATTCGGGGATGGGAGGAACACAAACCCGATTCCTGAACTTTATTATCCCATCACATTCAAGGTTGAATTCAGGAACATTTCTCACCTTCTTTTGTAACTCGACATCTTCTTTCTGTGCCTCTTTAATCTTCGCATGTATAGATGGTTGAACATTCATTTGAGAAAGATAAGATTTTTCCCCTTCCATTATAATTCCAAGATCCATCCTTTGTAAATCCATAAATATTGGATCTTTTGTGATCCTCATCATGGATAAACTAGCATGGTCTTGTCGACTTAATGCATCTTCCACCTTGTTTGCTTTCCCAGGGTGGTAATGGATTGAGCAGTCATAATCCTTAATCAGCTCCAACCATCTTCTTTGACGCATATTCAGCTCCTTTTGTGTGAAAATATACTTTAAACTTTTATGATCAGTATAAATATCACACCTTTCACCATAAAGGTAATGCCTCCAAATATTTAATGCAAAGATTACCGCAGCCAACTCCAAATCATGTGTTGGGTAATTTTGCTCATGGATTTTCAACTGTCGTGAGGCATAAGCTATCACCATATCATTTTGCATAAGAACACACCCCAATCCCTTCTTGGATGCATCACTGTAGATCACAAACCTTTCTCCACTACAAGGCAGTGTGAGCACAGGTGCACTGGATAACCTTCTTTTCAACTCCTTGAAATTCTCTTCACATTCCTCTGTCCAGACAAACTTAACTGCTTTCCGAGTCAACTTGGTGAGTGGATTAGATAATCGTGAAAAATCTTTTACAAAACGTCAATAATATCCAGCCAAACCAAGAAAACTTCGGATCTCAGTTACTGTTGTTGGTCTCGACCATCTTTCGATAACCTATGTTTTTGCTGGATCCACAGATATCCCCTCTGTTGAGATTATATGACCCAAAAATGAAACTTTTTGAAGCCAAAATTCACACTTGATAAATTTGGCATAAAGCTTCTCCTTTCTCAGGGTCTTCAATATAATTCTCAAGTGATCTTCATGCTCTTCCTTGCTCTTTGAATAAACAAGAATATCGTCTATAAAAACTACCACAAATTGATCAAGATAGTCTCTAAAGACTCTATTCATTAGATCCATGAAGATAGCAGGGGCATTAGTAAGACCAAATGGCATCACTATAAATTCATAGTGTCCATACCTTGTACGGAAATCCGTCTTTGGTATATCCTCCCTTTTGACCCTTAATTGATGATACCCTGAATGAAGATCAATCTTGGAAAAGTATTGAGCTCCGCGTAGTTGGTCAAATAAGTCATCAATGCGTGGGAGAGGATATTTGTTCTTGATAGTGATCTTGTTAAGTTCTCGATAATCAATGCAGAGTCTCATTGATCCATCTTTCTTCTTAACAAATAGAACAGGTGCTCCCCAAGGTGACGCACTAGGGCGTATGAATCCCTTATCAAGATTCTCTTGGAGTTTCTTCTTCAATTCCTGCAACTCAATTGGGGCCATTCTATAAGGTGTCTTTGAAATAGGCAAAGCACCCGGTACGAGTTCTATTGAAAACTCAACTTCACGATTTGGTGGAAGACCCGGTAATTCCTCCGGAAAGACATCATCAAACTCCCTTACAATGGGAATATTCTTAATCGTGAGTTTCTCACCAACCATTTGAGATAAATAACCTTCATTTAGTGGAATCAAGACCCATAAGATGGAAGGAATTTCCACTGGAAGGTTATGTTCATCCTTGCATTGATAGACAATCGTAGATTGATCTGGAATATGAAATGTGACTTCCCTTCTTTGGAAATTGATATGAGCTCCATGTAGAGAAAGCCAATCCATGCCAAGAATCACATCAAATTCCACTAAATGAAGGATCACAAGATTTGCAGGAAGCACTTTCCCACAAACTTCGATAGGAGAAGAATTATAAACTTTTGATGCGACTGTTGTGCCATTAGGTGTTGTCACAGCTAACTCAACATCTAATTGTTGAGGTAATACGGTGATACCCTTAGAAAATTATTTAGAAATAAAAGAGTGGGTGGATCCAGAATCAAATAAAACATTTTCTACTTTAGAGTGGACGGTAAGTGTACCTTTCACCACTTCGTTATCGTACTCCACATCGCTGATAGAAATTGCATGTGACTTTACTTTGTATTTAGCCTTAAGATTTTGTTGACGTCGACCATCATCATCAACCCTTGGATTTGGTCATTGATTGGCATAATGCCCCATCTCCTTGCACTTGAAACATTGAAGTGTAGTAGGTTCATTCTGTGTATCCCTTCCTTTGTTTGCATCATTAGACATCTTCTTCCCATTATCGCGGCATTCAAATGCCCGATGACCTTCCTTTCCACATTTAAAACATTTACTTGTCCCTTTAAGACAACTCCCTCCATGTTTCTTTCCACACTTTGAGCATAAGGGAAAGTTCATCTTCTTTTCAGTGTGCTCTTTAGATTTTCCTTTGAATTCCATCTTCCTCTTCTTATCAATCCCATGTGACTGATGGGTTACTCCAATCTCCATCTCTACTTTGAGAGCACATCGAACGATTTCCTCATAGCTATTGAAGTCCCTTATGTCTAACGCCCTTCGAAGACTTGGTTTTAAGCCACTAAAGAATCGATCGATCTTACTCTCAGGTTGGGTAATAATACCAGAAGCGTACCTTGCAAGTCTTGTAAAATTTGCTTCATAGGTACCAACAGATTCATCATCCCTTTGCTTCAGTTCAAGAAACTATTTCTCCATCTTTGTTCGGAGAATACGAGGGAAGTACTTATTGAAAAATAAGTTCTTGAACTCGTCCCATTCCATAGACTCAATTTCATCCCTTTTCCTCGTATTCTTAATAAGATTCCACCATTGATCAGCATCTCCTTCCAAACGATACACTGCTAGGATAACTTTATCATGCTCAGAACATTGAAGAACTGAAAATATCTTTTCAGTAGTACTAATCCATTGTTCAGCAACTAATGGATCAGTAGACCCACTGAAAGAAGGTGGACGCTGCCTCATGAAGGATTCAACAGAATGTTTCTCCTTCCTTTGCTCGTTTGGAAGTCATGCATGATTCATTGCTTGAGAAAGTTATGTGAGCATGGCTACAAGATTTTGAATTCCAGCTCCCATATCATTTGGTTGCTCAGGGGGACAATCATTGCATTGCCCATCGCATTCCGCATTAACACGGTTCCTTCGGGTTCCATCCATTGACTAAAACCAAGAAGAATAGTGTGTGAAACACTAATTATAATAGGAAAACCACATAATCAAGGATAAAATTTAACACTTAAGGTTTTATCCTAGGGTATTCATGGCCATTTCTAAAACACTAAGATTGTGTTCTATGCTTAGACTTATCCTTGGGGTTCTTACTAAGGCTTTCACATCCTAGTTTCCAAAGGTTGACTATACCTTTCCTCTGATACCAAATATAACGACCCATACTTTACATACATTGTTAATACTTCAAAATTTAAGCACACTTATCACAACATATGACAAAACCACAAAGGACCGTATAGGTATAGTGTCTTTAGAAACTGGGAAACATAAAAAACTGGTTCATAAATCTTCTACAGTGTCTCCCATTTATTTCATCATATCTAGGGTCCCTTTAAGCATATTCTACTTAATATCCATCTTCCTGACCTGGGGAAAAGAAAACATAAAAGGGTGAGCTCAAATGCTCATCAAGGGCAAATAAAGGAAATAAAAATCATATCATATCTTTTTTAAAATCAAAACCTGCAAAAGAGATCATAATATCTTAACATGGAACAAATCATAGAAGTGAAAATGAGATCCCCATAATCATAACATAAAACTTGAAACTTTGTGGCATTCACACATAATCATGGAAAATCATTTCTTGTTAGTCATGACTCATTTCCAAGACTATCTTAGTGGACAAAGTCCCCTTCTGAACCGAGTCACCCTCGTTCCAGTCCTATTTCACTGAACCGGTATAACCTACCATTCCCGCCATGTCTATCTCATGAGATATAAAATCTTTACCCAATGCATTGGAGGGAGATATAGGTCCCACCCATCTTATAATGAATCCTTTCTTATGTGTGCCACATAATCATAAATCATACATCATCGCATAACACATGTAACAAAAATGGGATTCTTGAAACATCATGACATCATAAAACAAATATTATAAGGCAAATGACTTCATAAAAATAATTCCCTCACAACATAATAAAATCAATGTAATTAAAGGGATAAAAACAGAACCCTTTATTATCTTAGATGGAAAATAATTTTGATAAAACACTTGATCTCCATTCTTGAGGAAAATATCCTTTCTCCTTCAAAAACATTTTCTTTTCTTAACATGTCATACAATTATAAACTAAAATAAGTTGATCAAAAAGAAACTTGAAAACATTTAAATGAAGCTTCTTGGAAATAATGTTTTAAAAATCCATTCATGCCGTATAAGTTAAAAAAAACATTCTTCATACTTTTGTCGGAAAAGTCAAAAAGTACCTCGTACGAAAAACGACAAAAGATTCCTTTCATACATATTACTAGAAACTCACCGAAGGGTAAAAATGGATTTAAACAATTGTAGGTGGATGGAAATAATATTACATTTTGATGAAACATGGATGTGGATGATAAAATACACCCCAGTAAATACTTACGAATAAACAATCTCGGATAAAAATGAGATTGTGATATTTCCCTTACCTTAGGTCCGATTTGCTTTGTACGTGTCCGAAGATCCTGTATAATGGTTTAAATAATGTTATTGACTTATTACAGAATCATAAATATTGATATGATATCATATATGTTCATATTCTTAGCTTCTTGTTAGAAATATTTCATTGTTACTTTTTACTCGGGTCTTTATTGCCTTTTGTTCTTATGCGTGTTTTGCCGAATAAATTATTATTATTATTTTAAGGTTATATATAACTTATATAGAGAATGGTATTAGTGTAACATATATCATATTTATTCATTCAATTCATTTATATAATTACTATGTAATGATGATCATGTAGAACGAGTCACATCACATCGTGGAGACGGTATTCCGTACGTACGCACGAGTGATGATATCGTTCCTATGATCGTGGAATTGTATTGGAGTGTATATATAATTTTTCAGTATCAATATTACTTTATAATAATCATAAATAGTTACTCATTACACCATTATACCCAACCTTTTAATGTGATGGTGGAAAAATAGATTACACCACGACGTGGAGACGGTATTCCGTACGTACGCACGCGCGGTGATTTCATTTTTCCGTAGGATGGATAGAAGGTGAATTAGGGTTGTTTCATATTTATAATAACATATCAGTATGTAAGTAATACTGATGTTATTACTTCATCATGAAACAACTAAAGAAGAAGAAGTTGAAGAAGAAAGAAATTGAAAAGATCGGTAATGGATATTACCTCTTCTTTGGAACGCCTCTTTGAATCCTCCACTTAGGGAACTAAGATTGGTCTTTGAAGAAGACCAGGACCTCTAGGATTATTCTAGGGAAGTGGAGAGGAGAAAATGGCAGGGTTTGGTTGAGATTGAGTGCTCAAATTGGTGTGAGGAGGAGGGGAAGGAGGTGCCCTTTTATAAGGGAGGAGAGGGGCACCTTAGGAATATCTCAAAATATTATTTTATATTAAAGTCAAAATCGGTTTATAATGGTTCAAAAGGGTCTTATTTCGAAGCTAAAGTGGGGAAGGGTCGAAAGCCTATCAACCAATAGGATTTAGACAAGTTTAGGATATTATTTTAACCTTATCAATTAGATTTAACTCTACGTTAAATAATTTAACTTTTACCGTGTCTTTTTTTTCTTTCACTATATGGTTAATACACTTACTATAACATGGAAAACGAACCCCAAATTGTTTATTATTAATATATATATCCTTATCTAAGTCATTTGGACGATCCTTATATTTTTAAGAATAAAATAACAATTAATAATATAATATTTGATTTAAAAACTATTTTGTGTCAATTTTGACACTATTTGATATATGATTTTTGTGAAAGTCATAACAGAACTATATGTTCGAACCAAGTTGATTAAATAAACATTAATATATCATAGTAACCTAGAAAATTATTGGAATTCATAAAAAGTCTTAAATTACATTTATTTTGGTATTTATATTATCAATTATGTCAATATTTCATCAATAAGATAATTACTGCATCATCTTTGTGTCATAAATAAATTAAATTATTTGATGTCTAAAAATTACAAATAAAATACCATCATGTAGGAAATATTTTTATCTTTCTAATGAATATTTACAATCGAATTGATCTTATGTATAACCCCATATTAAAAATGATTTACTTATTAAACTTTGATTTTAACTATTTTAACCCTTCTTTAAATAAATTAATAATAAATGTCATAATCTAACTCAAGTGGGCCTAAATGGTCATATTTTATTCATAAGGTTGTTTTTGGTCGAATTACACTTATCCAATAGAATTAGGACATGTGTTAGGGTAATAGTAATATCATATTTACCCTTAGTTACCCTATTTACTATTAACTGCGGTAAAAATAGTAAAAAGTTACTATTCACCAAAAAATTATTTTTATCTCATTGAACCACATTTTACTTTCTGATATCAACCGTGTCTGTCGGATTTTTGAAATTCCATTCACAGAAGCGGTAAAATTAAGTTTTATGCAAAATTCAGTTTTTAACCTACCACTTAGTGGTTTCACTATTCATCAAAAATTGAAAGTTTTCAGAAAAATACCAAAATTTTACCCTAGGCTAATTTCGATATTCTGAGTCCAAAAATGAAGTCCATTTTAAAAAATAAAATTTATAAAATTTCAAAAAGTGGTTATTACTATTCATAACGGCTAGTTTTAATAGCATATTGTTGATTAGTGAAACTCGGTATTGCGTACGACGCAAGCTATCGAGGAAGGTCGCGATTGCGTGTAAAGCAAGCCAAGCAAGTGTGTAGTGAAAGATTCCTTTGAACATAATATTACTCATAAAAATCTCGGGTGTTACAAAAACCACTAGAAGAATTTATGAAATCACTAATCTTATCTCTCATAAATCTCACTTATACTCCAAGTGAAATTAATCGATCTTCCAGAAACAAATAGTTCAATATTACACTATGATTGGTGTAATAATATGCCCCTACTGTATCAACATGATGAACTATGAAATATTATAGAGAGATAAACTATTGGAATTAATCTCATATCTCTAAAAAAATCATGGAATTTCTCTTTATCTCTATTCCTATCAACAAATATCCTCTTTCTTTAATTTATTGGAAGAATATATCTTTGTTTTCCTCATTATAGAATATAAAATTTTCCATTTATAATGATATTAAATTTTTTTTTGAGTATTTGGATGAAATGTTTCAATAACGTTTCTCAAAAAATGAGTCAAAATCATTTAATTAGGGTCAAAAAAATTATCTAACAAATAGAAAAATAAAATTTAATTCTTTTACTACCATAGGCTCCACCCTATCATATGAAAATTCACTATGACATGGTCACTTCTAGTCATAAATTAACTACAAAAATCATGAACCTAAGATATCCTCAAATCCCATAAATCTTTCAATTCCAAAAATTCAGATCATTCTTATCTAATCTACATGATACTATAGAAACCACTTGAATATGTTATAATCTTTCTCTAAGAGAAAATAATTATGGTGTAGTATCAACTATATTTTTTCCAATATTTAGAATAAATATAAAATACACAATAATATTTATATTATTCACTTTCATGTTTCTAACCCCAACTCGTTGTCTTGATTAGTATTCAAATAAAAACACCATGGATAACTAAAATCTCGTTTCTTGTCCCCTCATGGATCACTGAGATTTTGTAAACACACCTTGACATGTGAAGTTGTTTTTACTATACAAAACCTACCTATTTTCTAAATAATCAGTATAATGAGTATTTTTGAAGCACACAACCTACTTTTTTCATATGAAAAAAAACTGAACACAACTCCACTATGTCTTCATCAATGACCACAATGACTTGATTCACCATTTTACCTATACACTATGCCAGCCTATATGTCTTTGACCATTATCCCATGTTTAATTTTACTTAAAAAATCTATAAACTATGGAATAAATCAAACTAAATACTAATTTCAAGAACCAATATGAAAACCAAAAGGATTTCATCTACTACTGTAATCATTTTTATATGTCATAGTCTATACCAATATATAATAATATATTCTCTTCTGTATAAACATCATCATCAATAAAAAATTCAAATGTATTTATATAAACATCCTAAAGGTATTTAAACTAAAAAGGTTATTACAATAAAATGATATCATGGGTCATTAAAATTATCTTATCCTATTTTGGTAAAATCAAATCCCAAAAATAAGAATTGATAATTTTTTTTTCTAAAAATCACCCCTTTATGTTTTTTTTGTAATTAAATTTATCCATAAACATCATATTTTATCACCATATATTAGATGAAACCTATATGTTTATTTATTATATTCAATAATTATATAATCATAACTTAAAGATAACATGATTCATGTATGGTATGATAAATAACAGTTACATAAAATGTTAAAAAATGGAACACATTATAAATTCTATTATTTGACACAACTTATCAGAAAACATTGAAAAACTACTGTAGAAACCCCATAAAACCATCATCAGTTGGAAATAAACCTCCTTATCATCAATCGTTATTTATAAACATCAATGAATCTTCAAAGTTCCCTGAAATAAGAATTCATACACTCTTTTATTTTACCACTTAAGAAATTTCTCCCCATATGTCAATATGTGACAACTCCCCCATAATAAAGAAGAATATAATTTTTTATAACACCTATATATTAACCACATTGAGTAAAATTTAATCTATATGTATCCGACTTTATCAATTTACAAAGATAATTTTTTTTAAACTTGAAAAAAGAAAAATAGAAACTCACCCAATCAATCATTGAGGGATAACAAACCTTTCCATGATCCACTTTTAAATAACACCACTTATAGAGTGGAATAATTAAGCTTAAAACATAGAAAAACAATATAATTAGTGGGTGGGGTTGGGGGTGGGGTGGTGGTCTCTTATATAAACCATTTAATAAAATAGATATGTTTAAGCACAAGAGCCTCAACCCAGTTGGTGAGCACTCGCTAGGTGCATCCAAGATACCCGAGATCAAATCCGGGTGGAGGAATATTTCCAAGGTACTGTAGCAGGCACTGTTCGGTACTGTAGTAGCTGGAACTATTCATCCATCTGGGCCTTCGGGCCACCGGTTTGGTCCTCGGGTCCTATAAGGCTTTCAGGCCACCCAAGGCCTTCGGGCCAGTTGATTCTCAAGGCCTTCGGGCCACCTTAAGGCCTTAGGGACACCCCAAGGCCTTCAGGCCACATGAATGCAGGCACCAGACACACTACAAAAACAGAGAAGCCCCATAAGAGGATTCAGAGCAAGTGCACTCACCAGTGTAGAGCCAAATGGATTGTCAGAATGAGAGGGTATGGCTATGCCATCAGTACCAGCCTGTGCTTGCATAGGAAGCCTAGCCAAATGGTTATGCAAAGGTGGAGAGATACTATCAAGATGTAGATTCTGGGGAGGGGAAGTTCCTTGTAGATAGTCTGGTTGAATTCCCTAAGACCTTCGGGTCATGTAATCCCCTAAGCCTACGAGCCATGTAATCTCTAAGACTACGGGCCTTGTAAGGGTTCCCCCTCATCCCTTGAAAGAGGGTTATAAAAAATCAATAAAAATGAAGGCCTTCGGGCCATTCAGGCAGGTAGATATGTTTAAACTCTAAGATATGAGAAATTATTCTCAAATGATACTCATGAAAATTCCACAATATTGATGTCAAAAACTAATCATTATGAAGATACAAACTCTAAAATAAAAAAACATTGATAGAAATTATCCTTTATAAAGTGATTCTTTTCTTGAACACAGATTTATTTGAATTATTTAAAAGACTTTAGATACAATTAAGACCATTAAAGTTATCAAATTGGATTCTAATAGGAGGGTTCACCTCAACTACAATATCCTCAAGTTATTACTTCACCCATTTGATTTGTGTACATTATTGAATTACAGATATATAATAAAATTCTAATGTTCTCAATGAGTTATAAACATACTTATTTCCTGGATAATGATTAAAAAAATATCCTTGAAAAAATATATAATGTCCAAGATATTTGAAAAGAAAATTTATGTCAGATATTAGATTTACCATGTTAATTTATTCTTTTTTTTGGTACAAGGGGTGTCAGTGTAGGTAAAGTATCGAGTCTTTGTGGGTGACCCAAGCTCAAGTGTAGAATTAAGTTTTTTATTTAATGTAATAATATGATATATACAAGTCACAAAATAAATAGGAGGTGTTAAGGTATGGGATGAAAATCATGTTGTTTCCTAGATGTATCATGTTGTGAAGGTCGGGATAATTTTTCTTAAATATTTTTTTATTTTAAATGAATGTTGGGATGAATTTTTTGGGCTTTAATTGATATAATTTGAAGTTTGGATAGGTTTTTATTTGATTTTGGACATATTTTTACTATTTAATTTTTTTTTGTGTATTTTAGAAAAATCCCATGTGTAAGATTCATTTTGTGAAGTGTAAGAGCCATCAGGGGTGTGAGTATTTATATGTAAGAATAACCCTATAAAAGGTTCAGGAGAAATTGATAAATCCTAGAAAATAACATCTTTCAAAGTTAATCTTATTTATGGGTACCCCATACCTATGATTAAACACCTATTTTATTGAAATGGCTAAGTGTGGGAGGCCAACATAATGCATAAGAGTAAATTTTTAACATGTAATTGTAAACCTAAAATTAATATTATTATATAATAATTAATATGTTTCTAATACAATATTTAAGTTTAATTTCCCCTAATATTTAATATTTTCTTGTGGGATACATAAGGGAAACTTCGAGTACCCTAAGATGGGAAACTTGTCTTAGTGTGGAAGTACCCTGTTATATATAAGGGTCATTTCTTTGATAGGTAGTAGTATTTTCTATGACCAATTCCATCGTGTAATTATGATTTGGGGCACCATATGATCCATAAATTTAGAGACCCTAACCTAAATAGACTATAATCAGTGTCTTCTATCAATTACTTTGGTATGTTACAAGGATTCAAATACCGAAGGAATGAGAGTTTAGTGGTATTGGTAAACCAGATACATAAATGATACTTTTGTTATAAATGACTTCACTAATTAAAACATAATTTTTTTATTCTTTCTAAATAAATAGCAACAAGGATAACTCTAATAACTAATGTAAATCCCTACATATCTTTCATAGTACGCTTCATGGATTCTTGGGGAAACAAACATAATAAGGTTAAGCTAAAATGCTCAGTAAGGGTAAGTAAAGGAGAAGTGATAATGAATAAATGAAAATAAATTAACATGGAAAGGTAAATAACTGATAACACATGCCGTAAAAATAAATAGATAATCCAAAATCAATATGGAAAGGTATTAAACTAAAACACATTCAATTTAATTAATGAAGTGAAAATGAAATGTATCCATAGATATGCTGAAAAAAATCTCATGGATAAATAATAACGAAAACCAAATGAGGGGAATGAATGATTATTAGATTCCATGTTTCCTAGGTAAATGATACCTTTAATGTCAATACCTTTCATAATACTGTTTTCAATATATTTGGTAAAAAATCATTTAAGGTGGTTAGTCAAATGACTTATCCCATGAGACTACCAGTGCATCGAAGGGCTATCAATAACTGGCCCCCACCCATGTCATATCAATCCAAAAAATTCCTTATATATAAATTAAAAATATTCCTTATAAAATATCTATATTTACTAATGAATAGAGAATTATCAATATTTCCCAAAATAATAAAATATCTTTCAATGTTGACACCATATGTAAAATGGTATATGGTTTAGTAAATAGTAATATCCCTGATAAATGAAATGGATAATTAAGGGGAAATTCAATGTTAAATGATCATAAGAGATTGAATATTTCAATAGGAATAATAAAGGAATCAAGGAAGTGAATGTGAATACTATCCTTGAAAAAATCAATAAGGAACCATCCAGAGGGAGAATAAAGATGGTATCAATACAATAAATCCCATGTGGAGTAACAATAAAGGGTTGTTGTTGTTTATGAATAGAAATACTATAAAATATCTTTTAAAATAAATCTGGAGGAAAATATAATTTTGTTTTGAAAAATGTTTTGAAAGACATTTTATTTGAAAATAATTTAAAAAAAATCATTAAAAATTAACCTTTTAAAAATGAAAAGCATGATTCAAAGGAATGGAAATAGGTAAATCCTTACATAACTTACAAGGTAAAAATAAAACTCCTTTAAAAAGGTAATAAAAATTAATTATATAGAAAGAGACAATAATATTCCATTAAAAAAATTAGTAAAAGAAAAAAGGGTTAAAATATATTTACTAAATCATTTTAAAAACAATTTTTAATTTTTTCTATTAAAACATGATTTTTAGAAGAAAACCGGTTCTTTAACTAAGAGAGGAATAATGTTGGGTTTTATGAAAAACTTTTTGTGTAACAAAGAGTAAAAAATGGTACTAATACTTGAAAAAGGTCACGAAAAAATATATGATAGAAAAATGAATGGTTATGTTGAACATTGGGAATATAATTTCATCGAGTGGAAACACCATTGGAATATATTTAAATTTATTGTTGGGGAAAACAATATTTAAACTTTCCAAAGTGTCCCATACCATATTGAGACAATTTAAATCACAAGTCTCATGATGGAATAAAATTTTATGAAATTTATAATATCATGAGAGTAAGGATTTCAATGATATTTCATGAAAAAGGGTATTACATACACCATATAAAAGAAACTAGGTTCATAACAACAAATAAGTCTCAATGGGATGTAAATTGTGACAAAATCCCTTAACTTGTGTTTCCTTTCGGGTGAAAAACCTTTAACATCTTCTATTATAAACTTATGTTCATTTATTACTTTATTTATAACCTTATTCATGTTTATCATTACTTTTATTCCACTCATTACCATGTTGTATATAATTATATAAAGAGTTACGTTTATATCAGTTGTTTTTAAAAGATTTGTTTTATGTGTCAAAAATGAATTTGGTTGGTAATCTATGGTCAAATGGGTCAATATATAACATCTTTAGAATAATAATGATGAAATAATTACTATATTAAAAAATAAATTATAATTTTAAAATAAATCGTTAAAAATGGTTATGAAAAATTAATTAACGTCACAATCATTGAGACGGTAGGCCATACGTACGCATGAGTAACATTCCAATTTTTTAATGATTCTTATATAAAGAAGGTAAGTAATATAATATCTTTCTAGAATGAAATTATTTCATAAATAACATAATATTTAATCATATATACTTATATATATAATTCTTTTGATGTAAAAGGAATCACATCATGTCGAGGAGTCGATAGTCCACAAGTCCACCAACAACATTATCACTTTTGAAGTGTGTGTGAAAAGTAATAAAGAAAATGATATATATATATATTACATTTCCATAATTTTAATTATTTCATGAATATAATATATATATTTTTATTTCATATATGTTTAATTGAATCTATCCTTTATATGTTCCATGTATAGTGTGGACAAATCACATCACTTCGAGGGGGTGGTAGTCCACACATCCTCAAATGATGTTATCGTATTAAAGAAAAATGGAAAGTATTAAAGGTATGTGTTATAAAAAGATTATTTAAGTATAAATAAATAATAAATATCATTTATATCATATATAAACATAGTTTTCATCAAAATTTCCACCATGATAATTGGTAAAGGAAAGATGAATCATCATTATTTCATGACGAAGTTGTTCGTCGTACCCAGAAACAATATGCTCCTTACCCATTAGATTAAAGTGGGTATAATATTAGGTTGAACAATTATAATTAAAAAACCATAGTATAATTATTATACTATTTTTTTATACATTCATATAATAAGAAGAGTTTAGGGGTTAGATAATGGAAATAAAACAAAAAATCTCAAGGAAAGATGTTACCTCTTAATCGGGCAACTCCTTTTGGTTTGAACCAAAAGAATCCTTGGATTTATTTCCCTGAAAAAGGATGATTATAGGATGAGTGTAGGGATTTTTAAGAGATAATTTGGCATAGATAGGTCAAGAAAAAGTGGACTTATAGGTGTGAGGATGTGGGAGGAGAGGAGGTCCTTTTATACAGGAGGAGGAGTGGCACTATTGTAATAATTTGAGAAAGGAATTGCATACACGTTTTCTATGTGGAATATGAATCCAATAACGGACCCAAATAGATAAAGGGGTGGATAAGGTCGAAATATGGACATAAAATAGGTCTTTTAAAATTTTATAGGTCATTTTAGGCCTTATGGTTAAGGTTTAGTCTATTATTAATCTTAATTTAACCTTAATTGTTGTAATTAATTTTAATTACTTTCACTAATAATTTTAAAAAAAAAACAAAGTTGGTATTATTATACATTATAAATTATTCTTATTCCAAATATTGTATCTATATTTCCAAAATCCATTCATATAAGTGGTAGAAATTAATTTAAATTTAATCTTGTAGGCGATACCGCAATGTGGGTTGTTTAAAAGAAAAAACGGTGGAATTTTTTTTATGTTTTAATAATAAATTTCCAAGTGAAATTTATTCCAATGAAATAAATTTTGTTAATTGATAAAAATATATTCTAATTAAACTTAAATTCATAATTAAAGTATAATTTATCCTTATAAATAAATTAGATGATGAAGCGGTTTTGAACTAAGATTTGGTATTGTTATCTATTCATTAAGAAATTCAATTCTTCAGATTAATATACAAAATCCACCCTAACCAAATTATTAAGTCTCAATTTCGATTAATAATTTAATTTTTACATATTAAATCAATGAAATTCTGAAAATTCCTATTTAAAATGGGTTTTATATTTAAAGGTAGTAAAATTGGCTTTATAAAAATATAGATTTTTATGTGCAAAATAGAGTTATTATCTTAAGTCTATCAAAAATAATAGATGAATATCAAAAATATTTAATTGAATATATAACATATATTTCTCATTGAAATCATTCACTAATTGTAATAAATTAATTTTATTAAGATGAAACTACTTTGAAAGCATAAAAATAATAATATTTGTTTTTATATCCAACTGGTTCTTATTTTTGTTTCTCATTAATTTGTAACCCATGAATTCATTTTATATTTATATAAACCATAAATTTTAATAAGTTAGTTAATAATATTTATAACAAGTATTTTATATATTATTATATTAAATAATAATATCTTAATAATATATTATATTTCGATAAAACTCAGTCTTGCATGTGATGCAATCCATCGAAGAAGGTCGTTGTTGCGTGTAACACATGCTAGCTCATTGTTGCATGCATTAAAATATATAGAATATATTTTAAATAGTAAATATATTATAATTTATCTGGATATTATATTACCTTACAGGCTTGGTGTCACGTCTCATACATGATATCAAATACTAGGTTATTACTTTAGATTTTTAGGGTGTCACATTCTCCCCAACTTATTTAAATTGCATCCTCACAATTTAAACTCGATCATGATGATAGATTGTTTGATGATTTATACTTTTGATATCCCACCTCATGATAAGGGTTCATAATTCATCCTCTATAGAATAGAGAATAGAAGGTACAAAGGTCATATGGACTACCATGTAACTAGGTCTCTAAGTAGGAGAACATCGATGGAAAGTCGAGATACGTACTTGGAGGAAAAGTGTAAATATTTATAGGTATTGAATGAGGTCATCAATAAAAAATAACATAATAATCAATTAAAATTTTAGGGCCTCAAATCCACAAATATGTAATGATTTATAAGACATTAGTTCAACACAAATTAAGGTATTAAGACAATATATTTGTTTGAAGATAATTTTCTTAATGATGATGAATTATTTTAATGAGAAATAATATAAGGAATTATAATTAATTTATTGGTGTAGATTTCATATGATCACTCCTAAATTTTGGTTATTCTTTGATCAAATTACAATTCATTCCTTTAATCCTAAAAATAAATTACCAATAATGACTTTTTTATTCCCGATGAACTAAAATAATCTTTTAAATGATTATAAGGACTATAAAAGAGTGACATGTGTAACTATTTTTCTTTAAATACTTTCCCAAACCAATATGGTTAATATATTAAAATATAATACTCAAAAGTGATACTATTGGTTCATAATTATCATTTATTCATCAAATTGTTTAAATAAAAATAGTGAAAAATTAACCAGGACATTATGTAGGTCAATGGTTGGGGTGAAAACCTTATTATACTTTAGTCACGTGTTCAAGACCCATGGAATTATGGATTTAATTGGTTTTCACCTAGCTTACATGTTTTCCTTTTATAAAACCCAATTAAAAAAATTTCAAAAAAAATATGATGTACATACTTGAAATAATGTAAATCTAGAAATGGACATTTTACAATGGTTTTCAATTCAACCCGAATACATAAATACTTCATCCATTTTTTTTCACATAGGTATTTACTAGGAATAGGGTTTATCCATAATATCATTTAGTAGATTTATAAACCATGAAACCTTATTTTCAATCTAAAATTCCTTAGGTTTAACATTGGTTATTCATTGTCGTTATCTATTCAAATACAATACAATGGTTTGTATTGAAAATGTGAATTATCCTAAGAATATCCCTTGGGAGTTTCAAACAAGGTGAAAAGTAAGGCTCGTTTTTGTGTACCAGGTTACCCTGAGTTAGGCCCAGAACACCTTGTCAAAGTTATTACTCCAAGTTAAATCTTTTCCAGAACTATGTCCACCTATAGTATCCAGACTGGGATGTATTTCTATGAATACCCAAAAAATTTCCACCTTAACATAATTATAGGATGTTCTTATATACTTATCCTCAAATTCTACCTTAGGTTTATATTTTAAAACCTATATTTTCCTAAATATAGTTCCCAAGGTTGCTACTAAACTTCATCTCATACAAACTGTAGCGACCCAAACCAAGATAGCCTAGAGCTAGTGTCTGTTATCAATTGCATTGGCATGACTACAAGGAAGTAAATACCGAAGGATAGAGAGTTTTGTAGTCTTGGTAAACCAGATACAAAAATGAGACCTATATTATAAATGACTACACTAATTACATAATTTTTTTCTTCTTTCTAAATAAATAATTACAAGGATAACTTTAATAAATCTAGTAAATCCCTCCATATATTTCATAGTACGTTTAATGAATTCCTAGAGGAAGAAACCTAATAAGGTAAGCTCAAATTCTCGGTGAGGGAAATTAAAGGGAATTAATAATGAATCAATGAGAGGAAATTAACAATTAAAGGTAAATAACTGATAACATATGCCATTAAAATAAAAAGATATGGAAAAATCAATATGTAAAGGTGTAAAACTAAAAAAACATCCCATTTAATAAATATAATGAAAATGAAATGCATCCATAGATATGTTGATGAAAAATCTCAAATATAAATAATAACTGAAACTAAATGAGGTATATGATTGATTATTGGACACCATGTTTTCTAGGTACATGGTACCTTTACCGTAAAAACAATTCACAAGACAGTTTAAAACATATTGGGTAAACCCATATATGGTATCTAGCCAAATTAATACTCCTGTGATACTACCAATGCATCAAGGGGATATCTATAACTGTACCCACCCATGTCATACTAGTCCAAAACATTCCTTATATAAAAATAAATAATATGCTTTATCAAATATCCATATTGATTGAAGAATACACAATTATCAATGTTTCCCTAAATAATAAAATAACTATAAAATTAGACACCATTTGTAATATGGTATATGTTTTATGAAATAGTAATATCGATGATAAGTGAAATTGATAATTTGGGGAACATTAAATGTTCAATGATTATAGAAGATTGAATATTTCAAGTGGTATAAAAATGATTCAAGGAAGATAATGTGAATAATATCCTTATAAAAATCAATAATAAACCATCCAAAGGAGGAATAATGATGATTTCAACATAATAAATCCCAAGTGGAGTAATAATAAAGGGTTATTGCCGAATATGAGTTGAAATATTATAAAATTATATTATAAAACAATTGTTGATGAAAATATCCTTTTATTTTGAAAAAAGTTTTGAAAAATCTTTTCTTCGAAAATAATATTTAAAAAAAATTTATTTAAAAATTAGCCTTTTAAAAATTCCATGGAATCTTAAGATGGAATGATGGAAAGTAAATTTGTACAAGTCATATAAGGTAAAAAGAATATTCCTTTTTCATGGTAAAAATTTATAAAAAATGACTTGTTTGGAAAGAGATAATAAGAATACATTGAAAAATTTAGTAAAAGAAAAAAAGTGTTAAAATTTCTTTACAAAATAAGTTTAAATACATTTTTGAAAACATTTTATTAAAACATGGTTTTTAGAATAAAACAGGCTCTCCAAATAATTGAGGATTATATTTGGGTTTTCTGAAAAACATTTTCTAAAACATTTTGAGTACCAATTAGTGGAAAGATAATAATAATTCTTGAAAAATATCTTGAATAAACAGAGGAGACAAAAATTAATGGTTTTATTGAACAATGTTCATATAATTTATTTAAGTAGAAATATCATTGATAGACCATTAAATTTATTATTGAGGAAAATAATCTTTAAACATTCCAATGTTTCCCATACCACTTTAAAATATTTTTAATCATAAGAATCATGAATGAATAAAATTTAATGAGATTTATAATATCATGATATTAAGGAGATTCTTGATATTTCAGGAAAAAGACAAATAAAAACACCATATAAAAGAAACTAGGTGCATAACAAAAATAAAGTCTCAATGAGATGTAAATTGGGATGAAATCCCATACCTTGCATTTACTTTCGGGTGAACATAATTTAACTTCATGTATAATTAAATTATGTTAATTTTTTACATTTATGATAACATTATTCAAAATTATAATTAATTTTATTTCACTTATTACTATCTTGTATACAATTACTTAAACAATTATGTTTTTGTCAATTGTTTTGACCAGAATCATTTTATGTGTCAAAAATAACTTTGGTTGGTCAACTATGATCAAAGTGGTCATTATATAACGTATAAAAAATAATAATCAATAAATAATTATCATATTTAGACATAAATTATACAATTAAAATAAATCATTAAATATTGTTTTGAAAAATGAATTAACTTTACAATCACAGAGATGGTAGGCCGTACGTACGCATGAGTAACATTCCCATTTTTCAATAATTGTTATGGAAAGAAGGTATTTAATATTATATCTTTATAGAATGTACAATATATCATTAATACCATATTGTATAATCATATATACTTATATATATATATATAATTATTTTGGTGTGAAAGTAATCACATCATGTCGAGGAGACGGTAGTCCACACGTCCATGGATAATGTTATCATTTTTTAAATTTGCGTGGAAATTAATAACGATAATGATATATGTATATATTATATTTCCAGAAATTTAATTATGTAATGAATATAATATATAGGTTTTTTATATCGCATATTTTTAATTTAAACCATTCTTTATACATTCCATGTATAGTGTAAAAATATCACATAAGTTCGAGGGGGCAGTAGTCGACACTTCCTCAAATGATGTTATTGTATCAACTCAAAATGTATTTTATTAAGGGTATGTGTTATAAAAAGATTATAGAAGTATAATTATATAATAAATATAATATATAAATATAGTTTCCATCATAATGGCCACCATGAGAGGTGGTAAAGAATAAATGAACAATCATCATTTCTTGAGGCAGTAGTTCACCGTACACAGAAACAATATGTTTGTCACAATTACATGGAAGTGTGTGTAAGTGTAGGTTAAAACCTTGTCATATCATCATTCTAGTATATTTTAGATACTTTTTTTATAATAAAACCATACAATAAGAATATTTTAAGGGTTGGATATTGAAAATAAAACTAAAAATCTTAAGGAAATATGTTACCTATTAATCAGGTAAATCCTTTTGGTTTGAACAAAAATATTCCTTAGATTGATTTTTTTCAAATAGAATTAATCTAGGATTAGGATAGGGATTTTTAGGACCTATATTTTCAAATCATGGTTAATCCAATGTGTCTTGATAGATTTAAGGAAGTCAGAGGAGAGAAGGCACTTTTATAGTGGAGGAGTGACACTCTTGTAATATTTTGAAAAATGAATTCCATACACGTTTTTAATGTGGAAAGTGGATCCAATAGTGGAAAAAATATATAAAATGGAGGATAGGGGAAAAATATGTAAATAAAATAGGCCTTGTAAAATCTTGTAGGTATTTGGGGTCTTTAGGTTATGTTTTAGTCCCTTATTAATATTAATTTAACCTTAACCATTGTAATTAATTTTAATCACTTCCACTAATATTTATTATATTTTTTTTGGTCTTATTAGGATTTATAAATTATTATGATTACAAATAGGGGATCCATTTTTTAAATTTCCAATCACATAATTAGAAGAAATTAATTTAAATTTTATCCCATAGGTGGGACAACAATACATGTTTTTTAAAGAAAAAACGTCCAAAATTTTTCTATGTTTTAATAAAAAATTTTAAAGTGAAATTGATTCCAATGAGATAAATTTTATAAATTGATAAAAATATTATATAATTAAAATTTATATTCAATTAAAATTATAATGTTTCCCTATATATATATTAGATGAAAACTCAGTGTTGAAAAAAGATTCTATATTTTAATTATTCATTAAGAAATTAAATGTTTTGAAAAAATATAAAAAAATCACCTTAAACTAATTATTATGTTTTAATTTAATATATGAAGTTTTTTTACATTTTAAAAAAATTAAAGTATCAAAATTAATTTTTAAAATGGGTTCTCCATTAAAAGGTGATAAAATTTCAATTATAAAAATATAGGTTTTTATGTGTAAAATAAAGTTTGTTCTTATCTTATGTCTGCAAAACCCTATGGATGAATATGAAAAATATTTTATTTAATATATAAAAAAATATATTTCATTAAAATTATTCAAAAATTGTAATTAATTATTTTTATTAAGATAAAACTCATTTGGAAACATAAAAGTAACAATATTTCTTTTTTATATGCAATTGGTTCTTATTTTCATTTCTCATTAATTGGAAACTGATGAATTAATTTTTCATTTAAATAAGACATAAATTTTCATAAGTTAGTTAATATTATTCCTAAAATTTAATTTATCTATTATTATATAAAATAATAATATTTAAATAATATATTAGTGTTTGGTAAAAATCATTCTTGTGTGTAACGCAAGCCATCAAAGAAGGTCACTATTTTGTGTAACACACTCTAACTCAGTGTTTGAATAATTTAAATACATAGAATTTATTTTAAATAGTAAATATGTTATCAAGTATCAAGATACTATATTACCTTGGGCACTTGGTGTCACGTGTCATACATGCTATTGAATACGAGGTTCTTACTTTAGATTTTCGAGGCTTAAATAAAGGTAAGGGAGTTCGAAAATATTGTGATTTTTAAAACTTAAGTGTGCCAAGGTGGAGATAAATAAGAGTATTTTAGGTTCTATATGTAATTATTAGTGAATTTTTCCAGAAAAAAAATAATTTTTTCAATTTTCCAAAAAATAATAAATAAATAAATAAGGGTGAATTTTATTATAAAAGGAGAATTAGTGTTTTTTGACTAGAATATAGACGCAATTTTCTGGAATGTTATATTATTCCAATATTCCTCTCTATTTTCATTCCTCACTAATTTATTCCAATTCTTTGACTCGTCTATTTCAAGGAGAATTTGTGGTTATAGCTAGCTACCCTATATAATTTATTTATATTTTCCCTTTTGTCTCTATGTTTTATAATGGGGTTTACCTAAATTAGATTATTTTAAATATTATTTTATTTTATCGACTGGATGTAGATCATTCATAGCTCATTGATGACTGGAGTCCTACTAAATCTAGGTAGGTGGTGTTTTGAGTTTTCCTATTTTATACATGTGACATATATCATGTGTTAAATAGGTCAGAGGATGGTTATATATATGTCACTGAGAATATATCCACATGAAATTTATGAGAGTAGATCCACTTGTATTTTTTATTTTTCATAAGATATACCAAAGGATTGTCTCATATACGAAATGTTGGGTAAACTGTAGGCCAGGATAGGGAATATTGATCATTGGGTTTATGGGAATATAGGTTTTTAGGTGTTTTGTGTATGGTGTTAATCATTTTTCTGTTTGAGACAGTGGTCACCTGCGATATTCCCTATAGATTAGTGATGGAATCTAACCATTGGGATAATTCCATTGGTATTGGATACACAAAAGGTAGGGCCCATGAGGTGGTTTTTTTCTAGTCATTATACATGGTATTATCCATTAATTGAGAAAATTTTGGGTGATGGAATTGAAAATTTATATAAAGGATGGATATTAAATAGTTGTACACGACAGGTGATAATTATCCCCATATTAGAGAAAGATACTCTTCGGATATTTCAGGTTTTCTTATGTTATTATGAATGAGGTTTTTAAGGGTTCAGATTTCTATGGAACTTGATATGTAAGTAATGGATGTACCATTTTAGAATCATAGTTGGTTCAAAATGGTTGTAATATATAGGTTGGAATGTTATTAAAAATTATTAGAAATTAGTGGGAATGTTTATGGAATTTCTAGTATGACAGACTATCGATGTATCCTTCCACTTTGGTACTATCCATGGTAGGTAAAGGCTCACTCAGGTCCAGTTTAGCATGAAAGAGGTGGGATGTGTGGTGTGTTTATTATTGTTTATTTAAAACTATATAAACTAGTATATTTATGGATAATAGATAGGGAAACCCTTTGTAGTAGCCTAATGAGTTCATACTCAAACCTTTAAAAGGACCTCCTCGATGTGTGAAGAAATTATATCTTATGGTATATATATGTGTAAGGTATCTCCCTTGGGATATGATTAGAGATGAAGATGATGATGGTTTAAAAAATGGAGGTTATAGTTTTTTATATGGGATGAGTGGTTTCATTATACTTGGATAGTGATTCATTTTGTTCACTTCAGGTATGCAAATTTTTGATCAGCATACAAGTTAGCCTATTAAATATTGTGTAACTTTTATGGAATTATTATTGATTACATTCCTATAATATTCATATTATGTATTTGTTTATTAAGTTATTTAATGATTCTTCTATTGATGATGTGTTACATTTAATAATTATTTTTTGAGGGTGTAGTCTCCCCACTATCACCCAGTAGAACCTCACTACTAGTCAGAAGCCTTTTTCATATGGGTAGACATGCTTATGGTCTATTGTAACTTCAATCAGGTTATTGTAAAGTGATTTAGGTTAGGAAATTACAAAGTGGTATTAAACCAGCATGGTTAAAAATTGGTGTTAAAGTGATTGTTCTTTTATTTAGGTTCTAGTAGGTTAGAGAATGTGGAAATGTGTTATAAAAATCTAGAAATTAATCTTATTATGGATATCATACTATGTTCCATTCAATTAAAATTATGGACTAAAATCTAATTTATGATGGAAACTAAGATTATTGTTTTGTTATACATGGTCACAATTGATTTATTTTATTTGGATACATTGGTATTTGATAATACTAATTTTTGTTTTGAACTATTATCCCAAGGAGAGAATAGGCTATAATCATGGATCATTAAAGTATGTGGGGATCATATAATATTTGTGTAATGAATGAGATTTTTATTATGGTTCCTCAATGAAAAGGGATTCAGTTCATTAAACTATTAGCTACAATCTATATGTTGTTTTCTTGTATATCTTCTTGGTGGAATTCTATTCATCTAGCCATGGGGTTTGATTATTCTTGAATATAAGTATATGATCTTTTACGTGTATGGTGTATGTTATACTTGTAACTCTTCGGGTAAGGAGGGACAAATGGTTGGATAACATGGGACTTGGGTGTGGTAGGTATGCGTAAGGGATAATGTATTTTTATTTATATTACAACTTTCCCTATTTCCAATATCTAGAGTATGATATCTATATTGAGAATGGTATTTGGTTTTTAGAGTGATTCCGCCAAGATAAAGTCAATTATAATGCTATGAGGTTGGAGAAATAGTGCCACTGAGGCATGTACAAGTTGTGTCCCTTAAGGGAGGAGGTGAACATGATCCACCTATAAAGGTTCCAAGGTAGGCGGGATTACCACAAAAATATTAGGAGCTAAGGAAGTGGAAATATGATTAGATTTTGGAAATTCTTGTCAGAGTTATAGAATGATATAACTGGGGAGCTCAAGGAGATGAGCTGTCCATGAAATATTTCACATGGTAATTTTAGTAATATCAAACTATTTGGTTAAAGGGATCAGTTAAACCAATTTAGTAAAATAATATACTGCGTTAATATAAAAGATAATTGATTAGATTGATATTCCACTTGGATGGTGAGTGAAACTATTTTTTTTACTTATCCAAGGGAATTAGAAGACATTGGTGGGATGTATTGTCAATGATTGGTATAAATGAGTTGTTAAATTGGAAGGAATTTGAGGTGGTGTTCTTCAATAACCTATTTAAAAATACGTTGATGGAAGATATATCCCACGATTTCATGAAACTAGTTCACAAGGAGACATAAGTCATGGATTATATTACAATTGTCATAGATTTGGTTTTGTTTATACTGATTTTGGCTAGTGATTATATATCCAAGGTTCAGTGGTTTGAGGATGATTTACAGAATGCTATAGTGTTCTAGGTAAAAACCATTAGGTTGAACTCCTTTTTAGAGTTTGTGATCTAGGAATTAATAATGGAGAAGAAATTTAAGAAGGGGAGTATATTGATCTCAACATTGGTGTCAATATTTGAATGTGGTAGAGGTTTGAAAATAAAAATTTGGGACATGTGGATACCGAGTAGGGTAGTCAGAGTATAGATTTGATTATTCCCACACATAGTGGGTCACTAGAGAAATGTTTCCTGTGCTAAAAGATAGGGTCTATTATTTATAAATGTGATTGAACACCTAATTTGTTTCAAGCATGTTACTAAATAAGATATCTAAAGTAGTTCAAACATGTGTCATTGAAATTATCCAGTGATTGTGGATTGGGCCAGACCAATGAATTTGAGGTGGTAGTCGGGATACAAAACCACACAAATGATGAGGTAGTGGAAAAGATACCCCATAGTGGTGGTTGTTGATTATGGTGAGTGTGGATTTGTAGAGAGGACATGTATTGGTTAGTCAAGATTCAGTTCAACTATATATGATTCAGCCAACTCTTCTGGAGTAGGTTTGGGAATCATCAACTGTTAGAGATATTCCATGGGTGTTTTTTAGTTTTTTTGGTATATACTAGTGCATGAAATGAATATGTCATAAATGTAATGACTATATACTGGTTGGGGGTATGAGCATAAAAAATGTTGAATGAAAAGTTTTGGATGTATAGGCATTACTTAGAACGTGTGAATTCAATATGATATAGGTTAATATGGTCATTATGTATGATATGGGATAACATGAGCATCATTATTATATGAGATCATGATAATTATTGATTGGGGTTTTTATGTGGATAGACGGTGCTTAATGAATTTGGGATAATAGAAAACTATGAACCCATCATTTTATTGGGTAGTTTGGTTGGAGTGTAACTGGATTGATGATTCCTATAGTGATGAGTATCCATGGAAGGGGTTGGTCAGTTAAATTGGGTAACTTGAGTGAATTAGGAATATTAGTAAGAATTTTGTGTCATATTGATGTCATAGGAATGTTGGGAGTGTATAAGATGTTTCATTTTTTGTGAGATAAGGTTAGTGTGTGGCCAGAGATAGAATGCGGATTTTATATCATATAAGAGGGTGGTTATAATGTCTTAGGTACTTAAAAATGGTTATTCAAGAAATATATTTCGTTGAACATGTGAATTTATACCTTTCATAGGTTTAAATGATGATAGTGTAGGTTATAGATTGGGTAATAGGGGTTTTAGTAGCAGGATTAATGTCACATCGAGACACTAAGGGATCTTGATATAGAATTTTTCTTTTTAAGTGTGGGAAAAAGTTCACATCAAGGACTTTGGGAATTATTGAATAAAGGTTGAGAGAAATGGTTTAAATATGATGATATTTCAAATGAAATGTGGGATGTGAGTTTTATGCCTTATTTTCAATAATTATAAGTCTGTAAATATTTTTAGTTAATTGTAGATAATTTTTAAAGGTTCAATGAAATAATATAATTTTGGAAAACTCTCATTCGTAAGTGTCTTTTTATGATTTCTAAGAGTCATCCATGAGACTATTTATACATAAGAGTATCCTTATGATGGGTTAGAGAGAAGTGAATGAATCATAGAAAGAAGCATGTTTGAATGTTACTCAGATGTATCAGCACCCCATATGTAAGATTAACCACATCTTATGTTAAAATAGCTATGTGTGAGAAGCCAACATAATATGTAAGAGTAACGTTTTAATATACAATAATAACTCTGAAATGACTCCAAGTATGTGAGAACGAATATTTGGATAATGGAATATGTAAGAGTAATTCCATATGATATTTTAGGGTAATTGTGATATATATATAAGGGTAACTTTGAGTAACTTATGATGTGAAATTTATAAATGTGTGGAAGTACCTTGTGATACACATGATTCATTTCCATGATAGGTTTGATTATTATTTTTTGGTGACTATGGTTGATATATAAGAGTCATTTGGGGATTCCCCATGACACATAGAGGAAATGGATTTTGTGAATTTGGTGTAGTGTGATATGTAAGGGTCATTAGGTGTGATATGTACGAGTCTTAAGGGTCCAAACATAAGGGTCGTGGACTTTGTACAAAAATAAAATTTATAACTTTTTCCATATTTTCATAAAAAAATTACAATGAAGTAATTAATGTGGAATTATGTTATAAAGGGGAATTAGGGTTTTTTATATTAATGTAGAGGGTATTAACATTAATACTCTATCATTTTCCTCTTCCTCTCTCTATGTGAGTTCTTCATCGATTCTTTTCATATTTTTGAGAAATATATTGTTGGGAGTAGTTGTAGGTCAGGTTATCCACATTGGGGTATTTATTTATATTTTTTCTCAACATATAAATATTTTCTATCTGTTTTTCTTAAAATAAGGATTTTATTCAATATTATTAGATTTATTTTGACTGAATATAGATTGAAAAAACTTCTTTGATTTGTGAAACCATTCTATGTACTTGTGGTTGGTTCTTATACTTTTCTTATGTTATATATATAACATGAATCATGTAATGGCCTAAACTGTTATAAATGATATTTTCATTTGTGATTTAATTTAATATATTATTATATAATATGGTTATATAAAACACATGAACTTACTTGGTCATATATTTTGATTTAAAATATTCTTAAAAATATTACCATTGATTTTATAGTCATTAAATAATGATTATATATTTTATAAAAATATAGAGATTTAACAAATCTAATTGACATAGAAAAAGGATGTGATGACCTCATCCAGTAGGATTGTACCCTATGAAGCCCATTTATTATGGCTTCTGTGGGAGATATAATAACTTGTATTTAACCTTGACCAAGTCAAAGATGAGATATGGAAAATTAATCATTAATGAAACCATTTACAAGAGATGTTCAAGCTTGTTGATATCACGACCCAAACCAAGTTCTCCGAATGACCCCATGAAAGTCTCGCCATTACGCAACTTACTCTTAGGGCGTACATCAGTGTAATAAAAGGATATGTATCAAGAACTTAATAATATTAATATGTTTCTTTTATATAGTAATGAATTTATTTTCATTTTTATTTTTAATTTATAAATGATTTCAATTTTGATTCAATTAAACAGAAATTATATTTTCGAGTAATATTCAAATTCAATTAAGGAATATATTTTTATGAATTAATGTATTAAATGAAATAAGTATTATTTAAATAATATTTTATCATAAATTAAGGTTTATTAATTATAAATGGTCATATAAATTTTATGAAGTGAAATAGACTTTTTATAATTCTTAAAAACCTATTATTGTCAAAAACCCTGCTTTTTTTCATCAAATGATGGTAATTATTTATAAAATTGAAAATTAAAATATTTAGAAAATTATTTAAATAAAATAAATATTATTTTTGTAATCCAAAAATTGAAATTATCTAATGGGTAATTTTCCTTATTTTCTGTGACAATTGAATTTTCAGGAAAAAATTAAATACCCTATAAATATACTGTGTGTTTTATGACACCATAATGTCCCAAACATGATGTAATAAATACTATAATGGGTATACTAAGATAAATATAAATTTTACTCTTAAACTAATTTGATTTTAATTTTACTTTATAAAGCCTTTATGAATCGTCCAAAACATTTAATATATTTTAGATATTTAAATTAATTTATTTAAAAGTCTGACTCACCTACAATTAAGAAAAGGAATTATTTTATTATTTTCATCACTTTTACAAAAAAAATAATAAAAAACTCCTCACATTTTAAAAAACCATGGGAAAAACCATGGTAAGGTTTTTGGTTTTGAATAATTTATCATATAGAGTCTAAAACACAAGTTCATGAAATATTAAAGAATTACCATATCTTTTCCTATATAAACCCACCCAAGATCCCACTTCTCTTCACTAAAAACCCTGGAAAAACGTTATTACTCTACCCTACCCTCTCTACTATCCTCCCAAGGTGCCACAAGATCTCATTAAGCCCCTTTTAATGCTTTTGGAGTCACACACTCATGTAAGTATTCTTTCCTTTCTCATCTTTATCCAAGTTTATTTATATTGTAATGCCTTCTTATTTTCAATCACTAATGATGGAATATGTTTTTGAACCTCCCACATAATTTAAATATTTTTCATAAATGATTGTAGACCCCTTTATCTCTCATTAAGACCTCCCATGTACACCCATTACCATGCCAAAATTTCACAACCATCCTTTCCTTTCTTTTCTTCTTCAAGATGATTTATTATCATGTTCCTTTTTTTTCTAATTATAATTGTTTAGACATATAGTTACATGTACCTATTACTATACAATTCATGTACAAATAATGATAGACCCTTTTATCTCTCTTAAACCCATTTTGTTATTTCTAAGTGATGCTATTATGCTGCCAAATTTTCACTGCAATTTTCCATGCCAAACCAGTTGTGTAGTGAATACTGTACCCATTTTACATCAAGGGTTTTCAATTTTATGAACATATAAATTTTCATTGGGGACATACATGTATTTATTCAATATTCCTTAATCATGGAATAAACTATGATGATGAATGAATCCATGTTTTATGGTCTATGTGGCACAATTAAGCATGATAATGAAATGAAAGTGATGGGTACACCCAAGATTATATAGAGATCCAACACATTGGGAAATGTTTAGTACCAAGATACATCATGTTGAGATAGGGGTGTAACTAATTACTTTATGGGACTTTATCCACCATGATTTCTTGGTGGTATATACTTGACCTATGATGTAGTGTTTTAAGTTATTGCTAAATTTCCCATGTTATAATTATCATGCAATATCATGCATTATTATTCACGTTCCTTTATGCCTAATTAATATTCCTTGTCTGACATCTATTATTATCTACATGTTATGAAATCTTTATTCCCTTACCAGTATTTATGTCTCACCCCTTTCTAAGGTATTTTCCCAGGTTATCCAATGTAGTTTTATGCTCTAGCTTATTAATGATGTTTTCAATAAATATTTTATATTCATGTTTAAAGTTGTAATGCGATTTACCTAATTCCCAATGTCACTAGACTTATTGATATTTTGAGTTTATTAAAAGTACTTTTATGTAATTAAGTCATGTATTAATGTTTAATAATGATAATAGGTTTTATAGGTTTTATCAAAGGAAAATTCCAGTTATTTTTGGGATTAAGATTAGGAAACTCTAGTGAAATCCTTTGGGATAAGACTATGTATAAGAAAAAATCACTAAATTTTGGTTATTATAGATTAAGTGTTTTATCATGAAAATATATATCCCTATTTGGAAACTACAAGTGGATGTGGTTCTAGAATATATATACCTAGGAGTAATAACTCTAAAAAGGTGTTGTGGGACCGACTCTGGGTAACCTGGTACATGACAATGGGCCGTACTGCATACCAGGTTCGACACTCCCAGGGGATATACTTTGGTAATTAAAAAACTCATTATGACCCATTATTAATTTAGTAAAAAAATGCGTATAAGAGTATATGTTAATAAATTGATCATGGATAATGAATACTGAAGCCTAAAAACCCATAAGTTAATGAAATACATGTATGTTATAAGTTATCCCCATAATTTAATTAAATTACCATTTATGTGTTTAAAAGTTAAATATATTAATCCTTAATTTTACTTTTATTCTAACCGATGAATGTAAATAGAAGGAATCAGGTCAACAATCAATGTGAAGAGCAATGCGATGACTGCCCCAATGAGATGCCTAACCTGATGTGAGCAGGAATCAAACAATTCAAGATGATACTCTCTCATCTAAATCATATTTTAAATAGACACCTAGATGAGGTAGAGAATCTACCCCCAAGAGATAATAAGATATAATTGAGAGCATCAAGAATCGAAGGCCTCCTAGATTCAATGGGTCATTCGATCCCTTAATCGCAGTATAGTGGATCAACTCCATTGACAATATATTCTCTATACTTAAATTTTTTAAACAAGTGAAGGTTACACTTTATATTTATCATAAGAAGATGAAGCTGATCAGTGTTGGAAATTAATAAAAAATATGAAGCCTGAGGAAGAGATAGAAGCAATGGTGAGGAAGGATTTCTAATAAATGTTTTTCGAAAAAATATTTTACTCATACTCTATATCTTAAAATGGAAAAATATTTACTTTACCTCAATCAAAATGATGAAGAATATATTATGGAATATGAGGAAAACATCACTAGGATTGTATGATATGCCTCTGGCTTTTTTGTTACCCCAGAGTGCAAGGTTGACCATTTCTTTGGTGGTCTAAAACCTTGCCAAAAAATTCCCTGTAAATCCACAACTTAGATAGATTTGAGGAAATTTTATGATGTTCCGAAAAAGTTCAAATGGAGATCATAAAATCTTAGGGGTACCATGGGGATAAGGAGAAAAAAATGAAGATAAGTTTTTTAGGTTTGATGGAGAGATCTGACCATGCTAAGAAATTTCAACATCCCACCTACCAATGGTGTAGAAAGAAGAACCCTAGAATTTCCTAAAGGGGTGAGGAAATGATTTAGGTGTGTGAAGGAAGGTAACCTAGCCAGTGATTAATGGTAGGAGAAACCTGCTACTATGATGGGGGAAAGGAATTATTTTGTCAACCCTCATCATATTGGTCATTGATACAACTTCAAGGAACCATGGCACTTTTTCAAATCAATTCACTATGCCTATGGTTTTCATAGACTACCAACAACCTCGAAGGCAGCATGGGAGAGATTTTTTCATCACTGGAACTAAAGTGAATCTTGGCAATGAAGTGGTGACATGCATGCTAGTTATTCATTAAAGAATAGAAAACATTCTTTTTTGGTTCTGGTTCTATGAATTCCTTCATATCATGAATGTTTAGTAGAACTATCCAAGACCCATAAAAAATCTTGGAAATAGATCTATCGATGAAAACAGAAAATGGGAAAATTATTTCATCCCAAGTATATAACTCCTCCCTTGTCATGGTTTGTAGGATTAACTTCCCAATGAACCGTTTCATAGTCCCTTTAGATAAATTTTATGAAATTATGGGAATTAATTAGATTTACCAATATGGATCCAACATAAATTATCATGATAAGGAAATCACTCTCTTTATTATGAATCGAACCCTGATTCTGTATAAGTACTAAGAGAAGGATGAATCTTCTTTAGAACCATCATATCATACGTGGATATTATTTCCCTATAAGAAAGAATATCTAGCTCAAATGATTGAGTCTAAGAAAAGAATGACCCTTGAATATATTCCCATTGTGAGGGAATACACTAATGTGTTTGTGGAGGAATTTCTTGGTCTTCCTCAAAGAAAAGATGTTGAATTTTAAATTGAGGTTATACCTAGGCTATTTCAAATACCCAAGACTCCATATAGGATAGATGTTGTGGAAATTGAGAAACTAAATATAAAACTATAGTAGAATCTTGATAAAGGATTCATACACCCATGTTCTTCACCATGGGGTGAAATATTCCTCTTTATAAAGAACAAGGATGGTTTAATGTGCCTTTGCACCTATTATCATTTGCTAAACAAGATCATGATAAAGAACAAGTATCCTTTTCCATAGATTAATGATTTTTTTGATCAGTTACGTAAAGAAAAATAATTCTCTGAGGTGGATCTATGGTAGGGATACTACCATGTTAGGGTGAAGAAGAAGGATATCCCCAAGACTGATTTTCATACAAGGTACCGGCCTTATAAGCTCATAGTGATTCATTTTATACTAACTAATCCTCCATCAATCTTTATGGAATTTACGAATAGAATATTTAGGGATTACTTTGAATTTTTTTGTATTATTTATAGATGATATTCTAATATACTCTAAAATAAAGGAGGATTATGAGGATAATTTGAACACTAAACTAAAGACCTTATGAATGGAGAAGATTTATGAAAAGTACAACAAGTGTGAGTTCTAGTTTAATTAAGTATCATTATTTGGGAATATCATCACAAGAATTGGGATATCTATGGACCCTTCAAAGACTGATGGAATTGAAGGATATAAGATGGAAACATATGTGATAGATATCCGTAGTTTCCTTGGGTTATCTGGGTATTATCGCCATTTTTTGAGATATTTCTCACAACTATAAAACACACTTTCCAAGATAACTTATAAGGGTGTAATGATTTTTTAGAATGATCAATTTTAAGAGAGATTCAAGGAGTTGAAAATTGGATTATCACTATACCTGTGCTTACACTTTACACATGTAGAGTGATTTTTATGGAATTCAGTGATGATTCGAAGAAGGGAATGGGATGTGTGTTGATGAAAAATAAAAAATTCATTTCCTATGATTCAAGGAAGTTGAAATTTCATGAAACAAATACACAACACATGATTTGTAGTTGGATGTAGTGTTTTTTTGCTTTAAAATTTTGGTTGAATTATCTCTTTTTGAAGAAGTTTTAAATATATACGGGTCAAAAAATTATCAATATATGTTCATACATTAAAAGATGAATATGTACCAATGAATATGGTTAGAGTTGATCAAATACTATGACTACTCAATCCACTAACATCATGGGAGACACTCTAAGAAGAAAGGATCCAACAATTTTTTCATTTATGAGAATTTATAGGGAACTGATCTTCTTATATTAGGAAAGGATAGACTTGGGAATCATAAAAGTAAGGAACATCATCAATACTTTCAAAAATTATTGTTGAACCATCTCTTCTGGAGAGGTTAATGGAGGCTTAAATATTGATGTGAAAATTTAGAAGAATGTGGAAGCTATAAGAATAGGGAAATCCTCATATTTCAATGTCAATGATGAAGGATTTGTGAGATTTGGTTCAAGTCTATGGGTACCATAAAATCTTGAGTTAAAGAAGGAGATGTTGGATGATTCAAATTTCTGAACCTTCTCCATCCACCCTTGAAGAAAAAATATGTATCTAGATCTTCATGAACATCATTGGTGGGACAATATGATGAAGGAGATAATAGAATATACCTCAAGATGTCTTTTATGTAAGAAAGTGAAAGTGGAAAGGGAAAAAATACAAAGGGATAATGCAACCATTACCCATATGTACATGGAATTGGGAAAACACCACAATGGAATTTGTCACTAATCTTCCAAAGGCATCATGAGGGAATAATTTGATATCAGTAGTGGTGTATCATCTTACACATCATTATAATATAAGAGGAATTCTTAGTAGACCTACTTTCACAGATATACATCAGGGAAGTGGTCAGGCTGCATGGAGTAACACCATTGATTGTATCCAATCGAGATCCAAGATCCACCTCTATGTTAAGGAAGATTCTCTAAAATGATTTGAATACTGATTTGAATGTCAATAGGGCATATCACCCTCAAACTGGCGGCCAATATTAGGGGAATATCTAGACGCTTGAGGATATGTTGAGAGCATTGTCAATGGACTTCAAAGGAGATGGTATTACCATCTTCCCCTGGTTGAGTTCTCTTACTACAATTGTTTCCACTCGAGAATCCAAATGGATCAATATAAATCCCATTATTGAAATAGGGGCATAATATCTACATGTTGTGATGATTTTAGGGAATGAAAATTGCTAGGTCCAGAAATGGTCGAGGAATTGGTTGAAAAGGACAAGACCATTCTGTAGCAAATTAAGGCCGCTGAGAGTCGACAAAAGGGAAATTATGACAATAAATTATGATACCTAGAGTTTGATATTAGAGACATGGTACTCTTTTACATACGTCCATGAAATAAAGTGATGATATTTGGGAAGAATGGGAAGCTTATTCCAAGAAACATTGGCTCCATTGAGATCCATGATCGCATCAGAGCGATGGAATATTGAATTGCACTCAAATATATCCTATCTTGAGTTCAGGATATATTCCATATATCACTGTTGTGGAAGTATATATCTGGACCCTTAAATGTACTCAATCTAGTGGTGATACCATTGCAGAATGATCTTTCCGATGAGGAGTAGATGGTGAAGATCTTAGATCTTAGAGGCAAAGTTCTATGAAATAAGAAAATGCACCTTGTCAATGTTCTTTGGAGAAAACACATGTTTGAAGAAGAAACGTGGGAACTAGAGGAAGTGATGAGATATAATTACCATAATCTATTTTGAGGGGGGTTAGATGAAAATTTTTAGGGATAAATTTCTCAAGGTGGGGATATTGTAATGACATGAACTGTTATAAATAAAGATTCCCTTTGTTATTTAATTAAATGTCTTATTATATAACATGGTTATGGAAACAATACACTTTTTTTGTTATATATTTGTATTTAAAACACCATTAATAATATTACTGTTATTTATATATTCTTTAAACAATGATCACATGATAAATATAATATAAGTCTTTAACAAATCCAATAGACACAAACAATGGAAGTGATGGCCTCATATAGCTGTATTGTACCATATCAAGCCCATTTATTAGAGCCTATAAGAGATATAGAATCACTGAGATTTGACTATATCCAATCCCAATATGATATCCAAAAACTTAAACAAGATCAAAATTGTTTATGGGTGATGTTCAGGCTTATTGAGATCATGACCCAAACCATGTTCGTCGAGCAGACCCATGAAAGTCCCACCAACACACACCTTAATCTTAGGGAGTATGTTAACGTAAAAGGGTATGTATGAAGGCCTTAAAAATATTAATATGTATATTTTATATAATAATGAATTTATTTTCATTTTTTTGTCACTTTATAAATTATATTGATTTTAAATCAACTAAACACAAATTTATTTTTTGAGTAATATTCAAATTCAATTAAGGGGTTTATTTTTATTAATTAATGTATTATTTAAATAAATTTTATTTTAATAAAATTTTATTATTAAATATTTTTTATTAATTATAAATGTTCATATAAATTTTATGAAGGGAAATGTACTTTTTATAAGAGTTCAGAAACTGTTATTGTCAACAACTGAACATCTTTTAATAAATGACAGTTTTTTGTTTTTAAAAGAAAAAATTAAAATATTTATAAAATTATTTAGATAAAAAAATATTATTTTTGGAATCATAATATCAAAATTATCCAATGGTGATTTTTTCATAATTTTTTGAGATAATCGATTTCTTCAGGTAAAAATTAAATACCATATAAATATGCGGTGTGATTAAGGACAACATAATGACCCAAAAATGATTTAATAAATATTATAATGGGTATAATTAGAAAAATATATGTTTTAACCTTAAAGTAATTTGATTTTATGTTAACTATATTAATTTCATAACGTCTTTAAGAGTCCTCTAATACATTCAATATATTTTAAAGTTTTAAATTCATTTATTTAATAGTGTTACTCACCTCTACATAATAAAGGGAATTATTTTAATATTTTCACCCTTTTAATGATAAAACAATTAAAACCATAATTAATTTTCAAAAATCACTGTAAAAAACAGTGGTGGGGTTTGTGTTTTGAAATATTTTATTATATAGAGTCCAAAACCTAAATTTAAGAAATATTGAAGAATTCCCCTACCTTTTCCTATATAAACCCACCCATGCTCAAACTCTCTTTAGTAAAAATACATGAATAACATCCTTAATCTTCAATAATATCTATATAATCCTCCCAAGGTTCCCCAAGATCTCAATAATCATTTTTTCATGCTTTTTGAGTCACACACTCCAGTACGGGTTCTTTCATTTCTCATATTTATCTATGTTTCTTTATCTTATTATTCCTTATCATTTTCAATCAAAAATGATGGGGTTTGTTTTAGAAAATATCACATACTTAACTTATTATGTATAAAATATGATATAACCCTTTATCTATCATTAATCCCTCCCATGTACAACCGTCACCATGCCGAAATTTCGTAAGAATCCTTTCCTTCCTCTTTTTCTTGAAGATTATTTATTATCGTATGACTTCTTTTTATAATATAAATGTGTGGAAATGTCCTCCCATGTACCTATTATTGTCCACATCATTTAAAAATTACAATAGAACCATTTATCTCCTATAAAATCATTTTATTAATTTTTAATTTACATCTTTATGCTTCCAAATTTTCACTACATTTTTTCATGCCAAACAGTTATATAGTGAATACCGTACCCATTTCATATCGAGAGTATTCACTTTTATGAACATATAACTTCTTATTTGGGACTTAAATGTATTTATTCCACTCTCCTTGATCATGGAATAAATTATGATGATGAATTAATCCATTTTTATGATCTATGTGGAACACTTAAGCATGAGAATGAAATGAAAGTAATGGGTCTGCCCAAAATAAAATAGCCCTCCAATTCATTGGTTAATGTTTAGTATAATGATACACCATGTTTAAATAGGGGTGTACCTGATTTATTTATGGGAATTTATCCACCATGAAGTCTTGGTGGTTTATCCTTGACCTATGATGTAGTGTTTTAAGTTTTTTCCACATTTCTCATGTTATGATTGTCATGCTATATCATGACTTATTATTTGTGTTCCGTTATACTTCATTGATATTCTTTGTCTAACATGTATTATTTTAATCATGTTATACCATGTTTATTCCCTTACTGGTATTTATGACTCACCACTTTCTTATGTTTTTTTCCAAGGTTATCCATTACAGTTTTAAGAAAAATCATGTTAATGAAGTTTTCAATAAAGACATTGTAATTCATGTTTAAAGTTGTAATGCGATGTAAATAATTCTCAAAGACACTATAATTATCAATTTTTTATGTTTCATTAAGTGTAATTTTATGTAATTAGATCATGTATTAATGTTTAATAAATATAAGGTCCATTATACATAATTTTATAAACAAGTAAGGGTAGGGTTATATATATGAAACTATGATAATAGAAACTTATGGTTTCCATTGTTTATAAGAGATACCAAAGGGTAGTATGAAGTTTAAAATTATGAGTGAAATCAATGTGAATGTGGGTGATGTTGATCATCAAGTTTGTGAAAATAAATGCTTTTATTTTTTTGTATAGATGGTATTGACCATTGAAAAAGTGGTAATAAAGTTTAACTGAGGTGTGGTGTAAGGATTGGTGGTATCTAGTCACCATGAGGATGAGGTTATTAGGGTTATGTGCACACAAGATAGGTCCCATGAGGTTGGTTTGGCCACTCATTGAGGGTGGTATACTCTTTAGTTTGGGATAATTAAGGGTGATGATATTAACTATAATTATGATCATGGGACTCACTATAATTAGTCAATGAAATTAATTAAGACCATAGAATGATGGTAGGAGAGTCTTCAAATTTTTGAGGTTTACTCAGGATAATATTCTAAAGGTTTTTAAAGTGTTTAGATGCCTATGGAACATGATATGTGAGTTTTGGATTTGTCACTGGGGAATAATGGTTGACTTAAAATTATTGTATGTTATGAGTTTGTGTGTGATTCCAAGTGATATGAAATTAGTTGTATGGATAATGTATCTTCTAGTATGTTATATTTTGGATGTATCATTCATTTCTTACACTAGCTGAGGTAGGTAAAGGATCACTTAGGAATGGTTGAGAATAAGTGGAGGAGGATGTGTGGTGTGTTGATTAATATTTATTGGTCATCACATAAACTTGTATACATATTTATAACATCTAGAGACACCATGGGTGGTGGAATATTGATTTCATAATCACCCTACACAGTCCCTTTGGGAGGCACAACTAATTTATATCTAATGGTATATATAAGGGTAAGGGATTTTACTTTGGATTCTAGCAGAGATAAAGTTATTGATGGTGTAAAATCTAGATGTTATGGTTATACAGATGTATTGAGTGTTTTCTCAATGTTAGGATATTGATTAATTTTATACAATTCCTATATGTACATATGTTATTTTCATATGGTTGATCCAATTGAATCTAGTATGACTAGAACTAAATTGTATTTGTTTACTTTTATTTTAATATGTATATTATAGTTTATTGTTTTTTTCTATTTAAATTTGATTCTACTAATGTTGAGTTATGATTAATTATTATTTTCAGGGGCTATAGTCTCCCTACTATCACCCCATAAACCATCCTTGTTAGTTGGTATCCATTGGTGTATAAAGAGGCACACCTAAGGTCTAGTTGTTCCCCGATCAAATTACTATAGAAGAATCTAGGTTATATCTTTACAAAATTCCCAACCTAATACTAAACTCTTATAATTCTCTAAATTGACAAATTTTATATGTATATATCAATAACTCAAACTATGATATTTCATTTTAAAATCATCTAAAACTTGAAATTCCCTTGAAATACCATAATATCAATTTTTTTTACTAGCATGTTTCATTACTTTAAAAAAAATTCATACCTTATAAAATTAATCGTAAAAAAAGTAATTTTAGTTCATATAATTTTTAATTACAATAATATCCTAATGATTTTCCTATACACCATAAAATTTACCACCTTTTCATTTTCATCCCTTAAAGAATTTATCAGTTTTGAAACTAATATTTTAATTTCATTTGAATGCCATATTCTAAAAAATTTCATCACATCCTTAGTATATTTGTATTGAGAGATAAATGTTCCCTAACTACCATGTATCACATAAAAACAAAGTAAAAAACATCACCTCACTAATCATCAATATTTCAAACTCAGTAATAATGAATTCATAAAAATACTTACATTAATCATTATTCAATGCTATAAAATTTTTGTCATCAATATATATTAGTTTCATCATCCTTTGAAAATTCTATTTTTTAATACATATATTATAATCAACACCTCTATGTTGGAAACCAAGATATCTAAAGTACTTATTAATCATAGTATACCACACTCTTGGTGATTTCTTCAGTCCATAAAGAACCCTCTTAAATAAGAATAATTTATTCTCTTCTTCATGAAAAAGAAAACCATATTGATTTTTGATACAAACCGCATATTCAAAAACACCATTAAACCATTATGAATTAACATTCATTTGGAAAACCTTGAACTTAATTTTCACCACAAGGGAATGAATATTCAAATAATTTCTAACATAGCTACAATCTCAAACATCTCATCCATGTTAATCCATTAAATTTTTGAATATTATTTTCACTCAATAAGTTCATTTTTCAAATAATAATTCATAATTCATCTGTCTTTATATGGAAAACCCATTTGTTTATAAAAATATTCCTATCAGATGGACTCAAAATAATATCTCATGTCCAATTTTCTTGACTTGGCCAAGATATTCATTCATCTCCTTAAAAAACTATTATCCATAAAATACTTAGAAAAAAATCTAGTCTTTACTTTTGATAAGAGTGATTTATTATTTATGGACTTAATTATTCTTGATTAAACTAGAGATATTCAATCACAAACAATTTTATTCACATTAATTTCAACCTGGCTTCTGAAATTTTTAAAATCTGAAGAACTTGTTTCATCCTCCCCATTGTTAGTGTCTGTATCTGAATCTATACCATACCCTGATGCTCCCTTTGATCTTCTCAACTTCCCAAAATTTTCCTATATAAATTTATCCAATTTTTTTTGAAAATCATTCACATTCTCTACTACAATGATATAATTTCTTTGAATAATTTTTCCAATCCATTGGTATGAAATTTTATATACCTTCTCTTTGAAGTGTTTCCAAGAATGATTCCTTTATCACCATGAGATTATAAATTATAATTTCTCTTCAAATTATTACGAATAAACCAATTACTTTATAAGTTCCAATAGTACATCAACATATACTACTTCACATACCATATCTCATAAGACTTTCTACTTTTCTAGGATATAAAAATGTTCATTTTTTAATAATTTATGATATTATCCATGTTATCTTTTTAAAATATCTATAGTAAAAAAAATTAAATTAAAATAATTAACTCGTTGTGGTTGATAGATTTAGAGCTCATTCTAAATTGACCCCTAAGGGGGTGAGGAGTAGGGGTAAGTGAATCTATGTTATAAGTTTAAAATTTTGTTTCTTTTAAATTAAACTACTAGAACTTGTTAAGGTTATCAATCCACTAAGTGATATATTTTAGTCTCACATTGTATACATAAATACTAGGAGAGAGCATAAAAAATGATATTTATAATATTAATTACCAAAAAAAAAAATCCTTTCTATGTTAGTTATACCCCCTATCATGGATTATCCACTATAATCTTATTATTGATTTCAATGGTTTAGCCACCAATTGGTACACACCCCAATAATCGATCCTCCAATTAATATTTTGTTATACCTCCAATAATCCAAATCTTTTACCTTGATTTTTTATACCTCACCAACCACCTTCTATTATTCTTGACTAGTTATACACCCTAATCTTGAGCCACTCCTATAAATAGTAATACCCCTAGTCACAAGATACTTCTTTGATTTAGAAGATACAATCCACAATAGAAAGGACTTTTATTGATCCTCATTCCTGATATTTTTGGATTACACTTTATCATGTTCACATCAAGTAACTTTTCACCTGAAGAATTAGAGTCACCGATCTTGATCAAATATATTCGATCAAATGTGTAAAATTAGTTGCCTTATTTCAATAATTCGTAGGATATTTATCCTTATTATGGTGATGTCCTGACCTCACATGAGTGTGTGAAATTAATGCACATTGGGACATCCTATCCTGGATAAATCAATAAAAATAGCTCAACTAGTGGCTATATGACCTGTAACACCCCAAGATTCTACGGTACGCTTCTCATTGAATAATGTGATAGCGTGTGTTGTACGCAACATCGAGTTCTAACACACCACAACCAATCAAACTAGCCGTTATGAATAGTAATACCTAATTTTTGAAATTATATATATTTTATATTTCAAAATGGACTTCATTTTTGGATTCAGAATATCGAAATTATCCTAAGTCGAATTTTTGGTATTTTTCTGAGAACTTCCAATTTTTATGAATAGTGAAAAATACTTAAAAACAACTTTTTTTAATCAAAATAATTTATAGTGATAAATTATATTATTTAGTGGTTTTAAATTATAATTAGAATATATTTTTACCATTTTATCCAATGGTGTTCATTATAATTAATTTCAATTAGAAATTGGACATAAACAATTGTCAATCTTTTGATATATATTGTTTCTTAAAAACACGCTATTTGTTGTAACAACGAGAATTAATTATCAAATTAATTAATGAAACTTATATGTTTGGAATTTTGTAAAATATAAATCATTTTTGAATTCAGAATATCAATTATAGCTTAGGGTGAAATTTTTCCATTGTTCTGAAAAACTTCAATTTTTGATGAATAGTGAAACCACTAAGTGGTAGTTAAAAAACTGAATTTTTCATAAAACTTAATTTTACCGCTTTTGTGAATGGAATTTCAAAAATATGAGAGACACGGTTAATATCAAGTAGTAAAATGTGGTTCAATGGGATGAAAAGAATTTATGGTGAATAGAAACTTTTTACTTTTATTTACCACGGTTAAAAGTAAATAGGGTAATTAAGGGTAAAAATGATATTAATATTAACCTAAAACATGTCCTAATTATATTGGAAAAGTGTATATCGACCAAAAACAACATTAGGAATAAAATATTATCATTTAGGTCCACTTTTATTAGATTAGGACATTTATTATTATTTAATTCGAAGAAGAGTTAAAATAGTTAAAATCAAAGTTTATTTACTAAAACATTTTTAATATAGGGTTATATATAATATAAACTAGATTGTAAATATTAATTAGAAATATAAAATTATTTCATACATAATTATATTTTATTTATAATTTTTATACATTAAATAATTTAATTTATTTATGACACAATGATGATGCAGTAATTACCTAATTAATGAAAAATTAGAATAATTGATATTATAAATACCCAAATAAATATAATTTGAGACTTTTTTTGAATTAAACTAATTTTATAGGTTAATATGACATGTTAGGATTGACTTAAGTAACTTTGATCGAAGTAATAATTCTGTTATGAGTTTCAAAAAAATAAATTATTGAATAGTGTCAAAATTGACATAAAAGAGTTTTTAAAACAAATATTATATTATTAATTGATATTAAATTCCTAAAAATATAAGGTTCGGCCAAACGACTTATATAATGATAAGTTTATCATTAATGGAAAAATTGGGTGTCTCTTGGATGTATATAGTAAGTTTATTAAACATATAATATAAAAATACAAAGAGACATTGTAAAAGTGAAACTAATTAACTAAGAGTTAATACTTAAAGATAAGGTTAATATAGTAACCCAAACCTGTCTAAATTCCATTGGTTGAGTGGTTTTAGACCCATACCCACATTAACCTTTAAAAAATCCATTTTGAGCCATTTTAAACCGAATATGAATTTATTATAAAATAATATTTCTAGCTTTTCCAAAGGTGCCCCTCACCCATCTTATAAAAGGGAACTCCCCCTTATCATTAACTCACACCTTAAAAGCCTTTTGGTTCGGCCAAACTCTGCCCAAATACTCTATCAACTTCCCTCAATTCATCCTAGGGGCCTTACTTTAGTTAGAAAGCCAACTTAAGGATACCTTTTGATCAAATCAAAAGAAAGAACCCGAAGAAGAGGTAATGATTTCACCACCCATTTTCAAGTTCCTTTCTTATTCCACTTCTTATTTCATTGTTATTACCATTATAAAATAATAAATCCAGTATATTATATATAATTTTATGTTATTATAAACATTTTACAACCATATTTCAGTATTATATCCATCCATTCAATAACATGTCACCATACGTGCGTACGTACGGCTTACCGTCTCCACGTCGTGGTGTAATTGTTATTCAATAAATTATTATTTGGATGAGTATAATAATGATGTGTAATTCATGTAAATAATAAATATAACATGATAATGATTATGTATATATGATATACCATCCAATTATATATTATTTTAATATCAAAATAAGGATATTGTCGCTCGTGCGTACGTACGAACTACCGTCTCCACGAACACGATGAGATTCAATCTCCATCGTATCCATTCAAGTATAATTATCATTTGATGATTTAAAAATAATGTTTAAGGGCTTGATATAATTATGGATATGAATAAGATACAAAATATCCATGACAAACATGGCTTACGTAACAAAACATATAAAACGAGTAAGTTAACACCCGAAACAATGATAATACTAAGATATTATTAACAAATCAATGTTAAAAGATCATATATGAAATCATATTAATATATATTATTATTGTATAATTTAATAAGAATTATTGCACCATTATACATAAGGTTAACCTACCCCCAACCAAGGAAAAGTACATGGTAAGGGTTTATTTCGCAATCTCTTCATATCCGAGGTTGTTTATACGTAATAATCTATTGGGGTTTCTTTATCATCCACATCCATGTTTCTTAAAAATGTATTTCAAAACATTTTTACTATTTACAAGAATATGGGTTAAAGTCATTTATACCCTTGTTTTACTTTTAACAAGAGGTTTATAAAGGAATATTTCCGTCGTTTTCAAAACAAGGTGCTTTTTAACCTTTTCGACAGAATTATGGTAAGAATGTTTTCTTTAACTTATACGGAGGGTGCGGCTATTTTCCGCCGTTATAAAATCTTTAAAGCTTCCCTTACAAGATTATAAGAATATTTTCAAATAAAATGTTTTATTTTATAAATATATGACTCTTAAATGATTTCAAAATATAAAGAGATATTTCTCTAAAAATAGTTTTGATTTCATCTATGTCAACATCCTTTGATGGATTTTAAGCTTATTTGAAGTTGATTTATTATGATACAAAAATTCTATATTGTATTGAATTTTTTGGGATATTTTTGACTATGGATGTGTTATTATTACACCAATCATGGTTTATGGATGAATTATTTACATTTCGTATGCTAGTTTTAATATGAATGTTTATGATATGTTTAAACCTTTTCATATGGAAATGCATTGGACTTAATATGTGACGGGTGGAGCCCGCTATAGCTCCTCGATGCATCGATAGGTCTCATCAGACAAACTAGTGTCTTGGCACAAGGCCTTGACAAAATATTATTTTTAGTCCTGGCACGAGGCCTTGGCTATGTGGTTATGATAGTCTGGAATTATGCATTCCATCATTATGAAAGTGGTTAATGATATTGCATGTGATTATTTGATTAGTATAATATCCATGTGAATAAGTAAATGAAATTATTTCATTTTATTTTTTCCATACTATGTTGAAGTTTATGTTTAAAAGGATTTTTTTAGTTATACATTTCCTTAAATGTTTATTCTTATTTATAAAAGTTTCCTCTATATTGTTATCCTTACTGGGCATTTGAGCTCACCCCTTTCAATGTTTTATTTTTCCCAGGATGTGAAGAAGTAATTTATGAATGACCTGTCGGGATAGTATGTGGGGATATGAGTGTGGACTATGAAGAAAAGATGTTGTTGTAGTTTTAATTTTTTATGATGCAATGTAAAACTTTATGAATATATCTAGTGTTTCCAAGGCTACTAAACAAATCGGTCTTTCGAGATTTGATCTTTCTCGTGATCATGCCAATGTTATGTAATAACGCACCGACTCTGGGTAACTGGGGTCGGGGTGTTACAGTTGGTATCATAGGAAGTTTAGTACAAACCTTGGAAGTTAGATTTAGATAAACTCTGATTAGAGCACATAGATTTAAGATGGACTTTGAGGATTAGTATAGAAGAACTTCCTATAATTTTGTTATTGTAGAGATTTTGTGAGTTTTTCGAGCAATACATCCCTGTATGGATACGAGCAGGTAGAGGCGGCTCTGGCACAGATGTACCTAGGGGTAAAACCCGAAAACACTGCTTTGAGCTAGACTCGAACGAGAACAGGTGCATGACAATGGGCCTTGCTGCACTCTTGGTTACGACACTCCCGGGGGATATGCTTAGGATAACTCTCATTTTCTTTATAAATCATTATGAAGGGCTTATGAGTATATACTTCCTCAAAGAATTTTTTTTATGATTATGGATTATATGCATAAATAGTTCAATTTATGTTAAGTGTTTTATAAGTATGGAATTATGTATTTTGATTCATAAACTGATCTAGTTTATGACATTGTTTAGAAATGGCGCCTAGTGGAAGAAATGGAAACTGTATCAATGCACACACTCCATGTAGGGATTTCCCTCCTGGTCAAGATAATTATAGTGGAGCTAGTGATGCAACTGGTGCTGTTCAGCTAATCACCATACTGTGACAACTCACTCAGGTTTTTAATAATAACCTTACCTGTATGGAGCACCCTGATCTGTAGCATGGAGGATCAATGTTAGATCGATTCATGAGGCAACAACCACCAATGTTCAATGGGAGTACAAATCCCTTAGTAGCTGAGCAATGGATAAATTCCCTAGAGAAAATATTTCAGGCTTTGGGGAGTAGTGAAAGGGAAAAAGTTATCATGGTAGTTTACCGCCTCACTGGATATGCTGATCAATAGTGGTCATTGATTCAAAACATTAATGAAGATGATGAAGTATCAGATATGGAATGGAGGGGGTTCAAAAATCTGTTTTTAGAAAAACAATTTCCTCATGACCATCGAGCAGATATGGAAAGACAATTTCTGAGTCTGAGACAAAAGGAGGATGAGAATGTCACAAAGTATGAGGCTAACATTACAAGGTTAGCAAGGTATGCTGGAGATTATATACGTAACCCAAGAAGTAATATTGATCATTTCTTTGACGGGTTAAAACCATTTCTCCATCAAGCATTAGTCTCACAATCCTTTTCATCGTACGAAGACATTATCTCATGTGCTATCAAGACAGAAAAGGAATTCTCTAAGTCTTATGACTTTAAAGAAAAGAAAGAGAAGAAGAGATCAGCTAATCAATCTGGGAATGAAAATAAGGGGAAGAAGGGAAAGGTTGAATATCCATCCTATGGTAAATGTAGGAAGAAACACCCCGGTACTTGATTAAAGGGAATGTGTGTCTGTTACAAGTGTGGTGAAAAAGACCACCAAGCTCATGATTGCAAAGGGAAGAAGGAAGCTACCAATGTTCAATGCTAAAATTGCAGGGAGATGGGACATTATTCAAATGAATTTCCTAAGCATCAGGGGAAATTACCTCAGAAAATGCCAATGGATCAAGGCCAATCTTATGCTATCACTACTGTTGAGGTAGAAGCTCCGAGAGACGTGGTGGCAGGTAATTTAATGGTTTTCTCAAGTTTAGAAAATGCATTATTTGATTCTGGATCATCACATTATTTCATATCTTCCTAGTTTGCTAAGAAAATTAGATATTTACAATTTTATTTAACAAGGGATTTGTCAGTTAAAACTCCTAAGAGAAGTATCATTGCAACAAAGTTTTGTGAATCAGTCCCCATTAGAGCACATAAATGTTCTTTATATGCTGATCTCATCATCATACCTATGATTGAGTTTGATATAATCCTCGGTATGGATTGGATTTCAGACTATGATGCGAAGATTTATTGTAAGAAGAAGGAGGTTACGATTTTTGATGATGATGATAAGGAACACCTTATCTTTAGAGCAGAATCATCACCACCTAATTCTTATCTAGATCCACCCCCAGTAGCTCAACTAAATTCAATTATTGGGGAGGAAGAGAAAGAAATGACTGTGGTTGAGGAAAGGAATGTTCAAATAGAGGATGTACCTATTGTGAAAGAATATGTAGATGTATTTCTGGAAGATTTACCTGAACATCCTCCAGAACAAGAAGTTGAGTTTTCCATTGATTTAATTCCTGGATCAAGTCCTATACTGAAGACCCCTTATAGAATGGCCACTATAGAATTAGTTGAACTAAAGAAACAACTAGAGTAATTGATTAATATGGGATTTATTCTCCCTAGTGTTTCTCCATGGGGAGCCCCTGTTCTTTTTTTAAAAAGAAAGATGGATCTTTGAGGTTATGTATCGACTACAGGGAGATCAATGCTATAACAATAAAGAACAAGTATCCCCTACCTTGAATTAATGATTTATTTGACCAACTGCATGGAGCTTAATACTTTTCAAAGATTTACATTCGATCTGGATACCATCAGTTGTGTGTGATGAAGGAAGAAATTCCAAAGATAGTATTTCGAACCAGGTACGGGCATTACGAGTTTACAGTAATGCCTTTCGGATTGACTAATGCACCCTCTGTATTCATGGATATGATGAATAGAGTTTTCAAGGAATATCTCGATGAATTTGTGGTGGTATTTATTGATGATATCTTGGTATACTCCAAAAGCTACGAAGATCATGAAAATCACTTGTGCATTATCCTGAAGACTCTAATAAGACATGAATTATATGGGAAGTTTAGCAAGTGTGAATTCTGGTTTTAGGAGATTTATTTTCTTGGCCATATTGTCTCTAAGGATGGAATCTCTATTGATACTTCTAAGACCAAGGCAATCCAAGAATGGCCAACACCTACGAGTATAACTGAGGTACACAGTTTTATTGGTTTGGCAGGTTATTATCGACATTTCGTCCAGAATATTTCCCGGTTGGCTAACCCATTAAAAAATCTCACACGTAAAGGGGTTAAATTTGTTTGGAAAAAGAGTGTGAATAATGTTTCAAAGAACTAAAGAGAAGATTAGTCAATGCTCTTATATTGACTCTACCATCGGGAAATGATGGGTTCGTTATTTATAGTGATGCACCGAAGAAAGGACTTGGTTGTGTCCTTATGCAGAATGATAGGGTTATTGCATATGCATCACGACAGTTGAAAAATCATGAAAAAAACTATCCTACTCATGATCTCGAGTTAGCAGCTATGATCTTTTCTTTGAAGATATGGAGGCACTACCTCTATAGTGAAAAATGTGAGATTTATACTGATCACAATAGTTTGAAGTATATTTTCTCACAAAAAGAACTCAACATGAGGCAAATGAGATTGCTTAAATTACTCAAGGATTATTATTGTACGATACACTACCACTCGGGGAAAGAAAACAAGGTGGCATATGCTTTGAGCAGAAAAGATCATGGAGTTTTGAACAATATGAGAATTGAAAGGGATCCAATTTTCATGGATCTAGTGAAGATGGACATGGGAATAACCAGGGAAGGTGAAACATCAATGCTTTTTCAAATGGTTTCCAAACCATCTTTACTAGAAAGGATTAAGATATCTCAGACTGATGATGAATAATTTCAAAAGAAGATTAAAGTTGTGAATGATGGGAGATTGAGAGACTTTGTGTATGAAGAAAGAATTTTGAAATTTGGGAAGAGACATTGTGTTCCCGATATACCTGATCTAAAAAGGGAATTGTTGGATGATGCTCATAGTTCCAATTTCTCTATACACCCTGGGAGAACCAAAATTTATAGAGATTTGAAGGAACATTTTTGGTGGGACAACATGAAGAGGGATATTGCTGATTTTGTTTCAAGATGTATGGTTTGTCAACAAGTGAAAGCTGGAAGGCAACAACCTGGAGGAGTCATGAAACCTCTTCCCATACCAGAGTGGAAATGGGACAATATTACGTTGGATTTTTTCATGGGGCTACCAAAGACTCCTACAAGGAATGATGCAATATGAGTTATTGTTGATCGTCTTACCAAGTCAGCACATTTTCTTGCTATAAGAGAAGATATAACACTGTAACGTCTAGAAAGACTATATATTAATTAAGTTGTGAGATTTCATGGAGTACCCCTATCAATTTTTTCAGATCGTGATCCGCGTTTTACTTCAAGATTTTGGAAGTCTTCAGAAATCCTTGGATACTGAGCTTCATTTGAGCACTGCCTACCACCCTCAGACAGACAGACAATCAGAACGGAATATTCAAACCATAGAAGACATGTTGAGATCTTGCTCACTTGACTTTCGGGGAATGTGGGATCAATATTTACCTTTGGTAGAATTTTCCTATAACAGTAGCTTCCATTCGAGTATTCAGATGGCACCATATGAAGCATTATATGGAAAGAGATGTCGCACACCAACCTGTTGGGATGACGTTGGTGAAAGAAAACTTGTAGGTCCAGAAATGGTGGGGGAAACGATGGAAAAGGTGAAGGTAATCCAAAATCACACCAAAGCAGCTCAAAGTAGGCAGAAGAGCTATGCCGATAATCGAAGGAAGGATTTGGAATTTCAAGTCGGTGATCATGTTTTCCTGAAGGTATCTCCATGGAAGGGATTCATACGTTTTGGTAAGAAAGGTAAATTGAGTCTTAGGTACATCAGACCTTTCGAAATTCTAGAACGAATTGGGGCTGTAGCTTACTGATTGGAAATGCCGCCAAGTCTCTCCAAAGTTCACGATGTGTTCTACATATCTCTATTGAGGAAATACATGCCTGACCCAACGCATGTACTCACCTATGAAGAATTAGAACTGGAACCCGATCTGTCTTATTGTGAAGATCCCATCAGGATTTTTGATACTAGAGAACAAGTACTGAGAAACCGGACGACTCGTCTGGTAAAAGTCTTGTGGAGAAACCATAAGATGGAAGAGGAAACGTGGGAACCCGAGGAACATATGATGAAGAACCACCTGAGTCTTTTCATGCGGTAGTATTATATAAATTTTGAGGACGAAATTATTTGAAGGATGGGAGAATGTAACACCCCAAGCCTCTACGATACGCTTCTCTTTGAATAATGTGATAGCGTGTGTTGTACGCAACATCGAGTTCTAACACACCACAACCAATCAAACTAGCCGTTATGAATAGTAATACATACTTTTTGAAATTATATATATTTTTTATTTAAAAATGGACTTCATTTTTGGATTCAGAATATTGAAATTATCCTAAGTTGAATTTTTGGTATTTTTCTGAGAACTTCCAATTTTTATGAATAGTGAAATATACTTAAAAACAACTTTTTTAATCAAAATAATTTATAGTGATAAATTATATTATTTAGTGGTTTTAAAGTATAATTAGAATATATTTTTACCATTTTATCCAATGGTGTTCATTAGAATTAATTTCACTTTGAAATTGGACATAAACAATTGTCAATCTTTTGATATATATTGTTTCTTAAAAACACGCTATTTGTTGTAACAACGGGAAATAATTATAAAATTAATTAATGCAACCTATATGTTTGTAATTTTTTAAAATAGACATCATTTTTGAATTCGGAATATCAATTATAGCGTAGGGTGAAATTTTGGCATTGTTCTAAAAAACTTCAATTTTTGATGAATAGTGAAACCACTAAGTGGTAGTTAAAAAACTGAATTTTTCATAAAAATTAATTTTACCGCTTCTGTGAATGGAATTTCAAAAATCCGAGAGACACGGTTAATATCAAGTAGTAAAAGGTGGTTCAATGAGATGAAAATAATTTTTGGTGAATATTAACTTTTTACTTTTATTTACCACGGTTAAAAGTAAATAGGGTAATTATGGGTAAAAATGATATTAATATTATCCTAAAACATATCCTAATTCTATTGAAAAAGTGTATCTCAACCTAAAACAACCTTAGGAATAAAATATTATCATTTAGTTCCACTTGGAATATATTAGGACATTTATTATTATTTAATTCAAAGAAGAGTTAAAAGAGTTAAAATCAAAGTTTATTTACTAAACAATTTTTAATATAGGGTTATACATAATATAAATTATATTGTAAATATTCATTAGAAATATAAAATGATTTACTAAATAATGATATTTTATTTATAATTTTTAGACATTAAATAATTTAATTTATTTATGACACAATGATGATGCAGTAATTACCTAATTAATGAACAATTAGAATAATTGATATTATATCTATCCAAATAAATATAATTTGTAACTTTTTATGAATTAACCTAATTTTATAGGTTAATATGACATGTTAGGAATGAATTAAGTAACTTTTTTAGAAGTAATAATTCTTTTATGATTTTCACAAAAATTAATTATTGAATAGTGTCAAAATTGACATAAAAGAGTTTTTAAAACAAATATTTTATTATTAATTGATATTAAATTCCTAAAAATCTAAGGTTCGGCAAAGAGACTTATATAATGGTAGGGGTATCATTAATGGACCAATTGGGGGTCTCTTGGATGTATATAGTATGTTTATTAACTATATAATATAAAAATACAAAGAGACATTGTAAAAGTGAAACTAATTAACTAAGAGTTAATACTTAAAGATAAGGTTAATATAGTAACCCAAACCTGTCTAAATTCCATTGGTTGAGTGGTTTTCGACCCATCCCCACCTTAACCTTTAAATAATCCACTTTTGAGCCATTATAAACCGAATATGAATTTATTATAAAATAATATTTCTAGCTTTTCCAAAGGTACCCCTCACCCCTCTTATAAAAGGGCACTCTCCCTATTCATTAACTCACACATTAAAAGCCTTTTTGTTCAGCCAAAATCTGCCCAAATACTCTCTCAACATCCCTCACTTAATCCTAGAGGCCATCCTTTAGTCATAAATCCAACTTAAGGAGCACTTTTGATCAAATCAAAAGGAAGAACCCGAAGAAGAGGTAATGATTTCACCACCCTTTTTCAAGTTCCTTTCTTCTTCCACTTCTTCTTTCTCTGTTATTAACATTATAAAATAATAACTCCAGTATATTATATATACTTTTATGTTATTATAAAAATTTTACAACCATATTTCAGTATTCTATCCATCCTTTGAATAACATGTCACTATACGTGCGTACGTATGACTTACCGTCTCCACGTCGTGGTGTAATTGTTATTCAATAAATTATTATTTGGATTGGTATAATAATGATGTGTAATTCATGTAAATAATAAATATAACATGATAATGATTCTTTATATATGATATAACATCCAATTATATATTATTTTAATATCAAAAAAAAGATATTATCGCTCGTGCGTACGTACGGACTACCGTCTCCACGAACGCGATGATATGCATTCTCCATCGTATCCATTCAAGTATAATTATCATTTTATGATTTAAAAATAATGTTTAAGGACTTGATATAATTATGGATATGAATAAGATACAACCTATCCATGACAAACATGGCTTACGTAACAAAACATATAAAACGAGTAAGTTAACAACCGAAACAACGATAATACAAAGATATTATTAACAAATCAATGTTAAAAGATCATATATGATACCCTATTAATATATATGATTCTTGTATAATTTAATAACAATTATTTCACCATTATACAGGAGGTTAACCTACCCCCAACCAAAGAAAAGTACAAGTTAAGGGTTTCTTTCACAATCTCTTTATATCCGAGGTTGTTTATACGTAATAATCTACTGGAATTTCTTTATCATCCACATCCATGTTTCTTAAAAATGTATTTCAAAACATTTTTACTATTTAAAAGAATATGGGTTAAAGTCATTTATACCCTTTTTTTACTTTTGACAAGAGGTTTATAAAGGAATCTTTCTGTCATTTTCAAAACAAGGTGCTTTTTAACCTTTTCGACAGAATTAAGGTAAGAATGTTTTCTTTAACTTATACGGCGGGTGTAGCTATTTTCCTCTGTTATAAAATCTTCGAAGCTTCCCTTACAAGCTTATAATAATTTTTTCAAAGAATTTTTTTTTATTTTATAGATATATGGCTCTTAAATTATTTCTAAATAGAAAGATATATTTCTATAAAAAGAGTTTTGATTTCATCTATGTCAACATCCTTTGAGGGATTTTAAGCTTATTTGAAGTTGATTTATTATGATACAAAACTTCTATATTGTATTAAATGTTTTTTGATATGTTTGACTGTGGATGTGTTATTTTTACACCATTCATGTTTTATGTATGAAGTATTTACATTTCGTATGCTAGTTTTAAAATGAATGTTATGTTATGTTTAAGCCTTTTCATATGGGAATGAATTGGACTTAATATGTAATGGGTGGAGCCCGCTATAGCTCTTCGATGCATCGGTAGGTCTCATGAGACAAACTAGTGTCTTGGCACAATGCCTTGACAAAATCTTATTGGTAGTCTTGCCACGAGGCCTTGGCTATGTGGTTATGATAGTCTGGAATTATGCATTCCATCATTATGAAAGTGGTTAATGATATTGCATGTGATTATTCGATTAGTAGAACATTCATGTGAATAAGTAAATAAAATTATTTCATTTTATTTTTTCCATACTATGTTGAAGTTCAAGTTTAAAAGGCTTTTGTTTTAGTTATACATTGCCTTAAATGTTTATTCTTATTTATGAAAGTTTCCGCTATATTGTTATCCTTACTGGGCATTTGAGCTCACCCCTTTCAATGTTTTATTTTTCCCAGGATGTGAAGAAGTAATTTATGAATGACCTGTGGGGATAGTATGTGGGGATATGAGTGTGGACTATGAAGAAAAGATGTTGTTGTAGTTTTTATTTTTTATGATGTAATGTAAAAATTTATGAATATATCTAGTGTTTCCAAGGCTACTAAACTAATCAGTCTTTTGAGATTTGATCTTTCTCGTGATCATGCCAATGTTATGTAATAATGCACTGACTCTGGGTAATTGGGGTCGGGGCATTACATGACCTCATTCATTCCTCCATATATGCTAGAGGATACTGACTAGCACTGGGAGTCAATAATTGTTTGGTGGGGAGACTATACACTCATGATCAGAGTATAACACAATAGTATCATAATAACAATAAATAATGGAAGAATAATAAATAAATAAATAGTAGTGGAATAAGTTAATCATTTATGTACCATAAATAAATAAGTAGAAACCATATCCAATTTCATATACAAAATGATACAGATCATGTCATGTGTTAAAAAAAGTGGATACATGCGAAATAGAGTAGTAGGCATAAAAAACATGCTATAAAAAGTTGAACAAAAGATAAAAATATATATCTGATAGAATCGTGATCATAATCTCAACCCTATAATCCCATACTCAATTCAAGTACAGATAAATCAAGCATCCAAAGTAGGTTTCTTTCCCTTATCCCTATCTAAATCCATGAAGTCTATCTAGGTACCAAGGAATGACCCAAACAGTGTGTGAGATCTACTATGTCGGCAACTACCAAAGGATCCTAATGTTAGTAGGTCCATGTATATATAAAGAATTAGTGTGAAGATGATAATATAATCTATGAATGAAATACATAAATCATATGTCCAACCTATTTTCAAATAGGGAACCCATGTTTGACCACATGCTTTGGACTAAGAAATAATATCTATGAATGATTACCAATTATGATTTAATATGTAAAAGATTCTCAAGACACAACTCATAGTCAAGGTGTCCCCCATCAATCATATTCAGAATAATGGATTATCAAATCCCATGTCATTTCATCACGTGTAAAAAAGGCATTTAATGAATTCAAGTAATTTCTTTAACATAGGAAATCCATAATTTAGATTAATTAATATATTTACTAGTTAGAGACATGATCCTATACAAGTCCTTCCATATGAGAAACCTAGGTATCGCTCCACATGTACTGTGAACCTATCACCATATAAACCTATCCACAACATTCCCCATAATAACCTAGGTATCTCTTTAGGTGTTGTATAAAGACATCACCCTATGAGTCTATCCTAATAATTCCATGTAAGGAACCCAAGTGCTACTTGTGGTATAAAACAATGGACTTCCCTCTGAGACCATCCTTGGTATTCGTTATTGGGTACCCAAGTGTCACTCAAGGCATAATATAATCAACTCAGCAAGTGTGACGATCAATGGAATTTGTATAAAAACCCATGTACCTCTCATGGAATGATATAAATTCCTTTATAAGTTATTTGAATTCAATTATCCCGATGAGTCCATCTATGGTGTTTTGGGTTGGAACTAATGTTCCACCCACAACATGGAATAGTAAATTGTTATGGGATCTCAATCTAACCATACCATTTAACATCACATTAAATTCATCTTCCCTTTGAATTTATAAATAAAAATTCAAACTCCATTTTTTCTGTAGTATAACTTTATAGCCGTTGGTTAGGAGGCCTATATAGTCTTAAATCATTATGTTTAATTTAATAATCTAGTTTGTTTATTAATTTTTATCCTCTCAATTACCATGGGAAAAGAACACACTAAAAGGGAGTCTTAATTCACAATTAAATCCAATCACTTAAAATAATTTAATAGTAAACCTCTAGGGGGTGGACCTAATTGATGTTCCCAGCCTCTTTTAGGGGTTATGTGTTATATAACATAGTCTCATACATTTAATTTAATAATCATATTCATATAAATATTCAACATTAAAAGGTTTCATAGAGTAGGATAACAGTGATATATATATATATATATCCCTATAACTATAGTGAAAATAATGAAACCACCTACCTTATCTTGACAGTAGACAAAATGTCTGATATTATCTTCTAATTAGTTCTAGATCATGAGAAATTATAAAAAAAGATAAATTCCATGAATATATGAAAAAATATATCACATGGATTTTTTATTCTATATGGAAATATAATAAAATAAATAATGAAATATGAATGCATATCTTACCAGTATGGATCCAATGTGACAAACAGATCTTTAATCAGAGGTCAAATGTTTAATTTATCATAAAGACTAGGATGAGAGGATGAGCCCCAAATGAGAGGGTGGTCAGCATTTCGTGGGAGGAATAAATGTGGACGATAATTGTTAAAAATATAGGGTGTATTTTATAAATTAAATTAATTTATAATTGTTCATGTATTGGGAACACCGATTTTCTAAACTATGTGCCAACCATCCGTGTTCAATACCCAAGTGGCACAACTTGTGCGGGCTACGTGAATGGTTTGGAAAACTATGTGTAGCCCATGTAGATCCCTTCTACTATTTTTCTATAGATCCTCACATATTTGAGTGGCCTACCTGACAAGGATTATAAATAGTGAATCACCTTTTATAGGGATTCATAGATAAACAACATAGTTGCAATAAACAGTGTTCCGACAGTTCTCCTCTACTAGATCCTAAAAAACCTTAAGTTCAGGGCTCTGAATGAGACTCATATTCTTCCAAAACCTTCCCAAAACTCCTAAGAAAATTCATTTAAATATAAAGGAATTTTAAAACAAAAATTTAGAGGATTTTTACCTCATTATGAAAAATGGGTTTTTATAATCTCCCCTCATCAAAACTACTATTTCGTGAGTTTACCTTCTGAGGCTGGTAAAGAATTGTTTGAGAATAACTCTTGAAACTGATCATGAACATTAGCCTCTCACTCCCAAGTCTCATATTGTATATGGCTATGCTACCATTACACCATTATTATAGGTACTTACCTTCCATGTAGACCCTTCATACTCTGATCAATGATACACATAGGATGACCCTAAAAGGAGACATCTACCTCTAACTCAACCACAGTTGGATGAAGAAAATGAGATGGTTCTGAATAATAATGGTTAATCTATGATTCATGGAAGCATTTTTTCATGGATCAATAATTTAAGTAACTAAAATTGATAGGCTATAGGCCCAAATTTCTTAAAAATCTCCAAGGGCCCAATATAATGAAGTGATAGCTTCCCTTTTTTATGAATCCTTATATTCCCTAGTCTAAGAGAAGTACATAAGAAAACCTGATCCCCCACATTGAACATCAGTAGTCGCCAGCAATGATTAAGAATAAGAATTATTCCTAGATTGATTATTATGCACACACATTCTAATAATTTTTACCCGCTTTGAAGTATCCTGAGAGAGAGGAGGTCCCAGTAACACTACCTCCTTTTCCTCTAACCATCACATCAATGAATGAAAAATCCTACCATATACAGTCTCATATGGAATAATCTATATATATATTCTTTGAAAATAATATTATAATTAAAATAAACTAATTATTGGTGTTTCTACTAAGAACTACCAAAATAAAGGGCACATTCTTGGAGCATGTCCTCTAATACATGCATTGTACACATGAACTGACTGTTTGTCTATAGGTGATAGGATGTACTCAGTAGTTCCTCTGAACCCAGTTCCCTTATAACCACTGCTAGAACCACAAAATAAAATGAGAGTCTATAGTTGATAAGATAGTACCTAAAACTCTGTGAAGGAATATGATATATCTAACATATAACCTTTGTGTCTCATCGACCAAAAAAGACTATTTGATAGGTAAGAAGTGAGGGACCTTTGTCAACCTATTTATGATCACCCATATCTCATCAAAACCTCGATGTGACCTTAGTAATACCATCATAAAATACATAGTGGAATCAAACCATTTCCAATCAAGAATGGAAAATGATAGTAGAGGTCTTACTGGGTGCTGGTGTTGCTCGTTCACCTACTTACAAGTGGATCACTAATTAGAAAAACCAGATATCTCCTTTTTCTCACCAGGACACCATTACTGGATGTGAAAATCATTGTTCATCTTCAAATTTTCCAAATGTACCACTCAAGTAGAGGCATGATAATATTACGTCAATCCGTATAAAATTCCTTTAAGAACCCATATATTTCCATAAATGTGAAATAGATCATCCTCATCAACAACCCAAACAAGCGGTGGGTCCTCACCTGAAACACTATTCTATGGGACCAAGCCCTTTGGACTGGAAATCTACATCACCTTAACTCTATAAATAAGTGATGATTAAACTGATAAAAATATGAGTAAATGTTATCCATTATAGTACTAAACCTCCAAATGCATCTTAGAAAACAAGTCCGTCAACTTCAATTCATTACTAACTCCTCAAACTGCATGTGTCTATGTCTTTCCAACACAAGGAATCAATAATAGAATTTACTTTTCTAGGAATATATGAAATTTAAAAGTTCTATGACTATAGGTATTAAACATATCTATATTTCCCAAGATTAATGTCACACTATGTAAATATATACTTGAGTCTTCTGTGTTTCATGTACACCACAAAGCTCTCTCCCCATAAGTAATTCCTCCAACAACACGAAGCATGAACCACATATGCTAACTTGAGATCCTGAATCTGTAATTATTCTCATGAGGCCTCAACTGATGAGACACATATTCTATGACTAGATATCCTTGCATTATAAAATATCCCAGACTAATTTCTGATGCATAAAAATAATCCAAGTATCATTTTTATGGATCAAATAACACCAGTATCTATGATGATTCCAATCTCTCTTTCAGCTCCTAAAAGGAGTTCTTTCATGGGTCAAACCTTGTGAGCATGGAAACTTTCTTATTCAAGACTTTGAGTGGTGTGTAAATATGTGAGAAATAAAATATAAAAAACCTATAATAACTTTCCATCCCAATAAAACTCTATATCTCCAAGATGTTCTTGAGATTCTCCTAGTAAACTAGGGATCTCACCTTCTCTGGATTAGATGACACTCTTATATTTGAGATAATTTCACCCATGATGTGAACCATATCAATCTAAATATGGAATTTTTTGATCTTAGAATATATATGGTGTTGTAAAAATGTGATCAAAATGATATCAATATGTTGGACATTCTCATGTAGAGTATGTGAGTACACTAAGACGTCGTCCATGAAGACTAATACAAATGAACCCAAATATAATCGGAATAACCTATTCATCAATGCAATGAATACTTCTTGAATGTTTATATGTACAAATTACATAAAAAATTAATTATACAATCCATATATACTATGTTATTTTGTGCATGGTATATCTGATTTTCTACCATGCAGATTATGGTAGCCCAAACTAAAATCGATCTTGGAGAAAACCATCACTACTTTAAGCTGATCAAAGAGGTTTTCTATCTGGGGTAGTCAATAATGATTCCTAACCATATTTTGGTTAAAATGATTGTAATCGACCCAATTCCTGAGGGTATTTTCCACCTTCTTGGTAAAAATAAATGGTGAAACCCTAACGGAAGAACTAGTCCATATAAACCCCCTAGCTTCCAAGGCCTCTAGATACCTCTTTTGTCCCTATATCTCAATAGTATCCATCATATAAGGTATAATAGTTAACAATTATACTAAAAGAACATGATCAATGGTAAAATATACCTCACTCTTAGAAGGTAGTTAATAATATTATTTGGGGAATAAATCATTGAAATGATATACTATTGGAGGGAAATCAGCCTTATATGTTCCCTAATCATCCATATAATGGACAAAAATATGGATTTCCATTCCACCCAGTCCATGATGCTTGGGTATATTTCAAATAACCTAAACATTCCACTTCACCTTATGAATATGACTACCACCCTATGGTTATGTAAAGTACAACCTCTAGTGATAATGATCTATATAATCATGATAAGGAACCAACCAATACTTCCTAATAATGATGTCATATCCTTCCATCTTGAGGAAAAAGAGGACCAATAAAAAATTACACCCACCTATTTCCAGGGGGATGTCTTTTCAGTGTCTTACAAATTTTAGTAAAATTCAAATGGTTTTATCATGTTTCAATACTCCACAAAATTATTTAATCTCAAACCCAATGTTCTCCAAAATAGCAACAATAATGAAGGAGTGAGAAGGGACTATATCAAATAGGGAAAATTATAATGTAGAGACTACAATGATATTACCTCTAACCATAGATGGACCAATAATATTATCTTAGGTGATCGACTACACTACATATATCTAGCCCTATCTGAAACCCTTAGATATAGCCTAATTACCCTGGTAAGGCCTACTATATTGGTATTGTAAATCCTTTGTCTGGATCCCTTGGCTATGAACACCTCCTCAACTTTATCAGCTAGTAGAAATCCAAATCCCCTCCTAAAGAGTGGTTACCGAACCTGCCCCTGAATATGGAGTCAATGAAGATCCAATCTCACTAAAAACTAGAGGTACGGAAAAAAAGTGCTGGATATGACCTATCTTACCTTAAGCCTGTTACTCAATTAGATTTTTCATACAATAGGTCCTTGTATACCCTATCCTACCACATTGATGGACCACCACCTTCATACATAAGCATGCACTCTGGCTCCTTCTATTAACATGAAAAGACTCAAAATGATGATTCCTCTCACTAGTAAAAGCAATATTAGGTCTAAGAGATGAACCTAACTAGATCACACCCACAACCTCTCATAGATTATGCTTTATTATTTTCACATGATTCACTATCCCAATTATAGTAGTTAGTAAAAATACATTCATCTATGACCATATATCAGACATGAGACCATCCCTAATTCACATATCCTTGGAAAACACATCACCAAAAAGGATTAGTGAGAACCATTGGAGATATGTGAAATGAGAAGATCATTCCATAACTGATAAATATACCTTATCCAGGTACATAAAATATCTAACTATATCATCCCTCAATTTCTCTAGATAGAAATAATCTTAGAAGGCCATATGAAAATCCATCCAATAGATATACTAGAAACAATCTTCAAGGGTAATAACATCCCATAATAATGTACTAAAATATCATAGCATGTGTATAATGATATTCATTCTCTTCTTAGGAGGATTTTAAGATTCTTAGAAATATATTTCATGGCCTCCAACCATGAATCTATAGCCTATAGACCTCCATAACCAAAAAATATTTGTGGATGATGCTATTTAATATATAACCTCATCTTTTCCATAGTAGGGGCATATCAAAAGGATCCCAACATGGTTTGTATGAGCCTTAAAAATCCATCTCGAAACTCAAAATTTATGTCTTAGTTTTGTGGCTTAGTTAATTTTAATGGGAGGTTCTTCATGTGGCGCTACAAGAGGTAATACTACATGCTTAATATCCATCCCCTCCAGAGAATGGTTGTCACCACCCTCTAGGGACACGACTCAAGGAAATAATCCTGAAATATCTCTGCAATTTCTTGGAACAGGACTCAAAAAATATTTTATAATGATATAGATCATGAACATTAGAATAGGATAGGTATGAGAATTTCTATATAAGAGTCACACCTCTCTTCCTAATCAAAAAGTTTTGCCTGGGTGATGTATTAGGCCACGAAGAAACATAAGAGATACTACCTATTTTCCAATACGAAGGTCACATTATGGATAAGTCCAATGTTTCAAACCAAGGGTTCTACTATTCAATTTTTTGAAATGAAATATAAAGAGGAAGAACATCTTTAAGTTGCATTTGATATCCCTATTTAATGAAAACCATTTCATTTATCTTTTAATAATCAATAGTTCTTACTAATTTATATATATAATGGTATAATTATACAATTTACCATTCCAAATTTATAATCTACTATAATTTTTATGTAGAAATTTATATTCTATGTAACTATGACCAAAATTTTACACTCACCATCAAAATGATATATATCCATAAAAAATGGTCTTATTTTATGGGTTGTGCTTCCTAAATTATAAATCCCTATACACTTTAAAAATTGTTATTGGAACCCATTTAATTACATCCATGAATGTTTCATCGTATGCAACTACTGGACTATGGATCAAACATGTCACAATTGTTTAATTAAGGTTCAATTATCATGATATATAGGAAAATGGAATTTAGTTTGATGAATAATATTTAATTTCCAACTTATATCACAACCACAATATATCATCGTATCACAAAGCAATGATACCAGTAAATAAGGAAATATTCATAGAAACATGGTATATAGGTAAGCTTTCTAAATATATACCTAAATAAGGTATACAAATAATCATGGAACATAATGAGGCAATCAAGGCATCACAACATGAACAAACCAATGCATGTAGTGAAAAAATTGATCTGGAATGGAATATGTATGGAATGTGAATGATCAAGTGCCTATAATGATTCATGAGTTGATACATCTATTCCTCATCAGGCATAGGGTAAAAGAACACCAATAAAAATATAATTGTTAAAAATCTTGTACATCATCCAATGGTGAAATCAATACAATTAAGATAGGTATAATCTAGAAGAACACTTCCCTCCAGAGGAAATGTTTCCATTTCCTAAACATGGGTTAGCTACTCCCAGGTATAGAATCATTAACAAATCCTTATATGTTCCAAGTATCCATTCTAATAACACAAATAACATGATAAAAAGGAAAATATATATTATATAAATTAGTGACATCCCGACATGGAACAACGAATAACAGTAGAAAAACCAGTCGACACATATAATCATGCACGCATCTATGTATGCTGGAGGATGTCAACCAAAAGTGAGCTTACATAAGAGTATGCTGGGGAGAATATATACTCAAGATCCAAGTGCGTCATAATAGTAATATAATGATTATAAATAATAGAACCAAAATAAATAAATAAGTTTTATAAAAATAAGTAAATTATCTGTGAACCATAATTAAACCTGTAGAAACCATATCCAATGTCATATAAAAAATGATGCTAATTATATAATCCAATAATGAAACAGAATATAGGGGAAACTAAGTAGTTGGAATAAATAACAAGTTGTAAAAAGACCGACTAAAAGATCAAAAGCTATCCCTAATTAAATCACAAGAATAAACCCAATCTCCTTCTACCACACTCCATCCTTGTAAAGATAAATCAAGAATCCCTAGTAGGACATTTTCCTTGGTCCTTAACCACATCTATGAAGCCTATCTGGGTAACAAAAAGAGGCCCAGACTATGTGGAAGATACAATTAGTAGACCACCACCAATGATGTCTAATGTTATCCAGTCCATATATATATATATATATAAAGAATCCGTTTTCTAGTAATAATATAAACTATAAATAAAATACATAAATCATATGTCAGACCGAGTTCCAAATAAAGAATCCACCTGATACCACATACCTCAGCCAAAGATGATTTTTTTCAGAATAATTATTGGTCATGATTTAATTTTTAAAAGAGTATTGGGAAAAATGTCAATGTCAAGGCATCCCCTAGTCGATCATATTAATTTTAAGGGATAAAAACTTCCCATATCGTTGCACTTGATAATAGAAATGTTACAAGACCATCATATATAAAAGGTATTAAACTAATAGAAGTATGTTATTTTACTTTAAGATGATTCATTTATATTAATTAAAAAATTTATGTAAGGAAACCTAATCCCATACAAGACATTCTTCATGAGAAACCTAGGCATCACTCCAGGAATACTATAAATCCATCACCCTATAATTGTAGGACCCCGGGACACCCTTAGAGGGGAGGGATGAATCATGGTGGAAAAGTTTTCTTTTAAAGAGATGTATCTTGTTCCCACATTGGTAGGAACTTGTTAAACCTGTATGATGAAAAAGATCAGAAATCAAACATTAACATGCAGAGAGATGACACATCACTTTTTTACCTGGTTCACACCACTAAGGGCTACGTCCAAGGAGCATACACTGACAGGTTATCGGTCGTACCAAATTCCACTATTCTTCACTAGTTGTGGATTACAATGGTTTTGGAACAGTCACTCTGTCCTAGGCTCACTGCCTTTACAAAGGTCAGGGATAGTTCACTGTGTCCCTCGGGTCACTCTCATTGACTCCCCCTGGCTCACTGCCTTTGGAGAAGTCCCACATAGTTTATAGACATGAAGGTCTCTTCATCATTGCAAAAGAATGCATCCTCTATTGTATGTAGATTCTCTGTTAAAGTCCAGATATCAATAGTAGACTAATCTCACTTCACACCGAAGGTATTAGACGATCTTCCAGCTTTTTTTTAGCTTCAAAAAGACGGCCGTACTTCAAAAACACATGGCGCGCTTCTCCAGGCCAGCGCACAATTTTCAAAGATGGTGTGCAAGTTATAACTAGCACGCAAGTATACCTAAACTAATTGTGCGACACTCACTCATATAACTTCAAACTTGTGCAAATCACATTCCTTTTCACCCAAACCAGTTTTGACGTGAAGCAAACAACTGTCATGCAACTTATACTTGCGTGACCCACAACCACTTGCGCGACCACTACACCTGCGCGACAGGAGCACTGAATTTCTATAACTCTCGAACTTTGTTCCAAATGAGGAGGGGTGGTCCTCTATTTATAGGAAAAATGGACACCCTGCATGGTGGCGTGCAAGCCTCCTCTCAGCGTGTAAGTTCCGGTGCACAACTCCAACCGCCCAAGCCTCTGTCGCGCTACTCACTTGCACGACCAAACCAATACTTACATGACCCTCTTTACTTTTCCATATTTTGAAGTTTTAATCTTGAAAAAAATATGGCTCCCAACTTTCCAATCCTCCTAGGCACCGGCGCAGAAGTCCTTTATCAGTGCACAAGTCACTTGCGTGACACATATCTAGCACGCAAGTCCCTTTACCAAAAAAACATTGTTTTCCCCTTTTCTCAAATTTGAGGTCTAGAAATTTTGCAAACACTAGAAATGGTGCCATATTCAATGATATTATCTGCTTGACCTGTATGAGTACTTTTTTGGAACACATTATTAACTTACTCTAAGGATTGACAACAAACACAAACCATTCTCCAATTCATGCATAGATGACCATGGTTCCAACAATCTCCCCCTTTGGGTTTGTTGGAAATCAGCAAATAAATTCAATAGATCACCTTCCTCATGCAAACAAAAAATGAAAAAATCAACTCATCCAACACTCTATGTCTATGTGAGAAATTCTTGGTGTAGAAAACAAGAGAGAAAGCTTGAATTGGGTCCCCATAGAATGTATTCCTTACTTCTTTACCATCCTATCACCGACACTGAATGCTCAATGTGTCAAAAAAAATTACATGCCTGAATTTATTACTTTCTCCCCCATTGAAAATAAACCCAAAGACCGTTAATTGTTCCTTGTTCAGCTCAAAACACACTCCCCCTAGTTAGTATCTCCCGCACAAACCTGCATCACATCCATAAACAGATTAAAAACAGTTAACATAATCAGGGAGATGGGATTTTCGTAACCTCCTTATGCACTGGATGGTGTCTGAACACTGAGGTTCAATCGATGCTTCACAAATACAGCCGTTGAAAGTTTCTTGGTCAGGATATCATCCATTTTCTCATCAGTTCCCACATGATCCATTCTAATCATGCCTTGTTCAACTTTCTCTTTGATAAAGTGATACTGAATTTCAATATGTTTTGTATGAGAATGATGAACTGGATTCTTTGTAAGATCAATTGTGCTCTTATTATCATAGTAAATCACCATTGGATACTTCACCTCATCCCCAATATCTGTTAATTGCTGATTCATACATAGAAGTTGAGTGCATACCTTTGTGGCGGAGATATACTTAGCTTCAATACTACTAAGAGAAGTACTTTATTGTTTCTTGCTCAACCAGAAAACACATTTATTCCCAATATAGAATGCTCCACCACTGGTGGACTTTCTGTTCACAACATCGCCAGCCTAGTCAGCATCAGAAAATACTGATAATTCACTCTTCTTTCTTGCATCAAAGTATAAGCCACAATTGTGAGTACCTTGAATATACCTTAGGATTATTTTTATTGCTACCATATGTTCCTCCTTTGGATTACTCTGAAAGCGGGCTGCAAGACACGTGGAAAAGACAATATATGGATGTGTCGTTGTCAGGTACAGTAGGCTTCCAATGATCCTTCTGTACATTGTGGGATCTACAGAGGTCCCATGCTCATGATTTCCAAGTTTAGTTCCAACTATAATCGGAGTTGTCATTGGTTTGGAGTCTTGCATATTAAACTTCTTCAGTAGCTCTCTTGCATACTTTTCCTGAGAAATGAAAGTGTAATCCTTATTTTGAATCACTTTCAGCCCCAAGAAATATGTGACCTCCCCTATCATAGACATGTCAAATTCTAATTTCATGTGATTGGAAAATTCATCCACTGATTTCTGCCTGCGGCCACAAAATATGATATCATCAACATAGACAAGAACCATGAATTTATCTTTTGGAGAATTCTTCGCATATAGATTGTGATCTACTCCTCATATTTTGAATTCCATCTTCTTGAGATAAGAGTCCATCTGGGAGTACCATGCCCGTGGTTCCTGCTTCAAAACATATAGAGCTTTCTTTAGTTTACAGACCTTTTTTTTCATTAATACCAAGAACAAAACCGACTAGTTGTTCAATGTAGACTTCATTTTCGAGTACACCATTTAGGAATGCTATCTTGACATCCATTTGATATACTTTATATCCTCTTTGGAGTGCCATGGAAAGTAAAAGCCTGATTGACTCCAGTATAGCCACTAGAAAAAAGGTTTATATAACATAAACGCCTTCAATCTGGGAGTATCCTTTATATACCTATCGAGCCTTGTTTCTGATAACACTTCCATGCTCATCAAACTTGTTCTCCGAGATCCATTTTGTACCAATCAAATTGTGACCTTTGGGTCTCTGGAAAATATCCCATGTATGATTCTTGTCAATCTGATCTAACTCTTCATTCATGGCTCTCACCCATGATTCATCCTTTATAGCTTCTTCAAATGAGGATAGCTCCACAACTGACAGAAATGTAGATTGCGTGTTATTCCTCATCCTCCTTGTTTGTGTGGATGCACTCCTATCCCCAATTATGTTAGATGGATCAATCTCAGCTCTACGATTTCTCCTGTGCGGTTTAGGTGCATTCTCTCCAGCCACAGTTTCTTCTTCAGATTATTCTTCTGAGTCATCATCATGATGTGACTGATGATTGTTTTGTACAGCTTCCTCTATTTCTGTATTTGTATTTACTCCATGTTCACTTTCTTCCTCAATTTCTATCACATCAGCATATGATATCCTTGAAGCATTTGAGGTTTTATCTTCAATTATCTTAACATCACTGCTTTCTACAATCCTTTCTAATCGCTTTTTGAAACACATGTAGGCTTTTATATTCATTGGATACCCAAGAAAAATTCCTTCATTAGTATTATCACCAAACTCACCTTGATTTCCTTATTTATTCCAGATGTAACATTTGCTTTTGAAAACATGAAAGTATTTCAACGAAGGCTTCCTTCCATGACACAATTCATACGGTGTCTTTATTTCTCCCATATAAAGCTCTGTTCGATTCTGAATGTGCACTGCAGCTTCAAAAACTTCCTTCCAGTAATGGCGAGAGATACCACTCTCAATCAGCATAGTCCTGGCCATATTGTTGACTTGTTGATTCAGATGCTCCAAAACTCCATTTTGCTATGGGGTTCTCACAACAGCTACATCATGCTATATTCTATGTTTTTATAGGTAATTATCAAACTCAATGGACGCGTATTACCCTATATTGTTAGATCACAACACTTTGATTGTTCGTCTAATATCATTCTCGGTGATTTGTTGATATGTTTTCATGTAGTCAAGCACCTATCGTTTCCTATGAATGACCATAACACATGCCATTATACTGTAATCATCAATGAAAAGAAAAAATTACCTCTCTCCATGAGTTCCGACAACATTTATCAGCCCACATACATCTGTATGAATTAGATCAAGAAGATGAGATGCTATTTTCTTCTTTGGCGGATATGAACTGCAAACCATCTTCCCAAGAATGCAAGCATCACAAGAATTTTCGCGCTCACGCTTCAAAATGGGGATATCCCTGACAATATTCATCTTAGATATCTTTTCCATGTCTTGTTGGTTAATGTGCCCCAGCCTTTGATCCCACAAATTGTTTTCTTCTTCAATAGACAAATAACAAGAGTTCACTCTGCTGTCAACCTGATATAAGTTTCCATATGTTCTACAGCCTTTCATAAGATAATTCCCTATTTCCCCCTTTATAGTGCATCCTTTTTGATTGAAATTTACTATGATCCTTGAATCACAGAGTTGACTCACACTGAAGAGATTGTGAGGTAGACCATCCACATAAAGAACTTCAGTCTTCTTTATCTCTCCATTGACGAGAGTAGTATTACCACTGCCTTTAATCTTCAAAGCACCATCATTAACAAAAATCACTGTTCCATCAACCTTATTTTTAATGTTCTTCAAAAGGGCAACATTTCCCGTCATATGGGAAGAGCATCCACTATCAAGATTCCAGGTGATGCTGCTCTTTGTATCTTTGAGGGCTACTTCTGCAAGGTTGGATTTCTCAATTTTCTTCCATTATTTCCATGAGACATTGGATTGAGTATAGAGAACTGATGGCCTTTCAATTATCTCTTCTTCTTACATTGGTTCTTCATAGTCAAAGTCTTCTTCGAGAGGAGAAAACCTGTTTGTAAGAGAAACACTATCTTCATGAAGAGATTTGACTTGTCTTGAACTCTGGTATGAGGTGTCCATGTCCCTTCTCTACCTACAATTAATAGCCTTACGACCAAAGTTAGAACAATGAAAACAATATCCATAGAATTTGTTTCATCTGAAAGAATTAGGATATGAATTTTCTCTCCTTCGTTGAACTCCCAGATCTTCCCCGTTAAAGTAGCTCCTTGCTTCTTCGCAATATGACATGGTATGACCCAAACAGCCACAGAACTGACACTTCATGAGAGGAAATGTCTTCTCACTTGAATTTCTCCTCATACCTTCTTCTGTGGGATAATAGTATGAGGTATCCTTTTTCCACGAGGCTCAAGGATAATCTTCTTTTATTCATTCATATTGAATTGGGGGTTTCTGTTTCATCACTTCAGAAGACTTTCCCACATCACCCACTTTTAGCTTGCCTTTATTTTGGTCACCTTTATTTGCAGCATTTGACGATTCTACCTCACAACTAATTCCACTATTTCCCATGCAGGCAGGTCTTTGATCATTTAAAATATTTTCAACTCCATTAGAGCCATGTTTTTTTCTCTATAACAACTCAGCATCTGAGAACCTTCCAAACTGTATTTTATTTCCTTGATTCTTTTGAAATTGAATCCTTTTCAAGTTTACTCCTAATTTTAACAACTTACTCCTCAAGACACTCAGTAGTATTGGACCAATTCATGCATATATGACCATGATTCCAACAATAATCCCATCCATCACACTCCTTTGGAACCCATGTATCACTCTAAGTGTGGTCTAATGATGTCTCTCTCTGAGACCATCCCTAGTGTTCCATGTAAGAAACCCAAGTGTCACTCTAGATATAAAATAATGAACATCTGTTTGACCTAGTCCTTGGAATTCTATTCTGGGAACCTAACAGTCACTCATTTCAAAGTATAATAAACCCAAAAAGTGTTACCTTCCATATAATTCAAATAAAAACCCATGTATCACTATTGGAATTATATGATTCCATTTACAAGTAATTTTAATTCAATAATTATGATGATTATATCCATGTAATTCCATGTTGGAACCTTTGTTTCCCCCACAACATATCATTGTAAATGGTCATGGGATCTCTGTCTAACCATACTATTTAACATCACTTTTAATTCAACTAACCTTTTCATTTATACTGAAAAATGTTATCCAGCCTCATAGGATTGTTCAATTTTGTATCCTAGGATTAGGATGCCTAGAATGACCAAATTAATTAAATTAAATTTAATAAGACACTCCAATTAATTAATTTTAACCACAAAATTACATGGTGTAAAGAACACACCTCAAGGTTGGATCAATTCACAATTAATCATGGTCTCCCAATAAAATTTAATAGATAAACTCTAGTGGTGGATTTTATTGAGGTTCCCAAACACCATCTGTAGTTATGAGTAATATAACATAGTATCATGCATTCAATTTAAGAAAAAGATTCAGTTACAGTGGTTATTCTCAGAATTTCTTTCATATGGAACAGAAATGATATAGATATATATATACATATATACAACACTAGTATTTTAGGGAAAATTATGATACTGCCTAGCTTAACTTGGTAATATAATATCCATCTAACATCATAATATGATTCAGTATAAATTGGGAGAAATCAAAGAAAAGTATAAACACATTGAAAATAGAGAAAAAAGAGCATTTATGGATTTATCATTGCATATTAAATGATAATATAATAAAATAAGAAAGATAATCAAAGATAATACTGGTATGGATCCATCTCAAAAAATATCTCTTAAATTTTAGGTTTGGAAATGAAGTTTTCACAAATCCTAGAGGATACATGGAGCTCTAAACAAGAGGGAAAGTTGGTTGTGGGTGGGAAGGATAAAATAGGATAAAAATAGATAAAATGAGTGGATTATTTAAGTGATTTAATAATTTTTAAAATGATAATGGGTTGGCTACCTGGTTTGACAAAATTTTGTGACAACCATGCATGCTCATTGCCAATGTGGCCCAACCTGTGCAGACTAGTTGCATTGTTTAAAAAGCTTTTCGCATCTTATATGGACCCCCTCTATAGTTTTTTTAGCTACAAACATGTCTGTGTATAATGCCTCTAAGTTTTTTTAAAAAACCATGATCCACCTATTATGGGTTTTAACTATTAATCAAAATTGTTTCTACTAATTGTGTGACAACCGTACACTTCTGTATGCTCCTCTAAAAACCATATTTCTGGGCACTGTATGATCCCAGTCACTTCTGAACCCTTCATCAAAGTCCCAATCAGATTAATTTATTCATAAAGGAAGGTTTTAAATACAATTTAAAGGATTTTTATATCATCAGAAATTATGGTTTGTTGTACAAAATATTTCTCAATAGCATAATAGGTATGAATTTCATGCGTCTTCTCAAAATCAGTTTATTATAATAGAAGAAAAAATAATGCATAAGAATTAAAAATACCCTAGAATATCTTATTAACATTATTTTTATTTTATGTGATTATAAATATTATGGTTTTGGTATATTTTAATGTGATTGTGACTTCAAATACTTAATGAACACATTCGTGAACTATCTTCCTCATGAAAACCTGAATGGGTGGGGATGCAATTTCTCTTTTATGAGAATGTATATCATGAAAGTTATTTTTTATTCTTTGCAAAAAGTGTATTATAAATATTTTCCTTCATTAATTTCATAGTAATATTTATGAAAATAAATTTATATGAAAAGGAAACTCCTCTCATCTCTGTGTTATACAATAATCTCCAATAAAACTGGTTATTCATGAAACTCTTGAGTTTGAAATTTTCATGTCAAGAGGTAGTGAGTTTTAGTTATTTATGAAAGAGAAGTGTTCCTTTTGGAATATTCCCTTCATGATAAATGGTTAAATAGATTCTCTATTTTACATTGGAAAATAAAATCCTTAATGATTATATTGGAATTATCCTCTATTTGGCTCAATGTATAGTATTTATAGACCTCAACACGACATTTTAATTGTGTTTCATTCCATGTCAAAGATAGATATTAACATTGTTGAAAATATGGTGTGTAATTGTTTTTTATAAACACTAAAGCTTTTGGAATTTCTCAAATATACTGATTCCCCAAATGATGGGGTCTTTTATTATGAAATGAGTTGCTCCCTTACATAAGTATAAACTTACTTTTAGGTAGCCCTAAAAAAATTACATATCTTTGATACTTTACACTAAAATACCCTTATGTAGGTCATAACCCATAAATATATACCCTTATGTAGATATAGTTCTTATATGGAATAAGATATATCATCATGTAAACACATATAAGAACATTTTTGACTTTTTGCAAGATTATCCTAGGTATGATCATCTCAAAATTTTGGCCATTCGATATTTCTTCTAGAATAGAGGTTTCAAACTGTGAATAACTCTAAAATTTAGAAACATTCATAATTTGAAGGTTAAAGTTGAATATTTCAATGATCTTATGACTGATATTGATCAATTCAGATGTCTAGTGTTATTAATTTTTTTATATGAGTGAACAATGGTCCATACCCTCCAACCCACATCAGATTTCCACACGATAAAGGTTTCCTATATCATACTCTATATTACATTATACATTTGAGTCAACACCTAGGACAAAACCCAAACACAATTCACAAACCAGAGCTTCATAGGCTATGCCTCCCTATGTATGTCATCCTACCGACCTTCCTACACACGTTCGCGTGTGCATATCTTTTCAGGAACTATGGAGCCCACTATTCTCTAGTGCACCCTTTGGTCACTATATACTCTCAACTACTATTGTAGGATAGTCAAGTTGACATGATTTCTCTACTATTTAGTGGTATCATGGGTCCTTGTATGCACTACATTTGGCCCAATTTTATTAGTAAACTCTCAAAAATGATTTATCAAATATCTCATTTAATTCCATAAAAAATACTCAACTTATCACCACTTCCTCTTGAAAAATTAATAATATTTATCATGGTTCCCATATCCCACCTATTATTTTATTTTGGGAATATATATTCAAAATATATCTTCAATATTTAATGATATTTATTATTCAAATATTTTTATTTTTGAAAAAAATGTGTCAACTCAATGAACATAGTGAATCATATTCTAGACATTATGAATAGTGAAAAAATATTCATAATTGATATGGTGAAGAGTCATTCTCCATGATTATTTACGTAAACTAATCTTATAATTTTCTATACATATTTTCAATTTATTAGAAACAAATACAATTCCACTTTATTGGTCTCAATAATCTCCCCCTTTGAATTTGTTATCAATACCATGAAACAATTCATCATATCAATATACAAATTCTCTAAAAAATTCTTCTCCCCCTTATTGAAAACAAATTCAAAAAATTAGTCGGGATATTCTAAACTCATGAAGTTTCCCAAAACATTTTCTCCTCCCATATATGATTGTTTCATAAACAATTTTGAGAGAGGGATGACATCACATGGGTTTGTTTAGAAAATACCCTCTAATCAATAACCACTAAGTTTAAATGTGAAATCACTCTGTATACAATAAGAAATACATAACCAAGGTTATCTAAGATATCCATAAAATACCATCCATGTTAATTCATGGTTAGAAATTATCAATTATCATTTTAGTGGTTATAGGTAATCAGGTTTATCTATAAAATTATAAATCCTACAGACACTTCAACAAATATATCATAAATTTCATGTAAAAATGATATACCTCCCCCTTTGGGGTTCAATAGAAACCCCATGATAATAAATATATTAAAATTATTGAAATGGGATTGATTTTCATACATTATATTTTAACTTTAAAAATCTATTTAGAAACTTCACATTTACATTATAATAATGATTTAATATATGTGACTCGTTAATTATTTTTATTAAGGGATACAAACATCCCCTTAAACTCTCTACATATTAAAATAAAAAACAAACACACACACACATATGGGTAAAAGGAGGAACCATTATGTTATTTAAGTGTGGAATTTTATCTAAGATCTTACCATCATCTTGTTCCATTATTTTCTACCAATATCAGTATGAGAGGATTTCCATAGAATATTATTTTAATTTTGAGTCTCAATTTTATTATTATCTTCTTTTTTATTTGTGGTTCTTATTTATGTTGAATTACTTTTCCACCTCATCTTATATAGACCCTTTATTTCCTTTACCTTAGTAGGATTTTCAATTTCCTCTAATTTCATAACCAATTTCAATTGATTTATCCCATCAACTAGGAACTCTGTCCTAACATTTATTTTCTTCTTATAATATTTACATGATATTACATTGTTTTTCTATTAAATATTCTTACATTTCAAAACATATGGATTATCCCTAGGAAATATTGTAATGAATTTCATATCGTGACTCCCCCTTGATTCAAGAATGTTTTTTGGAAAGGATATGTTTTACTAGAAAGTCTAGTTTGTGTTCCCATACCATTTACAACACCAATAAAAACCTCTAAATTTAAATCTTAAACCATGATATGAATTCGGTCCATTCAATTTTTGTCACAATACTTATACAATTTGATACTTATTTTTCCTAGGGGTCAATGATTTTTATACAAATTTATTTCTCCCATTGATGTTGGAGAGAGTACCTCATTTATATTCTTGGTAATCATTTTTTTAATAATTATATTCTTTTCTTCACATAGTAAGGATGTCTTTTCACCTTATTCTTTTACATGTATCTATTTTTATTATTGTTATATATTTGCATTATCATATGATTTGTGCATGATTGGTATATAGTAGAACTCATCACAACACTGTCCAATTCTATTCCAATACTAAAAAAACCATAAAATCATTAAAACCTATTGTTTAAAAAAAATTAATTTTCTATGGATTTATCTTCTTTGGTGAATGTATTCATTTTTTATTCATATTTTATCCCCCTAAATGAACACATTTTGTTATTTTCATGGGTTTTCATGTTATTCCAATACTCCAATGCCTTGTTCCAGAAATTCTAGTAACACCAACAATATCTTATGAATCTTCATATCATATTTTCATATTTATACTATCTAGATTTCATATATGGTGAATAATGTTTTTTGAATGTAACAACCACTATTTTTGAAACTTCTTTAGGAATAGATGTTCAAAAATATTCTCTAATGCACCCTTGATGTGGTGGATTTATCAGTATATTTCGGCATCTATAATTTCAATTTTTTTAAAACATGTAGTAGAAATTGAATAATCATTCATAAAAAAGTAAATTTCTAGTTTATGGGATAAATTATTCTTGGATAAAGTTTTCATTTTTTAAAAGGATAATATCATTCACTTATAGGAGTCCTAATCATTATTTCATACGTTTCTAGAAGTATCTCCTTTTCCTATAATTTGGGATGTTCCAGCTTGTGGAGATTCCTAATTATTCAATATCACCTCCAAATATAAATAATTAAAGTTGAGGGAGTTCTTATTATCCTCAAAAAAACTTTTATTTTCTTCCCAAAAATCATTCAACTTCATTAATTTTTTCTTATTTCATTTTTCCTAATTCTCGTATTGAATTTTCAGGATCCTTTACCTTATTCTATTTACCCAATAATTGAGAAGATTTGACATCCCAAGATACTTAGTGTAAATTTTCAATGTCATGAATATCTATTACAAATAAAATCTAATATAAATATTTGTAAAAATATTTCATAATAAATAGTCAACATCTTCAATATAACTTTCATTGAAAATTGAAATTTCTTCATACTTTTATTTGACATGTTTTTCAAGATTTTTGAATATAGAATCATTTTTTACCAATTCCAATTTGGTATAATTAGACTCATATTCCAAATGAAATTATAAGGCCCCAGACATTAACATTAAATAATCTTTAATTAAGTTAATAATTCACATCAAGGATATTTTTAGGATTAATGGTTTAGATAATTAGGCCGTAACTATTACATTACATCTTAAAATTAACAAAGTAGACTATGCTACTCTAACAAATTTTTTCATAGTAATAAAACTAATTAAATAAAAAAGGATTTCTTTTCCTGATATAAATATTCTTGATTTATTCCTTTCTCTTACCCTTTCTTATACCATGTGAAAAAACATTTCAAAAACATGGGATGAGAATAAAAATCTCATTAAGGGTTATAAAATAAGGAAATGAAACATTATTCCATAAATACATACAAATAAATAAAATCATACTTTTCAATATTTAACATACCACACAAAATCATAATATTTATGAGTAACACATTGAAATCATAAATCATAAAGGTAACTTGTGGCATCCATAAAATACTTACAATATAGCTTTCACAACGACGTAGGGAGTGACATTTGGAATACCCATCATTGTATATTTCATAAATCACTTAGGAGAAACATTAACCTTTACCTCTGTCACATTACCCAATGTATTGGAGAGATATATCGAGCTCACCTACCCTAGGGTTATCATGGAACCACCCATATGCGTAAAAAATGCCCAAAAACCATAACATAATCATAACTCATTATCAAGCATAATGGAAATATAAAATTTCCACATTACAATCACAATATATCATTTCAATATATTAACATAATAAATCAATTATGAAAACCATTTTTAATTCCAAAATACATAAAAAGAGTATATGATATTTATTTTTGTTTTAAAAACATTACTTCTTGTTAAGGAATCCAGATATCCAATAATGCTCGCGACGGTGGAAAGGTCATTATTGTCACGTACGTTTAAAAGAAACATTATTTTTTTTATTTAGTAAAATGATTCGTAATAAAAAGATTCATTTTGAATAAATTTAAAAGTCAAAGGGGTTTATTATACAACATATAAAAGAAAGTCGTGTATAAATCAAAATATGCCTCAATGAAATGAGATTGAGATGAAGTCGCTTACCTCGTGTCCGACTTGACTCGTTTATTCTTTAATCTCCTGAATAATAAATTAAGTTAATTTATACTTGATTCATAACCGTTTTAATGTTTAATATTCCTTTTATATTACTTATTAGCGACTTATAAACATTACATAATCATTTAAGTTAATAATGGTCATTTTGTCGATATTTGTTACTTGAGTCAAAACTGAACTTCTTATAATTACAAGTTATCCATATGGTTAAAATTCCATTATATCCATAATGATATTCATGATTTATATATGTTATATATCATATATATCCAATTTATATATTTATTTATAACCATAAATAACATTTGGACATAATAAATGAAATGCACCGTTCATAGAGACAGTAAGACGTACGTACGCATGAACACTACTTTCATTTCTATTTTGTATTTAATGGAATGAAACATTAATGATACATAGGTATATTATAATTTCAGTATAATATCATATATAATTTCATTATATCCATCCTTTATACTTTCCATGTATGTAATTAATGAGTCATATCACTTTGTGGTGGTGGTTGTCCACACTTCCTCAAATGAAATTATCATATTTACCAATTATAGAATCATTATAGGTATGCTATAAATGAAAAATACTGTATAATAGAGACAATATAAATATAATATATATCACATATAAATACAGTTCCATCATAATGGCCACCATGAGAGGCGGTAGGAGATAAATGAACAATCATTGTTTCGTGAGGTAGTAGTTCGCCATCCACAGAAAGAGAATGTTTGTATCCATTAGATGGATGTGTGTGGATGTGTAGTTTGAATAATACTAATAAAAAAAAATCGTAGTATATTTAAGATACTTGTTTTTTATAAAATAGTGGAATAAAGAGAGTTTAGGGGGCCATATAAGGAAAATAAAAGAAAAGAACTTGAGAGAAGACGTTACATTTAAATCAGGTAACTCCCTTTGGTTTGAAGCAAAAGGCTTTCTTGAATTGCCTTCTGCATAGGGAAACTATTCTAAGAGGAATATAAGGATGTTGGGAGATTATTATAGTAGATTTTGGGGGTTCCATGGGTCCTGAGAGGTGTGTGTAATGGGTTAGAGTTGGTGGCCTTTTATAAGGGGGAGGAGAGGCTCTTCAGGAATGTTTGAAAATATAATTTTATTATAAACTGAATTTGGATTTAAATGGTGTACAAATAATTTAATTATAAGATATGGTGAGTTTTGTTCTAAATAATATCAATTAATGGGGTTTAGAAAATTTTAGGGCATAAAATTAACCCTATCTTTTAGCTTTAACCCTTAGTTAACTAATTTAACTTTTACCATGTCCTCTTGTATATCGCTACTATATGGTTAATATAATTACTATAAAATGACAATAAAATATAAAATGGTCCATTAATGACATTTTAAAACTTATTTAATTCTTTTTTCCAAATATTATATTTTTAGGACTATTATATCATTTAATAAAAAAGTATTTGTTTTAAAAACTCATTTATGCCAATTTATATACTATTCATATCACAACTTTTAAAGAATCCATAAAAACTTGATTATTTCGAAAAAACTTCCTTAATTAAAATATAAAAAGTCATAATCATACCTAAAATTAGTTTATGGAATAATACATTTCAAAATAAATTTATTTTAATTTTTATAATCTCATTTATTTAAAACATTCATTAATAAGGTTAACATTATATCATCATTGTGTCATAAATAAATTTATTTATTTTATGTCTAAAAATTATAAATAAAATACCATTATGTAGGAAATATTTTTATATTTCTAATTACTATTTATATTTGAAGAGATAACTTATATAACCCCACATAAAAATTGTTTTACTAAATGATATATGTTTATGTAACATTTTCCTTAACTTTTAATTAATTTTTATAAAATGTCATTTTCACTTACAAGTGGCTCCATGGGGTCCCAAAATTGACACAAGGATGGACTTGGTCAGAGATATATCAGAAAATAGTATTAGGACATGTGGTAGGGTAACTTAACATTACTATAATATTATTTTTGACCCTTATTTACCATATTTACCCTTTAACCAAGGTAAATAAAATATTTACAGAAGTTACTATTCATAATGTCTAAAAATAAAAGTTACCTATTTTCACAATTTGGACCTCATGATTAAAAATATGGAATCCATTCTTCAATGTCTAAAACAAAAAAGTTTCAAAAATTAATTTAAAATTAATTCTCGCTGTCAAAACCAAAAAGCGTGTTTTTAAGAAATAATAACTATCAAAAGATTGACACTTCATTATGTCCAATTTCAAAGTGAAATTACTTCCAATAAAAAAATTGGATTAAACGGTAAAAATATAATCTAGTTTCACTTTAAAACAAATAAAAATAACAATCTATCTATATAAATAATTTAGGCTAAATGACCATTTTGACTTAAAATGCAGTATTTTTCACTATTCATTAAAAAATGAACTCTATTAGAAAAATACCAAAAATTTACCCAAAGTAAATTTTGATATACTGCTTCAAAATAAGAAGTTTATTTTTTAAAATATAATATAAAAAAGTAAAAAAAACTAGATTTAAAAGGGTTTCTCCATCAAAAGGCGGTAAAACACCCTTTGAAAAATATTAGGGTTTTCATGCTTAAAATCAGATTCATTCTAATTTTAAGCCTCTAAATTTTATTGGATAAATGTAAAAACTTTTAAAAACATGTATAATCATATTTTAGTTAGTTCTGCTCATTCCCACCAATACAACCATTAGGCGTTAACTACCATTTAAAATAATATTATATTATTATTTTTCAGTATGACTCAGCCTTGTGTGCTACATGATATTTTGGGGAAACCCTTTGTTGCATGTCGGGTACACCATCAAACATAGCATCTCCTTTATATTAAAATCAATATTTAATTCAAAAATATTAATGAATATGAAAATTTCATATTCTTTATTTACCTAGGATATTACATCTTTCCCCACTTTTGGGAATAACACCCTCGCAATTTTAAAAATGGGCATGGAAACTTAATTAAAAGCCCCACATTGGAAAAAGAGTCAATAAAAAATAACTTTAAAATAATTAAAGTGAAGTAAAATGGTTACTCGAGATAAAAAATACTAGGATTCCATGTTTGAAAACATGGATTTGGTGGAGAAACTAAGTGTTAAGTTCTAATGGAGAGTGATAGAAAACATGACTAGAAGAAAGTTAACCACACGAAAACCAAAAACTTGTGATAGGTTAAACGATATTTGATTCCATAGTAGGAAAAGTAAATGAATTTTTTTGTTTGTTTTAGGTTCCCTTTTATAAAGTTAGAGAATTTATTTATGACATTTACTAATAACATAAGGAAATATACTTAATTTTCAAGTAGATTTTCATCCTTTAATAAGTTTCTACTAAAAACTCATCTTTTCTCCAAATGATGAGTATTTGAGATGACCGAGTCACACTTGAAGTGATAAAATCAACTTATAGAGAATCACATAATCCACAAAAGATGAACTATATATTTTCCATGTCTTTATACACTAACCAAAACCAAAAAGCTGTGTACAAGATCAGATAATCCCAAGATAGGTTAATCTTTTATAAAAATAAATACTACTCTTAATATCAAAAATTGAACAAACTATACCAAAATATCAACAATGACAATTCGATATACAAATGTCCTTAAAATTATTTAAAATAATCTAAAATAAATTTGAAACCCAAAATTCAGAAGGATTTTATCACATAGTCTTCCACAAAAATCCTAAAATTTATCTCCAAATAATATCGGCTACTCTTAAAGTCTCATACTGAAGTGTAATTAACCAAATATCATATTCTCTATGATAGGTTAATAATTTCCATAAATAACCCAAATCACCATATGACCATAATAAAAACATATATTTTTTCAAAATAAAATTTCAACAATTACTCCACAAATGAAATTCCATATTATTCTATTTTCCTTAGGCATATAGTGTTTCCTCAAAAGAGGGAACATATTCCAAAATAAACTTTATCACTTCATCACCAAATCATTTTCCTATACTAAGGATATCTATTAGATATAACATAAGTCCCCAAAATCAACTTATTCTTGATCCAAAAAATCATTTAACAAAAAATTATTAGTCTTACTAACCGGGGACTTCACGTAGTCCAGTGGAAGGTGATAAATCTCAATTGCACTTTGGTTGTGCGTACAATTCCCATTTTGTTGTTCGACATGATGGGTTGTCACACAGTCTGCATGTTTTCCATTATCCAAAGTTTTTTAGTTTTAGAAAATTCCAAAAAATGAGATAAATTACTCAAAAATAACGATAACATATTTTAACCAAAAATGTTATCTCATACCTCACGTTTTCATCTCAAAAAGTAATAACCCATAATTGCCTAAAAAACAAAAGATGACATGAATTCCTTAGGTTATCCATTATGTCCACATGAGAAAAGATAATTATTCTTGAATAACATTTTCACATATCCAAATTTAGGGTTACACATACTAGAAAAAGTATTCCAAAGCAATCCCACCATCAAAAGAGCCTTAACAATTTTAAGCATTTCACCATCCTAAACAGCACCATAAATCTTCAATACCTTATATGTAGACTTCTTACTCATTAAAATTTCTTCATGATTCATTAACCATTATTTTCCAACTTATTCCATAATACCTCATTCCTTTTATAGGCCATTTTCAGTTTCCTCATCTTCAATAGGAATGGTATTAGGAATTGGTAAACATATATTTGTACGATGCTGCTGATCCCATTCCTAAACCTTCATTGCAGGACATCTATTTGAATAATGACCATGAACACTACATTTAAAACATTCAGTCGATTCTTCGGAATAAACTTCTTTCCCTTTCTTCGAGTCAACTGGAAACATCCTTTTTTCGTGGAATGTTCTTGATTTATGAACTACACTACCACATCTATAGCATATTTTTGTCACTTTGAAGCATTTTCCTAGGTGTTTCTTTCCACATCGTTGACACATAGGTTTTTGAATATACTTACCTTTATTGTTATTACTTGAAATCCCATTGGGATTCATTTCTCACATATACGATGCCTTATAAAAATCACCAAGGTTAATGTGGTCAATCATGACTCTAGATAGTTGGTTTAGAATAAAAAAATGATTTTTCATTATAGCTCCCATTTCCTTCAGTTTCTTATTCATAAAACCATCACAGTTTTCTTCACATCCATTATTACTTTAGTGCATGATAGATCAAGCCATTTACTAAAATGAAAAAGGCCAGTATGAGTATATTAGTAAAATATTCATATAATATCTTATGATGATGGTAAACACTAAGATATACTTATTCATGTTATCTTAAACCTATTCAATTTGTCTAAAATATATATGACTCTTTATAATATTATAACCATTATAGTCATATCACTTATGATTAAATAACACCCTATCCTCTAAAGTTATCTAAACTGGACTTTGATACTGACACGTGCCTGTCATGGGGTGTGGCAAAAACAAATATAACCTATGTTAAAATGTATTATAGTGGATTACCTAGGTTGTCTCCAGATAGGAGTGCACAACAATTAAGCTGTCACCTTAAAATAGAAAGAAGTGAGGTTGTTTTTAGAAATTGTTTGATTTAGAAAATACAAGAAAGAAACTAAATAAAGAAAAGTAATTAAGTGAATGTTTTGAAAAAAATTGAAAAATGATGTGATATAAATCAGTGATATGAAATGGTGATCAGGTTAGGGCTAGTTTTCCAATTGTAATTCTATCATCGTTCATTTTACCCAATTCTCCTCTGCTAAATCGTTAAGAGTGAGAATCCACAATCGTTTCTTCTCACTCCCTTGTTCAATTAAAAATGTGAGAATAAAACTTACTAAAATATTAGGTTGGTCTACTCTCCTTCCAATATGTAATAGAGTTGTAGAAAATACCCCCAATTATCTTAGGCAATTCCCAACCGGGTCTTGTTTATCCCAAGTAATCAATAACATTCACTACTCCTCACACACGTACCGGTGATCACTGAGTACTACACCACTAAATCCCGGTCTATTCCACTGTTTATAAACAAGAACCTAGTGGAGGGAGATATTGATCATTGACTAAATATAACATAACAACAGAATCTAAAATCAGATACAATCGTACATGATAATAAAAACTATTATAAGAAATTGAAACAGATTCGAAGAAGAGAAAAGAGGGTTTTGAAACATTAATAGAAGGAACTCATGAAATACAATATGGAAAACCTCTCCTTACCCAATAACACAGAAGTTTACCCCACCATGGTAAGGGTAATTGTGACTAAGGGTAAAGAATAACACATTTCAAGACTAAGAAGTGTAAAACAAAGAAAATAAAGAATAGAAATTTGATCCTCTAGAATCTGTCCTCCAGAAGTTTTCCTCTGTTAGGCCCACCAGACGGCCGAAACTCACTAAGGTACCTTCTTATAGAATGTTGGAAATAAAGTTTTCTATCTATCATCCAAAGTTGAGAGTCATTGGACAGGTGTAAAGAATTATATGGCCGACTAAATGACCATTAATTTTCTGTCCGCCAAACATTGTTTCACCCACTCCACTTGGACGCGCCAAAAGGATGCATTAATGAGCTCCATAATTTATGAAATTTAATTTGAGCTGTCCTTTTGAAGTCATATGTCGATAAAATCTGGAATAATCTACTTATAAGGTCGGATGAATAAGATATTTCATATTTAATGAAGTGGGGTCCATTCTGCCTTCCAAACTGATTTCTCCACTTCATTGAATTTTCTGCACCATTGGGTTTCGAATTGGGTCTTGGTCCAGAAGTAACATTTTAATCCCATAAGCATAGGAATCCTACAAAAAAAAGATTCAATTCAATTGGACCCATATTATAAAAGTTATTCCTGAAAAACAGAAGCTATATAAAACTGACAATTTTACAGAATTACCCCATTTTCACATTTAAGCCCAAAATACACCAAAAACACATAAATGCTGCAAATACACTCACATTGAATAATTGGGAGGGATTAAATCATTGAAAAACATATAAATAATAATGAAAATATTAACTCTATCAATTCCCCCACACTTATCACTTGGACTCCTGGACAAGTCAGAATCAAAATAAATTCAAAGTAAATTCAAAACACATATCCATGAGATCCACTAATTTGAAAACAAGAAAAAAAATATATCATGCCTCCTCAAACTCTATTATTTCATGTTCTTAATTTAGGATCATTCAATAAATTTACTCTTCATTTATCCTCCCATACACACAAAACACTAACCTAACTTTCATTATCTCTCATTACACAAATCTCAATTTTTTAGCAATGTCTTTCTCATCCAAAATCATACAAGGGTCACCATAGGCTTGATAAATTCCTAAATCTCCACCCAATGTGAGTGAAAGACATATGTTTATCATGAGGACTTGTTAAGGTTTTTCTATGGCTTTCGGTTGGTAGGATTTATATGTGAACGATTCTGAGGCAGAATGAGAGGGCTTGGCTCTTTTTGAAGCAAAATTGCATTAATCTAAATTTCACAAAAGTATGGTCTCCTCTTCACTCCACTTAGTAGAAAATAAGCTCCTTCTCCATGAAATATCAAGGAATGTTCACACAGTTCATAATTTCAGCAGCAAGCATTTCAAACTTCTCAAATATAATATTTCTTGAAAGCTCTAGAAAAGGCACAACTTCCTTTTTACATTAGAAGCTCCAGAAAGGCACAACTTCTCTCATCATGAAAGCTCCAGAAAAGGCATAGATTTCAACAGAATGATTTTTTTTGCAGCAATAACATCTCTTCAACATTTTTTTTCACCCAAAGTATCCCCAAATAAGGTAGTACAATAAAAGACATCTCCCCCCACACTTATGTTCAAATAGATCATGCAATTTCACTTCAAGAGCAGGTTGGATAGAGAAAATTGGCTTGTAATGTGGCTAACCTAACAGGCTGTTCATGGCTTCTATGGGATACAAGGATTAAATGTTCAAGGTAGGCCATTATTAAAGGGATTATCTTGAAAAGGGGGCTTTCAAACCAAAGAAATTCCTCAATTATTTAAAACACAAGTATCTCAAACCCTCAAGTTTTGACAAAAATAAATCAAATTCTGGTTAAATCAAGCATGATTTGGTTCTCTCAAGAAGTGAGGTGAATGTACAGAATATGAAAATAATAGGTTTAGAAGCCTCACGGGAATGTGATTTAAAATATAAAGACAGTGATATGTGGCACGGGATTCAAAAAAACAGAGTATTTTTTCATGAAATTCCCAAAGAATTGAACTTGAAACAATGTCGTTTTCAGCATTCATTTAAGCTCAGTTTCAAGGAATAAATTATTTCACTCATGGAGATGGGTTTCAAAAATACCAATGATAATCATTTCAGCTAAAAAGTTTAAAAAACACATAAAAATTTAAAAATAATCTCACAAAATTTTAAACACACGCATGTTTTCTTTAAAACAAATAGGAAAACAAACAAAACAAAAAAAAATCCTATACTACAAAGGTTCCCTCCCCCACACATAAATGATGCAGTGTCCACAATGCATTCAAATTTATTTAACATGTAAGAATATTGGAAATTGAATCACAACAATCATGAAAATATAAAGGAGAGGTATGACCTGATGATGTTTATTGATAAACAGGTTGGAGGAGTGTGATCTCCTCCATTGGCTCTGATGGCATGGTCCCAAGGAATTTCTTCAATCTGTGCCCATTAACAGTGAATGGATCCTTCACTCCATCCTTCACAATCTGCACAGCACCAAAAGGATATACATGAGTAACTATAAATGGACCTTCCCACCTGGAACGAAGTTTACCTGGCATCAGCTTGAGTCTTGAATTGAATAACAACACTTTGTCTCCTGGATGGAAGTCCTTTGGTTGGATCAGTTTGTCATGAGCCACTCTTGTTCTCTCTTTGTAAAGACTAGAATTTTCAAATGATTCCCTTCGAATTTCTTCCAACTCCTGTAATTGCAATCTTCTCTCTTTCCCAGCACATTCAATATCCAGATTCATCTTCCTCACAGCCCAGTATGCCTTATGTTCCAATTCCACAGGTAGGTGACAACTTTTCCCATAAATAAGCCTATGTGGACTCGATCCAATTGGTTTTTTGTAGGATGTCCTGTAAGCCCATAATGTGTCTTCTAACCTCTGGCTCCAATCCTTCCTATTTGGATTAACAGTCTTTTTCCAAAATTCCTTTGATTTCCCTATTGGACACTTCAGCTTTCCCATTAGTCTGTGGATGATAGGGAGTTGATGTTTTATGATGCACCCCATACTTTTTCAAAAAGACGCCATTCTCCAATTACAAAAGTGAGTCCCTTGATCACTAATGATGGATCTGGGAACTCCAAACCTACAAAATATGTTAGCCCTGACAAAATGACAAATAAATTTAGCATCGTCAGTTCTGGTGGCTTTTGCTTCCACCCATTTGGAAACATAATCTACAGCAAGAAGAATATAAGAATTTCCAAATGACATTGGGAAAGGTCCCATAAAATCTATCCCCCAAACTTCAAATATTTCACAAAAATTAAGTGGCTTTTGGGGCATTTATTGTCTCTTTTAAATATTTCCTGTAAACTGACATTTTCCCACCGTTTACAAAATTCATGAGAATCTTTGAAAAGTGTTGGCCAATAAAGTCCAGATTCTAAAACCTTCCTCGCTGTCCTCTGAGGTCCAAAGTGGCCTCCACAAGATAATGTGTGACAAAACCTAAAGACTGATTCAATTTCATTTTTAGGAAAAAATATTCTGATCATTTGGTCATTGCAAATCTTCCAAAGAAATGGATCATCCCAGATGTAATATTTAGATTCAGATTTCAATTTGTGAATTTGGTGATAATTTAAATGAGATGGGACCTGAGATGTTACCAAATAATTGACCATGTCAGCATACCAAGGTACTTCTCCTTTAATCAAGTAAAACTGCTCCCCTGGAAGGTGATCATTTAGTGGTTCAGTGTCTGGAATTTCAACTTCAGCGGTGTTGGGTAGTCTACTTAAGTGATCAGCCACTTGGTTCTCAGATCCCTTCTTATATTTGATTTCTATGTTGAAATCCTATAGTAGTAGCATCCATCTCACTAGCCTCGGTTTTGCTTAAGCCTTATTCATCAAGTACCTAAGAGCTGCATGATCAGAAAACACAATGACTTTAGTTCCAATCAGATACGATCTAAATATTTCTAAAGAAAAAACAACTGCTAAAAACTCTTTTTTCTGTTGTTGTGTAGTTGAATTGGGCCGCATCTAAGGTTTTCGAGGCATATGCAATGACTTATGGCCTGCCATCAATTCACTGAGAAAGGAAAGCTCCAATTGCATGGTTTGAAGCATCACAAAGTAGCTCAAATGGTTCTTCCCAATTTGGTGGCTGAATCACTGGTGGTGTAATCAATCTCTTCTTCAACTCATCAAATGCTTCCCTACATGAACCGTTGAAATCAAAATCAGCATCTTTCAAAAGTAATCTAGGGAGATGGAGAGAAATATTACTGAAATATTTTATAAACCTCCTGTAGAATCCTGCATGTCCTAAAAATGATCTAACATGTTTCACACAAGTTGGGTAAGGCAAAGAATTTATCACTTCAATTTTTGATTTATCAACCTCAATGACTTTCTGTGAAATGACATGCCCAAGGAAAATTCCTCTCTCAACCATAAAATGACACTTTTCAAAATTCAAAACAAGGTTCTTTTCAATGTAGGTTTTCAAAACTTTTTCCAGATTTTTCAAACAATGGTCAAACGAATTTCCAAAAACTACGAAGTCATCAAAGAAAACCTCCAAGAAATCTTCAATGTGACCAGAAAATATACTTACCATACACCTATGAAATGTACCTGGAGCATTAAACAATCCAAATGGAATCCTTTTGTATGCAAAAGTACTGAAAGGACAAGTAAAGGTAGTCTTATCTTGATCTTCGGGAGCAATGGGTACCTGAAAATAACCTGAAAATCCATCCAAAAAGCAATAATGAGTTCTCCCTGCCAATCTCTCTAACATCTGGTCAATGAACGAGATAGGGAAATGATCTTTTAGAGTGACCTGATTTAGCTTCCTAAAATCGATGCATACTCTCTAGCTATTCTGAATTCTCACAGGGACTAATTCATTCTTTTCATTCCTCACAATGGTTAGGCCAGTTTTCTTTGGGACTACATGGATGGGGCTAACCCATTGTGAATCTGATATAGTATAGATGACCCCAGCTTCTAATAACTTCTCAATCTCTTTTTTCACAACCTCCATCAGGGTAGGGTTCAACCTCCTTTAGGGTTGTCTGACAGGTTTGGAATCTCCCTCAAGAAAAATTCTATGTGAGCAAATTTTTGGGTTTATTCCTGGGATATCACCTAAGCTCCACCCTATTTCTTGGACATTCTCTCTCAAAAGCTCAATCAATGATTTTTATTGAGTTTCAGATAGATTATTAGAAATTATTACTGGTAATTTCTCCCCCTCTATAAGGTAAACATATTTTAAATCATTGGGGAGTGGTTTTAATTCTAGATCAGGAGGATGCTCAAGAGATGAAACTAAATTGAGGTTCTCCACTTCCAATGGTTTGACATCCTGCACACAAGAAATCAGATCATCTTCATCATCATTTAACAAATTATCAAAGAAATCATATTTTACCTCTTCTTCCAACAGGAAATCAGAACTTCCAAGAGTTTGGGAATCCATATGTTCAGTGATATATTTAATGGAAAATTTCTCTCCTAATGATAAAAATTCCTGAAACATACCTGATTCTTCAATTGGTTCTATGTCATCTTCATGAGAGAGTGCGAAGAGTGAATGATCATCTGATGTGTGCCTCATGGATTCAAAAATATTGAAGTGGACGGTACTGTCTCCAAACTCCATGGTAAGTGTCCCTTCATGGACATTGATAATGGTTTTGGCTGTCTTCAATAAAGGTCTCCCCAAAATTATGGGTGAGTGTGATGAGATCCTATCATCTTCCATATTCAACACATAAAAGTCAGCAGGGAATAAAAGATCTTTAACTTTTACCAGGACATCCTCCAAAACTCCTGCTGGGAATACTGTGGATCTATTTGCAAGCTGGACCACCACTCTTGTGGGCTTCAAGTCTCCCATATGCAAAGAAGTATATACTTATTGAGGCAATACATTAATTGATGTACCTAAATCGCACAAAGCATTATAGAAATTTAATGAACCAATGGTGCATGGAATAGAAAATGTCCCTGGATCTTGACATTTGGTTGGCAATTGTGGTGTGATAAGGGCTGAGACGCTTCTTCCCAAATTTATCCTCTCATTCCCTTGAAGTCTCCTTTTCTTGGTGCAAAGATCCTTAAAAAACTTAGCATACTTTGGAATTTGTTTGATTGCTTCAAGCAGAGGTATGTTGATTTCCACTTTCTGAAAGGTGTCGAGAATTTCTTTTTGTAGTGCTTCTTCTTGTAACCACTTTGATTCAATCATCCTTGATGGAAATGGTGGTGGTATGTCTTTCTTATCCCTTTTTTTCCTTTGAAATGGCGTTTCTTGTTTCTTCCTTCTTGGCCTATCATTATCATCCTCCTCTTTCTCATCTTCTTCACGATTCATTTTCATAGAGTTTTCATCATTTCTAACTTCATTCTCACCCAGATTAGTTTTTCTTATTTCAGGATCAATGGTGGATGGTGGTTGGAGTTCTTTTACACTTCTTGTAGTTATAATACTAACATTCTATTTTGGGTTTGGGACTGTTTGGGAAGGGATTTTACCAGGATTTTTGGTCAGAAAGTCCATGAGACTTTCAAACTTATTGGACAAATCTTTAACAGTGGATTTTAGTCCTTAAAACTCATATTTTTGTTGGTTTTGAATTGGAGGTTGTGAACTGGTGGATGGTTGCTCATAGGGTCTTTGGATATTGGTTGGTTTTTGGTAAGAAGGCTGGTTATAAGATGGTTTTTGTTGAAATGGTGGAGGGTTCTGGAATTGATTTTGGAATGGGGGTTGTTTTTGAAACTGATTTTAGTATGGGGTCCTAGCTTGATTTTGTTGATTTCCAAATCCATATTGGACTTGGTTAGGCTCTCTCCATCCTTGATTTTGCTGGAACTGCCTTGGTTGAAAGGCTTCTGCACAACTTTCCATTCCCTGTATTTCAGCACACTGGTCAGTGAAATGATCAAGAGATGAACATAAACCACATACCTTAGCTGGTGCTTTTTGGTCACTAACTTGCTTCAAGGCCATCTGTCTCAGCAAACTAGTAAGCTCTTCAATCTTAGTTTCTAATAAGGGTGATGGATGAGAAGTGCGTACCTCATGAATACCTCTTGTTCCAATACCTCTTGTTCCAAATTGATGTGAGTTTTGGGAAATCTTCTCAATCATGCCCTTGGCTTCTTCTGGTGACTTGTCAATCAAGGCACCTCCAGATGATGCATCAAGAAGGTTTATGTCATTGTCCAGTAGTCCTTGATAGAATAAGACAAGAAAGTGGTGTTCCTCAATGGCTTGATGTGGATAGCTGGCACATAGCTTCTTAAATCTCTCCCATTACTCATAAAGGGTTTCTCCAGATGATTGTCGTATGGCGTAGATTTTCTTCCGAATGGCTGTGCTTCTAGTGGTGGGGAAGAATATTTGCATAAAACATCTTACCAGGTCATTCCAGTCATGTATGTCTCCTGGTTGTAGGCCGTACAACCATTCTTTAGCAGCTCCATCCAACGAAAACGGAAATGCCTTCCACTTTACCTGCTCCTCGGTAATTCCACAGGGTCTGAAAGTTGAGAAAACATGTGTGAACTCTTTAATATATTTGTTTGGATCCTCACCTGCCAAACCATGAAACTTTGGAAGCAAAGGAATCATGTTAAGTTTCATTTAAAAATCATTTTGTAATACTGGCATGGCAATTTGATTGTTTTGATTAAGGAATTGTGGTGCATAGAGGTCTCTAAGTGTTTGGTTTTGATTTTCAGCCATGATGATAGGCTCAGAGTGAACACTTGAAGTTTCACTTGAGTCTGCAAGGGGAACTTCCTCAAATTCAGATTCCAAAATAATGTTTCTAAGTCTATTCAACAAGGTTCTTTCAATTTCAGGATCTATGGGTAAAGGTTCAGTTTTTGAGGTTCGAGTCATGCAATTTTGAAGAGATAAGATGAAAAGAGAGAAAAGAAAAGAAAAGAAATGTTGTCGCTACCTCCCCGGCAATGGCGCCAAGTTTTGACACGTGACTGTCGTGGGGTGTGGTAAAAACAAATATAACCTATGTTAAAATGTATTATAGTGGATTACCTAGGTTGTCTCCAGAGAGGAGTGCACAACAATTAAGCTATCACCATAAAATAAAAAGAAGTGAGGTTGTTTTTAGAAATTGTTTGATTTAGAAAATACAAGAAAGAAACTAAATAAAGTAAAGTAATTAAGTGAAAGTTTTGAAAAAAATTGGAAAATTATGTGATCTAAATCAGTGATATGAAATGGTGATCAGGTTAGGGTCAGTTTTCCAATTGTAATTCTATCATTGTTCATTTTACCCAATTCTCCTCTACTAAATCGTTAAGAGTGAGAATCCACAATCGTTTCTTCTCACTCCATTGGTCAATTAAAAATGTGAGAATAAACCTTACTAAAATCTTAGGTTGGTCTACTCTCCTTCCAATGTGTAATATAGTTGTAGAAAATACCCCCAATTATCTTAGGCAATTCCCAATCGGGTCTTGTTTATCCCAAGTAATCAAGAACATTCACTACTCCTCACACACGTACCGATGATCACCAAGTACTACACCACTAAATCCTGGTCTATTCCACTGTTTATAAACAAGAACCCAATGGAGGGAGATATTGATCATTTACCAAATATAACTGAACAATAGAATCTAAAATCAGATACAATCATATATGATAATAAAAACTGTTATAAGAAATTGAAACAGATTCGCAGAAGAGAAAAGAGGATTTTAAAACATTAATAGAAGGAACTCATGAAATACAATATGGAAAACCTCTCCTTCCCCAATCACACATATTTTTACCCCACCATGGTAAGGGTAATTGTGACTAAGGAGAAAGAAGAACACATTTCAAGACTAAGAAGTGTAAAACAAAGAAAATAAAGAACATAAATTTGATCCTCCAGAATCTGTCCTCCAAAAGTTTGCCTCTGTTCTGCCCACCAGCCGACCGAAACTCACTGAGTTCCCTTCTTATAGAATGTTGTAAATGAAGTTTTCTATCGACCCTCAAAATTGGAGAGTCATTGGACAGGTGTAAAAAAGATATGGCCGAATCAATGACCATTACTGTTCTGGCCGCCAAACACTGTTTCACCCACTCCACTTGGACGCGCCAAAAGGATGCATTAATGAGCTCCATAATTTATGAAATTTAATTTGAGCCGTCATTTTGAAGTCCTATGTCGACACCAGCTAGAATAACCTCATTCTAAGGTCGGCTGAAGGAGATATTGCATATTTAATGAAGTGGGGTCCATTCTGCCTTCCAAACTGATTTCTTCACTTCATTGAATTTTCTACACCATTGTGTTTCTAATTGGGTCTTGGTATAGAAGGAACATTTTAAGCCCACAAGAATAGGAATCCTAAAAAAATGATTCACTTAAATTGGACCCATATTATAAAATTTATGCCCGAAAAACAGAAGCTATATAAAACTGACAATTTTACAGAATTACCCCATTTTCACATTTAAGCCCAAAATACACCAAAAACACATAAATGCTGCAAATACACTCACATTGAATATTTGGGAGGGATTAAATCATTGAAAAACATATAAATAATAATGAAAATATTAACTCTATCAGATACCAACTATAAGGCCCCAGCCTTAAACATTACATAATTTTGAATTAAGTTAATAATTCACATTTAGGATCTTTTTAGGTTTATAGTTTTAGAGAATTAGGCAGTAACTATTACATTACATCCAAAAAATAACAAAGTAGTCACTTCTACTCTATCCAAATTCGTCACAATAATAAAAATCCATAAAAAAGAGTTCTTTTCTTTATATAAATCTTCTAGAATTATTCATTTCTCTTACCCTTCCTTATACCCTGTGGAAAAAATTTTTAAAAAAATGGGATGATAATAAAAAGATAAAAAAGGTTTATAAAACAAGGAAAGAATACGTTAGTCCATCAATACCTACAAATCAATGAAATAATACTTTTCAAACATTAACATACCACAAAAAATCATAAGAATTATTAATAACACATGGAAAAAAAATCATAAAGGTAACTTGTGGCATCCATAACATATCGTTGTAGCTTTCACAGCTACATAGCGAGTTAAATTTGGAATACCCATAATAGTACATTCCCTAAATCTCTTAGTAGAAACATTAACGTTTACCTTTATCACATTACCCAATGCATTGCTGATCTATCTCAGGATCATCCACCATAGGTTTATCACAGAACCACTCATATGCGTAAACAATTCCCAAGAACCATAACATAATCATAAAACATGAACTAGAATAAAGGAAAGATAACATTACCAAATTCCATTCACAATATAAAATATAAATATATTTACATAATAAATCACTTCTAAAAACCATTTTCAATACCAAAATACATAAAAAGAGTATATGGTATTTATTTTCCTTTTAAAAACATTACTACTTGTTAAGGAATCCAAATATAAAATAATGCTCGAGGCGGCGGAAAGGTCATTGTCATCATGTACATTTAAAAGAAACATTATTTTTTTCATTTAGTAAAATGCGTTGTAATAAAATTATTCCTTTTGAATAAATGTAAAAGTCAAAGGGGTTTATTATATAGCGTATAAATGAATGTCGTGTATAAATCAAAATATGCCTCAATGAAAGGAGATTGAGATAATGTCCCTTACCTCATGTACAACTTGACTTGTTCGTTATTTAATATACTAAATAATAAAATAAAGTTAACTTTTACTTGTTTCAGAACCTTTTTCAAGTTTATTATTCCTTTTATATCACTTATTACCATCTTATAAACATTACATAATCATTTATGTTAATAACGGTTGTTTTGTCGATATTTGGTACTTGAGTTAAAAATTAACTTATAATTACAAGTTTTCCATGTGGTCAAAAGTAAATTATCTATATAATTATATTCATGATTTATATATAATATATATCATATATATCTAGTATATATATGTATTTATAATAGTACATAACATTTGGATATATGAAAAGAAATGTATCATTCATGTTGACGGTAGGCCGTACGTACGAATGAACACTACTTTCATTTATATTTAATATTTAATGGAATGAAAAAAATGATTCAAATGTATATTATAATTCGAGTATAATATAATATATAATTTCATTAACTCCATCCTTTATACGTTCCACATATGGCATGAATGAGTCATATCACTTTTTTGGGGGCGGTAGTCCGCAGTTCCTCAAATGAAATTATCATATTTACCCATTATGGAAGCCTTAAAGGTATAATATAAATAAAAAATACATAATCATAGGGAAAATATAAATATAATATATATCACATATAAATTAAGTTCCATTATAACGACCACGATGAGAGGGAATAAGAGATAATTGAAGAATCATCGTTTTGTGAGGCAGTTGTTCACCGTCCACAATAACAGTATGTTCATTTCCATTAGACGGAGGTGTGTGGATGTGTAGTTTGAATAATCTTCTGAAAAACATCCTAGTATATTTAAGATTCTGTTTTTTTATAAAATAATGGAATAAAAATATTTTAGGGGGTTGGATAAGAACATAAAATAAAATAACTTGAGAGAAAACGTTACCTTTAAATTGGGTAACTCCCTTTGCTTTAAACCAAAATGCTTTAATTAATTAGATTAATCCTAGGGAAATGATTATAGGAGGAATATAGGGATGTTGGGAGATTATTGGAGCAGATTTTGGATGATCCAAGGGGGTTTAGGGTTGTGTGTAATGGGTTAGAGGTGGTGGCCTTTTTTAAGGGGGAGGATGGGCTCTTTAAGAATGCCTGACAATATTATTTTATTATAAACTAAATTTCAATTTAATAAGGACCCCAACTAATTTAATTCGAATCTAAGGTGATTATTGTTCTGAATCCTCTCATCCAATGGGTTTTAGACAAGTTTAGTGAATAAACAAAACCTTATCTTTTAGCTTTAACCCTTAGTTAACTAATTTAATTTTTACCATGTCCTCTTGTATACTCATACTATATGATTAATATTTTTCCTATAAGATGAAAATAGAACCTAAAGTGGTAAATTAATGAAATTTTCAACCTTATATAAGTTCTTTTTCAGAATATTATATTTTTAGGACTATTATATCATTTAAAAAAAGTATTTGTTTTAAAAACACATTTATGTCAATTTATAAACTATTTGTATCATGACTTCTAAAAAATACATTAGAACATGATTATGTCAAAAACAATTCATTAATTGAAAGATAGAAAGTCATAATCATCCCTAAAATTAGAGTATGGAATAAAAAGTTTCAAAATAAATTTATTTTTATTTTTATAATCTCATTTATTTGAAACATTCATTAATAAGGTTAACACTATATCATCATTGTGTCATAAATAAATTTATTTATGTGATGTATAAAAATTATAAATAAAATACCATGATGTTGGAAATATTTTTGTATTTATAATTACTATTTATAGTCAATGATTTAACTTATATAACCCCATATAAAAATTGTTTTACAACATGATATATGTTTAGGTTACATTTTCCTCATCTTTAAATTAATTTTTATAAAATGTCATTTACACTTACAAGTGGCTCCATGGGGTCCCAAAATCGACCCAAGGATTCCCATGGTCAGAAATGTATCAAAAAATAGGATTAGGATACGTATTAGGTTAATTTAATATTATTATAATACAATTTTTACCAATTTTTACCAGATTTACCCTTTAACCATGGTAAATAAAATATTTACTGATGTTACTATTCATAATGTCTAAAAATAAAAGTTACCTATTTACACAATTCTTACCTTATAATTACAAATAAAAAAATACATTTTTCCAACTTCAAAACACATAAGTTGTCAAAATTAATTTAAAATTAATTCCTGCAATCAAATCCAAAAAGGGTGTTTCTAAGAAATAATAAATATCAAAAGATTGACACTTGATTATATATAATTTTAAAGTGAAATTACTTCCAATGACTAAAATTGGATTAATGGTTAAAAATATAATCTAATTAAACTTTAAAATTAATAAAAAAACAATCTAAATATATAAATAAACTATATTAAAAGACAAATTTAACTTAAAATGCAGTATTTTTCACTATTCATTAAAAAATGAACTTTATCATAAAAATACCAAGAATTTAACCCAAGTAAATTTTTATGTCCCGATTATTAAGAAAAAGTTTAATTTTTGAAATGGAATATATAAAAGTGACAAAAACTATATTTAAAAGTGGTTCTCTATCAAAAGGTAGTAAAACGACATTTTAAAAATATTAGAGTTTTTCATGCTTAAAATCCGATTCATTCTCATTTTAAGCCTCTAAATTTTATTTGATAAATGTAAAAACTTTTAAAAAACATGTATAATCATATTTTAGTTAGTTATGTTCATTCCCTCCAATACAGTGGTTAGGCATTAACTGCTATTTAAAATAATATTATATTATTATTTTTCAGTATGACTCAACCTTGTGTGCAACATGACATTTCCAAAAAATCCATTATTGCGTGTTGTGTATGCCATAAAACATAGAATCCCATTTAAATTAAAATAAATATTTAATTCAAAAATATTAATAAATATGAAATTTTCATATTCTATATTTACTTGGGATGTTACAAAAATGTTTCATCTAAAAGACCCTAGATACCTTCAATCATACAATTTGTAACTTCGTTGGGATGTTTCTTTTGATATTCATTGAATTAAGTGAAAATATAACTAAGTAACACATCATTATCATATCTTGAAAATTAATTGTTAGATTAATTATATTTAAAAGAATTATTTCAACATTTACCACTTTTATTACCTCCATTTGGTGGTTCATCTCTGTTTACTATAAGATTATTCTTCAGCTTCCTTTTCAGAATTTCCATTAATTTATTCTAAGCCTTGGTAAAAATATCCAAATTAGTATCCTTAGGAGTTGATTAATTTTCTCTATATATTATTTCCCACTCATTTCAGGAATTCTACACTTTATAATAGACAGATTGGATCTTTGGAGGTATCCACACTCAAATAATTTTTTTGAGACCCCGGATGAATTGACCACTGGGGGGGGGGGGGGGTGAATCAGTGCATAACTTTTACGAATTAATTTATTTTGAATTCAACCTCTTGAACATGTTAGGTTTATTGAACCACCCAGTGATATATCATAGTATCAACTCATATGAATAAAAACTAAGAGAGGGAACAACACACTTTATTTACAAGTATTGGTACAAATTATTACTCTTTACCTTATTGGTAATACCCTTGAATATGTATTCAACACTATAATCCAGTTATCAATTACATCGTTTTAGGAAAAAAGATGTTATAAACCCTAATATCTAATCCTCTGGTTGATCCTTAAAATACCACATAGAAACTGGACTCTTATACCTTGGTTGGTTATAACCCTAATCTATATTCACTTATTATGGACTAGTTATAACCCCAATCATGTGCCTATTCTATAACTTGTTATACCCCCAATCAAAATATCATTATTATTCTCTTTAGAAGAGTTTTTCCACTATAGAATGATCATTTGATGATCCTCCTCCATGAGCTTGTTGAATCTAACTTGCTCTTGTATAAATCAAGTACATTTTCCCCTAATGAATTAAATTCACTAATATTTCTCAAATATATCTGATCACCTATGTAAGATCACTTTACTCAATTAAAAAATTCATAGAAGACCATCCTTTAGATTTATATGTCTTAACCTCACTTTATTTTATACAATTAATGAACAAGATTTCTCAATGTCACTACATGTAGGTGTTTCATATGTCTTCTCAAACATGGTTTATTATAATGAATGAAAGTATAATGAATAAAACTTGATTAAACCCTAATAAATTTTTATTCCTCTTATTACTATTGTATTTTCTCCTCAATAATTATTTTCAAGTACATTATCAGTTGCATTGAATTCACAAAATTACTGAATTCTTGCACACACTATATTCCTCACATAATCCCAAATGGGTGTTGATATCACCCTTCTTCATTGTGAAATTATATAATTTCAGTTATTCTTTTATCTTTGAAAAAACATAATATCCAATCTATTCCTTCATACATGAAAAAATAAGCACCATTAAACTCAAACTATAAAAAGTGTTAGTACTTATTTTATTTGTATTAGTAAAGGAAATTCTAGAAAACCAATTCTTTATGAAAATATTTACTGTGATATTTACAATTAATGAGGCCATGGGTTTTCCTTCTTCATGAAAGAAAATATTTCTTCATATAATGTTATCTTCATGAAACAAGGATTCACATACACTTCATTTTACTCTATAAAATGGGATCCATAATGTCTCTATCAGTAGCATCCTTTTTATGCCTCTAGGGTTTTAGTATTCATTGACCTTGAGCACTACCTTCGATATTCTCTTCATGCTACGTCATGAGTGGATATGAATATCCTAAAAAATATGTCATTTCAAGGTTTTTTATAAACATTGAAGCTTTAATTGCTTTTAAAATATACTTATGTCGTGAATAATGGTGTCCTTTTGTATATGATGAGACATACCCTTATATAGGTAATAAATTAAATTTACAGAGCCTCAAAATACCCTTTTGTAGCCTCATTCCTTTATTTTAGGTTACCATTGTGATGGTAATAATACTTTTTAGATACCCATATGCTGATACAGTTTAATCTTGGAAGAATTTTAGTCAATTTTTAAACACATGTAGGAACATCATAGACTCCATGAAAATAATATATTATATGATCATCCCAAAATTTCATCCATTTTAGATTACATTGATAATGGAAGTTGCAACATATAATTTAATCTTGCAATTAATACACTTCAAGAGTCAAAGGTTAAAGGATAATATTACGATGTTATGATGGATAAGATCAATCAAATTAGAAGACCAATGTTATTTTTTTTATGATTTTAATATGGGAAAACTATGTTCCATACCCACCATACGACATCATATTTCAACAAATTCAAGTGATTTTATATCATACTTCACCTTCAATTTTCTATTTGATCTGGATAAGGGGTCATCACCTAGACACACTTCACACACCTAGTTTTCACTTGCCCACCTGTATACATGAATTCAACTATGTGAATCCTTGTAGAAACTATGAATGGAACTATTATTTAGTGCTCCATTTGGGAACTTTTCACTCTCTATAGATCCATATTTTTTTTTCAGGATACCTAAATTTCGCATTTAATCAGTGGGTGCATGGGTTCTTAGCAGACCTTAGGGTTATACTAATTGTTTAGTAAACTTTCATAAAATAGTTAACAAAATTTATCATGAAATTCCAACCAAAATACTCAGTATCTCACTAATCCCTCATGAAAAGTAAATAATATTTTTCAAGGTGACCACATTCCTCCTATTTTTTTGGGAAAAAATTCTAAATAACTCTCCAATGTTTAATAATATTCATACTTTACATATTATTCATTATATAAAATACATTTACATGTCAAAACACTTTATTACACATTTTATGGAAATTTAGAATAGTGAAAAAATCATCATAATTGATATGGAGAATATTAATTCTCCATGATTCTTCACTTTAACTCTTTTTATAATCTGCTTTACATATTCACCCGTTATTGAAAAAAAATTAACATCATTACTGTCATTATAAAATATGGTTTCTCTTGTATACTACACCATTTTTTGGGTTTCTTAAATACAGTACATAATTCCTCATTCTATTATTCTCATGATCTTTTTAAATGGATATTAGAGAAGTTCATGATATTTTATATCCAAAATTTAAAATACTTTAATGAAATTAACTTCTCTATAATTATATGATAACTTGTAATACAATTGAAAAACTTGGAGATATGGGTAATCAAAATAAATTATTATAAAATCTTATAATCCCAAATTAATAAAACATAACACCTATTTTTATTATAGGAACTTGGTTATTGCATCCAAGAGAACATTAATATGAACCAATTCTAGAAAATATATTGACTTTATTCAATATAAATTAAAATTATTATGAATGATCATTACTTTTTGAAAATTTTCACACTTATGAATATTATAATGTGTAAGTTTAGAGATGTAACAAGCTTCATAATATTTCACTAACTCTTCTAAGGATTTTTTCTCACGTAAATAGGTTACATTTTACATAAACTATTTTCTTTCCCTATGTATTTAAAGTAAATGTATTCTTCTCTACTAATGATATTGGTATTATTATTTTTGTTCTTTCCTTACATTAATATTTCACCATATATTTCCATGATAGTATAAGACTTTATTATGAGATTTATTTCATACCTCGAGTCACACAATTTTTAAACATTGAGAAAATTGTGACTAAAGCCTTTAACAATGAATAATTTTATCCTCCCCATATATGTTCAGGAATTTTTTTTCTTTCTAAGAGCCAATGATCTTCATTTGTTAAACATTTTTGAATTGAACAATTAATTCCATGTTATATTTAATCCCCCCATCATAAGAGTAGTGAATATATAGTTAAGGTTCCACACTCTAGCTGAATTTCATTATTTTAACGAGGTCTCTATTACTAAATCCTTCTAATATATCTTCTCCTTGACCCAAGCTTGTAGTTCCACATATTTTCTTGGATGGTTTTCAAGTTCCTCCTTTGGATATAATAGGTCTTTCACATCTTTCAAATATATAAATTAATTTTTCATTTGATATTTTTTAATTACTCATTGATCTATTTATCTCCACTAATTTGTGTCTAATTTGGCATATTACATCACATAATTAATGAGAAATAAATGTATTTGTATCCTTATCCTATGCAAGGAAATAATATCTTTCAAAAAACATATTTATTATATAGGATTATTCTAAACATTATTTGTTTATCTTATTCTTTTAAGTACCTCTTGGTAGTGTAACACATCATTTTCATATACCTAATTTTTCAATAAGAATAATACTCAACTTTTACTATATTATTTTGTTCTATCACTAACTCAATAGTATGATTTATGGTCTCTTCTAAATAAAAATTTCTCTAAATAGTAGGTTATTGTAGCTTAGCCTCAACATTAATCACCATTTTTTATGATCAATAATCACACATGATTTTTCCTTTTGATATGTATTTTCTTATTTTATATAGTCCCTTAAATTTTTTGTTAGATATCTTTGGTTTTCCTTCACATTTTCGAGGCCTATAAAATAAAAATTCATAATTTTATTCTTTGAGTCATGAAAGACAATTGATCTATGATATTTAAAAATATTTTACTAATATCTCCAATAACCTCATCAATCTATTTAACCCATATAATTTAATATATTGGTTTACCAATCAATGACATGTCCTATTATTTTACATTAAGATCAATCTGAATAACTTTCAATAATTTTTCCATGATCTTAGATTTATAATTTCCAATATTAAGCTTCATGTCACCTTTATTATCTTCCTATTTCGAAATATACTATTTTGAAACATGAAAAACACTAATATATTTAATATTTTAGCTCTCCAAATATATATCTATTATTGTTTAACCACTAGTTCTACCTTTAGTTCCACCAAACCCTTAACTTAAACATTATCCCCATAACCTTAGTAATTTTTTGGGTTTTCTATAAAAATCAAAAGTACTTCATAATTGATATCTTTATAGTCCCTAATCTTCTACACTTCTATTGTTTATGATCCATTAACCTCTTATGAAATAATGGTCTTCTTAATAATTAAATTCCACTTTATTATACTCTTAACTCTTAATAAATTAGAGGATTTATTTTTGGGGAAAAATTATTCTTCATTATCTTGGAATTTATCGAGGAACTTTTTAGGGAGATTCCCAACATTTCCACACTGATAGAAAGATATTAGAAATTTCCTCCTTTTAAATTTTCTTTTTCTATTTTTATATTTTAGTAAACTAATGAAATGAATATATTAACAATTTTTCTTCAATATCATCCTCCATATAAAGATTCTTTATCACATTGAATGCCACTACCTTTTATTTTTCATTTACCACTGGTTCATTAGCATTATTCCTCATTTCATATACAATAAGAGTGTTATGAATGTTATGTAATGTTACTTCTTCCAGATCCTTATCTACTAGATTCAAGACGATTCAATTGTGTCAAGGTGGAAATATTCTTCAAATATGATTCATAATAACAATATCATTATGGGTTTCTCTTTGTCCATGAATCTCTTCTATAATCAGATTCAAATGATCAAAGAAAGCATTAAAAAATTAATTTTTGTGAATTATTAAATTCTCATAATTGTTCTAACCTATAATTTAGCTTCACATACCTTTGAGTTACCTGCATCGATTTTAAGAAAAGTTTTCCATGTATGATGTAGGGATTTACACAACAACACCTTTTTATAGAATTCATTTTAAAAATCCCCCCTCCTAACATATTCGTATATTTGGAAATGATAACCAATTACATATAAACTATTTTAGATAGATCTAAAATATCCATGTTGATCATAATTCCATATATGATATACACATAGAAATATATACCCAATGATCAAAAGTAGTGTTGCATATGATTCTTTTAATGTTGAATATTGTTTCAATAGAAGATCCAGGTGCCTTTTGGATTAACAACCACATCCATGGATTACAATAAGATAAAACTCCTTTAATTAAACCTTCCACTGTTATACCCTATATTGATCCCAATCTATAAAGATATCCTTAGATTAGGGGTGAAGTAAGGTATATTTAATTAAAATGAACCTTTACAATAATCATATTCCGTGGTTAAGAAAGAATATCTTACATACCTTATAAGATATATTTAAGTAATAATAAAGAGATACATAAGTAATTTTAATTAGTTTTCTTGCACTGGGATACATCAATAGAGTATTCACAATTTGATAAACTAGGGTACCAAAATTAAGTAATGTGAACTTCTTATCTATACAATTTTATATTGGAATCATTGTCCCTATATGTTGACCACCAATACAAGAATTTTCAAACTCACTATGTAACACCCCAAGCTTCTATGGTACGTTTCCCTTCGAATAATGCGATAGCGTGTGTTGTACGCAACCTCGAGTTCTAACACACACCACAACTAATTAAACTAGCCGTTGTGAATAGTAATACCTACTTTTTGAAATCATATATATTCAATATTTCAAAATGGACTTCATTTTTAGATTCGGAATATCAAAATTAGCCTAGGGTGAAATTTTGGTACATTTCGGATAACTTTCATATTTTGATGAATAGTGAAAATTTCTAAATTTTAATTAAAAACAACTTTTTTAATAAAAATAATTAATAGTGATAAATTGTGATTTTGAGTGGTTTTAAAGTATATTTAGAATATATTTTTACCATTTAATATAATGTTGGTCATTGGACATAATTTTACAATTAAACCGAACATAAACAAGTGTCAATCTTTTGATAATTATTATCTCTTAAAAAACACGCTTTTTGTTTTGACAGCGGGAATTAATTTTAAATTAATTTCTGCCACTTCTGTGTTTTGAATTTAGGAAAATGGATTCCATATTTGGAATCAGGATGTCCAAATTATGTAAATAGGTAACTTTTATTTTTACACATTTTGAATAATTACTGCGGTAAATATTTTATTTACCATGGTTAAAGGGTAAATCCGGTAAATAAGGGTTAAAAAAATAATATTATAATAATACAAAGTTACCCTAAAACGTGTCCTAACATTATTGGTGGACACATACCCGACCATGAGCATCCTTGGGTCAATTTGGGGACCCCTTGGAGCCACTTGTATGTGGTAGGGACACATTATATTAATAAAGTTAAAATAAAAATAAAAATGGCATAAGCTAACATCTTTTAGAAGAACAATTTTTACATAGGGTTATACATGTTGGATTTTCGATTATAAATATTCATTAGAAAGATAAAAAGAGTTCCTACATAATGGTATTTTATTTATAATTTTTAGACATTAAATAATTTATTTAATTTATGACACAATGATGATGCAGTAATTACTATAATAGTGAAAAATTAAAATAATTGATATTATAAATACCCAAATAAATATAATATGAAACTTTTAATGAATTAAACTAATTTTATAAGATAATATGATATATTAGGATTTATTTAATTGACTTTGTTCGAAGTAATCAATCTGTTATGAGTTTCACAAAAATCAACTATTGAATAGTGTCAAAATTGACATAAAAGAGTTCTTAAAACAAATATTATATTATTAATTGATATTAAATTCCTAAAAATCTAAGGTTCGGCCAAGAGACTTATATTATTATAGGTTAATTATTAATGAACCACTTGGGGGTTGATTGTATGTATATAGTAATTTTATTATCCATATTATATAAAAATACAAAGAGACATTGTAAAAGTGAAACTAATTAACTTAGAGTTAATACTTAAAGATAAGGTTAATATAAGTACCCAAACCTGTCTAAATTCTATTGGATGAGTTGTTTTCGACCTATCCACACCTCAACCTTTGAATAGTCAACTTTGGAGCCATTGGAAACCGAATATGAATTTATTATAAATTAATATTTCTAGCTTTTCCAAAGGTGCCCCTCACCCCTCTTATAAAAGGGCACTCCTCCTTCTCTTTTCCTCACACCTCTCAAGCCACTTGGCTCGTCCAAACTCTGCCCAACTAAGCTCCCCACATCCCTATCCTCCTCCTTGAAGCTTCCCCTTAGTCATAAAGCATTTCAAGAAGTCCTTTGGTTCCAACCAAAGTGAGTTACCTAAATTAAAGGTAACATTTTCTCTTAAAGTATTTTCATTTATTTTGCTTCTGCAACCCCCAAAATCTTTTTATTTCCTTTCTTTTGTAACAACACCAGTATCCTAAATATACTAAGATGTTGTTATAAGAAGTATTCAAACTACACATACACACAACTCCATCTAATGGATGATGAACATAATGTTTCTGTGGATGGCAAACTAACGCCTCACGAAACGATGATTGTTCAAATACATCTTACCACCTATCATGGTGGCCATTATGATGGCACTGTAATTAAATATGATATTAATGATATATATTTTATATATAAGCTTCTGTAATTCCATTTTATTTCATACCATTATTCGTTTCATGTTGTATATACATACGATAATTTCATTTGAGGAAGTGCGGACTACCGCCCCCTTAAAATGATATGACTCGTTCATACCACACATGGAACGTATAAAGGATGGTGTTAATGAACTTAAGTAACATATATAAAATATTATATTATACAGGAATAGTAATATACCTATGTATCATTTGGATTTGATTCTTTTAAAATGAAAATTAAATGGAAGTAGCGTTCGTGCGTACGTACGGACTACCGTCTCCACGAACGCGATAAGATTCATTCTCCATCATATCCATTCAAGTATTATTCTCATTTTAGGGTTAAAAATAATGTTAATATCATTCTGATTATGAATAAGATATAATCTATCCATTACAAACATGTCTTACGTAACCAAACATTTAAGAAGAACGAATCGATTATCACCCGAAACGACGATAATACTAAGATATTATTAATAAAGCAATGTTAAAAGATCATATATGATATCATATTAATGTATATGATTCTTGTATAATTTAATAACAATTATTTCACCATTATACAGGAGGTTAACCTACCCCAACAAAGGAAAAGTACAAGGTAAGGGTTATTTCACAATCTCTTCATTATCCGAGGTTGTTTATACGTAATAATCTACTGGGATCTCTTTATCATCCACATCCATGTTTTCTTAAAAATGTATTTCAAAACATTTTTACTATTTACAAGAATATGGGTTAAAGTCATTTATACCCTTGTTTGACCTTTTTATAAGAGGTTTATAAAGGAATCTTTCCGTCGTTTTCAAAACAATGTCCTTTTTAACCTTTTCGACAGAATTGAGGTAAGAATGTTTTTTTAACTTATACGGCGGGTGCGGTTATTTTCCGCCGTTATAAAATTGTCGAAGCTTTCCATACAAGCTTATAAGAATATTTTCAAAGAAAATGTTTTATTTTATATGGATCTTAAATGATTTCAAAATAAAAGGAGATACTTCTTTAAAAAGATTTTTGATTTCATCTATGTCAACATCCTTTGATGGATTTTAAGATTATTTGAAGTTGATTTATTATGATACAAAACTTCTATATTGTATTGAAGGTTTTGTGATATGTTTGACTGTGGATGTGCTATTTTTATACCATTCATAGTTTATGGTGAAATTATTGACATTTCATATGCTAGTTTTAATACGAATGTTTATGTTATGTTTAAACCTTTTCATATGGGAATGCATTGGACTTAATAAGTGACGGGTGGAGCCCGCTATAGCTCCTCGATGCATCGGTAGGTCTCATGAGACAAACTAGTGTCTTGGCACAAGGCCTTGACAAAATCTTATTTGTAGTCTTGGCACGAGGCCTTGGCTATGTGGTTATGATAGTCTGGCATTATGCATTCCAACATTATGAAAGTGGTTATTGATTTTTGCATGTGATTATTCGATTAGTAGAATATCCATGTGAATAAGTAAATGGCATTATTTCATTTTACTTTTGCCATACTATGTTGATGTTCAATTTTAAAATGCTTTTGTTTTAGTAATTCATTGCCTTAAATGTTTATGCTTATTTTGAATGTTCCGCTATATTGTTATCCTTACTGGGCATTTGAGCTCACCCCTTTTTTTATGTTTTATTTTTACCAGGTAGTGAAGAAGTAAATTATGATTGACTTGCAGGGATATTATGGGTTTATAGTGTGGACGTTGGAAACTTTATGTTGTTGTAGTAGTTTTTCATTTTATGATGTAATGTAAAACTTATGAATATATCTAGTGTTTCCAAGGCTACTAAACTGATCGGTCTTTCGGGATTTGATCTTTCTTGTGATCATGCCAATGTTATGTAATAATGCACCGACTCTGGGTAGCTGGGGTCGGGGCGTTACAGTTGGTATCAGAGGAAGTTTAGTACAAACCTTGGAAGCTAGATTTAGATAAACTCTGATTAGAGCACGTAGACTTAAGATGAACTTTGAGGATTAGTATAGAAGAACTTCCTAGAATTTTGGTATTGTAGAGATTTTGTGAGTTTTCCGAGCAATACATCCCTGTCTGGATACGAGCAGGTAGAGGCGGCTCTGGCACAGATGTACCTAGGGGTAAAACCCGAAAACACCGCTTTGAGCTAGACTCGAACGGGAACTGGTGCACGACAACGGGCCTTGCTGCACTCTTGGTTACGACACTCCCGGGGGATATTCTTAGGATAACTCTCATTTTCTTTACAAATCATTATGAAGGGTTTATGAGTATATACTTCCTCAAAGAAAACATTTTTATGATTATGGATTATATCCATAAATAGTTCAATTTATGTTAAGTGTTTTATAAGTATGGGATTATGTATTTTGATTCATAAACTGATCTAGTTTATGCCATTGTTTAGAAATGGAGCCTAGTGGAAGAAATGGAAACCGTATCAATGCACGTACTCCATGTAGGGATTGCCCTCCTGCTCAAGATAATTATAGTGGGGCTGGTGATGAAACTGGTGCTGATCAACTAATCACCATACTGGGACAACTTACTCAGGTTATGAATAATAACCTTACCCGTATGGAGCACCCTGATCCGCAGCGTGGAGGATCAATGTTAGATCGATTCATGAGAAAACAACCACCAACGTTCAATGGGAATACAAATCCCTTAGTAGCTGAGCAATGGATATTTTCCCTAGAGAAAATATTTCAGGCTTTGGGGAGCAGTGAAAGGGAAAAAGTTATCATGGCAGTTTACCGCCTCACTGGAGATGCTGATCAATGGTGGTCATTGATTCAAAATACGAAGGAAGATGATGAAGTATCAAATATGGAATGGAGGGAGTTCAAGGATCTGTTTTTAGAAAAATACTTTCCTCGCGACCATCGAGCAGATATGGAAAGACAATTTCTGAGTCTGAGACAAAAGGAGGATGAGAATGTCACAAAGTATGAGGCTAACTTTACAAGGTTAGCGAGGTACGCTGGTGATTATATTCGCAACCCAAGAAGTAATATTGATCGTTTCTTTGATGGGTTAAAACCATTTCTCCGTCGAGCATTAGTCTCACAATCCTTTTCATCGTACGAAGACATTGTCTCATGTGCTATCAAGACCGAAAAGGAATTCTCTAAGTCTTATGACTTTAAAGCAAAGCAAGAGAAGAAGAGACCTGCTGATCAATCTGGGAATGGAAATAAGGGGAAGAAAGGAAAGGTTGAATATCCATCTTGTGGTAAATGCGGGAAGAAACATCCTGGTACTTGCTTGAAGGGAATGGGAGTCTGTTACAAGTGTGGTGAAAAAGGCCACCAAGCTCATGATTGCAAGGGGAAGAAGGAAGCTACCAACGTTCAGTGCTACAATTGCAGGGAGATGGGGCATTATGAAAATGCATGTCCTAAGCGTCAGGATAACTTACCTCAGAAAAGGCCAAGGGATCAAGGCCAGACTTATGCTATCACTACTGCTGAGGTAGAAGCTCCGAAAGATGTGGTGGCAGGTAATTTAATGGTTTCCTCAAGTTTAGAAAATGCATTATTTGATTCTGGATCATCGCATTGTTTCATATCTTCCCAGTTTGCTAAGAAAATTAGATATTTCCAATTTGATTTCATAAGGGATTTGTCAGTTAAAACTCCTAAGGGAAGTATCGTTGCAACAAAGTTTTGTGAATCAGTCCCCATTAGAGCACATAAAGTTTCTTTATCTGCTGATCTCATCGTCATACCTATGATTGAGTTTGATATAATCCTCGGTATGGACTGGCTTTCGGACTATGATGCGAAGATTTATTGTAAGAAGAAAGAGGTTACGATTCTTGATGATAATGATAAGGAACACCTTATTTTTAGAGCAGAATCGTCACCACCAAATTCTTATTTAGACCCACCCCCAGTAGCTCAAGTTAATTCAATTATTGGGGAGGAAGAGAATGAAGTAACTATCGGCGAGGAAAGGAATGTTCAAATAGAGGATGTACCTGTTGTGAAAGAATTTGTAGATGTATTTCCGGAAGATTTACCTGGACATCCTCCAGAACGAGAAGTTGAGTTTTCCATTGATTTGATTCCTGGATCAAGGCCTATATCGAAGACCCCTTATAGAATGGCCACTGTAGAGTTAGTCGAACTAAAGAAACAACTAGAGGAATTGATTATTAAGGGATTTATTCGCCCTAGTGTTTCTCCATGGGGAGCCCCTGTTCTTTTTGTTAAAAAGAAAGATGGATCTATGAGGTTATGTATCGACTACAGGGAGATCAATGCTATAACGATAAAGAACAAGTATCCCCTACCTCGTATTGATGATTTATTTGACCAACTGCATGGAGCTCAATACTTTTAAAAGATTGACCTTCGATCTGGATACCATCAGTTGTGTGTAAAGAAGGAAGACATTCCGAAGACAGCATTTCGAACCAGGTACGGGCATTACGAGTTTACTGTAATGCCATTTGGATTGACTAATGCACCCTCTGTATTCATGGATCTAATGAATAGAGTTTTCAAGGAGTATCTGGATGAATTTGTGGTGGTATTTATTGATGATATCTTGGTATACTCCAAAACCTATGAATATCATGAAAATCACTTGCGCATTATCTTGAAGACTTTGAGGAGGCATGAATTATATGGGAAGTTTAGCAAGTGTGAATTCTGGCTTCAGGAGATTTCTTTTCTTGGCCATATTGTCTCAAAAGATGGAATCTCTGTTGATCCTTCTAAGACCAAGGCAATCCAAGAATGGCCAACACCTACAAGTATAACTGAGGTACGTAGTTTTATTGGCTTGGCAGGTTATTATCGACGTTTCGTCCAGAATTTTGCCCGATTGGCTAACCCATTAACGAAGCTCACACGTAAAGGGGTTAAATTTGTTTGGACAAAAGAGTGTGAGGAATGTTTCGAAGAACTGAAGAGAAGATTAGTCAATGCTCCTATATTGACTCTACCATCGGGGAATGATGGGTTCGTTATTTATAGTGATGCATCAAAGAAAGGACTTGGTTGTGTCCTTATGCAGAATGATAGAGTTATTGCCTATGCATCACGACAGTTGAAAATTCATGAACAAAACTATCCTACTCATGATCTTGAGTTAGCAGCTGTGATCTTTGCTTTGAAGATATGGAGGCACTACCTCTATGGTGAAAAATGTGAGATTTATACTGATCACAAGAGTTTGAAGTATATTTTCTCACAAAAAGAACTCAACATGAGGCAAAGGAGATGGCTTGAATTACTCAAGGATTATGATTGTACAATACACTACCACCCGGGGAAGGCAAACAAGGTGGCAGATGCTTTGAGTAGAAAAGACCATGGAGTTTTGAACAATATGAGAATTGAAAGGGATCCAATTTTCATGGATCTAGAGAAGATGGACATGGGAATAACCAGGGAAGGTGAAACATCAATGCTTTTTCAAATGGTTGCCAAACCATCTTTACTAGAAAGGATTAAGAGTTCCCAGACCGATGATGAAGAATTTCAGAAGAAGATTAAAGCTGTGAATGATGGGAGATTGAGAGACTTTGTGTATGAAGATGGACTTTTGAAATTCGGGAAGAGACTTTGTGTTCCCAATATACCTGATCTAAAAAGGGAATTGCTGGATGATGCTCATAGTTCCAATTTCTCTATACACCCTGGGAGCACCAAAATGTATAGAGATTTGAAGGAACATTTTTGGTGGGACAACATGAAGAGGGAGATTGCTGATTTTGTGTCAAGATGTATGGTTTGTCAACAAGTGAAAGCTGGAAGGCAACAGCCTGGAGGAGTCATGCAACCTCTTCCCATACCGGAGTGGAAATGGGACAATATTACGATGGACTTTGTCATGGGGCTACCAAAGACTCCTAGAAGGAATGATGCAATATGGGTTATTGTTGATCGTCTTACCAAGTCAGCACATTTTCTTGCTATAAGAGAAGATCTACCCCTGGAACGTCTAGCAAGACTATATATTAATGAAGTTGTGAGACTTCATGGAGTACCCTTATCAATTGTTTCTGATCGTGATCCCCGTTTTACTTCAAGATTCTGGAAAAGTCTTCATAAATCCCTGGATACTGAACTTCATTTGAGCACTGCTTACCACCCTCAGACAGACGGAAAATCAGAATGGACTATTCAAACCTTAGAAGACATTTTGAGATCTTTCTCACTTGATTTTCAGGGTATGTGGGATCAATATTTACCACTGGTAGAATTTTCCTATTACAATAGCTTCCATTCAAGTATTCAGATGGCACCATATGAAGCATTATATGGAAAGAGATGTCGTACACCAACCTGTTGGGATGACGTTGGTGAAAGAAAACTTGTAGGCCCAGAACTGGTGGAGGAAACGGTGGAAAAGGTGAAAGTAATCCAAAATCACATCAAAGAAGCTCAAAGTAGGTAGAAGAGCTATGCTGATAATCGAAGGAAGGATTTGGAATTTCAAGTCGGTGATCATGTTTTCCTGAAGGTATCTCCGTGGAAGGGAGTCATACGTTTTGGTAATAAAGGCAAATTGAGTCCCAGGTACATCGGACCTTTCGAAATTCTAGAACGAATTGGGGCTGTAGCTTACCGATTGGCAATGCCGCCAAGTCTCTCCAAAGTTCACGATGTGTTCCACGTATCTCTGTTGAGAAAATACATGCCTGACCCAACGCATGTACTCACCTATGAGGAATTAGAACTGGAACCCGATCTGTCTTATTGCGAAGAGCCCGTCAGGATTCTTGATACAAGAGAACAAGTACTGAGAAACCGGACGACGCGTCTGGTAAAAGTTTTGTGGAGAAACCATAAGATGGAAGAGGCAACGTGGGAACCCGAGGAACTTATGATAAAGAACCACCCGAGTCTTTTTATGCAGTAATACCCTAGAAATTGCGAGGACGCAATTATATGAAGGAGGGGAGAATGTAACACCCCAAGCTTCTATGGTACGTTTCCCTTCGAATAATGCGATAGCGTGTGTTGTACGCAACCTCGAGTTCTAACACACACCACAACTAATTAAACTAGCCATTGTGAATAGTAATACCTACTTTTAGAAATCATATATATTCAATATTTCAAAATGGACTTCATTTTTAGATTCGGAATATCAAAATTAGCCTAGGGTGAAATTTTGGTACATTTCGGATAACTTTCATATTTTGATGAATAGTGAAAATTTCTAAATTTTAATTAAAAACAACTTTTTTAATCAAAATAATTAATAGTGATAAATTGTGATTTTGAGTGGTTTTAAAGTATATTTAGAATATATTTTTACCATTTAATATAATTTTGGTCATTGGACATAATTTTACAATTAAACCGAACATAAACAAGTGCCAATCTTTTGATAATTATTATCTCTTAAAAAACACGCTTTTTGTTTTGACAGCGGGAATTAATTTTAAATTAATTTCTGCCACTTCTGTGTTTTGAATTTAGGAAAATGGATTCCATATTTGGAATCAGGATTTCCAAATTATGTAAATAGGTAACTTTTATTTTTACACATTTTGAATAATTACTGCGGTAAATATTTTATTTACCATGGTTAAAGGGTAAATCCGGTAAATAAGGGTTAAAAAAATAATATTATAATAATACAAAGTTACCCTAAAACGTGTCCTAACATTATTGGTGGACACATACCCGACCATGAGCATCCTTGGGTCAATTTGGGGACCCCTTGGAGCCACTTGTATGTGGTAGGGACACATTATATTAATAAAGTTAAAATAAAAATAAAAATTGCATAAGCTAACATCTTTTAGAAGAACAATTTTTACATAGGGTTATACATGTTGGATTTTCGATTATAAATATTCATTAGAAAGCTAAAAAGATTTCCTACATAATTATATTTTATTTATAATTTTTAGACATTAAATTTTTTATTTAATTTATGACACAATGATGATGCAGTAATTACTATAATAGTGAAAAATTAAAATAATTGATATTATAAATACCCAAATAAAAATAATATGAAACTTTTAATGAATTAAACTAATTTTATAGGATAATATGATATATTAGGATTTATTTAAGTGACTTTTTTAGACTTAATCAATCTGTTATGAGTTTCACAAAAATCAACTATTGAATAGTGTCAAAATTGACATAAAAGAGTTCTTAAAACAAATATTATATTATTAATTGATATTAAATTCCTAAAAATCTAAGGTTCGGCCAAGAGACTTATATTATTATAGGTTAATTATTAATGAACCACTTGGGGGTCGCTTGGATGTATATAGTAAGTTTATTAACCATATTATATAAAAATACAAAGAGACATTGTAAAAGTGAAACTAATTAACTTAGAGTTAATACTTAAAGATAAGGTTAATATAAGTACCCAAACATGTCTAAATTCTATTGGATGAGTTGTTTTCGACCTATCCCCACCTCAACCTTTGAATAGTCAACTTTTGAGCCATTGGAAACCGAATATGAATTTATTATAAATTAATATTTCTAGCTTTTCCAAAGGTGCCCCTCACCCCTCTTATAAAAGGGCACTCCTCCTTCTCTTTTCCTCACACCTCTCAAGCCACTTGGCTCGTCCAAACTCTGCCCAACTAAGCTCCCCACATCCCTATCCTCCTCCTTGAAGCTTCCCCTTAGGCAGAAAGCATTTCAAGAAGTCCTTTGGTTCCAACCAAAGTGAGTTACCTAAATTAAAGGTAACATTTTCTCTTAAAGTATTTTCATTTATTTTGCTTCTCCAACCCCCAAAATCTTTTTATTTCCTTTCTTTTGTAACAACACCAGTATCCTAAATATACTAGTATGTTGTTATAAGAAGGATTCAAACTACACATACACACAACTCCATCTAATGGATGATGAACATAATGTTTCTGTGGATGGAAAACTAACGCCTCACGAAACGATGATTGTTCAAATACATCTTACCACCTCTCATGGTGGCCATTAGGATGGCACTGTAATTAAATATGATATTAATGATATATATTTTATATATAAGCTTCTGTAATTCCATTTTATTTCATACCATTATTCGTTTCATGTTGTATATACATACGATAATTTCATTTGAGGAAGTGCGGACTACCGCCCCCTTAAAATGATATGACTCGTTCATACCACAAATGGAACGTATAAAGGATGGTGTTAATGAACTTAAGTAACATATATAAAATATTATATTATACAGGAATAGTAATATACCTATGTATCATTTGGATTTGATTCTTTTAAAATGAAAATTAAATGGAAGTAGCGTTCGTGCGTACGTACGGACTACCGTCTCCACGAACGCGATAAGATTCATTCTCCATCATATCCATTCAAGTATTATTCTCATTTTAGGGTTAAAAATAATGTTAATATCATTCTGATTATGAATAAGATATAATCTATCCATTACAAACATGTCTTACGTAACCAAACATTTAAGAAGAACGAATCGATTATCACCCGAAACGACGATAATACTAAGATATTATTAATAAAGCAATGTTAAAAGATCATATATGATATCATATTAATGTATATGATTCTTGTATAATTTAATAACAATTATTTCACCATTATACAGGAGGTTAACCTACCCCAACAAAGGAAAAGTACAAGGTAAGGGTTATTTCACAATCTCTTCATTATCCGAGGTTGTTTATACGTAATAATCTACTGGGATCTCTTTATCATCCACATCCATGTTTTCTTAAAAATGTATTTAAAAACATTTTTACTATTTACAAGAATATGGGTTAAAGTCATTTATACCCTTGTTTGACCTTTTTATAAGAGGTTTATAAAGGAATATTTCCGTCATTTTCAAAACAATGTCCTTTTTAACCTTTTCGACAGAATTGAGGTAAGAATGTTTTTTTTAACTTATACGGCGGGTGCGGTTATTTTCCACCGTTATAAAATTGTCGAAGCTTTCCATACAAGCTTATAAGAATATTTTCAAAGAAAATGTTTTATTTTATATGGATCTTAAATGATTTCAAAATAAAAGGAGATACTTCTTTAAAAAGATTTTTGATTTCATCTATGTCAACATCCTTTGATGGATTTTAAGATTATTTGAAGTTGATTTATTATGATACAAAACTTCTATATTGTATTGAATGTTTTGTGATATGTTTGACTGTGGATGTGCTATTTTTATACCATTCATAGTTTATGGTGAAATTATTGACATTTCGTATGCTAGTTTTAATACGAATGTTTATGTTATGTTTAAACCTTTTCATATGGGAATGCATTGGACTTAATAAGTGACGGGTGGAGCCCGCTATAGCTCCTCGATGCATCGGTAGGTCTCATGAGACAAACTAGTGTCTTGGCACAAGGCCTTGACAAAATCTTATTTGTAGTCTTGGCACGAGGCCTTGGCTATGTGGTTATGATAGTCTGGCATTATGCATTCCAACATTATGAAAGTGGTTATTGATTTTTGCATGTGATTATTCGATTAGTAGAATATCCATGTGAATAAGTAAATGGCATTATTTCATTTTACTTTTTCCATACTATGTTGAAGTTCAATTTTAAAAGGCTTTTGTTTTAGTAATTCATTGCCTTAAATGTTTATGCTTATTTTGAATGTTCCGCTATATTGTTATCCTTACTGGGCATTTGAGCTCACCCCTTTTTTTATGTTTTATTTTTCCCAGGTAGTGAAGAAGTAAATTATGATTGACTTGCAGGGATATTATGGGTTTATAGTGTGGACGTTGGAAACTTTATGTTGTTGTAGTAGTTTTTCATTTTATGATGTAATGTAAAACTTTTGAATATATCTAGTGTTTCCAAGGCTACTAAACTAATCGGTCTTTCGGGATTTGATCTTTCTTGTGATCATGCCAATGTTATGTAATAATGCACCGACTCTGGGTAGCTGGGGTCGGGGCGTTACACACTACCCTCCTAATGCGGTAATATCACTTCTACTCCAAAAGAAACACCTTGATCTTCCATGAACCAATAGTATAAGAGAACACCAAGATTTGTGGAGTAATAAATTCCTTATTCATATAATTTATTAAATACACAATATTCAAGAGACATAAACCTCTAGAACATAATCTATTATTTCATGAAATATTTTTGAATTAATAATTCTCTTTACTACTATAAAATAGTTATCTATTATTCTCCTTTCCATAGAAGAAGATATATCTCTTTTATCCAATAGATAATCTCTATGTTTCCCTAGATTATGATCTTCAAAAATATTTGAGTATATGTGGAAATTAATCTATTAATATTCAACTACACCAAATGAAACTCATTAAACTCAGGTAAAAAATATTATTAAAAATAAAATTTAAATGAAATGGTTTTTATATGACTAGTTATTATATGGAAATAGAGAATTCCCCATGAAATAGTTACTTATGTTCAATATTTAACTCTAAAAACTCTACAATTAATATATACTTTTATCCCATAAATATTTCCCTTTAAAAATTATAATTTTCCATTTTAGGATTGTCTTATATGAAAAAGGATATCATGATACCCATGTAAGTCCTCTATGTGGATTATAGGAATTTATTCAATAATACAAGTCTTGAAAAATACCTTGTAAAAGAAATTAACTTCCCATTTCGGGAACTACATCAGTAGCACACTCAGTTTTTGAAACACATGTCCTATTTTTATCACATGGAAAAACCTAAACCAAAACTCTAATATGTATTCTTCAATAACAAAAACAGCTTGATTCAACATTTTCACATTTCACCATAGTGACCAATATTATATATTCAATTAATCTATAACCCATAAAAAATTTTCAAAACAAAATAGTATCCACTAATACATAACTCACTCGACTTCCCCATTTTAGGAACTACCATGAAATCATTGAGGAATTTATCTATTAAAATGGGCATTTCCATAAGTCATGGTTTACACTATGAAATTATAATATTTTCCCCATGTAATGAAAATAATAATCATTCCAAAATTAAAATTTAGATCATAAAAATTACTCTAATTGAACTAACACTCCATGTAATGAATATACTCTAATATAATTATTTTTTAGAGTATTTTAGCGTAGAATTTTAAACATAAATAACCCAATAATATATCTATTATCCACTATAACAATTATTCACTATAATAATGATCAATAAAACAAAAATATCATAAATTATTTATTTAGAATGAGCTATCTTGATCATCAGTATACATGAACATAGGGGAAACACCTCACCAACATGTTAAGAACTGTTTTGAGTACATGATCTCACTCACTAAAAAACCATACACAAAAAATTAATGAAATTTATAATATGCGTGTAGAACAATCATCCTTAATAGTGGGTCCTTACAAGAAAAATGATTAAATTGATCTCTAAATTCCATAGGGGTTTATATGTTCATCAGAGTGAGTGATGATGTCCTGTATCATTCCTTGGTCTGATCGTCAAATTTTGGTAGAATAATATTACTTGAAAATTTCAATTTGTTTGCATAAAACTATTATTAATGTGATTAAAATGTAATCTTGTATTTTATCCAGTGAATTGGCCACCAATATCCACATCTTTTGGGAAATAACTCATTTCAACCAAAAAATTGGGACATCTCTATTTTGAAAACCTTCTTATAGATGTTTTGTTTCTTCAGACATCATCATATTGAAATGATCACCCATTATTTATACTTATAGTGGAATGGATTAGTATATTAAGAAGATTCAAATTTATTAACAATACCTCATTTGAATACCGCTTCAAGGATCTCTACAAAAACCTCCCACATTTTGAAAAATAAAATCCCACTTCCACTACACAATCCTTCATCGGATTCCATTCACTAAATTCCCATTATAGATCAAAATTTCCTCATAATTCCATATAATAACACTTTGGTACAAATATACATTAGAATTTGGCTTCCAATTATCATTTTCAACTCTGGTATACCATATTTAAAAAACATATAGAAAAAATTGTACTCAAATTCAATATGTTTTGTTATTTATTAGAATAGTAGATTCTTTACCAAATGAATTTAAATTTTAATATCATAGTGGAGAAATTAATTCCCTTTATTTTATCCAAGTTCTTCTAATAGAAATATTATCCATATTAATTTCTTACCCACTTTTTTTATTACCACAAATTCTACCTCTATAATTGATAGTTTTATCATAAGTGAAATCCTTAACATTAAACTTATCATTTTTACACCAAATATAAATGCATAGAATGTTGTAATAATTTTAGTATAAATTGTCCCCCAAACATATCATCTATATACCCTTGAATTGGTTTAGAAAGCCAAAAGAATAAATTTTTAGATTTTATTCCTTTTTGATATTGGATGATCCATTTTATGGCTTCTTAATGTTCCTTCTTGAGATTTCCCATGTTTCAAAAAATGAAACCTACTACATAAGAAATGTTCAGGAATTTACATACGATAATGTATATCTTATTTCCTACCATAGAAATAAATAAAACCTTCTACATATACTTAAACTCATAATTTATTTTAGGTTATTTCCCTTTAGATAGTTTGATGTTTCCTTCCAGTGATGTAGAGACTACCTTACATATACTCATCCCAAAACTTATGATGATCTTTCAAAAATAATATATCTAATATAAAACTAAAATTATAGCCTTATCACATCTTTCTATAAAAATTCCCAACATTTTTTTGGATTATAAATGATATTTTATTTAATGCTTCTGGATAATTTATATTTAAAATCCTGGATATGACTAATGATTTGGCCTACCAGAAGAATGTCATCCATATAAAAGATCAAAATAATTATGCTTAAATAACTATATACCTTTCAGTATAAATAATGGTTTGAGATTTCATTACTAAAACCCTTCTTCTCCATATATGTGTATGATACCCATTTCTATTTTTTGGTATCCATTTCAACATTTAAAGACATCTTTTTAATTTCTCACACTATGTTCTCATTTTGATAGTATTTGAAACCAATAGGTTACTTGATAAAGATTTATTCCAAAAAAACTCCATGTTGAAATTCTATATTCACATACATTTTTTCTATATGTAATACTATATATGCAACCAAACTCAATATAGTTTAGATTGTGGTAATTTTTAAGATGAGTGAATATATTTCAAGGAAATCAACAATATTTTAATACTAGAACCCATTCACCCCAAAATTATTTTGCACCTTCTCCTTTTACTAACTTATTCATTTAGATATAAAGAACACTTTTTCTAAAGCTATTTCAATTTGAGTGGTAAGTCCATTAGATCATTAGTTTTATTCAAAAATAATAAATCCAGATAATCCTCTATATTCAACTCCCACTTACTAGATTCACTCAAACTATGAATATATTTAAGGATATTTAGTTTCCCCTCATATATTAAATATAATAAGTTCAGGTTTTATTTATACCTTTATATTATATGTTTGAATCTATAATTACATGATAACTTTTAATGAATTTCTTCCATTTTTAAAAATTGAACTTTTGGAATATATCCTTTTGATACTAATTCTCTAGAATCAATTGTTTCTAAACAATATGGTACATCTTCTAGTATTCCTCTATCAAAACTCTGAACACCATATAATAATTCATCAATAAACTATGAACTTATAATTTATTCCACACTATCTAAAATCCATATAATATTAACTAATGTAGATCTTCCTATTAGATCAAATTAAACTCGATCAGTTGATTCTTTATTCTCAACCTCCTTTCCTACTAAGTATTTCTCTTTCCTTAAGAAAATATAATTCAAGAGAATATTTCAGATTCAAATGTCTTATCATTTTACATCAGTAAAAATTAAAAAATATAATATTTTCATTTATAAAACCCATAAATAATCATATGTGATACTTAACATCATGTTTGTATCAAAAAAATGGAATCCACATAGATATAAGTGAAAAATAAAAAACTTTTCTAGTGATAAAGTTTCAATAACATACCAACCATACTGATTCTAGAAATTATTATCCCATTAGTGATAATGGAATTTTATTAACAATATACATTTTTTTTGAATTCTTCCACCTATATTTCCATTGGAATTCCTAAATTTAGCCTCATAGTTTTTACTCTTCTGATTAATTTTATATTAATCCCCTCACCCAAATTTTTTAGAGTTACAGGAATAGTATTATCATAGACAATACCTCTAGGCATATATAAGTTTTGGAAAATTATTATGTTGTAATCAAAAAAATTTATATCTGAAGTGTTTCATTTAGTTTCTAGTGTATGTATCTTTTATTATTTTCTGATAAAAAAATAATACAAATTATTTTACTTGGGATTCATAAAATTGAAAAAAATTCCTCATGGAGTCATCAATGAATGTCAAAAAGTACTCTGACCCTCCATGAGAATTTTTTGGATAATTTATATTGATATCTATGTGAATAAGCTCATAATTCCCACTTTTGGGTATCCTTTAACTCATGTTCAATGAAACTATCCATTAATTTATGAGTATGAAAATATTATAACTACTATAGTATATTTTATAAAGTTTAAACATTCATTTTACTGAACAAAAATTCAATCACTTTTCACTATGGTTTCCAAGACAGTAGTTCCATAACACTAAATTTCTAGAAGTTTGGTAATCTAATAATTGTATCCCACATTACCATTTCAACTATATACAATGTGGCATACTTTAACCCTCTTAAAATGACTTTGGAACCCTATAATGTTTATTATACTCCATTTACATTGTTGTTTCTATACCCAAACTTATCCAATTGACAAATTAAAAAAATCAATGTCAAAAAATGTGTCAAAGATCTATAAAAAAAGATTCCATTATTTATCAGTACTCTTACATATACCTTACTCATGATATATATCATAATAATCCACTAGATTAAATCCTCTTAAATTTTTGGATACATAATTTTCTGTATAACCCATCTACCCTATGGAATGAAAAGATGCACATGAATCAATGATAGATGATTCCATTAAAACACCAACACTTAGAAGAAACAATGTAATTCCTTCCACTATGTAATTCACAAAAGATGATCTTAAAGATTCTATCCTTCTATAGTGTACTTTATTATTATGAAAATCCTCTTTATGATGTCCTCTTTTTCTATGATGACAACATGTAAGACTAGGTTTGGTTGGCTTACCCTATCTCTTAACATTGGATTTGTCCTTTGATCATCTTCAACTTCTTCAACGAGGTGATATAATTTTAAATTCCACATACATAAAATTTTTGAGAGATATTTGTAATTCTCCTTATATAGGTTACTCATTTTTAATAAGTTATTTTATATACTAAAAAACCAATTATTTATTTCTATAATAATTTCTCATGGTTTCTACCATGTAATCCCAACTATTTTGGAAGTGAAGATATCAGTATCAGTGCCCACATATATTTTACAAACATGAATATTATTAATTCAGTATATCCTTAAAAAATATTGAATTAATTTTCATGATCATGCACTAGTTTCCCATTATAAATCCCTTTTCCAAATAGCCTTCTCATAAAAAACATTATTTATTGTCATAGTTTTTTTACATATCCACAAGGGAATTCATTATACCTAGTGTATTTATCAACTACCAAATATTATAGGATACATTCTACCCTAGAGACATACATATCAATACTAGATACGTTCTATCCATCATCTTCCATTCTTCTTTCTCTATTAAATATGGTATAATTCACATAAATGGAACCTATATAACCTTTTGGGTGTGATAAAATTCAATCTTTATCCTCTATAAGAAAAAATATACTCCATAAAAATAATCTATTAAGAAGAATAATTATTATAATTCAATAAAAACTAATGAAAAGGATCCAAGTGAATCAATACAACAATAAAACAAGTGAGAATGTTACCTAATATTTTATCAAGTGAGTTACTATGCTCTACTAGTCCAGCAAATCTATGATACCAATTATTTAGAATCCATACCCAACTTTAGTTCCTAAAAACTATAATAGTGAAATAAATTTCTAGAAATAACTCTCTCAATCATTAGTTTAACAAAAATAAAGTGAAACACCTCACCCAGAAGTCACTACATAGAGTTGGAAACTTGATATTACTCACTCATAACTTAGAAAAAATTAATGTAAGAAAATTTGAATGTATGAAAAGAAATAAATAATTTACATTGTTTAGAATTTGAGTACTAAATAAATGGGAGAAAAACTATAATAGTTCATTTATCAGAATCATACTTTTTACAATCACTATGAATTAGTAGCTTCAGAGATTATTAAACTCAACAGTATTAATAAAAGTGTGCATGTGGTTCTACCCACCTTTACAGTGCGTACCAAATGGGTAACCTATTATACTGAACTCTGAATTCATTTGGGGGAAATCCATTCACTACAGTGATTGTCAATATCCGATAGCATTTTTAAATATAACTAGCAAACACCAGTAGAAGAACAATACTCAAACAATTCTCTCCTTTACTATAAAATAATGTTGAAATTGATTAAAATATACAATCACACTCCTTATGGTGAAATAAATAGAACCATTCACATCCATAGGAAGATTAATCCTTCTGATACAAATAACTAATAAAACTCTATTCAGATAACACTACTTGTTGTTGTTCAATAGTGGAATCCTTTATCAGTCTAAAACTATCTTCTTGTATCTATCCCTCTATCCGACTAAATCAAGCCATGAAGAAGATTAACATTTTCTAAAATTATCTACATGAGTATTTTTTTTCAAATAGAATATTTCCTAAGAACTAGTCTTCATAACATTACAACATGATTAACATGTTCATTAGATAATATAGACAAGTATCGATATAAAATAATATTGGATGAGATAAACTTGAAGATATGATCCATGATTTCTAAATATTATATTATCCAGTGATTTTTACATAATAAATGGTGTTACACCATGATTATTTTTGAGGAATTAAAAAGTTTTAACTTTATTTAGTAAATTGTAAGAAAAAATTAAGATAACTATCAATACATTCAAAATATAATTCCAGAGAGGGTTTTTCTAGATTGAGGAGAGAAAATGATACACATGTGATCCAAATTTATAGTAACTTGAGGAGGAAAGTAAATAAATAACCGAAATTTTTATTATTATTTTGGATATTATTTTACGTAGAGTTAAGCTCCATCTTCCTTAATCATTCCTTTTTCTTTTTTGAAAATATTATAAAAATATGGATAGTAGTATTGGAAAAATTTGACATCAATAATTAGCCACATGGTAAAAAGAGTATGTTAACCTTGTAAAAAACCTATTTAGTTGTGTGAATTCTATATTTCATTTTATCTCATGTCATCACTAATTTATTTCATTCATAGAATCTAGATTTAAAAAATATAATAATCATTTTATTTGTTAATTTGCATTTTTAGTGACCATTGATTCGCTCTCCTCTCATTTGTTAGGTAATATTTCATCTATTACACATATAAATTAATCATGTAATTATTTTTTATTATATAATAAAAAAACAAGGAATATCTAGTGGGTGGTACCCAAAAACTTGTATTATGTTTAAATGATAATTATCCTTAGTAGTTAGATAGGTAATCTATAATTTTTTCTTTATATTCGATAATAATTTTTTTTAAAAAAATATTAGAAAAATTTATAGGCATAATATAATGAAGGGAATTAAAATCTAGTGGGTTGAATTAAGAAACCATAATTGATATGACCTTTTATGGTTTATTTTATGGTATGTTTTGGATTCATGTTTTCATTATAAGAAAATATGAAAAATACACAGACCATTATTAGATATAATGGATGCGAGTGAATAATTGAGAATATTTAACATCAACCTTATTGATGTGGCTAAGAGTTAAAAAATTATTAATTTCACATAAAACACAAAAATAATAATATATTATTATAAATGTATGAAAACTCGAAAAATGTTATGTCTAATTATAGGGAAACTACAAAAAACAAAACTCTAATGAAAAACACCCACCCATATTTAAAAATATGTGTACATTTAAATGTTATTACATGGATAGAAACATGGTACAATTGTCTGTACTATTATGTTGTAATATGAAAATTTTAATTTTCCCAATCAATGGTAGTATATGAGGTATTTTTATTAACAATAAATACAAAATATTTCATAATAACGACTTTCTATGTTTCTTCCTTAAAATATATCTAACCATGCAATATTAAGTCTTTTTGTTAAGGAGGGTCTGAAGGATCCAAATGGATGGGGTGAGTTAATTAATTACCAAGTAATATGCTCTAATAATACCAAAACACATATGGGGATGGGATCCCACACTCGTAAAATAATTATAATAGTTATCACGAGTTTCCGATGAAGCAAGAAAGTCTGCAACATTGTTCCCCTCATGCCATATTTATAGAATTTTCACCTAGTTTGTTGTGGGGATATTTTGTCTACAAATGTGATAAGTGATGGTCTAAGGGATGATAATTTTCTCTAAAATATATTGTTGAATAATAGAATATCTGGTTTCAAATGGGGAAATCTTTATACTGAGTGTATGTAAAAATTCTAGTGCATTGACAATGGTAGAAGTTTCTTCTATGAGATGTACCCTTCCATAGAATCCAATGAATACAAAAATGAAAATCCTTTGGTGTCACATACAACACCTCCCCACCCTCATGAAACTAATATTTCATGATTTATACACATTTATTTTATGTCTACTATTGGGGGTTGTCCTATGAACCCATCTCCCTTATGAGGGTGGGCTAATAGGGAAGCTTATTCTTCCAACCATGAGCGTCATTTCAATGTGTTTACAACATAAATCATAATTTGAATTTTTTTCAAAAAGTTAGTATTATTTTTATTTCAATGAAGAGTTTCCTCAATTCCAATAAAAAAACTATTCAACTATTCCAATAATTGTTTAAATTCTAATACTAATATCTAATTTTCTTCACTTTCAACTAATATAGGTTTTATTGGTATGTAATGATTAATAATAATCCTACCTAAAAGATTTTAATGTGACTCACCATCCCATGAATAATTTTAAATGATAGAGTTCATTGAAAACCTCTTTGGGATCTCCCCTATCCATAGGGGAAGATAAATATTAGATTATATAAATAATTAGTTATGTACATTATATTTTATGAATTAAATTCAAACATGTTACAACAAACCATGTATTTCATGGAATAAAATTATTGTTATTATTTTTTAAATCATTTTTATTTTTATGGGTTGTGAGTGTTGGAGGAATAGGTAGAGGTTGAGGGTTTGTATTTGTGGAGTTAGAATTTGGGTGGGTTGAATTTATACTACATGTAGAATGCCACGACACAAAAGGAGGTATTTTAAAGTGGTATTGGTAATGTATGATTAATTTTGAGGAGAAATGGGCGATGTACATGCTAGGTTGCTCCATGAATCCTTTGATCATGGTGTAATCTAGTAGCCATGATTTTCAACTATAACTATATAATTGATCATTACACCGTGAAGGGATTTTCCATGCCATAGTTTAACCCTTAATTGAATCATTGCATTAGGACCCATGTGGTCATAGACCATTATTTCCCATATACTTTTTAAGAAATTTTAAATAAATTAATTTAAATTTTAAATCTTATAAATTGAGAACTAGTTGTTGGAATCCCAAAAGTACATGAGAAAATCCCCCTTCATCATTCATTTTTCTTCTCCCAAGATTTATTTATTCCCCATCCATGCTTCAATTTGAGTTCTGTATATTCCATATGATCATAAGAGGTTAAAATAACCATCATATTCCATTTATAGTTGGTTTATCCCACTATTTCAACGATATTTTAGAAATATTAATAATTAAAGGGCTTGTATTATATTTTGGTACATAATTTTATTAGAGTAAAATCAGAATATAATCTTTGGAAAGTGGGATTCAACTCAGTCTAGGTAGGTAGTGCCAAAAATTTCCCCAGCAGTTTATATAAATTTAATGTGATTTGTGGTATGAATTCATGAAATGAATTTTATCATTAAAGAATATTAATTTTTATTATTCCCCTTGGCCCCATATGAGTATTCTCAGTATGTTTATGGATCTGAGTGGCCCATTGTAAATTATTTTTCAATTACATGGTCAATTATAGTTGTGTGTTTGAAATTTTTGATGACCCGTGTACACTAAACTTAATGACGTTTCCCTTTATTCATATAATGATATCATGAAAATTGATAGGTTCTTATTTTTACACATTTAATTACCGAATGTGTACATACCTTAGAGGCTATCCCAGAGTCATCTTTATAATGTAATTATGGGTTTTCATATAGTTTTAATGGCTTTTTTCATGTATAATATGATGATATAATCATAAAATTAATTATATAATTCTAGGTAGAGTGTACCTTGGACTAGGGTTAAAAAATTGTGTTAGATGAAAGAAATGACATAATATTTCTTTATAAGGTGTTTAAAATTATTCAGAAACTTTTTTTAAGTTCTACTTTATAATGGTAATAAGGGTATAAATAAATGGGTTTAAACTTCATGGTTCAAGACAAAATTGGGATACGATCAGTATAGAAATGGGTCACCATTACCATTTTTCTTTATATTTTTTTGAGGAAGGTTTGAGATGTTTATATGATGTGATTAGTATATACATATACCCTCATTCAAATTTATCTTTATACAATTATTATTTGGGGTCTCAATACTTGTGTGATGTGATTGGAATAGACATGGGTGGCCTTTTTCATTTGTCCTCATATTATTCTATGTAGGGGTTAATATGGAGGTGGGATGAGATTAGTATACACATATGTTTCCTATCCTATTTTTTATATAATATTCTAAGTAGGGTTTAATATCAATTTGGGATGAGATTAATATATAAATCATCTAAATTTCCCATTTACCTTAAAATTAAATTTAGTGGGGTGGAGGAAATAGTCAGGATCTATGTGACCACTAAGTGGGAGGGGTGAATTAGTGGTCAATGGTTTTTATATTATATTAATTTAAAATAACCATAACCTATTGTTAGAGATAAAATACTCTATTAAATGACACAAACAAGAGAACTCATAAGAATACAGTAATATAAATGTTCACTACTCAGTAAGAGTATATCATGACAACCCATATCATTAAAAAAATATTATTCCATGATTTATTACAAATGTTTACACTTAATAATACCCCATAATATCATGATTCCAAGTTTATTTGGGTAATTAGGTATAAATCATAACAAATTTTAATATAAATACATATCCATATACCAAAACTCCATAACATGCTGTTAAATTCCATTTCTCTTTTAAAACTACATGAGATATCTTGGGGACCTACATAAGAATGGGGTGAGATATATATCCTAATAAAGAAATAATCAAAGAACAAAATGAGTTAAAATAGTACATTTGATTCAGTATGAATATCAGTGTAACATAATAAGGGTGATAATCATAAACTTGATCATCTAAGAATGATATAATATGATAATATAAAGATAACATGAGAATATCACAACAACATAAAAAATGACATCATAAAAACAATACAAATAAAATCATAAATAAATCAAAACAAAGGTTATTCGGATAACCTCAAGATCACAATACATGTAATCTCATTTGATAGAAACATTATAAAATTCCTTGTAATTTTATATAATTCTAGGACCACCCAACACATTAATATCATGTACATACATATGTGTTCCACATAGATCATACTACATAAGGATTTTATTCATCAGTTTAAATCCCATGATTAAGGAGTGTGGGTTACATAAAAGGAATTCCCAAATAAATTATTTATAGCTGAATCTAGGTGAATAACCTTGAGTGGAAATGGGGATGGGTATTAATTACATAAAAGTTTGACATGAAAATCATAAGATAATTTTGGCAGCATAGTTGAGGTACAAAACGATTCATATAAGGGTTTAATGAGAGTTAAAGTTGTATCACATAACTTGTAAATAATAAGTATTTTAATAAGGATGTGTAAAAACATATCCCAAAATAAAAAATTGATAATCCAAAGGAATAATAAAAATAACACAATTGAACAAAGTGGAGATAGAGAGGATCCCTTACATTGAGTGGGTAATTTTAGAAACATGGAAAGATCTTCTTCAAATATTGGGGAACCAAGAGAGGGATATATATAGGTATGAACATAGTAAATTCAATATCAAATGGTTTTTAATTAAGATTAATGTGTGGTTGTGTTGGTTTTTATAGAAAAATATAGGGTAAGTCTTTATTAATTACTAAATATAGATGTTGAACTCAATAAGATAAATTAATCCAAAAAAAACAATACAATGGTTTTTCAAATTATTTAAACCCATGTGGAGTGGGTTTCATTAATTTATAATTATAAGAACCTAAATCATTAAAATAATACCCTTGGTGATATGTAAGTGAGCCATGTTTATAAAGAAGTTATTTGAAAATGATAAAATATAATATTTTTTTAGAGGATTCATTAAGGGTTTATAAAATTAATAATATAACTTCAAAAACACGTTATTTTAAAGGGTAAACCAAAGTTTTTTCATTGATATAGTTTATATTAATTACTAAATTTCTTTTTTTATTTCATGATGTCATAATAGATATTGTATATTATACCATATTTAATATTTACCCATTAATTTTACTATCTTAAAAAACTATGAAAAATCACCATTGTATAATTTTGATTTGTTGATTTTGAAAATAATATCTATTTTACCAAAATAATTATTTAAATATTATAATTTTATCTTTTAATAAAAAATTCATCATTTATAAATAGATATGAGTTTTTATGATGATAACAGTTTCTAGCCTTTATATAAATTACATTTGACTTCATAAAATTGTATTAACATATATATCTAAATACATATTATTCAATAAAAATAATTTATTAAAATATAATTTCTTTATTTTTTTTTGAATTCCTCAAAAAGATTTTGTTGATTAAAAATATTTATTTCCCCACGGTACAATTTTTCTTTCATCGTGTGAAAATAAAATTTTTATCAATCATAATATTTAATTACTATAATGTAATAATTAAAAAGATAAATATAATCATTTTAAAAAATAAGAATATGAAAATTCATTCTATTAGGTTTTTGATACATATCCCCATATTACAACAAAATATTCCCTAAGGGTAAGGTGGGTGATGGTAAAAATTTACAGTGCTGGCTCGACAAACATGATTTGGGTTGGGATCTCAATAATCTTGAAATTATCCCATCAATGGTTTCACTCACTATCTAGTTTTTAATATTGAATTGGGATTTATCGAGGCCAAATACCTATGATTCCATCTACCTTAATATCATGGATAAATGAACTTCATCGGGTATGAACTTACTGGTCATAGCTATTGTTACTTATATCCTTTTCAAAAGAACATTATTATAAACCTTAATATATAATAATATTAGCATTCATTGTAAAATTGATTAATTATAAATGGTTATCATGTTTAACAGTATTTTAATTCCATTAGGATATAACTTATAGTGTTCCAAAATTACTAAATTATTGGGTTTGTTTTCTATTCCATTATTATTATAATATAATTTATTGATTTGAAAATAGAATTTCATATATAAAACTTTTGTTTGTTACATTATTTCCTAATTCAGAAGTTAATCCCTTGAAATTATATTTCATAAACTAAAATAGATATAGGAACTTCTATTTTATCTCCTCTTCTGGTTCCATGTCACTTCCTTAAACTTATGGTTCCACCACAACACATTAACCAAGGGAATTTTCTAGTTTCATTGAACTATGTATATAAGATCACATCTCATTTCTGGTTGTTCCATATATGAGGTATCATTCTTCAATGGTTCAATATATGGATTCAGTACAAGTTAGGGGTCTGGTATATACTCTCACATGAGGGATACATGGAACACATAGTGTACTTGAGATACATTAAATGGGATTTCTAGTTGATAGGACACAACTTCGATGTGATCAAGGATATCAAAGGGGATGATATATGTTGGACTAATATTTCCCCTATTCACGAAGCTCATGAATTTCTTCCATGATGACATATGAAGGAATACCTTATCTTCAATATCAAACTTTAGGTCTCATGAATTATTGTATCCATAGATTTTTTGTTGACATGTGCAGATTCCATATGATGTTGAGTGGTTTGAACCTTCTCTATCATCTCATTGATAATATCAAGTCCTATAACATATTTCTCTCTAAATTTATCCCAACAAGTTGGAGTTCAAAGAATATTCCCATATAGAACCTCATAATGTTTCATTTGAATACTGGAATATAAACTGTTTTGTATTAAAATTATACTACGGATGGTTTTGATACCAATATCCATGGAAATCTATTTAACATAATATCAACATATCATCTAGAGTTTTAATAGTTCTCTTCAACTTAACATCTATCTAAAAGAGATGTTGGGATAAAATCCCTCAAGAAAACATTGAAACATTTTTGGGTTGGTTGTGTTTTATGACGAAGTAGGTTTTCATGGTGTGTTTTTGTGTTCCCGAGATATGGTTGAAAACCCATGTTGGAAAAGAACCATGAAAACAGAATGGAAGATCTGGAGGCGGTCCATAAATAATGAATACAAGGTGGCAGCATTTTCCAATGTTTGCCAAATTTTTGGGGTCCAAAATTTGGAGTTTGGAGAGTATTGAAAAACATTGATTTCCTTGAAGATCTCATCAAAATATAGTAAAGGATGAAATTTTATAAATATGGTCTTGATGGAGTGTATTTCTCAAATACATGAATAATTTTGACGGTGAGCTCTATGATTATGACGTGCTTCTCGAACGACAGAGGTGAAGAGCATTGTGAGGGAGAATTGCGGTGGTGGAACAAAGAAATTGAAGAAACTCTATGTGATTACAAAGAGATAAACGGTCTAAAAATATCCATGGTGCTTCACTAAATAGAGGGAATTTTGGATGAAATTTTATAGATCAACAATTTTGGATTACATGGTTCTAACATGGCCTGGAAGGTTCTAGAGTCAGTGGGAAACACTTATAAATAGGCCTTCACCCATGAGAGAAGTTGAGAGAGACTCAAAAAAAACTTATGGATCTAGAATTGAAATGGATGTTCGATAAGACTATGAATTTTGTAAAATTAATTGAATTTACAGTGTCCAGTTGAGATTTATGAAAGGAAGGAATGTTGTGAAGGATAGTTCAACTTTGCGGAAGAAGTGTGCTTCGTAAAGGCCTATTTGGGATTTGAGAAATTGAAAAGGGAAGAGTGTGATCTACAAACTAGTTATTTTTTGAAACTATTGATATTTGAGAACCTGTGATCTCCATGAAGAGTCAGGAACTTTTCTAAGGCTTGTCTGAGATTTCTGAAATTGGGAGATTCGCAAAGTAGTGAAATTTGTGAAAGAAAGTTCAAAAGGTATATTCTAGTATTTAGTGTAAAAGAGGTATTCATTAGTTGATGAAAGTGGGAATTCAATAGAGCATCTACATACAATGGAGTATGCATTCATTTATGATAATGAAATTACTTACAAGTCTATAAACTGTGAGTGGATCTTCTGAAGACGTAGTGAGAACACATCAGTTGAGAGGGCAGCGAGCTTTCAATTGTGATTGGTTATAAACTAGTGGGGACAATGAGTTTACTCAAAACTTTGTAAACAGTAGTGTGATTATAGAGGATTTTGTACATCAACACATCACCAGTTTATGCTCCTTGGACGTAGTATAGTGAGGGTGAACCAATTAAAATTATTGTGTCATGTGCATGCTTTAAGATTTATTCATACTCTGCAATGGTAAAGAGAGAGAAGATAGTTTTTTTAATAACGAAACCAAATAAAAAGAGGAAATTGTTTTAATATTTCATACCCTGATTCACCCCCTCTCAGGGTATATAGACTAGTGGACCTAATATGAGATAATAAATACTAAAACATAGTTATATATCCAATTATTACTAATGGATTATCTTGAACCTCATGGTAAACCTTATATCTTGATAAGATACAGTGCATAGTGGTACTCTATAAAATCTTATCATGTTCCTTATATACATATATATTAGGGAGTTGGTTGTGAGATAAATCTTCCTTGATACCAATGAAATGTGTTGAATTTGTAAGGTTATTGATTACCACCCAGATGTCATTGCTTCTATTAGATAGCATGGGGATCCGTACAATACAAATATTGTTATGTTTTCTTATTTCTATACTGGGATGGGAAATGGTTTCATCATACCCTAAGACTTTTTTCTTTATATCTTTACTCGTTGGTATACCATGCCATGAGATAATAATTCTCTAATCTCCCTCTATATGTTATCCCACAATTTTTTTCTTCCTAATTCTATACTTATTAGTTCTTCCTGGATGAATAAAGATGATTAAGCTATAAGAATCATCTAGAATTTCTTTCTTTGGATCTAGTGTTTATGGGACAAAAATTTATTTTCGAAAACATATAATGTCATATTTATCAAAATTAAACTCTATAATATTTATTACTTTTTAAATAGAACCAAATTTTATTTTAGGGCCTCCTTGATCCTCTCATGAATGGATGATTGAGTAGTTATTTGAGAGAGGTTAGATATATTGTAAGGCCCCAGCCTTAAACATTACACGATCTTGAGTTAAGTCAATAATTCACATTGAGGATCTTTTCAGGTTTAGAGTTTTAGAGAATTAAGCCATAACTATTACATTATATCTCAATATTACAAGGTAGACACTTATAATCTATCCAAATTTTTCACAAAAATAAAACTACTTAAATAAAACAAGAGTTATTTTTTTATATAAATATTCTTGAATACTTCCTCTATTTTACCCTTCCTTATAACCTATGAAAAACATTTCAAAAACATGGGAAGAGCATAAAAATCAAACAAGGGTTATAAAATAAAGAATGAAAACAATAGCCCATCAATACATAAAAAACATAATCTCATTTACATACCTCATGAAATAATAAGATTTATGAAAAACACATTGTAATCACAAATCCTAAAGGTATCTTGTATCATCCATATCATACTTACTTTGTAGCTTTTGTAGCTACATAGGGAGTTACATTTGGAAGTCCCATAATAGTATATTTCCTAAATATCTTAACAGAAACATTAAAATTTACCTTTTTCATGTTACCCAATGAATTAGAGATATATCTTAGTCTCACCCACCCTTGGTTTATCACAGAACCACCCGTATACATAAAAAATTCCCAAGAACCATAACATAATCATAACACATGAACAATATTAAAAAATATTACATTTCCAAATTGTAATCATAAGATATACGTTCAATATATTGACATAATAAATCCATTATCAAAACAATTTTCAATAAAAAATATGTATAAATGATATATGGTATTTATTTTCCTTTTAAAAACATTATGGCTTGTTAAAGATTCCAAATATCAAATAATGGCTGCGGTAGCCGAATGGTTGTTGTCACCGCATACGTTAAAAAAACATTCACTTTGTAGTTTAGTAAAACAATTCATAGAAACAAGATTCCCTTTGAATGAAATTAAAAGTCAAAGGGGTTTATACATCTTATAAAGTAGAGTCATTTATAAATCAAAGTATGCATCAATGAATGGAGATTGAGACGAAGTCCCTTACCTTGTGTCCGACCTGTCTTGGTAGTTATTTGTCTCCCTGAATAAAAAACTTAAGTTAATTCTACTTGATTCAAAAAAAATTTCAATTTTATTATTCCATTTATATCACTTATTACCTTTATATCACAATCCTATAATTATTCATGTTTATATCGGTTGTTTTGTCGATGTTCGGTACTTGAGTTAAAAATGATATTTTTATAATTAAAAATTGTCCATGTGGTCAAAAGTACATTATCTTCAGATTTGTATTCATGATTTAAATATCATATATATCCAGTATATATGAATTTTTATCCAGTATATATGTATTTATAATAGTCCATAACATTTGGATATAAGAAAATGAAATGCAGCGTTCATGGAGACGGTAAGCCGTACGTACGAATGAATGCTACTTTCATTTCTTTTTCAGTTTTTAAAGAATGAAAACTAAATTATACATAGGTATATTATAATTACAGTATAATATATATGTTATATATGTTACAAAATTTCTTTAATTCCATCCTTTATACGTTCCATGTATAACATAAATGAGTCATATCACATTGAGGGGGTAGTGGTGCACCCTTCCTCAAATGAAATTATCATATTTAACCATTATGGAAACCATAAATGTATGCTATAAATGAAAAATACATAAGCTCAGAGACAATATATATATAATATATATCACATATAAATATTTTTCCATAATAATGAACACCATGAGAGGTGGTGGGTAAAAATTGAACAATCATCGTTTAGTGAGGCAGTTGTTCGTCATACATAGAAACAATATGTTCCTATCCATTAGATGGCGTTGTGTGGAAGTGTAGTTCAAATAATTTTTTTAACAACATCCTAGTATATTTAGGATACTGTAGTTGTTATTTAAATAATTAATAAGAATATAATAGGGAGTGGAGATTGAAAATAAAATAAAATAACTTGAGGGAAGACGTTACCTCTAAATCGGGTAACTCCCTTTCATTTGAGCCAAAAGGAATTATTGAATTTCCTTATTCCCATTATAAGGCTTCTAGGATGAATATAGGGATGTTGGGAGCTTATTTGGGTAGAGGTTGGATGATCCATGGGTGCTTGAGAGGTGTGAGTAAGGGTTAGAGGTGGTGACCTTTTATAAGAGGGTGGAGGGGCACTTAAGGAATATCTTGAATTATTATTTTGTTATAAATCCTATTTTGATTTTAAATGAGTACAAAATCGCTTATTTTAAAGAAAATATGAATATTAGTCTAAATAAAATCATCCAAAAATAATTATATATGTTTTTTATTTTTTTAATCATTATCTTTTTAACCCTTTTTTACTCTTACTGTTTTATCAAGCATTTAACACTTTGTGAATCTAAATAGTTACCAAAATATAACAAATATCTAATTAAAGAGTAAATAATAAAATTATATACTTATCATAACTATTTGGACAAATCAAATATTTTTTATAATTTTATAATATTTAATAAAATATTTTATATTTTAAAATATGAATTATGTCAATTTTGATACTATTCATACCATGATTTTTTAAAAAAACCTGTAACTACTTGATTACTTCTAAAAAACATCATTAACAAAAATATAACATGTAACTATCTTCAAAAAAACATGTACATGACATAAAAATAACCAGATTACTTTTATTTTAACAAATATAATATCATTTATTATAATTCTTTTATTAATGAAGCAATCACTACATCATCATTGTGTCATAATAAAATTTATTTATTTGATGCCTAAAAATTTTAAATAAAAATCCATGATGTATAAAATATATTTAAAATTTTAATTTCTATTTATAATTGAAGATATGACTCATATAACCCCATATAAAAATTGTTTTAGTAATAGATATATGTTTATGTTATATTTTCCTTAACTTTAAATTAAAAGTAAATAAATGTAATTTTCACACACAAGTGGCTCCATGGGGTCCTAAAATATACCCAAGGATTACTATGGTCCAAAAATATCTTATCCAATAGGTTTAGGACATGTTTGTGGGTAATTTAATATTATTATAATATTAGTTTTACCCCTATTTACTAGATTTACCCTTTAACCACGGTAAATAAAATATTTACTGAAGTTACTATTCATAATGTCTAAAAATAAATGTTGCTTATTTAAAAAATTTAGACCTCCTGGTTCCAAATATGGAATCCATTTTTACAAATTCAAAACACATAATTGGAAAAAATTAATTTATAATTAATTCCAGTTGTCAAAACCAAAGAGCGTGTTTTTCAGAAGTAAAAACTACCAAAAGATTGACATGTATTTATGTCCAATTTCAGTGTGAAATTACATAAAATGAAAAAAATTTGATTAAATGATAAAAATATAATCCAATTAAACTTTATAACCAATTAAAAGGACTATATAACTATATAAATAAATTATATGAAAAGATAGTTATGACCTAAAATGCAGTATTTTTCACTAATAATTAAAAAATCAACTTTATCAGAAAAATTTCAAAAATTTACCCAAATTAAATTTTTATGTCCCGATTGAAAAGAAGAAGTTTATTTTGTCAAATGGAACATATAAAAGTGAAATAAATATATTTAAAAAAGTTTCTCCATCAAAAGGTGGTAAAAATAGATTTTAAAAATATTAGAGTATTTATGCTTAAAATTGGATTCATTTTCATTTTAAGCCCCTAAATTTTATTGGATTAATGTAAAACATTTAACCAATATGTTTAATCACAATATAGTCAGTTCTGTTCATTCCTTCTTATAAAATGGATTGGTGTTAACTACCATTTAAAATAATAATATTATTTTTTTCATTATGACTCAGCATTGTGTGAAACATAAGATTTTGGAGAAAGTCATTATTTCATGTCATGTAAACCATCGAACATAGCATTCCATTTAATGTAAAATTAATATTTAATTCAAAAATATTAATAAATATGTAAATTTAATATTCTTTATTAACCTAGGATGTTACATCCTTCCCCCCTTTTGGAAATTGTGTCCTTGAAATTTTATTCACTTATCCAATAAGTGAGGCTATTTATCCCTCATAACATTTTTAGATTCCCATGTTACCTCTTTAAGTATATGGTTTTCCCACAAAACCATTACTTGATGAATTACCGTATTTTGCAACACTTGCTCTCTATGGTCAAGAATATGGACTGGTTGTTCCTCATAAGAAATATTCTCTTCAAACTGAACTTCCTCGGGGCTCAAAACATGAGACGGATCTGGCATATACTTTCTCAAAATTGAGACATGAAAAAAATTATGTACCTGGGATGAACTTGGAGTTAAATCCACTTTTTAGGAAATTGATCCAACATTCTCAAGGATTTCATAGGGACCAATGAAGCTCAAAGTAAAATTTTCCTTCTTTCCAAAACACGTCAAATTTTTCCTTAGAGAAAATTTGAGAAAGATATAATCACCTACCACTAAAGAAAGATCCTTCCTCTGGTTATCCGAATAACTCTTTTACCTACTCTGGGATGTTCTCATGTGGTTCTGAATCAAATGAACACTTTATACCATCTCTTCTTCCAATTATATTCCCATAAACTTCCTTTCACCTACTTCATTCTAAAAATCTATAATTCGACACTGCTTTCCGTATAATACCTCAAATGACACCATCTGTATACTGGAATGAAAAATATTATTATATGAAAACCCACCCAACATCCCTGGTAGTCCCCTGAACAAGGACGTATCATATCTTCCAATGTCCGAATTATTTGTTCTGACTTCCCATCTGATTGTGGATGAAAATCTGTACTAATATTTAATTCAGTATGCAATGACTTTTGAAGGACTTTCCAAAAGTTAGAAGTGATCCACATATAACGATCAAATAAAATGGAGAGGGGAACTCCATGTAGCCTGAATGTCACTTTAATATACAATTGATAATGTTGATCTAGAGACAGAGAATATCGAATTGGAATAAAATGAGAAGATTTAGTTAATCAATCAAAAATAAACCATATATCATTGTTATATCGAGAAGTATTTCATAATCCCACGACAAAATCCATGGAAACATTTTTCCATTTCCACTCTGGAACTAACAAAGGCTGAAGCATCCCTTTTGGTAACTTTCACTCTACTTTAACCTATTAAAAATTCAAACATCTCAAGGTAAATTCAAAAATATATCTTTTCATTCCATCCCACCAGTAATACTCCCAATGATCTCTATACATCTTAGTACTACTAGGATAAACTGAAAACAGAGAACTATGAGATTCATATAATAAATCTTCATCAACTGTGAATCACATGGAAAATATAATCTCTTTCCAAACCTCAAAACACAGTCCCTATAAATTTTAAACTCAGGTAAATTACCCTTATAAACCAGTTCTACCTTTTTTTCAACTCACTGTCATCTTTCAAGCTTGATTTATTCTGTCTACTAGGTATGATTGCACTAGAACATGAAACAAAATGGAGGAATTTATTTCTCCAACAAAATCTATGCTAAATTTCATCAAATTTTTAATCAAAGGATCTCATTCCAAATTTAATAAAGTTAATGTAGCATTACTTTTTTGACTCAAGGCATCAGATACTTTATTTTCTTTTCTTGGATGGTAATGAATCATGAAATCATAATCCTTGATTAATTCTAGCCATATCCTCTATCTCATGTTCAATTATTTCATAGTGAATATATACTTAAAACTTTTATTGTCAGTATATATTTCACATTTTACTCCATATAGATGATTCCTCAAAATTTTTAAATAAAAAACAATAGTGGCTAATTCCAAATCAGGTGTAGGGTAATTTAACTCATGAGGTTTCAATTGACATAAATCATAATCAATTAACTCATCATTCTGCATTGATACACATCCAAGTCCTTTAAAAGAAGCATCACTATAGATAAATAATTCACCATTTCTGGAAGGCAGTTCCAAACCTGGAGCATTCACCAATCTTCTTTTCAATTCCTGAAAACACTGATCACATTATTTTGTCCAGATGAACTTAACACCTTTCTGAGTTAACTTATTCAGTAGGCTAGATAACATGGAAATTTGTTCAACAAACCTCCTGTAATAACCTAGCAACCCAAGAGAACTATAAATCTCGTTTTTATTTATGGGTCTTGGAAATTATTTTACAAATTTTGTTTTATCAGGATCAAAAGTTATGTCCTATTTAGAAAAATGTGACCAAGGAATGAAATTTGTTGAACGAAAAGTCACACTTTTTGAATTTTCCATAATATTTATTTTCTTTTAATGTTTTCAATTAAACCCTCTAATAACATTCATTCTCATCTTTACTTTTAAAATAAACCAATATATCATCCATAAACACAACCAAAAACTCATCCAAGAACTCACGGGAAATTTTATTCATAAGATCCATGAATACAGTAGGTGCATTGGTTAACCCAAAAGGCATAACTACTAATTCATAATGGCCATATCTAGTTCAAAATGTGGTCTTCCGAATTTATTCTTCCTTCACTTTCAACTGATGGTTCCCCAATCTCAAGTTAATCTTAGAGAAATACTAAGCTCCCTAGAGCTGATCGAAAAAATCATCAATATAAGGAAAATGAAACTTGTTCTTAACCGTGATGTTATTCAAGGCTCCATAATCAATGAAAAGTCTCATTGAACCATTTTTATTTTTAAAAAACAAGAAAAGATCACACCATGGTGACATGCTAGGTCGATTGAAACCTTTATCTAATAAATCCTAAAATTTCTTCTTTAACTCTACAAGTTCAATTTGATCTTTTCGATAAGGGTGTTTTGAAATTGTATTAGTATTAGGAACTAAGTCAACTATAAATTCAACTTCCTGATCATGTATTATAGTAGGAAACTCATCAAGAAAAACATCATGATACTCATTTACCACCAGCACATCATTAATCAGAATAGTTCCTTTATTTTCATCAATATGTGCAAGGTAACAATCATTTCAATCTTTTACTAGTTTCTCAGCTTCCTAATATGTTATCAAAAGTAATGGTTTGTTCTTGTACAGAAACTAAAATTATTTCTAAAAGGAATCCTCTTTAGCTCTACAAGCAGTCTTAACATGATAAACAAAAATCCAATTCATTCACAAAATGATAATCAAACTCTACTGGAGGCAAAAAAATAAGTTTTTTAGGTAGATTATTGCTACACTCAAGGACTTGAAGGTTATTATAATTTTTTTTGTCTTAACATTTCTTCCTGGTTTTTTTACCATATGTTCAGGATTCATATATTGAGATGGAATTCCCAATTTACTAGAAAATTTCTCATAAATGAAAGAAAGTATAGACCCTAAATCAAACAATATATTGAAATAATATGAATAAACCAACAATGCACCTGATACTACTTCATTTGATGGACCGACATCTGCTGAAGTAGTTTCAAAGCATTTCACCACCCCTTTTTGCATGTAGTTTGGTTGTTTTCCTTCAGCTGAGTTCTTCATTGGAAACTCATTTTCATATTGAACCATTTAATTTTACTTAAAAAATTTTACTGACTGTAGATAAGATTTTGACTTACCATTAACTTGATCTTTTCTGTGCAATTATCATCCTTATTTTTGAGAAATTGTGGTCTTCAATAAAATTATATCTCTTTGTGATGATTTTGATGTTCACAAATACCCTTATTTATTATTCTAATGATTTTACATTGAGTATATTTTAGGGAATTAATATTATTTATCTCTCTATTTTAAAATAATATTTATTCATTTTAATCCATGTGGAATATTTGACAAAGTGTTTGGAAATCACTCTAGTGTGTTTTTGAAACACTGTTCATACTCTATGTGGTCAGAAATTACTTTTAGTGCGTTCTAGAAACATTTTACATACCCTACATTGAGGAGCATAGAGTAAGGATAAAAACTGTCTCTTATGGGTTATCAGAAATGTATGGTTAAGAAACCATACGTTATCAAAAAAGTGTAAAGGAAAAACCCTATATTTGGAAGGAACCTTACGTTTGGATTATCAGAAAAGAATCAAAGAAGTATATTATGTTTTTTTCTCAAAAGTATGGTTCATCAACCTTACTTTTGTAGACAACTGTACATTGGATTGAAATGTATGTATCATATACTATTTGCTTGAGAGTTGAAGAGAAAAGTATGGATGATCAGACATACGTTTGAAATCAACCTTACGTCGTGAACCTTACATTTAGTGAATGTATTCTATGAAGTTCAACCCTACATTTGACTTCAGAGATTTAAATTATGACTTTATTAAAGAAACAATATTTATGATGATTATTAGGCTAATTTCAAGATAGATTAAAAGCCCGAATCTAAATAGAATCATTGACTGATTAAATGTGGTTTATTTATAATTCAGAGGATCAATTTAATAGGAGATTTTAACGTCAGATTTTCAGGGGAGTTATGACTTCTCTATTATTCAAACTTTTGTATATCGTGATTCTAAAAGTGAATTTTCTGGATCTAAATTTAAAAGGAGAATGATCATATTTATTCTATATATACATGTATCATTTTGAATTACAGATAGCAAGGTGAATCATTGAAAAGAAGAACTGCTATAATTTACAGAGGCAATCGAGACTTACAGATCTACTATTATGAGGAGCGACAAAGCTCTATTTTTTGAATAAGAAGAAACACGATTGAAGATTCAACCAATTCTACATAGAATATATTTTGGGAATCGACTGATATTAAAGATGAGAATTATATTTCATGATCTACTGCAACTAGATCAATTCATAACTACTATTACATGAAAAACAACATTTCAGAAAATCGATGATCTATCGACTATCAATTTAATGTTGTTGCAATTGTGAAGAACAACTGGAAAGTATTTCAAAGGTCAAATAATCTTTTAATTTGAGTGGTTGGATTCTCGTACTAAGATATGTGTTAGGTTCTGTGTATGAACAAGAAGGCTGTTTTTTAGCCTCACAGTTATAAAGGTGTCAACTTCCTGCACTCAGTTGCGGAACGGTCTATTGATAAGAAGACCAGATAGTGAAAATCACCAAGCTCGTGGAGTAGAGCATTGGTGGAGTAGACTAGGGACCTTCTGTTCCCCGAACCACTATACATTGTGTGTCCTTTTCTATTTATTTTTTGCTGCTTAATCATTATGATAACGTTTAAAGGATAGATCACGATCTCGTGAAGAAATTGTAAAAGACACAATTCACCCCCCTCTTATGTATATTTGGTATAACTCGATCCAAAAATTGGTATCAAAGGTGAGTTATTTTGATAAAGATATAACAAGATGAAAGTTTTTGGACTATACAGAGCACAATGGCTTATACATGAGAGGGTATGTCAATGGTTTGAGCTCCCTACTTCAATGGTGAAAATTATGGATACTGGAAATCAAGGATGATCATTTATTTAAAGAACCTTGGATATAAAGTATACTCGAAAATTATAATTCCCTATGTGATTCCTGAGAAATATGAAACATGGAGTGCTGATATAGAAGTAGAGTACGACATAAAATCAAAATCTATGAATGCTATCATCTATGGTCTTGGACCAGATGAATTCAATAGATTATCTCAATGCCCGAAAAATTATAAAATGTGGAAGACGATTGCAGTTGCCTATGAAGGAACTAATAATGTTAGATAGATGAGGTATGCCACTAAAAAATTGAAATTCGACACATTCAGAATGTTTCAAGGAGAAATTATCACCCAGATAAATGTAAGGCTTACAAAAATTATTAATAATATCACTGCCTTGGGAGATCCTATCAAACAAGATGATCAGGACCTGAAAGTTCTAAGTGCTCTACCACATATGTGGAATGAAATTTTGGCTGCTATTAGGAAATCCTCACCAGTAAAAGTTCTTACAATGAGAGAGTTAATTGGAACTCTTATGATGTATGAGGCTGAGATGTAGGATGAATCAAATGAGCATAAGATTCTAATAAAGAAAGAAGACACTTCTTTAAAAGTGACATCTCAAAATGAAAGAAGAAAGTTGAAGAAGAAAAAAATAAAAGTAAAATTAGAAAGTTCTGATTGATCAGCTAGCCAAAAAAATTAGTAAGTTTTATTGAATGAATAAAGGTTTTTGAATATATTTAAAAAAGGATGAAAAATAAGTTAGATGCTTTGAATGTAAGAAGATGGGTCATATCAGACCTGACTGTCCTCAATTAAAGGAGGACAAGAAAAAGAAATTCTTCAAGAGAAATGACAATGAGTAGAAACAGAGTAAGGCAATGAAAGCTACTTGGAGTGTATCTGAAGACTCCAAAAAATCAACAAAGTCTGACTCAGAAAAAGATGAATAAAATATGAAATCCAATATGTGATTTATGGCAGAAACTGATGAGGTACAATACTATTACTCATCCGACTCTAATTCAAGCTGCTCTAATGATAAACTTGCATTTCACTACAATATGTTTGAAATGAAATATGATTATTTATTTAAGAAACACAAATATTTAAAGAATATCCATAATTCTATTTTCGGATAGAGGGATACTCTGCTAAAGAAACATCTAGCATTACTGGAAAAATATAACTTAATTAAAAAAAACTATACAGATCATGAATCTAAAATAAAAACACTGCAGACTGAAGTAGAAACTTACAAAATTGCAGCTCTTATTTTTACAAAATGAGAAAATACACTAAATGAAATACTTGGAAAGAATGTAATTAAAAAGGAAATATATGGAATTAGAAGTAATGGTGAAAAACATAAACTATATAAAAATTACATAGTTCCTAGTACTAGAAAAGTAATCTGTAATTATTGTGGAATAAGAGGACACATATCTAAAAACGGTTATTTAAGGAAACCACAAATAAGTGGGATTAAGAAAGCCACTATTGGAAAGAAGTTTATATGATTATAATGATTATAGAAAACCAAAGCATGTCTGGATTACCAGAACTTGGCTAGCTAACACTACTGGGCCCAATAGAATATGGGCACTAAAACAAATCCTTGTTTAAATGCCATTGTAGGAAGAAGGTCAAAAAATACAAACTAAAGTATGGAATATGGATAATAGTTTCTCTAGGAATATGAGTGGAAACTAATTAAATTTCATAACTCCAACTCAAAAGGATGGTGGTCTAGTCACAATTGGTGACAATGCCAAAAGTAAAATTATTGGCATTGGAACAGTTGGAGACCCAAATGATATCTCAGTTTAAAAAGTACATTATGTACAAGGATTGAAACAAAATGGGATAAGTATCTCTCAACTCTGTGATGATGGTTATGTTGTTGATTTTTCAAATAATTTCTCTTCTATTTTCAAAGATAAATTGCTTAAATTTAGAGCACCCAGAACTGATAATGTTTATACTCTGGACTTAAATTACTTGCATAAACAATAAGTAAAATTCTTAAATGATAAGCTAAATGAATTGTGGATCTGGAATAAGAGACTTGGACACTTTAATATATATGCTTTACATAAGTTATCTAAGAAACAATTAGTTTCTAATTTGTCGAATCTCAAATTTGAAAGTGATAGATTCTATAATGCATGTCAACTTGGAAAGTAGCACAAATCATCATTCAAATATGTTAACAAAATTTATACATCTAATACTCCAGAACACATCCATATGGATTTGTTTATACCTTCAAGGGTAGAAATCATGGATGGTAAGTTATATTGTTTATGTTTTAGTTGATGAATATTCTAGATTTACTTGGATTTATTTTCCAAAATATAAAAGTGAAGCTTTTACTATATTTGAAAGTTTTTGAAAAGTTGTTCAAAATGAAAGATTCTAAAATAATTTCATTAAGAAGTGATCATGGTGAAGAATTTGAGATTCTGGAATTTAATTCGTTTTGCTCAAATATGGGTATTAAACACACCTTCTCTACACCAAGAACACCTCAACAAAATGAAATTGTTGAATGATAAAATAGGACAATTTAAGAAATGTCTAGGACTATGCTAAATGAATACAGTCTTCTTACCTATTTTTGGGAAGAAGCTGTAAGCAAAAACTTTTATATAATGAATAGAGTTTTAATTAGGCCTCTTTTTAAAAAGACACCCTATCAACTCTGGTATAATAAAAAACCTAAAGTAAATTACTTTAATGTTTTTGGATGTATGGTTTACACCTTAAACACCAAGGACAATCATGGTAAGTTTGATCCAAAATCTTATGAAGGAATTTTATTAGAATATATTGATACTCCCAAAGATTATAGAGTTTTTAATAAAAAGTCATGGATTTTTGAAGATTCAGTTCATGTGAAATTTGATGAATCTGATTTCTTTGAGAAAAGGAAATACGAAATTGATGAATTTGACTCTAATGATAATGTGAGACTTGATAACTTAAAATATTTTTTTGAAAAATATTTAAATAAAATCCAGTCCAGTTCAGAAGAACATGACATTGTAGAACCTAACAATGTTCTACCTAGATAGTCTAAAACCCTAAACAATCACCCTTTAGGAACTATTATAGGAGACCTAGACACTGGAATACAAACTAGAAGAAATATAGGAAATCTTTTTGAATTATCTGCCTTTCTATCCCAATTATAACCTAAGACATTAGAAGATGCCTTATATGATAAAATTTGGATGATAGTAATGTAAGAAGAACTAAACCAGTTTAAAAGAAATTATGTTTGGAAATTATTTGAAAGACTAAAGAACTATCTAATTATAGGAATTAAATGGGTCTGTAGAAATAAACAAGATGATAAATGAATAATAAATAGAAATAAAGAAAGACTAGTAGCTAAAGGTTATAATCAGGAAGAAGGTATAGATTATGATGAAACCTTTGCACTTATAGCTAGATTAGAAGCCATTAGGGTCCTTTTAGCCTATGAATCTCATATGAACTTTAAATTGTTTCAGATGGATGTTAAGTCTTCCTTTTTAAATTGTTACTTATTAGAGGAGGTTTATGGTGAGAAACCTCCTGGTGTTGAAAATTCACAAAAACCAGATTCTATTTTTAAACTTACAAAAGATCTTTATAGCATTAAACAAGCACCTAGAGCTTGGTATGAAAGAATTAGTTCTTTTCTTTTTAAAAATGATTTTACTGGTGGGATGGAAGATACAAAATTGTTTAAGAAAACTATCAAATATAATATTTTATTGGTTCAAATTTATGTTGATGATGTAATTTTTGGTTCAAAAAACAAAAAAAAAATTATCATGAGTTTTCAAATTTAATGCAAAATGAATTTGAAATGAGTAATATAGGAGAATTCAATTTCTTTTTAGGACTTAAAATTTATCAATTTGTTTTTAAATGTTTTAAATCAAAGAAAATAAATTACTGATTTACTAAAGAAATTTGGAAGTGAAAACAACAAGACATATTCAAATTATTTGTGTACTAATATAAAACTTGATTTGGATGAAACTAAAAAATCAGTTGACAACAGGTTATATAGTGGTATGATTGGTAGTTTATTACATCTTACTTCTAGCAAGACAAATATAATGTACTCAGTATGTCTTTGTGCTAGACTTCAATCTGATCCTAAAGAATGTCACCTAAGTACTGTCAAAATAATTTTTAGATATTTAAAATGAACTATTTTTCAATATCTTATCTATCCAAAAACTTCATATTTTAATTTTATTTCATATTCAGATGATTAATTTGGAAGCTGTAGATTATATAGAAAAAGAACCTCTAGGACTTGTCATTTTCTAGGAAAATCCTTAGGGTCATGGTCTAGTAAGAAACAAAACTCAGTTTACCTATCAACAGTTGAGGTAGAATATGTATCTATAGGCAGTTGTTGTGCACACGTTTTGTGGATGAAAAACACTATTATGGACTTTTGGAATAAATTTTAACAACACACCTATTTTTTGATATAATATTAGTTCTATAAATATTTCAAAAAATCCTATTAATCATTATAGGACTAAGCATATTGATATCAGACATCACTTTCTAAGAGACCGTGTTCTTAAAAAGGATATATTCTTAGAATTTGTAAGCATAGAAATTCAATTAGTGGATATTTTTACTAAACCACTTCCCACTGCAAGGATTTATTTTATTAAAGGGGAGATAGGTTTATTTATTTTTAAATGATTTTTTTTAATTCTTACTTTTTTAGAATAATTTAAAATTTTCATTGGTACAGTTTTTAACCTTTTCCGCGTATGTTTTTACTTTTAAATAATGTAATTATTTCTATGTGTGTAATGACACGGGAATTACGGATGTCAGAAACCATTTCCAGTTCCAAACCCATTCATTTTCTGAAAATCCTTCAAAACCCAAAAAACTTCTACCACTCTTCTCTACCTGTATCTAAACCTTCAAAACCCTAGATTTTCAAACCATCAGAAACTTGAAATAGTAATGGTCAATACACAGAGAATCAAGGAAGAAGAAGCTAGTAGTACCAAGCGACAGCACTCGACAGGTCGAAAGATTTTTTCAAGGAAAAGTGGTCGATCTAGAATGGTTGTACCAGACAGATCTGATGCTGAGGAAAGCCCTATCATTTCAGAAACTCGAGAAAACCTTCAATGAAGACTATAAAAAGTTTCTATATGAGGAATAAATTCATCACTTTTTCAAAACTATTCAGTTCAGTCTGGGAGAAGATGATGATTCAATAATATCTAAGATCTAGGTGAGGGATTTTTCAATTTCATCTGTGGAGATAACCAAAATTCTTAACTGCCCTCATGAGGGAGTTTTTCATTTTTATTTAAAGAATATTGGTGATAATGTCCATAAGTCTGAAGACATTATGTCTTTTCTGTTTGGGTCTAAAAATATAAGGAAAATATTAATGAAATTTCTAGAGCCTGACAAGAAGATTAGAGTTAAATTTGTGAAAACATGTATTTCTCCCTGAATATCAGAGATGGGGAAAATATTGTACCCTGATATGTACATAACATTTTTTTTATGAGTGATATTAAGTTAAATTTTACAAGATTTATGGTTAGATATCTCAATTATTACCATCCACTAGAAGCGAGTATGAACTTCTATCCCTTTATAAGGGTTATTTCAATGATTTTATTTAAGAATGATATGATAAGGCCGGTGGATGCCTGAGTGAGATGCCACCATAGAAAAATTTTAAATGCTGGAACACTGAGGAATGTTGGTTTCTTTTGTAGCACAATAAAAGGAAAACTCATGTCTGTTGGAGCAGAAGAAGAACAAGAGAGTGCTCAAGAGCTACCAGAAAAATGAAAAGAAGGAGTTGATGAATCTAGAACTATTGTAGTGTCAATAATGATATGGTTTGAATAGGGTGACCTAACTATAGATGAGGAATGTCAAAAATGAATTCATAGGAAAAGGCATAGAGTGACTCAAGCTGGGGAGGAGCCAAATCAAACAAATCCATATGAAACTGAAACTATTATAAGGTACATTTTTATCATAGAATCTGAAGTATATGACATAGAACAACCAACAGTTTCTCATATTTAGGTGACTCTTCATGTGTTCTAGGAAATTGTGCCTCAGGAAGAAGTAGAGGCTCATGCAGAAGTATAGGCAAGGGCTGTACCTAGAATTGACCATCTAGAATATATTAAAAAGGAAATTAACCAAGAGGAAATTTTTTTAGAAGATCCTATATTGGAGGAATTAAATAAAAAAGATTCTTATGAAGATCAAGATTGAGTTAATATGGACCAAGAAGAAAATATTTTTGAGATTCCTATAGAAATTGTTGACGAATATTTTTCTATCGATAAGTCAGGAATGGAATCGAAGGAAAAATAAGTGGAGAAGCCAGTAGAGAAAAATGGTGAAGATAAGTCAGATGCTGAATCTCTACCTCTAGTGCTGATAAATCCAGTAGAAGCTCAAACTGAGAATCAAGAAAAATGTGCCTCTGATTCTGATATTGATTATGTGGAGGAGTTGATCTGATATTTAATTAAAGTTCAAGCTGAAAATATATGTTTGATAAGTTCATTAGAAAAGGAGAGGTAGAAGTTTCAGAGCCTAAAATCTAGTTCTGTTTCTAAGCGAGAAGTCAAAAATTTCAAGAAAGAAATGTTGGCTAATTTTGCAAATCTAAAATCTGAAATGGTGATAAGTCGGATTTTCTAGAGTTCAAATCTATCATGGAGCAACAATTTAACGCTGTAAAAAATAGTGAAGCCAGAAGATCAGGTAGTTCACCTAATTTGATTATAATATTTTAGGCTACTACAATAGCAATGAGCTATATGAATGATATATTGGAGGACCTTTAATGCAATAGTTCTCCTTTATCTGTGTTTTTAGACAATCAAAAGTTTCTTATTGAGCAATTGACTTCGAAGGAACATGAAATTAGAGTTTTGCTGAATCAGTTTACTGAAAAGTTTACTCTTTTAATGGATAATGAAGAGAGGCTAAATGAGTTATTTAGAGTAAAATTGATTGAATACATCCATTTAAATCAGGAAGGATGTGATCACATAATCCATTTAGGTGATGGATTGATGAAAAAGCTGAGACTGCAGATGTCAGAAATCAAGGATGTTATTCAAAACTGATAAAACCTATCTCATACCTTAACCCAACCTTGATTCTTGTTTTCATTCATGTAATTATACTATATTTTCAATAAAATATATCTACATTCTATGTTTATGTGTTATTGATTTTTTTATTGTACTTTCCATATTAAAGTGCTAGTAACCCAACTTTAAATATTGATAAATAGTTAATAATAACATTTACTTTGATTCTAGTGATACATTAAAATGTGTGAAATTCCTTCTTCTATCATTCTTTTTGATATCAAAAAAAGGGGGAGAAATATGGATAAACACAACATATTTTTTTGAGAGAAATATGGAAAACTCATTTTTTATATAAACCTTTTACTCAGAAGAAAACTTTTCATTTTGAGGGGAGAAATTTCTTTTAAGGAGAAATTTTTAGATAAAAACAAAATTCTTTATTTCTAAAGGAGGAGATATTATTTTACTTTATAAAGGGGAGAAAATGTAAAGATTAGGAAATAATTTTGTTAAAATAAAATATTGTTTTTATCTTTAGAAAATTATAAATTTTATGTAATTAATTTTAAAGATAATTTTATTAGTTATTTTAGAGGTTTTTTGATAATAAAAAGGGGTATATTGTTGAGAAAGTGTGGTCTTCCATAACACTCTATCTCTTTTTGATGTTTTTGATTTTCACAAATACCCTTATTTTTTATTATAACGATTTTACTTTGAGTATATTTTAGGGAATTAATATTCTTTATCTCTCAATTTTGATATAATATTTATGCATTTTAATCTACATGGAATATTTGAAAAAGTGTTCAGAAATAACATTAGCATGTTCTCGAAACACTGTTTATACTCTACAAGTTCGAAAATTACTTTTAGCATGTTCTGAAAACATTGTTCATAGCCTACGTTAAGGAGTGTAGTGTAAGGATAAAAACTATCACTTATGGGTTGCTAGAAAAGTATGCTTAAGTAACCATATGTTATCAGAAAAGAATGAAGGAAGAACCCTATATTTGGAAGTAACCTTATGATTGGATTATTAGAAATGTATGGAAGAAGTATCTTACATTTGTTTATCAAAAGTATGGTTCATCAACCTTAATTTTATAGACAACCGTACATTTGATTGAAAAGTATGGATCATATACTATTCATTTGAGAGTTGAAGAGAAATTTATGGATGATCAAACTTACTTTTGAAATTTACCTTACGTAGTGAACCTTACGTTCAGAGAATGTATGATATGAAGTTCAACCCTTCGTTTGGCGTCAAAGATTTAAATTACGACTTTATTAAAGCAATGGTATTTATGTAGATTATTACGCTAATTTAAAGCTAGATTAAAATCCCAAATCTAAAGAGCATCTTTTACTGATTCTATTTTGTTTATTTATGATTTATAGGATCGATTTAAGAGGAGTTTTTCATGCCGAATTTTCTGGGGAGTTACGACTGCTCTGTTATTCAAACTTTTGAATATCGTGATTCTAAAGGTGAATTTTGTGGATAAAAATTTGAAAGGAGAATGATCGTATTTATTCTATATATCCCTATATCATTTTTCATTACAGATAGTTAGTTGAATCTTCAAAAATAATAACTGCTATAATTTACAGAGACAATCGAGACTTATAGATTTGTTGTTACGAGGAGAAAAAAAGTTCTGTTTTTTGAAGAAGAAGAAACACGATTAAATATTCAACCGATTACACATTGAATATCTTTTGTGAATCGACTGTTTTTAATGTTACAAATTATATTTCAAGATCTTCTGCAACTGGATCGATTCAATACTGCTATTACTTGAAGAATATCATTTCTGAAAATCGACGATCTATCAACTGTCAATTGTGTACTGTTGCAATTGTGAAGAACAACTGGAAAGTATTTTAATGGTTAAATACTATTTTAATTTGAGTGAATGGCTTCTCATACTATGCTGTGTGTTAAGTTCTATGTATGAACCAGAAGGCTCGTCTTTATCCATAAAGTTGTAAAGGTGTCAACTGCCTGCACTCAGTTCTGGAACAGTTTGTTGATAAGAGGACCAGATAGTGAAAATCACCATGCTTATAGAGTAGAACGTTGGTGGAGTAGACTATGGGACTTATGTTCCCTGAAGCACTATACATTGTGTGTCCTTTTCAATTTATTTTCCACTGCTTAATCATTTTGATAAAGTTAAAAGAACTGATCATGATCTCGCGAAGAAATTGTCAAAGACACAATTCACCCCCCTCTTGTGTATATTTTGTATAATGTGATCCAACACTTAGGTCCCATTTTACCACATTGGAAGAACTTACCAGAATTCAAAAGGCATTCCACAATGTTCTTTTTACCACAATTTTCACATATTTTAAACTTAAGTTTCTTACCATCATTTTTTTGAAGAGTTATTCCCTTTCATCTACCACCTCAACCTCTTATTATATTGTTTTTCAAAGAAAACCTAATCACCAGAAAACTCCATTTCCACATTCTCTGTACACCAAACAAGTGTTTCAAAACTTTTTAACTCAGGATAATTGAAATCCCTTTGATACATTTTCTTTAATCTAGAGTAAAAACAATTAATTTTACTATTAAGATCTCGTATGAAATTTGGAGAATACCTCTTCAACTGAGTAAATTTTTCTTCATAAGTAGCCACTAAGTCATTATCTTTCCTCAATTCTAGGAATTTATTTTCCATCATAAGTTGAATATCCTTAGGAAAATATTTCTCAAGAAACATAACTTTGAATTCATCCCAATCAAGAGAATCAATATCCTCACTATCCCTGATATTTTTAACTATATAACACTAATCATCAGATTCACCTTCAAATTGATATGCAAAAAGACTAACCTTTTGATGTTTAAACACCCCATGACATTAAAAATCTTTTCCAGTGATTTAATCCACCATTCACATAGAACATGGTCAGATGATCCTCTGAATGATGGGGGATATTGCCTTATGAAATTCTCGACTACCAACATATTATTTTGTGGTTGATCTGGATGATCTTGTGCATGGATACCACCTCTATTTATAGCATGAGTCAACTATTCCATTACTGTAAAAAACTACTCAGTTCTAATTACGACCATCTCAGGTTGCTAATTTGGATGGTTATTTTCCTCTCGATGTCGTCCCATCATAGCTTCCCTGTTTCTTCTGTGGAAAACCATTATAAACACAAAAATATATTTGGATAATCAAAATTGTAATATGTAAATGCTATATCATTTCAATATTACCGTAAATTAATTTATGGATATTAATTTAACAATATCCTAACTCCTAAAGTTGTATAAACCTACCTCTGATACCATCTATATGTCCCTAGCATTAAGAATTATATATTCTTGAGTTAAGTCAAGAATTCACATTAAGGATCTTTTTAGGTTTATTGTTTTTGAGAATTAGGCCATAACTATTACATTAAATCTCAATATTACAAGGTATAAACATTTAATCTATCAAAAATTTTCACCAAAATAAAACTCCTTAAATAAAATAAGAGTTCTTTTCTTGATATAAATCTTCTTGAATACTTCTTCTCTCCTACCCTTCTTTATACCCTGTGAAAAATTTTACAAAAACTTGGGATGAGCATAAAAAGCTCAGTAATGGTTATAAAATAAAGAAATAAAACATTAGTCCATCAATACATACAAAACATAAGCTCTTTAACATGCCTCATGAAATAATAAGATTTATGAATAGCACATAGTAATAAAAAATCTTAAAGTTAACTTATGTCATCCATATCATACTTACATTGTAGCTTTCACTACTATATAGGGAGTTACGTTTGGAATACCCATCACAGTATATTCTCTAAATATCTTAGGATAAACATTAACATTTTCCTCCATCACATTACCCAATCCATTAGAGAGATATATTGGTCTCACCCATCCTAATTTTATCATGGAACCACCCATATATGTAAAATATTCTCAAGAACCATAACATAATCATAACACATGAATAAGAATAAAAAAAAGAAAACATTTCCAAATTTTAATCCCAAGATATTAGTACAATATATTGACATAATAAATCCATTATCAAAACCATTTTCAAAACCAAAATATATAAAAAGGGTATATGGTATTTATTTTCCTTTTAAAAAACATTATGTCTTGTTAAGGATTCCAAATATCAAATAATTCTTGATTAGACAATAAAAACACATATTTTGATTACATTTTAATGCTATTAAATGTTTATTTTTGATCTTATGGGCCTAAGTTAGTGGATTTTAATTTTGAACATCCATTCTCAGCATTTGTGCACTTCATGCCTAATATGCACCAATTTTGGCCCAATGTTTCATCTAATTTCAAAGAATGTAATTATCCATATTTTAATTTTATATTTTTGGAAATGGATATAAACTTAAATATGAACATTTTTCATTCAGGGATCAATGGAGGATTTATAAAGGATGATGAGGATTTTTGGTGAAGAAATGAAACAATTCTAGAGAAGGCAGATTGGATATCATCCCACTGATCAGACTGTGGGACCCACAATACAGGCCCAATGATGCCCAAAATTCATGGGAGGATATAAGACATATAGAGAAACAAATACTGCTACTGTATCCAGTGCTAATTCATCCTCAATGGTGGTTATTAAGGCTGACCAATTTGAAGATTCAATTCTAGGCCAGATTCTGCGGCTCAGAAAAACAACCCACTATTTCAATCATATCTCTCGAACCACAAAGTATTTTGGGCTAAAATATTACAGGATATTAGGGGACATCCGGGGATTCATTTAATTATTCTAGGGCCCACACCAATTCGGTCTTCTAGATGGTTATTTCGGCGATTCTATTTGGTGTAGAAAGCTGACTCCCACTTCGAGGCAAGAGTTGAAAAGTCTCTTATGCATTAAATGTCCACCCACCTTTCTCCAACAAAATTAATTAAATGCACATGGGATGATGGGAGATCGGCCAAAGGATTCCAAAATTCTTATTTAAGGTAGTAGGGATGGAGGATTTGAGGATCTTGGTGCTTTCTTTTCATTGTAATGTTATTATGCCAATTTGCCTTTGTAATGTTCTTCCTTCTCATGTAAGTTGTTCGAATGACCTTAGTCTTCAATAAAAGTTATTATTCTTCTCTTGTTATGTTCTTCTCCTTATCACCTTGATACCGTTGCCTCAAATTGTGAATTTATTCACACCAAACCTTGTGATTTTGTTCACACAACGGTGGAGTGATCATTATTTTTGTTGTTTTTACTTCTTCAATTCCACCCTCGTAAGTCCACGTTCCGCTTCCGTTGAGAACTTGTCATCAATGGAGGGGTATCTCTTTTATGGTTTGATCCAAGGGGGTAGAAAGGGGCTGATTGATTGTTATTTCTCACTCTCTAAATGTTATTAATTTCTTTTAATTGAGTTTCTTTCATTCAATGTTTTTTATTCTTCCTCTTCCTTATTGAATTTATTCACCCCACTGGATGTGCTAATTATATATTTTAACTTGGAGTGCTCATGAAAATGATCCTACAAGTGTATATGTGATTATCATGTGTTGTGAAGGTGTTTAATCAGTAATTGATTAGGTTAGTTTGAATTCATTGCATGAATCCTTCTTGAGTTAATGAAATTAAAATCGTAAAAAAAAGGAATTCATTCAATCCACCCCGAGCAATAACCTAGGATCAAGTCATTTTATCATAATTTGAATTCACATAGATCTTTTAGTACTCTTTCAAAACCATCTAAAATCAACCCAAGTTGGCCACTTCATAGACAAAAATCCATCTCTTTTTATTGAGTGTCTAAATGTTCTTTTTAGGTCTCTGAGGATTCGACAACCCAAGCTACACTACAAGCGACCGCTTGACCCTTAAAACTTGGGTAAATTTGGGCGAAACCAATTCTCGTGACGGTGGAAAGGTCATTGTCACCGCGTACATTAAAAAGAAACACTCCCTTTGTCATTTAGTAAAATAATTCGTAGAGAAACTATTATCCTTTGAATGAAATTAAAATTGAAAAGGGATTTATACACCGTATAAAGTAAAGTCGTGTATAAATCAAAGTATGTCTCAATGAATGGAGATTGAGACAAAGTCCCTTACCTTGTGTCCGACTTGTCTTGTTCGTTCTTTATCTTCATGAATAATAAACTTCAGTTAATTTTTCATGATTCAGAACCTTTTCAAAGTTTATTATTACTTTTATATAACTTATTACCTTGCTATCACAATCATATAATTTTTCAAGTTCATATGGGTTGTTTTGTCGATGTTCGATATTTGAGTAAAAAATGATCCTGTTATAATTACAAATTGTCCATGTAGTCAAAATTACATTATCTTCATAATTGTATTCATGATTTAGATATCATATATATTGAGTATATATGTATTTATATCCATTATATATGTATTTAGAATAGCCCATAACATTTGGATATAATATTTTTAAATGCACTGTTCATGGAGATGGTAAGCCTTACGTACGCGTTAACACTACTTTCATTTATTTTTCATTTATAAAGGAATGAAAACTAAATGATACATAAGTATATTATAATTCCATTATAATATCTATGTTATATATGTTACATAATTCCATTAATTATATCTTTTATATGATCCATGTATAGCATGAACGTGTCATATCACTTTTAGGGGGTGGTAGCCTGCACTACCTCAAATGAAATTATCATATTTACCCATTATGGAAACCATAGAGGTATGATATAAATGAAAAATATAGAAGATTAGAGACAATATAAATATAATATATGTCACATATAAATACAGTTCCATCATAATGGCCACAATGAGATGTGGTATGAAAAAAGTGAACAATCATTGTTTTGTGAGGTAATAGTTCGTCGTACACAGAATCTGTATGTTCGTATTAATTAGATGGATGTGTGTGGAAGTGTAGTTAGAATAATTATAATAAACAAATCCGAGTATATTGATGATATTGGTGTTGTTATGTAATCAATTAATGAGAATATAATAGGTATTGGAGAAGGAAAATAAAAGAAAATAACTTGAGAGAAGACGTTACCTCTAATTCGGGTAACTCCCTTTGATTTGAGCCAAAAGGCTTTATTGAATTGAATTATTCCCAAGGTATGGATTATAAGAGGAATATAGGGATATTGGGATCTTATTTGGGAAGATTTTGGACGATCCAAGGGGTATTGAGAGGTGTGAGTAAGGGTTATAGGTGGTGGCCTTTTATAAGAGGGAGGAGGGGCACATAAGGAATATCTTGAATTATTATTTTGTTATAAATTATACATTGATTATAAATGAGTCCAAAATCAATTATTTCGAATATAATATGAATATAAGTCGAAATAAAATCATCCAATACGAATTATAATGGTTTTGGATATTTTTTAATCCTTCTCTTTTTTATTTTACCCTTTTTTACTCTTACCGTTTTATCAAGCCTTTAACACTTAGGGAATCAAAATAGTTACCAAAACATGAAAAATATCGAATTAAAGAGTCAATAATAAAAATTTAGGCTTATTATAACTATTTGGATGAATCTTATATTTTCTTTGGAATTTTATAATACTTATAAAAATATTTTATATTTTAAAATATGAATTATGTCAATTTTGACTCTATTCATATCATGACTTTTTTAAAAAATCCAGAACAACTTGATTACTTCGAAAAAAAGTCATTAATAAAAAATATAACATGTAACTATAATCTAAATTTTTTTTGGATGAAATCAAAAAAACAAAATTAAATTTATTAGAACATTTATATTATCATTTATTTGAATCCATTATTAATGAAGCAACCACTACATCATCATTGCGTTATATTTAAATTTATTTATTTGATGTCTGAAAAATATAAATAAAACACCATGATGTAAAAAATCTTTTTAGTTTTATAATTACTATTAATATTCAAATATATCACTTATATAACCCCATATAAAAATTTATTTACTAAACGATATATGTTTATGTTATATTTTCCTTAACTTTAAATTAAAAGTAATTAAATGTTATTTTCACACACAAGTGGCTCCATGGGGTCCTAAAATCTTCCCAAATATTCCCATGGTTAGAAATATCTTTTAAAATATGGTAAGGAAATGTGTAAGGGTAATTTAATATTATTATAATATAATTGTCTGCCCTTATTTACCAGATTTACCCTTTAACCAGGGTAAATAAAAATTTACTGAAATTACTATTCACAATATCTAAAAATAAAAGTTACCTATTTAAAAAATTTGGGCCTCATGATCAAAAATATGGAATCCATTTTTAAAAACTAAAAAAACATAATTGGGAGAAATTAATTTATAATTAATTCCAGTTTTCAAAACCAAAAAACCTGTTTTTAAGAAATAAAAACTACCAAACGATTGACATGCATTTTTTTACATATTCAATGTGAAATTACATCCAATGACCTATATTTTATTAAATTATAAAAATATAATCCAATTAAACTGTAAAACCAACTAAAATGACAATCTAAATATATAAATAAATTAGATGAAAAGACAGTTTTGACTTAAAATGCAATATTTTTCACCATTCATTTAAAAATGAACTTTATCAGAAAAATTACAAAAAATTTTCCCAAAGTAAAATTTGATATCCCAGTAATAAATAATAATTTTATTTTTTAAAATGGAACATATGAATGTGACAAAAACAATATTTAAAAATGGTTCTCCATCAAAAGGCATAAAAACTACCTATTAAAAATATTAGAGTATTTGTGCTTAAAATTGGATTCATTTTCATTTTAAGCCTCTAAATTTTATTGGATAAATATAAAACATTAAACAAACATGTTTAATCATAATATAGTTAGTTTGGTTCAATCCCTCCAGTACAATGTCAAGACGTTAACTACCGTTTAAAATAATAGTATTATATTATTATTTTTTTCAATATGACTCATCGTTTTGCAAAACATAAGATTTTGGAGAAACACATTGTTGCGTGTCAGGTAAACCATCAAACATAGTATCCCATTTAAAGTAAAATTAAAATTTAATTCACAAATATTAATAAATATAGAAATGTCATATTCTTTATTTACCTGGGATGTTATATATATATCCTTTTATTATTCAATTTCCATCCTCCACATGTCTAGGAAGATTGGTCCAATTAATTCCCCAACATGGATAGGGTTGTAGGATCTTTCAAAATTAGAGGATATTCCACTTTTTTAAAAATTTCAAGATGGTAATGGACTGAGAAATCATAATTCATGATTTTCATTAGCCACCTTCATTAGAATGTATTGAGATCCTTTTGTGTGAATATATACTTGAGGCATGTATAGAGGTAAAAAATATCCCTTAAGATATAATGTTACCAAATATTTAACATGAAAACACTATAGTCAATCCCATATCATGTGTTGGGTAGTTCTTCTCATGAATCATTAATTAGATGTAGGTATAGGCTATCACTTTTTCATTTTTCATTGTACAAAACCCTAATTTTTTTTAAAGGCATCACTGTAGATCACAAATACTTCCTCATTGGTTGGTAATGTGAGTAGTGGTTTAGTGATTACCCTCTTTTTTAACTCTTTATATCTCCCCTTACATGAATCAATCCATAAAAACATTACTCCATTGTAATTTAGTTTTGTTAGCGGGACTAAAAATCATGAGAATTGTGTCACAAATCAATGATAGTTCCTAGATAATCCCCAGAAACTATATATTTATATCAAATATTTTACTTTGGTCCACCCCTAAATTTACTATATTTTGAAGTATCAACATATATCCCTTTACTAGTGATAACATGATCCATGAATGTTAATTTCACTATGTAGAACATGAATTTACTATAATTTTCATATAATTTTTCTTTTCACAAGGTTTCCAGTACTGTATCCAAATACTCCTCATGCTCCACCATAATTTTAGAGAAGATAATAACATTTAATATAAATAATACCATTTTTTTCAAAGAAATCCCTAAAGACTCTATTAACTGAGTCCATAAAAATATATAGAGAATTATTGAGTCCAATTGGAATCACTATGAACACATAATGCCCATACCTTATATGAAAATAACCCTTTGGTGTATCCTCATTCTTTCCATTTACATGAAAATTTCCTAACCGATGATCCACCTTAGATAAGTACTAGGCACCACATAGATAATAAAAAAGTCATAAATCCATGGAATAAGATACATGTTATTTATCAAGATATTTTGAGCTCACAAAAATTAATGAAAATAAACAATAAACCATCATTATTTTTGATAAATAGGATAAGTGCACACCATGGTGAAGCACTGAGGTGTATAAACCATTTATCCATATTCTCTTGTAATTCTTTCGTCCGCTCCTCAAGTTAAAAAATGGCCATCCTCTGTGGAGTCTTGGATATTATCATAACTCTGGGTATAAGTTTTATTGAGAATTTGACGTCTTGAATTCTAAGAAGGCCATATAATTCTTTTAGGAAATGAATTATAAAATTCATTTATAATGGGAATTCCATTAAGGATGATCATTTCCTTAGTCTAAATCATTTTAGAATGACACACTTGTTCACAAAAAAATATTATCCATTATTGATATAATAAAACCAAATGAGATTCATCCTCCACACTGAACTTATATAGAATCACTAGGTGATTTTCATTATGGAGGTTATATTTATTCCCCTATAAATTTATATTGGATCTATACAAGTAAATATAATCCATTCCTAGAATATTATCAAATGTCTATAAAGGGATTATCATAAGGTTTTCTTTGATGTTATGCAGAATAATGTTTAAATGATAGTAGTTATATCATTGTGATGAAATAATTATACCATTTAGGGTTTCCACTAATAACACTACTTCTATTTTTGCAGTTGTGTATGAATATTTCAATTAAACATGAATTATATCAAATAATTCATAGATAAAGAATAAAATTATATTTTCACTATCCTTGAATGAATAACTAGTGTACCTTTCACTACATTATTGTCATTATTCATTTTAGTCATTGTGATTGAAAAATTTCACCCATTACCTATAGGACTTAGAGGTTATTTTCATAAAATATCGTCGACAACCCTTGGACTAGTGAATTAGATATTATAGCGTTCTTGTTCCTTGAAATTGAATCATTGGAAAATAGGATGGTGGTTGATAGGATAATTATTTTTTCATCTATCACATTTTTGGGTTTCTCCCTTCGACCTTTTCTACCATGGTGAGATTCATTCTCATACCAAAATCACTTATTAGTCCCCTTTTGAAAATTTATGGAATTCTTATTCCTATACTTTTTAAATGTGGGATGTTGAACTCTATTTCCCCATGAGATATCTCTATCATATCACCACAATTAAACTCCATTATATACTTCCATATTTATACTTTCTAGACCCTTTAGATTCACATATCTCTATTTTAACTTAGAGGTCACATTAGTGAATTTTGTCATATCCATAAATGTCTCAAATCACTAAATAGCTTCATAGAATCAACTGTATCTCCTTAAAGTATTGGTAAAATTTAATTTTGTGTGAAATGAAAAAGATAGAGGCATATCGTGAATGTATTTTGATATTCACCTCACACACCCCAATGTATTCATAATCCTTTTTCTTATGAATAAAGAAAACCCTATCTGTTTTCAATCATAGAGTTTGGTGAAAATATTAATCGAAATAAATTTTCTAAAATTCTTTCCACTCTATCTCTCAGATTTCCTCCCCTAGAATCATATTTTTGATCAACATGCACCATTGAGCATCTTCAACCTCAATATGATAAATATCCATCAAAACATTTTCTTGGTCAAATCATTGAATGATGGATAAGATATTATCATTATAGTTTATCGATTATTTCACAATTAAGGGATTAAAATATCTACTAAAATTCAGAGGCCATAGTCACATAAAGGACTCAATTATATCCATATTTTTTTAGCGGGATGTTGGGTTTCTAATTGATTAATGTTTCTTTTGTTAACATGAGTTATCTAGGATTTTATTATAATGTTTTTTTTTGATTCCTACTTCCATCAAATCTAGAATCTCATTTAGGCAGTCCTTACATTGCTCATCACATTAGTTTTTCACTCAGTTCCTCATATTCCCAACTATTGAATAAAATAAAGGGAAAATTTGGGATAATAAATTTAAAAATAACAGACTCATAAAAGATAAACTATGAAAATTTAAGTTACAAATCATTAATGGCATATATTCCTTAACATATGAATATTTAGGTTTCAAACTAAGCTATCGATGTTCTATTTCCAACCATAAATTCATATTGGAATTTATTTTCACTTAATAATGGTTCATAAGGAGATTTTGAATTTACCAAAGAATATACCCTAGGAGTGTCAAGATAGGTGTGGTATAAGGCCTCTTTATTGTGCACCATGTGAAGATCGAGTTTAGATTAATGCACCCACTTCAAGGTTACTACCTCTCGATACAACTCTTACTTATCTATATCCACTTTTAGTATCCATAAATTTATGTATTTTATTCGAAACCACATTATCAATACTTTAACCAAATATGGGGATGTTTTTCTATATTTATTTGTATTTTTAAGGCTTTCACTATGATTTTAAAATCTTAAAACCCCAAAAGAACTCGACATTTCTATGATTCCAACTATAAATCCATATCATTAGAAAACATTAATTCATGATTTATTACATAAGGATACACTTAATACAACCCTATAAGATCATGAGGACGATTTTATTTAAGTAATTAGACACATATCATAAGAACTGACAATAGAAATATGAAGACATAAACTCAAACTCCATAGCCTTATCTTAATTTCCATTTCTCTACTAAAATGGTATTGGATAACATGGGGATGTACAAAATAAAGGGGTGATATATAAATCCCAATAATTAAATAATCAAAGAATAGTATAAGGTAATGTAGTATATGTGAGTCGAGAGGCATACCAACATAATAAAAGTGGGGCTAGAATCATAAAAATGATCAGTGAAGCATGATATATGATTATAACATAAATGAAACATGGGAATGTGGAAACTATATAAAACATGAACTTATAAACATAATCCAATGATAACCACCAAGAAATAAAAAAATTGTGTTCATTGGTAAACCTAATATTCACCATAACTGTTATCTAATTAGATAAAACATTTCATAATGAATTAGAGAACTATACGATTTCAGGCCCACCCATCACATTCATATCATTTATATGCATAAGTGTACCACATATATCATACCACATTAGGCTCTATTTCATCAATTTTAATACCATGAGTAATGATTTTGGGTTACATACATGAAAGTACCCAATTAATTAAGGATAAGTACATCTAGGTGAATACCCTTGAGTATAAATGGAGATGGGTATTCACTATAAAAATATTTGGCATGAAATATTTCCAGATAATTTTAGCAGCATAACGAGGGTATATAAATATTCATGGAAGGGTTTAATTAGAGTGAAATCAGTCTCTCATTACTAAGACATAATAATGAAAATAAGAGGGATGTGTAAAATTGTAATGACACCAACCCCAATAGCCTAGAGCGAATGAATTACATTATTTCATTGATATAAGATACAAATAATCACATCTTAAATGACCTAATAAGTTTTTAGTCATGGTAACCTAGATACAATTGTGAAATTCATATTACATTTTAAACATAAAAATGCACAAATAATCACTTTAATAATACCATTATTCACCTAGCATATCAATCACAAAACGCATACCCATATTCTAGGTAAAAGTGAAACATAAGAAAGGGGTGAGTTCAGATTCTCAGTAAAGTTATACATGTAGAAGAATATATTATAAATAAGCATAAATTATTATGTCGAGGTAATTAACAGAAACAAATTCCATTTAATCAGTAATTTGGTCAAAATATGGCTGGAATAAAATATAATCCAATAATTCCATATAAATAATTAAATGATAATGAAACTTAATGAAGGATATTCTTCTAGATGAATAGTCACTTGTAATATCAGTAACTAATCTCATAATGAATGAGTGCGTAATTCCATCCATATAAAACATAAGTTCAAGGCCTAAACAAGTAATTAAAAACAAATGGGGAGAGCCTCAGTAATAACCTATTCTAGTTTGTATCATGAGTCCTTATGATGAATCAAGGGGAAATAGTGGGACCCACCCATACCATACTAAGTCCAATTCATTCCTCATATGAAATGGATGAAACATAAAAAACATAATCATTCATATTAAAAACTAGCATATGAAATGTGAATACATTAATCATAAACCATTAATGGTATAAAAATAAAATATCCACAGTCAAAATAATTATAAACCATTTAATAAAATTAAATAAATGATATCGAAGGGAATCAACCTCAATTAATCCTAATATTCAATAGATGGTTCTAACATTGATGAAAATACTCTAAAAAATTTTTGAAAAATTATTGAGGAAATTACCCCATTCACATTTGAAATAAATTATTTTTAAAACATTAAACAACTATAAAAAACATTCATTTGAAAATAATTAAGAGAATTTTAAATGGAAGTTTTAATGAATTAGGACATCACAATAGTGGGAAAATCTGCTCATGGAATATATGTTAAACAATATTCCTTCCATTTTTTTTCCAGAAAAGTGTCAACGATCCTTATTTAGAAAATGAAGAAATATTTATTTTAAAGAAGTTTTGGAAAATAAATAAGGTTTAAGAATAACATTAAAAAATCATTGGATAATATTAAAAAAAATTTGATAACATTTTTAGAAAACATAAGCATTGAGGATAAATATTCCCAGAGGAGACTCAAACATAAACCATCCTGAATAATGATGAGATTGTGAAATAAAACCTTATCACATTGTAATCAGATGAATCCTATGCCCCATAACATAAAATTAAACATTATATACCATGAATATAGGGATATTAATGATATTATATTAATGGGTCAGTATATACACCACACAAAATAAATAAGTGGTGAATAAGGCATGTATCCCATAAAAATTAAAGTGAGACGAAAATAAATTACCATGCGCTTTCCTTTAGTTGAACATGATTTAATATAATTTATAATAGTTTAAAATAAGTTATTAATTTATAACATATCTATAACCATATTTATTATATCATATATTATCCTCTTATATCATCTTATCACTAGTTTGTTAATAATATTTCATTATTACCCATGTTTTGGGTGTTAACTGCTTCATTTTCCAATAAACACTTCATTATGTAAGTCTTATTTATTGTAAATAGGATATAGTTTTGTCATCTAAATAAATATATTAAGGTCATAGAAACAATATTTCTTCATTATATACACTCTTATAATCATTTATTAATAGTGAACATGGTAAATGAATCGCATCACGTCGTGGAGACGGTAGGTCATACATATGCACGATCGATGATATAATTCCCTTAATTGAGAAAGGGTAAGGAAGTATACAAATTTTTTTTTCCAGAATCAATATCATGTCATATTTATCATATATATCCATTATTTCCATCATTATACCCATCTAATTAAAGTGATGATGAAAAATAGACTACACCATGGTGTGGAGATGGTAAGTCATACATACACACACAAGGTGCTTTCATTTTTCATAAGATTGATAAAAGGTGGAATATGGTTTTATCATTATCATAATAAATTATATGAATATATATTATACTGGAGTTATTACTTTATAATTTAAATAGCACATGAAGATAAATTAGAAGAAGAAATAAGCTTGAAAGAGTCGATAAAGACGATTACCTCTTCTTCGCTATACTTTCTTTAATATCTTCTTAAGGGATCTAGATTTGATCTTCTGGAAGAAAAAAAATATAAAAAATAATTATGGATATTTATAGGATAAATGGAAATATTTTGGTTGAGATAGATGTCTGAATGTGGTGTAAATAAGTGATGGAGGAGGTGTCTTTTTATAATTGAGGTTAGGGGAACTTTTAGAAATCCTCAAAATATTAAAATATAATAAGTCTCTTTTAGTGAAAAAAACATCAAATTGACTATAAATGAATAGTCGAGTATATTTTAAATGAAATATTATCCACTTTGTGATTATTTATCATATTTTTTATTTTCATATAATTCAAAAAAATATTAATTTAATAAAATATCATTATTTTCAAATTTTATACTATTACATCTCTAATATATCTTTTAGATTCATAAAATTACATAGATAAATTAAATCAACTATAATATGTCAAAATTAATAATTTTAAAATATTTTTATAATTCTATTTTTAATTAAATAAATATTTTATTATCATTGATGAAGAATAAAAGGTAATTATTTAATTATAAAAAATAAATATGAATTTAAATAATTAAAATAAATTCATATACATCAAAATAGATATTTCTTATAATTCATATCTTTACTTTTCCCATTGTGGACACATAAAAGTTATTAAATATAAAGAGAGTGACATTTTGCAACAATACTTGATTTTAGAAATATATAAGTTATTTTCATGGAAAATTGCCCATTAAATAACTAAAATTAGATATTATGGGTTTAATGGTCAATTAAGTTTCATACAACAATTTTTGTATGAGTTTAGGTCACGGTTATAAAATTATTTTTGGTTTTAACCATTATGTAACCCCTTTGGGTCTTACTGTGACAACATGGATTGTTAGTATTTGAGGGTTGATATATTTACTATAAATTTAAAAAAGATCCATAAATGGATAGTTGATGAAATTTTAACATTATACCAAAAAAATCATAATTTAAAATTTTTAGTAACTTTATATCATTTAATTAAATATTATTTATTTTAAATATCATTAATGTCTATTTTAAAACTATTCATTTCTTTGGATTTTACAAATATCAATAAAACAACATATCTTGGAGAGAAATCTTTTAATACATACCTAAAATTTCATGGTCATCTATAAAATTGATTTATTACATTAATTATATCAAAAAAAATTTATTTTAATATTTTCAATATCATCTATTTGACATTTCCATTAATTAAAAAATTATTGTATCATCATTTTTCATGAATTTAAGGTAATTATTTTTTCCCTAAAAATTCAAAAAATAAAATAAAATTGTTTTAGATAAATATTTTATATTAAAAATAATATTTATAGTTAAACAGTTCCCCTATATTATCCCAAATTAAAAATATTTCACATTTTAAAAACAAAAGTATGACAAGTTTGAATTTTATTTGAATGAAATATTATAAAGTTTATATTGTCATCAAAATGGCCAAAAATGGTCACATAACCTACACTTTATTTATAATGGATAAGAAATAATAATTCAATAAAATTGGGTAATGTTTTAGGGTCATTTTCTAATATTTATAATATTATTTTTACCCCTAATTACACGACTTACCCTTAACCATAGTATTAGAATTACTATATTTACTATTCATATTTTACAAAAATAAAAGGGAACAACTTAATAAATTTTATCATTCTAATTCCAAACATGGAATCTATTTTAAAAAATTCAAACAAATTAGTGGATAAAATTAATTAAAAATTAACCCCGTAGATGGGGTGTGAATGTAGGTTTTTAAAGTGACAATCTTTAAAATATTGAAGTGTTTTTATATCCATACTCAATATAAAAAATATTTAAATGAAATTAATTGGATTAATAGAATTATAAATTCAATAATTTTACGTTGAACCCAATTTAAAATATAATTTATCATTGTAAATGATTCATATGAAAAGTTTATTTTCAATTAAAATACAATATTTTTCACTATTAATAAAAAATGAAAATTATCAGAAAAATACCAAACATTCACCTTAATAAAATTTTGATATTATTATTTTAAAAATTCATATTATTTTTTTCATATAAAATTTATATAATTTTCAAAATTTATTTTTATAAGAAGTTTGGCATCAAAAGGATACAATGTAACATTTAAAAAAATGTATCTTTTTATGAATAAAAGCGGATTATTTTCTATATCATGACTAGAAAACACCAAGTATGAATGTTAAATTTTTTATTTAATATATTATATATACATATTTCATTAATATATATATGAATTTGTAAACCATATTTTCATAATTCTAGTAATCCTATTCACACCCTCTATTCTAACAGCCAGGTTATAATGATAACATTTAAATAATAATATTTAGTTATTTGTTTAAGATTAGTTTTTTTATATTTTATCCTATATAACATAATATTTCCTTTTAAAAACTTAGTATGTTATATTATACCCTCCTTCAATAAAATTCATCCATGAAATTTCATATTTCACATAAAAAATAAAAGGTTTGCATTTGAAAATTACTTCATGGGAAACCCACTATTAAATAGGGTTAATAAAGTATCATACTAATAAGAGTGAAAGAGAAATGTGAAGGTCAGCAAAAAATTATTCTTTTCAATAGGATAACAGTAGTGGAAAGTAAAAATATGGAAGAAAAATATAACTATCATGTTCTGATAGAGAGTGATAGAGATCATGGTAATTTGAAATTTTACAATAGAAGAATCGTAAATTTTTGATATGTTAAAAGACCATTGATTTCTCCAAAATAAAATGAAACATTTAATATTTTTCTTTAAAACTAATTTTATTAAAGTTGAGGTATTATTTTTCTATCTATATAATCACTGGAGATAATAAAATTACTATATTTATTTCTATTTCATTTTGTTAATATCATCCTTTGGTTATTCTTAGATCCATCTTCAATTTAATTCTTACACGAGGAGATGTATATTCAAGATGATTTTCTATATTCTTGATGAAATTTTATGACAAGGACCATAAGTTATTACTTTGGCATTGCAATATTTTACAAATCCAAAATTCTTATCACATGTCATACTTTAATATCAAATAATAATTTACAAAGTTTATCTTAATCCATTCTACATGATGTTTATCTTTAGAATAGTCCAAAATATGTCTATCCAAATTCAAAGAAAATAAATCTATAAGTAAGGTCACTATATTTCTGAAATGAACATAACAACAGATTCCAAAAAAAAACAATGTGACTCTTAATGTCACAGATCAAATATATGAATTCCTCAGTCACTATAAATCCTTAATGAAAACATTCATGATTCTAAATCTTTAGAGAAGAAGTACCATATTACAATCATTAAATATCTCATGATTTATATAACCAAAAAACCAATTATAAAATAATTTTAAAACATAATTATTGAATCAAAAAACACAAATACATTAATTATTCTACTTCTAAGGTAGTAACTATTTATATTTGATATTGATCCATTTTATTCTTCTAAGATATATTCCCTTGACATTTTGGACATTTGTTTTCATTGTTCCAAATCTACTTACAATTGAATCATTAGATAGATTATTTCATTACCTTGAAATCACAAGCATAGTATACTTATCTCCAAACTTTTAGAAAACTCACACTCCTTTCATGTAAGTTCCAGGGTGTTTACTTCCATAATTATCACATGTTAGAAAATCCATTAGTCCCTTTTTCCCTATATCCATATTTTTCCCTAACTTCCACTTCTTATATTTATTCCTTTAGAGATCATAAGACTTAGAAAATTATTTCTCTATATTGATAGAACATTAAAATATATCCTCATATGATGAGAAAGTTTTGAAGACTGTTTATCTTCAAAAAATTAGCTTAATCCCATTGAATAAACAATCTATATTTCTCTTTGGATTATGCATATAGTCTGGAACATTAATTTAAAATGTTTTAATGTTGGATTCACACTTAGTAACATTATCATCCTCTGTTTTTCACTATCTTAATAATTTCCACTCCATATCCTATCTTTGTTCCCAAGAAAAATATTTTTCCAAGAAAAGGCCATTAAAATACTTCGATTTTATACTTTTTATTTCTTCTGCATCATTGGTTTTTTGAATCATTGACCACCATTTATCTATATCACCTGAGAGACAATGAACTATCAAGGATACCTTCTCACTTTCATTACATCCCAAAGTGATAAATATATTCTCTAAGGAATTTATACTTTGAATAAATACAAATAGATTCATATTTCCATTGATTGATTGAGGTTCCTGAAAAATAAAGTAGTCTAATATTGTTACACCACATTATGGATCAGCATGATAGTCCATATGGGAATGTTTATTGCTCATAACTTGAGTCAACTATCACAATATAGTTATAATTTTTTTATCTCCAAATGTAGCTCTGGAAGAAACTTCATTTTCATTCCTTAGAGGAAAATAACTATATGCATTGATATGATTTACATTCCATCTCCTAGGATCCATTTCTAAAAAAATATAATACACTAGGATAGATCAAAACATTTTGAAACATAATGTATAATATCAAAACTAGTTAATCACACAACCAAAAATGAAAATTTATGTACAGAAAATCAATAAATCAAAATATTAGTTTATTTAGATATATTTCCTAAATCATACATAGGTTTTAGTTCTCTAATTAATGTTTTCCTGAATTTAGTTCTCAAGGTTTCTACTAAACTTCCTCAGAAAACAACAGTAACGACCTCGACCCTAGTATACCTGAACCGATGCCATAAATTATCACATTGGAATAATATACTAGGAATCACATTCCAAATCACTATATAATTTAGTAGTCTTGGTAAAAAAGATATATATATATATATTAAATTCATATTATATTTTAAATATAAAAAATATAAATCTAGTTTTCTTGAGAATTCCATAATTCCCCTTGTATATCAATCACTAAACACTTTCTTGAATCATGGGGGAAATTGAAACATAATAATGCGGTGAGCTCAAATTCTTATCAAGGGTGTACATATAGCGTACAATATGATAAATAATCATAAATGATTATGGAAAGTTAACTAACTAAAACACATTTCATTTAATCAATAACAAAAAGATCTATTGGAAGGAATAAAATATCATAAAATAATTCCATATAAATAATCAAATGAGAATAAAACTTAACCAAGGGTATTCAATGAATATTATAGTCACATGAAATATCAATAACCATCCTCATTTTGATAGAATTCATAATTATATATGTTTAAAAAATATTTCCAATCCCCTGGATAAGAAGTATACATAAATTTGTAAGACCTCAGTGAAAACCTAACATAGTTTATTTCACTTGATAGACCAATGCATTGAGGGGATATGGTGGTACCTTACTACTACTTACTAAGTCTAATGTATTACTTATATGAAACAGGTAAAACCTAAACAACAAAAACATTCATAATAAAAAAATCATATTAAATGTGAATACTTTAACCATAAACCATGAATGGTATCAAAATAGACTTTCCAATGTTAAAATGATCATAAATCATTAACTAAAATATGTCAAAGGATATAATAAGAGATAAACCTCAATTAATCATATGATTCAATAATGGGTTTTGACATTGATGAAAATAGTCTAATAAAATCACAAAACAATTATTGAGGAAAATACCCCTTTTCCCATTGGAAATAACATAATTAAAAAATGTTGAAAAATTATAAATGAAAAAATTTTATTCGAAAATAATTATGAAAACTTGGAAATGATTTTATAAATAATTAAGGATTTATATTAGCGAGAAAATCTACTCACTCTAAATAAGTTAAAAAAATATTCCTTCCAAATTTTTATAAGAAAAGTCTCCAAGAACTTCATTTAAAAAAAGATAAATTATACCTATAAAATAACTTTGTGAAAAGTAAAAAAGTCTTATAAATGACTTTAAATAATCATTTGGGAATTTTAAAATAATTTTGGAAAACATTTTTACAATACATGCACATGGAGGTGAAATATTTCCCAATAGAGACTTTAACCTAAACGATCCTGAAGAATGATGAGATTATAAAATAAACCCTTACCATTTTTTAATTAGTTGAATTGTATGACCTGTAACATTAAATTAAACATTAAATACCACAAAGATATTTAAATTCATTATATTATATTAAATGGGTAGTATATACACCACATAAAATATATAACTCGTGAATAATGCATATATCGCACATAAATAAAATTGAGAAAAACCCATTACCATACACATTCCATTAGTTGAATATGATATAAACTATTGTATAATGGCTTAAAAAATGTTATTTATTTATACGTGAACCATATCCATATTTGTGATATCATATATTATCCTTTTATTTTATCTTATCACCCATTTGTTAATAGTACCAGTACTCTGCCCGTGTAAATGCACAGAAATATTAAATTTTCTTTTAAATCATATGGTTCTTCATCATTCAAAAAAGTTTAATGTCACTGAATGCAATATAATTTTTATAATAAAACAATGATAATTAAAATATGAATACATATTATTTTTATAACATGATAGTTATTTTGTAGATATAGATTTACTAAAAAGGAATCTTTTATAAAAAATATTAAATTTGCAGTATAGGGTAAACCATTTACCATGTAACATGGTTTCTGTGTGTATTTATTTTAAAAAATAATGTGTCCTATGTGAAATATTATGGTAGTAAATAAGGAAATACAAGAATTAAATTATGAAACCTTGAACATAGAAAAAATATATTATAAATTTCCCTAAAAAACAACCAAATCAATTCATACTATCGACCAAGGACATATTTCTTTTAGTAGAGTGATATAGTACAATAGTCTATAGCTTGAGCATTAAATCAATTTCAATAAACAACTCAAACACTATCAAAATACTTGTTTTCAAAATTCATATTTTATTTGATTTTTAAAATGAAAAAAATCGAACCCACATATTTATGCACTACTAAAGTTTATAAAATTAAAAACAAAAAACATATAAAAGGAATTTATAAATATTTTATAATAATAACTATAAATTATCAATAATTTATATATTATAATATAAATTTGGTGATTAATATCATTAAATACTCAACGAAGCTCACAAGATACTCAATATAGTTGAATTTAAGTGGTTTTATAGCTTCAGTATCTCGATCTCAGGTTCATCTCAATAAATATAATGTGAAAATCACAAACTGTCAAGTCAAACTGAAGAGGAATATGATTATCACTACATAATTTACCCCTTGAGTTGTAAAAAATATAAACTTATTGATTCAATAACCATACATCATATCCTTTTGTGGAATTATTTGGTAAAAAAATACGAGGATCAAACCTCCTTAAGCCATAAATAATACACATCTTTTATGTTTCTCCTCCATGATTGTAAATTGAAGACATTCATTCCATCAGCGAATTCACATTCATAAATATTTATGTTCATCTCTATGTTGGGATGAGAAAAATTGAAGTACATCTTGAATCTATTAGACATGACCCACTGATTTACACCTTTTCATATTTATACAGATCAATTGCCTTTCCCACTGAGATTAATATCCCAAATTGAGATCAATCCCACTAAATCAAAACAAAATCATATAAAAATACTACATTTTCAAGGTTTGGAAAATCTATTCAAAATTGAGTAGTTAGTAAAATTTAAAACACTATATAAAACTAAAAATAATTCACATTTACATGTAGATCACATTTAAAAAACTCAAACTCACATGAAACTCTTAACGGTGAAATATAAAAATGTATAGAGAACACTTCAGAACATAATTGATCATAAAATTTTGAATAAGGAATGAAAAAGAACATAATTATGCATACAACTATTGAACGGGGAAGAAACTAAGTAATAAAACTGGTTGAAAATGAAAACACCCACCCAACCTCCACAAACCCTAGTAAAAATATAAGTACTAACAGTTGGTTGAAAGGTCAAATGATATCAAAAAATTGTTACCTTTTCCTGCTAGTCAAATTCTTTTAACCTAAAACAATTTAAGGGTTTTTTGGTACATTTTACGTAAAGTGATTGCAGTATCATGAAATAATCATAGAGAAATTGATTATTTCTAATGAAACCATGCAGTGTTTGGAATTTATAGAAATATTTAAATTTCCTTCAATTTAATAACAATGATAGGAATATATTCACATTACTACTAAAGTCATGTTAAATTTCAAGAATATCATTCAATAAGATAGATAAATTAATACTATTTTTATAAATTTTACAGAACATAACCACTTAAAAATTATAGCTTGTTTTTTATTAAATCATAAGGAGAAATGGAGAGAAAATGTTGAAAAGGATGCAAACCAAACATCCAAAAATCATTTTCCACATTTCATGGGATGAAAATGCATGCCAATACATCTAATTACCCCAGAAAAAAATATGTGGAGATGTTTGAGAAATGAAATGTACTTGAGTCTCCAATCTTGGAATCTCTATGCCGACTCATGGAGAAATCTCTCTTAGGTTGACCCCAAAAATTTGTTTCCCATGGTTGTAATTATTGATGAAATTATGACTTTCTATATCTTCAAGAAACAAATCATTTTATATTGTAAACCAATCAAATGGGTTAATTCCTTTAAATTATATATTTGTAGAGGTAAAAGGGTTCAACGTAAACCATGAATGCAGTCCAAAATATATATTATTTTCAGGGTTGACATGGAAGACTATTTTATTAGAAAAAATAGATGAGTTCACATTAGAAGAAACCAAAACCAAAGCATATTGAATGTTATATGTAGATGGGACAAAGTGATAGTGAGAGTTTCTTGAGATAAAATATAGAAACTCAAAACAATCGAAGTATTTTTATGAATTTTCATTTGAGGAATACACATCAGTCAAGGGTAGAGAAAGACATTGAAAGCTGCTAGGAATGAAACTTGCTTCAATGTTCTTGTTTGTCAAGTTCACCAATTTTGAGTCCCTAAATTCCTTCTCAGGCTTCTCCATATGCACTTAAAATGAAAATATATTGGCATATCAGGTTGTAATAAATACATGCATACATGAACACATTCATATAAACAAATTTAATATGAGAGAGTAAAAAGAAGGGCAGTAGGGGAGGGAAAAATAGGGTTTTTCAGACAAAGATACTCTAATTTCGAATAATAAGGAAAATAAGGAATCCTACATATCTCTACAATCAATGTTATCTTATAAAAAGGTGCCATAAGTCCATTAAAATCCACACAGAGACTTGAAGGTGATTATAATAAAACATTAGACTATAATGGCTCTAATAGTCTAAATAAAGTGGGACCTGATGTTATATTTAACCAATAATGAAAAAAATAAATTAAAAGATAAGAGTCGCAGTTTCCAAAACATGAACACTATTATAAAATACAATACATTGAGAGATGAAATGATAAAATAGAAAATCAGTTTAGAAAATTTGATAAGCTAACATATGAAGTAGTGTAGGGTTTCCAGGTATTAACTTAAAATGAACCATTACTTTCCCATTAAAAAACAAGATATTTGATATGAAATAAATTTTTGAAATCAATAGAATTCAAACATCAGAAACCTAAAAAGGAAAAATATCTAGTACTTCTACATCATAAAACAAATCAATAAAAATTTATAGTATGGATTTACACATAAAATAAGTAGTAAAGAAATGAAAGTTGTGACAGACAATGAAATTGGGTACCAACATTATCTGTATCAACAATTTCCCATGAAAATATTTGTTCTTTGATGAAAACCCATATCCTGAAATTAATAGAAGAAACACAACACAAACCCTACAAAATAAAATGTCCCAATAAGCTCATATCAGAGAAACATTAATTACAAAGTCCAGTATGCATTTACATTGAAATAAATTATGTTTAACATAAAATTATTATAATTTTTTTTTGACATTTCATAGAAATTATTAAACTTAATAGATATTATCATTGAAAAAATACATGCCAGTTTAATATTGAAAATATTTATTACATGGAAACAAAACAAAAAATTCATAGAAAAATTTGACTAGTAGAAAGAAACATGAATTAGAAAAATTATCATTAATGAGGAATATAATCAGTTTAAAAGACCAGTACTCTATTTAAAAGCGCTAATGAATGTCATTGTATAAAAATTACATTATTAGAAAATTATCATAATTAGAAATATGTAAATATACCAAAATACATAAATTATAATATTAATATTTTCCTAAATACTATGTTTCTTGATAAAACATTCATGGGGAAATTCATTATTTTATGTGTTCATGAATAATATGGGACAATATATTTTGAACTAAATATTTATAATCAAATTTTTAATGGAAACAATATTATTAAGAATAAAATGCATATAAAAAAACTGACCTTCAACTGGTAGTACACTTCACCCACTATCATAACCTCTTTAAAGAATGATAATCCCTTTTCAATAGACATTATACTGGATAAAATCTATCAAATAAAAAAAGAAATAGTAAGTGGAAAATAATAATTAAATTTATCATATTAGAAAACTATATTACTAAAAATTTATTCAAAGCATCCCCCTATAAAAAATATTACATGTGAAAACCCACCTGATAAAAACAAAAATGATGTTTTGGGGTATAAACTTGATATGAATGGAGTTCTTGGATTAGTTATATTAAATTATGCTCCAATATTTTGATTACTTGTTGTATTCACGACTGGTCCTCGAATGAACTTTAGTGATTTATTAAAATCTTAAGAATTATCTTTGGGAACTTCAGCTACCACATGAAATATATCAGCTCTTTTAGATTCATTATTATGTGAACCAAATAAATTTTAATAGATAAGGTTCAACTAGAAACATTTAATAACCACAATATTTCATCGAAGTTTCTCCATACAATTCTTCTCTCCATGATTTGATTTTCTGCAATGATATAAATAGACAGTTTCAGAAGAAACAAATTTTTTTCTTTTTTTCTTACAGAAATAAAAGTTGAAGATTACTTGTCCAACACAACCCAATTTTCTTTTTCCATCTTGTCTTATACAGCTATTTCACTTGAAGGTTATTCAGAGACAATCATAATGTTGACATTTTTATGTAATCATAAGGTCAAAATAACTAAATAAGAAAGTACGATAAATTCAAAAGGTGTAATTCATGCCACTTACCTTGTTTAGATCGTAAGAATCATGAATTTGAAGGATCATATGTGAGTGGTAGTTTGTGATGTCAAATATATTTTCTAAATATTAGCCTGAATGAAACCTCAAGTGGCCAGTTGTGCAGTCACCAACAAATTTGGGGAAGCTCTATAGCTCTATTTATTTATTCCTAATAAATATCTTTGAATGAACCAGTAGGTTGGTGAATTCAATACAGGAAAAACATCTAAGTGGGTACAATTCATAAATACCTTGAAAACATCTAAACAATGGAGAGGAAAATCATGGTTAGAGTCAATTTCAACAATGATCAAGGAACAAGAAGGTATAAATGAGTGGAAAGCCTATGTAAAGGAAAAACAAAAAAATTAGGGATAAAAAATTTAAAAAAATGGTGGAGGTAAAGGTAGGGAAACAAAGGGGGTGGAAAGAGGGGTTTCAAGAATAGAGGAGTTGTAAGCAGAGGATCTGTAGTTGGAGGTGCCGTAGTTGGAATGCCCAGTTGTATGCATGTGTTGACAGATTGAGGAAAAAAACTAGGCAAAGAGGAATGACCGGTAGGATTTGTGAGAAGGAAAGAGAGACTAGAATCTAGATGTTGGAAGCTAGATACATTTTCAATGGGTCATAATGGATGCATGGAAAGCCTATGATAGAGGGAAGATCTAAGAAAGTGTGGGATTTGTGGGAAGAAAAAGAGACATGAATCTACATGAAAGAAGCCCGATACATTCTCAGTGGGTCCTCACAGTTGCAGGGAAAGCCTAAGACAATGGGAAGATATGAGAAATCATGGGATCTATGTGAAGAAAGAGATACTAGATTTTAGATGCAGGTAGCTCGATATGTTTGCAGTGGGTCACAATAGATGTAGGGAAACCCTAAGATAGAGGGAATCATTGAGGAACCGTGGTGGAAATGGGAATGGATATGATGGGAGTTTGATATTGGTTGGAGGCTTGTATTTCTTTAGGTGACATGGCTTCATAATTTGGTGACACATTATCTAGATGAATTCAACTTTAGTATATATAATAGATTTCATTATTACCTTGGTTTTGTGTTTAAACAACTTCATTTTTCTATGCATGTTTTATTATGTAATTCCTAGTTCTTGTGCATAAGATATAGTTTAAAAATCCTTATAATTATATTAAGGTCATATATAAAATATTTATTCTTTATAAACAATCTTATAATCATTCTTGAATTTTAAACATGTAAAATGAATCGCATCGCATCATGGTGACGATAGGACGTACGTACGCAGGAGCGATAATATCATTCCCTTAATGGTGAAGGGTAATGAAGTGTATGGAATATTAATTTTTAAATAATCAATATAATTTCATTTGTATCATATATATCAATTATTTTTCATCATTATTCCCATCCATTTAATGTGGCGACAGAAAACAGATTACACCACAACATGGAGACAATAAGCTTTATGTACGCACATGTGGTGCTTTCATTTTTTATAGGATAGATAAAAGGTGGAATATAATTTTCCCATAATAATAATAAAATATCTGAATATACATGATACTTTTGTTATTACTTTATAATAGAAACAATATATTATAATAAATTAGAATAATAAATAAACCTCAAAGAGTCAATAAAGACTATTACGTCTTTTTTGGAAGAATTCATTTAATATCTTCTAAAGAGATATAGGTTTGATCTTTTGGAAGTAAAGGAACCTATAAAACATAAATAATAATTTTTATAAGAGAAATTGGTATTTTTTTCTATATATATATATCTCAAATTGGTTTAAGGAAGTGAGGGAGGAGGCATCCTTTTATAAATGAGGTGAGGGGTACTTTCTGAAATCCTGAAAATAATAAAATATAATTTGGTAATTTTAGGGTAAAAGACATTAAAATGGAATATAAATAAATAAGGGAAGTAATTTGAGACTATATAATATCACTTATGTGATTATTTAACATTTTTGTGATTTTTAAATAATTTAATGAAATATTAATTCATTAAAATATCATTATTCTTAAATATGATACTATTCACTTAATTTGACCTCAAATACCTGAAGATAAAGTGTAAATTTGAATATAATTCTTTAAAAAATCTATAATATATCTTATAGATATATAATTTTTTTACACACATTATATCTTCCCAAATATATCAAAATTAATAGTTTTAAAATTAATTATTTTATTTTTTTGTTAAATAAATATATTATGTTTTAGCATTGTAGTAGCATTTAACGTAATTATATTATTTATAAATATTAAATATAAATTTATTTAATTAAAATAAATTAATTATGATTAAAATAAACATTTATGTTTATTCGTATCTTGATTTTTCCCTTTGTGGATACATAAAATATATTAAATAGAAAGAGAGTGACATTTTGTAACTATCTTATATTGAAATAATATATAAGTTATTTTCATGTAAAAGATTCCATTAAGGAACTAAAATTAGATATTAAAGTTATAAAGATATAATAATATTCATCCAATAACTTTTGGACATGTTTATGTCATGTTTATACCTATATGCTTCTTTTTAACCCTTTTTAACCCCTTTGACTCTTACCATGACAACATGGATTTTTACTCATCAATGGTTAATATAGTTACTATAATACTCTAAAGGAACCATAAATGGAAAATTGATAAATTATTTTCCCATATAAAGATAATTTGAACAAATTTATGTTTTTTTATCATTTTATACCATTTAATAAAATATTATTTATTTAAAAATATCATTAATGTCTATTTTAACACTATTCATTTCTTTCACATTTAAATATATCAGTAAAACAATAATTATTAAAAAAAAGTCTCTTAATGAATCCATAACTTTTCAGGTTCATCAATAAAATTATTGGATGCCATTAATTATCTAAAATTGTATTTATTTTAATATTTTTAATATCATTTATTTTATGTTTACATTAATTAAACAAATATTGCATCCTCATTGTGGGAGCCTTTAAAGTTATTATTTATTCCCTAAAAACAAAAAATACATTAACATGATGAAGATAACTAATTTATATTTCAAAATATTGTTTATAGTCAAACATATCTCATATATTACCCCATATTTAATTATTTCACCTTTTAATGACAAATGTATTACATGTTTGACTTTTCATTGAATGAAATATTACAATGGTTATATTCTAATAAAAAGGTACATAAATGGTTTAATAACCTATAATTTAGTTATTATGAACATAAAATACTCATCCAATAAATTTTGGAAAGTTTAAGGGAAATTTTTTATATTTGGAATATTATTATAACCCTCAATTACTCGATTTATCCTTAACCTTGGTAATAAAAATTATTATGTTTACTATTAATAGTGTCAAAAATTAAAAGGGACCTATTTAATAAATTTTGACCACAAAATTCCATATATGGAATATAGTTTTCAAAATTCTAAATGCAAAAGTGACTAAAATTAATTTAAAATTAATCCTATAGATGGGGTGTGAAAATTAGTTTTTAGTGTTAAAATTTTCAAACTTTTGAAGTGTTTTAAAATTCAAATTAAAAATAAATAGATTATAATGAATTAAATTGGATTAATAGATATATATATTTCATTAAATGATATTTTAATAAGAATTTATAATATAATTTAACATTATAAATTATTCATATGAAAAATCTATTTTCAATTAAAATGCAATATTATTTAATATTCATAAAAAATGAAAATTATCATAAAAATTACAAAAATAACACAAAGAAAATTTTGAAAAAATGATTTCAAAAATTAATATTGTTTTTTAGATAAATTTATAAATTTTTCCAAAAAATAAAAAAAGCATGCCATCAAAATATAGCATAACTGCCTTTTAAAAAATACATCTTTTTATGTGTAAAAGAGGATTTGTTTTTATATCATGTCTATAAAACACAATGGATGAATGCTAAAATTATCTGGAATATATTATATATATATATATATTTCATTAATATACATATACATGGGTAAACCATATTTTTATAATAAAAATAATCCAATTCATGCCTGTCATTCTAATGGCTAGGTTATAATAATAACATTAAAATAGTAATATTTAATTATTCATTTAAGCTCGAATATTTGTATCTTGTATGCAATCAAACTTAGTCAATCGATTTAAAAACTCAGGATGTTAAAAAATCATATCCCAACCTGAAAATTATAAATCAAAAGACATAATACAAATAAGGTTATTGAAGAAAGATCAAAAAGAGATGATCCCTTACCTTGAGAGGGTGCTTTTAGAAGAATGAGAGTTTCTTCACAAGAGCATAGGGGATCCTTAGGACATATAAAATGATGGAAACAAAGAGTAACATCCAAATTAAATGGTATTTAGTGGATTTTAATGGGAGGGTGGGGGTTATATATAAAGATTTGGGAATTCATTATTAATTTCTAAAAATAGGTTTCATACTCTATATGGTAAATTAATCCAATCCAAAAACTATCCTATGGTTTTTGCGAGTGGTTTATAATAATGTGAATTTTTATTCAATAATTTACAAGTTTATGAACTAAAAACACTAAAATAATTCCAATGAACATGTGGAATTGAGTAATGTTTATAAAGAAATGATTTTTGAACCTTAAAATATAATATAGTTTCTGGAGGATTCATTATGGTTTTATAAAATTAATGAAACAGAATAAAAATCAGTTTTTTGATGGGTAAACATAATTATGCTATTTAATAACTTTTATTATATTTATTACATCACTTTTGGGATTCTATGATGTTATAATACAATCTTTATTTTATTTTCACCCAAAAATTAAAATATCACATAAAATTATAAAAAATTCACTAATGGATAATTTTGATGTTGTAATTTTAAAATTAATATTCACATGATAAAAATAATTCTAAATATATAAAAAATTATAGTTTCAAATAAAAAAATTCTAGTTTTTATAACTATAAAATTATCCAAACATTATATAAATTACATATGAATCCATAAAATTATATTATTATATATATTTAAATAAATATTTTTTAATAAGAAGATTTTATTAAATTTTTTTTTTCCAAAATTGCATGAATTCGTCAAAATTATACCCTTGATTGAAACTATATACTTCCCAAACATTCAATTTTTATTTCAAAAAATAAAAATGTAAATTTTATGAAATTTATTATTTAATCATTATAAATTAGTAATAAATAAAATATAAATATTGTTGGGAAAATATAACTCAAGGTATCATTGAAGCATTTTTGGGCTGATTGTGTTTGTTGAAAAAGAAAATTTCCATGGTTAGTTGTTGAGTTATAGAGTTTTTTTAATAGAAATGTTTAAAAAAGAACCTTGAAAAAGGAATGTAAAATCTGGAGGTGGTATAAAAAGATCATATACAAAGTGGCACATTTCCCAAGTGTTTTCCAAATTTTTGGGTCCCAAAATTATAGAATAGAGATAAGTGTTTTTGGAAAAGAAGGTTGCATGCTAGTGTGGAGGAGGTTTGGAATGATATTTTCCATTCATTGTTCAAGATCTATACATCAAAATATGGTAAAAAAGGGATCAGAAGTTATGGATTTTTGTGAAAGGTGAGGATGTGCATATGTGAGATTTGTGTGTTTAGGGAGAAGTTGGGTGCCATGTGCACAAAGTCTCCAAAATGGCTATAAATATGCTACTATGCCGCTCATTCTAGTAGAAGATGAACACTTATAAAATATTTTAGCACTAGTCACACAAGTGGTTGAATGTAAAATGTAAATAAAGATTTGTGTAGAAGATTTTTTTCAGAAGGGAGTTGTGATCCAATAGTGATTTTGGTGTAAAAAGTGTGTGTCCCACAAGTATTGAGTAGTGAGGAATTTGGATTTCTATGAAAATGTGACACTTTCACTCCATGCATTAATTTTGTGTGCAATTCAACCCTAGGTTGTGTAAAAGTTGGATGTATCCAAGTACATCTATGGTAAAGTGGTATTCACCACTAGATAAAAGTGTAACTTCAATAGTGCATCTGTCTACAATTTATTATGCATGAAGTCATGAAAATTAAGGGACATATAGGTCCATAAACTATGAGTGGATCCCTTCCATGATTAGTGAGAAAAGGGAGAGGAATGCAGTGATCTTTTCCACGGTAGTGTGCTAGAGAAAGAGACCTAGGGAGTGACCCTTGGGAATACAGTGAGAAAACTCTAAAAATTATAAGGCAATGAGCCTAGATATAGAAGTGATATAGCATGAACCCTGAAATTGGAAGTGAGATTTAGTGGATTTGGTACATCGTCATATTGATGTTTTATAAACCATGGATGAAGCTCAGTGAGGGAGGGATAATTAATTTTTTTTTTCATTTGAATGATTTAATTTATATTCATACATTTCTACTAGATAAATAGAGAAGTGTGTTTTTAATGATGAAACAAGATCCAAAGGGGATATTATTTTAATTTGTCATACCCTAATTGACCCCTTCAAGGTATTTGACCTAGTGTACCTAAAAAATATAATCATTATTTTATTATATATAATAATAAAAAAATTCATACTATTAATGTAAAGATACATATCCCATTTTTACACCAACATATTCAACACAGGTAAGGGGTACAATAGTGACACTTTCTTGGGGTGGTTTAGAGAACATGGTTTGGTCCGTGATCTAAATAAGCCTAAACATCTCCTATAAATGGGGTTTCTGATGATTTTTTTGTTGAATCTTAACTTGTTTTGGGACAAGGGAAAATCTTGGTGATTCCATATCCCTTGAAATATCTAAAAAATGGGATTCATAGGTAATGATCCTACTAACCAAGTCCATAATTTATACTATCAATCTCAAATAGACTTTATGATAACCCTTAGTATATACTAATATTAACAGTCAATGTACAAAAAATATATTATCAATGGTTATGATATTTAATGGTATTTTAAACCCAATAATATGTAACATATAATGGTCCAAAAAACCAAATAAGTTCATGTGTATTTTATATCATCCTCATACATGAGTTTATTCATTTGGAAAATATAATTTCATTTATAAAACATCAAGTTATGACTTATCTAGTTCTTAATATGATCTAGAAATAATCCAAGATAACACATCCACTAAAAAATAATCCTTAATGTTTATAATGAGGAGGGTATATCTGTTACTTTTGATTCATTATAGTCCTTTGATAGTGCATGTTCTCCTCACACATATAATATGATATAAAAAATTCAAAAATAAAACAAAACTTCACTAATTGGCTGCAAAACCTCATAGTTGTACTACTTTAATTTTTCACGAATGACCTATAAGGGATGTTTTCTTCTCCAATTATTTTGACATCAACATAAAAAATCCCCTTCCTCTTATTTTCACTCTCTCTATTCTTCTTCATTTCGAAGAACACTCACAACATGATAAAAAGAAACTATAAGTTCTATATCATGAATTGTAATATAATTTTTATATTGATTATTTAATTAAAAATTTAAAAAAACAAATAAAAATTTTCAAATAAAGAACACTATAATTATCAAATATAGAGTTCATAAAAACAACCATAAGAAACCACTTCCACAAATTTTATTAACTACATGTAAATAAGAAAAAATATCACAACATGTTCATTATCATTAAACCTATATTTAATCCACAATCAATCACATATTATATATCAATGCATGCACTGTATAGTGACAGGATCAAGGTAACATCAATCTTGGGTTTTTTCCTCTAAATATCATAAAAAATATTCCACATTCTTTCCACTGTAACTATAAAATTCATATGTTCTATCAACATGCATATATAAATGTATAAAATCTGACATGACTTCTTTAATTCATGGTTTAATACAAGACATGATTCCTTCATCCATGTTCTCTATAAACAAAATCAAATAAATCTTTTGGAATGTTAACATAATGACCAACTTATCCAATCATTCATATTCTTCATGTGAAAATAGATATTCTCAATATATTTTTGTCTTCTAATTCTATTAAGTAAACATGAATAGTTGAAATGGATATCTCTCTTATCTAATACCTTCTATAATCATCCAAAATACGATTATCAATATTTATTAAAGTCATTGTCATGATATTTAATCATTAATAAATTACCTTACCTTTCTTCAGCATATTTTATTATTCTGTTCATTAGTTGATCTATCATTTAACTTATTTGTGACCCCCACAATATTTCTTCCTCCGATGAGACTCATTTTCACTCTTTAGTCAAATATTGAAGGGATATTTTCCCAAAGGACTTTACTCTTGCTGGAATCATATGTTGATTTCCTTATTCCTTTGTATAATCTGTTCTATTCATATGGAAGAACTAAAATTCATAAAAGATTCATGAATCTTCTTAATAAAGCACAAAAAATCTTTTAAGGTCCATGATTATTCTAAATAAATTACATTACACATATTCCCGACTCACAACAACATATTCCTTGGAAGCTAAGTCCTTCATCCAGTCGATCATCGTTACTCATAGAAGTGCATCACATGAACTCTTTACTCATGAAATCATATTCCATTGATGTGTTGTGCATAAAATATTAGTTTATATAAAAATAATGTAATTCTTCCCATTTAACTCTTTATAACTTTCTAATTCATGTGTTTAAAAAACAAATATGACACCATAACCAATCCATGTTCATATTTCCCCAACTTCTCTATCTTCCCAAAAACAATTTGAAGCATCTTGCTCTTCAAAATCATGCACCATGGATTTTTTTTAAACAATGAACATAAATAACTAATGCTATGAAACATAATCTATGGATCTCTTATCCAAAAATTAAAATCATTTTCAGCTATCTTAGTGTAAGATATTCAGATCAAAAAAATATAATATCATTCTAGAAATAACATAGTGTACCCCAAAAAATTTAAAAGTTATTTGTTCATCACATCTCTAAAATTGAAACTAATTATATCCTATAAGAACTAGTTCTTATAAACACTTTAACAAAATTTAAAAAAATCACATATTTTGAAATCCTATCTTACCCATACTAAAAACTACCCAAAATATATGCCCTCCATAAATAGTTAAAGAATATATTAATGGATATATTTATGTTTTCATATATCTACCCCTTTAATAATAATATCCAGTGAAAATATGATAGAGGAGACCAAAAAAACATACCTTGGCCTTGAAGAGGTTGAGGTTGAACACACCCATTACCAGCTCCCCAATTACTGCAAATTACAGTTTTATATTATTTATTTCAACATGATCCTTAATGAGTTGATATTTAATATCAATGTTCTATAATCTTAATTTTTTCACCAGATTATTTTTGAGTTTGACAGAACTTCGATTATAATAGCCCAATAGAAGGTTCAATTTCACATAAAAAAAATTCTTCCAACTATGTCTTTATCCACATGAATTGTGAAATATCTTGAGCGGTAATGGAATTATAAAATTATATATTGGAGAGATTTACTAAAATTTTATTCTTTGTATGCTAACTCACACAACATTCTCAAAGAAAGTAGGAAACACCATATGTGTATCTCCTATAATTCAATAAACCTACACAGTTCATATCTATATTTCTAAAAAAAATTCAATATTAGATTACTGTTAAACTTTATCTGATAATATATAGTTACCATAAATGATCTGATAACTCTTTTTTTGAACTAAATAATTTAGAAATTTTGGTGTACATTGATATCTGGAACACATAGTAACAATATAAACAATTTTAGGTCTACAGGATATTAAACACAATAAGATTCCAACCAGTTTTCTAAATTATTTAGAACAAACATCCTTTCCAATTAATTCCTTAAATAGATTTTTTACTGTTGTGATATGTGTGGAAATAGGTTTGAATCTTCCATGCCTAGTTTTTCATGTAATTCCTTACCACATGTCTCTTTTGATATGAAAATATAATCCTTATATAGAGAGATTTTAAATCATAGAAAGTACATCAATTATCCAAAAATTAACATTTCAAAAAACATTTAAACCTCTTGTGAGAAAATTTTATATTTTTCGTCATTATTCCCAGTAAATATGACAACATCAATATAAGAAATTACAATGAGATAAACCTCTTTATTTTCATTGTTGTAGTGATTGATGTCAAATCATCCCTTCCTGAATTTAAACTTACTTAGACATGTATCCATTTAAAAATACCAAACTATTGGGTCCTTCTTCTTCCCATATAAATTCTTATATTATTTATACAAGTAGTTCTCTTTTTTTTACCAAAAAACAAAATATTTGGACACTCAATAAAAACATCTTATTCCAGCTATCCATTGAGAAATCGAGACTTTATATCCATTTATAAAATTTTATACTATCTTTTTGTAGTATTATAATGATATATTTTGATGATTTCAAGACTTTAATTTAGGGTCAAGGTAAAAATAAAATCTATAATGTCAGCATGTGAGTACCCCTTATAATCCAATATTTCATTATTTCTTACCACTTCAACTCTTTTATTTAGCTTATTTCAAAAAACCAAATTTGTTATAATCATATTTTTATATTATGGTTTGGGTATGAACTTACATGTATCATTTTTCACAATTTCACCCAATTACTCATTTATGTAATCAATCCACTCTTGATTATTTTATTCTTAATCAACAAATCTTGGCTCAACATATGAGAGAAAATATGTATGTGAACCTGTAATCAACTTTCTTCTAGTTTCAACTTTTTATTCACGACCACAAATGTTATTTTGAACCTACACTTGTGTAGTGATCATTGGATGAGTTTAACATAATCATCCCACTTCACTTGAAATAGATAATTCAATATCTTTATCATGAAAAACTTCTACATCATCACTATTTTTATAAAATTTATCATATTTTTTAATATAAAAAACATCATCTTCACTTCCTCTTATATCAGTAGCTAACTTGAAAACTTTCTATCAGAATGATCTATCACATTCACATTAGTATAATCAATAAGTCTTATAGGTTTTTTTGTTAATGTATCTATATCCTCTACCAATTTGAGATCATCGATAAAAAATATCATCAATACCTCTTTGTTCAATTTTTTTTCTGATAATTTGAGCTTTTATTTTCATAATTTAGGGGATTTAAAAAAACCATAGGTATCGAAATCATGATATTTCATATAATACATCTCATATAGAGGCAGATCTATGTTTTTTCTATATATGTTATGATTTTGAATGAGTACTGTGACACTGATAGCTTGTTTCAGAAAGAACCTAGAAGTATAACATTCAATCAAAAGGGTTTGATTGATCTCAACCAAGATTATACACCATTTTATAGTGTGTATGGTGTACTAATATCAGGATGAATGTCATGATTCTCAATATAAATTTTAATTTTTTTATTTTTTATTCAACACAATTATCTATTTGTTCATTCTATATATACTATCCAAATTACTTTTCATCACTTCTATTTAAACATTTTATCATATTGATAACCTCTAATTTATGTTTTAATAACATAATGCATATAATATAACTAAAATTATTATTGAAGGAAATAAAATACTCAACTATATTTTTTTACTTTCTCATTGGCCCACATATGTATTAATAAATAAGATATTAGGGATGAGATGTATGTATCTCAACCTTCTTATGTGAAAAATTTGAAAATTTTCCTTTCTATCATATGAAACACTATCGATCTCCTCTTTTTTTCCGTCCAAGTACATCACAGAAACTTCTTATATGTGTTAATATGTTCATGTTTCTCTAAATAATGTATAATAAATCTATACCATAATTTATTTTCATCCTTTATACTCATTTAAAAAGAATTTTATGTATCACCAACTATGAACATGTTTACCCTGGTTCACTCTCCTCTTCTCTCAAAATTACCATATTTAATAATTTAATAAAAATAAAACATACCCTTATAATTATAACTTCATTTTGATTAAAAATCTAGAAAACACTTACCATTTTGTGTTTCAGTCCATCAAAAAATAAGGCTCTTGTTGAGTTCAATATTTATTTTCATATAAAATCAAATAAAATACATTTCAGTCTAATAGAAAAATCATTTCCAATAATAATAATTATTTATTTATATTCTTTAATATTCATTAAGACCTTCAAATATAGCATCATGTGTGAATAACACCCATAATCCATGACCATGTGTCATTCTCCTTTTGTAGAGTTTTGGTTAGTTTCATCCACTAGAGAATTATATTTTCCCTTATCTTTCTTCTCATGATGATTTTGAATTATTTCATCATTTTTTTGATCTTTTAGTAAAATAAGACAAAAAATTTCACAATGTATAGGCTGATCAAACCTATAACTGAGTGTTTCAAGAAGTTGTAACATATTCTCAATATTAAAATTAGGGTTTTCAAAATATATTTTAGTCATTATTCTTTTAGTGGGATGAATCCCCCTAAAACTATTCTCCAAAATCTATTGGATATATTTTAGTTTTAATGACTAAACCAAAAATAATAGCTTTATTACCAAATCCACTATTACACTATAAATATCCAAACAAAGAATATTTTATTTTATAACTTGTATGTTATATATAACCATGTATCTTTATTTGAACATATTTCTAACCATCAATAATGGATCCTATTTTTCAAATAAAATTTTGTTAGATACCTAAAATATTATTATCCATATCACACTTTTTTATATCCTTAACTGAGTCTCTAGTTGTATTATTATATACATCAATGTTTGATTTCTCAAAAATTCTAAAATTTTGAAAATGGATTGTTTTTGCTACATAAATGTTCTTCTTATGTTGATTATTCTTCTAAGTCCCTTTAATAACATCTTCAGCATATTTAATATCATTTTATGATGACCTTTTCCAATCATTCTGTGTTTTAAGCTCTATATATCATTTACCCACTTTTGAAATTCAATTTTGGTAGATTGATTTCCTTTTTCAAATTCAATTAGTTTATATTAAAAATGATCAAATTCCTCCTCCCTATTCATTAAATTTTCATTAATCATGATGATGATATTTTTCTTTACATTTCGCGACCACTTTAGACTTCTATTATATTTTAAAAGTTTATATTTTTCCTTAAAATGAACTATTTATTTATTGTTAGTAGTTTGAACATCATTTTTAACTGCTAGTTCTCTTTTTCCAACATTACAATTTTTAAGATACATTTTTTCATTTGACTTTTTGATAAGAAATATATTTTAGTTTCCTTTTTAAATTCTTAAGACTTACTGGTTTCATCAATATAAAAACTCACATCATTTATCTTTTTAATGAGAATCTTCTCATTACATTCATCACAATAATATTAAATTCCCACTTCTACTTCACTATCATCATAGAACTCAAATTCAAATAGAGTTTTTTATTCTTAAAATATTTAGATAATTTCATGTTACTTCCTCCAGAATAATACATTGATTTTTTCCCTTATTATTCAGTGGTCTTCTTAGACATCCATATTATTCATCACTATTTTCATCTTCCTTTAGTATTGGATTATTTACTAAAAAATTTATAATGGCTACATAGTTAAACTTATTTAGTGGTAAATTTCAATTATATTTCCCTTTTATTATTTCCATATTTCTAGAAACAAATACATAAATTCCTCAAAAATATTAATAACTTTGTTTTTTAATAATTGTCACTAACCTTATTTTGAATAACTACCTTATTTTAATTTTCTTGTTTAATGGATTTGAAGAAGATTTCATTATCAACCTTTACATCCTTTTGATACCATTATCATTTTTTATTTATTATATAATGAGAATAATATAAAAATAATATATAGATATTGTTTTAGGTTATTTATCTTCCAATGATAAAATAAGGAAATCTAATCTATCTAGAATAAGTCTCAATAACTTTTCAGAAACTATCGAGTTTTCTAATGTTTTTGAAAGTATTCTTTTGGTGAATATAATATCATTAGACCATATAAATAACTAAGTAAAATATTCATTATATCCCATTTTTATATCTTCTTCCAATATTCAATTTTTTTATTTTTCTTTATTTTCATTCATGTTCCCTTAAAAAACATTCTTTAAATTATCCCAGATAGATTTACTAGTTTCAATTCACTGTCCTAAAAAAACAGTTTCTATGATAGTTGAAGGAATATAATTTATGATCCATCCATAATTATCAAGATTCCAATTATATATTTTTGGTTAAAAGAATATCCTAATTAGGAGGTGTGAAACCATTTATAGAAGCATATATAACTTATTACCAAAAAGATAATATGTAGGTTAGCATGTTTTACTTCTAGTTATGATAGTAATTCCCCTTAAAGAGATTAATATCCTTAAAATAATCTATGTTGTAAAAAACCATTATATTATTATTCTTCTTCATCCATAAAACAACCTAGATTACATAATGGATCCTCCATCTATTACAAATTTAAGGAACCATTCAGGATCTATGTGACCACTGTGGGGGAGGTGAATGAGTGATCAAAAATTTTTCTTCTATTTTTAAAAAACCTTCAATTATTATTAGAGAGTAATGATTCTTATTAAAATAACTTAATGAAACATTACCAATATGATTTAAAACTTCAGTAGTATACTTCTTGAATTCAACACATTTTCTATTTTATAATTTATATATTCTTCCTTTATGATTTATTTCCCAACAGGGAGCTAAAACCTCTTCCTCTACTTTATCTCTCCCACCACTATTATTCCTCACCACACATACTCATAACATGATCCGTAAAAACAATAAAATATAGATAATTCAACATTGGTTAATTATTCCTTTTCTTATTTAATTAAAAATTCATGATAAATAATTTGAATTACAATCTCTAAATTTATTTGATATGTCCTTATCAACAACTTCCATTGAAAAGCATAACCATAACATTTTTAATGATATGTAGACATGTAGAATAATCATAGACTCTCCATTCTAATTTGAACATATATTTATTAGAAATTAAATCCCTATTTATGTATTAATTAATGAATTTTAGTGACAGGATGATTCCAACTTCAATATTGGAATAATTCCTCTTAACTACCAAAAAACATATATCTCTTTTTTTCAAGATAACTAAAAAATTAACATATATAATTAACATGAATATATGAACGCATAAAATCTGATGTGTAATCCTTCAGTCATACTATAAGGAATACCTCAATAACCTAATACAATTTCCATTTAAACAAAATTGGATACCACTTATTGATTATGAACTTCATGTCCAACTCAGATAGTCTTTATTATTCTCCATGTGAAAATGGATATGTATGAAATGTTTTTCTCTTATTCTCTTATTAAGTTCATCTGAATAGTTAAACTGGATTTATCTATTCTATTATAACTTTTTAATACATCCTAAATCTCATTTTGCATAATTATGACAGAAATTATCATGATATTTAAACTTTGTTAGATTACCTTACTTTTCATTACCATATTTTCCTCTCTTATTTTTCATTTGATGTTTATGTCGCCTTATGTGTGACCCTCATTATAGATCCTACAAATATGCGACTCATATTCACTCCTTCATCAGTCACATAAGGTCTATTATCACTAAATCACTATGATGTTCATGTAATAATATGTGGATTTAATTCTTCCCATGAAATATCCATGTTGTTCACAAGGATAAAACTAATACTCATAAGAGTTTAATGATGCTTATCAGGTAAAAATTAGAATTTATAGAAGTTTTATTATTCTTCTCATGGAATCACATCACATAGAATCTTGACTCAAAAATGAATATTATATAGAAGAATATTTTTTTGGTTAATCCTCATTACTCATCGAAGATCATCACTATGAATCCTTAATCATAGAATCATAGTTCATAGAAGAATAGAATACATAATCCCACAGAACTCTTCATAACAAACTGATTTATGTGTTGTTAAAAAAAAAATAAAACACCACAACCAAAAAATTCTTCTATTTTACTATATTTTTCCTCAACACAACAATAATTTTAATCCTCTTGGTCTCAAAAAAAGATTCGATATGCTTGTGGACTGAGATTGGTAAAGATTTAGGTTTTATATCCCACTTAGCTTTATATTATTTTGATTAGGTATTAAGATGCCTATGGAATGATATTATATAGATATGGTTATCATTTCCAAATTTTATTACTAAAATTATTGGTAGTGTTTATGATTCCATTGGGGTGATATTATTATTAGAATTGGGATGTACTACCTCACAATCCTTATAATGTTATAATGATTCATTTAGATCTAACCTGCCATAAACTAAGAGATATGGTTGTCCCCTGAGTGGATTTCATAGGTTTCAAGGGTGTGAAATTTATTGTCCTTGTAATTGTTTGATTATGATTATTGAAATATCACTTCACAAATTCACTTGTATATGATTGATCTGTATAGAGACAATATTAGTAATGACATACTGAGTTATACTCAAACTCTTTATAGTCATCCTAATGTGTGGATAGAATTTGTCTTTATGAAATTGGTAAGGTAAAAGTCATTTATATAAATGGATGAGCTCATGGTTAATCGTTAAAGTTTGGGGAAGGAACTGAGTATGGAGTTGGGTCTATTTTTATGTTTCCTCTAGTACTTTTTTTTAATTCTCTAACCATGTTGTTTATAATCAATTCCTAATAAATACTATATATTATATATGATATATATGGAATTATGGTAGCTATTTTTCATATATCATGTGCTATGTTATTTGTTTATTGTTGGAAGTTATATATAATCTCCATATACTATATTTATATTAATATGATTTCTTTATATTACTAATTATTATATTTTCAATTTATTTGTACTAGATTCTATACTCTCCCCATAATTCCCTATTGACTCTCACTGGTAGTAGAAAACCTCTAGTATTCTGGGAGGCCCATATGATCCTTGGTATGCGACCCTGGTTTTGATTTGTAATACTCTTTGGGAATGTTTTTTGAAGGTTGCATATTATTGGGACTTGAGATAGACCTTATCTTTAGGAGTAACCAAACCATGTATAGGGGAAATAAATTTTACGAAGGATGAGATTTTTTTTCTTTATTTTTGGGTTCTATAATTGGGTGATTTTCAATGAGAATGATGTGTGACTATTAGATAATTTATTTACTCTTATCCTAGTGTATAAAGAGTGTGTGTATTTATGAATCATACATTCCACATAGGATTCACATGTTATTCATATTCATTTTCATGTTTTAGAACATGATTATGATATATGGTTAAGTAATTATATTATCATTAATAAAACTTAATGTTTCTCATATATTGAATTTTAAGGTAATTCCACACGATTGAGATCATGTTTATAGTTTTGTGTGAATTCTAGTTGTTCAATATTATGTTTATGGTTATATTTTTATAATTTCTTGTTTGGTTATGTTAATTAATTATTTATTTTTAGACCCCTAAGAGTGGGTAAATACAACTAGGGAGTGAACCTATATTATGGGTGACCCTTACGTTATAACGAGAGTTTATAGATTAGTAGGGTGTAATGCTTGTTATTTATTATACAATAAAAAATATGAATAATTGTGATAAAAATGTTTTCTAAGTCATGTGTTTAGAATTTTAGTGATATAAAATCATTATTACTACCAGTTGAGTACTACGAGGATAGGGATGAGAAAACCCCTTATATTATTAATTTTGAACCCCTTATTGAATATTTTTCTCTAATTGATTATCAAATTCAATGGATCCTACTAGAATTTATTCATCCTATGTGATATGGAGATTTGATATATGATACTTTAATATAATATTTGACTAGATATTTCCATCTACAATATCAACCTCTAATTAACGGAGAGGGAGACCACATGTTTTTGTGTTCTATGTAAATTCATTAAGGAATAACTTCAACCTGATTATTATACCCTTCAAATAGAAGGAAAATATTTTTATTTATATAATATGATGTCCAAAAGTGTTTTGATGGGGTGTCCTAGTATATACATATCATTATAAGAGGTTTTCCTAGAAGATTATCCTTTCATCAAACAGTTCTTTCTTGAGATACTAAGGGTTTATAGGGATTAAAATTTCATGAATCTTATTTATGGGAGTATATCAATGATGGATTACAATTATCATTTTATTCATTTACTTTTTTAAGATCCAATTTTGTTATGTAATGTTTTTTAATATGGATTGAGTAATTTTATCTAGTTTTGTGTGAACATGTACCACCACACATCTATAATTTTGGTGTTGAACCATTCCCTCATCTCTAATAGGAATCCAATTATAAGTGTTATTCTAGTGTAATATGTCTCATATTATGGATCTATTACTGGACCATCTAGTTATATAATGTTCCCACAGGGTGATTCCCACAAGAACAGTGATAGATAGGCTGATTAAGACCATGCATTTTCTTTATTTCCAAGTGGGAGGAATAATCATGTTTGTTTTTTATGCATTAGAGTGGGAAATACCCACAAAAGATCCAATGAAAACATATGGGATGTTGATAATGTGGGAAGATGAAAATTTTCAACATTTCTATCAAATATTTGGATAACTATCTATTGAGAATGGAAATGTTCATGTTTAGGGATATAAAGTGAGATCAGATTATTTACCATTAGGTGATAGTTGGAGTTCTCTTAGCTAGTAATGTTATGGAGTAGGTCATGGTTCCCAAGAATATAAGAGGTAGCATAATAGGTCTCTTTTGGGTTTTTTGATATTTTAGAGCTAAAGGAAGTGAATCAGTGTGAGACCAAATTCATGCTACTGAGTTGAACCCCAATGATCATGATAAGGGACCATCAATGTTTAGAGGTATGATTATTGTGAAATGTACCCTAGTATCTTCTATAATTAATAAAAAGTTTTCATACTCATTTACATCAAATTAATGGATTATTTGGGTGGTTATTGCGTAATTGTACGGGGAAAATGTTTACTAGTATGCCCATAGAGATGTACTATTTGGGTATTATGAGGTTTGTAGATTGAGCTATTATGATTATTGGGTATAAAATTTTCCAATATTTCACTATATTAGATATGAATTGTTCTTATGTGATCCTTTTGATGGATTTTCTAACTTTATATCCAGAAAATATTGACTACTATCACCAATGAGTATCATTCATGTTTTCAAAGGGTTATTGATATACCCATATAAGAGAAAAGTATTTATAAGGAATCTATTGAGAACATAAACATTAATAACTGCAGATGATATTATAATTATTATATATTTCTTTTATAGGAGATGAGGAATCAAAAATTCTGGTCATACATCTTATCATTCAATAGTTCCATGATGTTTTTCTTGATGGCTTCATGAGGTTTTTATTGAGAGAGAGGTGGACTTTATGATAGATATGAATCCATGCATGGAGACCGTATCCATGATTGATATATGATGGCTCTTTTAAATATTAGGGTCCTGAAGATACAACTAAAGGACCTATAAAACAAGGGATTTATTCACCCAAGAAGGACTTTTCATGGTGATCATATTTTATTAACCCAAAAGGGTGATGGTTTATTATTCTTCTATGTTTATTATTAGATGTTGAACCAAGTTAAGATCAAGAACATGTATCATTTTTTCATAAATATAACTTTTTCAATCAGTTAATGGAAGATAAGTGGTTCTTCAATATTGACATGAGTTTGGGATATCACTATTTTTGGGCGAGGACATCGAATATTACTCAGATAACTTTTAGGAGAATGTATGATTTTTTTTGTGATGTGGTTTCATATAATGAACATTCTGGTAGTGTTTATAAATTTCTTCAATAGAGATTTCCATCCATATTTATATTCATTCATGTTTATAATTTTTAGTTTATGTAGGTGTAGTCCCATATAGGAGAGGAAAATTAACAATATTTGGAGGTTTTCATGAGTACACAAAGAGAGGATCATCTATTTTCTATACTCTAAATGTTTAATTTATAGGTCAAGGGGGTTTTCTTATTAGGGATTGTGATATCAAAGAAATAAATATCAGTAGTCTCTGATAAGGATGAGGATGTGGTTTTTTGGAGTGAACCAAAGATGTTTTTAATATTTTTATCTTCTTAATATTGATAGGATACTATATGATATTCATTCAATACTTCTCCCAATTAGTAAGACCAATTTGAACTCTGAACAAAAAAGGGGTGAAAATTGAGTGGTCTAATCTTTGTGAGAGATTATTTTAGTTGTTGAAGGGTAAGTTGAAATTTGAATTGATCCTAAAAATTATAATATGTGTAGGATTATACCCCATAATATGTTGAATTTAGGGTTGTTCTTAGAGTAGTGTCAAAGAAATATGGGTGAGTAGTCACTTATGGTACCAAAAATCTAAGAATTCGTAATAAAAACAACCTAATTCCTGATATTGAGATGAAAACATAGGTAAATTTATAGATATTTTGTCATTACTACTTGATAGATAAGAGGGACATTGTGTATCCTAACCATAAGATATTTAGATATATATTTTCCTAGATTTTCTTAAAACTTCATCTGAGAAAGTGTTTCATGTATCTAGAGTATTATTACTTTTGAGACAGTATACAACCTTGAGAAAGGAAATTCTATGGTTGATGTACTAAGCTAGAATAATTGGGCTTAGGTGTATTATAAGGATTGTACTAATTTGAAATTGACTAGACTGTTTATTGAGAGACATATCAGTATTCCAAAATATCATGGTAGAGATAATATATTGTCATTGAGTATTACCTACGAACTAGGTGATTGGGTAATGGTGAGTTTTTTTATTTAAATTTTTAGTTTATGATGGGAAATATCTTTGGGGGTAGCCACCACCAGATTATTATTAATATGAATATGGGATCTTGTCTGATCGAGGTATGGTTATGGTTCACACATGTATGAAAGAAGAGATGATTTGGGATCCATATTTTATTAGATGATTCATTCTACCAATTATTACAAAGATAAATCATGATTTAAAAATATAGTATTCATTTTCTAGGATGAATAAAGGATCATGGTATTTGTGAAAAGCCCCAAACTATTATGTTGTTACACAATTCCAATCTCCTATTATTTAATCTTATATAGCCTCACATCACTCTAAATCACCTCATGTTGTGGAAGGATCATCTACAGTAAGATAAAATTCACCCTAGAAAAATTTGCACTCCTCAAATACCAACGTACACCAGGTCATATAAAATAAAAAAACATTCAAAATACACATGGGTTGGAATGTTTTTTAAATATTACATACCTCATCATACTTGGGGTGTTGTAGAATACCTACTACATAGAGATACATAATCAAGATGTATCAAAATAACTTCTATACAAAATAGGTAGAAATTTTTCTTGTATATCATCCTTCCAATCCCAAGTCTCCTCTAATATGCATCCTTACTTTACTACAAGTGTACCAAGGGTAATATATTACCTCCAATTATGATTTCACCATAGCCTACAATATAAACTAGTCATTCCTTAAATGACACATCCGTATTCATCTTGACATAACCAATGAAAATGATATTTATTTGAATAATATAACTAATGAAAAGATATATGATACAAATTAAGAATCACTATACATTTCAAAGGTAGAACTAATTGGTATTCCATATCACGTTTTTTGACATCCTCAAATTCCCTCACAAACTCGGGTTCCAACTTCATCTATCTTCAAATAGGCTGGTGTCCCAATCCTAGAAATACTCTCATGAATAACTAGTTTCACACATAAACCTCTAGTAGATGGAATAAAAAATATACATGTTATTATTACCTTCTTTGTGAAATCCCTAGAAGCATCCAAAATAAATATATTGTGCTTTGATGTCTCCAATACAAGACACATACTGATAATAAAATATTATTATTCCTCTAAAGGGTAAATATGTGATTGGAAAAAATTTCTATATAAGACCTAAAAAGGCGTCACATAAATAAATTCTAGATAAATAATAATATAGGTGAAAAAGACAATGGTATATGACTCTACCATGAACTATCAAAATTAAAGAATATTTCTTAAAGAACATCCTTTAGTACTTGGATAAAATGCTCAGAATTCCAATCGGTTTGAGAATGATATGTTTTGATAACATGAACCTAAGTACCCAATAGCTTATATAATTCATATCTAAAACATGAAATTAATTGTGTAATATAATAATATTTTTTAATTTATTTTTTTTCAATAATATATTTTATAGTGTGTGATATACACAACACTGAGCTCAATCAATCTACTATATACTATAAAATATTATTATTTAAATATGAATATTATAATATACATGTTGGGTTGGTAGGTATGAATAAACATAATTACATTATGATATATATATAAAATATTTTTCCTTAATAAAATTAATAATAAATTATACATTTATTATTAATTAGTCAAAAATAAAGATAAAATACATTGAAGGTAAAAGATATATTTTTCATAATACTATTCTTATAAGTGGTATGTATTTTTATCTTAATATATTGATTTAATAACTATTTATAAATTATTATAATGAAATAATTATATTATATATCCAATTTAATGAATTTGAATTAATTAAATTATTTTTATTAGATAATATTGTGAATGAAGTTATTTTTACATAAAAAAAATACATTTTCATAAAAAATGTTTTTATTTCATTTTGTCCATAGATGTTAATATTAATTTATGTCACTTTTATAAATTATATTTTTAAAAATAATTCTTATTTTGAAATAATCGGGTCACAACAGGATTGGGATTTTTTTTCTTCTAAAAAGGTGAATTTTTTATTGAATAGTAAAAAATAAAAATTTTTACGTAATAATTTTTTTCTATAATAAAATAATTTAATAGTACCATTATGGTTTGGATTTCGATTAAAAGAAACATAATATTGAATCTAATTAAAAAAAATATTATTTTTTCAATATGAATCATCATTATATTATATCTTGGTATAAGTCTATTTTTAATCCCATAAACACATTTATCTAAAAAACTTTTTTTAACGTCAATTTAAAAATTTATAATAAATTTAATTTATACCACTAAAATAAATTGAATATTGAAATATTTAGTTTATATTTTGAATAATGATGTTCAAATTTGTTAAATAATATTGTTTTTTGTTATAATGAGTAGTAACTATATTAAATACTTATCACCTATATAAGGGTAAAACACAATTAAAATTATGAGATAAGGCCTAAAAATAAATCTAAAACATGTATTTATTTTATTTTACGAGTTTATTTTGACCATAGGTATCCTAGATTATAAAAGTTTTAAATTTATTTCCACTATACTTTTATTATAATTTTATATTAATTTAAAGAATGGATAATTACAAAATAGAACTCTCACACTTTTAAATTCTCTTATATATTTTAATTAATATAAAAAATGGTTATGATTTAATATAAATGATTATATTGAATATATATAATTTATTTTTATGCTGACTATTTATTTTTAATTTTAAGTTATGGTATAATTACCATAAATTATTAAGAAACACTGATATAATACTTTTGTATGTAATAGATAAATCATGGTAAATGCTTTTAAAAATAATAAAATTAATATTTTTTGGATGAATTGTGATATTAAAATAATTTAATAGTTAAGTATAAAGAAAAATTAATGATAAATGTGTTTATATTTGAATTTCAATATTTTATTGATGTCATTGAATACAAATTAATGGAATAGTCTCCAAAAATACATCAAGGATTATATAAGATAAAAAATATTTTATTAAATGAAAAAAAAGATATATAGAAAGATAAAAATTGGGATGTAGTGTGGTCTAAAAGTTCATTAATTTACTATTTTTAAGACACCTTCTACATTGAAAGAAATTTTATAACCCTTAAATTGAGAAAAAATATACTACTATGTTTAAGGATAAAAAGGGTTAACGAGGGGTTAAAACATAAATAAGTTTTAAAATGAAGCATAAACTTGTAAATATTTTATTGTTTGAATGAATTCCAACCTGATCATTTCATAACTTTTAAATTATTTCCATTTTTTCCACATTACATGATTATGGTTTATATTTTATTTTATTGTTCTTAATATTAATAATTGTTCATATCCCATCACTTATTAAAGTAAACCCGTATACACTTTTCCTCAGACATTTTTAGCTATTTATATAGACCAATATCAACAAAAATCTGTTCAAAAACATTTTTCCCATGACCTAAAGTCTCTTTTTCTCAACAAAATGTCATCCTTGAAAGAATAATGTATAAGGAAAAGGATATTTCCCAAAGAATAGGTATAAGTCGTAAATGAGATATTTTATTTTATTTATTATTATTAATTTTAAATTATTTACACACCATGAATGTATAATATCATAAGTATCTTATCTATACTAAAATTTTATTTTAGTGGTGGAAATCCCATTTATCATCTCATTTTCTATCCTATGGGTAATGAAAACATCACTCATGCTAATGTGTTGACTACCACCTCCACAATGTGATGTGTTTTGGTTTGTATCACCACCTCAAAAGGATATTTATTATGATTTATCTAGTAAATATTTATGTTATGTTAATTTAATATTCGTGATTCTATAAATAGAAAATTTTACTAACCTCCTTACTCTTTCACCAGTTAAAAATTGATAATATTAATTGTGTGTAAGTGTGGACTACCATGTCCACAGTGCTACATGATTCATTTTTCAAGTCTAAATTTTGTGTATGATTAAAAAATTGTATTAAATTTTAAAAAATGATAACTGTTTTATGATTAATATTATGGAGATGATGGATCCATGGCCCATTTTCCATAGTTAACCAACTAAAGTTGTTTGGCTATTATAAGATAAAGTCCTAAAAAATATGATATGAGCATAACTAATCCTAATTTTTTTTATTTCGTGGTATTAAATAAAATAAAATGGATAATAATGACGCAATACACCTAAAAAAGTTATTAAAAACTAGAAGATAAATAAAATATTATTATACACTATATAATAAACATAAATTGCATGTTATACTCGACGTAAGGGGCTTATTAACTAAATTTATTTTATTCACCTTTCACAAATGTTATTACATGATTATATGTATAATGAACTTTAATTATTTTATGTTCTTCTAATATTTTATGTTTTTACATTTTTTTACAAATAATCACTTTATTGAATAATTCTCACTTAAATGCTATGAACTTTGTAAGAGATTTTACATATCAATTTCCTTTCACTGATACTTATTCCATTTTCATCCTATAAAAATGTTCACTCCTCTAGAGGTGATTTAATTTCAAATTATAAGTTCTATAAAAGAAAATTTAAAACTAAACCCATCAATTTTGAATACATCTTTGTTAATTTATATAGTATATATATATAAATTAATGATTTCAATTAACGTATAAAAAGTTTATTAAAAACTCATTTTAAAAAATATTATGACTACATTAATACTTTTAAATAAATATAATTACATTAAACAATAGAAATATCACTTGTAAAAACTAAATATAAGAGTATAGTTTTCAAAAATTGCTTCTAAAAAATATTTTAAAAATAGATGTGGAAACAATTAATATAAAAAATATATTGAAAAAATAGTTTTAATCTAAAGTTGAGTCCTAATCTTATCCACCTATCAGTCACCTTCTATTGGAAATTTTATTAATAAATGAACTAACCACTAGCCGAGATTATTTTTTATAAAAAACCATCCATAAGGTTATCTAGGAAATAAATAGTCAATTACATAGTTTCCATGGGAGTAAATATGTGAAGAAAAAATATGAGATATTATCATAGTACTCTAAAATATAGAATATGTTCAAGTGCTGAAAAATAAACTATTTGATAAAAGAAAAAATAGAAATTAATAAAACATAGATAAAGAAAATAAGATTGAATTTTATGTTGATGAAAATTATAGCTCTGTTTTTCTATAGACATGTACTCTCTTCCAGATACTCATATTTTATTTTGGTGGTTTGATGAAAATATACGAGGTTGTTATTAAATTTTAAAATGATATTACAATGAAAAACATTATATCCTTTTCTCATTATTCATTGATATAATTTCCATTTTTTATTATTTTTATTTATGTCCATGACATGTATTTCCATGACTTCTGTCATCATTTATAAAGTAAAATATTCTCCAAATAAAGACAATGAAAAAAAAATCCATAAATATATCAATAATCACATGAAATCAGGGATAATTAAATGATTCTAAAATTTAATTTAATTATGTATAAAAGATTTATTCGAAAATATTATATATAATATAATACCCACTTTTAGAATCATTCACTTTACATTTTAAATGTTTTCTTATTCAAATAAGGTCCAACACTTTGGAAAAACATGATCAATATTTTTTGTGAATTTCATATGGCTGATTGATTGACTTCACAGTCAATCTAACAGTTTAGAAAATTGTACATGGTTTCATTAATTCCATACATTCCCTTTAAGACATGTAATGATATATGGTTTCTAGGAAAACCATACAGTCACTTCAACATTGTTTTGTAGTCATTTGGTTATTCTATTGGTCAATCAAAGAGTTGGTGATAATATCTCCATGGTTGATCCACTATGTGTGTGTTCTATTGGATGATCTAACTAGTCATGAAGTATATCAAATCATTTATGAAAATACCGATAGTTTTAGTTTCCTTAAGATAACATGAAATCACTTGAATCATTTATTACATTTCAATCAGGGTCAATTTAAGAGAAATATATTCAGTCATTATTCATTTTGTCACCATAATACTTTTTCAAATCTATAATGTCTTGATTTATTCTTATGTTTGATTAAAAACATTGAGTAATTTAGCTTTTCTAGATTCATGATTGATAGTTTGTCTTCATCAGCTTTAATTTCATTCCAATAATTAGGAATTTTTATTCATATTTTCTGGAATAATATACAACCTCCATAAAACATAGAAATGATTTTAAACACAAAAAACTATTTTATGATATTAGAAATAATGAATTGTTGGACTAAGATGAAAATATCCTTCTTTTGATGACAAAAAATCATAGCATTAATTAAATGTACTCAATTCAATAATCATAGAAATCTAGTATTTTAAAAATAATAATTCAATTAACAAGACATACATTCTAAATTAAAATAATACTTTACTCCTGATTTTTCTAACATGCATTAAAAAATGTCATTATTCACTCCCCCTTCCTAGATTATAAAAAATAAAAATATAAAAGGTTAGAAATTAAAAAAATTTATTAAAAAAATTTAAAAAATAAAAAATAAATAAGATGAATCGAAAAAATACATCTATATCTTAAGAGAGTTCAGTAGAAATTCATATCAAATTTCTAATTAGACTTGGAATCCCAATATGGAAGGGTTGAGGGATCAACTACATCATTTTATTGTCAATAATATGAGTGTGAGTAGGTGTATGGTGATATGTATGATCCACTCATAGTATCTTCATAGATTTGGATGAATGCTTAATCTATCAAATGGACTAGGAAGTTTGACACCAAAAGGCCTTATAGGAGATGAAATAAGAGAAGCAGAAGAAATTGGGGTAGTGATAGTTGTAGAAATTTAACATGATACTAGTGATGAATCAACTATAGGTATTGAAGTAAATACTATTTTTGTATCTTGGTAAGGATAAAAAGAGATGATAGGTATAAATAGACTTACTATGACCGAACTAGGTCATTTTCAACATACATGTAAGGATTTAGAATTTTGGTAATATCCATTTTAGTTATAGAACCATGATCAAGAATTTTTAATAATTCATCCTTCTTCAATATGATCTGATCTTAAAGGGGTGTAATTATTAACAAATTTATGAAAATCCCATTGAATAAAGCTATTTGAGGAGAAACCTTATGGTACCTTTCCAAGGATTGTGATAGAGTTTATATCTATATATAGCTACTTACATTTGTAATTGGTTTAAAATATATTGATCACTAAGGTGTATACTTTGTATTTCATCTTTTGAAATCAATTTAACTAGATACTCATATATATAAACTAACACATGAGAATAATTTGAAGGTTTGAAAGGGAATTTAATCACTGAAACATATCTTTTTCTATAATAGCTAGCATATCTTAACAGTTTTCTTGAGGAGATCCAATATATCCTATGGAATCTTGTAGTTGTGGATAAAAACTCCCAATATCATGTGTCATATGATCCATATTTCAAAATAGATTTGGATTAATGTGAGATATTACACTTTTAAAGGTACATGAAATGCCGTATTACTTTCCATACTCATTATAACTATTAATACTCAGAAGTAATTGATTTATTACTTCTATAAGATAATTCTTAAACTAAATAATGTTAGAAGAAGTGATCACTAATGTGAGAACAATGGTAAGAGTATATCATTTATGTAGAACTAACTGAGGTGGAACATGAGTATGAAAAATAGACGATAGAGAGTAAGAGACACTGAACTTGTATTCTAAAGTTCTATTAATAGATCCTTCTTTATCTAAAAAGATACATGGATGAATTTTATCTTTTTAATAGAATAATATGATTATTTCATAACCACCACCTTAATTCTGGGTGAAGAATCATAAATTAGTTCTCTCAGAGAAATATAATCTGAGACAAGACCTAGAGAGGGAGGTGTATCCCAAAGTTATAGTAGATCCTTAGAGGGACTAATTCCTAATTGTTACTTGATAACTATTAAATAGGTTATTTACATAATAGGATTTGAATCTTCAAAAACAATAAGAAAAGAACGATAATCTGAATAAGTTTTATTATCTTCATGATCACTATCATCACCATTATTTATACCATTACAAGTAGGATTAGAAAGATCCAAATTAAAGAAATGACTATCTAATGAAGGGTATTCTATAGGTGGTTTGAAATAGAAGATAGGAACTCCATCAATCTATGATATTGGAGGACTATATTAAGAAGGAATAACTTAACTACCACCCTCAGAATCTATGAGAAATAGTCCAAAAAATTAATGATATAGCTATTATCTCACTCCCAGTACTTACCCTTTCCCTTATAGGATTAAATTACACATTAACTTTTGAATATTTTGAAATATCTAGAGTAGGAGATCCTATGAAATCTTAAAAATCTTTTATTTCTTCGTCAACTACATCCACCATAGAATGAGGACCATTTTCATCAGATTAACAGTCATCCTTAACTATCTGATTATGATCTAAGAATGGAACAATGGAATCTATGGGTCATGTTGGGCATCCCATATGACTAAATCACTCATAAAACCTACCTTCATAATCTACCCACATTTTCTTCTAGGTATTCCAACTTATTTTCATCATTTTTCATGTGGTTTGATTTTGGATTCCACCACTAGAATAGGTTGAATTTTCCACTCCCTTAGGAATCAGTCATTTGAATAACATAAGATAAGATATAAAATTATGGTAAGGTATTTTATTAAAAATTAATGATTTATTTCTATGATATTTATATGTATCATAAAAAATTTAAGAGAAATGATTTTAATTCTAGGAACCATAATGTGGAGAAGGAAGAGATCTTGGTGTATAATGGTTAAAAAATATCCATTTATAGGGCATATAGTATGTTGTGTGAAATTTAACAATATACTAAAATCACCAATCATCTCAATGGAATTATGATATTGAAGTTTCCTTTCACTAGTTATCTCTTCCATATAATTTTTAATCTTGAAATATGGATGGTTAATAAGATATGAGCCTTGAAAGTCTGCAAACTAACCTTGGTGAGGAAATCTTCAGCTTTCATCCCATTGAGATTAAGAAAACTCACATTATTTACCATCCACAACATTTCATATTATTCCTTCTTTATCAATACTTTTGATAACCATATTTACATAAAACTCTTTCACTATGTTGGGATAGAAATGACTATTTTCATTAAAAAACCAAGTAGTCCATCCCTAAAGAAGTATAACACTCTAAACAATTGAATGAATAATTCTAAACCATTAGACCTATAATTATTTCTTAGGATTGACTTATCTTGGAAGAATATGCATCTTAAAAACCAATCTAGATCCATTGGATATTGACCTTGATCTCTTAGAAGAATTAAAATATTGAGGAACAACATCCTAAAATGGTCTCTTTATCTTCATTATTTGTAAAAAATATGTCAATGTTTTAATGATATGGATTCGATAAGAGAAGGGTCAGGGACATGGTTTTCTTTATTTTAAAGAGATGTCATGATTAAAATTATAATTTGAGGATATTAAAATAATTTAGGGATCTATTGTACAATAACACGTGGAAATAGAAAAATAAAACACTTAAAATACATATGTTATATTAAAAAAATTATTAGATGGATAAGATATGAAACATATCATTATAAAAGCATATACACCAAAAAAATTAAATAAATTTAATCATTCCAAACTCATGTATGATATAAATTAATTTCTCATAATTCATAGTCTTTGTAAAAATGTTATAAATAATATGTTCTTTTCCAATAAATTGAAGACAAACATATCAAATTTGAAAATTATCTCTAAAAACTAAAGACTTATATCAATTTGTTTTAACCTGGAGTGATACATAAGATATTTATAAATTTTCATAGAATATATATTTTCACAATTTTTAGGGATATATTTGAATTGATATACATAATATAGTAATATGTTTTTTTATCCATAGAATTTGTTCAAAATAACTACATGAAGCTATGTATTCTTTTTTCAAAGTAGATATTGAAAAAATCGTTTCTTACTACAGCTCTATATCAGAGAATGTCCCAAAAGATATCTTGTTTCATAAGGGATTTTCAATCTAACTTTCATCCATAAAAATCATTATCACAATCACTAATTAATTTAAATAAATGTACTCTAAAATATAAAATCCCTCAATAGGTCATACTTCAGAGGTATTTGAGAATTCTCTTAACTCCAAATAAATGAGATTCGTTTGGGTTTTCTTGAAATCTTTCAAAGATACACAAAAAAAACATATTATCTAGAAATATAACAATCAAATAAATTAAACTCTATACCATACCTCTATAAGTTGTTTGATCAAGTGATTTTCCAATTTTATCGGGACTGAGTCTGCATTTCATACTCATTAGAGTATCAATTCATATTGGGTTATTCAATAAAAAACCTTTTAAAAATTATTTTATGAACACTATTTTATTTAAAATAACTCATTATTTATTTTTAATGATATTAAAATCATGAATGAATTTTATTTCACCCCTTTAACTCGTTTAAAACTAATATTGCATAATTTTTAAAAAATTCGTACATATAGAGTGTTTGGATGATATAAAAATAATTTGAATAATTGATATTTTCACTAAAAAAATCACCCATTAAATTACATTTATAAATAAAGGAGGAACAAAAAATCATTCTGAAAATGAATCTAAAATAAGAAAAGTGATGATTTTATCATACTATGCTCCAGGAGCTTGTTTTAAACCATACAAGCTTTAGTTAATTTAAAAACATGATTTAGAAACATTTGATTTAAAAATATAGGGGGTTTCTCAACAAAAACATCCTCAATAATATATCTATTTTGAATTTTACTATTGACATCCTTTTGATATTATTCAAAAAATTTATATTATTCATAAGTAAGTAGTATATTGATGGGTTAAATTCTATCCACTAGAGAAAACAATTCTTCATACTCAATCCCTTATTCTTGACCATAAAATTATGCTTTAAATATTTCTTTTTTTCTATTTATTTTACTAGAATCAACAACCTAGTTCCCGTTTATCAACTTGGTAATAATAGTTTGGTAGTCTTTAGGACAATTTACTAATTTTCAGACAATATTTTTTCAAATTGTACCAATTATTCTTGTATAACCATTAAAATATGTTTACCATTGATTTAATCTTCTATTTTATTAGGTTAAATATTTGAAAAGAACGATTGATATTCAACTATATTTCTTAGTGAGGGCCTGTCACAAACCAACCTAGGTCAACCCCAAACTGGTCACCTGAGCCAATCCGTGCCATGACCCGAAGTGTATTTATGATTCCCACAGGTTGTAAAATAGTGTCAGGCATTAAATGATTAAACCATGAGATTAATTTCTCCCATTATAACTAAATAAACTAAATAAAAAGAATAATAATAATAATAAAAAAATATATAAATAAGAATCTGGATAAACATCCTTTATACAAGAATAAAAAAATATAGACGAACAGTATAATAAAACCCAAAATGAAACCTAACAAACTCATAACTCCATGTAACCCTGAGGGTCACTATCCGATACTAAGAACATATATCACCCGTAGTGATCAATACCAAGATGAGACCTACACCACAAGATAAAAAGAAGAAGAAACTATATGCGTGAGTATTATTTTCTTTGGCATACCCAAATATTTCTATTCCCAATTGAATTCCATTAAAATTAAAGAAAAAACAACCTCAAATTTCAAATAAAATATACAATGTAATATTTTTCATGCAATTTATATTTTAAAATAAACCATGGTCTCTTTCCCTTTTTATTTTAAAAACCCAAGTTCATTTCTAGTATAGATACACTAACATTTTCTTGGGTAAAGTGATGATTTCAATTCAAAATGGAAAAACTAATTATAAAACACTTTTTCTTTGAATTTTTTCCATAAATATTTCTAATCCAATATATCAATTTCCATGAAAGACACCACACTTGGAAGTAATAAATAATAACATAATAAGTGAAACATAAATAAACACACAATAGTAACCAAGTATCTCAATCAACCATCATATGTAACTAAGTGAAAATATAATTGGGAGAACATAGAAGATCACAAATAATATATAACATGCTAATACCTGAGATCCATCCCTAGAAATATCACACGATGAAATAAAAAATGGCGAAAATAATCCAAGCCACCCTAAATCAGGACAAAACAAGGGGAGAATCCCATACTAATAAAATCAATATACCAACCTAATATAGGCCACCAGCTAGTGTGTAATCTAGCTAGTGTAGAAATCATTCTTATGAAATTCTCTCACTATTTCTGGTTCCCATGTCTCATATATAAATGGGGCGAGCCAACTAATTCTAACCGAGAATCCAATCACCTGTATATAAAATAGAAATTCAACAACATGCATCACCCTAAGCCACTCCAAGTATTAATATATTGTCATAGAACAAATAGATCTCAAGTATTCCATACCATGGAAACCCCATTCCACACAAGTGATGGGTCACGAGGGTTCCATTGCAAGGAAATCTCACCCATTTACATAAACAAGGAATGTAAATCCTCCATAGCAGGTTTTCATAATAAATATTTTCACCATTGTTATAGAAGTTCCAAATGGACCTAAAAACATTTCACATAACCGTAATCCTTTAAAGAACCAAATACATTTCCTAAAAATGAAAATAATACCCTTTTCCATTTCACTATCATTTGGAAAACAATTCCATCAAAGTTCTCAGATTTCACTTTTAAACCAAAACCATTTTTATCAAAATTCTAAATGGGTCACTAACCATAAACACATTCCAAATCACATTTAAAAGCCAAATATAAATTCCATTTAAATAAAAAACCCATAAAAACCCATTCAAGGAAGCCAAATGATTATTTCAAATACCATAAATTCATTTAAAACGCAATACCATGCATTTTATATCACAAATCACTCATAATATCCTATCTGGTATTTCCCAAACACTTGGTGTGCACAATATAACCAAAACAAAATGATTTATCACTAATCACAGAAGAAAAGGCTATAGAACCCCTCAATATCAAATTTAGAAAGTTATGAAAAATGTGAGTACTTATAATTTGTTTGAATTGCTTGCATCGTCCAGTAGGGATAAATACGGGAAAACAATGGAAGATCAGGATGGAGTTATGTGTGTGAATATTGATGTAACCTCTATGATCCCAGATGATGGGGGAGGTCCTTGGATGAAGGCAAAGGCTGGGTGGAGGGGGAGACATCCATGTGGCGGGGGTGCTCAGATATCTCATCATAGTATGAACACTCGCTCGCAAGTATGCTGATATCATTTTTATGGACCTGCAGTGTTGTGTTTTCTCCTATGTCTTTACTTTTTGTATGACTTTATCTATTATTTAATAATAAGGGATTTTTCACCACAACCTTCTTAGAAAACTAATCACATATGAAAAAAAATATTTTTCACATCCAAAAATTATTCCAAGGATCACATATCAATATTTAATATTCAAAGATAATGTGAAAATAATTAAATCAATGATTATTAAATAATAAAGGCATGTGTAAGGGAAACCTACATCGAATTAAATGTGCTTTAACAATGCACACCAAAAATAACTCCATGAAGGTTCTAAGAACCAATATCTACCAAGAGGAACCCTAATATAAAAACTTTTAAACATAATTCAAGGGAAGTACAAACCCTAGATCCACATGACCTAGGATAAATAAGATATCATGAATTAATTGAAGAAAAATGAAGAGGGACGAGAAAAGAGGATATTACCTTGAGATATCTATCCAAAAATATGATGAATATCCTTAGATAAACCATGGAAGGAGGAGGGGAGGTTTAAGGAACAAGGAAGATCAGCCCCTATGGTCATGAAAACCAGGAGGAGGGAGGAGGGGGGTTTAGTTTAAAATCCGGAGAGGGTATAATTAAATTTTAAAAAATTTAAGTTCTGGGAAGCAAACATAGTTTGGATGCACGGTTTGGTAAATTTCACACTAATCATATGGGGTGGTTCATCCATGAGATAGGGGCTACCCACATTATTATAATTTTTTTTATAAATGGGCATAGGTCATGCGGCCATTAAAAAAGCATCATAAGGCCGAAAAAGTTTCTTGGAGCATGCTACAAGGGTTCATTTAACTATGTGTAAACTGTGCACAAGCTACTACCAAGCCTAAAAATCCATCTTATCTCTAAGAACTCCAAAATTAATAAAGGAATAACAATAGGGTTAAAATTTATAAAATATACAATTAAAAAATTTACCCCCATCACAACCATAACAAAAGATAGGAACTAAGATCCCAAAAGAACCAGAATAGAAGATGAAAAATGAAAAATCAGGTTTAAAAATTCACCCCACCATATTTATTACCATCCCTAGAATGACACAAAATTTTCTTAATGGTTGATCGACATATAAGGATTCTCAAAACAACATGACCCAACCTCCTGGTCCAAGAACATCACAACCACAACAAAAAAGGTCTTACACCACTTAACTGATACGTAACATCAAACTAAAATCACTTCCCAAGAATCAACAGAAAATTAGAGCCTCACAATTCACAACCATACTTTGAACATAACTATTGGTCACAATCCAAATATCTCATTGTTTACCAAAAACAGAAAAGGAAAATAAAAAATTAATTTTCTTAAAAAAAAACCATGTTAACTGGGCTAACAAAAAAACCAAACCAAAACCGATCACCAATATGGGGAGGCTTGAACAGACTTCCAACCATTTGAAACAACCTTTCCATAATTTATAATAGAATAGTATTAAATAATACCCATAGTGGGTCTCCCCACCATTAAAAACCCAAATGATTATAAAAACATGAAAAATCCCCCACACAGAACAAAAACCCCACCACATGTGGAGGGGAGGGAAGGGGCCTAATGAATGGAAGACTGAAACCATAACCGACTAATAACCAACAACCCTTCACTAATTGATGGACAAAAACCCAAGACACACATGATTTACATGGGTTTTCCATGCAAGGAAAACTGATCAAAATCTTGAAACTAATAAGCCCCAATAACAGACATTGCACGAGGGATAATTATACTACACCCTTTGAAATAAGAGGCAATTCATAGTGATAGAAAGACCATATTACAAATATAGGAACTGCCTCACTGTAATGGTGATGTTTTGAGATTATCCAAACTCCCCCAAAATAATGGGGTTCATGACTATGAACTATAATAACTTCGAGGCCTTTGGATAGATCCCTAATGTTTGATGTATCCACTGCCTCATAGTTAGGAGATAGTAATCCCCAATAAAAAATCCGTATTTTGGTGCCAAAACCAGCCACATAGCACCCCACACAGAAACACAAGAAAATGAATCTATAGAACTCACATTATTTAATAATAAAATTTGACCAAAATAGGGATCTGGATATTTCACACACACCGAATACACCACCACTTGGAACGAAAGAATTTTCATGATTACTAAAAGGAACACACACTTTCATTTAATGTGAATTTATCAGGAGATCCACAACATCCCCCTCACATTCCAAAAACATGATCACCACCATGAAAAATTTCCAAAATATCAAGAATCATCATAACATGATGGAAATTTAAATTGGGCCAAAACAGATCTCCACTCTAGCAAACGGGCAAGGGTATCCTTTGAAGAGGTGGATTCATCTTTTTAAAACTCGAGGATGAAATCCATTGGTTGATCAACATGAATTATTTATAACTAGGAATCACCTATATATTCCCCAACAATAGTCATCAAATCTCTATTGGGGAAAAAATTAGGTAAAAAGAAAACTAAGAGCCCTATAAAAACCAACTCATAAACCCAAACTCACATAGAATAAACATCGATCCCCATAAGGGATACACAATAGAAATTCAAAAAATATTTTCTTGAAATATAGTAAACCTCACTTCAAAACCAAAATACCAACACGAATTTAAACTCAAAACACCTCCTAATTAACACTTCCCAAATTACTAGAAAATAGACCACCAAACTACTGGTTTTCAAAACATTACAACATTCCTCTAAATTTTTTTAAAAGAAAACATCTTGAGGGGTTGCACACCTACCAATGGTATTCAATGGAGCCTTACACATGCCCATTACATGCCATTATTGGAATCAAACAACCAATGCCAGTCTTGGAATATTACATCAAAATTACACATATATCAGTGCATGTTGGAACCCAAGGAAACACCAAAATTTAAAATGACCATTCACATTTCAAAAGTCATAAAAGTTTTCAAAATCCCACCAAATATCAAGTTAAAATATTTTTTCAAAACCCAGAAATCAATATATCTCTTCATTCCATTAAAATATATCCCATGGATTCCTTTAAAAATCCACTTTTTAATTAATTTCACAAAAAAAATTCAGAAACTCATAGTTCCCATTTCACCAAAATCATTGAATTAAAAACTCACTCCATTTCATTTAAAACAACAACCAATACAAACACACACTTTCAGAAAACCATTTTCCATAAACCCCCATGTTTTTATTAGGAAGATAAAATATCAAAAAGGTATTTTTATTTTTACCTGATGGAGTCAGTTTATAAAAATTCATTTTCCTAAAGTCTTCCACAAGGCTATTATGAAAATACTTTTCCCATTTTCCAAAATCCAACCATTCACACTAAATACCCACTTTCACAACTCCAACATAAGGGGTTTCAAAACAGTTTTAAGAATCAATAGAGACTCAAGGAAACTCAAAAGGTAAATAGTGTCTATGGGTGTCTTGGTCATATGGTTGGAGGCCATATGCCTAACACACCATAATCTCATAGAGCATTTTGAGACCATACAATCAAATTCACATGACATTCTAGGACTTGATAGCTCACAAAGAACATGATCCTGAATCCATTATTAAATCCCAAAACCAAAAAAATCCACAAGAACAAAAATAATCCAACCAAATATGACTTCTTATTGAAACCCAAGGATCAGAATGAGTGATGGTTAATGAAATTCTTCCCCTTCCTACCTCTCAAGTCCTGACAGTACCACTCCATCTACCTTGAAATCCCCAAGTAATAAAGGGTTATCTGAATAAGAAGGTCCTTTAGAGATATGACATGCTATGACACTATTTTTTCACAAACCAACCCGAGTCGACCCTGAACCAGTCACTCGAGCCATTCCATGGCATGGACCGAAGAGCATTCTCAATCCCAACATGATGGAAACTAGTGAAAGGAATAAACAAAGTAATCCATGGGAACATTTTCACCCAATATAATCAAATAAACATAAAAACCTGAATAATAAGCAGAATAACTCAAATATATTAATAAAAAATTGGTTGAACATCCTTTATAAATGAATTAGAAAATAGAACCCCATTTTACATTAAAACCCAAAATTAAACCTGACAACCAACACCTCTATTTGACCCCAAGGGTTACTCTCTAATACCAAGAACAAACATCACCCATGGAGATCAAGACCCAGCTGAGACATACCCAACAATCTAAAAATAAGATGAATCTATAGTCATGAGTATTAAAACTAATTAGGCGTTTCTGAATAAGTCTATTTCCAAATGAAATTCCATTAAAATAAAAAAACTTAAACATATTTTTTTTAATACAATATAAATAGTAATATTTTTCATGATTTTTCCATTTTAAAATAAATCACTGTCTATTACCTGTTTTCCATTACAAAAACTATGTTCATTTTCACTATACATACACTAAAAATTTCAAGGGGAATGTGATTCCTTCATTTCAAAATTGAAAAAGAGAGTATAAAAAACATTTAAATTGAAAACATTTTACATAAACCTTTGGAAGTCAACTCATCACTTTCCAAGAAATACACCACACATGAAATCACTACAATAATCACATAATTAGGTAAATGAAAATAAACACACAATTATAACTAAGTATCTCAATTATCTATAGAATGAAATTAAGTGCTAATAGACATGGGATAACCTTGGAGATCCCGAATAATCCGAAACATACAAATTCATGAGACCCATCCCTAGAAGCGTGCCTCATATGATGAAATCAAAAAATTCATAAATTCCCCCATCTATCCTAACATAGGACAGATCGAGGGAAAAATACATTAGCAATAAACCCAGTATATCCACCCCCAATAGACCACCCGTTAATGTATAATCAATAAAGTGAATCAATCATTCTTTGATAATTCACTAACTTTAAAAAGTTCCAATTTCTCATATATAAAGGGGGTTATACAACTGATTCCAACTAATCATCCAAACACATGCACATATAATAGTAATTAAACAAATTTCCTCACCCCAAGAAACTCCAAGTATCAATCTCATTCTATAGAATAATTAGATCTCTATGAGTCCATATCGAGAAAATCTCATTCCATACAAGTGATGGGACACATAGATTCCATTGAGCATAAATCTCTTCCATTAATATAAAAAAGTCAAGATAATCATAAAAGGGGGTTTTTCATAATAAAAATTTCCACCATTTTTATAAAAGTGCTAAACAAGCCTCAATAGAATTTCACATAAACAAATCCTTTCATGAACCAAATACATTAACAAAAAATAAGTAAAACAACCTTTTCAATTTCATAACTATTTTGAAAACAATTCCATCAAAGTTCTCACATACCACTTTTAAACAAAAATTATTCTTATCAAAATGTAAAATGGGCAACTAACTATCAACACATTCCAAATTACATTTGAAATCCAAATAAACCTTTCATCAAAATCCAAACCCCCATTAGAACCTATTCAAGGAACCAAAATCATCATTTAAAATACCATAAATTCATTTAAAATGAAAAAGCATGATTATTTAAATAAAAAATAACTCATAAAATCCAATCAGGCATTTTACCAAACACTTGGTGTACACAATGTAACCAAAACAATGTGATTTGTCACAAAACACGAAAGAAAAAAAAACCATTTTTCACATCCAAAAATTATTAAAAAGATACCATATAAATATTTAATTTTCACAGGAAGGTGTGAAACAAATGAAGTCAATTACTGTATTATTAAAAAGTCTTGTGCAAGGGAAACCTATCTTGAACTCAAGGTAATTCAACAAATCTCACCCAAAATCACTCCACGGAGGTTCCACGATCCAAGATATACCATGAGGAAACCTAATAATACAAAATAACTAACATAATTCATGGAAAAACCAATCCATAGATCTATATTTCCTAGGGGTAAGAAGATATCATGAATAAATGGAAGAAAAATGAAGATGTATGAGAAAAGAGGTGATTACCATGAGAGATATGGCCCCAAACATGATGAATCTCTCGAGATCCACCATGTAAGGGGGAGGGGAGGCATTGAGAAAATGGGAGAGCCTCCCCTATCAGAGAAAAAATAGGAGAAGGATGGAGGAGGCGATTTGGGTTATGAATCTTCCGAGGGGATAATTTTAATTTCAAAAAATTTATGTCCTAGGAAACTCACATTGTTTGGATGCACAGTTTGATAAAATGGGTGGTATGGTTCTTACATGAGACACTGGCTTCACACATGCTTACCACAAGGTCTATATAACCAAGTTTAGGTCACAAATTATCAACTAGAATCACCATAAGAACTGTACAGTTTCTTAGAGAATTCCCCATGATTTCCTCTAACCGTGTACAAACTGTGTCTAGGCTTTTACAGAGGATAAAAATTGATCCTTTCTACAAGAACACAAAACCAAATAAATAAATAACTCAGAGGATCAAAATGAGAAAATAAACACCTCAAAATTTATGCCCTATCACACCCAGAACATGATAGAGAAACTAAGATTCCAAATGAACCGAAACAGAAGACAAAAATAAAAAAACAAGTTATAAATGGTCTAGGTTTAAGTACCTTTTTGTAGGTTACCTAAAACAGTATCCAAGGGAAACCTAAAAAACTATGATCTAATCAAACTAGTCCTAATAAATATTAAATAATATTTTAAACAAAATAAATCCATAGATTGTGTTATTACAAATATGGGAGTGTAAGACTCCAAACATATCTACATCCACCATTAGTACCCAATAGTCTAGGGTCGTAAAAGACTACAACATATTCAGTACAATGACTACCTTCTTGGAAAAACATCAACCACTTTATTTTATTATATATATTCTTGTGATACATGTAAATTGATACCATTGATAAGGTTAAGTTAATAAATCCAATGAGGTAATATTTTCCATGGGAAAATCCTTGTTCTTAATTTCAATGCCTTAATAGAAAATTCTGAGTTTGATTCAATCCATAGAGAGATCTAGGAATAATGGATAGTGTACCAGATTGCATGAATTATATACCATAATTCATCCTAATAAGACACTCCAATTCCAATGTAAATATATATATTTCCTTTGAAGAATCCAATATGTGTTCTAGAAACACATATGTTTCTTGACAATGCTGACATTCCAAAAGTTTCTCCATAAATGTTGACTTAAATCCACAAGAAAATTTGTAGAATCCATCTTATGTAAATGAAGACCTTGGGATTCCTCATTTAGTCTTGCACACCCAAAATATTGAGAATATTAAGTTCATGTGGGTTATTTTCCATCACTCCAACCTACATAATAGAAGCATCATGTACATATTTATGCTTTTTTATGAGTACCCACACGAACAGAGTGTTATCGCTCCTAAAATAGCATAGAGTTTCAAGAAGTCAAAATATGTGAAAAAAAGGATATGATTGCGGCCAAAAAGAGTTTATGCACTTGATCACTATATAAATCCTTATTGGTAAGATACAAGAGATCAGCAAGGTGTTGGCTGGTGTCAAACCTCATTCGAAAAAGAGAGCCTATATAATCACATTGGTTGAGGGAAAATCTAAAAGCTTGAAATAGATATTGTATATCCTTCTCATAATTGAAGCATTGATGATTGGTTGAAAAAATATTTCTTCCATAATTTTTAAGATGATCATGTGTGGGAAGCCATTTTTTCAATTATTGTATATAAGAATAAATATAGAAGGTTCTATTAAATGGAACATGAATTTTAGAAGCTATGTCGATGGTCTGTCGGACCCTCCACATTTCAGATTGTATTAATCCTTGGATTAAATTGCTCACTCATATTTTTCTTCAAAACCAGAGTGTCAATGTCCATCAAATAATAAATTTTTATTATCCAAGATATTTTGAAAAGGGTTAAGGTCATTAGAAATGTGAAAAATTGATATGAATAAAGCAATGGACATATACAGTATATCATAAGGGACTTGAATTGTGTCATGGATTGGGATTTCCAGCCATGTGTTGCTCTAGTGATTGAGAGAAGTGTGATTTCATATCAACCACTTAGTGTAATTCATGATCACATTAAACACATGCTTTATTAAAGGCCAAACTAAGGAATACGGGTAGAATTTATAGCCATTCAACATCCTCCCTCTGAACTAGTTGAATAGAAAGTAGCATGGAGTGCTATTCGAAATCAATTTCCATGTAAATTTCCTAACGAGACTATCATTGAATATATTGTTTCCTTTGATGCTATACCCTCACATTTCAACTATTTTAATGAATTAATTTTTGGATAAGAGACTAACATATTTTCATATACCTTCTTATTCCATATATTGTTTCCAATCCTGACTTGAATTTCTTTAATGAGACTCCTAGAACACCTATATACAAGGAAAAGTACACAAACATGGATGTGATCACATAATTGACAAGGAACACCCTTCCCACCTAGGATATTTATTTCCCATTAAAAATGGTTATTTTTTTGAAAATTCCATAAAATATTTTTTATAGGTATTCTATCCTCACCTTTCCATAGAATATAGGGACACCGAGGTAGTTGAAAGGAACAGATCCCCTCTTAAATCTAAGTATTCATGTTAGCATGTTTTTCTGGCCAACCATTATACCATCACCTAGAAAAATAGAATATTTATCCCAAATTATTTCATTCCCATACACCTCCTCATAAAGGGAAAAAAGATTTAATAGGGGATATTGTCTTCTTTAAGTCTTTCCCAATAAGAAGAATATCATCAGTAAACAATATATGGGAATGAGAATAATCGTTTCATCTAGATTTAATTTTCTTATAGGGGATAATATGAGTAAGGTAATTGACACATATTCTCAAATAATCATCAGTAATGAAAAAATAATCACTAATAGAGGGTCACCTGGTATCACATAACTAGTGCATTGAAAGTGTCCTCTAGGGGCTCCATTAATGAGAACAGATATCCTTTCAGAGTTGATAATGGTGTTAATTAACCTAATAAAATAAATTTAGAATTTTTATCCCTTAAGAAAATAAAATATAAATCCCTATTTCAACATACCAAAATCCATTTAAATTTTAATTTTATGCATAAAGTTACCTTCATTCACTTAATTTTGAATTAGGTTAACACTTTTTGAGGTTATGAAGAGGAAATTTTAAATACTTATTCTAGGGAAAACTACAAATTGATTGTTAGTAATGGGATCATTATCAAGTCCCTCCATCTTATTCATAATTATATTGATCATAATTTTTGGGATGGTTTTCCCTAGGGTAACTTCCATAAAGTATTTTATATCAAGTTTATTCTTTTTATTTTGTATCAGGGAAAGGAAGCACAACATTATTCAATAAGGCATTGAGGAATGATTTAAAAATTCCTTGAATGTGAAGGTAATATCATCATGTAGGATATAAAAATAAAACATGATAATTAGTTTGTGATCCCAACCGGACTAGGAAAACTCTCTATGTTGAGAGAGAAGAGGGTCTCTTTAATTTCCAATATGGAAGGACCCATAATGAGGGATTAGTTTTAATCCTCCATAATACAAGGGGATTTGTTTTCAACCATTTTGTGTGTTTTTTATAGCCCATTATCAATGTAAACCCCCTTATAGTTATCTAGACATACTTCAGATATCCCACATCCAGAAGTGTGAAGGTATCCATTAATGTTGATGGTCTTATTCCCTACTTTATGTCTCTTATCTTTATGTAATAAATAAAGGATATTTGATTTATTGTCTACATAATATTACCACTTAACATTCAACTGATTATTATCAATAATTTATTTAATCACCATGTAATAATAAAAACTTTTATTATACTTAATCTACTCCCTCGATAGAGTATTCTAATCTTGGTTCCCTATTTTACTTTTTTCAATTTGACCCACATCACCCTTGATTTCAAAATCCAATTTGGGAACTGATTTTTTGCTCTATTCTTTTGAAAGTACCTTAGTATGATTTAATTTTCCATATAACATTTTATCTGGGTTACCAATGGTTTCAATTTTACAATCCCCTAATATATCTTCTATGCATCCAAGAATTGAAATCCCTATATTGTTGAAATTAAAGGAATGAAGAGATTAACTTTCCATATCTGTAGATAAATCCAATAAAATGGTGATGGGATCTAAGTGGTGTTTTGGGAGGGTAAACACAAAACCCCATTTAAATCACTAATATAATCCTTTTTAACAATTCATATATAAATCATACTTTCTTTTCATTAATTAGTTGTATATCATCTTCATGTAAAATCATCCCCTACAACTGGTACCTCAATAAGGATGCAATGATCAATACAGGGGGAAAACTTCACGAAAAAAATTATATTAAAATGGTGAATCATTTTTTCTAAGAGCATAAAATAGTGCTGAAATCCCCAAGAAGAAACAATTTCTGACTATATTTTTCAGGAATTGCTTTAATTTCCTTCCAAAATTCTATTCTTCTCATATAAGATATGGATGCATAAAAAACCGAGAAAGATATATTGTAATAAAATATGCTACATGAAACTAAGACACTTTGAGGTTCCATGTTTCATATAATAACATGGTTTATTTCCTATTTTATAACCCATAGGTGATCCATAGATGAATATTGAATGTTTTTTTAGACAAAACTATATCTATATAAGTCTCATTTAAAATCTCTATAGTTAGAAAAAATCATATTTGGTTCAGAAATACCATAAATCATGGGTTTTTAGGCCATAATAAATTGTTTATATTAATTTTTATATTAGGGAGTACCTTATCCCTTGATACTTATAGTATAAAATCTTCCTTTTAAGAGACATTCCCTTTATCTAGGGTCCTCCTTACGGAGTGAAAATTACTAGGTTTTCCTTTTTTTGCCTTTGTTTTAACTATTTTTTCCTTTTGTATTTATGTCTATTCCTTTGTCCTGCATATCTCTTGGTATTTTTAATTTTTCATTTATATATTTAGGTTAAATAAAATCATTTTCAAGGTTTTTTATCTCTTAATCTTTATTAGACTCGAATACACCACTCAAATGGTTAAATTTATTCCCAGATTATCTATGCTCAATGGATTGTTCTAGGGATACCTTTTTCCTAATAATTCTAGATGAAGGGACTATTAAGAACCCTCCCACTATATTACTGATACAAGCATGATGAAGATGCTGATGTCCATCCAACTAACTATATAGTGGGAAATTGTGAGAATTCTACTCATACATTGGGGTTACAGGTGGACCTGTATTAACCTATTATGTCTCTAAGTTTTCTCTTAGAACAATTGATGGTTCTTTATCATAATTATTTCGAAATTGATCATGTATTGTGGGAATTTTTTAACCCCCTTGTATTTTATAAACATAAATTTCTCCTAGAGTATGTGTTTCATTAGGAAGGCATATATCATGTTAGGAGGTCTCTTATTTAGCCATCAGAATAAGCCCATAAACAAATACATTCCTAGTAGTATGCTATGGATAAACTTTGGTAATATCCTCATTAATGTAAATATAAAATAAACCTACCCCCATTCCTTGTGTACACAATCCTTCTATAGATATTAACACCTCATCCTCTTGAATCAAAGACTTAGCATTTGAATAAGGGGGATTTGAAATCTTCTATACATTATCCCTAAAAAGAATCTTTGTTTGGCCTTGGGAAGTCACTAGAATAAGGGTATCCATGGGACAATGATTATGTGTTATGGATACCTTCCCCTCTATCTAGACATTCCCATCAGGGGAAATCCCACTAGAAGGCTTAGTAGTGTCCTGGCTATTAATAGGGTCACCTGTAGGAAACCAGTTGTCCATGGGTATTTTCACATCCACCCTAGTCTCACAGACTAATCAAGGGGAACAAAAAAAGTTCCCAATTATCTTATAATGTGGTATAGGCTAATTAGAAACACATGTTCCATCTGTAATAATCCTCTCATCCTCATTTGTTTCTCTTACATATGATGGTTCAATAGAGTCTCATTGAACATAATAGAGGACCATTTCCTTCCATTTTATGTTTCTATAGATAATAGTATCATTTACCAATGACTTACTAAACCTACATTCTTTATCCCTATTTCATTCAGGGGTTAAATGACCAAAAATACAATAGTTCATGAAAAATTTGTGCTTCCTCTCATATTTAATCTGAAGATTGAGACCGTCATCTATTGTTGTGAGAACCACATCTTCTACCAATGTAATGGACATATAAACTTCCACTATTATTATTGAATAATTCCCAAATATTGGATTATAATATTTCATATAACACTCCAAGATTTTGTGAATTATTTTTGTTCTAATTAATTTTTCTTTTTGACATTTTTCATTTCACGTGACACTGGATATAGTTATATATAGATATATATATTAAAATACTAAGTTAAGTATTTCTTTCACCCACAATACTAACTTGGACTGCACTACACGAAATACCCACCTGTATTTCACTACCTGAAACACCGAGGTGGAATATGTTACATGAAACACTGGCTTGGTGTATGACTTGGCGTACAATACATGAAACACCAACTTGGCGTGCAATGCACGCAACATAGAGTTTCTATAAAACCGATTTTTTTATATAAAATTATTTAAATGAGATAATTATAACCCAACTGTTAAACTTAGTTATTGGAATAATAATAACTATATTTCAAATATGGTTTATAATTGTTTCATATAAAAAACATATTTATATTGAATGATATGATTTTTGATAACATCTTTTTATTTTAAAAATATCATTTTCTTGAATGAACTAATTTTAATAATAAAATAAATGTTAGTCAAATTTAGAAATAAAATTTGATAAAATAAAATTAATTTTAGAATTGACAACATCAAAATTAACCTAGGGTAAAATTTTGGTATTTTTCTGAGAAACTTCATTTTGGATGAATAGTGAAAACTAATATTTTTTAGTTAACAACTGCCTTTTTTTTAATTAATTATTGATGTCAAATGATATTTTAAATTTGTTTTATGGTCAAATTATATAAAAATTACATATATTAATAAAATTTAATTCATTTTAATCAATTTCACATTTAAATTTAATACAAAATATTAACAAATGTTTGAACGTTTTTATACTTTCACAACCCGTTATTTCGTCCCGTCTACAGAATTAGCACTAATCTTAATTATTCTGATTCTATGATTTGAATTTTAAAAACCCAAAATACACCATTTTATTCATTTTAATAATTATTTTATTATAATACCAAGTCAATTTTGAGCAAAATGATTAGTAAAAATGATTAAAATTAATCATAGCGATTAAAGCTATATTAAATTTAATTAGGGACAAAAACATAAAATTAAGGTCCCAAATGATCAAGAAACTTTTACAACACCCATTGGTTGTCCAAAGGTTTTCTAAACACCTTATATTATTTGTTTTTTTGGTTTTGTATTACCTTTTTTATGTAATAACATGTGTACGCCTAACTTGTTTCTAAAAATTCAAAGTGAGTCCTTCACTTACATATAAAAGGCCACCACCACTCCCACTTCCTCACACCTCTCAAATCACTAATGTTAATCCAAGACCTACCCAATAAAATTCCAAAAATCTATCCATTACTCCTCAAGTCATTCCCTTTGGTAGAAGTCAATCCAATGAATCTTTTTGACACAAATCAAAAAGAGTTACCCAATTAAGAGGTAACATGGTCCCTCATGTCCTTTCATTTATTTTCTTCTGTGCCCCTTAAAAATATATTTATTATATTCCTATATAACATAAATTTTATTCTAAATATACTATTATTTTTTAGGTAAATTGATATACCTTCACATACACACACCTCTATTTAATGGGTAACAAACATATTGTTTCTGTGTACGGTGAACTACTGTCTCACGAAACGATGATTTTTCATTTTTCCATTACCACCAATCATGGTGGAAATTATGATGGAAATTATGTCTATATGTAATATATATTATATTTATAATTTATTTCTGCATCTTTAATTTTTATTTAGAACATATCTTTATTCTTTTTATCTTTTGTAAATACGATAATTTCGTTTGAGGAAGTGTGGACTATAACCCCCTCAAAGCGATATGATTCCTTCATACACTACATATATTATAGTAAAAATGGTTTTAGTGAATATATATGATTTTATAATGCTACTATAATAATGATATATATATATATATATTTACATATTTATCTTTAACTTTTTTTCTATCAACACGACAATTAAATGGAAATAGCATTCATGCGTACACACGACCTACTGTCTTCATGAACGGTGTATTCTGTTTGATACTTATATGTTTTTTAGATTATTATAATGAAAATATACAATATATAAATGATATTTATATTATGGTTTAAATTATTTAATCATTATATATGTATAAGGACTGAGAGTATAACAAATTAAGACACATACAAAAAACAAAGCAAATATTAGCTGAAGTTAGACTATAACATTGGAAGGATCATAAGAGGGTAATATAAGGTCATAAAAAAAATTATATGGTATTATATATAAGAATATGTATCTGAAAAATATTTATAATAAATTTATATTTATTATAAAGGTTGTTCAAATGAGTACAACGAGATTCAAGACACAAGGTAAGGGGATTTCATCTCACTTTTTATTCTCGGGAGACAAAAACTATGTTTTCAACTATTTTATTTCGTGTGGTATAATTACTACACATGATTTTATTCTATTTATCTTATAAATAAATTAATGGAAATTAAAATATCCTTTTATGTACTTTCATTCATGGGGTTTATGTTTCAAAATTCACCAAATCTGTAATAATGTTTTGTCTCAATTTTCCTTCTTTGAGACTCATGTTTTATTATGCACCAAAAAACTTTTCTGAGGTGTATATACTTCCATTTTACATGTTGTCTCTTTTGAACCCTTATTTTCATGATATTTTATTATTTATGTAATTTCATTTTATTACATGGAGAGTATGATCCCTTATTACAAAGTTATTTGAGTTTATTGAGACAATCTCATCGCTTTTTGAGATTGTTTACGTATGTGTTTCATTTGATGAATTATTATTTTCCATATATCAAGACATGACTAAATTTTCTTCTCATATGGTTATTAATTATATATTCATGCAGTGGTACCATTTTTTACTCTTTGGTAAAAATATAGCTAATAAAGTGTTTTTATGAAAGCCTGTCTTTACCCTCTCTTCGGTCAGAAATCTATGTTCCTTCAAAACCATGTTTTCTAAAAATAGTTTCAATGAATATTATAATAATATAATATGATAATTAAAAGAAATGTTTACCCTGTTAGTCTTTTAACAATTTTTCAAATGAATCTTCTTGTCTCTTTTTGAATACTGAAATTTTCTGTCTTTTTACCATGCAAAAATAATATATTCTTTTTACCTCGTATGACATGTATGGATTTATCCACCGTCAACACATTGAAGCTTAATTTTAATATTTAAAGGTTATTTTTTAGGAAAATGATTTTAAAAAATATTTTAACATAAATTTTTTCAAAACCTTTTCAAACTTCTTTTATATGTTTTCAAGAAAAATGGTTTTCAAAACGTTCTCAAACATCTTTTATACTTTTTCAAGGAAAATGGGTTTTAGAACATTTTCATGATTTATTTATAAAATTTCAAATTATTTTGAAGGAAAATAGTTTTTAAAACGTTTTTAAGAACTATTCATATGATTTTAATGTATTTTAAAAGAAATTATATGCAAAAAAATTTCAAGCATTCTTTATAATTTTTCTATTGTTTTTTTGGAGAAAAACATTTTTTAATGGGTTTAAATTTTATTTTATAATTTTTCAAGGAAAAAGGGTTTCAAATGATTTTAAGTCTTTTTTATAATTATTAAAAGTATTTTCTATAAAAATGATTGTCAAATGGTTTTATATATTAAAAATCCTTTTTTAAGGAAGAAATAAGATTTTCCTCAAGAAACATTTTAAAACGTATTTCAAAATATTTTTCCATCTAAGATGAAATCTATTGAAGTTACTAATTCCCTTCTAGGAAATGATATAAAGGTTCCATTAATATTCTTTCTATGAATGGGTTTTTCTTATTGTCATGGTATTTATGAAACCGGTTTCTCTTTCATAGGTTATATGTTTATGAAATCTGTTTCTCTTTCACGGGTTATTATTTTGATTACTTTTTTTGAAACTTTTATCTTTTCCCATAGGTTATTATATTATTACATATTTAAGATACCCATTTTGTATCATGGGTTAAGAAATGATTGCTTATGATTTTTTGGCACTTGTATGTATGATTTTATAATGATATGGGTGGGACCTATATCTCCCTCCAATGTATTGGGTAAATATTTATATCTCATGAGATAGACTAAGATGGTCATGAGACTGACAATTTACTACTAATATTACCACGAGAGTGAACCATGACTACCAAGATGGAATGAGAAGTGAACTCATGCTACTAATTTAGATATGAGAGTGAACCGTGACAACTAATATGATATGATGAGTGAACTAATGATACTATGATAGCCAAGAGAGTGAACCTTGACTACCCATATGGTATGTGGAGTAGACCCAATCTACCAAGATGGCCTTAGTAGTGATCCCTTTAGTACTATATGTGAACCTGATTACTTGTTCACAATGTTATGTATAAACCTAGTTACATGTCCATAAGTTTATGTGAGGGCCTGATCTCATGTCCTTAACCTAATGAGTGAACTTTTTTATACTTATACTTGTTCAAAATATTATATGCTTATGTGTCTGCCACAATTCCATGTTATATTCATTTGTTATGCTTTAATGTACTGTGTTCTTTATTCCCTTATGATTCATGTCTTATGAAATAAAAATATTTATTATGCAGGCTATGATCTTAAAATTTTATTCTCAAGTTATATACCCTTTTGTTCATTTTATTATTACACATTTCCATTATGTACCCATACGGAGTGTCTGATAAAACCCATTTCTTAAGTCTCCTTTACCCAGGTTATGAAGAAAGGTTTTAGGAAGAGGTACTAGAAGGGGAGATATTTATGGGAGATGTTGAAGATCTTCCACTAGGATTGAATATTATATTTCTATGTTTTCAAATACACCAAACAATTATGGTTCTTAGGCATATATTTTGGTAATGTATTGAATATTCATCTATAGTGATGTAATATCAATGTATGTCAAGCCTGGGTCACTACATTTCCTATCTATATAGATGGTATTTCTAATAGATGAAGCTATATACAAAATAATTTATGGATTCTAATATATCTAATTGAGTTTTCATATAAGGATCCATACTTGGGTGAAAGTATTCCTAAAAATTTCAGGATTAAAATTTCGATCCCATTCTTAGAGTCTTATAAATAAAGTTTTCAGAAACATTGTACGCAGAATCCAAGATCTTTCATTGCGTTTATCATATGGTAAAATGATATGTTAGTACCTATAACCCATTAAAGTAATTCTCTAGTCATACAAATCCCAAATTTCTACAATTCTTTAGGTAATCTCATTGAAAATACACATTTTTCTCACTTTGGGATCATAAGTCGATCTATAATAGAGTACCTTCATAATCTAACTCATTTATCTTCCACATATTGGGTTCTTGATATGTTAACTATTCTACATTTCTTGATAACCCTTATGGGAGGGGGTATATAAAAGTCTTAAAAAGATAGAAATGAAGTTGTCTTCCCACAGATACAAATATATTATATGGATTAACAACAACATCAGGTTCTCATTCCATTACATTGGATTTTTTTACAAGTTGAAAAATCTCTATAGGGAAGACATGATCAAAAAAATTACTATAAATTTCAACTAAATTGGGATGATCATGGATTTTGGAATCATTAGATTTGGGGTTTTCCCCTTTCTTCCCTTTCCTGCCATCTTTCTATATACATGGGATAATTTTTTAGGGTTCTAAAGGTTCCAAGGACTGAATAACATGGTTATTACTAGTATTATTCTATATCTAGATGTATTTTAATATATCTTATAGAATATTTTGTAGGTAATTCAGTATAAAGATCTTAATATTTAGAGGTATTATTGATGTTCAGATTTGATATATCATCATCCAGGTTTCCTATAGTAGGGTTGACTTTATATAGATCTGTCTCATCAAAAGTGACATGAATATAATCTCATAAAACATTATGATTCTTTTTAAAGAGAATATTATATTTAATAGTTGTTTAATAACCAATAAAAATTATTTTATAGATTTTTGGTGAATATTTTCCTAAATTTTCCATTATATTTAGATTACATACTTTTTATCCAAAAAATATAAATTAATTTATTTTAGGTTTTTCTATAATTCCATAATTCATCTAGGGTCATATTAAATTTAGGTATAATAAGAAATATTTTCATTATATAACAAGAAATGTTATTAGCATTAACCAAAAAAATATACAGATGTGTCATATTCCCTATCAATAGTTTAGGAAATTTTTTACTAGTTTTGTATTTATCCTTTCAATAAACCCATTTTATTGAGGTGTTCAATGTGGAGAGAAATTGTGCGTATAACCATGTTAGGAGTACGTAGATAAAAATTCATATCTCTCAAACTCTATTCAATTATCTCTTTATAATGTTTTGATGGAAAGTCAAATAAATTCCTCTACTAACTTTTCATATTTTTCAAAATATTTAGAAGATTTAATTTTATGAGCTAGAAAAAATACCCGTGTATATCTTGAGTAATAATTAAAAATAACACAAGAATAGATGTTTTTTACCTGAATTATAAATTCTAAATGGTTTAAATAAATCCATATGAAGTAGTTCTAGTGGTTGATAGGTGGACACCACTTTCTTTAGTGTAAAATAATTTTTTCTTACTCTCTATTTTGATAAGAATTATACATTTTTAAATTCATGAATTATAGAATAATTAGGTCCTCAACTAAACCATTATTATTTGTCTTTATAAGTGAGTATATATTATTGTTTCATAGTTTCTTATTCTATAACCAAGATCCTTTGTGAAGATAACCTAGAAAAGAAACATTTTGAGTAAATAAGGAATCTAAATTAATAGTATGAACATTATCATTTCTTAAAGTAATGAATATAAATGAATTATTCAAATAAAAAATCATAGAATAATTATTTTTAAATTTTTAATTTAAACCAACATCACAAAATTATGAAATACTAAAAAGATCATATTTTATACTGACAATAAATAAAAATATATTGATAAAGATAATTTTAGTGTTAAATTTTTATTTATATCCAATAATATGTTAGTTTTAATTATCACCAAAAGTTATATTCCCAAAAACTACATTCATGAGATTTTTTTATCTTAAATAGCAATCTTCCATATGTATAGAATATCCACTATCCAGAAACCATTGATTTTTTGTAGCTTTTGAAAAAGCTTTCCTCCGATCACACAAATAGACTCTGAATTTAGTACCTAGATCTTTTTGTGTCCAGATAGGTTAGAATCCAAAAAATTTTAGAAACCATATATATTTCAAATATATTTCAAAAATTAAATCAAAATATTTAGACAAAAAATCCAATATTGGTCAAAATTTGTTAATTTTTTCCATTACTAGTAGTTTTACTAGAAACTAATGTAATATTTTCAGAACATGGATGAATTGTTTTTATACATCTTCCCTAGTTTTCCAAATCCATAAACAATTACAAATTTGGATTTGTGATTTCTATTAGTCACCCAACATGATATTCAATGTTCTTTCTATCAATAAACTACTCCAAATACCTTCTAAGTTTTCCATTAATGAATTTCAAATCTGTATTTTCCATAAAAAGATTGACATTATTTTCCATTTATATATGAACTTTAGATTTATCTACAGTTCATAAAACTTGATCCTTTTTAATAATCATAAAAATATATTTTATCCCATTCATGTTCTCTTCCAGAATGGAAAAATACACCATTAATAAATAATTATAATTTTCATAATCAATAGATATATGAGAAGAAGATGTAGAGGGTACCACACAACTAGAAACAATAAAAAATATATTTTCATTTTCTTTTATATCATATTGGATTTAATCCAAGTCACTAGTGTTATCATATGACTCACTCCAAGGGGACTTTATTTATTTTATTGGTGTTTTGTGTTTATAATTGTATCTTTTCTTATACATGATATTAGGACAATTATATTTTACATGTAATTTATTTTTATATTAATAATGTGAAATATCACTTGATGAATCATACTTTTTCTTATTTTTCCTTTGATTTCATATTTTTTCATATTTTCCATAGTGATTTGACTTACCGATGAATATCTTATTTTTTTAAAATTTATTAAAACTTTTAGTTAGTAGATGCATTTCCTCAACACTTTCCCCATTTTCTTCACATCTCCTTGCACTGCATAGTTTAAATTCATCCCTATCTTTTTACTTTAATGCCCAAATGGAAAAATATTTACCTTTTAGTTCATATTTTTTAATTACTACTTTTATATCTTCTTTGTACATCCTTAGATTTAAAATTATTTCACTGGCTCATAGTTTTCTAATGTCACATTGTTCTAGTGGAAAGATTGAAATTATCTTCACTTCATCTTTATCAATCAAAATTTTCCCAGGTGACATTATAGTATTTATGATCTCATAAAATATAAGATATATGTAAGATATATATGCATACTAATTCATTTTAAAAGGAGCACACATAATAGTATATGTATTGAATATCGTTTCCCTCACATTAGAAGTGAAATTATGATATACATAAAGGGTTTCCCAACATTCATAATTAGTTACACATAATGATATCATATTAAATTATTCTTCTCCTAAAAAAATTTAAGCATTCATAGATATTCTATTTGAATCATAAATTTTTTTAGTAGTATACTCTAAATGATTTCCATTTGTTTTGATGTTTTTATATTTATCATCAAAAGAATCCCAGATATCAAAACCCATACTCTCAAGATGAATTTTCATCATTATAATTTACTGACCATAACTTTGACCATTAATGTATGGAGTTCAATTAGTAGCGTAAACATCAATACTTTCATACATAATTATAAAACCTCAAATTTTTTTGAAGAGTAAAAATCAAGAGGGAAATGAATTGAGTTTCTAATAAATATTTATAATTAAAAAATTTAAATAAAATAAACTAGTTTTAAATAAAACCTAGATAATTTATACATTAGATATATCAAATTAATGTTTTTAGACAATGTATAAAAATATCAATCAAAACTTATCTGAAATAACCCTATAGATATAAAAATACTTTAATATTAATCTAATAAAATTAAATTGGATAAATATAACTACTAAAAACTATCTATGAAATCATTTTTATGTAAAATTGATTTTAAAAAGAGTTTTAATAATAGAGGAGGAAAAACACTGAAATGCATAGTGTCGTATAAACAAGAGGTTTAGTCTCAAGTTGAGAACTAATACTATTAACCAAATAGTCACCAAATAAGATAAAATATTATGAATAAAAAAACCAATCCACATTCTGTTTTGGGTTTTACAAACAACAATGCATAGTATTTTATATGCTATACACAACCTCTTCCATAGTTTATGTTGAGTTATATATATTTATAAATAATATAAGAGAGTATCTAAGTAATCTCTTGTAATGAGAAGGGAAGAGTGATAAAAAATACCCAAATGCGATACAATCAAAAATCAAATATAATAAAACATAGATAAAGAGTGGAAGAATGAATTTTATGCTGAAGAAAACTAGAGGACTATTATTCTATAAATGTTTCTTATCTTCCTGATGTTTTTCCTTTGGTTTAGTGATAAAATTCCAATATGTGAGGTAAATATTAGACCATTAAATGATTTTCCAAATAAAAACAATGTATCATGTTTGTGTTCCTAATTTATAAAATATCCATCTTATATTATTTATCCTTATGTCCACACTATTTTTTTCTCCGACTTTAGTTATATTTTAAAAAGTAAAATATTCTCCAAAAAGATATATTGAAAAACCATCCTTAAAAATCATCGTACTTGAAAAATAACTAGGAGAAATAAATTCTTCCGACTTCTCATTTAATACTATGTATAAAAGTTGTTGGAAAATATTATATTTGAATATATTACCCACTTTTATACATTGTCACTTTCAGTGTGTCATTCCAGGTTATCCAAGTTTGGTACAACACTTTTGAAAAGCATGATCAAATTTATTGAAATTCCATATAGTGAATTAATTTTCATCACATTAGATCCATTACATTTTAAAATTTGAATGGGTCCTTGATTTATTTATGTTCACTTTATGACATAACATGATTTTTGAAGGATGGGAAAACCATGCAGTTGCTTCAACAAAACTTTGTGGTTACTTGGTTGTTCACGTGATCAATCAAAGTGAAGGGGAGAAAATATTCATGGACAATCTATTATTATTTTGGTCAGTAAGTTTATCAATATATTCCCATGATAAATCATATCAATCATAAAAAACCTTAGATCCATGATTTCTCTTAGATAGCGTGCCCTAACTTGAGTCCTTTGAGAAATTTCTATCACATTCAATATGATAAAAATCCGTTTGATAATTTTTCATGTAGTCACTCTATTACATTTTCAAATCAATATTTTCAACATTTAATCATAATGTGGATTAAAAAAAAATTTAAATTTGGATTGTCTTGTATCACAATCGATATTCTGGCTTCTGTGTCTTTATAGTCATTCAATGACTTAGGAAAATTTTCCACATTTCCTAGAATAATATTTAACTACAATAAAAAAGGTAAATAATTAGAATCACATAAACATGACATGTGATTATCAAAACATGTAATTTATGGAATAATCCAATAGTTTTAATTATTATGAAATTCATAAGGATTTAGGTAACAATATTATCTTTAACAGACATTTTTATGATTAATTTCATATTGGAGAAATTATATGATATTTTTAAATTAAATACCATATATTTCCAAATATTCATTTTATTTATTAAATTTAAATTTTTTTATTTCTTTTTCTTCTATTTATGTACTAAAATGTATGAATGAATGTTTTCATAGAAAACTGAAATTTTTTTTCTTATTAATTGGGGAATTGTTTTCTTCCATATTTGTATTTTCTTAAAAATGTTTTGAAGAATTTATTTACTAGTATCAAATGATTAATTAAATACATATTTACCAATGTTTTTATTTCTATAAAAACAATTAAAAGGAATATTGTAGTTTTTCTCTAATTGATTTTCATTTTACTGAAGTTGTTAAAAAATATTGGTTTTAAGCTTAACACAAAATATAAGTTATTCACCATCATGAATATTATTTCCCTTAAAGATTCATATATAATTTTTCATATTTATTTTCAATGAAAATGTATTCCCTAATAGAATATAAATTTAATGTATTTTAATATTTTATTTCTAAATGAGAATGGTATCATAATCAGAAAATGTTGAAGTGATATTTTAAAAGTATTTTTTACTTTTTCCACATCCATTGATTACTATTATGAGTTACAAGGGATATAATATAATTATACAATCCTCAATATTTCTTTGTGTGTATTATAATCATGTTACCCTAGGGATTTACTAGTGAAAATATTAATATTTCAAATTATATATTTTTAACAAAGATGTTTATGTTGACAATTTATCAAATTATTGTTAATTTATTTCATATGAAGAATGAATTGGTCATAATATGTGATGGGAAAGTCCCATTATAACCCATCCAGGAATTTTTATTTTAAATGATTCAAATTATACTAGGTATTTTTTATAATTTTTCTAATTATTTATGGTGTATTGGAATGACGTTTCGATGACATGTTTATGATTTCCTAGTATAGTCTTTTAACAATATTATTATGATGTACAACATTATGCAATCAATTATTTTGAAATCAATTATTTTTATCATTGTGATTATTTATTTTATTATTTTATTCATGGATATATTCTATATTAGTGATATTAGTTATTTGAAATAATTTATTCTTGTTTATCTCTACCATATTATTTATCTTTTATTTATTCCATTATAGCATCAATTGTACACTTTCCCTTACTGAGAATTTTAAAAAAACCTTTTAATATGATTTACCTTCCCCAACGTACCAATAATGGATCTATAATTGACTTTAGGGATATAATAGATGACATTATAATGTTCTCACTATAATTCATGTTTTGAATAAAACATGAGTTTAAATTTAAGAATCCTATTTTTTGGAATAAAAGTGACATTGAGTGGAAATGTACACTTTTTATTATAATGGTTTGATATTTATTGGTATTTCCCAATTATCTGAAACTATAAACTAAAAAGTTTCTCATGATGTAAAAAAGTGCAGTCTTATTTAAAAGTTAGGTAATTGTGAGTAGTTTATGTTATAGGGAATTATAGTTGGTATCGATGTAGAATTTGATATAAATTTAGAGGTTACGATGATTCAGGTGAGGATATTTATAGAATTTTATATAATATCCAAATCATTTCTTTTAGGTATGTTCATTGCTTCCTAATGTTTTATTTCAATTTCATATGTTTTGGGACTTTCTATTCTCCTTAAAACCCTTTTTGGATTAAATGTATATAGTCAATAAAAACGAAATTTAATATTTTTTTTCTTATTTTTTACTCTTAAATAGAGCGTGGGGTTTGCATAAATGAAATGATATTTTTACCATATGTAGGGGGTGGTAAGTAAGGGTAACCTTGAAATTATAAGGCTTGTTGAAGGGTAAGATTCCTAATATGTAAGGGTATGGTTAAAATATTATACACAATGTAAGGGTGGTATATGTGTTATCAAAGGGTAATCTTGGTTATGTAAGGGTATACCTGACTTGCATAATGGTAGGTGGGAGAAAACCTCTACTCAGGTATGGGTAAGGTTTTCTTATGTAAAGGAAAATCTATACCTACATAAGGGCGACCTGGGGTTTTCCAAGGAGGCATAAATGTACCAAATTCACTACATAAATGTAAAAAATTATAAATAAAGGCTAGGTATTTTTATCCTAGAGATTCCTAATGGTAATTTTGAGTTTTTGAGGTTCATTAAGGGTAGCCTGGAGTTGTGTAAGAGTAATCAGTATCAATATATGGGTAATTATAGATGTGAGATATTTATAAGGGTAAAACCCCTTACCCTTACATAGAAGTTGTGACTTATCTAAGTGAAAACCATATTAACCATACACAATGACCTTCTTTAAAAAAAATTTAAAATTATATTTCTATTTTTCCTCTTCAAGAGTCCCATTAACAGTACATTTAAGATTTCAAAAGCTAGAAATCATAGTTTTAAAATTATGTTTACACGTTAAAGTTTGTAACTCAAATTTTAAATTATTTTAAATGATATTAAATCAAGAATTATATGAAAAAAAGAAAAAGAAAATAATTTTTTAATTTTTTGCTTTCCTTTTTATGAATCAAATAACCTCATATGTTTTGTTTAGAATTAACCAAATCTTTATTATAATTGATTTTTTATGTTCTCTTAAGAAGTTTTATTGAATCCAACTACTTTAGTTTGATACATGTTCATTTTTATATGGAAATAAATGAAGGGATATTTGAGTATCATTTACCTTGATCACATTTCCAGAATATTGCTGGTATGTGTTCTTTTATTTATTCATTAAATTTTAAGATGTGTAACATTAGTTTACGGACTCATTTTTATACTATAGGATTCCACCTCCTCATTGGTTGTGTTTCCCTTAATAGATGTTGGACATTTCCACTCTAAAGTTAGCTAATTCTATAAGGAATACATTAAATAATTGTAACCCATGAATATTTACTGATATTAAATGGTTTTATAAACAAATTTATTTGATCAAATAAAAAGTCATGAAAAATTATTTGTAATGGAATAAAATGTGTGTGATGAATTCTATTTGAAAATAGATTTCAAAATAATTTGTGATTTTTAGAAAAAGTTTTTATCTTGAGGCATATGATTTGAAGCATGATTTTGATTAAATAAAAAAGAATGAATTGGTTTATAATATATTTGTTAGGGTTTGAGATTAAAGGAATGAGACTGTGATGAAAAAATTTATGTGTGTTTCTAAAATTAACGACATTTTTTTAAACACAAACATTGGGTTAATTAAAATGACTATTTTGAATGATTTATGAATGATTGAAATGAAAATATAATTCCAAGAATTTTATAACTAACATGATGAATATGAGATCCTAGTTAGTGTAGTCGGGGCTTGGCATAGTGGTAAGCACCCCTTAATTCTACATGAAAAATAGGGGTTCAAAACCCATTGGGTGCAGGTACTGTAGCAGTACTGTAGTAGCGGCGACACTGTAGAAATGGCGGGCCTGTAGCGGTGGCAGGTCACTGTAGCGGTGGCAGAGTACTGTAGCAGTGGCGGGTACTATGCAGTAATGTAGCAGTGCGGGTACTGTAGTAGTACTATTCACAGAATGGGCTTTGGGCCAAAAAATGGGCCTACAAGCCATGTAATGGGATAAATGCCCACTGGGCCTTCGGGCTATGTAATGGGTCTCCCTCTACCCAGATAAAGAGGTCTTTGCTTTGATTTAATAATAAATAAGGCTTCGGCCACAACCATTTAAAAAAAAGAGATCCTAGTTATTGAGAAGGGGTTATACAAACCGTTAACTATTTAATGATGAATAAAATAATAAAATATTAGTGGAAAATTTGTAATTATTTGTGGATGGATTCCTATTCACCCTAGGTTTGAGCTTAGGTATGTCTGTTTACACTTAAATTCATAACTCACTATGTTGGTGAGAGCCTCAGAACAGTAATTTTCTAACTAATCATAGAGGATTATATCCATGGTTCAATGTACAAAATATTTTTTTGTGAAAATGTTTGAATGAATTGGTTTACTCATTCATGTTGGATAAAATTACTTATTGATGCCATTTTTTAGAGATTCATAACACTATATTATTTGATGGAAATTCACTTTGAAACTTGTTTATTTTTTGACATCGAACAGTTTTAATGAAACATGACTTGCTCTTATTTTTTTGAAAAGATTCTATGGAATTTTTTACCATATGAGTACGTTATACTTTTATTATTTTTTAATATTTCTTATAAAATGATTGATGATATCCTATTGGTCATTGATGCTCACACCATACATTTTACATGAACTGTTTTTTAATTTTATTATTATTGGTCCTTGGAAAAGAAATTTGACACTTGTAGGTAGTGGGTGTACCTATCATGTGGGATATTGTGATGTTGGTATAAACTGATAGAGTTTTTTTTAATGTTTAATTTTTCATCTTTTAGACATATTCCGAGGTGTTTCTAGAGCCTTTTATAAGAGGGTGTGTTTATTATACCTATTGTTTTATTGAGTAACACTTGGTTAAAAAATACCCGCTTTTTCTCTTATTAATTAAGGGGTTCCAATCACCTTCCTGTGGAGAGTAGTAATTACCTTTTAGTCTTGTCAAGATCACTTAGGTTCCATCTAGGCCAGTTATCTGGTATGGTTAGTGAAATTTTAGAAACCATCATTGGTTAATAATTGTAAGGTTGTATATAAGATAAACGTCATGGATTCCCATTATGATGTTTTTTGTGATGGGAATTTAATATTATTAATTATATTTTGATAGAAATTTATGGGAACACAACACTTCAGTTTATTACAAGTATTAGTGAAAATGTTATTTGAGGAGTAATGATTATATATTTTTTGGACATAAACGATCGATGACCGTTAGTGTTATTATGATCTTTCATGTTATTTTTAATTAGAAAAAATGTTTTTTATAACTAATGAACATATTTTTTTGTCATAAATATAACAATTTTATAGGAATGTAATTTGGTGGCTTAGTGACTAATGTTTTTACTTGAAAACTTCACTATATTTTTAACAATGTATTTCTAAGTTAAATGGAAATATTTTGGTGAATAAGGGTTTTTATTTTAAAAATAATGTTAGAGTTATCTTTTGGAAGAATATGTTGTTTTATTTTTCTTATATAGTGACATATGTTATTTATGATAAGAATTAACATATTATATAGTTTATATTATTGGTTATATAAATTTTTCGTTAGTGACTTCATTATTGATTAATGGTTTTTGGGGATAAATATAAAATTTATCTTGGAATAATATGTGATCAAATAATTCTAATTTTGGAGGTTTCAACATAGTCAGGAATATTTTTGAAGAGTTTCAATCTTAGTTACCTATGGAATGATTTATGTTGAACTTTTGGTATTATTATTGAGGCATTGGAGATTAATGTATTATTACTTCATATAATGGTTTACTAAAATCAGATATTATCATAATTCATACTAACCTTTTTTTATTAGTAAATAAAAATAGGATAAAAAGAATAATCTGTTTTTTGATCTTATGATCCATAAAGGAGAAAAATTTAGTTATTTTGGCTTGAAAAATTCATAATTTATAATTTTGAAAATGGGATGAAGTATAAGTGGAAAAAAATCAAGAATAATAATAAAAGGATAAAATTGTACTTATGTAATGGACTGAAAAAAAGTAAGTATATTTTCACATATTCTCTGTGTTAATGGTAAATGAATCCCTCAACTATAAGAAATAGATCTTTAATTAAAAAATTTCATTTTAAAATCTTTTCTTAAGAATTAACGGTCATCATTATCCCATAACCAGTTATGGTATTGTAGTCATTTAAATTATCATTATCATGTTTTCAATCACTCTAAATTATTCCATAGACGTTATTCTTTTCCTCCATGTCCATATTTTCACATCTCACTAATGTTGTCTTTTTTTATGAACCCAATTATGTATTATTCTATGTAACCTTTATATTTTATTTTTCTCCTTTCAAAAGGGTGTTTTATTATCCAGGTTAATGATACGAGTTTTCAAAAATGTTTTTTTAAAATATTAAAATGTTTTTTCTTTTCATGATCATATGTTTAATTTAATACTACATGGAATTATTTTTTAAAAACATTTTAAACCTTTTTTATCAGACATCAGAAAAAATTATGTGGACATAATTTATAGGATGGGGGTATTGTGAAACACCCAAATATTTTAGAATTTATTTTTATTATGTGATGTATTCAATAGTATGTGGTATACACAACACCTAGTTAAAATGAACTATGATATATTATAGAAATAATATGATTTATATATGACCATTAAAACATAGCTTTTGTTTTGAATGTATGAATTGGAATCGAGGTATTATAAAATATTATTATAATTTTTTCATTAATAAAATTAATAATCAATCATATATTTATTATTAATTTGTTGGAAGTGAAAAAAATTTGCAAGGGTAATGAGGTATTTTTCATTAACCTATTTTTTCATGTGTAATGTATATTTATATTAATAGATCAAATTAATCCCTATTGATAAATTATTATAATGAAATAATTTGTTTATATATACAATTTATGAATTATCATTTAATATATTATTTTTATTAGATATGTAATGTGAATAAAGTATTTTTATGCTAGAATAATACATTTTCTTCAAAAAGGGTTTTATTACATTTTGTGAATTGATATTATAATTAATTTATAAATATTTTATAAATAATATTTGGAAAAAATTATATCATTATTTAAATCATCGTGTTTTAAAAGGTTTAGGATGAATTAGGTATATTTTTTTGAAAATAGTTTTTACTGAGTGAATAGAGAAAAATGAAAATTTTTACAAAACAGATTTTTCCAATAAATCATGTAATTTAGAATTCCCTTTATATTTTTGAATTCAGTTATAAAGTAGAATAATATCAATTTTATCTTACATAATATAAATAATTATGTACGTATCTTTGTTATATTTTAGTTTTTTATATGTTCATTTTTAATCCCATAACACATTTTTCTAAAAAGTCTTTTTTTTGAACATTTATATTAAAAATATTTCTTCTAGTTATTTAAAATTAATATTGAATAATTCATTCCATATTTATAATCATGAGGTTGATATTTGGTAAATTGGTCCCATTTAATTTTTTTCATTATTAATAATAACTTTGATAAATATTTTTCACCTAGTTAAGGGTAAAACATGGTTACAACTATGAGATAAGACATAAAAATATATCAAACACTTGTATTTATTTTATTTATTTTGATTTTTTGGTCCATAACCATAAAATATTCAAATAGTTTGTTATTTAATACCACTTTCTTTCTAATATAACCTTTATAATATTTTTATTAAAGGATAATAAAAAAATGCAACTCTCTTACTTTTAGTTTCTTTTATATGTTCCTATTTGAGTCAAAAGATGCTATTATCGAATATAAAAGATTATTTTGAACATAATTAATTTATATTTATGATATTTATTTATTTTTAATTTTTAGTGATGGTATAATTACCTTAATTCCTCGAGAAACACTTATGCATTTTTTGTGCAAGTTGTAAAAAAAATAACCGTAAATAGTTTTATAAACAATAAATTAATATGATTTGCATTAATTGTGGTATTCAAGGAATTTAATACCTATTTTTAAATTATTTTTAATGGTAAATCTTGTTAATATTATAATTCCCTTAATATATTGATGTCTTTGAATTCAAATGAAATGAATATCCACAAAAAATGACCTCAATGATATATTATGATAAACTATATTTTATTAAATAATTTTAAAATAAAATAAAATATTCAAATAGGGATATTTGAATGGGAAATAGTATATAATTTCATTCATGTAATCTTTTGAATCATTTTCCTCATTGTACTTAATTTGATAACCCTCAATGAGTGAAAAATGGGTTACTATAATTATGTTTCAAAAGCTTTAATGAGGGGGTTAATCCAAAAGATATGTTTTAAAATGAATTATATACATGTATTAATTTATTGGTTAAATTTATTTTTACCATATAATGTTCTAAATTTTAATATATTTCCATTGGGTTGCACTTTGATGGATTGGTATATTTATTATATTTTAATGTTATTAATATTTATAATTGTGAAACTCCCCTAACTTATAAAGGAAACTCCATCTTCACTCTTATTCACACCATTTGAGAAATTTATAGTAACAAATATCTAATAAAATAACTTCACAATAATATTAATCACAACCTAGAGGCATTGGCCCCACCAAAATACCATCCTATAAGTATTTATATGTAAGCTAATAGAGGTTTCCCAACAAAGATATATAACTCTTAACCAAGATCTTTCAATTTATTTCTTTATCTAACTCATTAAATTATTTCCTAACCATGATGATACAATAAAATTAGGATCATACATATAATAATTTTTTAGGATTATTTAACAACCATTTATCATTTCCATCTATGATCTTTGGTAAATGAAAACAACACTCGTTTTTACACATAGACTACCATATCAATGAAGCGATATGTTTCATTTTTTATCACCACCTCATAAGGAAATATATTAGGAATGATTTAATGAATATATATAATTTTAGGAAAGGATTATGATTATGAAAAGGTAATATTTTACTTACCCTGTTACCCTTCAACCCATTTAAAAATTATAACGATGCCCATACATCCTTGTGTACTATCTCCACCATGAAGTGATGCGATTCATTTTTCATTTATTAATTTAATAAATGTACCTAAAATTGAATTATATTTATAGAAATTATAATTATTTCATGACTCAAGTTAATGTGAGGACGGAACCCTGAGCCCTTTAACCATTGTTAACTTATGGAAGTTGTTTTGCGACAATGAGTTGAATGTCCAATAAAATCCAATTTGAACTTAACTAATTTAATAATTATATAAGTCATGGTGATAAATGAAGTAACATGTATAATAATAACTTAATAAAGATGAAAATGGTTCTTAATAAAATTTAAAATTAATATTTTTTATTATACATGATATAATGTATGTATTTGGGGAGTTAGACTCGAGGTAAGGGTTTCTTAGTTGAATTTATTTTCATTGGGTTATATCACTTTTTCATTGAATTTGTTATTCCAATATAATGTGTTTAATAAAATATATTTATTTTATATTATACTTCCCCTTACATTATGTGGACTTAAATTTGTAACAGAAATTAACTTTATTGATTAATTGTCAAATCAATGTTACGGTCTTTATACAGGATTTCTCTCCTCAATTTACTTTCATTAAGACTTATGATCTTTTAACCAAATGGTTTATTTTTTTGAGGTGTATTAAAAAACATATATATTTATTTTATCATTAATTTACTGAAATTATTTATTTCCAATATCTAATTCATGTCTTTTTCTCTAACATCCTTTTATCTTAAAAGTTATGAAAGCCACATGAGATTAGGTCACAGTATAATCCTTATTCAGTATTTTTTATGTTTATGTTTACATTGGAGGAATTATATGATATTTGTTTCCTAAAAACCATATATTTTATTCTTCTCATTTCATTTCATTAAATTATACTTTTTCATTTCATTTTCATTTCTCTTTGTAATTTGAAGTATGAAAGAGTGTTTTGAAGGAAAATTGACCTTTTTTATATTTTATTAAGAATTTGTTTTATTTTATATTCATATTTTATTTAAAATATTTTATATAATATTTTTAATATTATATAATTAATGTTTAAGGTCATTTTTAGACATGTTTACTATATATAAAAGGTTTAAAATGAATCATTTTTTTTTTCATTTTTTGAATGACGGGTTTTTAAAAAACGCTTGAATGGAATATTTATTTTAATTCTCACCACAGAAATTAATTTTTAATCCATAATGAGGATTATTTAACTTGAATTATAATTTACATGTTTTTATGGTCTTGATAAATGAAATTTTCTAGCTAATATTGTGTAATTTTTTATTTTTTATATACGTCATTTCAAAATGAAAATGGAAGTTTCCCGAATAAATGTTCTAGTGACATTTTAAAAGAATTTTTTTTAATGTAAACATCCTTTGAAAAATGTTATAATTTAATTGGGATATTATCTAATGATACCATCCAATATATTAAATTTGATGGATTATGTTCATGTTTCTATAGTGATTGAATGGATTAAATATCGACATTCCATTTGTTAGTTTTTAAATATGAATGTTTATGTTGACTATGTATTGGATTAGATTTCATTTATTTCATATGATGAATTTATTTGACATATTATGTGCAAGAAGGGGCTATTACATCATCTCAAGGAATTATTAGGCCTCATTATACAAAGTAACTGATATATTTTTTGTATTCTAATCTAATTATTTATGATGTCTTCAAATAAGAACTTGACTGTATGTTTATGATGTATTGGAAAAAGGGTTTGGTGATATGATTATAAGGTATAAAATTATGAATTCTATCATTATGAAATTTGTTATCATTATCAATGAAATTATTTATATTATTATTTAATTAATAGATATATTACCCTTTTGTGAAATAAATTATATATCATATCTTATTATTATTTATCTTTATTATATTATTCATACGTCATTAATTATATGATAGTTTCAATTATAAGATTTTGCTTAATAATAATTTGATGTTACCCTTCACTATGTGTTCCTTTCCCCAGGATACCAATAGGCTTCAATGAATGACATTAGGTATATAAGAGATGAATTAATAATGTTGTATGTAGAATTTGAGTTTTTAATGAAGAATGATTTTAAATTTAAGAATCATGTTTTGATAGAATAAATTGGTTATTAAGTGGAAGTGTCCACCTTTTACTATAAGAGATTGATATGTAAACGTTTTTCTTAATAATCTAGAAATATAAACTGATTTTTTTATAAAGTGAAACTATTGCTATAAATCATATAATTATGGGTTTTTAAGTTGTGGGGCATTACAAATTTGGAATCCTGATCTAGAATAATACTCATGGGAACACCCTAAAGATATACTATCTCATGATTATATATCCTTAAAAATTCATTAATTTCCCATTATTCTAGATGAATAATAAATTTAAATATTTGTTAAATCAATCCACTATAACCCATATTGTATCCATTTCTCAAGGTGACCTTTGCAACCCCATAAAAAAATATATCATCACATCATCCCACTTCCAATCAATATTGGGTAGATACCAAGAAGGCCTCTGTGTTTTTGATATGTGTCCCTCAACCACTGACAAGTGAAGTGACATTAAATGAAACCCATAATTTATGATATAATCTATACACTGTGATTTCATACCATGACTCAGGAATGGAACATCATATTGGATAAGTCACAAGAAAGTACAACCTCACGATAAAGCATTATAGAGTAAACAATGTGGTTAAGATACAAGGTGACACTATAAATATTTAACATAATTAAATTAAATTTATTGAAAGGATAAATTTTATTATTTGGAAACTACATGTTGGTATCCAAACAATGTTAAAAATAAGTACACTCCCTCACGATTTTAATTCTCACAATCTTTATTTCTCTCCTATTAATAGTCTATTTCATGTTTAATATCTCCCATAACATTTATAAATGTAAGAAAAACTTTAGTCTTCCATTTGTTGCAAATTTCTCTCACTATATCCATGTTCCATGTAAGATAACCTTAGTTTAAGGTTTTTTAATATTTTGGGTAATCCTTATATTACAACTAAATTATATAGTGATCCTTGGAGATTGATATTTTACTGATTTAAGGTAGGTGGTTCCTAAACATACCCATTGGTTTAAATGATTTTCAAGTGACTCCTGGAATATAGTCACAATGAATCTATACAAACTATCTATCATTAATATGATTTGTTCCTCAAGGACCCACATTAGTATTGTAAATATTTTTATGTCCCAGAGTGGTATACTATTCACTATACTTCTATGTTACGGTCATTGATGGATTTGTGCTTGATGTGTGATGAACCATGTAGACGAAACCTATGGAGGCATTCTGTATGATATATTATGATATTCTAGATCTTGATATGTAATAAGTTTCGGATGATTATTAAAGGGATGTTTCATTGCCTTATAGGATAGCCTAAATAAAAAATTGTGATGGATTTATGGGTTTTTATATATCAATTTTAGTTTATTGGAATGTGTGAAGAGTGAGATCCTACCCCCTTCGAATATTTGGTTTTATTTAGAGGGTGACTTGGACAAAAGTTGTGAAAAGGATTTCTATGTGATGATTATCTAAATATTACTTTGGAAAGTGTTGGATGTTATACAAAACCTTGTTATGATTAAGTTTACTATATTATAGTTGTATGGGTATAATCTGAGAGGTTAATATAGTGTCCATCTTTCTCATTTTCATTAATGTTATTTCTAGTAGGGGTTGTAACAATCATGGATAAAGATTAGTTTAATCATGGTCTGAAATTGCCAATTTTGTTTTTATTATTCTATGTAAGGGACAATATTCCTTTAAATAGATGTTGTTATTGTCATTATCCACTTTTTTATTTATATTTATATTATTATTTATTGAGTATGAGATGATTCTATGATGAGATCAATATATCCATAGTCCACCTATCCCATTTTTATTTAAATAATTCTTGGTTGGGACTGTGGTGCCTTTGTGATGAGATCATTATTGAAATGGTTAACTTATCCTATTATTCAGAGTAGGTATTTTGAAGTATAGTGTTTGAGATCGGTATAGACATGGGATTAATTTCCCTATTGTCTTTATATTATTATGTTTAGGGCTAAGATACCAGTGGGATGATATTGGTATTGAAATCATCCATATTTAAAATTTTTATTTATATTATTATAAATAGGGATGAAAACAAATCTAGGATAACATCATATACACATGGGTTTCCCCTCAGTCTAGATTTATTTCTATTTTCGGTAGCGATCGAGATACCTTTTGGTCTGAGATTATTAAAGATGTTGGGAATTATTATCCCACAAACAATATGATACTATGGTAAAATGTGCAAACCTATTCTAGAACAAGCTGAGGAAGACATGGTAGTTCAATTTGTAGATTATTAAACAGTATTGGGTGTTTTATATATTATTATTTTCAATATTTGATTATGAATATGGATATAAAACTTATTGTATTGACATTATTATTATCATTTTTTAGGGACACCATTTAAGGTGGATTACTAATTTATACTCATAGCATAAATGGGGATCTTGGTACATTTAAAAACTCTAAATCTTGTAAAACAAGTAAGAAAAAGGGCCTTATTAAAGATTTATGAGCTAGAGTTCTATGGCCAGAGTAAGAGGTAGAATCAATCATGGAATCGGGTCTCATTTTTTAGTTGTCTCCAATTTGTTTTTTTATTTTTATACCATGTTTAATATGATGACCCATGAAAGAACTTTCATATTTTGTACAAAAAGTAAGGATTTATAGTATCTAATTTTGATGAATCTTGTGTTGTTTTAACCCTTTATTGTTTATAAATAAATGTAATTTCAATAATTTATATTATATTGTTGTAATTGTTTCATATTATTACTCACACTATAATTTATGGTTTTTAAACCAAATGGTATAGTCTCCCCATGGTTATTAATGGACCCTCTCTTCTAGTCGGTAACATCTCTCATACGAGGAGGTGTGGTTGGGGTTATGTAGAACCACCAGTTTGGCCATGGTTTTGGTGAGCTAGGATGAAAATGGTTCAAATACCAAATTCTAATCTAGATGAAATGATTTTGGGTTATATTTATGTGGCTTCTAGATAAATATTATAACCTCCAAAACCCTTCAGTGGTATCATATGAACTTTTGAATTTTTTTTTGAGTTTTAACTAAGAATTCATTATAATATATATATATATATATATAACACAATTTATACCATGAAATAGAGATATAATCGGTCATTTTAGGATATTGGATAACATTAAAAATTCTTATACATTCATCATTATGTCACAAACAATGCATTGTGACAACATTACCCATAATTTTTTTGGGTCATGTATCCTAAAAAATTGGATAATAATATTTCAATTTTATGAAGATAATGTTGTACATGTAATAATTAATATTATATATTAAAAAATTCATTGAAGATAGTATAATGAAATCATTTCTCATAATCGGTACATGGTTAATAATGAAAATATAATGTTTTATATCTTTTGGAATGATATAAGATATAAGTTTTCATATTATATTGGATAAAAAAATATAATTAGTGTGTACTACAATTAATAAAGTAGCAGCGGAAGGACTATAAGAATGATGAATATTGTAGTAATACTATTCAAAATAGGCCTTTGATCATATATTTAAGGCCTTTGTTTCTTTAATCCTATAGGCTGTATAATCTGGGGCCTTTAGGTCATGTAAGGGTTCCCTCTTGACATAGTTAAATAAAGAGGTTTTATCCAAAAATGTATTAAAAACAGAGTTCCAATCACATTATATTTGATAGTGTTATGAGATAAAATTTACATAATGGTTGTATTTTGAATTTATATATATTTCATATATAGTGGTGTAAAGTATATCTTCATATTTGATATTGGATTTTAAGTTTTTTAATATTTTCACACTTCATAAAATAATGATTAATTTATAAAATGTTTTCAAATTATTAAATAAATAAATGTTTATAATAAAAAAATACGAACGGTTTAAAATTCAAGTATTAAATAATAATGAATTTTTTTATAAATATGATATGTATATATTTATATTCTATTCTTGAAAAAAATCACCAACACATGTTAATTCCATGGGAAAATTTATGTTAATGATTATTTTTTGTAAGATAATATTCGTTTAATCTCTTTTTATATGTTATTATAATAAATAATTATATATTGTCTCTACAATTTTAATTTCAAATTATAGTATATTAAGTTATGAAAATTGTCCATATTTCATAAACAATTATATATTTTAATAATTATGAAGGTTTTTATGAATACCATTTTAATATTAAATATTAAGTATCCATATTGGGGATATTAATGTGAACTGTTGATGATTATATGTAACAAAAATTCAATAAAATATTTTTAAATTATAAATTGATTATAATTATTTTTATTTATAAATCATTCATAAATGTATATATCATGTGTAAATACATGAATTATTTATTTATTTATTTTATAATTTTAAAATATTGATTTATATGAAGTGTTCTTATTTTGAAAAGTTTTATTCTTTAGTTAGAATTATTTAAACCACTTATTATATGTAGAACAACTAGTTTGAGGTAATTTACCCCTATTTTATGTATATAAAGCATTGTGGTTATGTTTGGGTAGTTTTCAAGACATTTGTAGTGTTTTGGGAATTTTTTACAGGTGCATGTTTGGTGCAATGTTTGGGATAACTCTGAAACACCTACAAGAAATGCATCATAATAGGACATAGAATAAATGGAAGGCAAACATGCGACATATGGTTAGCGCTAATTGTGTGCAAGTATAAGAGAAAGCATGCAATACTAGACAATGGGATTTTTCATGGCTGTTTCACAGTTTGGAAACTGTGTGAGTTCAGGGTGCAAGGTTCAAACCATGAGTCGTTGACTAGAAAATGGTTAGTGCAAGTTTTACCTAACTGTGTGACCAAATCGCATCCAGTTATAAAACTAGATCCCAAAAAGTGGATATAGTTCAACCCCATATTTTTATGTTCATTCTTGCACCAAAACAACCTTAATTCATGATTGTTGCCTCTCAAACATTATGGAAGCTTCTCCCATCTATTCGGGGGAAATCAAAAGGATTCCCATAGTGATTTGAAGTTGTATTCTTGTGGTAAGGATTCGATCTTGATCATACTTGATGAGTTTATTAGATCTAATTCACCCTCTATTTCGGATTCTTAGATCTATGTCCATTATGGGTAGATCTAAGGCGGTGAATGAAAAATATTTTTAGTTTTTATCATTTTGTTGATATGAGATGATATCTAAAGTGAGTTTATGGTGATTCAACACAGTTATGGGACATATTTCATTATTTCTTTCATTTTCTCCAAAACTTGCGAGGTAGGTTTCTTCACTCTCGACCCCTCTTTTTAGAACATGAAGACTATATTTAAAATTTATTTCCTTGATTGGAATTTAATTTCATTTAATTTTGAAATTATTGTCGAAAACCCTCTTTAATGATGGTTTATGGTTTTTTTGGAATTTATAGATTTGGTGTGAAAGATTCATTTTGATTGGTTTTAAAATGATGGTTTTAAAATCAGTTGTTTGGATGGATTTATGAAAAAAAAATTCAAGAATGATTTTTATTAAAAATGACGTTTTATTGAAATTGTTTTTTCCATGGGATTGGCATGGTTGGTGTGTGTTCATGTGCATTGGGATGGATAAGGGCACAAAGTACCCCCATAAAAAAGATGATACATATATATGCATGGAGTTCCCCCATCAAAGTGGTTCATTATGTGAAGTCATAATGAATGGATGACTCATCACTCGCAAGTAAAAAGAGGTCTAGGTTTCATGCATTGTTGGTTGTGGGGATATATGAAATGGTATGGTGAATTCCAAAATAAAACTTGTGAAATGGTTTGGAATCATATTTTGGTTGCTATTCTTACAAAAAAGGATTTTTTCTGGAAACTATTTACTATGGATTTTTAATATATTTTGATATAAAGTATTTTAGATAATGTTTATATAATAGATTTTATATAAACATTGATAACATGTTCTATCATAGTGGAGTGATTTGGGAATTCATTAGATATAACTTAATTAGATTTAGTAGTGACCCATATTTTGGAACATTCATGGTTTTGTAGATATCAACTATCAGTATACAAGAAAATGTAAACCATCTCACATATTTGGTACTATATTGTGATACATGGGATATTTGGTGGCATTATATCTTAAAGCATGTGTATCTTTGGAGTAATGTGGTTTTCATTTAGTTTTATTAGTTTTTCTTCCTTAATTTACTTTGATGATAGTCGGTCTTACACTGTGATACACCTTGGTTTCTTTTATATAAATGAAATTTTTGAGTTTCATTTCATTTTTATCATGGATTATGTAGTGTTTTATTTGGTAACACTTTTTTGGTTGGTTTCTTACCTTTAAACGTAAAATTATCCACCAAATTGTAAATGATTCCCTTGGCATTTATTTCCATCTTTTTCCATCTTGAGGATGTATCTTACGGCCAATTAATCTTACATATCCTTATCATGTCAATGAGAAGGGGTGGTATGATACAAGTGGTATCATCTTGGTCCATCCTTTGTGGAATAATTGGTCATCAATTTTATTGGTGCTCGAGTTGAAATTAATTCTGGTATATTTCTTAGTTCGGAACATAAAATCGAGTAGGATTTTCGGGACATGAAATGTAATGAAAAAAAAGATATAGATAATATTTTTATGACGATATTTAATTTACCATGGAGTTGGGTTCATTAGTGTTTTGGAGGCACTGATAGGAATTAGAATCTCATTTTCATTAATTTATTCAATGAGACAAACATGACATACATTAGATGAAGGAATTCCCACTTAGAGTGCATATTTCATTTTTAGTAATGATATATGATTAAGTGAAATGTGTTTTTTTAAAAACAATGTAATTTTTTCTAATGAAATTATTTGAGAAGATCATGATTTTGGTACTTTGAAACTAGTTGGATTTTCAAAACCAAATGGATTTTTTTTAAAATGATTATTTTGGAAAGCATTATTGTTATAGAATGACATTGAAGGATTGAAATGATAAGACTTCTGTTGATAGAGAGTGGGACTTATGAAGTTTTTCTCTATATATAAAATGTAACCTAGTAGGCATCATAGAAACCAACTAGAAGAAGCTATAGAGAACATGGTTCCACCAGAGCCCTAGGTGAATTAACAACTGGTTCAGAGTATCATCCAAGTGTTTAAGGCTATGGACACCGGGAACTGGAAGGACGATCTAAGACAAGTTAATCATTCCATCTAGTTCAAGATGTATAATCCACCCAACTTTTAGTGTGATTCAAATACAATAAAAGTTGAGGTGCGGATGAATAGTATGAATCATATCATTGATTTCATCAACACACCAATAGATTTAGATGTCAAGATAGCGACGTATATGCTATATGATCTTTAAAATTGATGGCCGGACCCAGATATGCATGCTAAAGTGGATCAAGGCCTTAATTGAGAGGATTTTTAGGAATTTATTATTAATAAATTATATCCTCACAAATTCAAGATTCAAAGAATGATGTAATTATACATCTTGAAGTAGGAAATCCCTACATTGATGATTATGAAGAAAAATTCATAAATTTAGATAACTTTTTACACAAGGTTGGGGCTACTGCATCCTCAATGAAACACAAATTTGAATCGGGGATGAGGGAGAAGATTCACTCGGTGATATTTATGCTCTGAAATATTGATTATACTGAGATAGTGAATAGTGATATGGTGGATGAATGAGACATATCAGGAGATATGGGGGAAGTAAGTATATTGATCACCATTAGATTGTGTAGTAACTCTAATACTGGGAAAAAATGGAAAGGGGACACATATTTCCAAGGTGGGAGCTTCTACCAAAATCAGGTAGCTAGATTAATGAACCTTCCTCCATGACCTAAGAGAAAATAATGATGTTTCTGATGTGGTTTGTTTCACCATATTAAGAGGCAGTGTATGAAACAAACTTGATCATGACGCACATGAAAACAGATAGTGAATATTCATTGCTATTGTCATAGTGCTCTAAGGTCAAGTCCATTGGACATTTATCAGGTGTCTCAGGCATCATATGCTTCAATGGTGTGAGGGTAGCAGAATCAATCTTGTTAGTTGAATAGATCTAGCCATAATGATTCTAGGAATACCATAACACCTCAGGAATGAAAATCTCAATAGGGAAACAAGGAACATAAAGTTGCGAGCAAGAAAATATTCAGAGGTGATCTAGTTATGGTGGATGATCAGTTTGTACCATCTATAGTGAGAGGTACGATTATTTTAAGTTCATACCTTATGTAATTGTTATATAATATTTATGCATCAAATTACTTTATTTCTAGAGACCCAAGCATGACGTACATGGAAATTACATTACTTTTGCAGAATACTTAACACATAACAAAAACAGACACCCAAGGACTGTAATAGTTTAGTGTCTTTGGAAACTCAGAACATAATATTCTAATCGTGGTGAACGATCTTGAACATATACCATAAATAACTTCTCCTTTTTTTTCTTACCTAAAAACTTTCATAATGTTCTAAGGAAAAGAAAACATAGAAAGGGTGAGACCGAATTCTCAGTAAGGGTAAATATTGAGAACATAAAACAATACATAAATATTTGAACGTAAGAACATGAACATAAAATTTAAACATCAAAATATTGAGCAATGACATAAAACATGGCAATAGGTAAGGAATGGATCATAAAGGAACATTAACCATAAAATAATAGCATTGGAATAAAACATGTAATTGTGGAAAAATAATAAGAACATATTATTATTTACATTGTAGCCAAGGCATTTCTGCCACGACCATCATAGTGGACGAAGTCCATTCCTTAAAAAGGTTTACTTGTTGTTCTAGCCCTGTATTACTGAACCATATTTACTAGACATTCCATCCATGTTTATCTCATGAGATATAAATCTTTACACAATGAATTGAAGGGAGGTATAGGTCCCACCCATATCATAATGAAATCATTATTACGTGTGCCATAAAATAAATCATTCATCATAACACAATGAATAAAATGGGTTTCATATACATCATCCCATCATAACATAATCCATATAAAACAATGGATATAATTTCATCATAAACAATATAAAACCATGTAAATAATAGCGATATTATACATGAAACATATCCATATTTAATAATTTCATCTTAGATAGAAAATGGTTTTGATAAAACACTTGAAATGAATTCTTGAGTAAAATATCCTTTCTTCTTCAAAATCATTTACTTTTCTCAACATATCATGAAATTTTAAATTAAAAGAAGTTAGTTAAAAATAATCATGAAATATTTTAGAGGAATATTAATGGAAATAAGGTGTTATGAAATCGTAAAAATCCTTTCACACTGTATAAGGTAAAACACATTATCCTCATACTTTTTCCCAAAAAGTAAAAAAGTACCTCATTTGGTAAAAAAGAATGATTCCTTACATAACACATAGTAAAATTAAAAAAGGGGTAATCAAAACTTTAAAAAAACATAGTAGAATAGTAAAAAATTTATGAAAACATTTTTTTATAAAACATGTACATATATGATAAATATAACCCCTGTAAATACTTACGAATAAACAATCTCAGATAAGAACGAGATTGGAATAATTATCCCTTACCTTAGGTCTGATTGCTTTTTACCTATCCAAACCTCCTGTATATTGATTTAAATAATGTCATTTACTTATTTAAGAATCATATTTATTTTTATGATATCATAGATGGTCATATTCTTATCGATTTATTAGTAACATTTCATTGTTACTTGTTATTTGGGTGTTAACTATTTTATGTTATTATGCATTTTTTGTAGAATAAATTATTATTCCTATTTTTATGTTATAGTTATATCATTTAAAGAATTTTATTAGTATAATATATTTCATATTAATTCATTCAATTAATTTATATAATCATTCTACGATGAATATCATGTAGAATGAATCGCATCACATCGTGGAGATGGTAGGTCGTACGTATGCCCAAGCGATGATATCATTCCCATGATTGTGGAATTGTATTGAACTGTATAGTGTATAATATTTCTGAATCAATATCAGATTACAATTATCATATATAGTAATTTATTCTATCATTATACCCATCAAAGTATGTTGGTGATGAAAAAAAAGATTACACCACGATGTGGAGACGGTATACCGTACGTATGCACGCGTGATGATTTCGTTTTTTGTAGGATGGGTTGAAGGTGAAATAGAGTTGTTTCATATTTACAATAATATATTATTATATTAATTATACTAATGTTATTACTCTACAATGAAACAAATAAATAAGATGAAGTAGAAGAAGAAATAAATGTGGAAGTATCGGTAGAATATATTACCTCTTCCACGAAGTGCCTCCTTTAAAATTCCTCTTAGGGAACTAGAGTAGGTATTTGATGAAGAACATGACCTATAGTATGTTTATAGAGAAGTTTATAATGAAAATGGTCAGGGTTTGGCCGATTTTGAAATCTAAAAATGGAGTGAAGATGAGAGGGAGGAGGTTCCCTTTTATAAGAGAATTGGGGGGCACTTTTGGAATCCTCCAAAATATTAATTTATAATAAAATAAAACCCCACTAAAAAACATCCAAAGTGACTCAAATTAGAATATTAGATAGTATAGGTTTCTAATATCATCATCCAATCAAATTTATACATGTTTTGATTTTATTTTAATCCCTATCATTTTAATTTATCCTTATTTAATCTATTTAATTTTATTTATTGTAATAATATTTTAAATTTTAAATGGTAATAAATACTTACTTATGTGGTGTTAATTTTACATAATTAGATATATTATTACATTTTAGACACTAAAATTTTAAATTATTAAATTTTAAATATTTTGTTGATTTTTAAATAATTTAATAATATGTTAATTTTATAAAATATCAATAGTGTCGATTTTAACATTATTCATTTATTTAATTTAAAAAAAATCCACATAGAAGAAATATTAGAAAAAATTATTAATATATTACTATCATGTCTTATTAATCATGAAAATTCGTGGAGAACATTAATTTGTTCATATAAAATTTATTTTAATATTTTTAAAACCATTCATTTGATATTTCTCTTTATAAAATAATTACTAAACATATTTGTATAATAATTTAATATACTTATTTGTTTCATAAAAATTAAAAATAAAATACTATGATGAATATAAATCTAATATATTTCATAATAATACTTTTAGTCAAATTTATCTTCTTAAACACCCAACTTTTAAAATGTTATGTTTATTAAAATTTGAATGTGACAACTTTGACATCAATTAAAATAAAATAATATAAATGTCAAAATCTGTTTTATAATTCTCTTAATGGTCCAAAAGTCTATACTTGGATTCTTATGGTGTAGATATACTCGTCCAATATGTTTTTGTTAAGTATTTAGGCCTTTTTATTGGTAAAAATATTTTAATAAAAACTATATTATTGATTTTTCACAAAATAAATTATTTATGCATCATTAATGTATAAGCTATTAAGGTAATTATATATTTATTAAAAATAAAAAATAAAAAACCATGATAACTAAAAAAATTTTATCTTTCAAATGAGTATTTAGAATAGAATTTATATTCAGTGTAACCTTATATTAAAAATAATTTAATTATTAAAGTTTGAGTGAGGCATATTTAACTTTTCTTAAAATGAAATAAAATAAATATCTTAATCAGATACAAGTGGGTTCCAATAGATACAATTTCTTTCTAAGTATATTTTATGACTAAATATAATCATCCACTTATATTAATACAGGTGTTAGGGTAATTTTATAATGTTATTTTTACCCATAATTACCTAATTTACCTTTAAGTGTGGTAAATAAAATTTACCATAGTTACTATTCATAATGCCCATAAATAAAAGTAGCCTATCAACATAATTTTTAACTACTAATTATAAATATGGAATCTATATTTACAAATTCAAAAAAAAAATTGTAGTAATTAACTTTAAATTAATCCCGTTGTCGAAAAAATGGGTTTTTATCTAAATCATTGCAAAAGATTTAAATGTTTTTACCTATGAATTAATTGTAAAATTAATGATAATGACATACATTATATTAAATTGTAAAAATATATTATATTTATACTTTAAAACCATTCAATATTATAATTTATCCATATAAATTATCTGGATGGAAAAAAGATTCTTTTAAGTAAAATTTAGCGTATTTTTACTATTCATCAAAATATGAATGTTATCATAAAAATATGAAAAATTTATCCAAATTAAAATTTTATATCCTGATTCAAAATAATTAGTTTTTTTTTCAAATTAAACTTATAAACTTTTCAAAAATTATATTTAAAAGGGTTGCGTCATCAAAAGGAAAAAAACTACATTTTTTGAAAAATACATCCTTTATACAAAAAATTGAGTTTGTTCTCATACCATGTTATAGAAAATGTGTAAGATGAATTATAATGTTATAAAATTCAAAATACTGTCAATAATAATAATAATGGCTATTTCATAATAATAATATATTATTGTTTAGTGAAACTTGGTATTACGTACAACACAAGCCATCGAGGAAGGTTGCTTTTGCGTGTAATGCAAGCCAAGTCAGTGTTGCATAAAATATTCCTTTAGTGTTTCATATAACATAATATAATATTATTTCATTGAACAAAATCTATATTCAGTGTTTAATTCTATCAAAAGAACTTGAAATTTTGCGTAAAACAAGCCAATAATATTGTTGCGTATACTGCAAGCTAATACAGTGTTGCGTACAACGCAAGATAATCTTGGTGTAGCGTATAACACAAGAAATAAAAAAAATTAAAAAGAATATTTCTAATAAAATTTAGGGGTGTTACATTCTACACCCCTTAAAATGACTTTCTCCCTTGAAATTTTTTGGGGTTATAAATGTTTTACTACTTGAATGTTTCTTTCATAAAAACCCACTTCATAAAAAGGAATACTAAAACATAATTTTAAAAACTAAAGTATGAAACGTAAAAGTTATCCAAATTAACTCGTCACTAGGTTTCCACATAAGAGAACATAGGTGAAAATATTGATATGGAAGAGAAATATAACCATAATGTTCTGATGGAGAGTGGTAGAGAACATGGCTATGAAAAAGCCAATAATCACAAAGCCATAAATTTATGACGATCTAAGGTACCATTTGATTCATCAGATATGAGGGTACTTGGACAACATTTTTGGTTTTCAAGTTCATTTCCCTAAAGATGAAAAATTTTAAATAGAAGAAAAACTTACTTGATTTTAGTACAATATCATTTTTGGTCATTCTATGAACAATTTACACTTCACATCTTAAAGAAATGAAGTTGAATTTTTCATTTGTGAAGTGTTAGCAGATCATGTGATAGAATGATGGGTCATTCCATCTGTCTCAAACAAAAGGTTAACAAAAGTTATCAAATATAAAAAAGTCCCTATATGGTGATATTAATCATATATGGTTCCAAAAATGGACTTATACTTCATCTATCATACCACTTAATAAAATAGAACAAATTTTTACTAAAGAGGGACTTCCTGTAGGCCAGTGGTAGATGATAAAGGCCTGTCACACTTCGGTTGTGGGTTTAATTCTGAAATCCTTATCTGACACGACAGGTTTTTTCCCATCCTACAGGTTGTCTTTTATTATAAAACTACACTATTATAACATTCTAAAAATAATATCGAAAAAAGGTTATATCCTTAAACAATACTATCAAATTTCCAACTTAATCCATTCCAAAAATTAGGATTATCCAAAATACTTTTGTCCAATCTGATAGTACGTAGAAAACAAATACTAGAAAGGTCATATAACTAACATGTGAATACCTTAATCAGGTATTCTCTTGAAACTTGAATTACCATATAATCTTAATGAAAAAATTAATTTTGTAAAAATTTAACTCTTTCCACTCACCAAAAATACCAAAAAAATTCATTATACTCAAACTAAGATATCACTTTGTCCATTTATCCATCGTGAGCTCATTAATACTATCAATCATATTATTTTCTCCATATCCCTTCATTATGTGCTTATCATCATCCATCCAAAAATATTTCAATCACTTATCATGGTTACCAGTACCATATAATTATTTAAAACCATAATAAACCAACACATAGATATTCTAAAATTCCACGATACTATAAATGAGATTCCACAACACTATTTTAGAAACTCGTTACATAAACACTTAATCATTCCACTACTTATTTATCATATTAAACATCTCCAATAGTTATTGAATGTGACTTCCCTTTTTTCGTTTGCCGTAAGATGTTGTTGATGTCGATCATCATTAACCCTTGGATTAGGGAATTACTAAGCATAATGCCCCATTTCCCTGCACTCATAGCATTGAAGTGTTGGTGGTGTGTTCTATGTATTATTTTCTCTATTCACATCATTATCTACCTTTCTCCCATTACTTCGACACTCATCTTCTCAATGACCTTATTTTCAACACATAATACTTTTTCTAGTCCCTTTAAGAGAATCTCAACCATGCTTCTTTCCACACATTGAGCATAATGAAACATTTGTCTTATTGTCACCAATTTTTTGAGATTTTTTGTGAACTCAATCTTTCGTTTCGTGTCAAAACCATGAGATGGATAAGTAAAAAAAACTTCATGTTCTACCATGATAGCACAAAGAACAATCTCTTCATAGCTAATGAAGTCTCTTATAGCTAATTACTTTCAAATACTTGGTTTTAATCCACTGAAGAATCGATCAAATTTACTTTTAGGTTGGATGATAAATCTAGATGCATACCTTGCAAGCCTTGTAAACTTTTCTTCGAATATACCAACAGATTCATCATCCTTTTTCTTAAGCTCAAGGAATTCCTTTTCCATCATCATTCAAAGAATACGAGGAAATTACTTATTGAAAAATAAGTTCTTGAACTCATCATATTCCATGGTTTCAATTTCATCTTGAGGCCTTGTATTCTTAATTAGAGTCTACCATTGGTCTGCTTCACCTTGTAAACGATAAACAACCAAAATGATGTTTTCATGTTCCAAAGATCCAAGTGTGGAAAGTATCTTTTCAATGGTACTAATCCACCGTTCAGCAGCAAGTGGATCAGAAGATCCTCTGAAAGAAGGTGGACGTTGCCTCATGAAGGACTCAATAGAATATTGTTCCCCCCTCTACTCATTTGGAAGTCCAGAATGAGTCATATCTTGTGTAAGTATAGTGATAAGATTTTTCACTCTATTTCCTATAAAATTTGGTTGTTTAGGAGGACAATCATTTCATTTATTCATGCATTGATTATTAACATAGTTCCTTTGGGTTTCACCCATTATCTAAAACTAAAAAAGAATTGTGTAAGAGGAAAAAATCATTCTAGGAAAACAACTTAATCATGGGGGAGTATGTTCAATCTCTAACATATTATGTTCAATACTAGGTTATGCATTATCGTTAGCATAATTCTAGGAATGTAACCTATACTTTATTATTATCCTTATGGACATCCCTAGGCATATCTTAGAAATATCTCTAGGGATCTCACTAAAGTTTTCGAATCTTAGTTTCCAAAGGCTAACTAAACCTTTCATCTGATACCAACTGTAGATACCCAAGGTTGACGTACATGGACATTACATTACTTATGCAGAATACTTAACACATAACACAATTAGTCACCTAAGGATGGTAATAGTTTGTGTCTATGGAAACTCAAAACATAATCTTCTAATCATGGTGAAAGATCTTCAACATCTCCCATAAAGATCTTCCACTTTTGTTTTCTTGCATAAAATCTTTTTTTATGTCTTGGCGAAAAGAAAACATAGAAAGGGTGAGCTCAAATTCTCAATAAGGGTAAATATGGAGAACATAAAACAATCTATAAACATTTGAACCCAAAAACATGAACATAAAATTTAAACATCAAAATCATGAGCAATGACATAAAACATGGAAGTACATTAGGCATTGATCATAAATGAACATTAACCATAAAATAATAGCTTTGGAATAAAACATGTAATTGTGGAAAACTGATAAGCACATATTATTATTTCCATTGTATCAAAATCATTTCTTCCACGACCATCATAGTGGACGAAGTCCATTACGGAACCAGGTTTACTCGTTGTTCCAGCCCTGTATTACTAAACTAGATTTACTTATCATTCCAGCCATGTTTATCTCATGAGATATAATTCTTTAACTAATGCATTATAGGGAGATATAAGTCCCACCCATCTCATAATGAAATAATTTTTAAGTGTGCCACAAAATAAATCATTTATACCCCTTGAATAAAATGGGTTTTATATAAATCATGCCATCATAACTCAATCCATATAAAAAATGGATATAATTTCATCATAAACAAAATAAAACCATGAAAATAATAGAGGCATTATACAGGAAACATATCCAAATTAAATAATGTCATCTTATATGGAAATTAGTTTTGATAAAACACTTGAAATGAATTCTTGGGGAAAATATCCTTTATTCTTCAAAATCATTTTCTACTCTCCACATGTCACACAATTTTTGAATTAAAAGAATTTAGTTGAAAATAATCATGAAATCTTGTAGAGTAAGCTTCATGGAAATAAGGTTTTATGAAATCGTTAAAATCTATTCATGCAGTATAAGTTAAAAAAAACATTCTCCTATTACTTTTTCCAGAAAAGTCAAAAAGTACCTCGTATGGTAAAAAAAGAATGATTCCTTCCATACCACATAGTAAAAGTAAAAAAGGGGTAAACAGAACTTTAAACATACATGGAAGAATAGTAAAAACATTATGATTTTTTTATAAAACATGGACAAAGATGATAAATATAACCCTAGTAAATACTTACAAATAATAAATCTCAGATAAGAATGAGATTGAAATAATTATCCCTTACCTTAGGTCTGATTCCTTAGTACGTATCTGAACCTCCTGTATAATGATTTAAATAATTTCATTGAATTATTGTAGAATAATATTTATTTTTATGATATCATATATCATCATATTATTATCATTTTATTAGTAACATTTCATTGTTACTCGTTATTTGGGTGTTAACTATTTTATGTTATTATGCATGCTTTGTCAAATAAATGATTATTCCTATTTTTAGGTTATAGTTATACCATTTACAGAATTGTATTAGTATAATATATATAATATTAATTCTTTCAATTAATTTATATAATCATTCTTCAATGGATATCATGTCTAATGAATCACATCACATCATGGAGAAGGTAGGTCGTACGTACACACGAGCAATGATATCATTCCCATGATTGTGGAATTGTATTGAAGTGTATGGTGTATAATATTCCAAAATAAAAATAACATTAAAATTATAAAATATAGTAATTTATTCCATCATTATACCCATCAAAGTATGTTGGGGATGAGAAAAAAGGTTACACAACGGCGTGGGGATGGTATTCCGTACGTACGCACACTCGGGGATTTCGTTTTTCATAGGACAGGTTGAAGAAGAAATAGGGTTGTTTCATATTGATAATAACATATCATTATATGAATTATACTGATGTTATTACTTTATTATGAAAAAACTAAAGAATAGTATGTAGAAGAAGAAATAAATTTTAAAGAATCAGTAGAAGATATTACCTCTTCCTAGAAGTGCCTCTTTTAAACTTTATCTTCAGGCACTAAATTTTGTCTTTTAAGAATACCAGGACCTCTAGTATCTTGATAGGGAAGTTTAGATGGAAAATGGGTAGGGTTTTTCCAAGTTTTAAATCTAAAAATTGAGTAAAGAGGAGAGGGAGGAGGTGCCCTTTTATAAGAGAGTATAGGGGCATTTTTGGAAACCTCAAAAATATTAATTTTTAATAAACTCAAACCCCACATAAAAACTTCCAGAGTGACTAAAATTAGAATATTAGATAATATAAAGTTGTAATAACTTCAACCAATCAAATTTAGACATGTTTTCATTTTATTTTAAACCTTATAATTTTGATTTATCCTTATTTAATCTAATTAATTTTATTTATGGTAATAATGTTCTAAATTTTAAATGGTCATAAATACTTACTTATGTGTTGTTAATTTTCCATAATTTGATAAATTATTGAATTTTTTACCATAAAATTTTCAATTTGTAATTTTTAAATATTTTTGTGATTTTTAAACAATTTAATAATATGTCATTTTTTAAAATATCAATAGTGTCAATTTTGACACTATTCATTTATTTAATTTAAAAAAAATCGACACAGAAGATATATTAAAACCAAAATATTTAATAGATTTCAAACATGTCTTATTAATCTAGAAAATTTGTGGATCACCTTAATTAGTTCATATATTATTTATTTTAATATTTTTAAAACCATTTATTTGATATTTCTCTTAATAAAATAATTACTATAACATTTTTGTATAATAATTTAATATATATATTTGTTCTATAAAAATTAAAAATAAAATATTATGATGAATATAAATCTAATATATTTCATAAGAATACTTTTAGACGAATTTATTCTCTAAAACACACTACTTTTAAAATGTTATATTTATTAAATTATGAAGGTGACAACTTTGACATCATTTAAAAAATATAAATGTCATAATTTGTTTTATAAGGATTAAAATGGTCTACAAGCCGACACTTGGATGATTATGGTGTATATATACGTGAAAAATAAGTTTTGGTAATGTGTTTGGTCCTTTTTATGGGTATTATGATTTTAATAAAAACTATATTATTTATTTTTTAATAAATAAATAATTTCTGCCAAATTAATGTATAAGATATTAAGGTAATTATATATTTCTTAAAAATTATAAATAAATAACCACTATAAATAAAAACATTTTATCTTTCAAATGAGTATTTATAATCGAATTTATATTCAGTATATCCTTTTATTAAAAATAATTTAACTATTAAATTTTGAGTGAGCCATATTTAACATTTCTTTAAATAAAATAAAATAAATGTCTTAATCACATATGAGTGGGCTCCAATAGATAAAATTCTCACCCAAATATATTTTAGGAAAAAATATAATCATCCAATTATATTAAGACAAGTGTTAGGGTAATTTTATAATATTATTTTTACCCTTAATTACCTAATTTACCTTTAACTATGGCAAATAAAATTTACCGTAGTTACTATTCATAATGCCAAAAAATAAAAGTAACCTATTAACATAATTTGGAAATAATGATTCCAAATATGGAATCCATTTTTCCAAATTCAAAACACATATGTTGCAGTAATTAATTTAATATTATTCTCATTGTCAAAAAAATGGGTTTTTATCTAAAGCATTCCAAAAGATTGAAATGTTTTAACCTATGAATTAAATTTAAAATTAATGATAATGACATAAATTATGTTAAATGGTAAAAATATTTTCAATTTATACTTTAAAACCGTTTAATATTATAATTTAACCATTTAAATTGTCCCGATGAAAAAAAGATTTTTAAGTAATGTTTTGCGTATTTTTACTGTTAATCAAAATATGAAAGTTATCATAAAAATATGAAAAAAATTTCCAAAGTAAATTTTTTTATCCTGATTCAAAATAATTAGTTTATTATTTCCAATTGAACTTATAAGGTTGTCGAAAATTAGATTTTAAAGGGGTGCGTAATCAATAGACGACAAGACTGCATTTTTTGAAAAATAATTCCTTTATACGAAAAATTGATTTTGTTCTCATACCATGTTCTAGAAAATGTGTAAGATTAATTATAATGTTATAAAATTAAAAATTAGGTTAATACTATTCATAACATCTAGTTCATAAAAAAAATATATTGTTTTTTTATGAAACTCTGTATTGCGTACAACGCAAGCCATCGAGGAACGTCGCTTTTGAGTGTAATGCAAGCCAAATCAGTGTTGCATGAAAGATTCCTTTGGTTTTGTGTATTACATAATCTAATATTATTTCATTGAAAAAAATCTATATTCAGTGTTGAATTGTATTAAAAGAACTTGAAATTGTGCATAAAACAAGCCAATAATAGTGTTATGTATACGACAAGCTAATACGGTGTTGCGTACAGTGAAAGAAAATATTGGTGTAGAATACAACACAAGCATCAATACAATTAAAAAGAATCTTTCTCATAAAATTTTAGGGTGTTACATTATTTCTTCTCGAACTATTTATTTCCAATGTTTGAAACTTGAGATTATTCCCTCTATGATAAAACATCAAACTCCTCCTAGTCAAAGGAAATAAAATAATTTCTATGTAGAGCATGTTCTATAACTGTTGATGGATATAATATAAAATGGTGTTTCTCTATGATATATATAGATTTATTTTATATAATCTAGTGTATGGATTGGTTAGAAATTTTCAAGCCTCACATCGACTATTATAGCAGAACAATGAGTTTCACAACTGAGGATAGCATCAGGAATCTATTTAGAGAAGAAAGGGATGTCAAGGCATGGGTAGATATATTGTTAGAAAAAGCAGTTGGAATGATCTCATTCCACTTGGAATTATTTTCTTTGGAATCAATGGAAGAGTTTGAGAAGAATAGTTTTCTTGTAGTCATGTATCAATTTCCAAATGTGTTTCATGAAATTTTCTCTATGATACCACCAGCAAGGGAAGTGGAGTTTGCAACAAATCTCATCCCGAAGACTAGTCCTATATCACTTATGTATTATCAAATCACACCAATAGAATTAAGGGAGTTGAAATTGTAATTGGAAGTATTGTAAAGAAAGGGTTTTATTCAGATGAACACATATATATGGGTAGCACCAGTCTTGTTCATCAGGCATGAATATATAACTCTTAGACTATGTGTGGATTATCATAAGAATAATCAAGATACCATAATGAATTAGTATCTAATTCCATGAATTTATGATATGTTGATCAATTTAGGGGATCTTGGTGGTTCTCTATGATTAACATGCAATCAGGATATCACCAATTGTGTGTTCATAAGGAGGATATTCCGAAGATAGATTTCAGAATAAGATATGACCATTCTGAATTACTGGAAATGCATTTCAATATTACGAATAAAATAATAGTATTTATTGAATTGATAGATTATATATTTTAGGGATATCTAGATTCTTTTTTGTTGGTGTTTGTAGATGACATATTAGTGTTTTCAAGGATAAGAGATGAGCATGATCAACACTTAGTGACGATGTTGGGAATCCTTAAAAGATCATCGGTTATATTTCAAACCATCAAGGTATGATTGTATGATACAATATGTATTATTTCTTGGCCATTTAATTTATAAAATATGTGTTTAAATGGATTCAGCGAAGATATAAGTTGTTATCTCCTGGAAACTGCTGAATAATGTCTTTGAGATATAGTGTTTTCTTGGTCTAGATAGTTATTACCGACACTTTTTTAATGAATTATCAAGACTAGATTCACCTAAGGAATTTTTTAAAAAAAGAACATTCAATTATAGTGGCATGAGGAATGCCAATAATCATTTCAAGAGATAATGGTTCACTTTAGATCTGCAACGATCAGAATATTACCAGAATCAGGGTAAGGGTATATGGTGTATTGTGATGCTTCAAAATCAGGTTTGGGTTGTGTTCTAATGGAAAGAGACCATGTTGTTGCCTATGGTTCTAGGTAGTTGTGGGTGCATGAGAATAAGTACCATACACACAACTTGGATATAACTGTAGTCATCCATGCTTTGAAAACATCGCATAATTACCATTTTGGGGAGAAATTGTCAATGTTCACTGATCATAAGAGCTTGAAACATATTTTCTCATAGAAGTATTTGAATGTGAGAAAAAGAATATGGATATAGTATCACCAATATTTTGAATTTGATTTGATGTATACACAAGTTAAAGGAAATATAGTGTTATATGAATTAAGGAGAAACCCATATGCCCAGATAGAAAAAAAAGTTTCACATGAATGGAACTGGATTTGGGTGTTAGGCGACTTGCATGTAGAATGTGAATACTAAAGTGATCTTGAGGTTATCCTCCCAGTTTCAGTGGTTCCTGATTTGGTAAAGATATAAAGTGGAACATACATATGATTTAGAATGTGTCATGGTGATTTCAAAACTCAATGGTAGGGAGACCATTGAGGGATGAAAGCTGGATAAGAGTTCTGGGTTATGGTTTAGAAATTGGATGGTTGTACCAGTGTATTTTTAAGAATATTTTATTCATACTTACCACCATTCAATATGGGTTATTCATTCCAGAATATATAAGTTGTATAAAGTTTTTAAAGCATGTTTTTGGTGGATTGACATGAAAAGGAAGGTGGATGAGTCAGTTTGAAGGTTCTTAACTAATCAGAAAGTTAAGGTATAGAATTACCAACCAATAGGTATGTTACAATCATTAACCATCCATGTTAAAAAATGGGCACAAATAGTAATGGATTTTTTAATAGTCATCCCAATAATGGTTTTGGAACACGATTCCATATCGGTGTTTATAGATTAGCAAATCAAGTCGGCCCATTTCATTACTATTCGTTAAACTCATACAGTGGAGGATCATTCCAAAATAAATAATCAAAAAGTGGTAATGTTTCATGGAATACAAATTTTGATAGTATCATATAGAAATATGAGTTTAAATCCCATTTCTGTTAATCCCTACAGAAATCCCTTAGGACCTAGTTAACTATGTCTACAACGTGTTATCCCCAGATGGATATCCAATCTAAATAGATGATAAAAATGTTGAAAGACATGTTTCAGGATTTTGTAATGGATTTTGGTTGATCATGGGGAGAGTAAATGATGTTGCTGGTGTTATCATATAACAACAGATATTAGGCCTCAATACATATGGATCCATTTGAAGCATTGTGTGGGGGTCCTTTTCGTTATCCACTTTTTTGGGTTGAAATATGTGATACATAACTAGATGGTCTGATTCTTGTCCAAGAAACAATAAAAAGATTTATTTGATGAGGAAATAATTTGAAACTATGTAGAGTCTTCAAAAAAACATTTTTTTATTATCATCGATAACTGTTTTTGTTCATAGTTAGTGGTCATGTGTTCTTGAAGATCTCTCAAATATCAGAGGCCCACATTTTGGGAAACATAGAAAGTTAAATATTTGATATATATTCCCTCTTTAGATACTTTAATAGGTTAGTGAGGTGGCATAATAATTGGTATTAGCACCATAGTTTAGTGTGGTACATAATGTGTTCTATGTATCTCATTTGAAAATGGATCATCCTAATCAAGAGCATGTACTCAGATGGAATCACCTATACCCTGAGATGGATGCTTAATTGATGAAAATGCCACTACAGATTACGGATAGGCAAGGGAAAGTCTTGAGTGGAAAAATAATTGTTCTAGTGTGGGTTTTATGGAAACATGGTCAGATCCAGGAAGAGACCTAGTAATATGAAAAATAAATAAAAGAGAAATGGTTAAAACTCTTTTAAGTACAAATCTAATTTCTACTTTCTGATAATGGAAATTCCAAGGGTGGGGAGAATTTATCACCCCTTATTTGAGGTAATTAACACTTAATTTATATATTTTAAGTATATAATGTGTTGGGGTTACGTTTGGGAGAGTTTGGTGAAATTTTAGAGTGTTTTGGAGATTTTATATAGGTTCACAGTTGGTGCATAATTTTGGAAAACCATGAAACACCAACAAGAGACCAGACATGATAAGAATTTTCATAAAGGCAAGGCATAAAAGTTATGCACATTTTTTGAAAATCATGAAGAAGCCTATGAGGAACCATTATATGATGGAAAGTGGGGTTTATTATGGTTGGAACATAGTTTTGAAATCATGTGAGCCAACCGTGTAATGTTCAACCCATGAGGTAGTGGCTAACGCATAGTTAGTGCACTGTTTAGATAACCGTGCGACTAAACTGTGCATGTTTGAAAAACTAGATCCTAAAAAAATTTAATATAAGTTTTACTTGAGTTATATTGATTCCATTTCTTCCAAAAGAGCCATAAATTAGGATTAATCTCTCTCAATGGTTAAGGAAGGTTCTCCCATCGATTCAAAGTCAATCTGAATGCTTCCCTTGATAATTTCACTCCATATTCTTATAGTATGGATTCATTCTTAATTTTTCTTGATGAGTCTCTTATATCTACTTCAGAATATATCTCAGATTCATAGATCTATGACTATTTTGGGAATACCAATGGTGGTGAATTCCAAATATGTTTATTTTTGGTCTTTTTTTTGATAGTGTAAGGGATTTAAGGAAGGTTCATGGAGATTCATCCCGGTTTTGTGATGTTTTTTCTTGTTGTTTATTGTTTTCACCAAAACTATTGAGGGAAATGGATTCAACATCGACTCCTATATTTATAACTAGAAGCATATATTTCAAATTGATTGCTTTAATTATAATTTAATGTTAATTCACTATGAAATGATTATTGAAAAACCTTTGTAGTAATAGTTTATGGGTTTGGTAGAATTTTTAGAATTTTTGTGAATGTTTATTTTTATTTTTATTTTAAAATGATGGTTTTAAAATCAGTTTTTTGGATTGATTTATGAAAAAGGTTTTATAAAATGGTTTCCAATAAAAATTATATTTTTTGTAATGGGTTTTGTACATGGTTTTCACAAGGTTGGTGTGTTTTCATGTTCATTGGGATGGATAAGAATGTCAATTACCCCCATTAAATGGTTGGGATGGATTTGGGAATGAAGTATCCCTATAAAAGTAGTTTATTAAGTGATAGATTAATGAAATGAAGAATCACCACTGGAAAGTATTAGGAGGTTTGAGTTTCATGTGTGGTTTCTTGTGTAAATATGTGGAATGATACGGTGAATTCCAAAATGGAACATGTGAAATGGTTTGGAAGCTTTGTTTGGTTTCTTTTCATGAAAAAATAGATTTTTTGGGAAACATTTTCTTATGGATTTTGTTTTTATATTGATATAAACCACTTCATAAATTGTTTTATATAAATTTTTTAATATAAAAGTTGCTAACATGTTCAATCCTAGTGGCGTGAGTTGAGATGTCATCGGGAAAACCTATTGGGTTTTAGTAATCATCCCTACTTTGAGACTTTGGTGATTTTACATATATCATATATTGGGATATAGTAATAGTTAAAGTATTGCACATATTTAGAACTACTTCAATGTACTTGGAATTTCTGGTGGAGTAGGATCTTGGAACATGTGAATCTTTGGAGTCATGTGGTTGTCTTTGAGTTTTACTATTATTTCTTCGACTGTTTATTTTGATGATAGTTGGAAATCTGTTATGATACTCATTAGTTGGTTTGATATATATGAAATGTTTGAGTGGTATTTCATTTGTATCATGCATCATATTGTATTTTTTTGTTACACTTTGTTCCTTGGTTGTTTATTTTTAATGTGAAAATAGTCCCCCAAATTATAAATGAATTACTCGACATTTATTGTTAGTATTTGGGGTCTTGGGGATGTCAGTTAAGGAAAAGTAACCTTCCACCACCTTCTCAAGACAATGATAAGGGGTGGGATGTTACATTATAAATGTGATACCATGCATATATGATGATACATACATGGGGAGACATAATATTCAATTGTATTCATAAAACAATTATTGTTTTTATTAGTTTTTAATATAGTATTAATTGTTTATTATGATTCATAAATTTTAGTATTTAATGCTACAGTGACATTTATATCACTCTTGAGTATTGATTTATGGATAATGAGATATTTAGTTAAGATATTCTTTCTCAAGGACTATAATTCTATCATAAATGAGTTAGCTAACTACTCATCACAACATATGTGATCTCAAATAATCTTTTGATATATATATATATATATAATTTTAATATTTTACCTGAAATACTTCCACCTATTATGACCATGAGATGCATTTGGATATGTTGTGTATGTAATTTAAAATTTTATTTAAATAATTAATATAAATTAGTATTTTTATAATAGTTACACATTAATATATTGTAAGATTATTAGTTTGGTTGTGTGTACAAGACATGAAATATATAATTAGAAGATTGAATTCATATAGGGAATATATGTAATAATATGTAGAGATCAAACAAATTAAACTTAAATATATTATGGTTATATTCTTTATAAATTTAACACATTCCAAGAACATAACTGTTTAGTAAGGGTAATCATAAATGTTGGGTGTTTGTAGATTAACATTTCTATGATATAGAGGATATGTAAAACCATACAATTTATGTAATAATATTCCAATTTGATATTTGGGTAACACTTGGTTATGTAACCCTGCTAGGATTGGGTGCCTAGAGGAGTGGTGTTAAAAATAACCATAATATTGATTATGGTAATATTTTATTTACTCAAATATCCTATACTGAAATATGATATAATTTATATTATATTTTACCAAAATATCTATGTGAAAGGAGAAACACTAAAGTTATAATAAATAACCATGCCATATTAATCTTAACCCATTAGTATATATATTTTGAGAAGTGGTTATGATTTTAGTGGTAATATATTAAATCAATTTCCTTGGAGAATTATTTTAAAACCTAACACTCAATTAAGAAAATTATTTTCTTTTTTGAGAATTAGGACATAATAATTAGTATCTATGATATATCCTTGAGAGGGATATGATATAAGAAAATTGTTTTTGATAATTTTATTTTAACATGAGAAATGTTATCAAAGAGAGGAATAAAAAATATGTTACTATAATTGATTAATGTTTTTGATTAGTATGAGACAATATAATTTTTATAATATTTATGTAGGTACAAATAGTTTCAAAAATAAATTTGGTAAAGGAATTAAGATATAAATGTTTTTTAATAAATCAAATGACCCTGAATAAAACATTTATGATATATAATATCCAATAAATTTGGGTTGTATAATTATATTACTATACATAAATAGATATTTGACTAATATTTATTTTGTGAAGATAAGATTTTCTTAATAAAAATTAAGAATAATATTTGATATTTTTTCATGAATGAAATAATTTCTTCTATTGAGATAAAAAACTTTAAGACCATGATAATAGATTTTATAACATACAAAATTATAATATCATATTTGTTTTTTATAAAATATATTTATTTTCATATAAATAATTAATAAATTTTAAAATATCCTAGCGTTGAATTATTAGATTATTAAATTTTTTATAATTCAATATTTCTAAAATATTATTTATGAATAAAATTAGTGGATTAATCATTACTGTATTTTGTACATTTTGAATCATTAATGTGCTTATAAGGTTAAAAATAATGAATAAGGTTAGATTAATGTTTTAATAAACCTTTATATGATCAAATTTGGTAATTGTTTCATTATCATATCAATAATAGACTACTTATTTATGGAGTTATGTTTCCCTAAGTAGAAATCCATGTAAATAAATATAAACGATATCATATGAAATATGAATGAAGTGATTTATATTTTTTATTTATAAACATTTTTAATTATAGAGACTCAAGTAAAAATGACTTTATTTTAATTCATTTACAATATTTAAACAATACATTCCATAAATATAAATTTCTCTTTAAACGATAGGTTATGTGTCTTTAAATACTAATTGTATAATAATATTATTTAAGAAAATCATGATAATTTATCATTAAATGAAATATAATAGACCATATTATAGACATATGATTTGTAAGACTCATCCTCAAATCATGGGGAATGAAAATATAAGAAATGGGTGAGCTCAAACACCTAATAAGGGATGAATAATAATTTTATCAAGAATGAGTTCATTAGAATAATTAAAAAACATGAACAAAAATAAAATATCATAACATCTTAAGTGATCATCATAAGAAATGAGTGATCTTCAAATTAAATGAAATAAGAACATAATGCCACAAAATATCAACATGGGAGCATAATAGACATTACATGGATTAAAATAATTTGACATAAACCATGAATCTTGATATCATAATTAATAACATCCTTTGACTATGAAATAACCATTATTATATGGAAATATTAGTTACATGAGACATACTGTTAGTCCCTATAATGATTAGATACTAACATGTATATTCTAATACATATCTCATGAGATATAAAAACTTAACCAATTCATTTAAGGGTGATTTCATACCCCAACCATCATTCATCCATACTTATGTGTTTTATATAAAAACAACAACTCTTAAAATCATAAAATCCCATGGAAATAAAATAGGATTCAGAAATTTTATGAATAAAAAACATTTTATTTTATAAATAATCCATGAAAATAAAAAAGTATCATAAAAAATCTAAATATAACTCATTAAATTTCAAAAACAAAATTAACCAATAGAATTAAAATGGATTTCTTAAAACATCCCAATGGAAAAAAATAACCACATGAATTTAATCATATGAAAAAATGTGATCACAAAAAAATAATCACATAAAAAGGAAATATTTATCTTGAAATATGAAACCACTATATAATGGATATATAATTTTTTTAAAATATAGAGGAAATAAAATACTAAATATATAAAATGCATTTTTTGTGTATAAGTCATAGCTAAGAGTATCTTTTCAAAAATTCTCGTTTGATCATTTATAAAAGTGAAATTAAAATAAATCATGGAATGGATTTGGATAAAAAATATATATATACTTAAATTAAATAGAGAACATTAATAAAAAGCAAATTTCTTGGAAGAAAAAACTTCAACAAGAAATTGAATAACATAAAGAAAGGAGTTTGAGTTAGCATGCCCCCTTATATTTTAGAATTTTTTTTAATGAAGTGAAATAACCTCGATTACAATAAATATAAATAACTATATATGAAATATATTCATATAAATTTCCATTTATACTCTTCATTGATAACAATTATGTTCATTTATTAGATAGTTACACACTTTTTTACATCTAGTGTCTAAAATAATGGCCGTTTTAAATTATGTTCATAAATGTGGTTTCGATATTCCTTGTTCATCCATATTTAATCATTATAAATAGTTAAATTTACAATAATTTATTTATTTTTAGTACTTATATAGTTATATTTTCATCCCATTGGGGTTTTAATTTCATTTTGTGAAGATGAAATCAGTGTTGAACCAGTTTTGGGTTATTTACCGATATCGATAAATTACCATTTTATGATTATTAGTTTTTTATTAAAAAAACACTATATTAATGATATTTTTTATTTATATATATATATCATATATAATCATAAAATATAAAATAAAACCACTGATATAGGGGAAGTGAAAAATAGAATGCATCAATCCATGGAGGAGGTAGTTTTTACGTACACATGGATGTCAATTTCATTTTTCAAAGGGGGTAAAATTAAGATACATGGATTTTAAATTCATGAAATTAAATATGATATATATATATATATATATATTATTTTTATTTAATTCAACATTTATACAAGAATGTTTTTGTGATGATGAAAAATTAAACACTTTTCTTCATGGTGGTGTTGGTCCGCACGTACGCACAATTCACATTTTCATTTTTCTTAAATGAATAGGGAAAGGTTGTAAATGATGGTGCCATAATTATAATAAAACAATAGTGAAATATAAAAAATTACTTTAAAAAATTTATGATTTTATAACGAAATTTTATTAAGAATAAGTGTAATAAAAGAAATATAAATTAGAAGGAGTAGTTAGAAATTTATACCTTACATTTTGGATTATGTCCTTTGTAATGGGGGTTAAGAATTTAATAGATAATATTTTTAGAATAGAAGAACCTATATAATGTTTCTAGAAATTTTTAAGAGTTTTTTGGGTAAATATTTGGCCAAAATATGTTTTGGTTTTGGTTTTAGGGGATATAAGGAGAGGAGTTCCCCTTTTATAAGGGAAAAGGGTAGACATTTTTGTAAATACTTGAAAAAATTTAATAATGGGAAGTCAATCACAAGGGAAATATCTAAAAAATTAAGAAATAAGGAATATGTAAAGTGATAATGTATATAGAGTAATTAATCACACACTACCAAACATTTTTTAAATATGTTTTTGGTCTTTCCCTCAAGGTAAAACACTTTTAACCTTTTAGATTTTTACAGAGAATACTAGTTTGTACCAGAGTAATTTATTCTTAATTATTGAAATTAAAATGGAACTTATAATATAATTTAGACCCAATGATTCCAAATTTTAAATCCAATTTATTATGTATTTAATTAAATGTCAAAAAATTAATTTTAAAATACCAAATGTATAATCGTTTAAAAACACTTTGTCGAAAAATTTAACTTATGTTATAAAATGATAGATAAGGGTTTATCAATTAAACACAAAGTTTTAAAAATTATAAATTCACTTATAAAATAATTTTTTGGTATTGTAAATTATTTTTCATGAATTTCAAATTCATAATTACATACTAATTATTTTCATAAATGTCATTTTACTTGTAAAAAATGGGGTTTTTAAACTATTCACCTAAAAATCAATAATTTTATAAATACAAAAAAAAATAATCTTAAGTTAATATTTTTATGAAAATTTGAGAATGTATTTAATTTTTTTCAAATTTATGTTTCAAAATTTATAAATTTATCATTAAAATTAAATCATTATATAGTTTGAAAATTGGTTTTTTAGGAAATGGTTTTTTGGTACTGTAACTATTATTGTGAAATGATTGATAATCATAAATATATAAATTTTAAAAAATATCCATCTTAAAAAAATTATGAATTAAAAATATTTTATTATATAATTACCTATAGTTATTGAAACATTATTAAATGGAATTTTTATTTCATAAGTTTTGTGTGATAGTTTATACCCTCATATTTAATGGATACCATTCATTTTTAATATAATTTTTAATAATAAGTGTTATCTTCAATTTGGTTTTTTGTGATAATGCATTTTTTAAACAATACTTATTAATGGTTATATATATAATTGAAATATTGGGTCATTACATTCTACCCCATTAGAAAATAATTGCATCCTAGGAATTTTTTATTAGGATGAAACGAGTGAGGAAAATGTTTTCTAATTACATCCTCAGGTTCACACAAGGCTTCTTCAAGATTTTTATATCTATTAATGAAATTAACCTCTTTCGTGGTCTTGTTATTATGAAACTTTGACCTTTTATCTTGCAACTACACTTGTTATTACTTATATGATAGATCAGACATGAATTTGTTGGCTTCTGATATCCAAACATGTAATGTTTCTGGTATTTAATTTCTCAAAATTGATATATGGAACAAACCATACACTTGATAGAGGTGAGAAGGGTGTTCAAAATGATAAGATATGACCTAAACATTATCAGGGATCTTGAGGGGATCAATTTTTATTGGGATTAAAATCCCTTTATTTCTGAATATCATAACACAATTCTATTAAGTTATTTAAATTAACAACTCGTTACTAACTTCAAACTCTAGATCTTGTAAACGATTATCTACAAAATAATTTTTTTTTTCTGATTCCATTTTTTGAATGGTTTGAGAATTATCTATATTTTCTTGAAAAAGGATAGGACCAATCAAAATTCCTTTCTCTAACCTCATCCCAAAAAGTTGGTTACCCGTATCTCTATCCATTTAGAGACTCAATAGTTCTATATGAATGATAGAATTTAAATTATTTTTATTTTAGAACTACACTAGAGGGAGGTGTTGATCCCAAAATACTTGAAAATACATTGAATAAGACCATAGCATGTCCTCATATGTTTAGATGATCCTCTCAAATTGATCATCCATTTGATGCTGTAAGTGGTAATGAAACTAATCTTTATCTGTTATAATTTCATAATACTTCTCTAGAATAATGATGTAAACATTACATCGTTATCATGTATAATAGAAAGTGGCACTATAAGATGATTTCAAACATACCTTACACATTTATTATCAATTTTGTCAATGGATAAATATTATTTTCCGAAAATAATACATACTAACTTAGTTAGTTGATTGGCTATAACACAGATCACATGACAGACATAAGATGTATTTAAGAGTCCTATAATGAGATCAATGGAGATGTTTTCTAATTTACATACTATTATGGGTAATGGTTTCATTAACCCGTTATAATATTTTTATTCAACCTTACTTATTGGAATACCAAGCATTGAGATATGTATTTTTTGATCTCCCTCTTCATGTTATCCCATTGAAAGTCTTCCTCAATATCACTATACATATTTTTGATTTATAATTTAGTATAGAAAGATGAGATATGAGAATCATACAAATATTCTCTTTGAATTTTTTGTTTTTATGGAATTCATATCAATGTTTTGTAACTTATAACTTTATCTTTATCAAATTTTAACTCTATAATATTCACTACATTGTTTCTGTAGCTCTACATCATCTATCTGCCTTACTTGATTATCAAGTGAAAGAGTGGTAGAGCTATCACTTTGGAAATAAAATATTTCTAACATTCCATTTTTTATTTCAAGATTCTACCTTTCAAAATCCATTAATATTGGGTCTCTTTCATTCAAAATTATAGATATGATATCATTATCTTTCTTACTCAAAGAATCATCCACTACATTTTTCTTCCTAGGTGGTAATGTATTAAGAAGTCATAGAATACTTTTTGTAACAATCATTGTCATTAGTGAATTTTTAACATCTTAGATGTTAATATATATTTAAAACTTCTTTTGTGGGTTTAAAAACACAATTCTCACCATATATATAATTAAGAAAAAAATTTAATGTAAATATCACCACTGTGAGCTCCTAATCTTGCATGTGATAATTTTTCTCAATAGATTTTAATTTACCTAAGGAATAAAAAATTACAATTTAATTTTTAATGGGTATAAAACACAATAAACTATTCAAGGAAGCATTATATATTAAAAAATATAGTGACCTTATATTTACATACCTGAATATTTTTTTTATATAAATATTCAATACATTTGAAAAATAAATTCGCGAGGACCACAAATGATTGGTGTCACTGAATAATTGTGACATAATATTATTTTATCATGAAATATATTAAATATATCCCATAAATAGCATCCCTTATTTTACTATTAATAGGTATACACTAAAAAAACATTTCTTCGTAACCTTGGGAGAGGAAATATAAGAAGGCATGAACTATGATGCCTAGTAAGGGTAAAGATGGGGCATATCAATCGATGATCATATGAAAGAATAATATAAGAATAATGGTATGAGATCATGAACATCAAATAGAAATTTTATACCCAATATATAAAATATCACAAAGATGATCCATGGAATAAATAATTATCATTTAAGAATATACGAATCATAAGAGTGAGAAATCATCATAAATTAATCCTGAATCATATGTTCATGTGATAAAAGCGTCACACCATCATATGTATACAAATAATTTATTATTTAAAGGATAACTTCATAGAATATAAAATCATAAGGGAATAGGAATAAATAGTAATTTCCAATATTGGATCAAGAACATTGACTTCTTTCCCATAATAGATCAAGTACATTGGCTTGTATCCCATTTTATATCAAACACATGAAATTTTTCCCATAATTATTTCAAGAGATATAATACAAAAACCATTTAATTGGATGTCAATATAATTCCATTCCCACCCATAAAATATTGAAAACCATGCGTATTTTTTACCTAAGATCATAAAACATTCATCATATCCTCCCATGATTACCCATTGAATGAAACGTGTTCCATAAAAATTTTATCAAATCCTCATAGCATAACCTATGAAAAATAATTATGTTTTATAAAAATATACTCATAATAAACCATCTAAAATAGAATATAGATGGTATCATTAGATTAAATCCCTAATAAATCATTTTTAACATCAATTAATGTTATCATAGATGAAAATTCCATTAAAAGTATTAGTAGAAAATTTCTTGAAGAAAATACACTTTTCACATTTAAATAACTTATTTAAAATCAGAAAAAATTCCCAAATATGATTAAAGATATTTTATTTGAAAATATAAATGGAAATTCAAAATTAAATCATTAAATAATTGAGTGGTTATGATGGTGGTAAATTTGATACATTTCATATACATTAAAAAAATTTCATTTACACTTTTTTTAAAATGTAATAAAGAAGAACATTCAAAAAACAATAAGAAAAATTCTTTTAATTATTGTAAAATTTAATTCAGGGTTAAAAATTATTCTAAAAAAATAATATTATTATATAAAAACATTCATTAATTTTTTTAGAAAAAATATATATGGAAGAAATGTTTTTTGGGCCAAATAGTTAAATAAATTAGGTTTCCCTTAAAAACTTCTATTCAATCTCTTGAGTATCAAAAGTGAGGAAAATTAATGGAAAAAATGTATTCAAAATAAATAACCAATGTTTAATAAAATTTATATTTTTTATTACAGATAGATCATAATATTTTGTTATTGGACACATAATCCTAAACAATTCCTATAAATTATTAGATTGTCACACAACACCATTACCACTTTGGTAAATTTAAAATAAAAACATAAAGAAAGATAGATACTTTGATGGATATGTATGTCTGTATAATTTTCATTAGTAAATTCACATAATGAATTAATTTTAATTATATAAACCACATAAAAGAAACAATTGGTGAATATTGTATGTGTCTCATAGAAGTAAAAGTGCGATGAAAGTCCCTTTCCCTGAGTTCTACTCAATTCGAAAAACAATTAGCTCATTTATAATAAATTTAAATTAAATATAAATATATAATATAATCATTCAATTACTTATAATATCATAAATTATCCACTTATAATATTTCAACATCTATTAATTAGAAATTCTTTTAAAAATCATCATTTTTGGGGTTAATTGTTTTGTTTTTCATGAGAGTTTCAGTTTCATAGTAATATTGCTTGTAAAATTGTCATGGAAAAATTTTATCAATAATATTAATCATGATATAAATATCTTATATATTAATTGTATATATTTATTTTCTTTTATAAATCATATATTTAAAAAAATGAATTACATCGTTCATGGAGATGGTAAGCCATATTTGCACATGAATGATGTTTTCACTTTTCAATAAATGATACAATATAAATTTAAATAATAATTAAACGTTCCATAATAATGATTAAATACTATATGCCACATATATATAATAAATACTTTCTTGTTATCATATATGTAAAGTAAAAATGAGAAATACATTACTTCACTTTACGGAGGTGGTAATCCCCATGTTGGAATGAGTGAAATTAACATTTTTAATGGATTATAATGTAAAAAGGTAGATATGATATTCCAAAAGTTTAATAATGTCATAAATATCAGATATATACATTAAATTGATCATTATATTCAGTAGTGATAGGGATTTATTGAAAATGAATTACATCAATTCACGATGCAGTGGTCCTCCACACACGAGAATGAAGGTTTCATTTCTCATTTGATAGAAGAGAAGATAGATATATGTTATTAAATAAATTTAATAAAATAAATTTATATTATATATAATTGTTTTATTATTTTGTATGTATTAGGGAATAATATAATGTAGTAAAAAAATAAGCAAAAAATAAAGTGCTTGGTGATGACAATTACCTTTTCTTAGAAAAGCTTCCTTTGGGTCTCTTATTAAAGGCCCTATAGAATGTAATTTTGGAAGACCAAAAATCTAAAATGTTTATAAGGATTTTGAGAATTTCTTTTATCTTGGTTTGTTAAATACAGATAGATTTATGTTATTGAATATTTTAGGTTAGGAGGTTCTTCTTTACAATTTAGGTGAGTGGAACACCCATATTTTTTCAATTATTTATAATAATATCAATCATTTTCTTAGATAAATGGACCCTAAATTGACCATTAACGAAAATTGTATGAGATAATGTCATAATATTAAAATCTTATAAAAAATAGACATATTTCTGGGTAATTTTAACCATTAATGATTTGTTTAACCCATGGTAAACCTGTTTCAAACTTAACAGCGGTAACACATTTTTACTATTTTTAATATTTATTAGGACCAAATTTTATGTTGAACATATTAAATAATATTAATTAAAATCATTCAAAATATAGAATCCATTTTACCAAATTTAATTCATATATGTTCTAGAATTTAATTTAACATTAAACCTACAATCATGATAAAAAATAAGTTTGTCCAGTAATTGTTTTTCTGAAGCATTAATGTTTTTATATAAAAGTTAAAATAAAAATTGATTCCAAATAAAATAATTAGATTTATAATAATATAATTTAACTTATTTTAATTTTAAAAAAAATTAATTTTTTTTGTAAATTATATAATCCAAAAGATAAATTTTAATAAAAAATATATTTTCCGTATTCATTATGAAATTAATCTTTTAAAAAAATTCCAAAAAACATTCACTACAATATTAAATTGAAAAGTTTATTCAAAAAATTATGGCCATTTGTAAAATGATTTTTTTACTTGTTTCTTAAAATAATTTTTAAAAATATACGTGAAAAACATGATGAATCCAATTTTTATAAAAAATATAATTTTAACAATAAAATTAGATTTGTTATTATCCCATGCCTAGTAAAATATTTTATAAAATGTAAAACAGTTGAAAAAATTTATAACAAATAAATTTCATTAAAATAATTCATAAATGGAGATTAATTTATTTCATTACGATAAAAACCTACTGTGCTATGAAGAATTGATTTTCAGACGAAAAAAATATTTTTTAATTCATATGATTTTAAACATCATTTGTAATCAATTAATACCCAGTGAATTTATTTATAAATGTTTAACCATATACTTTTCAAAATATTTTTATTCCTATTTAAAACCAAAAAGTTATGATCTATATTATAATTTTAGATTATTTTATGATTCTTTTAAAAATGGGTTTGCATGTATGGAAAGTTATAGTTGAGGTTACATTTATTAAAAAAATTAAATATATCATAAATTCTAAATCTGTTACATTCTCCCCCCTTAAATTGAATTTCTCCCCCAAAATTACATTATTTTAATACAAAAAATTTAGGATATCTCTATCTCATTACATCATTGGGTTCCTTTTTATCTTATTAGAATTTATGATTCCTATAGAAAACCTTAACATTATGTGTAGTCATTTTCTATATCACTTTACCTCACTGATCAATATTTATGTTTAATGTTCTTAATAGAAAATATCATGATCTAGTTTTATGACATCTCTTTTTAGTGCATGTTAAGGGTTATGTATGTAGTTCCTCAGAAGAGAAACATAAAGAACATAATGAACATGAGGGAGATTTAGTGGAAGTGACAAGCCATAAGATACAATCTGTACTAAACCAATAATATCAAAGGGGAAAATATACATAGGGTTCAACATTCCTTTCCTTCTAAATCACATAATTTTATTTTATAGAGAAATTTATAGAAATACCTTCTAAAAACATTTAACTCTAGTTCTTTTTGATGATTATCATCATAATTCTTTTTTCAAATCTGAGATGACAAGATGTATTTTTGAACAGTTAAAACATTCTTTACCATTTACTCATCTAGATAATGTACCAATATCGTTCTTTCTCAAACACCATCTTTGCATATTGGGATTCTACACTTTATTACGTAGAGGGATTCATATAGATCCATATAAATTCATATATGAAATCTATTATAGTATGAAATCTCAACTAGAATAATTTGTTGATCCAAGACTCCATTAAAATCCATAGAATAAGATATTAGTATATCCTATATGGTTTAAATAGATATCTCAAATTGACCGTATATCTAAGTAGGATAAGAAATGATGAAATTCAATTCAATCAAGAGTGTGATAAATACTTTATGATAACTCTTAGGTAATCCTTATATCCTAATCATGTATAATAGAATGTGGTGATCCATGAAACCTTACCACTTAATTTAAATATATTATATATATTTGATCGTGAGTGAAATATTCTATGATAGAAATAAAGTGTACTGATGTCTTATGGTTATTGACTATAACCCAAAAAACATTATTGAGATTAAATGTTTTTGGGAGTCTTATTTCAATATCCATAGTGATGGTTCCCCATTTCCTTTCTAGTATAGGTAATGATTTTAACATCCAATTAAAATTTTCTTCTCTTAGACTTAACATGTAAATATACCATGAACCAAGATATATATTCTTAAAAATACCATTCATTTTGTACCAATCGAAACTATTTCATATCTATAGACAACTTTGTAAAGAAATGTTGAATAGATAATGTGGAACTATTAGATCCATCTAAAATCCCCCTCTTAAAATTTGGTTTGGAAAAAACCCACATATTTTTTCTAAAACATATCATTCCATCATAATAAAGGTTGAACTCATCAAAATTTATCTCCTTCTTTTGTAGAAAATCATCTTCCCTTTTTTCCTCTTTAATCATTACATGGATAGCTAGTTAAACATTCATTTGAGGAAGTTATGATTCTCCACTCACTTTTTAATTTCTAGATCCATTAATTGAAAATACTTAAAACTTGGATCTTTTATAATCCTTACCATAGATAATATAGCTTGATTATTTCGATTTAGATCATATTTAAACATGTTATCTTACCCAGGGTGGTAATGTATTAATATTTTATAATCATAAATCTGCTCCAACCATCTTCTCTAGCACATATTCTACTCTTTTTGAGTGAATATATACTTTAAGGGTTTTGTTCAATATATATATATATGTATCACATATTTCTCTATAAATATAATTCCTCCATGTGTGTTTTAAAAATATTACTACCACTAACATAAAAGCAAGAGTTGGGTAATATTTCTCAGGAACCCTAAATTTTCATGAGTCACTAGATATATCAAATCATTCTTCATGATAATGTATTCACATACTTTTTTTAACTCATTAATACATATGAAAAATCATTCTCCACTATAGTGTAATGTAATAATGGGTTTACTAATTTGATATCTATTTAGTTCATTGAAATTTTCCTCACCTTTATTTTTCCAAAAGATCTTAGATCCTTTCCAAGGTAACTTTATGAGTTTATATGAATTACATGATAATGTTTTGAAAAAGTGTTGATAATATGAAGATGAACTAGGAAAACTATGAATATATGTAACATTGATTGATCTAGACCATTAATAAATTTATTTTTTACTTTAAGGGTCCACCATAATACCCTCACATTAGATATATTACCCATGAATGAAATATTATGATGAACAAAATCACATTTTGTAAATTTTGAATACATCTTCTCATTCTAAAGGGTTTTTAGTATAATATTAAAGAGGCAATCATGATATTATTTTAAAATTGAATATATGAGAATATAATCTATACAGACTACCAAACACTGATAAAGTAAATCTATAAAGACTCTATTAATTAAATCCATAACGTTACTAAAGGAATTTTTTAGAATAAATGGCATCACTATAAAGTCACAATGACGATAACTCATATCGAAGCCTCCTGCAATGGGTATGTATTGACTTGTTATCTTTAATTGATGATACCCATAATGATGACCAGTCTAGGAAAACTATTGATATCTGCATAATTTATCAAATAAATTTTTAAAAATGGCAGATTATCCTTGTTCATGATAGTAATCTTTTCATGTTCATGATAAAAAATATAGATTCACCTTGATCTATATTTCTTCTCAAAAAAAAAGAACTCATTCACCCAATTGTGAATCTCATGTATAAAAAAAATCCCTTATCGGCATTATCAAATGTTTTCTTATTCAATTCCTAAAACTCAATTTGGTCCATTATATAAGGAGTATATAAAACTAGTGTAGCAGAATTTATGATTTATTTTGAAAAATCAACATCACGAATTAGAGTAAGACCATATAGTTCTTCTAGAAATACATAAAAAAACTTTAACAATAGGATTATATTTGATGTTGAGTTTCTCCCCAATAATCTTGGATAAACATCCCATTTTAATAGAAATTAATAACCCAATAATGGATGTAATTTCCATCAGAAGTTCATATTTATCAGTGCATTGATAAACGATTGTAGGGTAGTTTAGAATAATAAACATGAATTTCCATTCAATGATGTTAATTTGGGATTTATCTATATAATGAAAATCCATGTCTTAGATGACATCAAATTCAACTAGTGGGAGGATAAAATGATTTTCAGGAATCATATTTTAAAAAAAAATCAACTAGATCAGAAACATAAAATTGAGATGAGATCATCATAACATTAAGATAATTAACTACAATTTGAACATATAAATATTGTGTTTAAGAATTAAAAATCCTACATAATTTTCTTAATATAAAATAATTCATATGAATAATCAGAAAAAGGTAGATTAAAGATTTGGGAATACCTATAACAACCTTAAAATTTATTATTCTATCTTCAATACCTTTTTAAAACCAAAATGTTTAGAAAGAGAATCATGTATCATTGATCAGAGTGATCTGTTATAAAAAATCAATCACATGATGTATAAATATAGACACCAAAATCTTAATACATGACACCTTAGGTTTACCATATATCTTTCATGGTCATAATCTATTCCAATCCTTTATGATGGGTTGTGTGTAAAATTTGAATTAACTAAAGAATATCCACTAGGAGTGTTAGACCCGATGCATAGAAAGGGATTAATCACCATTAGTTAGAATTTTGGCCATGATATATTTCACCGACACTTTTCTTGGTTGTAAACTCAAGATGATTCCATTACAAAACAATTTCCACATATAGTATTAATTCTTTGATTCATTTCTTTGCAAACAACACAATCCCTTCCTTATAAAAACATTAGAATGTTATCCTATACAAATACTTATCCTTATGGTTTTCACCAATTTTATTAATCCCAATATGTAACAATTGTATAATCCATTCCATAATAAAAACTGTAGTGACATTGGATCATTATACCTCAATATTACATCTAATTATATGAATATTTAGTATATTTCAAAAATACATGAACAATGATTGTAGAGGTATAATGTTTTTTGAGACTAGATACACAATATTATTTTTTCATGAATTATCTTTAATATACCATATAATGATCTTCTCATTTAGTACTATTCATATACATACACTACAAATACCACTCTTTATAACATGGGTAAAGTAAACATAATAGTGGATGAGATTAGATGCCTAGTAAATTTAACCATATGAGAAATCAATTGATGATCATATGAAATCATAATATAAGAATCTATGTACAAGATCATGACCACAAAATAGAAATTTGATAAAAAATTTCTAAAAAAAATAAATATGATTCATTTAAAAAATAATAAAATTTTTAAAATGCATGAATTTTAAGAGTGATAAATATTCATAAATATTTTTTGAACCATAATTTCATGTCATAAAAGTGTGCCACCATTATATGTACAGAAACATTTTCATATATCAAGGATAAATATCAATACCATAAAAAAATAATTGATTTGGAATCAATTTTGTTTCCTATACTGGGTTAATCACATTGACTTGTTTCCCATAAGGGATAAAACAAATAAACTTGTTTCCTATAATAGATCAATTACATCGATTTTTTCCCCATAATTATATCATGACTTATAATATTTTACCCTGTGAATTAGATAACTAAATAACTTTAGTCCCACCATAAAATAATGAATACTATAAAAATGTGAGAAACATGATCAACAGAAATTCATCATATCCTAACATATTCAATTTTACAAAGGAAACATGCTTTATAAAAATTTCATCAATTCAAAATAGCATGACCCATACAAAATAAATGGGTCAAAAAAACATCTCATCCTAACAGACCTACAATGAAATAATAATTATGGTATCTTTAGATTATATCCCATTTAGGACATAATTAACATAAAAATTTGTAACCATAGATGAAAACTCCTTTAAAAGAATAACTGGAATATTTACCTTAGAGAATACATTTTTCATTTCAAAATAAAATATTTAATATTAAAAAGATCCCAAATATCGAGGAAGATGATTTATTAGAAAGGATCCTTAGGAGAATATAATTCAATATTCGAATCATTGAGAATTCATAACAATAGAACGTTCTATTCATGCCGTATATGTTAAAATGAAATAATCATTTTATACATTTTTAAAAAGTAAAAAAAGTAATTTATTAAAAAAATGACAATAAGATTAATTTTAATACATTTTTTAAAAATTAATTCATTTCTAATAATTACTTTAAATAATCACAGTATAATTTTTAAAACATTATTTTAAACATTTTTAGAAATCATGGGTATGAAGGAAAATGGATTTCTAACTGAGGAGAGAAATAAAGTAGGCTTTATTTAAAAAATTTATTTTGATCTCTTGAGTACTAAAAGTGAGGAAAAAGAATGGAAATAATTTATACTCAAGAAATAAATAGAAGATATTAAAATTAATATGTTTATTTATATTTATATCATAATATTTAAAAATTAAAAATTTTATTATAAACTTTCTTGATAGAAAATTATATTATAACATAAACCCTTACTATTTTGGTAATATTCAAATAAAAACCTCAAGAAATAGAGAAACTAGGAAGGATATTTATATCTGCATAATTTCCATGTTTAGAATCATAAAATACACTAATGTTCATTATATACACCACATAAAATAAACAAGTAGTTAATATGGAATGTTTCCTACAAAATTAAAGGTGAGAAAAAAATCCATTACCTCAAGTTCAAGTGCTAGAAGAACATTGTAAACTCATATTTATTAAATTTTAATTTATCTAATTATAATATATAATAATTTAAATATTCATAATATTATAAATTTTGACCTTATTAAATTTCAACCTCAATTTACCTAAAATATTTATTAGGATCGTTATTTCCGGGGATGAATATTTCATTTTTCAGGAGATTTAATGTTTGGTATTTCTGGTAATTGTATTTTTATCCTAGTTACATTATATATAGATTGTAAATAATGATATACATACTATATAAATTTTAATTATATATTAATTTAGAGTCATTTAAAAATGATATATATATAAAAATGAATTACATCGTACAAAGAGACAATAAGATATACGAAAACATGAACCCTATTTTTACTTTTTGATGAAAGGAACAAAAGGAAGGTAAATATTAATTATACTTTTTTAAATAATTGATATGTAAAATATATCTTATATATTAATTATATCTATCCTTATTACCATACATGTAATTTAAAAATGAAAAAAATCACATCACTCTAGGGAGGGGATAGTCCAAACTTATGCAAAAGCGACATTATCATTTACCAATAAATTAGAAGGTGAGAAGGTATAAGAGATATTATAGTTGATAAAGTATAATTATGTAATAAATATCACATATATATATATATATTAAATTCATAAATATATTCATTCGTGAGACGTGGTGGTAGAAAATCAATTACATATGTTTGTGTGGCCATAGTCTACATTACATATGATGGATGGTGCCATTTCACATTTGGTGGAAGAGGAGATGGATATAGGCTATGACATAAAAATATGAACATTTTAGTATATGGTATATAAATCTTTAATTATATTTCTATTATTAAAAAATAATTTATGTGGTAAAATAAGTAGTTAAAAAAAGAGCATGGTGAAGACAATTCGCTTCACCTAAAAAAACATCCTTTATATATATTATTAAGTACCATGGGGTCAACAATATATGAAGATAAAAAAATATATAATTCAGACAAGTATTTTGGGATGATTTTTTAGGTTGGTTGAGATAAATGGGTTATGATTTGTGAAGATGTGAGGGTGGGAGGTTCACTTTTATAAATGAGGTGAGTGGGAATCTTCTAAATTTTTAATGAATTACAATAATTTCAAGTGATATTCATGGAATAATGGATCACAAATTAACCATTAATGAACCATTTATGATATCTGGTTTATAATTGTATATAAAATATAAAATACACATGTTATTAGTCCATTTTAATCATTTTATTTTTGTTTATCTCTCTCACAACACTGTCTTAATCTTATCTATGGTATAAAATGTGTACAATTTTTACTATTAATTATGACAAAAAAATATGTTGATGTTATTAAATAACAATAATTATTCTAATTCCAAGTATTTAATCCATTTTTACCATTAAATTCATTTAATTGGTATAATTTAATTTAAAATTAAACCTTTAATTATGATGAAAATGTTTTTTTCCAAAGAAAACATTTTCTTATGTATAAAAAGTTTTTATATAAAAATTAGATATAAAACTTATTCAAAGGAACTATTTTATATTAATAATAAAATAATTTAACTAATTTTATATTTTAAAGGATTTTAAAATAAAATTAAACTCTATAAAGGCTTTAAATGAAAAATTTATTTAATAAAAATTATTATTTTTCGATATTCATCCCAACATTTGTCTTTTTAGAAAATTTTCCAAAAATTAATCTATGATAATCTTGATATGTTTTTTTAAAATAAATTTAATTTTTCTAAATAAATTTTACATGATTTGTAAAAAATTAATAATAAAAATACGTGTAAAAATTGTGATAAAACTAATTTTTAGATAAAATACACTTTTTAAGTATAAAACAAGATTTATTCTTATCCTATGCCTAGAAAAAATATTAGTTTAATCATAATTTATTTTAATGACTATATAAGGTATAAATTTCAATAAAATTATTTAAAAATAGTTATTAATTTAATTTATTAATATAAAACTAGATCACACACATAAAAACATTTTTTCATAAAAAACACTTCTTTTACTTTAATATTTTTCTATTTATTATAAATTAATAACAAATGACTTTATTTTATAAATTTATAAACCATATAATTATCACAATTTTATTTTTCGTATTCATTCCCGCTAATTTAATAGCTATGTTATAGTGGTAGACTATATTATTTTCATTTAGACTTGGTATTTCTTATATCAAAATATATCAAAGAGATGAAATTTATTTTAAAAATAAATATATCATAAAATCTTTGGGGGTTACATTAACCCCCATTAATGTGAATATCACTCTAAAAATACCATTACACTGATATAAAAAATTTATAATATATCTTCTTCATCTCATCCTTGGGCTTCCATGTAATTTTTTGAAAAATCTGATTCCTACAGATATATTTAACAAAATTAGTATTATAGTTTCGTGGAACATTATTTCTATAATCCTTCATTTCTACTAGTTGTACAATGAAAAAAGATACCATGTTATAGTGGTTGAACTTGGATTATAGTACATGTGAAGGATAAGGTATGCACTTATTCATATGTGATTCATGGAACACATTGAGAAATTAAGAGAGGTTCAATAGAAGTTCCAAGAGAGAAGAAATAGTCACTACTCAATCAGCAATCTTGAAGGGGAAAACATAACTAGTTATAATATTTCATTTCTTTCTAAATATCAAAAACTTATTAAATGTTGAAATTCATAGAAACACCATATCACCTAATTCAAATATCATATCTCTTTGAAAATTATCATTATAACTTTTTTGTCAACTATGAGCTTCCTTGATGTGCTATTGAATAGTTCTAACATTATATACCATATCCATTTATAGTTCAATTTACAATAGAGTTCTTTATACGTATTCATCCTAGAAAAATTGTGTTCTACACATTTTTCTAAATAATTCTTCATAAGTATCCATATGAATTATTTAGAGAAATCTATTGTTTTAAAAAAATATACTATAGAAAGGTGTTGATACCGACCACCATTGAAATTCATATATAAAGATTTTCAAATATCCATTATGGTTTGAATTTTCCTATCAGACTAACCATTTTTATAAGGATGATAAGTTGTGCTAAAACTCAATTTTTTATCCACACCCTTATGAATACATCACCAGAACATTGAGGAAATCCTCAGATCTTAATCAAATATAATATATTTTGGTACTCCATAAAACCATAAAACTTCATTAATATAAATTCTATCCTGACAATGAATAAAGAGGTTTTATATTATTGTAATTAATTTTTAAGACTTTGTAAGTTGATCGACTACAACTGAAATAGCATTATGGAATTTAGATGTTTTTTGGAGTCTGATGAAAAAATTTAGGGTGATGTTTTCCCATTTCCATTATGGTATGGGTAAATATAGTAACATCCCATTATACTGTTGTCTCTTAGCCTTAACTGGATAACAAACAAGGCACCAAGATACATATTCTACAATATCCCTTTTCATGTTGTCCCACTAGAAATACCCCTTCACATATCTATACTTATTCATACTTCTAGATTTAATATAGTGTTATGATCTATGATACTAATTTAACAACTCAGTTTTCAAATCTGGTATAGAAGTAGCATACACAGGGTACCAAAATCAAAACATCCAATCACAATCAAGGCTGAACTCTAGAAAATTTTATACATAATTTTTTATCGCTATATATTCCTTTTGTGAATATTTAATCCTTACATGGATTGGTGGTTGAATATTCATTTGATAAAGAAATTATTCCCCCCATACATCAATATTTTAGATCCATTATTAAGAAATAATAAAATATTGGATATTTTGTTATCCTCATCATAGAAAAGTTAGCATGATCCTTTCAACTCAAAATATCTACCACATTTTTTCCTTTCTAGGGTGGTAATATATTGAGTAGTTATTACTAGTAATTAGTACGAACCATAAATTAGGAGTTAGTTAATTATCATCATGAAACATAAAATTTCAGGAGGTATAAGTTATAACCATATCATTATGCATGAGAATTCATCCCAATACATTTTATGATATGTCACTACATATTAAAAATCCTTCCCCACTAAAGGGTAATGTATGAAAAAGTAAAATGCTTGACATTATCTTTATCTCCTTGAAATTTTACTCATAATTATCTATCTAAACGAACATATCTACCTTCCTAGTTAACTTTTATAGTTTATTAGATATCCATGAGAAATTATCCACAATGAGTTGATAATATCTAGCAGAACCAAGAAAATATTAGATCTTAGTTACCATGGTTGGTTGGGAATTTTCTCAAAAAACATTGATCTTTTATGGGTATATCGAAATAACCTCAAATGAGATTATACAATCCAAAAATAAAATTTTTTGAATCCAAATTTCACTCTCTCTAAATTTTGTATAAAATACCCACCTTAGTTTTTACTAAAATTCTTATGTAATATTCATGATCTTTATTTCTATATAAATATATAAGAATATAAAATATAATGGCTACAAAAAAATACTCAACACAATCTATTTAGAGTCTATTCACTATATAAATTTAGAGAGTAGGGGAGTTATTAAAAAAAAATTTAATCACTACAAATTCATTATGTCCATACTTAATAAGAAGGCTATTTTGGTATGCATTTACTTTTGACCATAAAATAATAATACCTAGATCAGAGATAAATCTTATAAAAGTATTGAGATCCACATAACTTTTCAAAATAACCATTGATATTGGGTATAAGATACTTTATCTTTTTATTGATCTTTTTAATTTCTGTATAATCAATGTAGGGCCACATTGATCCATAATTCTTTATCAAATAAAGAGTCGATGCACCCCAAGGTGATGCACATTGATGAATAAATTATTTATTAATAATATATTTTATTTTATTCTTCTATTTCTAAAACATTATTTGGTCAATTATATTAGGATCCTTTGAAATATTTGTAGCAAAAGTTACGAGTTATATTGAAAAATCAACATCATGACTCATAGGAAGGTAGAAAATTATTCTGTAAAAAACATAAAAATAACTCTAGATCATTAGGAATATCCTAGATGTGTTTTTTATCCACCACCATTTGAGATAAAAAACTCATTTAAATAGGAATCAAGACCAGTAATATGGATGTGATCAACATTGCAAGTTAATATTAGTCATCGCACTGATAGATGATCATAGGATGTTTTGTAATAACAATTGTGACATCCCCTTCAATGAAATTGATTTAATATCTAGTTAGAGAAAGCCAATCCATTCTTAATATAACATAAAATTCAACTAGAGGTAGGATAATTATCTTTCGTAGTAATCAAATTAACATAAACCTCAACCATAGATGAATTATAGGCTTGAGATATGATCATCATACCATTTTGTATTTTCATTTCTCATTAAATATTTAATCATTGAGGATATGAATTAATATTCCTTGAGACATTTAATGATTTAAAAGAATAGATATGACTAAGCTAAAAAGGGTTATTACATTTTGAGTATACCTATAACCACCTCAAATTTTTAATTTTATCTTCATTCTCATGGTAAAATGAAAATGGTTAGCCTGACCATCATGTATCCTTGATTAGAGTAATCAATCTTGAAAATTCATTCATAGGGTGTCTAAATAATGATACATTCTTTTAAATCTATACAACCTTATGTTTAACCATGTACATTCATGGTCATAATATTTTCAAATACTTCAATATGGTTTATAATTAAAATGTGAATTAACCGAAGAATATCCTCTAAAGTGAAAACCTAGGTGTGATATAAGAGAACTCTCAATATGCACTTGGTTGATTATTGCGATATATTCAACCAACTACTTTTGAGGATATAACACCAAGAATCATATATTACAAAACCACATCCACATGTAGTATCTATACATGGATGTATTTCTTGGAAATCCACATAATCCATTCATTAAAAACTCATTTGGATGTTATCTTATACCTAGAACTATCACCAATAATTTTACCATTGTTTTCTAATAAAAATATCCTAATAATTACTAAATCTAACATTGATATCAACTATAGTCACTAATTATTTTCATACATAAATATTACATCTTTTTAAAACAATATATATTAAAAAATTTCAAATATATTCACGAGGATTATAAATCATTATTGTAATTGGACAATAGATACAAAATATTATTTTCTCATGAAAGGTATTAGAAATATCGCCTAAATTTCTTTCTATTTAGTTCTCTTTATAGAAAAAAACTAAAAACAATTTCAATATAACATGGGGAAAATAAAAATAAGAAAATGTGTGATTATGTTACTAGTAAAGATAAACATGTGAGATATCAATAAATGGTCCTATGAATTTATAAGATAAGAATAAGTGTATGAGATCATTATCATGATGTAAAAATTAATAACCAATATATCAAAGATCATAAATATTATTCATGTAATAAAGAATTATCATGTCATAATTCATGAATAATAAGAGTGAGAAACTTTCATAAATTAATCATGAACCATATATTCAGTTCAAAAAAATGTTGAACCATCCTAAGTATACAAGAAATTTCATATTTCAAGAATAATATTTGATACCATAAAACCAAAATGTATAAAAAATCAATACGTGTTTCCCTTAGTTAATCAAACACATAGACTTGTTTCCCATATATGATTAAGCACATCAATAGGTTTCCCATAACAGATCAAGAAAATATACTTATTTTCTATAATTATATTATGATTTGTAATACATCACCCACTTAATTAGAGGAAAATATGTTTATGGTCCCACCCTTCATATAATGAAAAACATATACATGTGTACCATAAGAGCATAAAACATTCATCATATTATCACATTATACCCCATGTAAAGAAAATGTATTGCATAAAAATTTCGATAATTCATCATAGCATAACCCATGAAAAATTAACAGGTTCTATAAAAATAGAATCATTATAAGAAATATAGATAAATAGTAATGATGGTATATTTGGATCATATCCCTAATAAAATATAATTTAAATGAAATTATGTTATCAAAGATGAAAATTATTTGAGATAATAACAGGAATATTTCTTTAGAGAAATACCCTTTTCACTTTGAAATAAATTATTTAAAATATAAAAATATACAAAATATTGAGGGAAAAATTTATTTGAAATGAAATTTGGAAATATGTGAAGGAATATTCAATTAATTAATCAGTGATGATACCAATAAATTATATTCATTCTATATACATTAAAAGAAAACATTCCTTTCACACTTTTCTAAAAAGTGAAAGAGTTCCTCATTTAGAAAATGGAAAGAAGATTCCTTTTCAATCATTTTATAAAAATCCATTAATTGATGTAACTTAATTAAAATAATAATATTATAATATTAAAAACCTTCCTTATTTTTTTAGAAAATATAGATATGGATGAAATTATATTTCTGACTGAAGAAATAAACAAATGAGGTATTCCTTAAAACATTATTTTGGTCTGCTTAGTTCATAAAGTGAGGAAAACTAATTAAAAACATGTATTCTCAAAAAATAAATCGAGTATAATAATTTTTTATATTTCTAGAGAGGTATATAATATTATTTTTTTATCAGAAACAAAATCACAAATAATCACAGTAAGCAATGAGAATGTAACATAAAACCCTTACAACATCTTTAAAATTCCAATAAAAAATTCAGGAAGGTGATAAAATCTGATGGATATGTATATAAACATTATTTTCTTGATTATCATTATAAAATATATTAATAGTCATTATATAAACCACATAAAATAATCAATAGGTAAATATGGCATGTGTCTCACATAAGTAAAAGTTAGATGAAAATATCATACCCCAAGTTCCACTTTCTTGAAAATAACTCTAAACACATGTATAATAAATGAAAATTTGTATTAATTCTATTAAATAATAATTTATATAATCATAATATGATAAATTATCCACTTATAATATTTTAACATCCATTTATCAATAATTTCCTTTAAAAATTATCATTTTCAGTGTTAACGATTTTGTTTTTTATAAGAGTTTTTGTTCGGTAGTTCCGATACATGAACATTGATCACGATTAAATAATCTCAATAAATTTAGCCATTTTATAAATATAATATATATTCATTATATATATATATTTATATATTTAGAGTTATCCATAAATGATATATATAAAAAAATTAATTAAACAGTTAATGGAGATGATAAGTTGTACGAACACATGAACATTTTATTCACTTTTCAACAAATGGAACAAATGAAAGGTAAATATCAATTCAAATTTTAAGAAAAATTATTATATCATAAATATTATATAAATTCATAAAATATATCCATATTATCATCTATGTAAATTGGAAATAAAGAACAAATATCATTTCATTGCGGAGGTCGTAGTCCACACATACGCATGTGCAATGTTATAATTTTACAACATATTGGAAGGTAAGAAAGTATATGTGATAAAATAATTATAGTTGTTTAATTATGTAAAAATATAATATATATATTTTATTATTTTATTATATCCATCCATGAGATGAGGTGATGGAAAATGAATTAAATTAGTTCGTGAGGTGGTAGCCCGCCGTACACATGGTTAGAAAATTTGTAACAAATTTACTAGAAGTGGAGATTGATATAGGTTATTACATAAAAATAATAACATGCCTAGAAATCTTATATTTTTTTTATAATATTTGAATTATTAAGACATAATTTGAGGTTTCAGAAGAAGAATAAAAAATTAAAGAGAATATGGAAGACAATTAACTTCTCTAAAGAATACCCCATTGAGACTTATTATTTAGGACCACAGGGTTGGTATTTCTGTAAGAAAAAAATTATAAAGTAGATAATGATGTAGGGAAGAGAATTTGGTAGGATTTGTTTGATCAAAATGGATAATGGGTTGTGATAAGTGTGTGGAGGAGGCACCCTTTTATAATATAGGTGAGTGGCACAATAGAAATATATCAATGTTTTGCAATAACATCAAGTTACATTATTTGGAAAATGGATACAAAATTGAACATTAAAAATATTTATATGAGATAATGTCGAAATATTTAATAAACATAAAATTATAGATGTTTTTGGGTCATTTTTAACTTTATGGTTTCAGTTTAACCCAGAGTAAGCCTTTTTTAACCTTAATTTTTGTAACATATTTTTTATATTATTTACTTTTCATTTTGAAAAAAAATTTATTTAAAATTTTTACTTAATATTAACTATTCTCATTCAAAATATGGAATATATTTTATAAAATTCAAATCATATATGTAACACCCCGAGATTTTATGAAAATTATTATTTTTAATTTCATTAATGTCTTCTGTTGTACGCTACAACAAGATTATCTTCCACTATACACAACACCATATTAGCTTGCAGTATACGCAACACTATTCTTGGCTCGTGTTACACACAATTTCAAGTTCGTTTTGTATAAATTATTCTACGCAACATTATATATAGATTTTGTTAAATGTATAAATGAAATAAGTTTTGATTATGTTATACACAACACCAAACGGATCTTTCAATACACGCAGCCCTGACTTGGCTTGCATTACACGCAATCAAGACCTTCTTCGATAGCATGTTTATTACGCAATACCAAGTTTCACTAAACGAGATATTATTATAATATTATTATGAACTAGCCATTATGAATAGTAATACCCACTTTTTAAAATTTTATCTCTCAAAATGGACTTCATTTTTGGATTTGGAATATCAAAATTATCCTAGGGTGAATTTTTGGTATTTTTCCGAAAACTTTCAATTTTCGATGAATAGTGAAAACACTGGGTTACTATTCAAAAACCGACTTTTTATTTAAATAATTATTTAGTTAAATTTATTTTAGGTCAAAATTGATACATAATACCTATATAAGTTCAATGTAATTCATTGGAATCATTTTATAATAATTTTAGATAAATAAAAATTTTATTGAACTTTTCACCCTCTTTTACCAACCTCCTAGGAGAATTTGGAAATTCAGATAAAACATAATTTTTCTGCTTCTGTGAGTGGAATTTAAAAAATCCAAGAGACATGGTTAATATCAAGGACTAATATGTGGTTCAATGAGATGAAAATATTTTTTGGTGAATAGTAACTTTTTACTTTTATTTACCACAGTTAAAAGTAAATAGGGTAATTAAGGGTAAAAATGATATTATTATTACCCTAAAACATGTCCTAATTCTATTGGATAGGTGTAATTCGACCAAAAACAACCTAAGGAATAAAATATGACCATTTAGGTCCACTTGGATTAGATTAATACATTTATTTTTAATTTATTTAAAGAAAGGTTAAAATAGTTAAAATAAAAGTTTAATAACTAAAACATTTATAACATAGGGTTATACATAAGATATATTAAAATATAAATATTCATTATAAAGATAAAACTATTTACTACCTATTGGTTTTTTATTTATAATTTTTAGACATTAAATAATTTAAGTTATTTATGACACAATGGTGATGCAGTAATTACCTAAATAATAAAATATTAAAATAATTGATATTATAAATACCCAAATAAATGTAATTTTAGACTTTTTATGAATTACAATAATTTTCTAGGTTAATATGACATGTTAGTATTTATTTAATTAACTTTTTTCTAACTAATCATTCTGTTATGATTTAAAAAAACGATTACCAAATAGTGTCAAAATTGACATAAAATAGTTTTTAAAACAAATATTATATTATTAATTATTATTTTATTCCTAAAAATCTACGGTTCGGCCAAATGAATTATACAAGGTTATATATATTAATAGTAAAAAACTTGGGGTTCTTTTTTCTTGTTATAGTAAGATTATTAACCAAATAGAGTAAGAAAACAAGAAGACACGGTAAAAGTAAAATTATTTAACTTAATGTTAAATATAAATTATAAGGTACAAATACAAACCTAAACTTTAATAAATTCTATTTTATGAGAGGATTTCGACCCATCCCCACCTTATCATCTAAATAAATCAATTTGGAGCTATTAAAAACTGAATATGACTTTATAATAAAATAATATATTTAGTTTTTCCTAAGGTGGCCCTCTCCTCCCTTATAAAAGGGAACCTCCTCCCTCTCTTCTTCACACCCTTTTGAGCCTTGAATCTCGGCCAAACCCTACCCATTTCTCTTCTCCACTTACCTAGAAACATTCTGGAGGTCCTGGTCTTCTTAAAAGTCCAATTTTAGTGCCCTAAGAGGTGGTCTCAAAGAGGTGCTTCAAAGAAGAGGTAATGTCCGTTACCGATTCTTTCAACTTTATTTATTCTTATACTTTTTCTTAATAAGTTGTTTCATTATGAAGTAATAACATCAGTATCACTCATATAATGATATGTTATTATAAGTATGAAACATCCCTATTTCACCATCTATCCATCCTACGGAAAACGAAATCACCGCGCGTGCGTACGTACGGAATACCGTCTCTAAGCTGTGGTGTAATATGTTTTTCCAACAACACCTTACATGGATGGGTATAATGGTGTAAAGAATAACTATATAGGGTTATTATAACATCATAATGATTCTGATATATTATACCATCCACTCCAATTCTATTCAATAATTATGGGAATGATATCATCGCTTGTGCGTACATATGGATTACCATCTCCACGACGCAATGAGATTCATTCTCCATGTTAACAATACATGAATGATTATAAAGTTTATATAATTAATAATAATAAAATATATGACATAATAATTATACTGTATTTATTTATATATATATTTATGTCATCTACTTAATTTCATTCAATTCAATAAGGAAATGAAAACAACGTTCATGCATACGTTTGGCCTACTGTCTCCATGAACGGTGTATTTCATTCCATTTATGGATGTATTATATATATGTATATTATGAATATATATTATATATAAATCATGTTTTATATTATGGAATTAAGTAATCATGATCTAAGTAATCATATTAATAATTACAAGTCAAAACACGGACGATAAATGAAACGATTTTACCCAGAACGCTGCTTTAACATGGAATTTACAAAAGAACGGGTAATATAAAGTCAAAAGTGAACCATATATGATATCATAACAATGAATATGATTCTGTAATAAGTAAATGACATTTTTTAAATCATTATATAAGAGGTTCGGACACGTACGTAGCAAATCAGACCTAAGGTAAGAGATAACCTTTCCAATCTCGTTCTTATATGAGATTGTTTATTCATAAGTATTTTCTAGGGTTATTGTTATCATCCAAGTCCATGTTTTCTAAAAGTGTTTTTATGTATGTTTAATGTCCTTTTTACCCATTTTGTCTTTTAATACATGGTATGTTAGGAATATTTCTTTTGTTTATGTTATGAGGCACTTTTGGACTTTTCCGACAAAAGTACGAGGAGAATGTTTTTTTAAACTTATACAGCATGAAAGGATTTTTATGGTTTTATAAAGCCTTATTATCATGAAGCTTCCTCCAAAAGATTTCATGACTATTTTAAAAAAAATATTTTTCTTTTAAAATTGCATGACGTTTTATGAAAATAAATTGATTTTGAAGAGGAATGGATATTTTCCTTAAGAATTCATTTCAAGTGTTTTATCAAAACCATTTTCCATCTAAGATGACATTATTTCATATGTGTATGTTTCAAGTATAATGTCTCTATGATTTACATTGTTTCACTTTTTCTAATGATGAAATGATATCCATTTGTTTCATATGGATTATGTGATGATGGGATGATGTTTATGAAACCCATTTTATTCTTTGGGTTATGATGAATGTTTTAAGTTTATTTTGTGGAACAAGTAAGGTTGATTTCAATATGAGATGGGTGGGACCTATATCTCCCTCCAATTCATTGGGTAAAGATTTATATCTCATGAGATAAACGTGGATAGAATGGTAAGTTAATCCGGTTCAGTGATACAGGACTGGAACGAGGAATGAACTCGATTCAGAAAGGGACTTTGTCCACTATGATGGTATTGGAAGCAATGTCTTGGATACTATGAAAATCATAACATGTTCTGAATGGTTGCCACAATTACATGATTTATTCCCATGCTATTTTATCAAGATTGATGTTCCTTTATGATATATGCCTTACATAATTCCAATATTTATGTCCTTGCTCATGATTTTGATGTTTAGAATTTATGTTCAAGCTTTTGAATTCAAATGTTTATGGATTGTTTTATGTTCTCTATGCTTACCCTTACTGAGCATTTGAGATCACCCTTTTTATTTTTTCTTTTCCCCAGGATATAAAGAAACGTTTTAGGTAAGAAAACAAAAACGGAAGATCTTTATGGGAGAAGTTGAAGATCTTTCACCACGATTAGAAGATTAAATTCCGATTTTCCAAAGACACTAAACTATTACGGTCCTTGTGTGTCTGTGTTTGTTATGTATAAATTATTCCACAAAAATAATGTAATTTCCATGTACGTCATGATTTGGGTCTCTACAGTTGGTATCAGAGGAAAGATTTAGTTATCCTTTGGAAACTAGGATGTGAAAACTTTAGTGATATCCATAGAGATATTTCTAAGGTTTGTCTAGGGATGTCCCTAAGGTTAATTATAAGTATAGGTTATAGTCCTTGAATTATATTAACGATATTACAATTAAACCTAAGATGTTAGATATTGATGGTACTCCCCCGTTATTATGTTGTATTCCTAGTATGATTTTTGTCACTCAAACTATTCTTTCTGGATTTTAGAAAATGTCTGGAAATCGGAAGATTCACGATAGTGGAGGATATGATGGATAATGGAATGATATTATTCATGAGAAACCAAATGAAATTGGATCTCGAAGTCCACATATCGTTATTATGCCAAATCAGCAATCTCATAATAAGATCAATAATCTCAACTTTGGTAAGTATCCTGACTCAGCTAATAAGAGAAATATGGAGTTTCATGATGATCATGGAGGAAAGAAAGTTCAATTTCCCTCATGTAAATCATGTGGGAAGAGGCATCAAGGAGAATGTTTCAAAGGAACTGGAAGATGCTTTGGGTGTGGAAAAGAAGGACACAAAGCCAGTAATTGCAAAGGAAAGGGATCAGTTAACACTATGGACAAGGATAATAGTATTTCTAAGGAATCAACAATGGATAAATGTTTTAAATGTGGAATGTATGTGAATTATGTAAACCAATGCCCTAAAGTAAGATCTCATGAAGAGAATCAACATAGTCGTATGGGTTGTATTTATGTGGATGATGATGAAGAGACTACAAATGATATATGAGATGAAAGAAGTGTTGAGGAGTAAAATGATGAAGCTTAGTCAGTGGTTTAATAAGGTAGTGGAATGATTGTATATTTATCAAGAGTTATGTTGTAGAGGGAATTTAATGGTACTATGGAATAAAGAATCATCTAAGGATTGTTACACTATTGTTTTTCCTAAAGTATTTGGAAGTATATGTTGAATGGTACCAGTAACCATGAAAGGTTATTCAGATATTTTTGGAAAGCACCTAATATGCATAGAAAGAAGTGTTAAGGAGACAATGAAATGTTTGATAGTATTAATGAGCTCATGAATTATATAAGGACAAAGTGATATCATGGTTTGAGTATATAGAATTTTGGGGATTTTAGTATGTGGAAGGAGTTATATTTTGATAGCATTCATGTTTTCACTAAGGTTCAATGGGTATTCATTTTTCAAGAGAATACGTGATTAAGGTATTCACATGATTGGAATGTGATCAAAAAGATATATCGGGGATAAATGATGGTATTCACAAGCTCGGTAGATGACATTTCTAGTAATTTTTTTCTTTATACAATAAGATTGGATAGAAGTATTTTGGATAATCCTAAAGATTGGAATGGATTATGTTGGACATAAGTCAGTATTGTTTAAGGCTATAACTTTTTTTCTGATATTATTTATGGGATGTTATAATAATGTAGTTTTAGAAAAAGGACAACCCATAGGACGAGCAACCACCTGTCGCGTCGGACAAGGATGTGGGAATCGAACCCACAACCGAAGTACGACATGCCTTTATCACCTACCACTGGCCTGTAGGAAGTCCCTGGTTAGTAGAAACTAGTTTTATTTTACCAAGCGGTTTGATAGATGAAGTATAAGTTCATTTTTGGAATCTTATATGACTAACCTCACCATAGATGGACTTATGTATATTTGATAACTTTTTCTAACATTTTTTTTGAAACGGATGAAATGACCCATCATCCTATCACATGATCTGCTAAAACTTCACGAATAAAAAATTCAACTTCATTTCATTAAGAGATGAAGTGGAAATTGTTCGAGGAATGAGCAACAGTGAGATGATACCGGAATAATTAAGTATTTCTTCTAATTCAAAATCTTTAACTTTAGGGAAATGATTTTGAAAAAAAAAATTCCTAGTGCTCTCATAACTGATGAATCAGATGGTACCTTAGATCATCACAAATATATGGATTTGTGATTGTTGGATTTTTTCATAGACATGTTCTTTACCACTCTTCATTAGAATATGATGGTTAGTTTTCTCTTCCATATCTATATTTTCACCTATGATCTCCTATTTGGGAACCCAAGTGATGAGTTACTTTGGGTATCCGTTTTGTTTATAACTTTCCTTTTTAAAATAAAGTTTTAGTATTCCTTTTTACGATGTGGGTTTCTATGAAAGAATATTTCAAGTAGTAAACCATTTATAACCCCGACGAATTTCGAGGGCGAAATTCATTTTAAGTGGGGTAGAATGTAACACCCTGAGATTTTATGAAAATTATTCTTTTTAATTTCATTAATGTCTTCTGTTGTACGCTAAACCAAGATTATCTTGCGCTATAGACAATACTGTATTAGATTTCAGTATACACAACACTATTCTTGGCTCGTGTTACACACAATTTCAAGTTCGTTTTATAGAAAGTATTCTACGCAACATTATGTTTAGATTTTGTTTAATGTATAAATGAAATAAGTTTTTATTATGTTATACGCAACACCAAAGGGAGCTTTCAATACATGCAGCCCTGACTTGGCTTGCATTACACGCAATCAAGACTTTATTTGATAGTGTGTGAAGTACACAATACTAAGATTCATTAAACGAGATATTATTATAATATTCTTATTAACTATCCTTTATGAATAGTAATACCCACTTTTTGAAATTTTATCTTTCAAAATGGACTTCATTTTTTTATTCGGAATATCGAAATTAGCATAGGGTGAATTTTTGGTATTTTTCTGAAGACTTTGAATTTTTGATGAATAGTGAAAACACTGGGTTACTATTCAAAAACTGACTTTTTATTTAAATAATTATTTTTTAAAATTTATTTTGGGTCCAAATTGATACATAATACCTATATAAGTTCAATGTAATTCATTGGAGTCACTTTATAATAATTTTAGTTATATAAAAATTTTATTTAACTTTTCAGAGTCTTTTACCCACCTCCAAGGAGAATTTGGAAATTAACATAAAACATAATTTTACCGCTTCTATGAGTGGAATTTCGAAAATCAGAGAGACACGATTAATATCATGGACTGAAATGTGGTACAATGAGGTGAAAATAATTTTTGGTGAATAGTAACTTTTTACTTTTATTTACCACAGTTAAAAGTTAATAGTGTAATTAAGGGTAAAAATGATATTATTATTACCCTAACACATATCCTAACTATATTGTATAAGTTTAATTCGACCAAAAACAACCTTAGGAATATAATATGACCATTTAGGTCCACTTGGATTAGATTAAGACATTTATTATTAATTTATTTAAAGAAGGGTTAAAATAGTTAAAATCAACATTTAATAACTAAAACATTTATAATATAGGGTTATTAATAAGATATATTCAACTATAAATATTCATTAGAAAGATAAAAATATTTTCTACCTAATGGTATTTTATTTATAATTTTTAGACATTAAATAATTTAAGTTATTTATGACACAATGGTGATGCAGTAGTTACATAAATAATGAAATATTAAAATAACTTATATTATAAATATCCAAATAAATGTAATTTGAGACTTTTTATGAATTCAACTAATTTTATAGGTTAATATGACATGTTGGTATTTATTTAATTAACGTTTTTCGAACTAATCATTCTGTTATCTTTTTCACAAAAATCAATTACCAAATAGTGTCAAAATTGACATAAATTTGTTTTTAAAACAAATATTTTATTATTAATTATTATTTTATTCCTTAAAATAAAAGGGTAGGCCAAATGACTTAGATAAGTTTATATATATTAATAATAAACAACTTGGGGTTCGTTTGCCTTGTTATAGTAAGTTTATTAACCTTATATTGTAAGAAAACAAGAAGACACGGTAAAAGTAAAATTATTTAACATAAAGTTAAATCTAAATGATAAGGTTAAAATAGAAACCTAAACTTGTCTAAATTCTATTGGACGAGAGGATTTCGACCCATCCCCACCTTAGATTAGAAATAAATCAATTTGGAGCTATTAAAAACCGAATATGACTTTATAATAAAATAATATTTTTTGTTTTTCCTAAGGTGCCCCTCTCCTCCCTTATAAAAGGGCACCTCCTCCACCTCTTCTTCACACCCTTTGAGCCTTGAATCTCAGCCAAAACCTACCCATTTCTCGTATCCACTTACCTAGAAACATTATAGAGGTCCTGGTATTCTTCAAAGACCAATTTTAGTGCCCTAAGAGGTGGTCTCAAAGAGGCGCTTCAAAGAAGAGGTAATGTTTGTTACCGATTCATTCAACTTTATTTCTTCTTCTACTTCTTCTTCTTTAGTTTTTTCATTATGAAGTAATAACATCAGTATCACTAATATAATTAAATGTTATTATAATTATGAAACAAACCTATTTTACCATCTATCCATCCTACGGAAAACGAAATCATCGTGCGTACGTACGTACGGAATAGCGTCTCCACACCGTGCTGTATTCTGTTTTTCCACCAAAACCTTACATGGATGGGTATAATTGTGTAAAGAATAACTATATATGGTTATTATAACATCATACTGATTCTGATATATTATACCATCCACTTAAATTCTATTCAATAATTATGGGAACGATATCATCACTCATGCGTACGTACGGATTACCGTCTCCACGACGCGATGAGATTCATTTTCCATGTTAACCTTACATGAATGATTATAAAGTTTATATAATGAATAATAATGAAATATATGACATAATAATGCTACTGGATTTATGTATATATATATTTATGTCATCTACTTAATTTAATTCAATTTAATAAGGAAACGAAAACAACGTTCATGCGTACGTACGACCTACCGTCTCCATGAATGGTGTATTTTTTCCATTTATCGATCTATTATATATATGTATATTCTGAATATATATTATATATAAATCATGTTTTATATTATGGAATTATGTATTCATGATCTAAGTAATCATATTAATAATTACAAGTCAAAACATGGATGATAAATGAAACGATTTTACCCAAAATGCTGCTTTAGCATGAAATTTACAAAACAACGGGTAACATAAAGTCATAAGTGAACCATATATGATATCATAACAATGAATATGATTCTGTAATAAGTCAATGAAATTATTTAAATCATTATATAGGAGTTTCGGACATGTACGAAGCAAATCAGACCTAAGGTAAGGGATAACCTTTCCAATCTTGTTCTTATCCGAGACTGTTTATTCGTAAGTATTTGCTGGGGTTATTCTTATCATCCATGTCCATGTTTTATAAAAGTTTTTTTATGTATATTTAATGTAATTTTTACCCATTTTGTCTTTTAATACATGTTATTTAAGGAATATTTCTTTTGTTTACGTTATGAGGTACTTTTTGACTTTTCCGACTAAAGTATGAGGATAATGTTTTTTTAACTTATACGATATGAAAGGATTTTTACGGTTTTATAAAGCCTTATTTTCATGAAGCTTCTTCCAAATGATTTCATGACTATTTTAGACAAAATATTTTTCTTTTAAAATTGCATGACTTTTTGTGAAAAGAAATTGATTTTGAAGAAGAAAGGATATTTTCCTCTAGAATTCATTTCAAGTGTTTTATCAAAACCATTTTCCATCTCAGATGACATTATTTCATATGTGTATGTTTCAAGTATAATGTCTCTATGATTTAAATTGTGTCTGTGTTTGTTAAGTATAAATTATTCTGCAAAAGTAATGTAATGTCCATGTACGTCAAACTTTTGGTCTTTACAAAATATCAGGTTGAATTTAATTTAAATCAAATCCCACAATCATGAAAAGGTGGTTTTAAAATTAAAATTCAAAGTATATAATGCTTTTATATAAAAATTAAACATATAATTGGTTCCAATGACCTAAATTAGATTAATAATAATATAATTTTTTCTAATGGTACTTTTAAAACCATTTTTTTATTTTACTTTTTAAATTATTTATATGAAAGAAACATTTAAATAAAAACCAGTATTTTTTCACTCATAACTGAAAAATTCTTCTGTTCGAGAAATTATTAAAAAATCACTCTGAGAAAATATTTAATTATTTATTTTAAAAAGGAGTTAAATTTTCATAAATAAATTGTGTAAATGTTCTAGAGAAATAATAACAAAAATAAGTGTATAAAAAATGAGGGAAATTAGTTTTTTGTAAAAAAAATATATTTTTAACCATGAAAATAAATTTATTATTTTCACATGCTGAGAAAAAAAAGATACATGAATGATAATTTTTTTATTAAATATATAATATATAAATTAAATTAAAATAAATCAATGATATTGATTAAATATACTTATTAATATAAAAAAAACATTATATGCATTGCAAAAAATTTCAATAAAACTATATCTTTTAAATAAAAATGATTTTTATTTTCATTTATAATCAATAAATAGTGAATGAATTTATATTATAAATGTGTAAAACATATAATTTTCATAATTTAGATAATAATAGTCATACCCAATACTTTAATGTATATTATATAATGTTATTCTATATTATGATTTATTTATACTTGAGGTTTCCTATATCATATTTTGTCAAAGAGATTAAATTTACTTAAAAATGAAAAAATTTGATAAAATATCGAGGGTGTTGCACATGTAATTCACAATTCAGGTAATATAAGTATAAGTTTTGTGAAAAATATATTATTCATATCCATAGAACATTCTTTATATTTATTTTTCAATGAGAACATCACTCACTTTTATGAAAACTTGTTTAGTGGATTTTATATCCACGAGAAATTTATCACAAATAATCGATAGTATCCAGATAACCCATGAAAACAAAGGATCTTGGTCACTGTTGTTATTTTGAGACATTTTACAGCAACTTATTTCTTTAAAGGATCATTAGATATTCCCACTATAGTGATTACATGACCTAGGAATGGAGCCTTTTATAGCAATAATTCTCATTTTCTAAACATGATGTACACAATATCTTTTATTATGGTCATAAACACAATCTAAAAATTATCTTCCAACTAATACTTTATCTTAGAATAAATAAGTATATCATCTATATAAACAACAAAAAACTAATCTCAGTTGTCCTTAAATACTATATACATTATATCATTGAAGATGTATGAGTATTTAGTCAATATAAATTAAACAACCATAAACTCATAGTTCTAATACCTTGTTTGGAAATATTATTTAAAATATCTTCACATTGACCCCTAATTGAAGAAATAAAGATCATAGTTCATTAATTGAAAATTATTTTTCCCCATAAATTTATCTAAAAATTCATCTATTTAGGGTAGATGATACTTATTCTTAATCACGATCTTGTTATACTAATGATTGTAAGTGTTAAGACACATTAATCCACCATTATTTTTGAAAAAAATGACTGATTCACCACATCAAAAATCACTAGGTTTGAAAAAAAAATCATAGATTTTATTCTAACTACACGTTTAATTTATCTAATTCAACATGAGATACTTTATATATACTAATTGAGATACGTATATATATAGGTATCATTTCTATTGTAAACTCATCCTCAGGCTGTATACAAAGACCAATAAGTCGTCAAAAAAATAAATTAGTATATTTTGATATAAAAAAATTTCACCAATAATGAATTCCCCTCTCATATTTTCAGCTAGAAATGCATCTTTTCTGTGTATCAAGACTCATATTATTGATTTGTATTATGAATTATTTTTATGATTATACCTATGTTTGTAATTGATAATTGGATAATTTTGGATATGAAATTAGATCTCATTTCTCCAAAAAATTGTTATGTTTTTTAAATTGAGATAGCCAATCAATACCCAAAATTTTTTCAAATCCAACTTACCGATGAATAATTAGATCTTCAATATATTTCCTCCAAGGAATATAAATTAAGTAAGGTTTATATATATTATATGTGATCATTTTGAAACTAGGTGATTTCATAGACAGATCAATATACAGTTCTTGAGGTGGTTATTCAATATTCATAGAAAAATTATTTGATATGAATGAATATGATAAACCATAATAAAAAACGAACTTATATATCTATCATAGAGATTATGTGTATCAAAAATCACCAATTTATCAGGATCTACCTCAATAATCTGAGATGAAGAAGCCCTTACATGTTCCCTTGATTTGGGAGACTACTAGGGCCTATATCCATCATTGTCACAAGAGATGTGGAATTGATTTTCCATATTTATAAACTCTGTTAAGTTAAAGAATTTTAGTATAGGTATATAATTAAATATGACCTTATTCTCTTTCCTTGTGTTAATATACCTCTTATTCTTACTTCGATAGTTATAAGCTATATGGACAACTTTACTACACTTAACCCAATTCCATGATACATTAATAAAATTACCAGGGTTCTTCATCATAGAAATTTGGAATGTAGGGGTTGAATTACCCCTATGTGAATTCCCATTGTGGTTACCTTAATATTATTACCTCTTTTTTCCCTCTCTAGAGTACTCAGAGAACCCTAATTCCATCAGAAAATTTATCTCACATAATGTAATTTATTAATATATTCCAAAGTATTTAATCCCCAAATAATTTAAAATATTTGGGTTTTATCCCCTATCATATCGAAATAAAATATCATATAAAGGAAAATAAACCATCACTACTCACTAAATTCAAAATATATATATATATATATAAAACACTTTATTGAGTGCATCGGCCATAGATTTACGATTCCAAGGGGTAAAAACCATATTTTTGTCAAAATTATAAATTCATTTGATCCTTAATAACGTTTTAGATTTTAATAGCACTAGAAAGAATGTATTTTAGGCTCTTGGGATGGATATAGACCATAAATATCACTAAAAATATGTTTTGGCACAAACACTACATTTTATAATCCAAAAAAACCTTCTCCATATCATGGGTTGGATAGTTTATCTCATGCATTCACAACTGTCAAGAGTCATACATAACTATAAAATCATATTTCATTACAAAATCCCTTAGTCCAATTTATGACGAATCAGATTATATAATATAACTCTTATCTAACTATGGTAAGATCAATATTCATGTATATGTGATCCTCCGATTTTAGTATTCAAAATTTATCTCACACTTAACAATCTTATTTAATGTCACTCCATTTTTTTTCATGTTTATCATTGATATTTCCAATTAAGGTATATCTTTAATGAACATATTATAATATCCCTTGAGTCCGAGGAAACTCAAAATATCATTTATATTTTGGGTATCCCCAAATATATCAGTTCTTCTACATTTCCAATAACCACTATGACACAACAGATAGAAATAATGTTCCCTAACAATCAAACCTCTCATATTCATAAGTGAAGATTTTGAATCTAGAAATGAATATTAGAGAGTATTGTATACAATTTTTACTCTCATTGTGTACTCCTGAAAACCACCAATTAATATCCTTCATACATGTATATATATGAGTAGAGTAATGTTTTATCCACATGTTATATTATGAACATGTGTATATATGGGCCGAAATAAATGTTATTAGAGTCATGAATCATTCTGGTGCATTTATGAAAATGAAAAATTTAACCACAACTCATTCAACACATATATAATCATGAATATTATATGGGGAATGTCATTAAATCTCACTATAGGTTGATGATATCTTGACCAAAGATAAATTTCTTAAAGCCACTAGGATTCTCTAATCTGATCAAGTAGATAGTTAATCCATGGATTTTAGTATCAGTTTCTAATCCCCACCTGATTAAGTCTTTTAAAATCCATAAAAATATTATACTATCATCATCATTCCATGAAAATAAAATAGTATGCTGCATAGATATAATATTTTTTGAATTATAACCTTTACGTTAAAGTCCTAAATCTAAATGATGAACTTTATTATGCATGGAAAATACATAAGATAAAAATATATCAATATGTATTAAACACTCGAAATTAGGAAAATTATATATTTAATCTCCTTATTATGTGAAAATACTAAGAGATACTTAGTAATGAAATCCAAAAAATGACTAACCAAGGAAGGGAATAAAATTTTCAATATTATATCTTTAGATTCAAGGATATAACTTAACACTTATGATGCAATCATACCACGATATTTATTATCACACCCTTTGTGACCTATATTCAAATTATATTCCTTAATAAAGTTATAACCATCACCTATGAGAGTTGTGAAATTTGTTAGTCATTGATATAAATTAATAAAAACCCACAATAGAGTTAGCCAATCTGAAAAAAATTACTTATTTCATCCAATCGTGTTTAATTTAAAGAAATACTATATATTCCAATTGTTTCTCACCACTATGACACATCTAGGACTCTTCATGATTTTGAATGATCTCTTCTATAGGTGTGTTTAAATGAGTAACACAACCTTTAGACAACTAAATAAAAAACCATTACCATTGACATTGTGCACCAAAATAAGAGGTAATGTCACACCCATGTTAAATAAAACTATAGAAAAGGTATAGATCACATGTATCATAACATTTACAGTATAGGATCCCTCCTCATATTATAATGGTGTTTTATTTATGGAAAATATATTTTTCTGAATATTATACTATGATACTTCCATTTAGATTCCGGAATCCCCTATAAACATATAACTTAGTGTTGTGAATACCCCATAAAACCTCATCTACAACCATATCTATATCATAAAAATAATTCTTGACTATTCTAAACTGATTTTCCTAACTAATCTCTGATTCCTGTATCATACCTAATCCTCATCCACTACCGTTCGGAGATACACACTTTTAATATCACTGAAGGTGTTGTATTTATCCCAGCACGATGAACTCCTTCAGTGTATTATCACAATTGGATGGATATTTTCTGTTTGGATGCACTAATAACCCTATAAATGGGTCCTTCCAATAGGAGGAGTAGATGGACCCATACGTTTCCCATTTTGTCTAATTCCTCCCTAAAATGTGCTATCAATTATCCTATTCTTATAACCATAGTATACATTCCCAAATACATTAATATAGGGTGTTAAAAAATAAGATCATTTTCTCTTAGAAAGGATACTCTTGGTACTGAGATTATTTTCACCACCACTGAAAGAATCAAAAAAATAAAATAATCTTTCTTTGGATCAAACTGGAATCCTCAAATAAATCTTTATTCATCGAGCCTTTATAGACACATATCCCCTAACATCAATGAAAATTGTACCAATATCCCGAATCATATAGTATAACCTATTATAGGTTTCTATCCCTACCTGATCTCTATAACATCCTTAGATAAATAACTCTTCATTATCTTTGGGAAGATGTTATTGAATAATTGGGTGTAAATACAGTATTTGGAAAACCCATATTTATTATTTTCTTATACCAATGTTACCATATTATTTATAGAAAGATCATGTAATATAGAAGTTTCTAAAAACATTTTCTTATCCACTGGGGTTCTGATCTAATCCAATATACTCTATATTCTATTTATCCAATCTTATATACCTTGGGATTTACTTTCACTATATAATATCGGAGGATGTTAAATTTTTAACTCATTAATGAGATCAAACATAGTGGAATCATCCCATATGATCCCACAGTTCATTGTTTGGATCTCCCTCAATATTCCTTTTATGTGATGCTCATCAATTTTTTTTGTTATTTTGTAACCATTAGATTAATTTTCTCAACCTTATCCACTTAGATCAAAATTTAAATTTATTGTGATGAAACATTATATAATTCTAAAAAAATAAAACAATAATAACAAAATTATGAATATGATATTTTAACTTAAGAAGTAAAAAACTGATATGTCTCATAACACTAATATCATAATTAATCCATTCTGTATGGATCATATAATGTTATCACTACACTAACATGCCTTCCAACCCAATATCTCATTATATATTTGTCATTATCATTAAAATAATCATATATCCATGATCTAGGTCTAGTATAATATAATAGACTATCATTCCAAACCACTCATTTTAGGGTTCTAATCCAAAATTTGGACCTTAACATGTCTATACTCCCTAATTTAGTGGTTTAGTCCCAACTAAATTTTCATATCACAAAATAATCACTATAAAAGTGATAAAAACCATAAATGTTACCATAGTAAATTTTAGTTAATTAATATTTCAAAGATAAATTAATTAATAAAAATATTATTGAAATTTTATTAATTGAAAAATATTTTTATCTATTACACATGACCATACATATGTTATGTGAAAACCTATACCATAAAATTGATGGATATATTCCATAAATCCTTTATACAATTGAGGTTTTTGGCTAGATATCGTAATGTATTCAATAAAAAAATATTGTATGTCCTAGATCGAATAATGTCATATCCTACACCTTTAAAATGAGATATCCTAAATTCTGATATAGTGATACCAAACCACAACCTTCTAATCATGTCTTCTAATATGGTGGAATCATGTTGTGTTAATATTAGATGATGGTTAACATGGATTTATGATTGGTATGGTGGCCAAATGTCAAAATTAAACATTTGATTAATCTTCCACATAAGAAGAGATATCATTGTTTATGTTTTTTATATGTTTAAATAATATGGAGTTTTATTTAAAATGGGTACAAGGAGTTGTAATAATTATACCATTTACACATATGATATGGACCTATGAGTAAATTCATGGGTCTTGGGGAAAATCCCTTAACCCTATTTAAAGGTGCATTAACTATTTATATGGTCATGTTCAATATTTTTTATTATTTATGTCAATCATCCCAATCAACTATATCTCTTCTAACTTTTAATTTGGAGTTACTAGTATACCATGGATGTGAGGACCATGCCACCATATCATTGGCCAGATCAATTAATCTGTGGATATATAATGGAGTAAGGAGTCAACTGGATACATCTTAATGATCTTCATCAATCATATAATTGAATTTATGAGGATTTGTAGCCATAATTGGTGTAAGTACACAGTTAATTAATTCATATTCAATATATGTTTTCAGTTTTAGTGCACTGTGATCTTGAGAATGTGGTTTTTAATATCTTCCACTTCATGGAACTAGTGTATTCAATTTCTTAGGAACCCATCTATGGTATCCATGCTTCACCATGATCCATAATTTATGAAATATTGTTTTAAAATAAATAAATCATATATCACTTAGAAATCATATTCTCTATGATAATATTGAATTGATATTTTTTATGTGGTGTGGTTTATGATATTTGATATCATACATTATGAATGGGTCACTATATATGATTTCTAATATCATAGTGTATGATTTAGTGTAATCCTTTAATTATCATTATATCGTAGAATTTTATATGGAACATTGTATCCAACAACATCATTGACCTGCAATTGAAAAATAGGGCATTGTATCACCCTTATGATATATGATATATTATAATAAAGATATCTATATCTCTATGTTGTGGTATTATCTTACGTATGCTGCATGTTTTATGTTGTAATTAACAGCGCCACATAGTTTACATTACTAAAAAAACTATCAAAATCCTTATATTATCTATCATAAAAAAGGATAAATAGTTCCCACATCATCTATAAATATACAAATTATGATAATACATATATTTAAATGTGGCATATAATTTTTTTCTAGGTTTTCAAATATGAAATAAATTATATAATTTATAAAAAATTTATAAATTGATTTTTTTATGAAACCTTTTTTAAATAAATATAAATTATATTAAATTTCGATATTAAAATACCATTTTAAATTTATATATAATTCCTTGATATAAAATTTTTCTGTATAACTTATAATGGAAATTTAAAAAATGATTATAAAATAAAAAATATTTTAAAACCTAAAAGATTCTATATTATATTAAGAATCATTCGTAAATATTAATTTGAATTATCCAAATTAAAAATTTTCTTTAGGATACTGTTTAAACTATATCAAATGAATTTTTGATAATTTATATAATCTAGGTTTAATGAAAATTAAATAAGAGAAATTTATATTGCATTAATTGTTTATTTTCTAGAATTGGATTATAAAATGTTTATATTTCATTTAATATGAAGTATTAATGTAAAATTCCATACAATTGGATAATATGATGGAGTTTATGTTAAATATAAATATAAATTGTTTTATTTATTTGATTATGGAATTTTAATAATTGATGACTATATTATACATAGTTTATAAAATTATTATTTTTTAATAATTCATAATTTGTTAATCTCAAGATAAATAATTTTAATTATTCATTTATTTAAATTATTCCCTCTTTTATTCATGAATATTATTTTTATATTATTAGTGGTTGTATGTTCATGTTTAGTGTGGTTAACTACATCTATAAATTTTTATACATTTATATAAGATGTTTCATGCTAAGTATGATAATTGAATTAGTTTTCTTCTACCTTGAATACACTATGATACAAGCTTAAAATTAAGAGGTCAATTATATATATATATATTAGGTGTTATAACTATTATGGATATGAAGTCTCTTATTAGGTAAAGATAATTTTGGCGGAACTACTCACTCAGTTGGAGTATTATTCCTTGTATATAAAAGTTGTTGTTGGATTTATATCTCTTCTAGATTAAACTTATTGATATTAACACTTTTTATGATTATCAAATTTATATTAAATGGTTTTATGAACCTTATCTACAAGATTCATTTGGATATGTAGGAATATAATTTTTTTTAAATTTTATTTATAACATAATAAACGAGTTTACATATCAATTTTAATTGAACAAATTGACTTGGTTGAAGGAATATGATTCCAATAAAAAAATCATTATAACAATGAATTCATGAAAAGGGAATACATGAGATAATAGGTTGAAATTAAATCCATTTTCAAATATGATGTGTAATATTCTTTCAAAAGTGAACACTTTTCCAGACATCTATTATCAAATCAGACAGTTTCATGCTAAATATTGGTGATAATTGATTATATTTTATCCAGAAAATAAGTAATAATTTTCCCCTAAGAGTTAGGTTCATAATTTTTGAAATTTATTTGGGCCCCACATAGATGGGAAACCCTTAAAAATAACACTAGAGGGGTAGTGCTGAGTTCCTTCATATAATGGGTTGGGAAAAGATTTTTACAATAAATAATACAATATACATATATGATATTATTGCCATAATTTCCAATATAAATAGCTAATTAGTGAGATGAACACTAAACCAGACACCTTACGTAGTCAAATATAGATCTTTACCCAGGTAATGTATTTAATGTATTTTAAAATGGGTAATCATATTATTAATAATATAATTAATAAATTTTTTTATATTAAGATACTAAATAATACTCATATTATAAAATATTTATCTATAGATAAATGATGTGATAATAAACTAATATAAAATTAAAATTAATCATTGAAAAGGAGAATCATAATGTAATAATCATCATAGACTTGTATTATGAAAACCTTCAGGTAATAGGTGTGGTTTAGTTTGAACTTTGTGTTTCACATGTGTCATACTAGAAGTATCTGGTAGTTGGGGGTTGAAAATATAGAATTTTTTTTAAAATATGATAAAAACAAAATTAACACTAAACATGTGTAAACAGTGTAGTATAACATTGGTTCCCTCCAATGGTGTTTCGAAAGGTTTGTGTATGGCTTCTCAAAACATTCGACTTGCTGAGAAAACAATATGGATGTATGGTTGTTTTTATAAAGGTTTTTTATGACTCACGATTCTTTTTTCAAACTATACATATCTTCCATAGATAATTGTGAACCTCAATTTTCTTAGAAAAAAGGCCTTGAATGATTGGATCATAGTTTGTTAAAATGTTCAACCTAACCAAGCACCTTGATCTGAACCACTTAAAAGATGGAATTTAGAATTATTGTATTCATTATTTTTATATATAATATCGTCCAAATTAGGCTTGAACTGACATATCCCCAGTAATCTAGAGAGTTATCTCCTTGGATCATTTTTTATTCCCTTTATTCTTGGTTGATCTTCTCATGGTATGTTCTTTTCTTGATCTAATATATTGTCCTCTTTCTGAATCACTCCCTGATCACATTTCCCATTAGTCTATTAGAACCCATTGAGGGAATTATTGTTGGATATAGAGGTTGTGATGGGTAATTTATGATGTTTCATATATATATATATATATATATATATATATATATATATTTGGGGACATTTTCTCCTCATTTCAAATATTCATTCTGGAAGCTGGCTAGTTTTCCTATATTAACGATGTAAGCATCCCTGTAAAATAGTGCCGACACATGAATTTCTTAAATTTATGTAATTTTTTTTGGTTTATTTTTTGAAATTTATTGATTTGATATTAAGATTTATTTTTGGGAAATTTATCTTATGAATCATGAAAAAATTTCTTTTAAATGGTCTTTTATTTTTAAAACAGTGTATGAACATTGTGTGTTTGATAGAAATTTTGAAAGAATATTTTGACTCAAAAATGAATTTTCAGGCACATAAACAGTGATTAATGACTATAATTTTTTTATAAAATTATGATCATGGTTTTTCAAATGTTTCTGGAAAATAGAGCACATTGGGAAGCTTTGGTGCATTATCTCATAGACAGATGTAAATGATTTTGAGTATGACACCACTAAGGGTTATCATTATGCTATAAATAGTCTATGGTAGGTCTTAATATCAGTCTGATTCATGGTATGTTGGGATTATAATTCCTTTATATATCCATGCACGTATCCCTAGAGGCTAGATTCCACTTGTGTTTTGTTTTATACAATATGTTGTTGTATCATATTCAATTCATCACATGTCAATCATATGGTATTTACAAGGATAATTTTTATTTTTACAATCATATTTTGTTCAATATACATGACATATTATTAGATAAAAATAATTATAAATTATTTGAAAGAAATTAAATTGAGCTTTATAGAAATGGGTTTATTTTGAAATTTCTTTATAAAATCAGTTTGTTTTAAATAATGTACTAATGGATCCATAGAGATATAATTTTTATATATTCATTGTGCTATACTATTGGGTGATGGTCTCATGCCCTGTACATTCCTCTAGGCATATATAGATCATGTTTTGTAGTTCTCAGGGAAATAAAATGGAATCATGTAGTTCATAATATTTTATTGGTTATTGTTTCCTTCTTAGGGGTATTGGTTGTCGGTGATGGTTTATTACAAGGAGATAATTTTTTTCTATCATTTTGTTATCTTCTCATGTTTATCCTATGTTTCTTGTCCTTGATGTCTCTTGGTTGTGTACTTTTCTTCTATGATGTAACCCATTTTTATCTCCTTTTCGTTACTCATGTGAAATGTTTTGGTTTATCATTCAATCTTTATCTTATGGTGGGTCTCATGAGAAATTCTATGTCAACCTAGTTTGGTTCATTAGAGTTATAAAAACACAGGAAAATTATCAATTAAATAACAAAAAATAATATGAAATATATAGATACCTTCATTAGTAACCAAAATTTTAAGCTCTTTAAAAAGTATATTGAGATACTTTAGATAATAATAAAACAATTCAATCAAGGTTTAAAAGAAATTAGATATAAAATTACCTAATGAACTTAAATCTCTACTCATATACTCAATATGATTGAGTGTACCAATTACTTGGTGAGACCAAAGATATCCTTTATTGATTTATCCTGTTATGGGACTCCTTTTGGAGTCATCATTGACAATGTTCTAATAATGTAGACGAGTTTATGAAACGTTTACCTTATTTTCTCAATGTTTTGAGAATAGATGAACTAGGTCATGTTATTTCCCTTTTTTGGTGCTGTATTGGTATAGTTTAATCCAAAAGATTAAGGTTTGATTATTCCAATAGGAAACCATGATCATTAAAACCTAAATATTTATAATTAATTCAATTTTCTATTCGATGTAATTGTTTGAAATACATGGAGAGTTGTGTTATACTCCTTGTAAATCCATGTTTTGTATTTATGTTTTAGAATACACACCTAGATTTTTAATTGTATATGATACCAAATATATATTTTATAAATGGATTAAATATATAAGAGTTTAAAATTATGTTAATAATTTATATATCGTGATGTTTTTATTCATGTGATAACATAAAGGGTTTATAATTATAGGGGTTTAATACAAAGGAATATATTATGCTCAAATTGATATTAATAAATGATATCTATTTTCAACTTATTTATTTTATATGATAAGAGAAGTTGTTTTATTCTAAAATTGTTCAAATAAATAATATGATATAATGGTTTAATGCATATTATTTATAGTTCATTAGATTCTATAACATATTTGAAAATCCAGAAAGGATAAGATATTTTTATCAATGATAAAAGAGTTTATCAAAAATTTTATTAAAATATAAGAGATATGATACCAACAAATACTAGTGTCATATTTAATTAATATGATATACATTTAAATTATTTCTATAAACACAAATAATACCACATAATATATGAATATAATATTTTACTTATTAGATGATTCTAATAAAAAGGAAAGAAGTGTTTTTACATTCCAAAAAATATTTCTTACATCCTCACATATTATTATAAAAATATTATCGTACCTATGAGTCTAGTGAAGTATAATTGGATTGGAGAAGTTCATTTATAATAAATAAACTATTATTCTAGTAAAAATTGAATCTGAATGTAAGTTAATATCATTTAATTTAGGGTATATTGGTAAAATATTAATGTAAACAGTTATATTAGTTAACATATGATTTCATGATTTTTAATGGAATTGGTTCCATAAGGATGATTATGATGAAAATAGAGTTTTTTCTATATATAAAATAGAATTTATTAATATCATAACATTTCATTTTGTAATGAAAAGTATATTAATACCATGTTCGAATTGTTGAACATTTGGAAAATGGTTTCTATGTCTCCCAATTATTTAAACTGGAACACTATATACATGTTACCCAATAATTATTTTAGTGGGAGATTTTTATAATATGATCACACAGAGATGTGGAAAGATTTATATAGATATTTGTTGACTATAAAAAACCTCGAATTTTTAACAAACATAAGGCCTCTATGGTGGTATTTCATATACCATATTGTTGGATGTCTGACTATGTCTGGTTCTTTTATTATTTTTAAACTAGATTAATAATATAAAATATTTTATGTTATACAAAATTTTTTATTCAATTTTTCATTATTTCATGCTTGCTACATATATTACATTAAGTGTAATGATGATTGACCTATCAATGTTTGACATTGAGTTATCCCTAACTGATGTTCATTTTGAAGTGTTATAGGTAATAATAAAAAATTTATTGCTAGTATGAATATCAGTTCTTATAGATATATGAAATATTATCATGAGGAATAGAACAAGTTTTGTGCATCGAATGACCTGACAACAATACCATATAGTGTATAATACAATATTTCATTGGAATAATATGGTTTCATGTTTAAAACATTTATTTCCCAAAAACCTATGGTTGGTAAGGTACCTAGAATGAACAAATACATACTTTGATAAATTTATTACATAACTCTTGAGGTTTATCAAATCAAGGGTTTATGGGTATGTTGTGGATCATACCATCACATAGAAAGTGAACAATATTATATTTTTCTATACATATGATGAGAATGAAATTTGTGCCGTATATTGAGATAGACCGAGGAAATGTATGGGTGTTCCTAGATAAGACATGTTACATTTTCAACCGTATGGGTGAATGAAATGTGATGTATCCATCAACCTATCAAGTAAATACTCAATGAATTTTGAATTCATGAATAGTTTTGTGTTATTGACATACTAAATGTATTGTGGTTTCTCTATTTCTTGGAAAACATGATCATATTAAAATGATTACATTGAATATAGATATATGAATTTGTTAGAGATCATGCTCGGTCCATTTGTATCTTGAGTATCACTGATTATTTTATAGAGATCATTATTTTGGAAAACATATAAATTTAAAAATTAATATTTTCTTTTAATGATAAAAAATACCACGTGGTTTCACTATTTTCATTAATTATTGTCATTTGAGTTTCTTGTAACCTATATTGACTCTCAAAAAGTATTTTTAATTTTATCTAAAAAGATGTTGGGATAGATATTCATAATGTGTTACATTTTATGTGACATGTAGTTAATATGAGGATAGGATTACCAAAGTGTTTTGGAAATATCTAGAATTTGTTTGGACAAGGTTTCATAAATCATTATATATGAAAAAATATTTGGTGAAATGAAAGATTTTTTATGGGGATTTAGTGAATGTTGGAGATTAATGGAGTTATTTCCGAATGAATATAAACATATTATTTTTTTAGTCTTATATCATAAACTATGATATATATATAAAAAATATGGTATGACATAGATTGAACTATGTAATGTCAAACCCCTTTATAAAGGAATATCACAAGGTGTGATATTTCAATACCATATAACTTCTTTCCTATCATTTTTAGGATATGTCTAAATAATGTATGGTGAATCATAGCTTATGATTAACAAGGATTTATGATTAATACAATAGTAAAACATTCTTGGTTAACATTCATATAATATTTTATATAAGCTATGATAGTATTAATTAAGTCTTTCATGTGAGGATATGATTGAGTGTTATATCAGTTAGGGTTAAAATTAATTGTAACTAAATTTCCATTTACTCATAAATAATTAAAATATATATAAATATATGGTCCATGACGTGTGTCCTAAAAAACTATTAAAAGGAGTAATAACTATTGATGTAGGGGTGGTTCTAGCCTGTTTAATATTTCTATTGATCTTCAATTCCAAAAGTACCTCTTCCTCCTTCTTTTACCAAGAGAGGTACTATCATATTGTACACATAAGGAGGACCACATCCTAGCATTGAGTGATTTACTTTATCCATGGTTATACCTTGAAAAATGTTTTTTGTTTTCTACCTCTCACTGGTCATCAAAATTGGAATATTAGAGATAATGGTAAATATATCCATCATTAGTTTTAGGTATATTGGTTTATAATTATATTTTATAAAATTTTTTAGTTTAAATTCATGTTAATTTTAGTAATGTGTTTCTTAATGTCTTCTATTTCCATGAATTTTTTATTAATCCTTAAAACTCTTTCAATGTGATTGATGTATGTTCTGAAGGACATGGTGCATAGATGAAGCTATAGGCCGATGCCCCAAAAGGGTTTCCTTGTCAGTATTAATGGATACTATTAGAAAACATGATGAAGGAAAAATCAAAATTTCTTGGAGATGATCTTTCACAATTAATTTAAAATCATTACTAAATATTAATTTCATAGAACATTATAATTAATCTTAATCAATTCAGATGCCTCCCTTTTCATTTATTCATTGTGGTAGATAATATTATGAAGGAATCCACTAGTTATATCCACACATGATTTACATGTCTCTAAATAATGCTATTGGTGTTCTATATTATAACCTAGAGAAACCCGGTTCTTCATGTTATTCATAATTGATCATAACGAGAGGATTTTATTGTTCTATCTTATTCTTGAATGGGAGGAAGGAATATGTTCCCTCTTTGTTTGTGAAATAATATAAATACTCCAATATTTTTTGATGAAAAATATTATATATAAAATGATATATATTAGAATATATATATAGGGTAAATAACTGATTATTTCATAATGTCCCTTTATCAAATATTTTATCTAAGTTATTCATCATGTAAAATAATAATAATTATACTCATATTATTATTATATATATTTACATTTGTATATTTATATATCATTTAATAAAATCACTATTTATTTAAATTATAATATGAAAAATATATCATTTCCATTGAACACTTAACTCAGCTATCCAATCCCCCTTAGTATTTATCAAACCCTAAATAATAAAATATTTATTCAAATAAAAATACTAATACTTATAAAATGAAATTATTGTTATATGAATATATATTTATTTTTATATTCACATAACTAAATAAATATTTATGTTAATATATGAACTAAAATGGTGGATAAAAAAATAACTATCTATTACCTTATAAATAATGAACAAGTGATAAAATTCAACTCACATATTTGAAACTCAAGTATTTGGTGATTAAAATATTTGATCAACATAACATGAATAATTATTATTCTATAATTAATGAATAACATTTATTTTGAATATTAAATTCATTATAATTTAATGAGATTATGGATACACATTGTTTGTGACTCTCTAGGCCGTTTTCTTAATAGTATTAGTTGAAATTAACTAATGTAAGTAATTAGAATAAAACAATAATTCAAGGCAACCATAGAAAAATAAGTTAATTTCATAATGAAGAAACAATTCTTATAAACACCAATGTGTAATAGAATACCTTTGTCTTGATATTTCATCAAGAAGGATGCATACTTGTTCCATTATCGTATATTTCTTATTTATATTTATTCAAATTTATGAAGTAAACTCATCAATGAACTACCATGGATATCGATTTGATCAGGCTATTCTATTTCAATAAAAGATATAAGGATATTGAATTACATTAAATAGGAATGTATAAATCCATTCTTTACTAATTCAATAAATATAAGATTAATTAGGACACACCCAATATATGATACCTCATTACAAGAATATGTCATCATGGTTTTCATCCACACATTAAAATACATGATTCATAATATAAAATAATAATATCCCATGAAGGACCAAAAATAATAATAACCAAATTCACATTAGAATACACTTATAAAAATTATATTAAAGAAATGTGTGATGTTAGTTAGTAATTAGGAAACAAATCCAACATATATACCCTATTAACACAAATAGACTAGGCTAAATAATAAACTAAAACCTATATAAAATAACCATGATGAATAAAACATACTAATATGTAAATTCATAAATAAAAAATCAAACTACATTCCAACAAGGATATCAAAAATACAAAAATCGGATAGGTACAATTAAAACTTATACACATGTTTTGACTAGTCTATCACAATCTACCAATACCAAAATGATTAAATAAAATTAAATAAAACCACAATACCATTTTCAATGTACCTTGATTGAATTTTTTATGAAACACATGGACTATTTAGGTAGAAGAACTCTATAACCTTAGATGTGACTTAACATATTATAAGGATTACTGACTGTTAACGATGTAAAAATACTATATCGTAGATAGATGAACAAATTAGATGCACTAAGATCGATTTCCCCCATTGGTGGAGGGTTATACGCTATCTCCCCACCCCCTTTAACTTTGCAGGACTAACTAATAGAGGTTCCATCTACCAAGGTTGGTACAAGTTTCCATTTTTTATGTAGGGGCTTCCATGTGTGGAAATATACCATTGTGAAATTTCTTAATGTTTAAGTACATATTTTCTCATTATTTGTTAATAAATTTCATATGATCTCTTCCTGGGATGAATTAATATTTTTATATGAGTTTTTATCTACATGAATTTATTAATCATGTCAAAAATGAGTGGGATTTGAAGAATCGAACAACTATAGGTCCTATCGACTCCTAAAACTATTTTCATCATTTCTAAGAAGAAACCAATTTCATGAAATCTTGGTTGTGATATTCATGTTCCTTTTTAAATATTATTTTTTTATAATATCTATCACATTAAATAGTTTAAAATATATTTCTACACCTGTAGTTTTGTACACCTACCATGTTTTCTATTACCTTTCTTCAAACCCATGATTTTGATTAAATTTGGTAAATGTTTTTAGAAATTTATATGTACTGATTTTCACTCTTCTTGTTATATTCATATAAGGATATTTTATGTGTGTAGGATGATTTACTAAATCCTTATACTTTGTTTATGTGGAAAATTATTTCTAAATAATATTATTTCATGTTAAATGTGATCTTATAAGCACATCTCTCTTTCTCCATAAATTCTTTCATCACATTCACAAAACACTCAACTAACAAATGAATATTTTCTCCTAGGATATCCATTCCACAATATTGATGATAGAGAAATCAATAATACATAGTGAAGGGTGAATGGTTTTGATTGATATTCATCATATGGTATTTAGTTTATATATTTCTTATAATAATGGTTTATTTATTTACATGGTTTAAACAATAGTGACATGTGGTTCAAATGATGTGTGGTCCCATCTTATTGAGGTTTAAAGACTTGAATTTTTGATCATAGGAAGATAGTATCTAGAAGAAGTAGTAATTTGTTTAATCACTCTTTTTATATCATACTAATGAGGATAGAACTTCTCAATGGGTGGATGGGGAATCTCATTTCATGTCAGGGGATCCTAAAGATGTTTTTAGTCTAGAGTAATTTGGTTTTCTTTTTCAAGATATCCTTCAATTTCATTTGGTAAAGGATACATGAATACATCATACAGATCCCAAAACTTTTGAATTTTATTTCTTAATCATTGATTTATAAAGAAATCAATCTCCAATTTATAATTCTAGTGTTATTGGGAAGTCATCATGAGAACCCGTTGACCAAAAAACCTAGATGTTGTGCTAAACACATATTCATTACATACCAACTTTAGTATTGATTGAAGTGATGCCTAAATAACCATCTACAATTACATTATCAATTACCAATGTTGGATCAATTTCATACCTTATACCTTTTATGTTTATGATTTTACATTGTTTAAAAAACCAATTACTAAACCAAACCCATGTTTTCCCCAACCATTGGAAATTTTGACCATCATACCAAGAATTAATTATAGTTCATTAAATCTCTAAAATGTCCAGGAAAATTATCAACACATGAAACCCATTAAAAAATAAAATAAATTAGAAGACTTATGATAGTATAGAGAAATTGAAATATTAGAAGGGAGAGTTTGAATGCCCAATAAATGTAAACATAGTAATCAATAATTGAATATCATAAGTAAGAATTAGAAGATCATATGGTTATGAGAAAATATTCAAAAAATAATAATAATCAATATAAAAAATACTATAAATAATATTTTATAACAAAATCATTTAGTATAGAAAATTAATGAATAATATGGTAGGAATAATTAACAATAAAATATTCTAAATAATTAATAACTTGAGTATGAAATATATCGATGGATAATGATAATATAGAAATCACATGTATAATAAATACTAATTATAAAAATATGGAATTCCCAATTTTAGACATTTTAATATTACCATCAAGGCCTTATAAAAATACATCTTATATACAATCAACATATTGATCAAGATATAATTCAAAAAGAGGTAAGTCATATTCCCAATTACCGAGACTAGTTGGTGTCATTAAAAATACCAATGCATCAAGTGGATATATAATTATCTTCCCCACCCCCTTAAAAATAATCAAATTCCTTCAAAATATCAATAGAATGAATGATAAATAAATAATAAAAATAATTTATAAATCCACAAACATATATATTATAAAAGTAACATACATAATGTCACTAATTACCCCAGTAAAATAAGTGAAATAACATGATTCTAATACATATTAATAAAGAATTTTAATTCTATCAATGGATCATATACACATAAATGTGTAATAAACTTTATAGGATATTTAAATAGATAAGGAAAAACATTATAAATACATAAATAAGTTTCTTTTAAAACATTAGGAAATATCCACTTTTTTTGGTAACTTATAAAAAAATCACATAATAATGGATTTTTTTAAATCTATAGTAACTGTGAAAGGATTCTTAATAAAAAATAATTTTCTTGGTATATAGAAAAGGTGGTCATGTGGTAAAAATTTAAAAACATTATTTTCCAACATTTGAAAGGAAAATAAAAAATAAAATGTATATAAAATGTTGAAATGATCCTTCTTAAAAACACAATAAATAAATTAAATGATAGTTTAAAATAGACTTAAACCATCATTGATGTTTAGAGGATTAAATTAATGGAACAATATATTGAGACTAAATTGTGGTGAGTTGTATTTATTATCAATGAATAGGAATATGTTGATGAAAAAGAAGTACTTTGGATAATATTGAATGTAGATGATGAAGATCAAGTATAGATTATAAATAAAGAAGACCAATATTGTTGAATAAATTAAGAAGTTTTCAAGAATGTTTTCAATAGTTTTAAGTGTTTAAATATTTGATGATAAATGAATTTGAAGAATTTTTTTGAAGATATTTTAAATATTTTATATGAAAAATGAGTAATTTCTTTTGGAATTGTGCTTTTGGGATGTGAGTTTTCAGAGTGTTTAGAATAATTTGATACAAACCTAGACCTGTATAAAGGTAATGAACTATTTTAATAAAGTTACATAGAATGTTAAATATCCTATGTCATGGTATGTTGAAATTTCTATGGCATATAAAATGGTATAATTGAGTTATGTAATTGTGTTTCAGTGTTGTGTGGATATAAATCATATGTTTTATACAATCACCTAAATGATTCATTTCACATGTAATGGTCATGATGAAGAATACCATGTTATATAATGTTAAAAAGGGTGGTGTGTAAATATTAACTAGAAGGTAAATTGAATATGTAAGGGTAGTATAACCTCTATTTATAGCTAAATCATGGTTCTATATAAGGGTGCCCTAAAATTTAAACCTCTCACGTAAAGGTTGTTCTGATTCTATTTCAAGGTTATATATGAGTCACAATACCTAGATTATGGTAATATAAGGATCAAATTACCTACATATGGGTAAAATAGATGAATATGAACCATGAAAAACTATGAATTCTAATGGTTTATAGTAAATTACATGAATGAAAAAAGAATGGTTTTTGGTACAGAGGGAAGAAGTTAGAGATGAAGAAGACATCAAATTCCATCAAATTCTAGTTTAAAATAAATAAATACATGAACTATATTACATAAGATCCTACATACACAATGAATAATAAATTCAGGAGATAAGTAAATTAAATGATTAAATTCACTACCAATAATATAACAGATCATTCACGATCCTAGAAGAAGAAATTTTTGACAGAAGTATTTTGTGTAGGATGAATAAGATGGTGGAATCATCTATGAACATTTAATATTAGGAAGATAGAATTTGGTTCTCATGAATGGTTTAGTGACCGTAAGGATGAATGAAAATAATGTATCGAAAGAAAAATATGTTCACATGCTTGGATGACATGCTTCACAGTGAGTTGACACATGACTCATGGTCGATCTATTTAAAGAAAAAGAAAATGATAGGGACCATGTTAGGGTCCATTTTGAATTGGTGTTTTTGTTCTAATATCTACTTATGTGAAACAATTATCCACAATACACCATGGTACTCATTCGATAAAAATTTTAAGCAGTATCTAATCAAAAAGAGAAAAATGTGACATGAAATCGTCACTATAAACTATTAATGAAGATAAAGATGAAGATATATGAAATCATACATTTCTAGTTGTGATATTATTTAATAAAAACATAAATCATGATAATTATCATTGTGATTAAGGAAATTATTATGATATATGTGGATGTGTTTATAGGGTTTTATAATGCCAAAAATGTAGTTTACATAACCAAATTAGATGCATAAATTCATGAATGTAATTACATATGATTAATGTAAAAATTATATCATGAAGATAAGAGGAACTAGAATATATGAAATAATATCCTATACCAGAATAATTATTTATTATCTTTGAGATTATGTTTCATAATTATGAATAAATAAAAATAGAAATTCATGCATGAATATATTTATATGTGTTCTTCAATGCCTGTGAATATTGTCGAGTGAAGGTGATGCATACAAATTTGTTTGATAAATAAATTTATGATAATAACTAATGATTTAATGCATGTAAATCATGAAAAAACTATATAAATTTATATGTAGTTATGGAGGTGGAGATGTTTAAATTTAGATCTGGTTTATCAAAATAGTTATGGAAAATAATTCTGATTATTTAAATTAAAAATATTTATTTAGTATCAGATGAATATTGAAACGAAAAATAGTTAGAGAATAAGAAAAAATAAAATCATTAGTTATTGTCATATATATATATATATATTACAGGTTGTTAGTGAAATGTGGTAGTTTATCAAAACTATTAAACAAGAGAGAAGTTATATTGTGTTCTAGGAAAGAGTGACCTGATACTAGGATTAATAAAAATAAATCTATTGGTATCGAATAAAAAAGGAACCAATGTAATTTTATTTATGAACCTATTTAAATTAGGATTTTATGAAAATGGAAGAAAAATATAAAGAAGAAATTGGTTGAGTTTGTTGTGAAGTTTATTGAAGAAGAAAGTGTTGTGAAGTCTTGTATTTTTCTATGAAGAATTTAAAAAGAAAAATATATCTAGTTCTACATTATGTTCTATTGAAATAAAAGAAGATTTTGTTTTGTGTAGTTTTTTTATACAGAGGAAGATGAAAGTTTCAATATTTTAATGGAATAAGAAGATAAGATAATTAAATCGAAAAGGAAATAATATTTTGAAATGTTGTTGAAATATATTTTTGTTACCTCAACATTCATTGTAATGGTATAAGATATTACTATGTGATGGATGGGATAAAAAGTGAATATTATTCACACTATATAATATCAAGAGTCTATAGAACAATGCTATAGGGGTCTATTAGTGGTTTGTGTGAATTCGGGTTTTACCATAGTTCTCTAAGTATTATCATTACAGAAGTAGAGGTGAACCTTGTAAATTGATGTGTCTCTTGTATGGGTGTTTTTGGTTTTTGTGACATAAATAATGAAGATAAAATGATGGAATAAGAAAACCCATAACTTGATAGTGACATATATTAAAATAAAATGGATAAAAATATAAAAGTATTAATTGGATTAAAATACTTTAAAATTGATTCATCCCCATATCATTGTTCATATTCCAACACATTCTTTCAATTTGGTATCATATCTCGATTCACCTATAGTTGGATTTTATATATGTGAAGTTATTATCTTGGGAAGATTTGTTTTCTTCCCTAAATTTATAATAGAGATATGTTTTAGTGAAGAAACATATATTTCATGTCAAAATTCATTCTCTATCAAGGGCATGAAGAATAATAGGAACACATATAATAAGATATGGAATAATGTATCCTTATTTTCTAGAGAAGATTAAAGTTAAATTTATCCATATTGTTTTGTATTGAAGGATAAATCTCTCTTGTAAGGATAAAAAAAATTGGTTTAGTGCATAACTATGGTTTTGGATAGTCTTTCCACCTCAAGAGGATCAAGACAACCTAGTGTTCAAGAGGTACGTCAAAATTATTTTTCAAACTATCTTAAAGAATATCCAAAAATTTATAGAAGTGATCATATATTTTTTATTCATAATATATATCTTTTTGAACAATTTTTTTAATCATTTACTAAATAATTTTTTTCTTTTATTTGTGTAATTTTAGAAATATATTTGGAAGGGATCAAAAAACATGGAGGCGACATTGATAACATGGAGAAATCATTACAATAAAGAGCTCTGGGTTTCATAAAGCTGTTTCAAAAATATAATACCATGGAAGTAGAGAATTATGGAAATAAATATAAATTTTCTATGTTTAGGAAATAGTGTCTCAATAAAATACTTGAGAACGATGTAATAAATAAATTGGGAATAATATTTGTACTTTGGATGAAAATTGGAAAAATATGACTCTTAAAAAAACTTAATTGGATATTATATTCATGAAGATAAATAAGATTGATTAAATGATACGAGAAAATATTAAAATTTATGATGAAAAAGTTTAGAAGAAAAGAAATGTTTGGGGAGATAATGTGGCGTTATTTAAATATAACAATTTTCACCCATTATGAAATGATTAGAATTGGATGTAAAACTCAATTGCTTGGGAATGACACATGTTGAGTCTTTATAGTTGAAGGAGAAAAGATTTTATTCCATGGATTTTTAAGGATTATTATTCTATTAAAAAACCTTAATTAAGTGGAATAATAATTATTTAAGAAAAAACTGATCATTCTCAAGATGTAACAAAGAAAAAGGTATTATCTATCAAAAATTCAAATTTTTTATTTTTCTTTCTATTAAAATTTTAGTTTTAAATTCCAAATATTCACATATATAGATGAGGGAAAAAATAAAATTCTATAAGTATAACTAGGGTAAATAGAATAAAAATTATGGAAGTTAGTTCCCTAATAAGTTCCCAAAATTTATTGGAGTAAGACCAAAAATAGCATGCTATAAAAGAAAGAGAACAAGTTGTTTTGAGAAAATATCATGATTTGGGTCGACTTTTGGCACTGAAATAAGTTTGTGTATTGCAAAATTTCTTTTTGGTATAATATATTAAATTTTCAAGAATAATGGAATGTTATTTAAATGGGTTTTAATCTCATGAATATGAAACATTTATAAAATAAAAGAAATATATAATTTATATAAATTTTATGTTCTTAAATATTTATGCGTTTTTTTCAAAGGTTTTTTTAAAAGACGTGATTTATGTTTATATTAACATGTATTTAATGAAAATGGTTAATGTAGACCATCAAATATGAACAAGAAACATGATCCATTTCTAGAAAAGAAGATTAATGGATATGATTATTTAGATATCCCTAAGAACATTACAAATAAGTGAAATTATTTATCCTTTAGTAAAAAACCAAAGGATTTCTAGGAGTGTGATTAATCTAAATGGACATACATGATAAATTGAACTTAGAAGATTCCATTTACAGAATCTAAAACATAAGTGAAGGTATCTAATTATATTTTTAGTAACTTGTCTAATGTTTTTGGGAATTTAAATTAATATAGAGGAAGATCAAGATAAAGATTGTGAAAAAGTTAAAGAATATTTCACACATAAGTACAATGAATTTCATTTAAGGTTTTTAGTAAATAAAAAAACTTTTTCTAAAGAATTTTTTTTTGAGATATGAAATAAATATTTGGATACTGAAATAGATTTTCTGAAAAGAATTCATCATAAAATAATCCATTAAATGAATATATATTTCACAAGTTGGTTCATATGATTTAGTAGATAATGAAAGGATAACTATCTTAGAAAAAGAAATAGAAGGTTTGATGAGATTCATGATTCATATAATAAAAAACAATTCTGATGAAAAAATTTAGATGCCTTAGTAATTTAGAAAATATGTTGAGAAAATCATCTCAACCAAGTTGTTTACAATAAAGAACAAGAATATCTAACTTATTTCCCCTATCTTTAAGTAATATAATTGTGTATACAAAATAATGAAAATAAGGTGATGTATGTTCATATGTAGATAACCTAATATTGATGATAGGATATTAACACCAAATAATATCATTTGAAGAAGTCACCATATAAGATTCACCTCTCAATTAGTATTTTAAAAAGTCTAAGAAATGATCTTCATTGATGAAGTTGAAGTTATTGTCATGAACAATAGACAACATAGTGTGTAAGATTCCATATAGTTTGATTGTAATGACCCTCAAATTCTCATTGGATTGAGAGCTCAACGAGTCACTACTTGGACTTAAGCGATATCCCCAAGGTTTCAATGGCTAGAAATAAATGCCGAAGGGTTTCAGGTACAAGTGGGGGATGATTTACCCTTTCAGAAACAAACCCACAAAACAACCATTACCAAAAATTCATTAAATGATATATGAAGAAAAGAAAGACCAACCCTGCAACTTCATTTATGTCAAACCACATCAGAGTATACAAAAGCAGAAGATCAAACTAAAGACTCTCAAAAGATACTAAGACTATGTGCTCCACAAGCTCCAAGATCCATCACATCTCCCAAGCATCACCATGCGACACTGGTAATGAGATACTTTTCCTTTACCTATGTCTCAGAATAAAACATCTGAAAAAGCACCAAAGTTCCAAATCAGGGGTGAGTATAAACTCAGTAGGATTTCCCCAATGACTTCCCTACTCACGCCACTAGGATAAAAGAGTTAACCACATTTATATAAAAATCATTTTATATAAAATATTTTCTCAAAAGCAGTTTATAACTAAATATAAACAGGTTCCAAACCATTCACAATCAAAGGCATTTCATGAGAAAATAAAACCAAGTTTCCAACAAGATATTTTTCCAGAAAAATAACCAAACAACTTTCGAACCATTTCACAAACATTCATTTTCTTAGCATACCCATCCATTTAAAAGCCCTGTCAAAATCACACATGCATGCTTCGTTATGATAGTTCCATACTCATGAGCGGTTTGTCGTAGATCTACCAATTCATCACAAGGTAATTATTTCCCATGTGCCATTACACCTTTGGCACCGAGCACGAGGTCATATTTCAACCAAGCCTCGTACATAAAATCCTATGTGCCATTAAATGTTTTTCACTAAGAACAAGGTCCAATTTCAACCAAGCCTCGTATATGCAACATGAACACACACCACACATTCACCACAATCATGCCAAAACCATCCTTTCAATAAAACACCTTTTTATTGAAATCCATTTCCATCAAAACCAAGTGTGTTCAACCAATTCAAACCATTTCAATAAAACACCCATTTTTATTGAAAACCAAATCCATCAAAACCGTTTTAGTAAAAAACCTTTTTTTTTTGAAAACCCTTTACTCATCAAACCATTTACAATTTCATAAATCTTATAATTTAAAATCAGCATTTTAAATTCAAATAGCCAAATCACTTTTCAGAACAAACCACCAAGATTTCACAATTTCCATAAAAACCATACATCATCACTAAAGAGGATTTAATTCATGCTTCCACAATTACTATCAATTTAATAACCAAATTTGAAGCTAATCTAATTAATTCTAGCAAGAGGAGTCGAGAGTGAAGCCACCTACCTCAATAACTTAGGCGACACCAAACAAGAACCAGGTCGAAACGCCACGAAACCTCCTTAGATTCCTTCCCCTAACATCACTAAGACCGAAACCCGACATAAAAGTCATCCAATACCTCAGATATACCCACCTTTGGTGTAGATATAAGGATCCAATAAGAGTGAAGAAGGATATCTAAGAAAATCAAGAGGAAAAGAGACTTATGTTGATCAACCGGCCTCTAAATGCCAAGGAAAGCCTCCGGATCGCTTCCAAAAATCATGGTAAGTGCTCTCCCACCTTCTCCAGATAGAAATCCAGAGTTAAGGGAGTCTAGGAGGAAAAACAAATGGGTTTAATGGTAAAACGAGTTAGATCCTTAAAATAGGATCTAAGTTGACTTCGCGCACAGTTAGTCTGCACGGTTAGTCAAACCATGCGCTAACCGTGCGGTAGTAACTGCTTTATAAGGGGAACTCTGCACGGTCACCTCGCATGGTTTGTCCAAACCGTGTGTACACCGTGCAGACTCCTCTGTCCAGGTGACTACCCCCTGCACGGATTCCACACGGTTTGGAAAAACGTGCGAATCCCGTACATCCCCACATTTTCCCTTTTAACACTTTATAAGTCCCCCCAACTCTCCTCCACCATTTATCATATTCTTGAAGTACTTAAAAGCATAAAATAAGGGATAATTACCAGAAACTAGGGGTATTACATTGATCATATTTTTAGTACTCTAAATATAATTTATTTAAGAGGATCATCCTTAGTAAAATCATAAAAATTAAAAAATATTCACAGCCAATTGAAGAAGACTCATTTTTTCATTTTCTCAACTTTTAACATCAAATCATACATCTTTAGAAGATATACATCCTTATAAAGTTCATGATAATTTTGTCCTTGATGTGAAAATAAGTTAAAAATATTGATGAAGTTGCAAAAATAATTATTTCTTAAAAATATATATTTTTAGGATGTCCTTGGATGAATATCCTTGATTGTTTATGTTTTCCAATTCTCAAAATCATTTATATAAAGTGGGAAAAATAGGTTTTATTCAATGAAATAAATTATTAATTATTGAAAAAGATCTTTCTCTTTATTGAATCATACTATTTTTACATGAATTATTTTAACATATGTTATGAAGTGAGTATAGGAAATTCAGGTTTACATTTATGAAATATTTTAAATCAATTATTATCAATAAATTTTAATAGAATAATATCATTTCTAAATTACTTAAATACATGTTTTTGAGCTCTCATTTTATTTGGTATAATTTTATTTTATTAGGGGTAATATAGTTGTCTAAATGAGACCATCTGGTTTTCCAAATCAAGCATAGTTTAGTAAGGAAAGGGTATAATGGTTGATGGGACCCAACATAAGTATGAATTGACACAAATTTATAATTTATTTTCTATTTCTTACAAGTATGTTTGAGATGAAGAGAAAATGAATATTTAAAATAAAGGGGGATATAAATAATTAGTGTAAGAGAACATATTGACATAACAATTAGATGGTATTTCCAATAAATATAAAGGGGAATTTTATTGAGGCCACATTATAGAGAGATTCTTATTATTTTCTAGTAATGTAAATATATTAATGAAGAATAAGGATAATGTATGATTTTTAATGAATACGGTGATGATAACATATTTTAAATAGGTGTAGAAGATCCCTACTCAATATTTTCAAGAGACTATTGTTTAAAAATCAAAGAGTTTTACTATATGGTTTTGGGAACATGGTATTTACCTAATCACACTTAGTATTAGTGTTATCATTCTGAGAGGTAAACTATGTAAATTTTATTGTTTCTTATCTATGTGTTTGGATAATCTACTTGAAATAATGAAGGAGAATAGAGAGAAGAAAAAAACTAGTCACCCAATAATGAAAGAGGTAAAAAGAATAGTGATAAAAATGTTAATCTATCAATTAGATTTAAATTAACCAACACTAATTAAAATCACCACCTCTTGGTGTTCTTTATATTTAATACTATTCCCTTAAAAATATAAATATGATGTATATTGAAGAGAAATATTATCGACTAAGATAAGAAGATAAGTTTAGTTCCACCCACATGTATCATTTTCATAGAATTTCGTGTAAAATGGATGTAAAATAGAACTAAGACATATAAAATGATAAAAATTGAAGAATAAAATGGAATTTTTTTATATAGAGAGAACATATTATTCCTATAATTCTTAATTTAAATAAAATCAATCCCAAAATTAATGTGAGTTGGGTAAAGTAACCCTTACTGATTTGGTAACATGGAAAATAATACTACTTGAATGAAAAATATGGAAATTAAAATTCATGTACCAGTATTAAAGATAGAATCATGATATAATAAGTCAAATTTATAGAATATACATCACAAATAAATTAGTTTCATAATAAAAAACGTGTCTCAAAAGATAAAATATTGAGATGAAAAACACTTAACTTGGATTCCCTACCAATTGAACGATATCAGACCTTATGAATAAAAAAATTAAGGTTACTAAATACTTTATTAAGAATAAATTTATTCTATATTTGATTTACAATGGTTATTTTTTATGATATATCTTTCATTATTTCATTATTTTTTATTAGGATACTGATTTGAAGTTGTTCAGTCAATTTCTCCAAAAATTCTTTAGTGTTTTGACCATGTTAGATGGATTTTTAAGGTAGTTTCACAATATAAATATTTCCATAAATAATTATAGTATATTTTGATATATTTATAAAATTAATGGTACCCTAATGTCACTCAAAGTGAATGGTCGCATAGAAAGATTAAAAATAATATTTTTTAATTTCTATTCTATAAAAAGAATGGATTTTAATTATGAATAAAAATAGGTACATAATAATTAAATGTGATTTAAAATATATAAAATTAATCATCATCACACAATATTACCTATATAACGTAATAAAATTTATTTTTACAAATAATATTAATGTCATTATGTTAGTATGATTAAGTAATATTTAGACGGTGTTATGAAAAATGAACACCAAATAACTCATTTAAAAATAAAAAACCCTTCTTTGGATGTACCCCTTAGTATATTTCCAAAAGCCTCTATAGACTGGCCTTTGAAGAATACCATAATATATGGAATTTTGAAAAGAGTGTTGGGGATGAATTTTTTATGGCACGGTCTATCACAAGTGATCAAGTAGTAAGGATAAGTGAGGTGTTGAAGGAATCATTTCATATGTCATAGGGGTGAAACTTATGTTAGAATATAGGAAAATTGAGGCTGAAAATACACTCAACTAGTTAGTTATGGAAATGTTTTTTTATATTTTAGGCATTATCCCTTAGTTTAATCCACCATTTAACACTTGTATCCTTTATCGTAGTAACTATGTTTTACCATGATAACATATCATTATGAAGATAATGAAATTATACTTATTATAGAATTTGAATATTATGATTCTAAATACTAAAAACCATTTTATAAAATGCAATTTATAATAGAGGCATAAATAAATTCTAATATCTATACATAAAATATATTTAACCCATTTTGAGATAAAATATATTTTTGAATCTTTAAATAATGGTATTCTCATTCTTTATTATGTAATAATTATTAAATGAATTTTAATTTGTTTTATAGAATATATTATCAATAAATTTTACTAAATTTAATTATTAATAGTGATTAATTTTTTTATTATAAATAAAAAATACATTATTGAAGAAAGAATAATTAAAAAAAAATATTTTTACCATATAATGATTGTATATTCAATTATAAACAAATAATTATTACTGTATGATTGATTATTCATGTTTTTACATGTGTAAATATACATTTACCAAAATTTTAAACATAAAATAAGATAATTTTACCTTTTAAATAAAAATATAAAAACAATTTTTTTAAACAAAACATTTATATAGCCAAGAATTATGATATTAGTATTACTTATATTTACTAAACTATTTTAAGGATATTAATAATTAATTTTACTAAAATTTATCGAATAATAATGAATAAATTTTATTCATACCATTATTTAATATTAGTAAATAAAATTCAACAATTCATATAAAATAGTTTCTCCAAAATCAATGTTATTTTCAAATTAGAAATAAAATTGTTTTGTATTTTTAAAAATAATTTATGTTTTATTTTAGGAATTTTTCAATATCATGTAAACCCATTCATTTTATACAATAATAACATATTATTCACCTTAATTTAAAATTTCATATATCAAAGGCTACAATTCTTATTGGTTTTATTTTAAGTTGAACACACATAAAAATATCTGAATGTTAACTTCTCCAGCCATAAAAAATTTCATCCACACAAGTTTATTTTTTCTTGACCAACTTAATATATATTTAAACCAGTATAATCTTAGATATATATTTTATCCTAATAAGTAATTTATATGTTACTAATAGGATACTTTTTATTTCATAATTAAATATTTCTAAAACTGTGTATATTATAATATCAGTCTAATACTTATGAATCAGTTTCCAAGAGAATAACTTTATATTAGAGTGCGTTTTAACACATATGACTCAATCAATTTATAATTATGTCACTATATTATTAGGAATTATTTATCCATTGAGATAAATAATGTATGATAATATACTTGATTTATTTCCATCCTCAAATTGTGTTTCGATTAGATTTTAACCTACACTTTATCTCAAATTATAAATTATAAATAAGCACGAGTAATTTCTCCTCAATGATGTATGAAAATAATATTTAAATGGATCATATCGTTAAAAAATTAAAATTTATTCCTCTTATTTCGTTCAATATATTAAAAAAATTGTACACATAATCTTTGATAATAATTAATTTGAATAAAAAATTATTTGAATAAGAAATACCATAATCACTAAAAGATAATAATATACAATAAATTTTAAATTTAGATATTTCATAAAGCCCTTGAAATTACACTTAAAAAATAAAAAACCCAGAAATAAAAAACATATGATCTAATTTTCATGAAAAGTAAACTTATCATTTATCTAAAAAATTGTTGAACATTTTATATCAAGAAACCGATTCCATAAAATTTTATAAACCCAAAATAAGTTAATATTTCCCAATATAACTTTAATCACAATGAAATATAACCATATTCTTTAAAAAATTATTCAATAATTTTCACTTAAATAATATCATCCTCTTACATAGTAGAAAACATGTACCATAATCCCAAAATTGGGTTTAAATATCCATATATCTGTTCATTATCAAATTATCATTTATTCTTAATGTTTATATATATGTTCATAAAATATGATAACCCTATTCCTGAAACAAACATAATAATTTTTTAAAATTAATATATTAACCTTATGGGTTATCTATATCTTTATCTTGTCCACAAGAATAATATCATTATAAAATATATATTTTTTTCTAAATAACTTATTAAAACCAAGGGTTATATTTACTTTAATCATGTATGAACATAAATTTCTCCCATTATATATTTAATCTGTTTAAAATATAGTCACAAAAGACCACCAAAGGGTACCTATGACATTGAATATATAATCAAACATAAAAATAGTAACCTAGAATAGAATGAATAATTCTATAATAAAATTTAAAAGAAACATCCTAAACTCAAATATTATCTTAACCATTCCCTAATACTAATCGATACACGTTATGCTCGCACACCCAGATCTAGTGCTAAAAGAGTATTCTCTAGACACTAGATTTTATATAGATTGAGGAGACCGAATAATAATTATACAAATTAAAATATTAATAACCAATATATAATCAAATATATATTTAATTTATTTTAGTATTATAGTTTTAAATAGATTGGAAAAACCTTTATTTCAAAAAACTAATAGTTTTCCCACCCAATGGAAATTTTTTCAATTATAGAAAAAACTTCATAAATTATTGTAAGTACTCATCACATTCCACAAAATTCCCCACTCATGATACCCTTATATAATATCTTCTATAATATCATTATTCATGACAAATGTAAATATAAATATAATAAGGGTGAGAGAAATAGATCATTATGTTTAAATATAAGAATCATTAATAAAAAATAAAAAGCTATCATAACACGAGCATGCGGATATGAGAACATAATCCTAATAAAATAAAACCTAATATAATATAATCAATAAATTATAGGCCCTGAAAAAATACATTGGAATAGAAAATAAATGAATAATTTTGTAAGAATAATTAAATACCAAATATTCTATAAAAATGATAACATGAGTATGTATTATATCCACGAATAAAAAACATGGTAATCACATGGAAAATATTAATATATTTCTCAATGATAGAATGAATAATGTCAATCTTCTTAATCTCACTATCAAGGAATTTTGTGAAGACATCTAATATACCATCAAGGTCCAGTTCTATGTTATTGTGAAAACAGGTATGTTATACCCCCAATTACCCAAACTAATTTCTATGATTAGACCTAACAATGCATCGAGGTTCTATATAATTTTTTTCACCACCCATAACTAAATAAGTTCATTGATTTCATCATATAAAATTAATGAATAAAATACATAAATGAAATTCCATATTAATCAATAAAAGTTTATATTAGAAAACTAGTATACAAAATATTAATATGTTTCTAGAGAAATAAATGGATTATGATGACCATAAGCCATCCTAAGAAAGATGATGAATGTTATCGTTAAATAATATCCCTAGTTTAGTAGAATAATTATTAAATTATATTGACATAGATGAGGAAAAAATTCATGAATACCTTAGGATGTTCATTTGATAATAATAATAAATATAATTTTCTTTTGGTATCTGTTAAAAATTTAAAATTCACAAATACTGACAATATTGTTTTTGTAAACCCATAGTAACATGGATATTAATCATATTAATAATGAATGTTTATGATTGTGGGGAAAGGTGTTTATGTGGTAAAAATTAAAAAATTATATTTACACAGGTGTAAATTAAGTAAAAAATAAACCATATGGAAATGAAAATATAGGCGGTCTTAAAGAGAAAGAACATAAAATTTCCAAAATTAAAAATTTAGACGTAATCAATCCTAAATTAAAAGTGTGTTCGAAAAATTATCTCATATATATTTTGTAACTTATGAATAAAGACATTTTGTAAGAGAAAATTTTTAACAAAACTTTATATACCATTAATACATATGTAATTAAAATATAATATATCAACGGTCTAGTAAGTACACTAAATGAAGGTAAATAAGTGTGTAATATGAAACATGTCTAAAAAGAGGAAATATTGAGACAAATAAACCCTTACATTGTATATATATTTGGTCTTACATTCTCTATGAAAATGAATAATTAAATCAATTTTTTAATTATTTTCGTAGTGAAATTTTTACTCAATATTTTATTTTTTAATGTTTATATTTTTTCAATGTATTTAATTTATTGTATCTTTTTTCTTTCACCGACCACTGGAGACTACTTCCTAAATTACTTTAACTTTTCTTCTACATGTTGACCAATATAAGACTACATATAAAATATTTCCATTGTTTAAATAATTTTAATGATGTTTTATAGTATGTGGTTGATATGTTACTGCTAGTCCATGTTCACATATTTGACATTACGATGATTATTCATATGGAAAGCATAATAATCACATTTTATGAAATTTTGATTCCATAAAATTTTAAATATTTAGTGAATAATAATATTTATAGAAGAATTATATAATAATTAAAATTTCATAAATTGGTTATTATCACGTTATATTACCATTAGATAAGTTATATTAAGAATTATGGAAAAAATATTATAACATCATTCATATAAGTTGTAAAACAGACCCAAACTAGAATAAATTATATTAGTTTAATGATTATGAACATGGTATTGTATATTGATAATAACAAATGTATTGATGAATAATTAAATAAAAATAATTCTATTGAAGTTATTTATCATATTCCATATGTTTTATATGAATAATATAATTTAAATCTAATATTAAGATGTTATTACATACAATGTGTCTCAGTGTGATTATTCAAGGTGGTTAAACTTTTTGATGTCCATTTATAGTTTATTATTTTAATAAAATTTAAAAATTAACATTAAAAATCATAATAATGTTTTTAATATCATATCTATCCATTAAAACTATTTTTAGATCCACCCATTTAAAGTAGTGATGAAAAATTGAATACATCATTCAAGGAAGCGATGAAAGAAATTTAACAGGAGTGAAATTTTTATTTTCTAGTGGATTGAAGGGAAGGATAGTTGATAATGGTTTATATTAATAGAAAAAAAATTATTTCATAAATAAAATTTTATTTATCATTTGTTTCTTAACAAATTAATTTGTAATGTGGTTATAAAAAATGACATATTTATTTCATCGCGGCGTTCGTCTGTACATAACACATGAAACATTATCAATTTTATAATGAAAGAAGAGGAAGATAAAAAATGTTTATTACATAAAAAAAATAAAATTTCAATATATTATTAATGATAATTTATTTTTTTTGGTAGCAATTGAATATTTTTTAGATTTTTAGAAAGTAAGAAGTGTGAAGGGAATTGGTTAAAACGATTTTATCTTCCTTGGATATCTTACTTCGAGTCCCTAATTAATCCTGAATAGATTGATATTTTAAGAATATAAAAACCTACATAACATGTAAAATAGTGTTAGGACGGGATTTTTGTACGTTTTGGTTGAGATACAGTTCTCAATGAGTGTTTGTAAATAAGGTAGTGAATGGATCCTTTTTTAATTCAGAGTGGTGATACTTATGTAAATACTTTTAAATTTAAAATAAATACATATTATTTCAAGGAAAAGAAGCAAAAAATAAGAACACGTTTGAATATAAGATATTATAGGTTCTTAATCCATTAATATTAACATATATGGATATATATTTGTAATATTTTACGCCTTATCAATTTTTTATTTCCTGTTTAATGGATTTACCATTAATTGTTGTAACTAACTTTTACCATGTTAACCTATCATTTTGACAAAAAATAAATTACCATATTAAGAAAACAAATTAATCTGATTAAAAAATATTAATACCATTTCATGAAATAATATTCATAAAAGTGGGGTAAATAATTTCTAATATCTATGGAGAAATCACATAAAAACCATTTTTAGAAGTATATTATTATTTTGAAGCATTAAATAATTTTTTCTCATTCATTCCTATCTAATTATAATTAAATTAATAAAAACTATGGTATATATTAAAAATAAATTTAAATAAATTTTTAATTATTTATTAAAAATTATAATACGTCTTACACACAAACATTATTTTATGAAAAATATATATTTTAACCATAAATTGATTTTAGGATCTCTTCTAACCAATTTAAAAAAATTATCAATTAATATTCATTAGAATACATGTGTAAATAGTAATTATCAATAAATATAAAATTTTATATATGAAAAATTTATCTTTAAATTTAATATACAAAAAATAATGTTTTTTTTAATATCTATTTATTCAAGATTTATTGGATTCGTATTATTTATAAATACTTAATAATATTATGTCTTTTTTTAAAATAAATTTATTACGTTTTTTAAAATATTGTTTTGATACCATTACCTAAAATTAGAAAATAAAATTTTATAATTCAAATAAAATAGTTCCCTACAAATCATTGGTATTTTCCAAAGTGAAATAAAATCTATTAAATTTTTAAAAAATATTTTCTTTTTAAAATTTTGATTATTTTAAATGTCTTGTAATTTTACTAATTTTTTTTATAATTATTAATTCTTCACAATAGTTTGGTGTTAATAATATGATAATATAGCCTTCATACTGTTTTTTTAAAGTAAAACTCACACTAAACTCTCTCGGTGTTAAAAATCATACCTAAGAAAGATTTTGGGAGGCCTCCCACCACAGGTTATTAAGAATGGTACCCTTAGTGTGTTCATGGGATATAGTAATAAGAATCTAAAAAAGGGAAAGGATAATATTCAATTAACTAAAACCCATTATGGAATGAATATTATTTCTTTACATAACTGATTTAGGATACTAGGGGAGGTTGATATGGAAATAGTTGATAAAGAAGGGTGGTAATCTAGAGGGTCCAAAAATAATAATAAACTAGTCTGGTTAGGACATACATGTTTTGTGATGGAATTCCAAGGTGGGAGTTTTCAACCTAAATAGACAATTGTCAATGATATAGAGTAGATGAAATGGCCCTTTAAAATTGATGAGGATATGGAGAGGATATTCATATTGAAACATATTTTAGTTCTGGTTGGAATAAAGGGAAAAAAACTATAACTTTAAGGGATGATTCTGTTATACTAAGAAAAAGAATAAAAAATGGAATCGATTCTATAATGTTTCCAAAACCAAGATCACAAAGTTTAAAGGAATGATTTGATACTCTAAGGGAGTTGTGGATTAGATTTTTGGGAAAATCAAGGTGTTTAACTATGTTTTCTTGATATACAATAAAGATCCTATTAATCATGTGATCCAAACTCTATCAGATATAGACATATTATGAAAAAGAATGTGGTATATTACATATAAGGGAATTTCTCTCCCAATGAGGATTTATTTTCCTCCTACTTCCTAATGAAGATGAAATTTTTATATGGAATATTTTACAATACCATAGAGGATGGAAAAAATATGGGAAAAATTATAAAGTAATGTTTTTAACAAAAGAGGGTTTAATATAGAGGTAGATAATGGACCTATAAGGTCTGGATAGAACCCATATATTATTGTTATATTTACATCGTTATATCTGTACTTTTTACCATGATGATTCTATTTTTTTCATTAAAACTGAATTAAGACCCCATATTTCATCTTTAGATCCATGGAATGCCCTATATGATTCAATTATAACCTTTATCTTAAATAAATTCCATAGAAATATTGGTCAGGGACTGCCATGGGTTTTTATGATTACTATTGATGGTATTATTTGCCTAGAAATTTTTGAGTGGAGTATGGTGTTGGATTTTAATTATTATTTTTACATTTTTTAAATGATTATATGGATGGGTATTGGGTTATAGAGTTGTTTTATTAATTTGGTCAGTATGTTTCATCCTAAGTTTGTTTTGGGTGTTGTATCTATAGTTTGTAGTATTTTTTGTACCTTAATGGATAGCTTTGGTGCACAATGTATTGAAATTTTTTATAGATGGGAATGGGGAATTATGGTGTTTTTATTTGGATGATTGTGTATTTGGATTTGTTTTGGGTGCTTTATTTCTTTTTTTTGAGCATTTGAGTATTATTTTTGGTTAAATAGAAAAATCTAGTTCAAATTTTATGCTGATTGACAATGCATGTAAAAGTGATTTTGTGTATAGGGTATTATGAGGGTCCCAAAAAAAACCCATAAATTTATTCTTTATTTATAATAACATATTCAACTATAAGGAAATAATAATATTAAATGTAATCAACAATAATTAACCTTTATCACCTTAATCACATAAGTGTGTGCTTACGAATCCACTAAAATTATAAATAATACCTTCATTGTGTAAAAAAATATGTGTTTTATAATTCATCCCACATTCACATCTACATGTCATAGTGGAACCACCACTTTCATGTATAGCCTATTATAAAAATGAATGATCCTCTTGTAGTTGAGCTAAAATGTATATATCATACTCCAGATCATGGTACTATAATATCATTCATTTGAGGTTTATATATAACCATAGTATGTGTAACACACATATATTTTAAAATAATAAAATTATTTTTTATAACATGTATGAAGAATAAAACCAAGATTAGAATAAAATATAACACCTGAGGCAAGATAAAATATTTCTTTTTAAATATATCTAATCACATTGATAATCTGTGGAACTTGAAACCCCAAGTCCAAATGACCTATAATAAAGTATATATTTATATCCTATTAATTATGTTGTTAGGTATATATATTAATACCAAAATTATGAAATTTATTATTATCTATTGATTATAAATAATATAAGAATCATTTTTAAGGAAAAAATGTTTTCTGAAAAACTGTATTTTTTTCTAAATGACGGTTTCATGGTGCTTTCTACACATAATTTAAAATTAAATTTTTACATATTTATAATATATCATTGAAATTTTATTATCATTTTTTAAATCATAATATATAAATTATGTTAGGAATATTTTGTTTGTTTTCTCTGAAATGATTCATTTGTTGATGAATAGTTGAAAATACTAAATTTTATTTAAAAAGTTCCTTTTTTGTTTAAAATATTTACAAAGATAAATTATATTTTAATTTTTTTAACATAAAATTAGTTCCATTATATATCTAATAATCTAATTTAATTCCTTGTAATCATTTTCATATTTAAGTTTTATATATAAACATTGTAAATATTTGGTCATTTTCCCTTTGAAACCCCACTTCCTCATCATTTCTACAGGATTAGTTTTAAATTAAAATTTACCACTTATGTCAAACCTAGACCAAGAAATATATTTATTTTATTATTCTCGTGGATTTGGATCCATTTTTTTAGTTCTGGGTTGATTCCCAATTTTTTTTTGATTTTTTGTTGGAAATGGTAGTTTTTCCCATGGAAATAAATGGTTTATGGGCAGAACATTGGGAGAGGGAAATTGTGGGGCTCCACACAGGTAACCATGTGGATTTTGTTGGGGGTTAGGGGTAAGGTTCATGATTTTTTCATAGTTTTAGAAAGCATGTGACAATATGGCAATAGGTTCTTCCCATTTTTATTGTGGCGACTACATGATTTTCCAACAGTTTGGAAAATCGTGCGACCAAACCCTGTGAGCTGCCCATATTCTTTGAATTTTGAAAATTGAAGTTTTCCCCGTAGATATTTTAACTATATTTTTGGTTTTACCTATTCCACAATGTTGTAGAACCTGAGGGCTCCAAGAGACCCTCATCCCTTGCTCCTTAATCTCCTCTTAAGCTCCATGAAGGTTTCTAGGTATGATTCATTGATTTTTTTTGATGATTTATCCATCTTCCCTCTTTCCACTCTTGAGTTCCAAGTTTCTCATTGTAGGGTTTCTATTTTATCAAAACCCTAAGGTATTAATTTGATGTGTGGTTTTATGTCACAAATTCTAGGTTGTGTGGATTGTTTCTTAGGCTTGGTTCATCCTTCTCCCAAGGTTTAGTTGCATTTTCAAATCATTTAGGTAAGTGTTTCCATACATTTACTTTCCAATTCATTCCATTGATGCTTGGGATTTACTAAATGATTTATAAACATGTTTTTATTTAATTTGGTAGGTTAGTATGCATTAGTTTTGTAATTTTTGACTTAAAATGGGTGAAAAATGGTTTTCATAGAGCCTCTTTAACTATGATTGTGTTTATAATCACATAGGATTTTTAATAAAATGACAATTCTATTTTTAAGGTGAAATTGGGTTATTTGGGTAGTGTTTTCCCTTTGTGATATTTTTCTAATGTAGTTGGATTGTGATATGGGATTTTTATGTTTGAATTGGATATTTTTAGTGCATGAATCTTGTGTGTGGATTATTGTTTCGACTTAAAATTAAGTGATGTTTCATTGAAAGGTTGTTTTAAACAGTGGTTTGAAAACGTGTATGTGTTTGAAGTTCGGTTTTAAATGTGTTTTATTTCATTCCAAGTGGTATCCTTGTTTTTTTAAATGGATCTTTGAAATGTTAAAGTATTTTGAAACATTTTATAAAGTGGGGTTTAATGTAAATATTAGTTTAAAAAGGGATATTCCCATGGAAGCGTTTGGTTTAAACATGTGTTATTCTTATGGTATTTTCAAAGGGATTTCATAAATTGTTCGGGTGGTGTGAAATTTATTTCCCAATGGATTTGGTGTGTTTGTGTGTGTGAACTTGGGAAAGAGAATTTTCCCAATTGATTGATTAAATCTCTTATGTATTCCCTTTTTAGTGTTTTCCAAAATGGGTTTATGAGTATTATAGGCAGTTTAAAGGCCCGTTTGGAACTTTCTATACAGTTTAGTGTATTCTATTTATCTTGGGAATAATTTTTTATTTTATATATAAAGGCATTTTTGGAATTGTACATGTAATATTGTTGTTTTATTTTGACTTTTGAAAATATTGGTTTCTATGGTAACTAAGATCATTAGAACAATGCGAATTTTGAAAGGGTAATTTTTTCATGTGTTTTCCATGCTTGTCATGTGTCTGTGAATCTAAAAATTTATGTGACTTTTGAAATGGAATTTGAGCATAAATTAAATTAGGAGTATCTATATGTGTGAACTAGAACTAGTATGTTAGTTGATTCAGATTCCGCGATGGCCAGGATTCATATTGAAGGATTGATGATTACAATGATAACTAAACATGTGATATGATTAAAGACCACTAGACCTTGGGATAATTTACCCTCTAGTTTCTCATTCATCATAACTCTATTATTATTGGATTATTATATAGATACCATTAAACCTTGGGCTGGGATCCCTTATAATGGATCCTTCATGAGGACACTGGTAGTAGTTGAGTTAGAGGATTTTTATCACCGAGTTAAGAGGCTCTTAGGGTCCCACTTGTGCTAGATACCCATAGATATTTCTTATTTTGATATCTTATGATATAATTTTTATGTGATGTGGTTCTATTCATCAATTTTAGGATAAACTCAAGCACATTTTTTGTCAAAAAAACATGATTTGGGAAATGTGTTTCCTTGGATTGTCTTATTAGAATTATTTAAAAAATTATTATTTTTGGATTTATATTTTTTTATTCTATTAATACTTAATGTTTGTTATAGAATATTTTAGTTGAGACTCCTTGTTTTGTTTCCTTTACTTTCTGCAAATCATTTTTTGGTTATCTATCTTCATTTTGTACTTGTGATTTTGTTTGGAACTGGGTTATGGAAAGTGAAACCATTTTTTAAAATAAATGATGTGTGAGTTATGTTATAAAAGGGAACTTTAGAAAACTTTGTTTGGTTTCCTAAAATTATTAATGGATTCTTTTCTTAAATTTTTTTCAAACCTGTGTTTTTTTATTATTTTTGTAAATAAAATGTATGGACACTCTCTATAGTGGTTTCCTACAGAGTTGTTTAATCTCAAACCCTAGTTGTGCCACTTAGTGTCGGTAGAACAATGGTGTTTTTTAGGTGAGGGTTTCTATATTTTTTTCTCATGGATCAGGTTGTTCTAATGGTTGGTGGTGACTAAGAGGTCACATAGAGCTTGTGGTAGTATGGTTCAACCTCAGTTTTTATTGCATTTTTTATTCCCTATTTCTTAAATATTTATCAGTATAACTATGTATTTATATATAGTTATTGTTGGATATTCCATGATATCATTTAATTTATATTATTAGGGTTTTTTGAGAGAAAATAGGTCCCACAATGATTACTTTTATTGTCGTCACTAGTTGCACGCCTGTGGATATCAGTAACATCCTTTGGGCCATGTTTTAGACCAGGTCGGATGTCGGGTAGGATGGTATATTAGCTTGGTTCATGGAAAATTATATTAATTTAATTTAAAAAAATAGATTCAATTATTATAATCATAATTATTTATATTTTATAATAATTAAATTTTATATTTTTACCAAAAGTAATATTGAAAATAGTAAAAATTAATTACCATGGTTAAGGTAAAAATGGATTTACTAAGGGTTAAACTAAAATTATTATGGTTAAATTGGCCTAATTTTTTTATAAAAACAATTTTATGGAAATATTTTTACTCTATAATGTATAATTATTCATTATACTCAATTTTGTACCCTTGTGTAATATATAAAACTTGGGTAAACCATTTTTATTCAAAACATTACATGTGTGCCACTCACTACACTAATAAAAGGTAACCCACTCTCCACATGTTTTCAAACATTCACACCCTTTTGGATCAGCCAAGAACAACATATAATTCTTCAAATATTTCATCACTTCATCCTAGAAGCCTTATTTTGAGATGAAATCCATCATTTTATGTCTTTTTTTCAAACCTACGGTGTTTACTCGAAGAAGATGTAGTGTTCTTCAACGAGCATTTTTATTTCATTTCATCCTCCACCTCCTTCAATAATTATTAATCCAAGATGATGTAATGATATATGTATCTTACATATATTTATATACTATTTTAATATGGTAATTATCTTTAACCATCCCCACATAAATCAAATTTTCTACAAAATCATCATCCATGTGTACGATGGACTCCCATCTTGCGAACTGATGTCATTCATTTTTTTTATTAAAACTAGTTATGATTAGTTAAGATGATGAATATAAGGTATTAATATTGTTTTAATAATAAAATTATACCTATGGAGTCATTATTTTATATATTCCTTTATATATATTAATTTGTGTATGGTATATGATAACATCACTCGTATGTATGGTAGACTACCGCCTCACGAAGTGATGTGATTATTTTTTCAATAATTCTTTTCATAGAAGGTGATAAGGATATATTTAATGAATATATGTGATATAAATGAAATAATTAGTATATTAATTAGATATTTACCATTTAGATAAAGTAATAGATCATTTCATTGCTTACCTTTTCTCATAATGAGAGGTGATAACATCGTTCATGTGCGTGTGTACTATCACCTTCATGAAGTGATGTGACTCTCATTCCAACCTAATTCATGATTTAAAAATGTATATTGAAGGAAATAATATTGTTTTAATGATATTATGAACATTTTTAAGCTATAATATCACTTAAATTCTTTTCTTAATTATCTTTCAAAAGATGGAAATGTTACTAATGCGTACTTATGAGCTACCGTCCGTATGATTATAACATAGTTCATTTTTCATAGACATATTTATTTATTTGTTTTAAAATAATAATTTATTTATAAATATGATAAATATTCCATGATTATATTTTTTTTATGTTTAAATAGTTAACACTTTGACCCTAGTCATCATACTAAAGTAAATTTTTACACACAATCCAAAAAGTCCTCAAAACATCTTATATAAACTTATTTGATTATGTAATAATATTATAGATGGAAATGAGTGAAATAAAACTAATAATAAAATTTAAAATTTTTCTTAATATGGTAAATAATGGAAATATGTATATTATTTAGAAATAGAAATAAGGAACATGGCGAGTAGGACTCAATGTAAGGGTTTCTCACTTAACTTTTACTTCTTTGAGACATACATGATATCCCCCAATTATTTATTTAGTGTGGTGTATATACTGAAATTATATACTTCTATATCATAAATTACTTTATATTCATTATGTTTAATGTTTAATTTTATGTAATCTATTTCATGTGGCTTATTAAAAAGAAGTTTCTATAATGGTAAGTATTTCTTTAATAATTTCATCATTATTCAGGATTGTTTTTGTTTCAGTATCTCTAAGGGAAATTATTTGATATTACCTTCATAAAAAAATATTTTTTCTTCTCCTATAGTCATAGATATTTTCTTTCAAAAAATAGTGCAATTTTTACTCTCTTTGGTAATTAATATTATTAATAAAATGTTTTTAATTAAATCCACCACTATTTGTCTCATTGATCAAAAATAGTTTTCACTTCCAAAACCGTGTTTTCTAAAAATGTTTCCAAAATATGTTTCACCATAGTTGAAATTATTTATTAAGGTCACTTTTACCCATGTTTATATTTTGTTTACAAAAAATTAAATGAATATTTTTTTTTGAATGATGAACATTATAAAACTTTTTACAGTGTAAAAGGAATGTTTTTAACTTATAAGGCATGTATTTAATTACCCATTGTTAGAACTTCCATTTCCAAGAATAATTATTTTCATGTTTTCATATTTATTGTGAAACAAAATATTTCCCATAATATTCAGGGTATTTTTAGTTTTTAGACTTTATTTTCAAGGAAAAGGATTTTGGTAGTAATTTTTGAATTTTTTAGTTTTAAAATAAAAAGTGTGATTTTAAAAGAAATTTTATTTTCCTCAAGAAATGTTCTAAGTGATATTTAAAAATAACTTATCCATATAAAAAGACATTATTTAATGTTACTTATAATTTATTAGGGATATACTCCAATTATTTTGTCCCTAATATTTCTCCAGATGGAATATGATTAGTTTGGATGAGAATAAACTATATTGATACCATTCATTTTACTCTGGATTGTTTATGATTATTTTTATAGATATGGTAAAGTATTTATATTTCATATTTTATTCTAAATATGAATTTACATATTGAATATGTTTCACCCATTTCATATGAGGAATTCATTAACCTTTTTATGTGATGGGAGGGGCTCTCCATAGCCCCTCGATGCATCCGTAGGTTACATGAGACAAACTAAAAATGGTTATGATCAAGGACATAACCTTTTTTACGATTATATTATAACAATACTCAATGATATTTAATGTCTTGGAAGAATACTATATGGTATTATATGACTCAGGTAAAGCCTTGATGAAATGATTTAGATGATTAAGACTTTCATTAAACCATTATAAATTCATTTATGATATTCCATGTGATTATTCAATTATTTAGAATATTTATGGTCAATTTTTAATATCATATGATTATTTATGTGGATTAATTTTATATACTATTATTCAAACCATATTATTCAAAATTTATTGATTAAATGGAATTTTTTCCAGTTATTTTACTTTCCATATTGTTTATACCTTATGTTATTATAGACTATGTTGTATGCCTACCATAAATGTGCTTCTAAGCTCACCCCTTTTTTATTATTTTTTATTTTTTATAGGATACTAGGAAGTATTTAGTGTTTTATTTATATGGATACACTAAGGGTAAAAATGGAATTCTAAAGGATAATTATTTTTCATTTTATGTTTTAAAACATAATGTGAATTTAAAGTATGCATCTTGTTTTCCAAAATTACTATACTATTCTGTACTTCGTGATGTGATTGATTATATCTTATGAAAATGTAATAATGTATACAACATCTATAGGGTTCTAGGTTAAGGGATTTATAGTTGTTATCAAAATAATTTAAGTAGAACCAATATAACTAGAATTAGGATAACATAGATTAGGAAATGCAACCATTTGAATGAATTTGAGTATAAATCTATAATAGAAAAGTTTTTTGAAAAAGAGATTATATATAGTTTTTCCAGGAAAAAATCTCTATTTTGATACTATAAGTGGATGTTATTATATAAGTGATATACCTAGTGGTACTAACATAGAAAAGTGGGTATTGATCATGACCCAATCATCCCTTGGTGCTGGAAAATGGTCTTTACAATGCACTTGGTTCGACACTCTTTGGTGACGTGCTTAGTATAATTCCCATTTTAATTACAAACCTTTATAATGGATTTAAAAACAATGATATCCCTAATGAGACCATGTTTATTATTTTGATATTAGATATGATTTTTTTCAATTTATGTTATGTTTTTCACCAGTTTTGTGATTTTAAATTGTGTTTCATAATGTTATGATCTAATCTGGTGCATTCCATTACATAGAATTAGTGCCAAATAGAAGGAATTCGATTCATATAAATTCACATACTCCATATAATGATTTATATCCTGTAAAAAATACTAAATCTGGAGGTAAATATCTAGAAAGAACTAATCACATTATAAAAATATAAGGGTATATGACTCAGGTTATGAGTAATAACCATTCCCATATGGATCAACCAACTAATCCACCAAATAGTGTGACAATTTTAGAATAGTTCATGTGTTAGAAAACACTATCATTCAATGGGAATAAAAATTTATTTTTAGAATAAAAATGGAGAAGTTCCATCGAGAAGATATTTATTTCTATGGGAATTAGTTAAAGGGAGAAGGTTTTCCTTGATGTTTATCATATCTTATCAGATTCAGATCAAAAGTTTCTATTTATTCAAAACATTAAATATGATGATGAAAATATTCCATTGTGTGGAAGGATTTCAATGTAATTTTACTGGAAGAACATTTTCCTAATTAGTAATAAGTGGACAAGGGAAGATTGTTTTTGATTCTAATAAAAAAAAAGAGTAAAATGTTTCTATTTATGAATGAAACGTTAAAGGTTATAACGACATTCTTTGGACTATGTATGTATTAAAAAGATAATTAATAAATGATTCTTATTTGATTAATCCAATCCTATTAATGGAAATATTATCCCAGACATTATATTCATAATAGAACATAATATCATGTGTTATAAAGAGTAAAAAATAATTCTCAACGTATTGTGACTTTAGATGGAAAAATAGAGGAATTGGATGATAGAGAAAAAATGGATAAAGGGATAAAGGGAATAAAGGATTTTCAAACATTTGATTGTTATGGAGGAAAAAAAATTGGTAAATTCATAAAAGAAAAATAATATTCCTTTATATGTGTAGAAAAAATGCCGTAATGCTTGTTATTACATGGGAAACAAATAACTGTATAATGTGAAATGCTTACATTATAAGGATATGGGGCACTGTGAATTTGAATTTCCCAAGTGTCAAGTAATAATACCTCAAAAGGAGATAAGGATTGTATGTCAAGTTTATGGTATCAATACATAAAAAGTGGAATGATTTTAGTAATTTTCTATTTGTATCTAAGAATTATGATGTAAAAATATATTAATAATTTCAATCTAAAAACATTTAAGGATTATAATTCGGTAATTTATTATTATTCTTTTGAAATAGTATATTGAAAAGTACTGATAAAAAAGAAACACATTTTAGTAGAAATTTTTTCTTCATGCAAAACACATTATTAAGGGAAATATAATAATTAATATGTTCCGAATGTTTGGATAATGATATTGGGAATACGAGATGATTGATATGGATATAGTAAACTTGATAGTACTAACTACCTTTGAACTAATTAATGATAAGATCATTTTTGAAAGTTAGAAACCTTATTTATAATGTTGAAGATTTTAATCTTTTAGAAGGACCATAAATTTTACCACTTATAAAAAGGTTTAAGTTTAACATTGGATGATGTTTTAGACCTTAATGAATTATAGAAGGTTATTAAAAAAGAGTATTCTATTAATAATCTAAGAATCCTACATTTATAGGAAGACTATATCAATGTAGGAGGAGTTACCAGTTTCAATACTTTGGAAGGGACAGTGTGGTGTGATTTCATAGAAAATTGGATGTCCTGGAGAAGCATAGAATATAATGTATAATGACCTGACTTGAGGATCAACCTGAATCTCGATTTTGCAGAGATAGGTCTATATTGCAGATTCCAACTCTATCGTGAAAAAAATCGAAGTTTTTTTATCTACAATATATTTCACAAAATCATGCTTTATACATTTGAAAGTGGTTTATACCTGGCCTTACTCACTGTATGCTTAAGGGAGTGAGAAACCTAGGTGGAGCGGAGGACCCAATGGTCAAATATCCGAAGGCGGAGTCGCTGGTCACAGTGAAGGGGTAGGTGGAGGAGTCGAAGACATAGTGTCGAGTAGCAGACCTGACCGTAGAGTTGGGAGGCAGATCATGGTGAAATCATCAGATGAGGAGAAAGCATAGTTAGAGGATCCAAATATGGAGGATCTGAAGGTAGAGTTTCTGGATGAAAAGTAGGCATAAGTGGAGGAGCCGAAGATGTAGTGTCGAGAAACATCCCTGACTATTGAGTTGGGAGGCAAATCATGGTGAAATTGTTAGATGAGGAGAAGTCATAGTCGGAGGAGCCGAAGTCAGAGGAGCTGAAGGTGGAGTCGGGACTTGAGAGGGAAGTCAGGAAGGGGATGGGAGGGGGGCGGGAGAGCAGATTCAGGGAGGGGGAATCGGGGAGGGGTGTGGGAACCCTAGTGTAGGGATAGGGGGATCAAAGAGGTGATTTAGGGAGCATAGAGAATAGGTAAGAAAATCCCAATCGAGGTCGGGTTCGCAGGAGGTATTTTCTAGATTGGAGGGATGGAGAAAGAATATGTGTTGATGTGGATGCATGGGAAGGAGACACATAAGCAGAAAACTTCTTACTTTAGTAAATATATAGATATATATTTTCTTTTAATTGTCTTTTCAAATTAAAAACACAATGAAAATATCTTCAATCATCATGATGAAAGAATCTATCTTCTCCCACTCTTTACCTTCACATCACTTCTGTTTATAGAGTATCTCTCTCAATTATCTTGTTAAAAAACCTAAACCTTAGATCCCATCAAACTCAAATCCTTTAGAGATAGAACCTTCTCGAAGATATGAATATTCGGCATTGGATGTGGCTACTTATCCATGATGGTTTCATCAAAAAGTGATCCGAGGTAAATTAATTGATCTCGATTATTTAGACTAAACAAATATTTCACTCAAGGAAGAAATAATAATTCATGGTTTTAGTTATGACTTTAGATATGTAATGATTCCCTTAGTATTTGACATTGATGTAAAATAATTATTTTGGAATTATTCACTTAGTATTTGATTTGATGAAGATAGAGTTATCTATAAAACTAATGATTTTGAGTTTTTTATTTCTTCTGTGGAAATGGATAAGCTGTTGCATTTTATGCATATAGGGGAGTTTCATTTTTATTTGAGGAATATAGGTAAAGGAAAACATTTGTTAGAGGACATTATGTTTTTATTATTTAGAATATGAACTATTAAGAATGTAATTATGAAATATCTTTCTCTTGATCACTAAGTTATGATGCAATTTGTTGAATCTGAAAATTTTCGATGGACTATTGAGCTAGAAAACATTTATTATCCCAACATATATTTATTTTTTTGTTCATGAACCATATCAAGTTCAATTTCTGTTAGTTTAAGATAAGTTATTTAAACCATTTATTTCAAAAGGATGATAAGATGGTATATTATCACTATAGAAGGATAATTACTTTTTTATTGTGAAGTACATGAAAAACAGTCAACATATTTTTTTTTGGAAAAACATGTCATCACAACAACACTTCAAATGCTTGGACTGAAAAGAAGTTGGGATTCGTTTTTATCTACTCATGCAAAAGTCTTCTACCTATTGGAATGGAACAATAACAATGGTTGTTGAAAACTTCAGAGGGGGAGCATAGGATGATTCCTTCGGTTGGTTCTATCATACAGTGGCCTGAAAATGAAGGAGAAACAAAGCTGAAAGAATCTTTTGTTCAAAGAAGACAAATTTTAGTTGACATTCCAAAAATTGTGGATGAAGTTTTTTTTGAGATGAAAATGATACTGTAATGGTTATGGATTTTGAGAAATAGGCTCATTGTCAAGAACATCACATTGAAGATATCCATGATCCTAAAAATAATTCTCTCATTATTCTCGATTCTCATGCAATGGGAGGATCTTCATTAAGAGAAAGATCCAATGGAAATGAAGAGTCATGTTTGGCTATGATAGGAGTTGGCCTAGTAAGGGCTCAATCTCCAGAATATTATGACTCTCATACTAAAGATTTTCTACAGAAGTTTAATTTTTTGGATGCTTAGAACATGTCTCTATGAAAATAATTGGAAGCTTATAAAATATGTTTTATGATCTAAAATTTGTTTTGGGACAAAATCTTATTTTGAGGACCAGAAGCTGCACCTAAGGAAATTTGATGAAATTATTGTCTTTGGGGGATAACTTCAAGAGTTTAATAGAAACATTTCTAGAGAGTTATGTTATCTAAAATATGAATTTCTCATGAAGTTAAATTTTGATGAATTGATGATGAAGATAGGGAGAGAATTTTAGTTTCTCAGGGAAAGAAATAAAGCATCAAATTTCTCTAAAAAAACACTAGAAGACCTGATTACATGGTTTGAATCTGTTAATTCTATGCTGGATGATTTCAAGGATAGTCTACAGACTCTTCTGTGTGACAATATTCCTTAAGTGTTCTGTTAGAAAATCATAGGCATCAGATTACTCAACTTACTTCTAATGAATCATAGTTTAGATTATTTCTTAATCATGTTAAGCATATGTTATCTACATTAATTCAGTTAGAAGAAGATGTGAATGAGTTTTTAAAGGTTAATATGGTTTAGAATCTAAAAGCTGATCAAGATTCGAAGATTCTTCTCCAAAAGTGGTCAGAAGTATTCAAAAACTATATATAGATTCTCATTGATATTAATGGTTTTGTTCAATCCATTATTAAAACTACTACATCCTATGCCTCTAGAAATTCTTATCTAGCCCTTCATTTTTAAGAAACCATTATTTGGCTATGGATTTTACTCTAGTTTTAAAACATTTGAATATTTTATAATTTCAAATTACATTTTTATTGATATTTAGATTTATCTTGTTTATGTTCAAATACATAACATCCAAGATTAGATTTATTTCTCATATAGAAGTGTATATAAGTATTCATATATTGTTCAATTCTACATTAAGTATCCTTTATATCATTTATTTTTTAAACCCTCTTTTTGATCACACAATATGGGGGAGAATATTTGTAAGGAAAAATGGCAGATTATTTTTAAGGAAAAAGAGGTTAATATCTATGGGGGAGAATATTTGAAAGCCACAAAATTTCATTTTCTAAAAAATATAAATATTTTTTATTTTAGAAATAATACTATAAAATCAATTTATTTTCTATATCTATTTTTTTACAAATTATATATTTTCTATAAGTTATGTTATGAATTATGTTATGGGTTTTGTGATCATCAAAACTAGGGAGAATTTTGGGCTTGTATTTTCTCAACAGTACTAAATAATTTATGATGATTTTGATGGTCACAAATAACCATGTTTGTTTTATAATGAAGCTTTCTTAAGAGAATTTTCATGAATTTTTATTTGGGTTAAAGTAATTAAGTGTTACAAAAATTATTGTGGAAACCCTATATCAAACCCTACATTCATAAAATGAGCGTATGGTTTGTTATCCCTATGTTACAATAAAAATTTAACACTTTCATATGGTACCAACCCTACACTACGCTAAACAATTTTCATTTGGATAGACATCATTAATATTAGAGAATCGATAAGCGTACAGATCATAAACCCAACATTCATGTTTCGAATTAATGTTTATACCCTATCATATGAAAAACTTAATTTATGTTTAATCAATTATTCCTTCAGGGTTTTATGATGGAAAGTTGAATGTATATATTTTCATCCCTATTCATCTTTTTGTCCATAAGTTATGTGATGATGAAAGTATGGTTGAGGAAACATACGTTTTTAGGAACCCTATACAATAAAAAGGAACTATACACAATACAAAGGAACCCTAATATATGCAATGGAACCCTATGCATTGCAATTCAACATTACATTGTATTTTCAATGGTGATGTTTTTATGCCACATTTTTAATCCAATATTTATATAATGGATGGATCATAATTAAAGACTTATTCAAGGATCATTAGGATTGTTTCAAGGAACTGTAGTCATCGAATAAATTATCCCCTATTTTTAAGGGAAGTTACGACTCCCCTGGTAAATTAAAATTTGAATTTACATGATCAATCCAGCTATTCATTTGGATCTATAATTTCGAAGAAAACCTTCTACTCTATATATTTTTCCAATGTATTGTTTCAAGATTTGTTACATTCATGTTTCACATTTTTATATTCAATTACGTTTTGGGGAATATCTTTTCATAAGTGTTGTTGTAACTAATGGTCATATTTGCTGATGAAACTACACTTTGGAGACATAAATGATATACATTTTACTGTTGTAAGATTACTGATGCTATTTATTTTTGTTATTATTGAAGATAATTTTTCAACAAGGATCACTTCCAAACAATACCTTTGTGAATACCTTCCATTATAGAGAGGAATATCCATCTACTATCAGTTTCTGCTCCAACATCTATGAATAACAACACAAATAAACAAATCAAACTCTATTCATGCACTACAGTGTTAACTAATCAGACTCATTTATAGTGGAGTATTAGTTTCTCTGTCATAGTTGTGTATAAGAGGTTCTGTGTTATAGAACTAGAAGTTTTTTTATTAATCATATTTTTAATGGTGACAACTACCTGCACTCAGTTCTGAATTCATGGTCATGTGATAAGAGGACCATTCCAGTGAAATCTCCATGCTCTTAGAGAGAGTGATTGGTGGAGTTGACTTAGGAATCCTTGTCCCTCGAACCACCATAAAAGGTGTGTTCTATATTTCTATTTTATACTATGTTTATATTCATAAAGAATAAAAAACTTCTTATCTGTATAAATCACAATTGGTGTCAAAATCTAGGATTGTGAATGATTTTTGAAAAGAAACATATAACACCCTCTTGTTTTACTTTTTATTATTGTGACCTAACACTCCTCATTGTATAACTGATGTTCTATATTACAGATTATAGAGGATAGAAAATAGTGATAAACATAATGATAGATAGTAGAAGGTTGATAAGGTGAATAAATGTGGGTTCATAGACATGTATTTAATGGTAAAAATTTATTCCATCACCAGATAACCTAGATATGATACAAGTTTATTTTGTGGTTACTATCCACATAACCTAAACAAACATGGAAGAAAAGACAAACGAATTTTTGGTTTATCAATCATAAGACCTATTTCTTTGCGAATGGTAGTAGAATCAATATTTAAGAATGGGATAGAATGATATATTTAGATCTTAGAGAAAAATATTCATTATAATTGGAACCCATATTTATAGTGAGATCAAAGAAGAAACAGAAATCCACTACAATATTTTTAATATTTAGTAGGAAATCCTAAATTGTTTTCTTCCATTGTCACCTTATTCAACTGTTATGTGATTTGGGGTTCTCGACGCCATGGTGATGTTTTTTTTTTGCGTTAATTTTTAATAAATTAGGATGTGGGATATAGTTATTTTCCTCCAATGGAATCATTTGAATTGATATAGACTCAATGAGATAATAAAAATAATATTGGACTTGAGGATTCTCCTTAGGAGGATCCTATTGATATAATTATAAAATTTCAAGATGATCCAAATTACCTAGGGATTTGGGATTTTACTCTAGTAGATTGTATTTATTTTTTTTGTATATTTGAATGGATGATCAGATGGAAAAAAAGTTTGGAGGGAGGCTATTATTAGGAATATGATATGCCAAAGAATATTTGACCCTAATTATTCCTACTTTATATTTCCAATACTTATTGTCTTATGGATAAATAATATATCCCTAAAACTATTCCCTATATATCTTTTAGTGATAGATAAAAAAATGGAAAAGAAATCTCAAGCTTTTGCTACAATTACCACATGTTTGTCACATGATCTCCCTCCCACATCACCCAAGATACTTACTTATCTTTCATCATGTAAGATAAATATCCTGATTAATAAATAGTCACATTCATCCATTTTGGAATTTAAAAAGGTTCCTATTATTTTTTGGGCTTTTTTATGGTCATGATATCATTGATGGTAAGAAATATGCTGGGAATAATATTCTGAACATAGCGTTAACTCCTATATACATGGACGTTGGCCTCTTATTTATATTTTATTTCTTTATCGGAACCCAAACACATTCTAAAATACAAGTAAATTGAGGTTATAATGATGTATAAATAGGCTAAATTAATTATTTGGTAAATGGGTTTCATAAAAACTTTATTTTATTTATAGACCCTCATTATTTATATAATTCTAGTGATCCTCCCACCCAGGGAAACTTTTATAGATTTTTTTATTTATTTTTATTTATTGTGTTAGTTTTTTGTTAGAAATCTAAGATGACGAAGCATAAAAATAATTAATGACATGTCATCCTAGTAGAGAGAAGGAATTAATTTGACACTCTATGCAGGATTTTTTTAAAATTAATCCAATTTTATTTTAAATATATATATATATAAATAACCAAATGAAAATCATTATTTAAAAAATTTTATTTTTAATTATAATTTTAATTATTTTTTGTTATATACATAAAACAAAATATTTAATGGTATTTAAAATAATTTTTTATTCATAATTACATGCATTTAAGTAATTCTAATGTATAACTAAAAATTCAACCCATGAAACTCTTTTGTCGAAGTGGGGTCCTTTACATCCCTTATTGATTTTCCATGTGGGATTCAATTTCACATCCCCAGAACTCTAATAATAATAATATAATAATAATAACTCAAAAATAACAACATATGAATTAAAATACAAAAAATTTAAAGAAATTATCCTTAATATATATTATAAATAATATTATTTATTAAATAGTACTAATGTAACTGATATAATTAATAATTTTTATGAAAACTATTTTTAATAATTAAAAATATTATTATAAATTAACAATATAATTAATTATATTATTAATATTATTAATATAAAAATTATAATTTAAAATTAATAATATAATTCACATGTTGAAATTAAAATAATAATAACAAAAATTGTAAATATCACTCAACCATGGTTGGTCATTAACCAACGAACTTCTCCCAAATTTTAAATTATGATTGTCGTCGCCCCACCCAACTGACGGTTCTCAGACTACATCGCTGATTTCCCTTATGTGCAAGATCCACCACCACTAAAGGCCCATAGTTAGGCACTGTTCTTGGACTACTATTTGCACCCCTTCTCCACGCTGAGCCAATTTGACCAACATACCTCAAGCCATTGAGCAATGTCACAATAGGTTCATCTGATCACCGCTAAACTCAGGCCCGAGAGAACCCTTTTCCATCACATGCATCACTACTGGTGGATTCTCCCAATAGTAAGCTAGGCATCATTGATGACCATCACCCCCGCTATCAAGTGGGTGTCCCACATATAACCATTTTTTTCACCTGACAGGCATGACCACCCATCATGTTGATGGAAATAGAAACCGTTGAAAGCCTCCCAAATTAAATTAGGGTTGAAAATAAACACAGTTAATGAGATTTGAACCCCAGCACCCACATGAAATGTGGGTGAATTTCACAACTTCAGTGCACCACATCAACTAATTATTAATTAATGAATTTTTTTAATTAATAAATATTATTTATAAAATTAATAATTAAAGTAAATTTATAATGATAATTAGTAACAATTATTAATAACTAGTAATAATTATTAATAACTAATAATAATAACAGTAAATAGTAATAAGTAGTAATAATTTGTGATTAATAATAAGAAAATAATATATTATAATAATTAAATAATAATAAATAATCATTAATTTTATTTAATATTAGGTAACAATAATAATTAAAAATTAAAAATTAAAAATTAATAATAATAATTAAAAATTAATAATTAAATAATAAATAAGCAATAATTAAATAATAGTTAACAAAAATAAGAAATAATTATATATTATCAATAATTAATATTTATTATTTATTTTTAGTTACTGTTTAATTATTTTTTTTACTTATTACCCATTAATTAATAATAATTAATAATAATAATAATTTATTAGTAATTGTTTGAAATAATTAAATAATTATTATTAATAATTAATCATTATTAATCATTATTCACACACAATCATACATACCTACAGACAAACAAAAATGTTTTATAGTCATACTTTTATTCCTCTATTCTACCCCTTTCAACCAAAATATCATGGATCATCTGATTATGTGTGTCATAGTCAACCCTTCCTTTATCTGGATCCAATATACAATAGTGTTTATTTCCCATTTAGACACCCATCTGATCTAGTCTTGTGTGGGTGATGAGCCCCCAATGCTTTTCAATGGCCTATGTTGGATCACCCGATTTTTCATAGCTACATCCAACATCGTGCCAACTTTCTCTTCATAGAATGTTTTGTACATGGGAAAATAATGAAATTGTCGTGGCAGGTTCTCAATTGAATGGTCCACCTAAAAGATATCCACATTTGGGGAGAGGCACAACCTGAAAGGCATGATGGAAGAAAAAACATACTCTACCCTTGATATAGGTGATGATTCCACCTGTGTTTCATTCTCTACCTCATCACCCACCAAGTCTGTATAAGGATCCCCTTAAACCATTTGAACCCAAAATCTTGATCCCCTATGTGGATAAAAAAATCTACAATATTTCAAATGTTTGTTTTAAATATTGTGATTATGATAAATAAGAGTTGTGGAGTGAAATATTACCTTCTTCAAAGCTAGTGGGGGTATATCTTCCTCCCTGGTTTGACACATAGAGTCCATAGATGTCTATCCTAATTTATTTACTACATGAAATTTTAGATTTAGGACTATTTTTTTTGGTGGATTCCACTACTAGGGACCCCTAGAAATAGTGGCAAACCTTGAAATCACTATTTAAAGTTCCTCTGTCTGGTGTGTTTGATCTATAATGTAAATATTAATTGATTCAATATAAGGTTCTACAAGGAAATTCATAAGTAAAAGGTTTTGGTATTATGTTACGAGTCATATTATATGAGAATCATCATCACTCTTGTATTATTTGAGAAATATATAAAATCGGCAGTCAAAGACACCCCAAAATTGTTTGAAGGAAACACACCGTGAACCACTATGAATACCATGGCATTAGAGGATACTAATTAAAATTCTTAGCCACTAGGGATTCTTACACAACCCCATCTAGGTTCATTTTTTCAAGGTCTATTATTGAGTTTCATCACTCGATGTCTTCTTTTTGAGTGGAAAATATTTGTTTGTTCAACTGAATGTCAATAAATAAGGTCATTAATGTCCTATTATCTTAGAATAACCTAGTCTGGAATGATATTTCATGAATCCAAATAAAACATGGCCTCCTCCTCTTCCGAAAAAGATTCTTATTTCCCAACATCACTTTTGTAGTATCATTTATCACCATATTTCATCTTCTTCACACCTCCAGGTGGGCTGAAATCTATTGATCCATTTAAGGGATATATATTAACCATTATAACCATCTGATTAGTAAACATTACCACTTGAAAAGGGAAGTATTCCAATGCTTATAACTTGTTTATACAGGCCATGAATTCCATCTAGAATACCGTAAATACAACTATTTCCAACCTATTTTCAGTAAGATATACCCTGATTGATTGGAGTTTCCCCCACAACCTCTGATCCATGAGGAACATTTATAGACATTCCCATGCATTCAATGTTCATGGGAAGGATGATTCCCTGAGGATCACCCCAAATTACATTATATAATTTTCTTGAACAATACTTAGAGTAATCTTGGAGGTCTATGGATCCTCATCCTACTATCAGGAACACTTCCTAAGGCACCCTTCATCTTAGTTTTGGATGACCCTAATGCCTCACCTTGGGGAATGTGATAAGTAATACTTCCAAAAAAAAGTTTTGCATCATCCCCACGTTCACACTAAATCTCCATTTAAATATTACCTACTTCTGGATGATCTAGTAAGACATAAACTGACATCTTGTATACAATACTACTTGTTACATTGGATACCCTACCATTTTCCCTTCAACCATTGAAAGGAACATCATATACTAGGTCCTGAATAAAATTTATTGGTGAAGGAGTGGCTCACATCACTAATCCTCCCCCAATAGTAGAATATTGGTCAACCCAATGGTATGGTTTACATTCCAAAATAAAATCATCGAACACACCAAAAATTAATTTACATTTTACTATGATTTACAATATACCGCAACCTAGAAATATTTCCAAGGATTTAATGGATCCATTATTATTAGTTTATTATTAATTGGGAAATTTATAAAATAATGAACAAGGTTGGGATTTAATGTTTTTGAAATTCAATTTAAACCTATGTTAATAAATGTGAGAAATTTTATGGAGAATTCATGATCAACCTAGGGTAGGTGTCCCATGATTCTTTATCATCATTGTTGTCAAGTGATGTGGCCTACTAAAACTAGTATTGTATATTATTTCTTTCCATATTAAAACCTATAATTTTATTGATCAGTGATATTGTTCATCAATTACCACAAAAATTTAATGAAATCAAATTTTATATATGATACAAACTCAATTAAAACATCACATAAAAATGGTGACATGATGACTAGATATAATTCAATGTAAAAAACATTTTCATTAAAATTACTTGAATTTTCATGAGTTATTGATTTTGGATTTTATCAACAGACATAATCTGAAACATAACCTATGAAAGGTAAAGGTTTAAAGAAGAGTAAAACATACTCAAATCATTATATGATCCATGCATATCATTAAATAATGAGGATTCAAGATCCTTTTAATTTTTGGTGATTCAAACATAAAAAAATCAAAAGACTGAAATGAAGAATTATAGAAAAAATCTATAATTTTAAATACTTTCAAACTATTACAAATGTATAACTCTAGATTTCCTCAAATAATACATACTATATTTATTGATACGAAGTTTAAAAGTACATGAGGTGGAAGAAGAAAAAACAGATGAAGAAATCTCAAAATATTGACCAAGACATAACCATGGATGTCCCAACCAAATAAGTGAACCATTGTGTTCTTTAGGTGATAACTTTTTAAAATTGGCTATAGGAAATTTTAAAAGTATTTGAGGGCCAGTTATTTTTTAATTTTAAATTTTTCACCCCATTTATTCATGTGTATTACATCCTTATATATTTAACTTTGACATTATTTTTTCATATGTAAGGCTTCACGTCATATTTAAACTAACATTATATTCAACCCAATTTTATCTTCATCGGTAATGTTATATCCCAAACACTATAAGTGTTTCCAATCATTCTCATGAATATTTCCCTCACATTGTGGTCCTCTATTAGGCCTCTTCTATTTGGATCCATCATTAATTCTAGTTTGTGAAATTAAATCCCCAAGAACATATGATCCTAATAAATATTTTTCAAATTTCAAAATTTCCATTATGAAAAAACAATCAATTATATGATTTTTCTCAGAAGTATCTTAATCATCCTAGTATTTTAATTCAATAACTAAAAATTTTATATGATAGGTGGTAAAATATATTAATATATTTCACTCATTAAATCCCCCACGTATACTTTTTTCAGTCTAGAAAAAAATCATATAACCAAATCACAATCAACAAATGAATAAAATAAAAAGAAATTTACAAGATTAAATTTAAAGATAAATCCATTGGAATTACCTTATGAAATTAATTTTCCTTACCAAACATTTAAATTTGATCAACATCATTCATTCAACCAGGAAAAAAGATTCTAACTAATTCATTATGTCACTCATCTCCAAATTGTGAATTATATGAAATTTTATTCTCAAATCATAATACTAAAATTCATACCATAAAGATAGTAAAATAAAAACTCTGAACATAGGGGAAAAAGATCCAATCAAGAAGATTTTAAGGGTTGTGCATCAAGAATTACGGTTGGCGAGTAAATAGTTAAAAATCAAGGCTATAAAAAGGATGAGTTATTTTAAAATGAAATATATGATCAATCATTCAAATCAAGGATGATTCCTCACTCAAATTACTCACATATCAATCACCAAACTTAATTACACCTTTATAATAAAATCCCACAAGACATAATATATAATTTCTATATAAAATTAATTCCTATTATTTTTTTCTTCAATTTGATATTCAAATTTTCATAATTTTTAGTGACTTTTATTGAAAATGTATACATTTAATGAATAGAAAATTTTGGAGTTTTTATTTGGTGGGTTCCAGATGTTAGAAAAATTAATACATTGATGGTTTGAATTCCCATTCTCTCTCAATAGTTTTTATTAATTTTTATTTATTTTTTGAATTAGAAGAAAATGAATTATAATGTGACATACATGAATTTTTATGTTTCCCTAAATTTGTAAATCCACGATAGGCATCCATAAAATGAAACTCATGTCCATATTTACACATTAATTACCAAAATTCCCCTATACTTATTTGAACTATTATCATTCATTAAATTCATGATTAAGGTAAGGTATAAAAAATAATCCTATAATGTGGCTAATATATAAGGAATTCCATGGATGATTGGGGATTATAAGGGATAATGTTTGGGTAGGTCTCAAAAGTGGGAAAAAACAAGGGCTCATTCCCAATAAGTATGATAATCATAACATTAAATTTCTTTCATCTCATAATAAATAATAAAGAAAATAATGACTTTTTAGATGAAAAAAACAATATGAGTCATTTCAGGCATAGAGAATGCTATGATAAGTATAATACCTCTTTGGATGGGAAAATTAACACTATTCATGGATAATGAGTCATAGATTTGAAAACCCCATCAAACTCTCATAACTTTTTTGAAAATTCCAAATATAGGAAAATATTCCATATCAACAATAATTTTAAATTTACATTAAAAAACAATAAAATTTACTTACATGTTACTCTAGAAGGTAAAATGTATTTGGATATTTAATTTCAAATCATTGTACTTCATAAAAAATATAACTAATATAAAACAACAAAAAATTAAGTAAGGAAAAAGAATAAAAAGTGAAATCAAAATTAAAACAAAGAAAAATTCTACCCTATAACAACATGAAAACCTCCCCCCATACATAAATTTTTTATTGTCCTAAAAAGTACCCAAATTATGATTAAAAGGGGTTTTACATTAAAAGATGGAAAAAATCATGATGTTTTATGGTAATTTGTTAAATGTTTATATCATTGATAATTTTTAATGTGGAGAGAAACATCCTCAACATATTGATATGTGAAGCTCTCAGGAACTCACTTTATCTGTCTCTAATTAATGGTAATGAAATAATTTTTTTGTTTAATTCATGATTAGAAAACTCCATATGGTAAAATGTCAGAAAATATAGGTTTCAAACCCATTGGAACAAAATTGGATATGGCTCAACTTTACACTTTAATTTTATTTAAGGAATATATATCTAAACAAAAAATCAATTTTCAAATTAATCCTTTGATGGTAAACCTTGATATTTTCTATATATATTAAAGAATTTTCATTGCTACTATCTTAAATCTATTAAATATCTAAAATTTTCTTATGATGAGTACATGTATCTGAAAGACTCATGTTTCATTGATTGTTGATCCAATATTTACAATTATCCTCCTCAACTGGAAGGTGAAGAACATTCCCAAACACCAATCCAAATGTAGAAAAATCAAATAGATTATTAAAAAAATTATGGTATTCCCACAATGAATAATATAATTTAGTAATATAATTTTTCCTATTGATATGAACTATTTTTAAAGATATTTTATTAATAATTTTATTGTACAATTCATAATATAAATTTGTTTTGGGATTAAATGGTGTAGAAACATGTTGTGAAAAACCATAATGGCGTAATTTTGATTGTATGACAATATTAAAAATGTGAGACCCTTTTCCAAAAATATTGAATCATGAATAATTAATCCTATAAAAGATATGCAATCCATTAATTTTAATAACATCTGAGGATTTATCTATCTATGTTTCCTTTGACTACATCCATTTTATGATACAATCAACTATTAGAAAAATAGATACACATCCATAATAATTGGGAAACATACCTATGAATTCGATACCCTAAACATTAAATATCACAAAAAATAGAACGCGTGGTTTTGTGGATTTCATTATTTTAGACAATTATTTACTAAATTGACACCATGTAAAAGTCTCTAAAAATTTGTGATTATCTAATAAAAAACTGTGCCAAAAATAAAAGAGTATATAACTTTTTATGTGGTTATTTGGTGTCCAAAGTGACCCCCATAAGAAATAGTGTAGTATAATGTGAGGATATCGAGAAACTAATTCTTGGTTACATATCATCATATGACTTAGTCCTTTTAGACTTTCCACAAATAGGGGTCATCCTAGATGTAAAACTTATAATCACTCTTATGTTTACATAGTTAGTGTTTATTAAATAATTGTGGTTCCTATGATGAAACCAAAACGTTCGCAAAGTTGTAATACCATAAAATGATATAAAAAATAATGAACAAGTTCTTTCCATTGAAGGTTTCCTAAATTTTTTATTTATTAGATTATCAGTTGTTGAGGGAAATGAGAATGCAGTTAATATAATTAGAAACTAAACTTATGATTCCCCATTTATCTCAAAATATGTTATCAAATTTATAAAGTAGGATCTTTCATCAAATAAGACATGGTTTTGCATCAGGTATCCTCGAAAAATATTTAAGATAACCATTGTCAATAAAAAAACTACATTAAAACTAAGAAAATATTGAATACATTTATTCAAGGTTAAAACTATGGAAAGGAATTCCCTTTTAGTTGGGGTGTAGTTCCCTTATGCTACATCTAGTGTTTGAGATGAATATGCAACCAAATGAGAAGTATAATCAAGAAATTATTAATGTAAAATATTAGTTTTACCGTTAGAGGCATCATATATGATTTCAAAGAGAAGAACCCACCATATGGTTTGGATTATTAGTGGTGAAGTGAGACTCATTTTCAACCCATCAAATTTAACTTCCATTTTTCATCAAAAATAATGATCACATATTTTAATTTTTTTTGTAAAAAAGTAATATATTTTTTCTAAAATCATTCATAAATAATAAATAAAAACCCTCATGTCTGAAAAATGAACACAAAACATAAACACAATATTTTTAGGGTAGTAATGAAGTAACATTACATTTTTACTTATCAACATTAATACCCTATCTAGAATAAACATGACCCAAAACAATGATCCCTTACACTATAAAATGATTTCTCCAATAGTTTCAACCCTGAATATTTCAATTGGACAGATAAATTTCATCATGGATATTAGATACACATTCACTAATATAGGAACCCTAAATATCTTAATAATAATTAAATAACTCTATGAAATTATCTAAATAATTTTTTAAAAATAACATTCAATATTTGTAAGTATCTAAATCATAACAGGATTTTAATGGAATCCTCAATTTTGAAAATTCTCCAAGTGGTCATGTAAATGGTTACTTTTTTGTCCCTATGGTCAATATTCACCTTGAGTTTTCTAGGGAATTCATCTAGAAAATATCAATGTGTAATTTTACTTTTTGTACGAAATGGTTTATCTTGCTGTAGTCTATACAAACATACCATCTATTATGAACACTAGTTGAAAGTAATTACTTCTAAAAATTATGAAAAAACTGATATTTTGATGAAGAATTTTCATTATACTAACCCATTTACTATGATATATATGATCTACAATCCAAGATTCTAATATTTTTCTAACCCCCTTTCTAAAAATGTCATGGATGATGGATTTAGTCATCATTGTGGTTGTATTAATGGTCTAGTCTCACACTCCAGGAGAATTTTATGTATGAATATGGATGGGATAATAATTGGGATATAAGATAATGTGTATCAAATTTCCTTTTTACACTCTCTAAAGAGTTCATGAAATTTTATTCCATGATCTAGAGAGAGGTTATTGTAAATAATTACATCTAATTGCATGACACCATTGAGAAATTTATAATTTGAGTTACATGAAAGTGGTATCATTACAAGAGAAGGAAGGTTGAGAATATAAGGAATTGATTTTTTGAATTATCTCATTATTAACATTTATTTTCACAATTTTTGTCTCCTTTGTGGTAAATTCAATAAAAATGGTCAATTAATAGTCATCAATAGTTAATAAATTCAAATTATTTAATAAATACTAAATATACTTACGCGCATATAATATTTCAATACCAATGTATAAATTTATTGATGAAAACTCACCCAAAATATCAAGGATAAGAAATATAGTAGAGGGTATTAGAAAATTATTTTTGAATGCCACTATCTATTGAGAGAACATCAATATTTTAAACTGAGGAAGTGGAGTCCTCCTTAATAGTGTTTTTAATTTAATCTATAATGATGAAATTCACAAAATCTTGATTAAATTCCATGTATATGATTCCATTATTTAAATTGATTATTATTTTTTAAAATAATAGAAATAGATAAATAAGAATCAAACATTCTTCTCCAAAATTTTTATCATCCTATATTTTAAGAAAATAATTGTCTTTGGGGAAAAAATCATTCACCATCACCAACACATCCACTAATACATTGATTGGGTGGGTTATTGTGTGATTAACCAATAAATCAATAATTCCTGTGGGATTGAATTATCTAATAATAAATTTAATGGAATTTTCATAATTCATCACATTAATTAAATCACTAAGATAAAGCATAACATCAGGGAAATAATACTTCTCGATGGTGCATGAACACAACAACATAAATCACCTTTAGAGGCTGTATTTTAGCGGCAGTTTATTAAAAACCTCTGCTAAACCCGTTGTTTTTTATAGCAACAACACTCCCCCCACCCATCTATGAACACCCTTCTCCCTCTGACCCCCATGATTCCATCTTCTCCCCTCAACCTGAACCCTAGATCAGCTCCCCACCCGTGCCACCTGTGACCTCACCTCCCATAAGCGCACCATGCCGCCCATCAACGGCCTCGATTCCCATCACCACTGACCCACCGAAGCCATAGAATGCCTCCCAGGTATGGTTTCAAAAGTTCCAATTATACATGAAAAAAATTTGAAAATTCTTTTAATAATTTCATATCATACTCATCACCTGTACTCATCAAACAAGACATATGTGTTGATTCAAGAAAAGAATAATTATGATTCTGAAATATATTTAACCCACGATTTTAATTTAATATTTGATGTTTTGGTATATTATGATTTTTATAATGTATAAAATTTTAATATATTTTAGTTGTTTTTCCTCCCACTATAATTTAATTTTAAAATTAAATCCAACCCCTCACATTTAAGATTATTTTATAGGAGTAAGTGGATATTTGTGTGTGATATTCAACAATGGAGAGATAAATTTCATTTTAGATTTTTTTTATATTTTCTATAATTATGTTTTGATCTATGAGTGTATGAAATGATCAGGTGTTTAGAAAACTCTTATCTTTATAGAGAGATAATTTCTTACTTATAGAGGGTTGTGTATAGAGTGACACCCAAAAAAACATGGAAACGTATTCCAATAATACATGATATACCTTATATGGGCCCCCAATATGAGATAGGAAGTGGTAAAATTTCACACCAATGAGTTGTAAACATAATACTTCTAGATTTTTCTCGATAGGCATCCCTATAGTGACAATGAACTTAACTAAAATGGTCATGGACTATACTGAGTGGGAATTCTAATGAACTGGTGGTGGATGGTCAATCAAAATAGTTAAAAAATGGGATGATTTATGTTTGTTATAAGAATTATCATTCACTATATGTTTTTACCACTTCCAGTGGAGTTAACATCCTATTTTTAAACATAGATCAGATGATCTATAATTATAATTGACTATTTATTACACATTCAAACTGTCTCTCTTTTCTACACTATAATATTTGTTTTAACTCTTAATAAATTATGCATGTAATTTTATCCAATACCAATGGAGATGGCCTGGTACATACAAGTATTCTATTGCATAGAATAGAGGGAGTCTTTTTTCCACCACTACAAATAATACATATTTTATATAAGGAAATGTTATAACACATTCTCTATTCTATTAAAAATAATTTTAAGAGGAATTATAATGGTAATTAGTAATCATAAAACATTCATGTATCATAGGATATACGATAATGAAAAATTATATAATCATACGCATTTTAGTGTTTTATGATAATAAATGTTTATTATAAACACAATAGCATCCTTCATGAACTTGAAAATTGTTTATAACATGATATAAAAATGAGAACATAAAAATCATATAATATTCTAAATCTTTGGATGTGAAAACAATCATTGATGACTAATATAGTAGTTCAGGACCTTAAAATAGTGTGGAAAATGTAGTTTGGACGAGTCGGTTTTGACAAGAGTGTTGTGGAACCCTATGCGATTGTTTTCAAGGTGGGTGGGGAATCAAGGTACTTTCCAAAAAATGTTTCCTTACTTTCAATATTTAACCCTCACTATTCATAAAATATTATTCTTGGGTGAGCCAAATCATGATTAATCTTTCACTTTTTTTCTTTGACATTGAATTTCAAAAAAAAAATTATACCATAATGCACAGAAAAACATAAGGTTTTATTTACTTGTTTCACATGCACTAGGTTTCATCTAAATGGAACACAGATGATGAAGTTTCAATATAAAAATATTCCCTATCAAATAATTTTTATATTAGATATAAATATTTTTGTTGTGGACACTGCATTCTATGGAACACTTCCTTTATAATTATTTGGTTTTTGATCAATTGTCACCCAAGTGAAACTCCCTTTGGGTTATTCTACAAACACTACCTCAAGGAAAAAATCATTTTATACAATTGTATTTCTCTTCCAAATCAGTATAGAAATATAAATCTTTGTACTTATTTTATCCTAGGGTTCATGTGGTGTCGATCTCGATGTTTTTGTGAACTTCTTCTTCAAGGCCAGATGATATCATCTTCTTGATGATAAATTCAATTAATTTAACTCCACATAATGAAAACAAAAAAAAAACATAAAACTATATATAAATAATAACTCTATCAATATAATTATCTTATTATGCTCTATTTTAATCATAATCGACTAGATTAATCATTGTAACTCCATAAATAATAAAAAATTATCCTCAAACACCTCATTATAAAACATTAAAGTTGGTTGAATCTTACTTCTTTATTTTAAATCTTCATTGTTGTGGTTTGTTCTTCCATTTATAAGTTCCAATTGGGGTGAAGATTCATGTAGTTTCAATAATGGAAATATATGATCATGATTTTAATTTACCTCCCAATTATAGAAGATTTTGTATCATTCTTTTTTTCATTATTGTTTCTATGTAGTACTATTCATCCTTGGATGGAAGGTCAGATAGATTAAATGATCCAAATTCTAATGAATTTATTGAATAGGTTTATTCTTGATTTTATAGGTTCTCAGGTGAATCATTTCCCTTTGGTTGAGTTTTACTATGATAATAACTATTGATTAACCATTGGAAAAACTCCATTAAAAGAATCGTATGACTGTTCTTACATATCTATATTGTGTTGGAATGGGGTTACAGAGTTAATTAATCTTAGACCAAATATGGTGAAGAGAATGATAAATAAGGTGTATTTGTTCTATGAGAGAATAAAATATTCTCAAGACCATCAAGTGATGGACATGGGTATAGAGTTGTTTAAATGAGATGGGTTTGAACCAGTGAACATTAATTCAATTCTCTTTTTATGATTTCTTGCAAAATAAAACTATTTTACCTATTAGAGTTTGAAAACCCACTGCTTAACTCACACACACTGTGAAAACAAAATAGAAAAAGAAACTTGATATATAAGTTTCACCACCCAAATTGATAATTTAACCCTTGGCATGATCCAAAATCACCTAAGCCTATATGATCCACTAGAATCACCATTATGGATGCAATGAGAAGAGTATATATTTAACTTGTATTATAACATTACCAACAATTTCATCACCCAAAATATCTCATTGTTGTCTTCACTACCATACCGAGATAGTCCACACCAGGACAAAGAGAAACAAAGAAGACAACCCAACCTCTGTATTTCAAATAAGACATGGATTTTTCATATCCTTGTTATTCAACTTATACCTACCCACCAATGGGTCAAATATACATTTTATACTTACCTGTCAACAAAAATATAGATCCAATTTATGGTAAGAGTTTGTTTCCATTTCATATTCCTAAATTCTATTCAATTATTATATGCCTTATCTTTCCCTTACCTTAGTGATTTCAATGTTATGGCATAATTAGTTTGTCTATATATTTTTCTGGAGCATAAAATCCAAAAAACTACAAGGATGGGATCCTTGTTCTCATCTTCTTTTATGGATCTTTTTAATTTTAATGCTTTGGTTTTTTAGTGGGTGATTTACTATATGTATTTATATAACAAAAACTTATGTAACATAATTATATATTTTTTCAGCTAATATATATGAATCTCATTCCCTATTTAGTAGTAACTATGTGTTTTTATTTTTATAAAATTATGTAGGCACATTGTGATATACATGGATAAAAGATGGATCACATTACCTAGGAACACACCTTAGTATGTTAAGGGTTTGAAAGATTTTTTAGATTTTTCAATTTTCAATCAATCCATTGATGGTATAATAATATTTCTATGTCCCAAATGTATATTTAGAATATGGTTAAAGAGAGATGAAGTTTTGAACATTTAATACTAAAGAATTCCCTAATCAATATTTGTGTTGGATTTAGCATGGAGAATCGAATGTTACAGAAAGGTTGAGAACTGATGTTAATTTATAGAATGAGCTCCCAAATTCGTCGACAATGGAAAATGAAATGAAAAACCTCATAAATGATGCATTCGGCACTACGGGAAATCACTATGAACATCAAAACATAAAAGAACAAGCAGATGAGGGTACTAAAAATTGCAACATGACAAGTGATGTTTTTGAGATAATAACACAACCAGATCAAGATTGTAACATATCATTGGATCCTTCTATTGATTCTGGGGAGAAAATTGTAAGAGAAAACTTCACTGTGGAAAATACGTTTCATGATTTAGTTGACGATGGAAATATAGAGTTTTATAGTGGATGTTTGAAATATTCAAAGCATTCTTTTCTGCATAATTTTTACCATATCAAATGTATATGGGGAATTAAAAATAAGGAAATGTCCATGAAATTAGAATTTTTGCGTGATGCATTTCCTATGGAAATAATCCCTGAGTCTTTTTAAGATATGAAAAAAGTTGTTAACCGGCTGGGTCTGAATTATAAAAAAATGCATGCGTGTCCCGATGATTGTATGCTTTATTGGCGAGAAGATTCAAGTAGATAGAATTGTAAAAAATGTTATTCTTATAGATGGAAGTCAATGGGTGATTTTGGAAGTCTGAATCAATATACTTTCATTAAGAAGAAGAAAGAGAACACACATGCAAAGGTTTTGTGTTACTTTCTTTTAAAGCCTCAATTAAAAAGATTATTAATATCATCGAAAACTGCCGAACAACTGAAGTGGCATTCTGCAAATAATAACAATGAGGGGTTAATGAGACATCCATGAGATTCAAAATCGTGGAAGACATTTGATTCAATAAATCAAGGTTTCTCAGCTGATCCTTGGAATGTTCGATTGGGATTGGCTGCCGATTGATTCAACCAATTTGGGACTTTGAGTACCAGTTATATTATTTGGCCAGTTGTTTGATCCCTTACAATATGACTCCATGGACGTGTATGAAAAAACATCTTTTATCATTTCGATGATTATTCCTAGAAAAAAATTCCTGGAAATGATATTGATATATACTTGCAGCCTTTTATTAAAGAATTATCGGAGTTTTGGAGCAATGGTGTTGAGACATTTGATGCTTCTTCTAAAAAAATGTTCAAAATACATGCTGCATTAATGTGGACCATTACTGACTTCCCTGGGATTGGAAAATTATCTAGCCGGAAGATTTACAAGGGTTTGGATTGAACTATTTGTAACTTTGATTTTGAGCCCAAATTACTACATCATAGTAGAAAATGGTGCTTCTTGTGCCATCGAAGATTTCTTGATGCATCTCATAGATTTCGACTAAACAGAACAAAATTTAATCATTTCATTGATTGTTGACCACCTCCAAAGTTGTTAATTGGTTCTGAAATATTGAAACAACTTGAAATTTTTGAAATAAAATTTGGGAAGGTTCATCATTTGAATGATAGAGAGAAATTGGTTCGAAGTGCATCATCAAGTGAAATCAGAATGCAACAATGGAAGAAAAAAATTAAATTTTTCAAAATTCTGTATTTGGAATTTAATCTGTTGTGGCATAATCATGATGTGATGCATATTGAGAAGAATGTCTGTGACAATTTCATTTTCACATTGCTTAATGAGCATGTAAATTTGAAGGATCATCTCAATGATGGCAAAGACTTACAAGTAATGAACATAAAATGTGATCTCTAGCCATATGTAGATAAAAAGTATGCTCCAACAATTTTTGTAATGAAAAATAGGGATAAAGATACATTCTTTCAATTTTTACAAAATGTAAAGGTATCTTATTGGTATTAAAGTAATATCTTGAGCTATGTTGACTTGAAAAATCATAAGTTACATGGATTGAAAAGTCATAATTCACATATTTTGTTTAAACATTTATTACAATTGGCATTGCGTACATTATTACCTGAAAAACATACTACTGTTGTACTCCAATTTTTCACATTTTTCAGAAAACTATTTGAGAAATTTCTACATCAATTTCTGCTTGACAACCTCCATTAGTGGCTTGTATTGACCCTTTGTTCAATAGAGATGATCTTTCCTCCATCTTTTTTACTGTCATGATGCATTTAAATGTGCATTTGGTTGAGAAAGCTAAATTAGGAGACCCCGTTCATTATCGATGGATGTATCCAATTGATAGTTACTTTATTTATATGTTTTTCTATTATGTATTCAATTTTTGTCAGTGAATTAAATGCATAATTATGTTTATCTTATTTCACAGGTTTCTTGGGAATTTGAAACAATACGTGAGAAATAAAGCTTAACCAGAAGGCTCTATTGCTGGAAGTTATTTGGGTTAGGTGTGTCTTACCTATTATTCAAGATACTTGGATGATATTGAGACAAAATTTAATCGAGTTGGACATGTTGATGACACATCGACTCAATCTCAAATATATCAGATGTCGAAATTATTTCCTGTTATTGGTCAATCCGTGGGAGGACCTCCAATGTGACACTGATAGAATTGGAATTATTAGAGGCACATAGATATGTGATTCTGAATAGTGAAATTGCAGATCCATTTATTGAAGTGCTGAGGATACAAAAAAAGAGATGAATGAGAGGCCGAACATGAAATGATAAAGGTATAATGAAAGCTGTTAATAAAGTGCTTGTAAATTGGTTTGCACGACGTGTAAGTTCATAAAATTTTCAATTAATACGAATATTAGTTTGACATATATATTTTTTAAATATAATAAAGTATATTTCTTTTTTATTTCATTAATACTAATACTCAAGTAGAGTTGTAAGAGGATTTTAAGTTTCTTACTTGAGTTCCTCTAAAACAAGTTAGAAAGTTCGACGCTTACAATGTGAATGGATTTATATTTCGTAAAGTCGATTGAGAAAGGGGTTTGAAAACACATAATAGTTTTATATTTATATTTGATGAAGTGGGATACTATTGAAATATGACTGATATTATTGAATTAAACTACTAAGGGAATTTTTAGTTGTTTTATTCAAATGAAATTGGGTCGATATTATCAGAGGTGTTAAAAGAGATTCCTTGCAATTTACTTCAGTGAACTTCTCTCGCTTTATAGATGTCAGTGATCAAGAACTGTATTATACATATATCTTATAATCGCAATAAAAAATGGTATATTATGTGAATCATGTTTTGGATGAAGGGTGGAGTGTAGTTTATCATGTAATACAAAGAGATTTGTATGATATGGGTGATGAAGTGGAATATTTGACCTATGAAATTGAATCTCATCAACAACATGAAGAAGAATTATTTATCCGCATTATATTGAAAATACCATTCTAGTAAGGATAAATAAAGTGGATGAAGTAATGGTGTAGGAAACCGAGATGATTGAAAGGGAAAATGATGTTATGTACAGTTATTTATTCATTCAACAACCACTTATTTCATTTCTACATTCATTCATTATCATTTTTATCTATATTTTGTTAGTTATTACTAGGCATATATTATCATTTTTAAATTTTATTTTCTACATATTTTTTTGGAATATATGTTCTTAAATTAATTTTATTATATTAAATGACAAAAATGACAAGGAGGAACCGATACACTGTTTCATCCACTACTACAATAGATAATGATCTATCTGTCTCCCTACCTACGTCATCTGTGCCATAAGATAACTTCCCCTTACACTATCTCCTCCTACACCATCTCTCACACCCTCTGTGAGCATCCCTCTAGAAGTTGAGTCATCGAATCCCCCTTCTGCCACCTCAGCAGCGGGGCGGCGATGTTCCACTTCTAGTTCATCATGAGCATACTGGAGGGTCCCTGTTATAGGTATAAATTTTAATATAAATAAATTTATTGCACTTTTTTAATACTAATTGTTTGTTCATCAAAGATGAAAAAAATGAAACTTTGGAGAAAACTATAAAAATTGCAGATGTGTGGAATATAAATGGAGAGAAGATAGTTGTCCCATTTGATTCATACGGGGTCCCTACGGATGACGTCATGGGATTACATGGCCAAATTCTATGAAAGAAGGTAGCAGAGCTCATTTCCCTTCCTATTTCTTATGATAATTGGAGTCATATTCCTCCATGTTGGAAAAATGATGTTTTGGATTCCCAAATAAAGGCAATTTGAATACATTATGGTGTAATTGAATGTCATGTTATTAATATGTTCAAAATGAATTTCTCAATAGAGATGTTTTTCCACTTTACAGTTGCAGATGTGATAGCATGAAAGTGGACTTTGAAAAATATTATTAATAAATGGAAATAATTCAAATGGAGATTGTGGAGAGATATCAACGATACTTTATTGACCTTCCAAAAAATATATGAGAAGCTACCCAGTGGGGTACCAAAGGAATAGTGGAATTTTATTTGACAAACATCATGATGAGAATCAGATGGTATTTAAATATATATTATCATATTAACATAATTTTACATTTATACATGTATATGAACAGAATATGACATTGAATACATTAATATTAAATTTTATTTTATTTATTTTAGGTTCCCTCAAGAAAGAATGCATCAATCCGGGCTAAGCAAGTCATCTCTCACACTGTGGGGTCAAAAAGATTTTCTAGAAGCCGATCATGTCTGTTAATGTTTTCATTAGTTTAAATATTTGTAAGAAAATATTATCAATTTAATATATTAAAATATTGATTTATCATTGTTTAATGCAGTCATAGAGTTTAGGGAATGAAGCATCTAGAACTGAAGTCTGGTTGGATGTTCACAAAAAAAATCAGATGGAAGTTCTATTAATGAGACTACCAAAGAATTTTGGTGTATGAACTAATTTATTCATTATAATAACATATAATCAGTTTTAACTAGGTTAATATATATTGATATTTTATTTATAGTTAAAAAATAATGAAATATGGGATGCCAATCTGGGGCAGTCCTACTTTGTCTCCCAGGATGACCCGGTTGCTAAAGTCATTGGGAAGTAGCATCCTAGCAGAGTGTGTGGGATGGGTTTGGGACCCATACCATATGAGGTATTTGGTAGGCCATCGGGGATTAAAACTGCATCTACTCCTGGTTGTAGTTATTCCATACCCAGAGATGCTCAGAGAGAGATTTTTTCCCTACGAAACACAGTTCAAGACCAGGGGGCTCAGATATCCGCTTTGCAGAAAGCGTTGACTGATATACATCAGCAGATGAGTAGATACCCCCCATGTGGTATTGCATCGATTGGTGGTGAGTAGGTAAATCAAAAAACTTCAAAATCATTTAATTTGCATACTTTTACTGGTTTTATGTTTAAATTTTAATATGTTACACTATTTAATTTTCAATATAATGTTCTTACCAGTGGTAGCAGAAAGTGGAGATGAAGGTGGAGAGGGTGATGATATCTGTTCATCATCGGATAATGATTAGTATTATTTTTGATATGTGGACAAATATTGACAGTCGGTTTGTATATGTATCATGTGTGGAGCATAGTTTTATCAAAATATTTTTAAGACCTAACATTTTCTTGATTTCTCATGTTTCCTTTTATATATTTTATTGATTTTTGATGCTTCCTTTTATGTCTTTATTTCTTGAGTGTGGAATTCACCATATATATTAACTCTTTAATGTGAGGATTAATTTTTTTATGATTCATTTTTCCTAAATTCATAATTTTATTATAATAACATATCCTACATTTTCTAACCCAATGAATTTTCCACTACATTTACATTTCTAAGAAGTACTTCTTAGTTATGCTCTTGTATCAATCCATAGGGATTAGAATGTGTGTCTTGCTGACATGTTTAAGATAGATTATCCTTTAGTGTGGAATAATCCTAGTATACAAAATTTTAAAAAAAAGTTGGAATCCATAGATACTGATATGAGAGTAGGGGAAATATTACTACAGTACTTGAAATGGGGGTTTCCCACAATTTCCAAAGTGGCCTCCAAGAACAGTCAGGCAGTGTGAATGACAGTGTCCATTATCTATGTAAGAAGGGAATGCTGATGGAAAACTCCCACAAGATTCTATAGAACCCCCTGCCCTAGAAAAATGTTAAATAGACTACATGATCAGTTACTTACCATTCATTACACCAACTACCCTATCACAAATAATTTATTACAAGCATCTATATTCGTGGATAGAATATATAAACCCCCTTCATGAGACACTATTACCTTTGATGGAATGTGACTGATCATTTCTATTATATTCCACACATCAAAATAACTAGGATGTATAATGGGAGTTTCCATATATTAGTAGCCATATTCCATTACTTCTAAGGAAACCATACTAAAGACTCTTTTTCCAAAGAAATCACATGAGTGAAACAAATATGATACTTGAACCTGATCCATCTCTCTTAAAAAATTAGGAACCCTTATCTATGGGAGAGATGATTTTAACTTTTTTCTATCTTTAGTGTCAAGTATAATAATTCTACAAGGAATAACCCAAGCAAGAGATGATTTTTCCGAATTCCTATGTTATGTTTCATTTATAATAATTCCACACTGAACACCAACATAGATTAATCCCAAGAAAATATTACAATATCATTATTCACATGAAAAAGGGTCTACCAACATCATACTACACCCCACATCATTTTAGTGACTAAGGAATATATAAATAACCACCCAATCATGTTCCTAAAGGACTGTAGAATGGTTTAAATTTATCAACACATAGATGGAATCAAAATCTAAATAGTTACAATATATATAGTAGTAATATATATAGTTTATATATATTTCATCCACCTATATTATCAAGGTATAGAAATATGTATGTATCCATATACTTATAATAATACCGATGAATATACCATAGCGTAACTCAGACATCCCTAACCTGTCTAACGAGCCTATGTGCTCATGTAATTCGACACATGCCCTATAACCCAATAGAGTGAGAGACGCCACTAAACAACACATGGGATTTTGAGTTCCCCCTAAGGTAAAAATTATATTCATGGAATGTGGTGATTAAATACCAATACTTATATAGTATAATTTTTGTGATACACCATGCTCAACACCTTATGTAAGGAATTGTGATATCTCATTACTCAACAATATCATACCATCATACCGCAACCTCTATAAAAGGAATATATTAAATATAACTAGAAAGGGGAATTACCTAAAATACACCTCTTCTATCTACACCATATACATAATAAAGGCATAATCATTTGTTTCATAATAGATAAGTAATAACCGCTCATTCATGTCTTTATCCATGTTGAATTCCCATTAAAAATATTACAGTTCGTATGAAGCATTTTATAAAGCATAAATCAAGAGCATGAAATTACAATTACTTGGGATCATTCCATTTAAAACTAATTGATTTATTTTAAGAACGTAAACCCATAATTAATTATCCATTTCACATCATCAGTTAAATTTAACTCATTCAATTCATTAAAACATCAGAAACCCATATATAATCTCAATAGAGTCACTTTGATGGTGACATGTTAATCTAGGAAATTTCCTACTTTAGAAAATCCAATTATAAGTGGTCCAAACACCTAAGGTATGCCTTGGGTTCTATCAAATAATAATATATGAAGGGATATTACATTGTTGAACAATTCTAGAAGATATGTGGGAGTACCAACATTTGAAGAAAGAAATCATATTATTCCATTTCACCTAGATCATACAATGGTTGACCATATAAGTTGCACACAAAATGTGAACATCTAATCAATGATCAACTAGTACATATGAGTCTGCAATCGTTAGTTTTAAATACATAAATTCACTACAAAATTTTATTGTATACTTGGATTTTTCCATTTAATATGTTTATTTTCATTCCTTTACTCACTAAATGATGAATTTGGTTGTTCTTAGTTAAGAATATATTTTAATATTGACTTTAGTATGTATTCTGTTGGTGTTTTGGTATTCTTGGAATGATTGTTTTTCATGGAAATGGTACAAGGGATCCAAAAACTGGTTCTCGTTTTCTAAATCAGCTCTTTAGTGGCGGTTTCAATAGCCTCTAACTGTAAGAGGTACATTTACTGGCGGTTTGAACTCCTGCTAAATTTATATATATTTTTTATTAGTGGCAGTTTTAACTGCCACTATAGTGGCCCATCTTCTGTGCATTTTCACGGCGGTTACATTGTTTGTCACGGCGGTTTGCCCTGGAAGGGCATTAATTTTTTAGGGGCGGTTATAACCACTGCTAAAAAATGTAATCCCCTACTAGAAAAAACAACAGGAAGAAACTATATAACCGCGACAAAAATGCACCAACTATGACGATTCCCATAAACTACCACTAAACTGGTTTGACTACCACAAATTGTTTCCTGACACACAATTTAGTGGTGGCTTTCAGAAATCGCCACAGAAGCATATGGCATTGTTTTAAACCGCCTCCATAGCAAAAAAACTACAGTGAAATTGAAATTTTCCTATAGTGTAAATTGAAAAGGTTCGTAGACCCTTTTACTTTTATTTTTTATGTTTATTGAATTAATTATAATAAATTCGATCCAATGTTTACTACCTAATCCCAAAAAAATCATCAGTGTTGGGTGTAAATTTTCTCCTGAAACTTCATGTATCGATGAAATTTTTTCACTACATCAGTAAGAGGGATTTCATCTTGTACCATTATAAATATATAATGAATTTCAATATGAATTTTATTTTTAGTATATTCCATAGAGGTTTTGAATGTTTTAGGAAACTGATGAGGTACATGTGAATTTATGGGGGGGTTATTCGCCACTTTTTTAACCTTTTTATTTTTATTTTCATTTTGTATCTTTTTATGATTAAGTAGGAGAGGTTATAAGAGTGGAACTTACCATAGGGTTGGATTTATAATATCAATAAACATTTGGAGTTGATAGATCATTGTCAATATGAAGGTTAATAAAACATACATTTCTGTTGTATTTAGGATAAAAAAAATTGGTTGGAAAGTATGTTTATTAAAACCTGGAATCTTTGTCTCACCAGTGGTGTTTTTTAAATATCCCACTTGAGCCCTAATTCTTAGTATTGGTGATTAAGTAGTTTGTTATACCTAGAGGTTTTTAGATTCCATTTTCCCCATAATATCTTAGAAACTTTGTTTCATATTTGGTGGTTGTATAGGGGCATTTCTAAGAGTTAGATGGTGAGCATTATTGCCTTGATCACGATTTTAGTATGATTTATTAGTTTTTTCTTGAGTTTCCCCATTATGGGTGTTATTTTCATTCTTTAAAAATAAAATTATTTTTTTCATGTTGTTTCCTTGGTTCTATGGGGGATGTGGTTACAATGAAATCCATTGAAAACTATTACATAAGAATATAATGAATCATGATACTGGGATAGGTTATTAGATTAATTAGTATTTTGGTACAAGTACCCAAATGTAGTGGAAAAAGTGTTAATTGATAATTACCATGATCAGGGAACATTTGTGACAAAAGAGTATTAATTTCATGAAATATTGTTTCGATATATTTTTTATTTGTGGAGATGTTTACCATATAAAAACCACTAGTTGGTGTTATTAATAACGTCAAATTTATTTTCATTTTGAGGTATAGTAGCTATAATATGATGAAATACAACATGTTTTCTGAAACGTGAGAATAAAGAGTTGTAATATCTATCATTTCATGACACATGGGTACAAGTCCCTTATAGAAATATTCGACTACTATTTTTTCACTACTCTAGTTCTGAGGTCAACTAGTGTAATGTATTTTAAGTATCTCAAAAGAATCATGAAATGTATTTCCTTATGCCTTACCAATTCCAGATATCTATTCCTAATGGATGTGACATGGGTGGATGAGAAAAAATTATCTAGGAAGTGTTTTTAAGGTTATTAAAACCTCTTATAGTAATGGACAAGTAATATATCAATATTTTAGTGACATTATTAAGGGTGAAATGGATGACCATATATTTAATGAATAATTAAGTGAATTATATTTATTTTACAGTGGTGGACACAATGAGAAAATCTTTAGGTGTTTGTGAGAAACCTCACTAGGAAGGCCATGAAATTTTTAGAGAAGATGAAAAATACCATAAGTATGATTAATGTTTATAGACACTTGTGGATATTTAATGTAGGCATGTTGGTACCCAACATTATGAATAACGAATTATTTTAAAGTCCAAATATTTATTACCCTTATAATAATATCTTGATATGGTCTACTCATGGTTTGATCAGGATGCTCTTAAGGTTCTTTTGAGCACTTTCTTAATTTAGTTTTCATTAATCTACTATAGAATCTAGATTATTCGTGAAATGTTTTTTAATGTTTGTATTATATTTAATATAACCTAACTTTTGATGGCATGTTCAATCATGTAATGATAAAAATAGACTAATTATTATTATTTTCCAATACTAGAGTAAAATACAACAAAAAATAAAAATAACACCCACAAAAATAAAATTTTAAAGAAAGATGTGGAAAATGTGAGAAATGGAAAAAAATCCCCAAAAAGTGATAAAAATGATATAATTTAATGATAATCAGATATGAAAAAAGGGTAATTCATATTTATATGGTCTTATAAACCATTTAATGCTTGTTTCAAATCAAACCAAACATGTCAAATATTATTAGTATACCCAACCCTAGTTGAATCCTTATCACCAGCTAAATAAGAAACAAACAGAAGAGAATAAAATAAAATAAAATAAGAGGAAGAGAAATTTACAGTGTATTAATAACTAATAATCCAACGGTTTATTCCCTAAAAAAATACTAAAATTTTTATTATGAAATCAAACAAGTGAAAATTATATTTATGTTTTACTGGGTTTTGTAGTATAACATAACTTATGTATTTTTACAAGGATGTAATTTTTCAATTAACTAGACATGAATAATACTTGTGAAAAAAAATTTGTATATAAATTCATAGTAGGATAATGTATATGATTTTATATATCAATGATTCTGATTACCAAGAACTACTTAAAATCCATAAAATAATTTTTCATGTCTAATATGAAAACAATCATGAAATCACATCAATATGGAGATGTGATGAAATTTTTTTTATGAATGTTCTAAGTGTTATAATTAAAATTGAATTCATTTTAATGGGTTCAATAATATATAATTAATCAACAAACACAATCCAAAACATAAAAAAAAAATATAGGGTGACAGAATAGGTAAAAATTCTCAAATCATCATACAATCTATGTTATACATAAAAGCATGAGTATTAATGTTCATTTAATTTTTTATATTATTATACCCACATAAAAATAATATAAAAATATATAATTATAGGAAAATATAAAATAGACCTATACCTTCAATTACCTTCCAACGATTTTAAATGTAGAGCACATGGTTATATCAAAGAACACATCGTAGATTGAACTATAAAGGATTTATAAGTATATGATGTGGATGAAGAATAAAATAGATGAATAAATCTATAAATTTCAAAATAAATTATACTATTTTATGCACCAACATTGAAAAATATCCACTAAGTTCTTTTAATAAGAAATTTTAAAATGTAGATCCCGAAAAATTAAAAAAATTATGTGTGTAAGTGATATGTTCCAGATAGATTTTTCACCTCATTGATTTCAATAATTTATTATATTATATATTTAAATTTGATTTTAATTTTTTATACATATTATTTGATTTAGTTTTCCACAACCATTTCAATCATCCTAATTGGATGCACATATCACATTTTATGGATTGAACGCTATAGGTGGGTTTAATCTATATCACCCATATTTTCTCCACATTGTGGGCCTACATTAGACTTATTGTACCTCAATCAATATTTTGGTTCAACTGGAAAAATTGGATCCCCATAACTATAAAATATTAAAAAAAATTGTTTGAAATTTTATAGTTAATATTAAGATAGAAACACCAAACAGATATAGAATTAGACTATTATGTGAAAGGATTTAATTTCTTGATTTTGTCCCAAAACCTCTTAATCATAAAATTATATTCATTAAATTACAAGAAGGTTTATAATAAAGATAATAAATATATGAATAAAATTCACTAATTATCCCCTTGATAAGTTTTTATGGAAACAGCTCGTTATACAACTCACCGATGATTGGGGACCCTTCAATCTTGTGAAGGTCCCTTAGATGACATTGACTTCATCATGGTATAGTTGGAAGGTGATTGTTTCTAGTTAACCCCAGTTAAGAATCTCTTAGATGTTATTTTAGGGGTGGAAGGAATTGAAAAATTATGCATAACTACCTCATACAACCTAAGAGTGTGAATTCGAACTCAATATTTGGTACATTTTGGTCACACCTAGTAATCCTATGCCCACTCATATGTAATGTCGCCTCTTAGGAAGATATCCAGATCCTTGGTATATCATTATCATGTGTATGAAATATTTTCCAATATATAGTTGATTACTATGATTCTGAATTCTCAGAGGCTTGTACATAATCATTCACCATCTCAGTGGGATTCTACAAAATGTTTTATAGATACAAATTGTGGTTTTGGTTGGCATGGCTAATGAACAAGTTTTTTTGAATGTACTATAAAAAGATTCATAACCAATGAATTGGAGCATCAAAATGACCTCTTGAGTGGGGACATCATAAAATAGTCTAAACCCATACAGTGATATCCTTTGATATGGTGTATATCCCCTTTGGTCATGCCTGAATAGTTCCATTGGTATTTGATTTAATTAGTAAATTTACTCACCAGGTCGAGTTCCATGGTTATATAACATTAAATTCATGTATATCGTGACATCATTAGTTTTCTAGGCTTGTATTTCAAAATTCTAGTGAATAAATGTAAATATAACTAAGTCCAATCAGTATAAGGCCTATATCTGATGTAATGTTCTATTCTAAAAAACTCCTGTATCAACTATTCGTGTAACTAATGATTTCTTATTTTTTATTCAGGAAAGTTGTTTTCATGTGATATCGAAATGGAAAATCTGTAATGGCATTCACTTTTCATACATATATATTACATCTTAATAGATGAATATTCATTACAAGACATAACGATCACTTATAGAATCAAATAGGTCAAGTGCCTTTCGAAACATATATACTTAAACAACTAGTTCATATGTGAACTAAATCATCTCCCACTAATTTATACAAAAATAGAAACCTTATTAGGGATATCATATATAATAAATTTCTTCATAAACTAGTGAAAATAATCATAAGAAAGAGTGAATTGATTTGTACAGTAATAGTAAACAAGGGATATATCAACATAATGTGAGAATTAGGGTTTGAGAACATGATAATAACATTTGAAAAATATACCCTACATATCATAGATCATAAAAATGAGTCATCTAAAAATTCATATTAGTTATAAAGACAAAAATAATAATGGAATCAAATAACATAATCCATGAGTGGAAGATATTGCATAATACATATATTAGTAGTATACACATAATCATAAAAAATCATTTCTTTAGATATCAAGGTGAATTTAAAAGACTATCATAATTGAATGGTGTCACTCCCCAAACCATCTTATTAGATAAGGTTTACTCCCAAGAATATCATTGTGGAAAAAATAACTCACTAAACTCAGATTACTCCTAATTACATATTGGTTTATATCAAGAAATATCAATATTTACACAATTCATTGGATGGATATATGGGTCCCTCTAATTATATAATGTATAAATTTGTATTATATAGTACCATGAAACATTATATATATATTAACCCATAGAAATTAAATGGGTTTCATAAATTGTTCATCATAACAAAACTCATGGAAATGAAATGGGTTTCACAAACATCTTTTCATCATAACATATACCATCGAGATAAATAATATGGATGGTATCATTGGATCATATGCTTATAAAACAATAATTAACATAAGGAAGTAATCATATATTTAAAATGTTATTGAAATATAACTTTGAACATTTCTCGGGGAAAATAGAATATTCAATTTGAAAATAAACTTTTTAAAATTAATAGTTCAAAAACATTGCGAAAATCATTTTTATTGACAAATTATATTTTCAAATTATAAATAAATATTTAAAATATCTTTTTTCATAATGTTATAATATAATGTTCATGTTTTACATGTCGAAATAATGATTACTTTAATTTTTTTTAAATTAAAAAATAACTTCAATGGAAAATGACAAGGATATACCTTTAAAATCGTTTGGTAAAAAGTTATAAATGGGTAAAATGATCTTTAATCAATAATTTTTTGTGTTTTAAAAAGATTATTTAAAAAAAATTAGAATACATGAGTATAAAAAAAATATTTTTTACTGAATTTATAAATAAAGTGAGTTTTAGATATTTTTTTTATATCTTGATAACATAAAGAGAGTAAAATGAATGTAAAAAATTATTTTCATGAAATAACCAAAGTATAATAAAATAAATTTATATCTTGATAGGCATATCATATAATCCCTTTTAGGCCAGAATAATACAAAGATACATAATAGGGGAGAAATTGTGTCTTTTCAGTAATCTTTATAGTTTTGGGCTTTTTTCCTTCCCTTCCTGATTGATGAAGATATGTAATGTTATGTGCTATAAGTAATTTAGTAGAGGATAAATTGTAAAGAAAACACAAACAAATTATACTTTTTCGGGGAAAAAGTATCCACTAGTCCACTCAACCAAAAATCTCTCAGCGCGCTTGTTGATTTTCACTAGAAAGGTAATCTTATCACAAGGCTTTAAAATAGACAACTATGTGAAGGTAGTTGACACTTTTACAACAAAGCTAAATAGGGACATATGGTTATCTAATTGGGAAACAGTTAGCCAAAACTCAGTGAAAGAAGCGGACACTTAACCAAATATATGTACAAATATTTTTTAACTACAGTAAATCAAAAGAGTTTTATTTGTTGATGGTTTAGGTTGAAACTTCAGAGTTCAGGCAGAAACATATGATAGTAGCTATATATTCCTTGTCGATAATAATATTCAAGGAGGAATAGATTCAAATAATTAATTATTGGATATGATATTAAAATAATAATAAAATAAAACAAGTAGATGTAGTTATAGTAGTTCGAGGTTGAAAATGTAGAGCTTCAAGGTATAACCTCTCTTAGAATATAATAGATATGATCATTTTTTGTAATATATCTATCAAAATATATTCACAAAAAGTATGAAATTAGTAAATTGAAAGTGTATCACTCTCAAATATCATATATATTGGAATTATTCACAAAACATTCCGATCATATATGAAAAAAAAGTAATTTCATTCAGTTGAGTAGATCCAAGAAAGTTGCATGAGAGATCATAGATATTCAAATTTGAATCGACCAGGGGAGTTGTGAATTCCATTAATAATATGAGTAATTTTCTATATTAAATATGGTTCTTTGAATTAATCATAATGATAATTTTAATTGGTCCTAGAATAACTTTAAATAAATCTTTATTTTTAACCAATCCATTGTAGAAATATCAGGTAAAATCGATGAACTAAATCTCTATCGATGAATAAAAAAATGTATGGATGAACTGTGTACTGTAGTGTTTCTTTACATAGCATAGGGTTCTTTTTCATTCTACATGGTTCCTTTTCATAGTTAAGTGTTCTTTTTCATAGTGTTGGGTTCCTTTGAATATATGGTACCTCAACCATACATTCATTTGAGAAGAAAGTAGGTATAAAAAGTAATGTTCGGATTAGAATCCATACATTCATCCTTCCAGTGTAAATTTTTTTTCCAATTGTATGGTGGAATAACCATATGTTGATTCTATGAATGTAGGGTTTAATCAATTATTAATGAAATCGATTTTAAATAGATTTTCCATATGATTATTAAAATATAGTCTAGATAATCCATATGATCATTCACCTAATGTAGGTATGAACAATGTTTTCAAAACACATCCCATAAGATTTTTATTCCAGCAATAAAGATACAAGTAATCATGATATAAATTCCAAAAAAATAGAGAAACATTATTATTGAAAACAAATTGTATTTTTGGGCAACAATATGTACATACATTTCAGAGTACTGTAGATAAAATATATTCCCAACAATATCCCCCTTCTTGATGATAAAAAAATCAATAATTTAACATACATTAATATAGTATTTGTAAACATTTTTAAAGAACATGTTAATTTTTTTCAATAAAATTTCAATTTCATAGTATTATTTCAGTTATAGAAAAAGATCCTCGTAAATTGATAATGTGTGGGTTTACCAAACTTTTCACCCTTTTTGTGATATTAAAAAATAATGTTGAAAACAAAAAGGTAATAAGCAACAATTAATATTTCACTAAACTATAAATGAAAAGTTATTAAAACTGATAAAAGATATATAAAATAAGAAATGGTAGTTAAAATATTGGTCATAAATAATAAAACAATTAAATAAAATAATAGATATAAAAAATAATGTAATTTAATTTAATTTGAAATAAAATGTTTTGAAAATTGATTACAATACACCAATCAACAAAAGAGATGTTTCTGAAAAGATGGGATGGGGTGAGATGGGGTGGTTATTCTTCTTCATCTTATTGAGAGAGGATGCAGAATGATGAGGAATGGATTAGAAAGCACTATTGATATCTTTTAGCATTACTCATAAGCTCTATAAAGTGATTGTTGAAAACTCAAATCTAGTACTGGAGCATCTTCATAGAACATTGATCAATCGTTATGATCGCAACTAAATTTACTTTAAAATATCATTATCTGAATCTTCAAACTAAATTGAAGATGTATGCTTATCTCTCGCTTCATAAAGAACTGCCCCTAATGAAGAGTCATTAAAGGCCAGTTGGGTGATCCAATGTCTTTGATTCTCTAGAAAAAAATTCAAAGTATTACTGTCACACTGAAGATTGTGCGGTCTTTCATTGAAATATACCAACACTAATGATATTTATTCAAATATTCTCATCAAATTTGTTAAAGATTATTGAGAGGAATATGATGCTTGACTTACTCTATGATATTGAAATTTTCTCTGCAATAACTATTTTATCTCATTCAAATTCTTATTTCTTAATATATTCTTATTTTAAATGAATTATCTTAGTAGAAAATATTATTATTAAATATTTAATGTCACCCACTGAAATAGGTGTTATTGAATATCCCTGAATTGAGTCTAAAGAGATTCAAACTCAACTATAGGCATAATATAAATTCTTAAATTAATATCTTTTTTTTATGATCTTATTCTTGTCTTAGATAGAATTTCTATTCATCTAAAAGATTATACTTAAGAACCTGGGCTTCAGTATTTCTTGTCAAATAATTTGAAGAAACTACATAAATCACTCTTGATGGTTTTCTAGATTCCATGATAGCCAACCTTTTTTCTCTATCTGATCCAACTATTTCTTGAACATATTTTATTTCTCTTAATGTATTCACATTAATATCTACTATATCAAAAACATGTAATGAAATATTGGAATGGGTGGATATACTTTAAAAAGGGACAAATTCACTTTTTTCATATTGCCTTTGAGCCTCTTGCTCAATATTCTTAGCCACTTCAACTACATGGTCACCTCATATTCTATCAACTATATCAACTACATTCTCATCCTCAACAATGTTTATTGAAATCCTTCTTCTCTAAGAATACTAGCCCCTATACTGTAATCATCGTCTTATCTTTTTGGTCTTGGTCTAATTGATCCTACCAATGGTAACACTCTCTACTCCCCCTAAGTAGTTTCCATTATCATATTAGGTTCTAATATCCCAGCATGCAAAATACCATTGATATATTTTCTCTAAAACAATCATAGCTTACATACAGTTATAGTATTTAAAATACCATTTTGATGAAATATCTAACCTAATGAGATGTCTTGAAATTTTCCCAATCTAAATAAAAAATAAAAAATAATCCTTCCATAAGGATAAAAACTCATTATTTTATCTTTATAAAATCAGAAATTCATATACCTCAACATATACCGACTAAAAGTTGTCTTGATAATCTTTATAAAAATATAATATACATATCCAGATGTAGAATTTTTTTCTTACACTGGACTCCATCACATTATTATTGACTGAATAAAATTTATTAAGACTTTTTGAGCAGGATTTCGTTCACGAGTCATCATATTCTTGGTCGAAAAATTTACAAATATGTATGAGATTATATCTTATTTTATAAATAATTCATGAGCTATATTTCCCAAATCAATATCAGATTCCCCATCATGGGGATAGACCATTATCTTCAAAATTTTCAATGAATAAATAGAAAATTATTCATGATAAATCTTAGACACTATAGAATATTTATCAACTCAAAAACTAAATGTTGTATTCCAAAAAAACTATTTTACTTCAATATACAAAATAAATGGTGTATTACTATCTCTAAAAAATTACCATCCTTAAAATTGTATTGCGTTCTTTAAACATAGATTTGTTTCATTTAGCCATTCCAAATCAATTACATTTCCTTGAATAAGTTTTTGATAAATCACAAGATGGTGAACTAGCCAATCAGTCAGGCTTCATTAATTCCGCATGATTCTTAAATTTTAAAATGATTGAGTATTGAAGGTTTAAAGATAATGGATTTAGATATCAGGAATGAAAGATTATCTATAATCTAAAGGGTCATGATTTATTTGTAGGAGAGTGGGAGAGTCTGAGGGTTTAGTGATGTGGTATGGTTTCACATGTGGATTACATGGGAGATAATAATTAAGAAATTTAATTTTTAAGAGATGTGAAAAAAATATGAAAAAAATACTTTACTTAAACAAATAAATGAACAATTTTAAAATAAAAATAATTGATATAGAAAACAACAATGTTAATTAATAAAAATTTATTTAAAATTAAATAATCCAAACTACGCCTTAGTGAAATCAAAACACGAAGTGGGAAGTGGGTTAGTTAAAATATCACTTAATTGTTGTTCAGATTTTAAATATTCAAATGATATATCCTTTTTTTAAAAAGGATCTCTTAGAAAATGATGTATTATATCAATATGATTATTCCTAGATTTACTTATAGGATTTTATTGAAATATTTATTACAGTAGTATTATCACATAAATTTGGCATGATATTAAAATTTAGTGCAAATTCAAATAAGGTGTGTTTCATCCACAACAATTGTTCAATGTAACTTCCAGCAGATATATATTCTTCTTTTTCTATTAACAGGGAAACTAAATGTTGTTTCTTACAAGACCATGACAGTAAATATTTTCCTAGAAAGTAAAAGGTTCCTTAATTTCTATTTCAATCTGTTATACATCTTCCTAATTCATCGTCTGAGTATGAAATTAATTTAAAATTATAGGTTTTTGGATAAATAATATATTTAAAAATAGATCCTTTTAATTACCTAAAAAATATATTAAAATTAGTGAGGTGGGATTCATTTTGATTTGACTGAAATATAGCATGGATACATATAGAAAACATTATGTCTTATTTCCTAGAATTAAGATAAAATAAACTACCAATAATAACTCTATATAACTGCTTATCAAATGGTATTCTAGCTTCATCAAAATCATGTTTTATATTGGTATAGATAAGAGTTGTATAAATCTTGAAACTTTAATGTATACACATTTTAAATAAATAAATAATATATTTACATTGATTTGAAACATTTCAAAAATATTTTTAAAAAATTTGAAATCTTAAAAATAAATTAAATTCTACCATCATAATCATTTCAAATTATCATAACATTTTATATGAAAAATCATTAAAAAGATTTTTATTTGTTAAACCAAGAATAAGATAATTGGAATAAATTTTTACTAATTGAATATTAGAACACAAAATTTTCTTAAAAAGTATAGGATCAACTAATCCCACAAAAAATCTATTTTCCCAAAAAAAGGAGCTTAATATTTAAATACTTGCTCAAGGTTATTTTTTAAGGCCATAAGGAGATTATGTATGTTTCAAAATAGAATTTGGTTTGTGTGAATTTTCAAATCATGGAGGTTGTTCAATATAAACATCCAATATTTAATATTTATTTAAAAAAGTAATATTTAATATCCATATAATATAATTAATAATTAATATTAGATGTAGAAGACAATAGGGATCCAATGGATTTTAATCTACCTGTAGATGAAAAGGTTTCATCATAATCTTTTCATTCTTCAGGATTATAACCCTTTTCTACTAATGTAACTTTTTTTTATAATGATCCTTTTATCATCCTATTTATTTCTAATGATTTATTTAGTTCCTATTACTAGATAATTGTAAATTCTTTATACTAATTCCCAAATATCATTTCTTTTGAATTGGTTTTGTTCTTATTTCATGGATAAAAAATGACTCTTATCTCATAAATCTTCATCCAAAGACATAGGTTATAACTAAGATAGAATGGAATAGAATTCAGCTATGTTTTCTATATTTCTTATAATTTTAATTCCTATGACTAGGTCTCCTATAACAGTTTCTAATATATGGGTTTTTATGATTCTAGACTGTCTACATAAGACACTTTCAGGTTATTTAGTCTCATATTCTTCAAAACACAACTGAATTTTATTTTATTTAATTTAAAAAATAGTTTTAGGTGAATAAATTATCATGTTATCTAAAGTGCCAGTTATGTCATCCATTTTATTTTAATTTTTATTAAAAGGGTCAGTTTCATCAAACGTCACCTGAAATTATTCTTTAAAAAATACTTGAACATTCTGTTAAAAATCCTATTTGATTTAGAAGTAGCATAATAACCTAGAAAAATTACATCATTAGCTTTTGGATCAAATTTACCAAGGTTATCCTTAGTATTCAAGATATATACCTTGAATACAAAAACATTCAAGTAATTTACTTTAGTTTTTCTGTTATTCCAAAGTTCAAAGGGTGTCTTTTTATTAATAGGACTTATTAATGCACTATTCATGATATAGAAGGTGGTGATTACAGGTTCTACCAAGAAATAGGTAGGAATAATGTATTCATTTAAGAAATTTATTTCTATTTCTTGAATAGTTCTATTTATTCTTCCAGTAACACTATTTTGAGGTGTTCTTGGTGCATAGATGGTGTGTTCAATACCTAGATTTGAGAAAAAATAACTAACTTCTTGATTATAAAATTCTACACCATGGTCACCTCTCCGTGAAATTATTTCAAAAATATTCTATTTTTATAAAAATCAATAGCATTCAGATACAATTATTACCTCACTTTTGAGTTTTAGAAAACATACCCAAGTAAATCGAGACAAATCATCTACAAAAACATAGATATATCATTTTACCAGCAAAAAAGCCTACCCAATATGGTCCAAAGAAATCCAGATTGATAAGTTATAATGGTTTAGATATAGAATTTTGGTTAATTGAATTTTAAGATGATTTCTGTTGTTTTCCATTTTAATATGTATCACAAAATCTATAATTTTTAAAATTAACAAAAGGAAAATCAGAAATTAATTTTTTCATAAATAATTTATGTAAATCATATGTATTGGAGTTTCCAAGTCTTCTATTCTAGATCTATGAATCATTTTTATTAACATTTAAACAATTCAATTTCTGTTTAGATAACGAATTTAGATCAAGAGTATATATATTATTAGTTTTAGATGTTCTAAATTTAAGTAATTTATCTTTGAAAATAGAGCAGGAATTGAGAGAAAATTTAAAAAAAATCCATCATCACAAAGATTAGAACTTATTATCAGATTGTGATTTGGACCTTGTACATACAACACATTGTTTATTCAGACTATATTTGGATATCCATTAGCTCCAACACCAACAATCATTCATTTTTCATTGTCAAAAAAGGTGACTATAAATCCATCCATTTATGTCTATGTATGAAACTTTGTAGAGTCTCTGCTCATGTGTCTGGAGTAGCCACTATCTATATATTATATAGCATGTTTGTTCCTATGGTCTTTGATATGTAAAATGATTTTTTTATGTTTTGGTACCCATATTTTCTTGGGTCTAGCTGTGTTAGCAAATAAAAATTTTAGAATTCATATCTACATTATCATTGAAAAATTTGTATTATAATATGTAGACATAAATTAGGAAATAAAATAATTTTTAATACAACTTATTTTTAGATTTATTAAATAACATTTATTACTATAATGACCTTTTATTCTACAATAATAGAAGGCTCTGTTTTTTAATGGGGCACAAAATAATTTTTTTTATAATTTTTATTTTTCACCCATGATTTTGATTCAATAATTTTCTATTTTAATAAAATTCTATCCAAGAATCTAATTCAGAGTTTTGTATCATTTTTAAAAATACTTTTATTTCTTTTATAAGATTCCACTAAATCTTATAATTCTTTTATAATTTTTTTTGATCAATACATTTTGATGTATATTAATTGATTTTTCCATTAGTTCATGATGTTTTTACACTATATCTCTCTCACCTAAAACAAAATTATGAATATTTATTGATTTATTTCTATTTATTTATTAAAGAATAATATTTTTCTTATATCATTGAGAAGTAAAAATAGAATTTACTATTTTACCAACTACCTATGTAAAAAATAATAATAATAATAGGATTATACCTTTTCTTCATTATTATCCATAAATCAAATATTTTATTTTATATTTTGTGGCCCTTTGTTGAATTATATTTCTAATAGATTCTAGAGTTTTCAGATAGACTCAATGTAGAATTCAAGTATCATTTTCTTTTATGCTCATAATTATCATTCTTTTGATATTTCATTTCTTCGATCCTTATTTTATCTTTCAATTGAAGGTCATTAGGTCTAATGTGACCCTCAATTATTTATTAGTAACATATTACATCACTTGGTTCCTTTTCAGCTTTGATAATGGATTTTCAGAATCCTCTTTTCTTCTTGTAGAATTTTCTAAATATTTTGGCTAGCTAAGCCAGTTATATTTCAGTATTTGAGGAATATGAAATTTTTTCTTTTGACTTCGTGTTTTGATTTTATTTCATTCTTCTGAGATTTCACCTTAAGGGAAGTGATTTACCTTTTTAATAATATCTTGTTATCTTAAAATTACTCTTGTATTTCTGATTTGTACATCATCAATGTTACAATTAGTTACATAATAGTTAAATTATTGATAAGTGATTATTATTGAATCACTAAAAAAATTCCATTACATTTAGAGGGAATTAATCTAATTTCGTCTAGTGATTGATCTGATTGAGAAATTGAATCACCCCTGGTGGTAATATTTATGACAATTTCTACTAACCATATTTTCATTTGGGTAATTATTTGACCAACAATCATTCTGAATGTGTCAAACATTAGTTTTTTAGTAGCATACCTCATATTTTTGATCTTATTTGTTCCTTCATGTGAGAAAACAATTTTCTACCACATTTCATAGGCAGTAGGGAACAATGATACATGATTAAATTCATTATGACCAGGTCCACCTATAATAGCACTATTTTCCTTTTAGTTGATGTCATATTCAGATTCTTCTACAACATTCCAGGTTTCTAGTATCTTAAGAATCACATATATAGTGATGAACTTTGAGTTAACATTGAATCCAAGATTATTAAGATAGATGATCATCTGTGATTTTCATCATCCATAGTCTTGACATTTAAAATATGGAGATTGAATCATGGACATAGATTCTTTCAGATCATCTAGTACCATCAAATTTGTGTAGAAATTATTCTTTTAATATTTCTATATCATTATCTATGTTGTAACAAAATCACCTATAATACAAATTTTTTGGTCATAATAATACAAAGATTCACAAGAGGGGGTGAATTGTGTCTTTTCGGTAATCTTTAAAGATTATAGATTTTCCCTTCCATTTTTGATTGATGTAGAAAGGCAGTGTTATATATTTTATGAAATTTAGTAGAGGAAAAATAGTAAAGAAAAACACATTAATTTTTATAGTGGTTCAAGGCACAAAGATCCCTTAGTTAATTCACCAATTCTCTCTCTACGATCTTGAATATTTTCACTAGAATGGTCATATTATCATAAGAACTTCAAATACAAAACTGAGTGTAGTTAGAAAACACCTTTATAAAGAGGCTAAATAGTGCCTTCAGATTCATTAATATGGATCCAGTTATCCACAGCTTAGTGCAAGAAACAAACACTTAACTGAAATTTAGTGTGGGAAGTTGGAACTCTAGTATAACAAAAGAGTTTGATATATTGATCATTTGGTTTGAAACTTCATAGTGGTTACAACAACAACTAACAAAAGATGGATCATCTTTATTGATAATAATAATTATATAGGAATAGTTTCAAATAATTATATTTTAAAAATGATTTTCAGAAAATATTAGATATAAAAAAGTATTTTTGTTACAATAGTATAATTTTGAAAATATAGACCTTTAAGGTATGACCTCTCTTATAAAATAATAGAGATTATAGTTCTCTATAGTATATCTGACAAAATTTTTTTTTAAAAAAGTATGTTGTTTTTAAATAAAAAATGTATCACACTTAATTATCTTATATCTATGTAATATTATCAAAAATGATATAATCATATATTGACCAAAATTTATTTTCATTTGGTTCATAAGATCTATGAAAGTCGCCTGATAGATCGTAGATATTCAAAATTGAATTCACTTGGGGTGTCATAACTTCCCTTAAGAATAAGAGTGACTCTCTCTGTTGAATATAGTTCTCTGAATTAATCATAACAAGACTATGAATTGGTCATAGAAATACATTCTATATATCTTTATTTACATGAAGACCTTTTAAAAAATCTCAGATAAAATCATGGAATAAAATCTCCTTAGATGAATAGACCAACATAGGGTTGAACTACATAGTATAGGGATCTTTTTCATTGCATAGGATTCCATTAAGTAGTGTACTGTTAATTTTCATATCACAGGGTTACTTTTCATAGTGCAGGGTTCCTTTTAATTTATGGTTCATGAACCATCCTTTCATATGAGATAAACATAGGTACCAAAACTAACATTGGGATGAGAATCCACACGTTCATCCTTCAAGCATAAGATTTATTCCAAACATATGGTTGATTAACCTATAGTACACTCTATGAATTTTGGTTTTGAAGAGTGATTTTAGACATTAACATGGTATAGATTTTCGATTCACATATTCAATCATAGTGGTTGATAATCCTTGTTTTCATTCACCGAACATAGGCTATGAACAATGTATCAAGTACACATCCTATAGCTTTGTATTTCACCAAAAAATATACAAGTAAAGAAGATATAAATTGTTGAAAATTAATTAAAGAAACATTTTTTGAAAACAATGAATGTTATTTGTGAGCATCAAAATCAACATATATTTTAATGTACTATTGAGACAGTACATGACCAAAAATATTATCATTGGAATCCTAATACTAAACAATCTTGATAAATAATGAGATTATAACCTAAATCCATGACAACATTCATATATTTTGAATCGTAAGAACCATGAAATAAGTGACATTAGATAGATATTTATTTCCCCTAATTTTCATCATAATAAGAAAAACGCTAAGGGGTAGTATATACACCACAAAAAAGAAATAGCTGATATATAAGGCATGTCTTCCACAAAAATTAAAATGAGATAAAAATTCATTTCCTTAAGTCTTAAATTACATAATACATGTTTGAAAATTATATATAATAAATATAGAATAATTAAAAATCTGTTAAAACCCATAAATATATATGTAATACAATATATTATTTACATAAGACCTTTTATTACTCTTATATTAACAATTACTTGTTAAATTCGCATTTCAGGTAATAGATTCTTTGTTTTACTTGTCTGTTTTGATTTGGTATTTTTGGTCTATTTACATTGGTCATGGTTCCATCATATCCATAATTTTACCCATGATATAAATATCATATATATCCATCACATATATATTTAGAGTAATCCATAAAAATTAGAGACTGAAAATGAATTACATCATTCATGGAGATGGAAGAGCGTACATACATATCGACACTGTTTCCATTTCATTAATGGAAGGAATGAAATGAAGGTGAATAATAGTGAGTAATTGTGATGAATTTTTATGTATATTGACTATAACCCTTATATAATTATTCCCTATCAATGTTTTAGGGATTCCATCATCAAATTGCATGGTGATGTTCTCCCATGTGCATTATGGTATGGGTAATGGTTGTAACATCCCCTTAATATTTTATCTCTAATACATAATATTATGAAATACCAAGAACCAGTAGAAAAACTATATCATATCTCTCTTTATTTCATCCCACCAGAAATAATAATTCATATCTCTATACCTATTTGTACTTCCATGATGAATAGAGGCTGAAGAGCTATAAACTTCTTCTAAAATTTAGTTTCTCTAATGTTTCAATGTATACATTAATCTTTTTTGAATGGTATATATATATATCAAAATTTTCTTCATAAAGAAAATTATAACAAATCATTAATGAAAAAATTAACATAGTTAACACCAAAATAGGACTTGGGTAAAATTTCCCAAAGCTTCAATTTTCACGAGGCATAAGCTATAATCATGTAATAATGCACGAGAATGCATACCAGTTCTCTATTTGATGCATCAATATAGATTAAAAACCTTATCTACTATAGGGAAAATTAATCCCAAGTGAAATTAGTTACCTTTTATTTAGTTCATTGAAATTTTCTTGACATTAATATTTAAAAATGATTTCTGCTCCCTTCCAAGTTAACATAATTAGTGGAAGAGAAAGTAATAAGAAATCCTTCAAAAAAGACTATAATATCCACCTAAATGAAGAAAATTATAAATCTATGTCATTGTGGTGGGTCTAGATCAATGTTTAATAGCCTTCATATTTGAGAGATCCACTGATATAACCATTATTGAGATTATATGACCCAAAAAGGAATCCTTGTACAGCCAAGATTCAAACTTTGTTATTTTTATATAGATTATCCATTCTTGGGGTATTTATTAAAATTATCTACTAATATTCACGTATTTCATCTATCTTTAAATAAATGATAATATCATTTATAAAGACTACCATAAACTAATTAAGGTAATTTCTAGAGACTGTTAATTAAATACATGAAGATAGTGGGGAAATTTGTAATACTGTATAACTAATCTTTATTCTCATAGTGTTTATACGTTGTACTAAATTTTGTGTTAGGTATACCCTCTTTCTGAACCATCAATTAATGATATGTATAATAATTTAAAATCATGGAAATGTATTTTGATTCACACTTTTGATCAACAAAATCATTAATAAATGGTAGAGGATACTTTTTTTTATTGTGATATTTTTTACTCCCAAAAATTAACATATGGTCACATTGATCCATCTTTCCTTTTGGAAAAAAGAATTAGTGAATCCCAAGGTGACCCAAATGAAAAAATTATTCCCTTTTAATGTTTCTACTAGAGTTATTACATTAATTCTTATAACTCAATCAGTGCCATTATATATGGATTATTTAAAAAATGTGTATCCCCAAGTCAAATTTATATTGATAACTCAACATCATATATTAGTGGAATACTAGGATTATTTCAGAAAAGAAATTTTCAAACTCTTCTACAATAGAAATATCATTGATATTGAGTTTCCACACAAATATCTGAAATAAAACCCCATTTTAATGGGAGTCAAGAACCATAAAATGGGTATAATTTACATTATAAGTTCATATTTTTCATTTTAATATTTAAAAATAATAGGTTCGTTGGGTATATCAACCACGAATTAACTTCCACTGAAATTGGTTTGTAATTTATGTAGATAAATCCAATAAATGTCTAAGATAACATAAAATTCAACTAGAGGGAGAATAATAAAATTTTTAGGAAGCACATTCCAAAAATATTCTACCTGTGAAAAATCATATACTTGAGATGTTATCATCATTCCATTGGTAGTTTTCACTAATAATTAAATATCTAATCCTTATGGTTACATTTTTATACATTTAGTATATTTTTCTGATATAAAAGAGTGTGTAGATATAGAATCAAATAAGACATTAAGTATTCTAGAGTCGATAGTATGTGTACCTTTCACCACATCATTGTCACATTCCTCCAAAGATATAGTGATCTCAGGCAATTTGCCTTTATCTCTCATACTATTATTTTTCTAACATCAATCATCATCATTAAACTTCAAATATGAAAATTTATTAGTACAATTATCACACTTCTTCTATTTAAAATATTTGAGTGTAGTAGATTCATTTAATATAAATTTCTCTCCATTAGAATCATTAGCTATATTATTCCCATTTATTTGTTAATAAATTTCTCAATTACCTTCCCTTCCAAACATACAATATTCACCAGTAACTTATAAAAATTTCATATATGTTTCTTTCAATAATTTGAGCATAAAGGAATGTACATCTTCCTTTATCAATGATTTTTAGAGTTTCCTTGACATTCTTTCTTTTATTTCTTATAAAAACATTGTGATTGATGGGTAACTCCAATATCTATTTAGACCGTGATAGCACAATAAATGATTTATTCAACACTATTAATGTCTCTTATTCCCAACTATCTTCGAAGAATTGTTTTTAATCCAATAAATAATCAGTCAAAATTAATTCCTAGTTGGATGTTAATACCAAAAGAATTCATAATATGTCTTGTAAACTTTAACTCACAGGTACCAATGGATTCATCATCCATCATCTTTAACTCAAGGAATTCATTACCTATATAAATGTGAATTATACGAGGAATGTATACATAGAAAAACTTCTTTACAAAATCCTACAATTACATAGTTTTAAATTCAAGTTATTTATTTTTATTCTTGATAAGATTCCACCATTGATCTACTTTTAATTCCAAATGATAGATAACCAATATGAAATTTTTATGATTCAAACACTAAAGAATATGAAATATTGTTTTAGAGGTACTAATACATTTCTCAAAAACTATTGTATTTGTGGAACCACTAAAATAAGGTCTTATATTCTACATAAATTACTCAATAGAACCATTTTCCCTCTTTTTATTGTTTGGATGTTCAGTGTGATTCATATATTGAGAGAGTTGTGTGAGCACAAAAATGAGTTTTTTATTGTATGTCCCATTACATTTTGATTCCTATGAGAACAATCATTTCATTTCCCATCAAACTCCGAATTAATTTAGTTCCCCTGTGTGACAACCATTGATTAAAAATAAAACTTATAGTGTAAGAAATGTTTTTCATTGAGTGAAACAACATTAACAAGAAAAATCATTAATAAAATTTTTAAATAATGAATCCATATTTAAAATCTATAAAACCATCAGTTAATCCTAGTTCATTCATGGCCAAAATATATTCCAAATATATCATAATGTTTTACAAAGAGACTGTGAGTTTCTAAATCTTATCCATCAAAATATGTCAATTATGGGTGCAATGAGGCCTCTTGTCAAGCACTATTTGACAATCAATTCGATCTCAATATGTATAAAGACCTGTTATTTTTATATACGGATATTATATCTAAATAGAAGAGTATTAATTAAATAACATAACAAAAATATTCTGTAACCATAAAGGTTTAGATTCATTGGAAACATGGAATAAAAAAATGATTCATAAAGTGTTTACAACATCTCTCGATTATTCCTTCATTACAAGACCCCATTTTGACACATCTTACTTAATACCTTTCTCCATATCCTAGGGAAAAGAAACATAAGAAAATGTATGATAAGATTCTTAGTAATGGGGAAAAAATAGGGATATCAATCTTACAATAATAAGACATAACAACAAAAACTAATATTTTGAAAATTATATCCTACACATAAAATATCATAATTGTCTTGGAATAAATCAAAGAAGTTCATAAAAAAACAAAATAACATATTCTATATGAGAATAAAATAAGACATGGAATAGTGTCAGACAAATATGTATAGAAAATTAATTCCATATTAGTTATGGCTCATATTACAAGAACATTATAGTGGAAAAATTCTTTTAATTAATTAGGTTCTCTACTCATTCTAGCCCTGTAAATAGTAAAATGACATCATTCCTCATTCCTGTCCTATATATATCACGAGATATAAATATTTACCAAATTCATTGTATAGAGATATAGGTCCCACATATCACATCATTAAAACCATACATATGTGTTTCATAAGAAGATAATTTAATCATCATATCAAAACCTATAAAACAAAATGGGTTTCATAAACATCATTCCATCATAAAAAACCCATGGAAAAGAAATGAGTTTCATAAATGTAAACCAAACATATAAATAATCGGTATATTATCCTGGAGAAATATCCCCAATAAATAATAATTAACTTAAAAAATGTTATTTTTAATGGAATGTAATATTAAGAGGTCACGTGAAAATTATTCATGAGGAAAATAACCTTTTTTCTTTGAAAATATTTTCTTTTCATAACATGACATTCAATTTTAAAAGAAATGTTTTAAAGAAAATTACCTTTTAAACCTATAATAGAAGCTTCAAGAAATTAAGGAATCATGAATGTGGAAAAATCCATTCATTATGTATAAGTTAAGAAAAACATTTCTCTCTAAATTTTTCTAGAAAATAAAAAAAAGTTCCTCATTAGGAAAAAGACAAAAATAATCCACTCAAACCGCTTATTAAAATTTCACACATGGGTAAAAACGAATTTAAAAATTATATCAAAATATTAAAAATATTTTTTCAAAAAGGTTTTATGAAATAGGGAAGTGGAAGATAAATATTCTATAGTGAATACTTGTGTATAGATAGTTGGATAATAATAAGATTGTGAAATTAACCCTTACCTTATGTCTGGTTTCCTTCATATGTAATTGAAACTCCAGTAAAATGTTTTAAATATTGTTATTACCTTATTATAGAATCATATTAATATTTTATATATAATATTTTATCCTATTATATCATCTTATGACTCATTTTTCAATAATATATTCTTGTTACTCTTCTTTTAGGTGTTAACTACTTCATTTTCCTATACATGTTTTTCTATAGGATTTAATGTTCTTGAATATAGGATATAGTTAAATATTTTTTGGAGTGATCTTAATGAAATATATATAATATTTATTCATTATATATATATATATATTAATATAATCATTATTTAATGGTGAATATTGAAAATTAATTACAGCACGTCGTGGAGATGATAGGTCGTACGTATGCACAATCGATTTTATAATTATTTTAATGTTAAAAAGATAAGGAAGTGGATGATATATTAATTTAAAGAATTAATATCATGTTATAATTATTACAAATATATATATATATATATATATATATTCCATCATTATACCCCTCAAAATTAATTGGCGATGAAAAGTATATTACACCACTGCATGGAGACAGTAAGTCGTACGTACGCACTCAAGATACTTTTGTGTTTCATAGGACTGATAAAACATGTAATATGTTTTTTCCATAATCATAGTAACATCTCATCAGATTTTTTATATTTTATTGATTAATTTCTATTGGAAACAACACATGAAGAGGGATGTAGAATAGGTAATGGCCTAGAAAGAATCGATATGGACTATAACATCTTCTTTGAATAAATTCCATTATATATCCTATTAGACAAACTAGGGTTGGTCATTTGAGAATAACAGAACAACTAGAATGTTAAAACATTTTTTAGAATATAATATTTAAGGCAAATATAGATATTGAAGGCTCAATGTTATGTAAATTTATGAGGAAGGAGGCACACTTTTATAATTGAGGTGAGGGTTACTTTTATAATTTTCTCAAAATAGTAATTTTTAGTAAATTAAATATCAACCAAAATTTCTATAGAATTATATTTATTTTTATATAAGATGATATAAAGTTGTAATAACATCAACAAATATATTTTATTTATGTTTTGATATTATTATAAATGTTATCATTTCAGTTAACCCTAATTAACCTATTTTAATTTTAACTAAGGATACAAATGTTTCATTATTAAAATGTTTTAATTTTTCACTTATATGATGTAGATTAAATATTAAATAAAAAATTTATAATATTTTATATTATATTTTTTGGTATTTTTAAAATTATTTTATGATTTTTTAATTTTTTAATAAATTATTATTTTTTAAAAATATCATTACTGTCAATTTTGTCACTATTCATTATATGAAATTTTATTGTATTAAAATAACATGTTAACATTGATAAAAATATTATATTATATCCCCAGGTGTTCATGTTCAAATATAAAATTTTATGATCACATTAGTTATATCAAATTATATTTCTTAAATATTTATAGAAACATTTATTGTGTACTTCCAATAATAAAATAATTATTACATAAATGTTGTGTAATTATTTAATATACATATTTTATCACTAAAAATTGAAAATAAAATACCATGAAGAATATTAATATGCTATATTTCATAATAATATTTATAGTAAAATATATATTTTGCATAACCATATATAAAATATGATATAGTATTTAAAAAATGAATATGATATCCATAAATTCATATTAAATAAAATATTATAAATAAAAAAATTTCAACTAAGTGGCCCAAAAAGTAAAAAACAATTATATCATGAAAATATTTTTATTAATTTAAAAAATTATTATTATATTCATTCATAACATAACTCTTTCCCCATGTAGACACATAAGTGATATTTAAGACAAAGAAAGTGACATTTTGTGTCTTTCTTTGGTTTAAAAAATTTATAAGACATTTTCAAGAAAAAGTATCAATTATAAAACATAACATCGATACATAAATGTTAAGGGTCTATGTATATTCATACATTAATTCTTTTTCATATTTTAGATCCATTTTATAGTGTTTAAAAATTTATTTTTACCCTATATTATCCAATTTACCCTTTACTATGGTAACAAAATTTAGTAAGGATATTATTCATATTGGAAAAAAAATAAATGGGACTTATTAACTAAATTTGGAATATATGAATCCAAATTTTTCTTCCATTTTATAAATGTATTTGGAATTCATAATATTTAATCGACACCATCCATCTTCATTGGAGAATATTCATCTTCTTTTGAGTGAAAATATTATTTAAACAAATATTATCATTATATATGTAACATATATATCTAAAAAGATAATGCCTCAATACCTTTAATGAAATAATTAAAGCAGAAAACTCTAAATAATGAGTTGAGTAATTTTTCAAATGAATTTTAAATTTTGATGAGTCATAATCCTTCTCCATATTATTTTGATGGAGAACACATCCTATCCCTTTCATGGATACATTAAAATAGATTAAAAACCATTATCCACTATAGGGTAGTGTGAAAATAAGTGCGCTGGCTGACCTTCTTCTCCCCTCCTTGAAATTCTCTTCATATTTCTCAATCAATAAGAAATTAACTCCCTTCCATGTCAACATTGTGACTAGATTAGATAATTTGGACAATTTTTCCACAGTATTTCAATACTATCATCCCAAAACAAGAAAAATTCATATATCAGTAACCATTGATAGTATAGGCCATGATTCAATAAATTTTGTCTTTGTTGTACCCACATATTTACCCTCTCTCTAGATTATGTAACCCAAAAATAAAAACTTTTAAAGCCAAAATTATGATTAGGTGAATTTGTCATAAATCATATCAATTTATAGGGTCTTCAAAATAATCATCAAGGGATCTTTAGTTTTTTCATTAATCCTTAAACAAAAACGAACTCCATCTATAAATAATACCAAATACTAATCAAAATATTCTCTAAAGAATCTATTCATTAAATCCAGGAAGATAATTGGGGAATTAATTAGACCAAAAGGAATCACTATAAATTCATAGTGTCTATACCATGTATGTAATATCATATTGGGTACATGTTCTTTATTGAACCTTAATTGATGATATCTAGAATGAAGCTCAATCTTAGATAAGTATTAACATCGAGTAGTTGGTCAAATAAGTCATCAATATGGGGGAGATGATATTTTTTCTTTATAGTGATCTTTTTATGTTCATGGAAAACAATTCAGAGTCTAATTGATCCATTTTTATTCTTATAAAATATAATAGGTTCACCCAAAGCTGATCCATTGGGTAATATTGATCCCTTGTTATGATTCTATTGTTGCTACTTATTTGATTCTTGAAACTCAATTGGGGACATTCCATAAATATTCTTTGAAATATGCATAGAACCGACCATGAGTTCAATTGAAAAGTCAACTTCACAATTTATAAGATGAACTTGATATTCTTATATTAAGACATCAAAAATTCTAGTAAAATAGGTGTATCCTTAATTTTTATTTCCCCCTAAATATTTGAGATAGATAAAATTTGTTTATGGAAATTAAGACCCTTAAGATAAATGAAATTTCCACTACATGTTCATAATAATACTTTCATTGATAGATGATCATAGATTCATTCATAACATAAAATCAGACTTTTTTCCTGAAAATAATGATATGAAATCCATATAGTGAAAGCTAATCCATTACAGGAATCACATCAAATTCAACTAATGGAAGGATCAGATGTTTTTCAAAAGAAATTTCCCAAAAACATAAACCAAATAAGAATTATAAACCTGTGAGACCTCTGTTATACCATTAAAAGTTTTCACAACCAACTCAAAATATAATTGTTTAGGTTATAAAATGATACCATTATAATATTATTTAGAAAAAAATAGTAGTTGGATCCCTAATCAAATAAAACATTAGCTATTTTAGAGTGGATGGTAATTGTACCCTTCCCCACTTAATTATTGTAATCCAGATCACTAGTAATGATCACTTGTGATTTTAATTTTTCTTGCGAATTAATAGGGTTCTAATGTAAATCATCATCGATAATCCTTGGATTAGGTTATGGGTTGGACAAAATACCACATTCTATGCACATGTAACATTGAACTATAGGATGTTAATTCTATGTATCCTTTTCTCTTTTCACCTCATTAGCTACCTTTTTCCTATCAAATCAGCTATTAATGGCCCTACGATCATTATTACGACACTTAAAACATCTTCGAGTCCCCTTAGAACTATTTACTCCATGTTTCTTTCCACATTGTGAGCACAAAGTAATTCTCATCTTCTTTTCACAATTATTTTTAGAGTTTTCCTCAGATTCCATTTTCTCTTCTTATCGAACACATAAGATTTAAGGGTAACTCTAAAATTCATCTCAACATTGAGAAAAAATAGATTTATTTAGACATATATATTAAATTATATTATGGATAATACCGATCAGAGACTTGTTGGTAAGCCATTAATGAATATATCAATGTCACTTTTAGGATGCATGACAATTCCATAATCATACCTTGAAAGTCATGTTATATTTTCTTCGTAGGTACCAACATATTAGTCAACCATTTACTTAATCTCAAGGAACACATTCTCTATATTCATATGAAGAATATGGGGAATTTAATTATTGGAAAATAAGGTATTGAACTCATCCCACTCCATGGATTCAATTTAATCTCATTACTTTGTATTATTGATAAGATTCCACCATTGATCTACTTCACCTTACAAATGATATAATTACTAATTGAATTTATCATGTGATGAACATTGCAATAGTCAAAATATATTTTCATTTGTACAGATCCATTGTTAAACCAGTAGTTAATAAGAGAAACCACTAAAAGAAGGTGGACACCACCTCATGAAGGACTCAACATAATGTTGTTTCATACTTTTCTCATTTAGTGATCTTTCATGATTAATAGCATTAGAAACCTATGAAAGCATAATAACATTCATTTTCATTTCATCACCCATAACATTTGGTTACTCAGGGAGAAAATAATTTCATTTCCCATCATATTAATCATTGATGTAGTTCCTTCAGGTCCCATCCATTAACTAAAAAAAAGAATAGTGTGAGAAACACTAATAAAAGTAGGAAAACCACATAATCAAAGGAAATTATTTATAAAAATTATAAACCTTAGGATTAATCCAAATTTATTTATGACCACCAACAAAACTATATGATTTTATCCTACACCTAGATGTATGTTATGGTTTTCCCATCTTGGTTTTTTATGGTTAACTTTCCCTTTCTGTAATACCAACTATAACGGCCCATACATTTCATACATAGATATTAAATTTCAATAGAATAATATTCCTTACAAAACATATCAAAAAAAATATAGAACCATGTAAATATATTATATTTGGAACCTTGGAATCATAAAAAACTTTTTCATAAAGCATCCACATAATCTCGTGATTATTAATTCATTAATAGTCCCCTTTTTAACACATCTTATTTAACACATTTCTTCATATCCTAGAGAAGTGAAACATAAGAAATATTGATCTCATAATCATAGAATGGGTAAACATGGGAGATATTAATAATATAATAATAAGAAATAATAATGTGCACAAAACATTTTAAAATAATATCATACACTTCAAAGATCATTATTTCATGTTATGGAATAAATCATTGATGTTCATAAAAAATAAAAAAAATTATTTTATGATTACATCAAATTAGACATGGAATTGTGGAATAAAAATAATCATTGCAAATAATTTCCATATCAGTCAAGGCTCATTTCCAAGACCATCATAGGGATAGATTCTGTTACTAAACATGGTTCTCTCTATATTCCAAACCTCAAAATACTAAACTGAGTTCACTCCTCATTCTAGTCTGGTATATCTCAAGAGATATAAATATTTTCCCATAAATTGGAAGGAGGTATAGGATTGACCATTCACATAATAAAATCCATACGTATATGTGCTACACAAACAGAATTCATTCAGCATATTAGAACCCATAAATAGAAATGGGTTTCATAAACAGAATTCCATCATAATAGAACACATGGAAAAGTAATGGGGTTCATAATCATAAACCAGCCACATAAAGAATAAGGGTATTATCCTTGAAAAATATCCCTAATATAGAATATGTAACATCAAATAATGTTATTGTAAATGAAAAATAATATTTAGAGATATCTTGAAAATAATTATTCAGGAAAGCATCCTTTCTTTTTTGAAAACATTTTCTTTTCATATCATGCCACACAATTTTAAAAGAAAAAATTTTCATTGAAAATAACCTTGTATGATTGTAAGGGAATCATCAAGTAATTAAGTTTTCAGGAAATAATGAAAATTCTTTCACGTTGTATATGTTAATAAAAACATTCCTCTTATACTTTTTTTTGAAAAATTAATGATGTACCTTGTTAAGAAAATGAAAAAAAAATATTTCTTTCAAACTGTTTAGTAAAATTCCACTGATGGGTGGAAAATAATTTTAATAATTATAGAAAAATAGATAAAATACTTTTCAATTTTATTAAAGAATCTTGGTGATCGAAGATAAATATTCCCTAGTAAATATATACATATAAACAATCTTGGATAATTTTGAGATTGTGAAAATAACCCTTACATTAAGTATTATATTCTTTTTACAAATTTGAAAATCCTATATAATGATTAATGAATGTTATTAACATATTCCCTAACCATATTCCTAATTTAGATAGGATATATGATCCTATAATATCACTTTATCTCTCATTTGATAGCAATATTTCATTATTACTCTTCTTTATTGTGTTAACTCTTTCATTTTCTTATGTATGTTTTGTCATATCAGTCCCCATTATTTTATATAGGATATAGTTAAAAAAATTTCATAATTATATTAATCAAATATATATCATATTTAATCATTATATACATTTATATAGTCATTCTTGAATGGTGAATATGGAAAATTAATTGCATCATGTCACCCAAACGGTATGTTGTACGCACACACAAGCGACTGTACCATTCCTTTAATGGAAAAATGCTAACTAAGTGGATGATATATTAATTTATAGAAAAAATAAAATTTTATAATTATCATATATATATATATATATGTTCAATCATTATACCCATCCATATAACGTGGGGAATTAAAATAGTTTACACCACAGTGTGGAGACGGTAAGTCATAAGTACACACACATGTTGCTTTTATTTTTTATATGATTGATAAAATATGAAATATGGTTGTTTCATAATCATTATGACATATCCTAATATATTTGATACTATATTTATAAATTTATAATGGATACAATACATTAAAATTATGTAGAAGAATAAATGATCTTGAAAGAATTGGTAAAGAGGATTACCTTTTCTTTAGCGAACATCCATTAGATCTCCTCTTAGGGTCACTAGTGTTGATATTTTGAGAATACAATAACCAATATAATTATTATATGGATGTTTTAAAGATAATTTTTCTGGGTATGGCCGAGCATGAAGTCTCAATGTGATTTAAATAAGTGATGGAGGAGGTGCCTTTTATAATTGAGGGAAGGAGAACCTTCAGAATTTTCAAAAAATATTAATTTATAATAAATTAAATAGTAATAAAAATACCCAAAAAAGAAAATTTATTATAATATCTTATGAGCTAAGGTTATAATATAATCATCCAGTAGATTTTATACACGTTTTTTTATATTATTTTAAACATCATCATTTTTCTTAACCCATAATTTACCTATTTTATTTTTTACAAAGGTAGTAAATTTTTCAATAATGAAATTCATTAATTTTTACATATTTGATGTAAATTAAATCCTAAAAGAACAATTGTAAATATTTTAGACCATATTTTTTTAATATATGTTTTATGATTTTTGAATAATTTAATAAATTATTATTTTTATAACATGTCTTTAGTATCAATTTTAATATTATTCATTAAATTGAATTTCAAAACAGTAATATATCAATTTAATATAGAACAATATATTACATTATCCCTAATAGGTCATGCTAATATATAAAATTTATTGACCCCAATAATTACGTAAAATTATATTTATTATCATATTTTTAGAAAAATTTATCTAATATATTCTTTAATAAAATAATTAACAAATCAGTGTTATGTAATTATTTAATATAATTAATTTTTCACTAAAAAATAGAAATAAATTTCCATTATGAAGATAAATAATATATATTTCTGAAAAATATTTAAAGTCTAATATATCTTTTTTGTAACCATATATAATAAAGTTCATATTATTTAAAACATGAATGTGACATCTTTAAATTATTACTAAATAAAATATTATAAATACCATATTTCATCTAAGAGACCAAAAAAGTCAAATATAAATTTATATCATAACTATATGCTTATTAAGTTAAATATTTTTATTTATATTCATTCATAACTTAACTTTAAACCCATGTGGACACAGAACATATATTTAAGGAAAAGAAAATTAAATTGTGTGTATTTCAATTAATTAAATAAAATATAAGTCATTTTCATGGGAAATTGTCAGTTAAACAAATTAATTTTGATCCTTATGGGTTAATGGACAATTTATCTACATAAATTAAATTTTTCACATATTATATAGTAATTTTAAAGTCTTTATAAATTTTTTAACCCAAAATACAAAATTACCCTTTACCATAATAACTAAATTTACCAAGGATACTATTCATTTTGGAAAAAATATAAAAGGGAAATATTCGAAAAAATATGAATCTTCTAAATAAAAAAATTTTCTAATATTTTTTGAAATTCAAAAGACATATTTGTTTGAATTAATATTATATGAAAACCTATAAACTACCTTGGAAAATTGTTTTCTTTGGAAAAATAAAATTTTAAAACATTAAATGTTTTTATAATAAATTTGATTATAAAATAATTTTTAGATAAAAAATGAATTATTTTATATAAAAATGAAAAAAATGAAAAAAAAATTAAAAACATAATTTTACCATGTAATGATTTTAAAAGAAAATATGGTTTTCAAAATAGTATTTTTAGTATTCCTCACAAATATAAATGTTTTCCAGAATATTATAAAAACAATTAAGAATATTTTGACATGCTGAATCAAAAATTAAATTAATTTTGTGAAATATAATTTATAGTACATATAAAAATTAATATTCAATCTTAATAAGAAAAATTAACTTATTTTTTAAGAAAAGATATTTATGAAAAATAAATTGATTTTACTAAAATTGTAAGCACATACTAATACATTTATATTGAGTTGAACCTTTATTTTATTTAAATAAATGATTAATTAACATTTCATCCCACAATTTTATTGGATAGGTTATAAAAGTCATTTTATAGTGTCCCACAGTTCATTCAGACTAATAGTTATGTGCGACGTATTCTATTGAATAATTAAAATTATTTAAAGAGAAATATTTATTAAAATATTTGGGTTTTATAGTACACAATTTTCATAGTTATTACTCATAAGTAAAACATTCACACCCCTACCATTAGAATTATTATATTTTATTCCTTTAATAGCATTGGATCTTTTTGTTTGAGGTTCAAGTTGAGCCCTAGTTAAAATTTTTGAGTTTATAATGAAAATTTGAGGTTTTGGACTTGGCAGCATGGGGTACACGTTTAGCAAACAGTGTAGGGAAACCATACATACCCTCCAAGGTAATCGTTTATCTTGTATTAGGGTCTAGTACTAAGGAGCTACGGTTGAAAATAGTTTTTTAAACCATGAAGAAACTATCCATGAGGTTTTGTTTATTTGGATAGTGGATACCACGTAGTTTACAGATGATATGAAAAACTCTATGGCCAAACCGTGTGATTTTCCTAGTTTCTTTAAAAATATAATATTTAATGTTTTTCCACCCTTAGTTTTATACCCTTTAAATATTTACTCCACCTTTTTAATTATTAGCACATTAAGGGAACCCTAAATCCCTCTCTCTTTGGTTCTCCTCCCACGAGGATGCTTCTCTAAGGTTCTATGGTAAGTTTCTTAGGGTTTTTTCCATTTTTCACCAGTTTTACATTTTATATCTTGGATTTAGTGGTGTTTGCTTTGGGGGTTTCTCTATTGTACAAACCCTAGGGTTATAATTATTTGATTTGAGTCGATTTCTTCATTTTTATGGTGTGTATATTGGTTCTTGGGGAATATTCTTCTTTCTATGAGAGTTTTGTTGTATCCGCACTTCGTGGAGGTAGTTGTTTCTGTTCATTTCCTTCTCGATGCATTCAATTTTATTCTTTCATATTCCTAAAAAATTTATAAATTTTCTTCTCATAATTGTGATGTGTTTTTTTGGTTTCTTATGTTTCGTTATTGTTGGAATTTTTTTTAAAATGGATTCCAAAGATATTCTTTCAAAATTCTTATGTATGTATGCACCCAACATGTTTGATATAATTAAAAGTATCCTTTTCAGATGTAATTGCTTATTTTTATCATGTTTTAGCTGGGTTATGTTTTTATGTCATCCATTGATTGTGATATGAGCCTTATGTGTGGATTGTAGTAAAATTTAGGGTTTTTCATTTATTTATGACTTGTTTTGTTGGTTGTAAAACATGTGTGGATTTATTAAAAAATATTTGGGGTAACTTCATGGATTTTTTTTGATTTACCATTGGATGAGGGAACATACATGTGTGCACAAGATTCACACATTTATGGGAAAAAATGGTAATGATCTTGGATAAACTTGATAAACATAAAAACCAGATTTCAAAACACTTAACCCTCACACTTCATTCATTCTGAAAACTCTTGATACATTACTAATACCCCCATTGGTTCCCAAATTACATGAAAGTGGTCATACACTATTATTGAGATTATGGCCCATTTTTTACCTAGATAAATGGTTGGTTTCAAATTGGTATGAAAACATGTTTCACATCTTTTGTTATTTTGTGTGTCTTCCTCTTGGTTTTGAAGTGTTGTTGAAAGTTGAATTAGATTCAAAATATAAAATCTCATTTGGAATTTTTATCATAAAATTGATGTTTTATTTTTTTTTGGAAATGGTTTGGAAACCATTTTTAATGTTATATAATTGATATCATTGAAGGGAAGATTGTATCTTTATAATTTTTTGAAAATAAATTATGGTGTTGGAGATACAAATGCCTGATTGGCATTATAACATGTTTTGAGAAATTGTTTGAAATATCATGTGATTTCATGGCCCCATTACAACTTTTTAAAATATTATTGTGACATGGTAACCCCTATGAGGAATTTCCTAATGTGTGTTATCATGTTGGTGGTGTCGGTGTTTGGGGTAGGCAAGTGTGGTGGCGGTAGGTAAGGTGAGTAATGCGTGTGAGGGCCTCCTCCTTTCACCATGTACTATTACCATGGGTTTCATGGCCCCCTTTTAGTGGGTCTAGTGATATTTTCTTATCGACACTAATTAGACGGGTTGGTAACCCATGTATGTTTTAGAGGCCTTATAGGATTGCACCACTAGATTTGCAGTTAGAACAACCAATGAGTTATTGACAATCGATATGGCCTATATTCATTTAGGTGAGTCTGACCTGAGTATGTTCAAGGATCACTCTAGGGATGTTTTGTAAATTCCAATGTTTTCTATTTTTATGTGATCATTTATATTCATTTTCACTTAGTTTCTTATTTAGAGTTCACATTTTATTTCAGAATAGGTTCATATTACTTTGATTTGATTTTGGTTTGGGATATAGTTTTTAAATAGTAATCCATTTTGAAAATAGTGATGTCATGTATATGGTTTTAAAAAATGAAAAGTTATGTTTGTTTATAAAAAAGTGTAAAACCTATTCTTATTCACGTATTTTAAAAATGTGTTTGTGGAAAAATTCAGAAAAGTAAATGTATGGATTCTGTGGGGGATACCTATTTATCTATTAATCTCACACCATACCTTTTCCATTTTGGGTCGATAGACATGAGTTTTTTTGTAGGTTAATTTTATAGTTTAGTCATGTATTTTAGAAGGTTGGATTGTGGACATTGGTGACCATGAGGGCAGGTGGTGATCGGGTTGTCCATTGTGTGGTTTAGTTTTTGTTTTGTATCCTTCAGATAGTTCAGATTTTAGTTTGTTCAGTTGTATTTTTATTTGAAATTGTATTTCTATATTTATTTTTGATTAGTTTTTACTTTTTCTGATTGATTAGTTTATATTAATTTATTATGGTTTATTGTAAAAATATGTTCCCTGGTAATTACTTTGATTCCCATCACTATTTCTCGACCCGTGGGGATCTCGAATGCCCTTTAGGTTATGCAACAGTTTGGGTCAGGTGTTGGGTTATACGGAATCCTAGCTTGGTTCATGAAAAAATGGTATCAGAGTGGTCCTTTTGTTATTCGGGGTGTTAGATAGATCATAAATAGTACTTTTTGGACTCTAGTGGTAGGTAAGAGAAAAGCTATGCTGACTCTTTCACATTCTAATCCTCAAGTAGCCAGGGGTAGTCTGAGATTTGAGTATTCGTTATTTTTTTAGGATGGGAAATGACAATGGAAGCAAGCCAGTATCATGTTGTGATCCCACAAGGAGTAGTATCCCATGTGGAGTCCATGTGCACTGTGAATAGTCTTCATAGTCGTTAATTCCTAATTGGTTCATGGACCACTAACCATTTAGGTGAGTTAGGTATGGATTGTAGATATTCATTCTAGTATTTTAGAATGGTCTTTGTTTTTTTTGGTTTCAATGGGTGTATTTATGATTTTAAAATAAAAAAGTACTTTGACATTGAAATATTTTCTTTCAAATAGTTTTTGGTTGAAAAGAACTGGTTTTAAAAGGAAAGATGATTTGTATTTTTGAGAAGTTTGGTAGAATTATTGGGTTTGGGGATGATATGGAATGTGTGACACTTGGTATTCTTGGTGAACGCTCACACCTGTGTTGGTATGTTTGGAAATTGTATTTTCTCATTTTCAAATATATGATTCAAGTGGAAGTGTATGAGCACATGTGTGACTGTTAATAAGATTACTTGGGTGATTATATGAAATATAAGGTTCACCTTGTTTATATTAAAGTTGTTTTTGATAATGGGGAAAATGATTTTAGGAATCCGTTTTGTATGGAAATTTGAGATTTTTTTTGTAAAAACTGTGTTTTTTTTATAAAAAATGGCTTTCGGTGCTTGTATAGTGGCCTTAGAAGAAAGCAGTTTCAAAATTGAAACAAAACTGTGGTTTAAAAAAAAGGGTTTTTGGGTTTTTTTGTGATGTTTGGCTTATGATCCTGTTGTCTTGGCTCGATATTTTCATTTTCATCATTTTTGGTTTCATGTTGGTTTTGGTTACATGTTCCCTATGTTTATCAGAATATGTTTCTTAAAAAATTCTCCATATTGTATAGTGATTCATGCCAGGATTATGGTTCTCCTTGGTTGTTTCCCCATATTTTTTTGAAATTGAGGTCCATTATAGGTAGTGTAATGACATGAGGAAGTTGATTGTGTCTTCAAATCACGGTGAGCTCCATAATTTATGATAGTTTGTTCAATCTTGGTATTGTTTGGGGGTCCAACTCTAGACCAGTGGAAGTTGATTATCCCATCATCATTGAATGTTGGGATGAATTACAAATTATATAAGACCACTTTCACCCAATGGTTTATACCTAAGTAGGTGATGTTGAGGAATGTAGAAGTGCTATTAGATATTCGATATGGCCATCGGTCAGTGAAAGCTTTTGTTGACCACTTTAAAGAGTTGGTTTCCTCATCTCTAGAGGTATCTTCATAGGATTGGTTGAAATATCCTCCTTTCATTTGAGGTACAAATCCATAAACCCTAAAGAATCAAGGGTGTTTGCAGTGGACCCTCCTCTGCCGAAGGAGGGATCTCTTCCTCACGGTGCTCCTCAGTAGGGGTCTCATGATATAGGTAGGGTTTCTATTTCATTACCTCCAGTCGACGATCGCTCGCTCTTTCCTAGAATATTCGCCCCCTTGAACATTCCAAGGGTCCTTCATGGACAACCCGTGGTCTCAATTTCTCCGCAAAAGTTTGACGCTGCCTCCACGCTTCTCTCCTCATCTCTAGTGGATCGGTTCATTCGGTGTCACCCCCTGGTTGAGTTGTTTGACAAGCATGTGAATGAAGAATGGGGATTGCCTCATTATGCATTTGTCGGGTTGCATGGGCCATGATAGATTCTTCTCAGCTTCTCGAGTAAGGAAGACCTTGTGCGTGTGTGGTCTAGACCTTGAAGATATGCTAGAGGATTTAATTTTCATCTGCTCTATTGGTCATTCGATCTATATATGTAGCATGACCTTTCTACCACAGTGATTTGGATTCAACTTCCCAGCCTTCCATTGCCTTTCCAAAATCTAGTGTTACTACCTTTGATAGGTAGCTCCATTAGATGTTTCCTTTTTGCTGATCAGAGTAATTCCTCTCCGAAGCATCCGATTATAGCACATCTGTGTGTTGAAATGGATCTCAGTTGGCCTCCTCCCGAAGTCTTGTGGATTGTGATTAAGGGGGGTATAGGTATTGTCAACCTATTTTCTCCGAATCATGGACTAAGTTTTTCTCCTCTTGTAATATACATGGTTATAGTCCTCTCGAATGTCGGGAGAAAGGTCTAGGTTCTGATGAGGTTGACCCCTCTGGTCTATCTGTTGGAACTGGTTCCCAAGAGGATGCTTCAGGGGATTCTTGTATGGAGGGACCTATGGTTGTCCAGGATAGGGGGGACCATATCTCTTTGGGTGAGGACCAATCAAGACAGGGTGCATTGGGCACAGGCCAGGGGTACTCTTCAGTTGCAGCAAAGAAATATGGTCCAGAGGCTTTGGGCCCGCTTGTTTTAGAGGTTTTTGCTCGGCTGCATCGTGATCAAGGTGCAAGGAGCTTGGGCGAACACATGCAAGGGTGCGAGGATGGGCATGAGGAGAGGCCCCTTCTTATGACTACAGATCATGTCAGCCAAAGGGCAAGGCAGACGGTGAGGGAGGCCCTTCAGGATTATCCATAGGATTTCCTGGAGGTTGCTCCAAAAGCAACTGATGATGCTGCACTAAAGTTTGACAATAAGGTATATGGTTCCAATGAGGCCTCACAGTGCCTAGCTTTGGAAAATAGTCACAACCATTTCAAATTTATGGGTCAGGGTCTTGAGAAGATAGGATTCCCTGCCAAGACAAAGAAGGCTCCATAGACCTCCTCTTATGGTGAGATGCTTTTAACAGGGGGGCCAACCAGGACCTCCCAAAACCGGAATGATGTGCTTGGTGAAGAAAAAATCCATAACAGTGAGTATGTTCCAGGGGTGGATCAAAGTCAGAGCATATTTGTTGATGTGGAAACATCCTAAGAGTAAATGGTTGAGGCTTCAAACTTTGATGAGCCCAAGGAACGAGTTATAGAGGAGGAATCTTTTAGATCTCCTATGTGGAAGGGAACGAACAGAGTCATGGATTCAAATGGATTTATTTCGAACAATCGGAGGGTGTGCAGAAGGAAGGATTACTCCAACCTCCCTAGCCCTCCTATTACCAGTTATGATGGTAAGGGAAAGTTGTCCCTGAAGGCATCTACAAAGGTGGGAACTCAACCCTGAACAAGTCCAAAGACCTTGTCCAATAAGAGGTGGCCACCATCTATAAGGATCTGGTTCTGGAAACATGTGAGGCTACTTCTCCAGGCATTTCTTCAGGTGATGTGGAGCTGAGGGGTCGGGGGCAGTAGTGTGAAGTAGGTTCTCAAGTTGACTCATAGCAACAAATGGTCTCTATATTGGAGCATAGAGATCTACTCATGCATTTAGATGAAGAAATGTTTGAGGAAACTTTAGATATCAAAGATTTGAAGAATAGTGGACTGATCCAGGTGGCTACTACAAAGGACCAAGGCGAGTGGGTAGATACGAAAGCACGCATTCTCCTAAGAGGCTTTAACATGGGGAAGATTAGAAAAGAGGATTACATGAAAGATTTGGACAACATGGCTCTTCTTTTCGAGGGCACCTTGAAGGATTTCCCTGGCATGAAGGTAAATGATACTCCTTGGGTTTTGTTCAGGGAAAACGATTCAAAAAAATCAATATTTTCTTTAATAGATTTTCCATATCCTTTGGTATTGAAACTAGTTAGTTGTGAGGGTTCCCACTTTACCCTTAAAAGTGCTTGATCTTTAATAAAAAATTAACGTTGGATGGATGGAGGTACACATCCATAAAATGTGGAATAATTCCTCTCATCTTGTGAATTGTATTTTACAAAATTGGTGGATGAAGTGTTCTTGGCTGACTTGATTACCATAGATCAGGTCTCTAAATATTAGGTGTCCATTATCACCTGTTAAGGTTCCCCATCTGAAAAGAGGTGTCTTATAGAGGAACATATTATTAAAAAATTTCCCTCGTTGGTTTAAGCATCTCATTCATCAAACCATTAACTTATGTTGTTTCAGTACGACCAGTTTGGGCATTCATATCCATTTTGTTGCAATCCTTTGAAGACCTATCGTTACTGTGACCTTTTAAGTCACCCATATATGTTTTGTAGGAAGCATTTCTTGAAGAAGGATGATGATATCTTATTACTTCGAGATAGTAGATGCTTCATAAATAAGTGCTCCATCCATAGGCCCAAGATTGAATCTCTCACATAGTCATAAATTTTCAGGGTTTGTGGGGGAACCATGGCTCAATTTTCATCTCTAGTGTTTGGGTCGAGATAATTTATATTTCTTATTTTTATTTGTGCATCAGTTGTGAGTTTCACATTTTTTTGTAAGAAACAAGGTGTTTATTTATATATGAATGCATCTTTTTCGATCATTTGTTCTTATTTGGGTGTACATAGCCCTTGTGTGGGATTGGTCTTAGTTTTAATACTGAACATTTAAAGATGGGTTAGTTTTGTGAAAATAATGGATTGCATTTTAGTTCACAAATCTATTTGATTTACTTTTTTTGGGTCATCCCTCTATACTGGGTGTTTTGGATTATATTGGGAGTTCCCTTTTTCTCATTTTGGTCACCCTGAGGATGTGTTTATTAGGTTATAACGGTAGGGGTAACCCTCTCATGTTCTCCCACTATCCTTCATGTTTCGGTTCCTCTAGACTTGTAGAGTGTGACTTAGGGAGCGAAAGGTCGCCCCAAGGTTGGTTGTTTCTTTCGATTTAGATCAGTCATAGAATCGAGTTTTGATTATCATTTGGAAGGGGAAATTCAGGGGGAAGAAAGTGTTTGTGGTGGAAATAAATTTCGTACCCTGACCATTGGATTTATTTTATTTTATTATTTTCTCGGTTTTAGAAATATTTGAATGAGGTTCAAGTTGTGCCCTGATTTAGAATTTTGAGTTTCTGTTGAAAATTGGAATGTTTTGGATAGGGAAACAAGGGGTGCATGGTTAGTGAATGGTTAAGGGAAATAATGCGGCCTCACCTAGGCCACTATGTGACCAATTTTGGTGTTTAGGGGTAAGGAACATGGGATTCCCATGGTTTGATAAATTATGCGGCAACCTTACATGAGTTTATTTCTATTTGGATATTAGATACTACATGTTTGTGTACGGTTTGGTAAACGGTGCCACCAAACCATGTGAGTTACTAGTTTCATAAAAAATTTCAAATTCCATGTTTTTTCTCCCCTCTTTTTATAACCTTTCAGGATTTACTCACCCTTGGTAAATTTTTACACACAAAGGGAACAACTTAGACCTCCACGTTTGGTTATCCTCCCTCCATGGATACTCTTTTGAGGTTTTAAGGTATGTTTCTTAGTATTTTTTTCCATTTTAATCCTCTTTATATTCTCTTATGTTTTATTTCTTTGTGTTTTCTTGGTGTTTTTCTCTATTGGAAAACACTACTGTTAGAGTGGCTGATTTTGGATGATTTCTTTGGTTTTTGGGTTTGACGATTGTTCCTTTGGGCCTATTCTTCCTTCTCCTAGAGATTCATCATTGATTCACTCTATTGAGGTAGTTTTTTTGTTTGTTTCCATTGTAATTCATTCTATTTTATGGTTTTGTGTTCAAAAATAATTAATAAATTTGATTCATGTACTATTTATTTTCTTTTTTGGTTTATTATGGTACTTCTGTGTCAATTTTTTTTTGGTAAAAACAGGTTTCAAAGAGATTATTTTAATATTCTAATGTGTGTATGAACTCAGAATGTTTGATAAAATTCCATGCAGACTTTCTAGATGAAATTATGTATTTTTAGAATGTTTTTCTTGTTTATGTTTATATTGCATGAGTTGATTGTGATATGAGCCTTATGTGTGAATTGTAGTGACTTTTATAGTTTGGTACGTATGTATTACTTTTTGTGTTGGTTTTAGAACATGTTTTAGTATGGTTCTGGGTAACATTATTGATACTTATAGTGCACGGTTAGTACATGATTTGATAATTTTTTTGAAATATCATGTGATGTGATGGCCTGGTTAAAAATTGTGAAAGGAATGTTGTGATATGGGAACCCCTATGGAGTATTTCCCAAAGTGGGTTATCTAGGGGGTGGTGTTGGTTGTTGGGGTTCGAAAGTGCAGCGGAGGAATGTGATTGTTTCTTATCGAACCCGATTATACAGGTTTCTAACCCTTGGATGTTTTAGAGGCCTTATGGGATTGTTCCACTAGATTGGTAGTCAGAAAAACTAGGGAGTTATTGACTATAGAGATGCACTGTGTTCTTGTATGTGAGTCTGAGATGAGTACGTCAAAGGATCACTCTAGGTATTTTTAGAAATTGCCCATTTTTTCAATATGTATATGATAATTTATATTCTATTTATCTTTGTTTACCTTTTATACATATCTTTTGATTTCAACCTATATTGGTATTTATTTTTTTATTTTGTTTTGGTATTTTGTTTTAAAATAATAATCCATTTTGAAAATGGGAATTTTTTGTGTGTGGTATTGAAAAACGAAAAGATATTTTATAAAAAAAATGATAAAAGACCATTTTTATTTATAAATTTCATAGTAGATATTTTGGACTAATTCACAAAAGGAAATATATGGAATCTATGGTTGGTTTCCTACAGAGCTGTTAAGCTCACTCTCTACTTGTTCCATTCAATGCTGATAGACCTGAATTTTTTTTTCAGGTGAAGGATTCTGGTTTGGTCAAGTATTATAACTAGTTTGTTTGAGGACAGTGGTGACCATGAGGTCACATGGGTTTTCCTCATTAGGATTTAGTTCCTTTTGTAGCCTTCCATTCACTCAGCTTCAAATCTATTTAGTTTAATTTTGTAAATTATCATTTTTTATATTTAATTGTGATATGTTTTTCATTTTTTACTTGTTCAATTTATTTTAATTGATTATGTTTTATTGGGAAAAGTCATTCCCTTAGTGATTACTTTGATGCTTGACACTAGTTTACATCCCATTGGCATTAGGAATTCCCTTGGAGTTATACCGTAGACTAGGATATGTGTTGAGTTAGATGGAATCCCACTCTATTTAATTACGAAAACTATTCCCAAGAGATATCAACTTTCATTATCTTGTCAGGGATTTTTTTCTTGGAAAACAATAGTTCATTCATTACAATAACATAAGAAATTAACCTATACTTAGGTTTATCCAATGGGTTCTCACTAATTATTTCTGATCCAAAGATCCAATGGTTTAAAAAAATTTCTATAATAACTTCTATAACAACCATAACTTTTTTTACATATATATTAAATCTTAATTAATGAACATTCAATACATAAAATAATAATTATTTCTAGAATCTTAAGGGCATAGTTCCTTTAGAAACCAAGATACATAAACAACCGATTCATATATGAACTAAATAATAACCCATAAATTCATCATAAATGGCACCCTTATTATACATATCATATATAATATATTTCTTCATAAACTGGTGAAACAAAACATAATAAAGGTTTATCTCAAATATGTCGTAAGGGTAAAAATTAGATATATCAACATAACATAAGCATAAGGGCGTGAGAACAAGAGTATAAAATCTGAAAACCATACCATTTATATCATATATCATAATCACGAGTCATAGAAAACTTATTGTATTTTCATAAAACATGAATATTTATGGAATCTAAGAACAAGATCCAATTGAAGATGACATTAGCATAAGAAAAATAGTTTTTGTATACACATAATCATATAAAATAATTTCATTAGTATTAAAGGATCATTTCAAAAAAAACTATAATATTGAAATAGATTAACTACCTATAACATCAAAATATTTAAGTTCCACTCCCAAGACTATCATAGTGGAAAAAGACCCATACTAAACCGGGATCACTCCCCATTTCTGCCCTTTTATCTCATGAGATATCATTATTTAATGAACTAATTGGTGGTATATATAGGTCCAACCCATCACATAATCCATACATTTTTGTGCTAGAAAATCTTAAAACATTCACCATATCATAACACATTGAATGTATATTGGATTCATAAATATTTCATCATAATAGAACCAATGGAAAATAAATGATATTCATAAATATATTATCATAAAAAACCATCTAGAGAAATAATTAGGATGATATCATTCAATAATATACCTATTAAAGATTATGTAACATCAATATAAGTCATATTTGTTGTAAAATGATTTTAAAAGATACCTTGGAACATTTCCAGAGAAAAATAAAATTTTTACATTTAAAATGAAATTTTTTAACACACAACACATTGAAAAAAAATTATTTGAACAAAATATTTTAAACATATAAAGGAATCATTTTAATTTTTTATAGGTCATGAGGGTGTAAAATGTTTTTCATGTCAAAATCATTAAAATAAATATTCATATCACATTTTTAGTAAAAGGTTAAAAAGTACCTCATTTTGAAAATGAATAGAATGTTCCTTTATAAAAATTTATTGAAATTCTAAAAATGGGTAGTTATTTCTTTATTAAAACATTGTATATTAGTATAAAAATTAATTTTTTTTAATAAATGGACATGGATTAAAAAGGAGTTTCCACCAAAGAGAGAAATAATGTCATTTTTTTTGAAAAATATAATTTTGGAATAATGAATACATAAAGAGAGGAAAAGGAAAGGAAAAAAAATTATTTTAATGAAATATTCATATGAGAATAAAATTCATGTGTTTATTGAGATGTGGATCATAATATGTCATCATTAGAAGCATAATCATAAAAAATCATGATAAAAAAAGAGATTGTAATATAATGTTGTTAAATCTTTAATATCATTTAAACTATAGTACTATTGAAAGAAATAACATTAGACATATTTTTATGTGATATAATTTTATTTATAAGAATCTGAAAATACATCTGTGGGGAGTATATACAACACACAAAATAAACAAGTGGTGAATAAGGCATGTGTCCCAAAGAAATAAATGTGAGAAGATAATTACTTACCTTAAGTCTCGATATCATTTGTACATGTATGAAACTCCTATAAAATAAATACAAGATTATTATAAATATATTAATTTACAATAATTATATATAAAATATCATATATGATTTACTTATGACCTTTTATCACTCTTTTATTTACAATTCCTTATTAATATCTCATTTTACATAATAATTGCTTTATTTTTCATATATGATTTGATTTTGCATTTTTCGTCAATTTAATTAGATCATGGATCCATCATATCAATATGTTAACTGTGGTATAAATATCCATTACTTTCATTAAATATTTATTTAATATAATGTATACATTTTAGAGATAAAAAATGAACTACAACTTCCATTTAGATAGTAGATTATATACCCTTGAACATTGTTTCCATTTTATTGATGGAATGAATGAATGGAAGGTATATAATATACACCATTATTGAGTAATTATATATTAATATATATACTTATATATCTCATGTTTTAATAAAATTTACCACTATTACCTTCAATGTAAAGCATAATTGAAAAACAACTCTCATTTGTTTACAAGGCTATCATCTGCTGTACACATGAGAGAAGTTATCATATTCCCATGGATTATAAATTAAGAAGATATAAATAATTATATAATTATAATTATGTAATAAATAAATTATAAATATGTTAAATCCATAATTACATCCATACATGAGAGGTGGTGATGGAAAACAAAATACAAAGGTTTGTGAGGTGGTGGTCCATTCTACACATGATCAAATGTGTCATTTCCTATTTGACGGAAGAGGAGACATATATAGGTTTTTTAATTAATGTAATAAAATATACGTATATGCTAGATACTAGTGTTATTATATTATCATTTATTAATAATATTTTAAGGATTTTGTATAATAGAAAAAATTAAAAAAAAGTTTAATAATTTTACCTCTTCTTTAGAGAACAACTTTGGGTTTATACGTAAATCCTTTTTAGGGGTGTTTAATAATGAATATAAGGATATTAGAAAGTGATGATGAAATTAAGAAATATATTTTGGTAGTTATTGGATTAATAAAAATGTTTTTATGTGTGAAGAGGAGACAATAGTGGGTGCCCATTTATAATTGTGTGATAGGACATACATGGAATTTTTCAATGAAAATGGTGTCACCGTATTTGATAAATGATGAAAGAATTAAAAATTGATAATTAAATACATTTAGTGTTAATAGGGGCCAAATATAGATATAAAATATTATTTCAACATGTCTAGGTCATTTTACCCCTTATCATATTAGTTTAACCTTTAGGAAACATGTTTATAACTTTAACCTCAGTAATTGATTTTTCCTATTTTACTATTAATTTTACCAATAAATTCAATTGAAATTATAATATTATATTAATTATGATGATTAAAAATATGTAATTAATTTATATAAATTAAATTTATATAATTGGAATATTTTCATTTAAAATTAAACATACGTAGAGGATGAAAAAATCTATTTTCAAAAAAAAATTATCATAAGTAATGAATGTTTTAATATAAAAATACCATATATATTTTATTCCAATGATCTAAATTGGTGTGATATTTTTATTATGGAACTAATTTTACTTTTTTTAAAAATCAAAAAATATGTATCTCTAGGAATTATTTAAATGGATTGTAATTTTTTAATAAAAATCATAATTTTTCATTATTAAATGAAAAATTAATATTTTAATAAAATTCTAAAAAAGTACCCTAATATAATTTTAACATTTTGATTCAATGATTTATGGTAATTTAATTAAATAAATTTTCTCAATATTCTGAATTTTAATTTGATTATTTGTTCACAAAGATCATTAGAAACCATTTTTTGAGAAAAACTGATTTTGGAAGCATATAAAGAATTTACTAAAAATTAGGAACTTATTTATAAATATGATTTATTTATCTAGAACCTATATACATAATTTATAAATCATAGGTATTACTATTCATACCACCAAATTTTACGGCTATTATATAGTGGTCATGTCTAAATTATAATAAATATAGTATATTATGGTTCTTTAAAACTCAATATTTCATATAACATAAGCTATTGAAAAAATTAAACTTATTTTAAAAAGTAAATCATAAAATATCAGGTCGTTAAAAAATCATGTAGGACTCCAGAAAAGGATTATTTTTTATTAATGTAGAGGATTATCTCTAGTTCCATGATAATTCATGGTTTCTAGGAGCTCTTCACTAAAATTTATAATGGGAAGTGGTGATTTTTTCTCTCTCCAATTATATGAGAATAGCGTAAAAAGTTATAGAAATTGGAATATTCTTCAGAATCTAATCCTCATTTCATAAGTTGAACACAATAATGGGGAGGGTTGGTGAATTTTTTATGCTTAAAAACATCCAATATGGATCAAGTAGGAAGAACTTCCATTGGAAAAAAAATATAGAGGCAATGGCTAGAGTGTCACACAATACTACATGTTTCATGAGTGTTTATCCAATGTATTTATGAAAGTAATGTTTTTCATGGTCACACAATCCTGAGTTTTGAAAAACATTATAAATATAATTTCATGGGATAGAGGCCTATAAATAAAACTTAGATAAAAAAATTTTCAGATCAAATGAGACATCAATTATAATTTAAATATTTTTCGGAAGTTAAAGAATCATTGGTCGTAAATCACCAATCGGAGAATTTATATGGACTTGTACAAGTGAGAAAAATTATAAAAATTAACCCACACTTACCGGAAAATGAATTTTCAATCATTTGAGACTAAATTATAGAACTACCTTCAATAAATAAAATATTTTTCATAAGATCTTAACACATCACAGAAATAAAAGTCTTATAAAACACAAATCTTGTACTATCCTATATATTAAGAACATCTTTATTCCACCAATATAGATAAAAATGTTGATGAGATTAATAGTACATGGAAATTCATTCTATGAATCTAGATTCACTCACACAAACACTATACAGATGACAAGAACAGTGATCCATTATCTTCCAACCCTTTGTATTAGACATGGTTTGGGAAAAATTTATATAAGCTCCACACATATCATTGAATTTTACATATAAGGTTCATGTAAACAATCATATAGAAATTCTATTTCTTGGCATACAATTGATTAAAACACAATCAACCTTGTATTTTCACCCTTTTCATGGATCAAGTGATCTTACCACATGAAATTAAACAATATAGATTAATAATGTCACATGAAATTGTACTTATACCATGAACATTGTTCGTTTTGATTCATATAAACAAGATATGTAATAAACCACATTGATTTCCATATACCAAAATTTCAATCATAAAATTTTCCCCTTTAAAAGTGGTATCCCCATATTCTTATCTCATTCAATAAGATTATAAAACCCCATATAGTGCATAACTATGAGACTTTATGAAATATAGTATCCCCACTAGAATATAAAAAATGAGTTTCCCTACTCAAATTTATACTATTAGTGTCCCCAAGGAACATTAAACTATATGTGTCTCTACTAGTCTCAAAATAGTGAGTTCCCACAATTAATATTAACAATGAGTTTTCCCATAAGTAATTAAAAATGAGTTTCTCCACTGAACACTACACAATTAGTGTCCCCACATGACTGTAAATAGTTATTGAACCCATTGGACACTAAACTGTGAAGGATTACCTATTTGGATTTAAAACACAAACTATCATATCCTATATTGCTTTAGAAAATAGTCCCATCCTTCTATATATAATGACAACAATACTTCTTCATGGTCCAAAGTGGGGGTGATAAATTAGTATTCAATTATAACAAAAATATTTATCCCCTATGGCATAATTCTTTTCAATGCTATGGTGACAAGTGTTTTAATTAACCGATATCCCAAAGGATTGAATCAAAAAGGGTTTCATTGAAAAATGTTAAATTTATAAGGGAGTTATTGAATAGGAAACATAATCTTTAGTGGGATGAGTTAAACTCACATCCTCCAAAACAATAGAAGGTTCCATCCCCACTAATCTAAAGGTGAAAGGCCACCTCCTACTGAACAATATAACTGAAGACTAGATTGTGACATTTCTACACATTCTGGAATCCTCATGAATAAAAAAAACACATGAATGGTGCTAATGATTTATATTATGAAAATATATTGTTTCCACAAAATATAATTTTTAAACGATATTGATATATAACTCTTTAGATAACTCGTATCTTGTGTTACAAAGCCAAATTAAAAACCAGTCATATTTATACATATTCAAATGTATCCCATGAAAAAGGTATTTGATAACCATTATTATAATATATTATAATCATATTAAATTTTTATTACCCATAACTGTAATAGATGTATGACAGGTAGACAACCCACAATTTTTATTGATATAGAATAATCCCCCTAGATAGTGAGTATTATTACATGAAGTCACACTACCCATGGTTTAGTAATTAATATTGAATTCAATTCCAAATTATGATGACACAAGTAACTTATAACTTATAATTAACCTTTTAATTTCACAATTAAAAAATGGAGTTATACCAACATACCCATTCAAACACTTTTTTGAAACCCTTGAAATAAGTCCCTCTATATCAATGGTTTGTAATAACTGTGGTCCTGAATTGTTTTTCTAAAGACTATAAAAATAGTTTCATAAAAACATTGGTATAGAATGTTTAACTGAAGGCCATACCAATAGTTTATCGAAAATATTATTATAATTCACATTTCTATACCAATGGTTATTATTACCGTTGATATATACAATAATTTTTAATGGAATAAAAAAGGTTTCAGTTTACCGTTTCTACAAAATTCTTCCCAAAATTCCATATTTGGCCTCCCCCACCTCATATCAAACTCCCCTTCATAGTGACCCCTATGTGTGAATTTCATTTTTCCCTAATCGTGGTGATCCATCATTAGAATTTCATTTCATTTAGTAGTCTTTAGAAATCAAATTGCAAAGTTAAAATTATTTTATATCGTCTTCCAAGAATCATTTTCCTCTTCTATCTATATATAAAACACTAAACTATATTTTTTTTGGATTCTTCTTCATGATTTTTTAAACAAGGGCTTTTAATAGTACTCATGGGTGGTAGTAATTAGTTTTTTTCTATTTGTTTATTTTTGTTATCAATTTTATTATTATAATTTTTTATATATTTTCACCTATTTTTCTAATTTTAAGGACGATGATTTTTTGTGTGGTGAAAGCAGTTTGACAAGGTTATGGTATGAATGTTCTGGGGTGGTAAATGTATCTTGGATGCATGTAACTTTCTAGTGACATTTAATCTGATTTTGGAGAGGTTTTTCTTATTTTTTTCTTTTGAAGAAAGGGTGGACCATACTTATAATGAAGTAGTGTTTCTTAATATATTTCATTATTTACACTCATTTTTCTATTCCTTTCTACTTGATATACTTCTATATATTTAATTTTATTTTGTATGTGGGTTATTTTCTTATCTCAATCCTAATCTGGACTTCTTTAGTGATATTTTTCTCAATATGAATACCATCCTTGAATGTATGATATGTGGAACATAATTCGAATCTCTTGGGTAGATTTTTCAATCATCATTTTTTATTTTCAACTTTTAATTGAAATTTTTATTGTGATAAAATAAATCATTCAAATAATACAAATGTTATCTTATTATGTAATTAAAGGAAAAGTTGACCACCAGTGAAATAGTGAGTTGAAATACACTAATTTCAAGTGAAAATATATCTTTGTGTTCACCATTTCAAATAAATTAATTTCTATTTACTAATTTTCATTTTTGGGAAAAGTTCTTGTCTAGTTATATATTGTTTGAAAATTATCAAAACAGATCACTAACACATTAGAATAGGCTAATATATAATTTACATATAGAATAATGTGTCAGTTATTGGTTTATATAAAATAAAAAGTAATCATTAACTTAAAAAATTCTTGATATAACCTCAATACTATTTCATTACTTTTAGGACATGACATATGAATTTTTCTTATAGCATAGATATAAGCTAGATGTATGAAACTGATCAGATTTCTAGTAATTTTCTAAATAAGATGGAGATATTTTTATATTTTTTATTTAAAAATGCATCAGATATTGTACATATACACATATCATGTTATAATTATATTGGAAGACCTTGGGTAAGTCATGGAGAAGTTAACAACCACATAATGAATAATTATTTTCAAATGAACTATTATGTCTACTATCACAATGGGATGAAAAGGGAATATCAAAATTTCCATGATATGAAGTAGAGGCCAAGTTTGTAGAATTTAATAGATGATCAATTTCTATTTATTCATTATCATGAGAATTAATGGCTAAAAACCCAATAACACGTTTATTAGAGAACACATTTTGAATGTAGTGAAAATGATGGTGTTGGTAGGGTGAAAAAATTAAATTATCCCACCATGAATCTAGTATATCAACAATGTGGTAAAATGGTGAAGCTGCAATATTAATCTTACTATTTCATGGGGAAACCATTTAGGAGATTTTTAATAATTCCATTGATTATATTCTTACAATTTTTAGTGACCTTCTTCTAAATGATGAAAATATTCTCTCGATACATTATATTGAATGATAGTTTTTTAGTGAACATGGATTTTATAGAAAAAAATATTCATGCTTACCTTAAATATTGTATCTTATTTAGGGAGGATACTCCTGAACAAAAATAATTGTATAAAATTTTAAAAATCCTGATGGAAGAAAAATGTCGATGGAACACTATCTTGTGTTTCACTAAATGTAGTTTGGAAATATTAATTAAATACATGACTCTATAATCATTTCATGGCTGATGAAATATAAGTAAATATTTAATGTCATGGTAGAGATTAAAAAAATTAAAATGATGAGTTTTTTCACCCACGAGATAGATTTCCATGGAAGAAATATTATGTGTGATATCCTAATTTTTTAGTTGATGTGTGTAATGTGTGTTTGGGTTAATCATGTGATAATTTAAATTCATTTGGAAAGATTCTTACTTCAAAAAATACTTAGAGAATTTTCATTCCCATTAATAACCTTCCTCCTTGAATGTGAGTTGGAAAACCACTCAACATTAAGAGTATAATCATATCTAGAACTTATAATCATGGAAATTATAATGATTTATATTGTGGAAGATTTAATAAAATATTTAATGCATCTTTTGACTAAGGGCGTGGGAACATATTATGCTTGTTAAAAATATGTAATTTAGATGTGCAATGCATGAATGTGGATGATAAATGATTTTATATCTTATGAAATGATTTCCAACTGGAGCGTAAGGGGAAAAAATTCATATCCAATTTATATAAAGAGTAAACAATATAAAACACTTAAATATCATTATAGGTTCTATATTATGGGTCATAAACAATTATTTCTAATGGTTAATCCATATTTGAATAATATTTGAAGGTTTGATAAAACCACTGACACAACAAATATAGCTCAAAATACGTCTGAAACTAATGTGCTTAAGGAATTTCAAGATGTTAGTTTCTCATTTAGAAAGGAAATGATGAAATCTAAAAAGAATAATATTTTTTCCACTGAATCCAATTACAATTTTATAAAGAAATGTAGCTTTTCTAAATTTATTTATTGGTCAACCAATATTCTATGTCATTACTTTTATGTTATGCATATTGAAATAAAATATATGTGAAATGTTTCTTTCAATTATTCTAAATTTCATAGTAAAGAAAAAAAGATGATTAAGGATCTTATCATGACATGGTGGATTGGGGTATCAGGGAATAATTGAAAACTATGTATATTAGTGAAAATAAATGGAATGTTCAATGTGGTTCTTATGAGATGAAACCTACAAATAAATTCAATATCTTGATGTAATAGAGGCTATCAATTTTCGTGATGGAAATTCATGAAACCTATCAAAATTGGTCAATATATGAGAGTTGTAGATGAAATATTTGAAGACACGTGATTATCATACCCGTTGGAATCTGTTGATCATAATAGAAACCCATCATATTTTGTGGAAAAATATAAGGGTAAAATTAATTCATTGTGAAAATTATATATATATCTTTCTAATTATAATTTTTAAGTATTTACCAGAAAAATTTTTGGAATAGGCACCATTAAGTTTTTTGAGTTAGAGAAAATGTTTCCTCCATCATTTTTCACATGCATGATACATCAAACTCTCCATATTCCCACTTAAATACTCCATGGGGTATTTTTTATTTTATTTAGACATATGAAATAGAAATTAATATGTACACATTTATGTATTATGTCTAGAACATGAATCATCCCAATGGTTCTATCTTTAATGGTTACATGGATCTAGAATGTATGGATTTTTTTAATGTATTTTTATGAAGTGACGATGATACGAAAAATAAAAATTATAAATAAATAAGATAAGTGTGGGAAAATTGAACCATGTTTTCCATCACATACCTAAATTAGGTTAATTCATGGATGATATAAATTGAATACATTAAGTCATAAAGAGCAGGACAAGGAACATCACACAGTTTTATTCAACTACTATTTTTTCTATGGATACATCAAGTAAGTAAATTGAATGTGTATATGTTATCTCATCTCATGTAATTTTTTTTATATGTTAAAATATTTCTATTTTTTCAATATGGATTAAAAAAAATTATAAAAATAAATCAATGGAGTATTCATTGAGAATGAGAGGGATTTTTCATAGAGAATAATTTTCTTCTTGGTAAAAATTGAATGTAGAAGTATGGTTGTGATAAATTAATAAAATTAGTATTTCATTAATTTTGATATTCATTTATATTTTAGGTATTATGTTATCTATTTGACTCTATCTCTAAGGAAATATTTTCCTTGTATTTTGGTCATAATTAAATTGTTCTTGAATGAAAATAAATTATAATCAATGGGTGCTAATTTATTATCATTGAACACAGAATTAACATTATAACACAACATGATGGTTTTATGGTAACAGAAACAATATAATTTTTTGTCATTATATCAGATATTAGACCTTGATTTGAAAATTTATCATATTATGGAGTTATTGAGAAAATACTAATATTTTATTATTACACTCATGGTTGAGTCACTATTATGAAATAAAAGTGGATTGATTTGATGATGAGTGCTGAAACATTTATTAATGATAGTGGATTTTGAGATATTGACATACATCACACACTTTCAACAAATAATCCACATATATTGGAATCACTTTCAAAACAACTTTTTTATGTGGAATATTATCCAGAACCTAATTTTAGTGTAATTATTGATGTAATCTCAAAAATATTTTTGATGATGGTGGGGAGGAAATTGATACCATAACTACCCATATTATTCATAATCAGTTTATTACTTATGATGACTCCAATAGTTCAATTTTCTAGAGTGAATTTTGAAACTAACCTAGTGGTTGAAAATATATAGAATCATCAATCTGTATTCTCATTTCTATTTCATTATCTCAACTTTGGTTGTTCATGTTGTACTATTCAAATTTCATTATTTTTTATGACCAATATTCTTTATAAAACTTGATAATTATGTTCATTTTAAATATATTCTAGTTACAGATTTTAGATTCATTTTAAAATATTGAATTGGACTATATTAGATCCTAAAAAAAAAGTAAAATATTCAATCAAAATAAAAAATATGAATTGAACAGAAACATATTAAACTAATTAAAAATTAAATCAAAATGATTTAAAATAATGACCTAACCAAAATAACTATCAAATGAACTAACCAAAAATTAGATCCAAACAGACTAACCCAATAAAATGGACAAATGATCAAATCAATTTACCAAAACGATCCAAATGAGTTATTCAAAATTCAATTGGATATAATTGAAAATAGAAGTAGAAAATTGTATCACCCCATGCCAAACAAGAATATTTTAATGTGTTGATTTTTATATGACTCACATTTTATGATTTAACATTACTCCCACTAAATATAATATTATTGTATTATTTCACTACAAATCCTTACATAGGTTCAATAATTGGTATTCCTTCAATAAGTCATGTCACAACTTCTTTATTTTTTGTATTACACATTTTTAATGAATATTTATATAAATGATCCCTAGTTTTGAAATGCATGAAATGAAAAACATTGAAAAGTTATGAAGAGGATATTAGAGAAAAGTCCCCTCAAGATAGACCTGTCCATTCCTCCTATGATTTCTATTATAATTATTTTATTTAAATTAGAAAAATCAACGACACATAATTGCATTTGATTAATTTTTTATTTAACATTTAATCCTGATCCACTCCCATAGATATAATCATTCTTTGAAAAAGCTAATGGTCGTAGTGCTTGATGTGAGGTGGTGGTAGTAGAGCTACTTTCACCACTCATCGTACTCAATCACACCCTATAACTTCATCATATATATCATCAAGCACATTTTCTTATACCAAAATTTCATTAGAGGAACCATGTATATTTAGGACGCCTATACGTTCTCCACCATTTACATCCAATCCTCCTCGAATTTATTTCCCTTATTTGATGATGAATCCTACTTCCCATCCATATTATTATTTTCCATAGATTTCTATTCCAGATTCTTCTCCTTATAATTTTTTCTCACTAAACATCTACATTCGCGATCCTCTAACTTCTAATACAACACATTATGAGCCTCATGATCATACATTTGACTACACTGATACTATATAGGTTGTCAATTGATCTAGTCATAGGTATCTAGCAGCACCCATTTCTCATCCCATATAGGGTATATTTATAGAATCCTAGTGAATTTTTTTGACCATAATTTAGTTTCATTATAATATCTATTTATATAATATTTTTTCTTCCACAACTACATTTTTCACTATGTGGCAAGCGATTACACAAAAGTTTATGGTGTCAAACTACCACCAAAAGTTGAATGTTGAATACAATGGGGATAATTACATGATTTTAAAATCAAGGCGATATTGTAAGATATTTATTTTGATGCTTTCCAAGTACACTTACATAATTCCTATCACACCACTCTATTGGAGACACCATTAAAATTAATTAAAGGATAATGATTGGGTGTAAATATGGTTAATAAAATTCATTACATTTAATGTTATATTATTATTGTATTTATATGAATTAATATTTTTGTGCAAGATATGTTATAATTTTCTAGATGATTAGGCTATGAGGCCTTCAAGAATTAAGGAATTAGGTCGTAAATATAGGTTATGAAAGCATGGATTTTACAGTGGATGTGTTACTTGAATTGGACCCAATTTAGAGGCCATACCAATTAGGAATGAGTGTCCAGTCACTAATAGAATATATGCCTTTAACAGTGATAAAATTTTCATTTCTATGTGATAAAAAATAGATGACTACAAGAGCGTGATTAAAATCCCTAGGCTTTTATCTGCACTATGAAAACACTAATAAAGTGGTACTTTATCAGCACTTCAGAAAGAGGTGATAAAGTTTTCCTTTATCAAAACTTTTAGAAGAATTTATAAAGGAATCCATTTAGTAGTGATTTTATTTAGCGCTTATAACTGGTGACTTCATCTACTATTTTAAAAGCGCTGATAAAGGGACCCTTTACCAATTCTTATAGTTTTGTTGATAAACGGACCCTTTATCAATGCTTTTAGAAGAAGTGATAAAGGTTCCATTTTTTTCTTATAAAAGTGCTGACAAGGGAGAATAATGTAGTGTGGTTCTAAATTTATAACACATTATGACACCACAAAAAACTGAGGTACAATACAGATAGAACCAGAAACAATAAACAAGTAAAATATGATTATACAGAAAATAAAATTTGCAAAAAATAATAGAAAACATTATATTATTGATATTTCAAACATTGGATTTTATAATTACATGAGTAAGTACAAATTATCACTGATATTCAAAAACACTAGTGATCCTTTAACTTTGGCCATCGAACCACACTCATGGTATAGGTGAATGAACAATTCAAGCCTGATCAATAGAAAGGACCTATATAAGTGAAAAAAATAATATGATACTAATAATATAAAGAAATAAATTAAACACAAATTGTTAACTGTAAACTAAAGATAAAACTAAACTTTGATTCATTATAGGACAATTGTGTATCATATTGTGTTTCAATTTATTCTTTCATATCACCCCATTTTGGGTTTGTCTTTAACAATTATCCCTCTAAATATTAACTAAATAAGGATAAGATAAAAATAATCTAAAATTTAATTATGTATTAGAAGATAAAATTATAGAAAAATTATCAAAACTTGTTTATTCATATTTGGTGACATGGTATTTGTTTTAAAAAAAAGATGGTCTTATATACTCAAAACATGAACATTGAGTTATACTAGTCCCACCATGCATAATATTGAGGTGCATATCATTCCTAATCATCCCAAAAGACTTGTGGATTGTTTTCCTAATGAATAAAAACCCCAAAATGTGTTTTATTTTTATTTAGTATGTTACCTATGTTTTTTTAAATATTCATTTTAAACTAGAAACATGAACTTTGAGTTATACCAGTCACATCATGTGTCCATTTTATCTCAGAATAATTTCTACGCGTCATAAATGAATGATGAATCATTTTACTAGATTATTAATACAATCAGGTCATGTTTGATCAGTGTTCGATGAGTGACACTTTTTGAAAAAAAAAATTAAAATGATAATGGAATCTTTGAGTCACCTTGGGCACATTATGTATTAGAATGATGTGGGTCTATTTCCTATATATCAAACAAATTACTTCAGAATCATTTTATGAAAGTATAAAAACAATATATATTTTCTTTCATAACAACGACTATCCCACATGTCTTTTTTACCATTATTAATCTCAATTTCAAATAAAAACATGCATTTGTAGTCATACTATTCAAAAAGTGCATCATATTAAAGTTTAGATGACTCATATTTGTCAAAAATGACATATAGGTAATTATATAAAATTATGCAAACAATCCTAATGAATTTTTTTTGGTTTTGATAATGTCACATTTATTTTTTTTACAAAAATTTCATTTAAAACATAGAAAAATACATTGGGAAGTACTGGTTACATTGTGTACTAGCTTGATGTGAGAGTAGTTCATATATTTCATAAATGACATTGGAATCATTGTCCTAAATTATCAATACAATCCATGCCAATATGATATTTTTTTTCGTTGAGATTCAATTTTTGAACTAAAATGTAAATTATAAACTGATAATAGTCTCATTGATTCATACCATAATATCATCTATTTGATTGAGAAGATGATTATTTCCATAAAAAGAATAGAAATGTGTTTTCTAATATTTTATAATGTCAGTTTTATTTTTTTCAAAAATTAATGTATATTTTAAATAAAAAGTTATTAATGGAGTCATATTGGTCCTATAGTGTGATGGATTAAGATGAGAATAATTCCTACATGTAAAAAAATAACTTATAGATAATTTTCCTAAATTATCAAAACAATATAAAAGAATTTGGTCAGTTTGGAATATGTCACTTGTAATTTTTATGAAAACTAATGTCAATTTTAAATAACAACATGCACATAGAGGCATACAGGAATGGTGACGATAATTATTAAATATCACAAATTATATATGGATAATTTTCATAAATTATCAAAATTATTTAAATTCATTTTATCTCTTTGTATTATGTTAGTTGTCTTTTTTTACTAAAATGTCATTTAAAATTGAAAACACGCACTTTATGTCATTCTGTTCACATATTGGGAAATTTTTATGTGAGGATAATTCCAACACATCAAAAATTAATTATGAATAATTTTACTAAACTATCAAGATAATTTTTGTTTGTTGTCTTAGCATTTAGTAAGAAACACTTTTTGAACTAAAATATAAATTTTAAACTGATAACAAAGAGTTTAATTCATACTTGGCATATCATTTCACATATTTTGGTGTAGATGATTCCTAGACACCAAAAATGTCTTATAGTTTTTTAAAAAAAGTATCGAAGAAAAATTATTGAAATTTATTTGTTATGACTATGTTAGTTGTCGTTTTTACTAAAATTAATATCAATTTTAAGTGAAAAGACACACATGGAGTCACTATGCTCATGTCGTGCATCATATTGTGGTGTGAATGTTTCCTACATGTCAAAAATGACATATGGTTCATTTTCCTAAAGTATATAAATAATATGAATTTGTTTTATTGGTTTTCAGTATTTCACTTCCATGTTTTACTAATATTATTTTCAATTTAAAATAAAAACATTCCCTTTGGAGTCGTACCAGTCACACTGTGTGTTTGATTGAGGTTTAGATGATTCTTTCACATCCAAAATGACATATGAATAATTTTTAAAATGTATCAAAATAGTCAAAAATCATTTTAAATGTTTCGAGTTTTTCACTTATCTTCATTTACTAAAATGACATTTTAATCCCAAAACACACACTTTGCGTCATAACAATATCATAGTGTGATATTGTTATGTGATACTGATTCCTACATGTCGAAAATGGAGTATGAATCATTTTTTAAATCATTAAGTCAATATTAGTGTATTGCATAATTTTTTTGTGAGTGATGCTTTTGGAACTCAAATGTCAATTTTAGACTGATAACGGACAATTTGAGTCATATTGGCCGCATCATATGTTAGACTAACATGTAGCTAAGTCCTATAAATCAAAATTGAATTACATATAATTTTACCAAAGTATCATTATAATCCAAATGTTTTTTACGAGTTTAATTATGTTAGTTATTTCTATTACTTGAATTGATGCCAATTTAAAATAAATAGAAACAGATGGAGTCATACCGGTTAGACCATCCATCTTATTGAGGTGAAAATGATTCATAAATGTCAAAAATTACATATGGATCATTTTTATAAAGTATCAAAATACTAAGAAAGTGTTTTTTTTAGTGGGTAACGTTTCGTTTATTCTAAAATTAATGTCAATTTTAAATAAAAAATGCACTTGGTGTCATACCGATCAAACCATTTGTCAGATTGAGGTGAGGTTGATTACCACACATCAAAAATGACATATGTATCGGTTTACTAAAGTATGAAAACAATATAAAGTAATATTCCTAGTTTTTAGTATGTCACTTTTCTTTTTTACTAAAATTTCATTTTAAACTATAAACATGAACTTCTAATCATACTGGTCCCACCTTATGCCAATATATGTGATAATAATTCCTTCATTGAAAAAATGAATTATGATTCATCTTCCTAAATTATCAAGACAATATGATCATGTTCTCTTGATTTTTAGTGAGTGGCATGTTTTGAACATGAATTCCAATTCTAAATGGATAACATACACTTTAAGGAATATCAGGCACATCATGTATCAGATTGTTGTTTGGTTGATTCCTATAAGATAAAAATGAATTATAGATCTTTTTAAAAATTTGTAAAAAAATAAAAATTCTTTTTTTCAATTTTGATATTGTAAAATGAATTTTTCACTAAAATTAATGACAATTTAAAATGAAAAGGCACACATAAAGTCATATCAAGAACATCATGCATCAAATTGAGGTGCAGATGATTCCTACATGTCAAAAATGAGATATAGATCATTTTTCTAATGTATAAAAATAATAATAATGGTTTTCATTAGTTTTGAGTATCTCAATTGTCATTTTTACAAAAATATATGCCATTTTTAAATAAAAACACACACTTTGAGTCATATCAATCACACCTTGCAACATATTGATATGAAGATGATTCTAACTTGTCAAAAATAACATATTTATCATTTTTATAATTTATAAAAACAATTTTAATGATTTTTCATAATATTGTGTATGTCACCTGTCATTTTTACTAAAATGTAATTTTAAACTGGAAACATTTACTTTGAGTCATACCAGTTACATCATGTATCTGTTTGATTTGAGACTTATTACAAAATTTCAAAAATGACCGATGAATCGTTTTCCAAAGTTATCATGAAAATACAATATTATTTTCTTTATTTACTGTGATTGTCGCACATTTTGAACTAAAATTTCAATTTTAAACGAATAATACACACTTCAGTCATGCAAGCCACATAGTGTATAGGATTGATGGGAGGCCGATTCCTACATGTCATAAATGAGTTTTGGATAAATCTTAAAACTTATCAAAAAATATGGAATTTTTTATAAGTCTTGAGTGTGTTACTTTAATTTTTCACTAAAATTAATGACAATTATAAATAAAAAGGAATAACTTGATTTATTATTGGAACACCATGCATTGTATGATTCCTAAAAAATAAAAAATGACATATTGATCATTTTAATAAATAATAAAACACACCAGAATGTATTTAATTGGTTTTCAGTATTTCATTTTTGGTTTTTTACTAAAATTATTGTCAATTTTATAAAAAAGACACACTTGTAGACATACTGGTCAAACCGAGTGTCCTATTGGGGTGTGCCTGATTACAAATCATCATAAATAAAATTAGTATATTCTCACTCACAAAATCATAGATTATCATGTAAAAATGGTCTAAAAATAATCCAATCATGTTATGTTTTGGGCCTATAGAAACTAATAATTGGTATTGTTAAATCCACCATCAAATCCTTCACTTGATTAGAGATCTCATCCATACAAAAGTGGAGGTAATGAAGATAGGTGATGGAAATCCATATGACTAGCTACATATAAATAAGAATTTGAATTCATAATAAATTGTAGAATATGGATAGAATAAGGTAGAAGTGATAAATCTTGATGAGAACATTATTGATTTCAAGTAGTTATATTTTTACAAACATGATACTAATAATTACAAAATTCTAGGGTCATTGATTTTACTACAAAACATCATGATTTGAATGACTGAGCAAGAGGATAATTTTTCAAATAGTAACAAAGATCAAACCAACCAAGATATATTTACTCAATAAAATTATTTGATATAATATAGATATAGGTGATTTTAGTTCGGAGTGTAGTGAATGTGTTTTCTCAGTTATGAGTATGTGATGTATGGTTTGAACTAAAATATATATTATAAACTAAAAACATACTATCTGAGTCATACTGAGATCATCTTTTATATGATTGAGGTGTCGATGATTCAGTATGTGATGTGTTTTTATCTTTCAACCACATGAACCATGCTAGAAAAGAAATAAATGTATCATTTTGATGGGAAAAGAAACCTCATATTTTCAAAAATGCATCATCCCAAGGTAAAAAATTTCTCTCTTTTTTGGATTATTATAAAGAGTTGAAGGAAAAATATGACACCTCAAAAAATATGTGAAAAAATAAATTATTATTAGATATAAATGATATGGAAATTTACTTAAAAATAGTCCATAAAATGGTGGAATAAGTATCTAAATAAGTAGTATAAAATCACTTTTTCATGAGTTGATCATACATGTTGAGTGCATGATCATAGTACATGAGTAAATCATCCTTCTTAAAGATTTCTTATCTTCATGAGCACTATTAAAATTAGAAAAATAATTATTAAAAATGATGATTAATTAACATAAAAAGTAAATAAAAAGTTGAGATATCAACTAAAAGGAATGTTTTTATAGGTACATATCATCAAACTAAAATATAATTATTCCTGATCATATGAAACTAAAATATATGAAATTCATTCGATCTTACATGACCCTAAAAGAAAATATTTTACAATCTCAATCCCAATAAAATGATATATTTAACCACATTACAGTAAAAAAATGATATTATAAAAAATTCCCTTAAAATTATTTTCCATTTGGGCTGGTTTAAAAATATATATATATATATTCTTCATATTATCTACAAAAAACTAGTATAACATATTATATAATCATGGATAATAATAAAAATTTCTACATCCCTTTATTTATTCCTAGAAAACATTAATCATATGTTTAAACCTATATCATTCATTGATTGAACTAAAATAAATATTTATATTCCATTTGATATGGAATATAATATAATTAACATTTCCCTTCAACCATTATAAAGAGTTAAAATACTTCATAAACCATTTTCATTCTATGATGGAAAAAATTAAGTGCGAACCTTTATATATTTTCATAAGACACTAAACTCCATTATAAATTGTTTTCCCCTTTTTGACAGAATTAATCATCTATATAGACCTTTATAAATTCTAAATGACACTAAAATTGAGTGAATCCATTAATTATTCCATCATTTTGATGTATATTAGTATATACTTTTCATTAATCTAGGTGATGATATACTCTAAAATGACATCAACATTATTTTCTCATCAATGTTTGAACACCCCTATTCCCATGTATTTTTTTATTGAGATTAGTGAGGATTTTTTTATTGATGAGTATCTGAAAATATATTATTTTTTATAATGAATGTGCACATGCATATTGTTGATGAACAAGTGGATATATTTTTTGATGGAGAGTTGGTGAAAAAATATCTATATACATAATATAGGTAGGTTAAAAGCATTTAATCATGTAATGATTGTGAGATTCTATTAGATATAATGGTTGGATGATATAATTTAACATCATATGTATTAAAAATAATTGGTTTTAGCCAATCTATTTCAATAATATAAACATGAATTGTTACATGTATGGACTTCACAATCATTTTTGATATTATAGAATGCATATTATTGATGATATATGATCCCAAATTACTCCACCACCCACCAGAGTGAAGCTACCATGTTGGTTTTCTCTTCTATCATTTACCCCCATCCATGATGGAATACTAGAGGGGGAATTACAATTATTTTTTACTAGAAATGATAATGAAGTTAAATAAAAAGGGTAGATAAAATGATAAGAAAATTAACTAAATAAATAATGGGAAGTCACCGATTCATGAAGCATGTATACATTCCGACACCATGTTTTTCGCCCATTTTTAAACAATTTTTTTTCCTCTATTATACTTTTCCATGAGAAATAAATTGAAAATAATATATAATAATTCTGATACTAATGCTTCACAACCCAAATATATTTCTAAGTCCATATCCCATATTATATCACAAACATAGAAGGTAATCACATATATATGTTTTCATCAAACATTCTGACACCATGTACGCTACCCAATCATCTCTAAAAAAATTCACTTCTTATTTTATGTGAAAAGGTTATCAGAAATAATTGGATCAATATGAAAATATAGAAAAAATGATTAATAATTATTTTTAATGAAATTGTAATTAAATTTGGAAACTACCTATTCCGGAATGTAGGTATTTTCAGGGTTTAAAATCTCTCTCATTAATTTTTAAACATAATTTTCACAATTGATTCCATTATATTACATTAAATACCACAAAAACAATGTCCAAATTAAGTAAATTGTATGGAAATATGTAACGCCCCGACCCCAGCTACCCAGAGTCGGTGCATTACTTCGTAACATTGGCATGATCACAAAAGATCAAGTCTCGAAAGACTGATTAGTTTAGTAGCCTTGGAAACACTAGATACATTCATAAATGTTACATTACATCATAAAGTTAAAAAATAATAACAAAGTCTTCATAGTCCACACTCATATCCTCTTCTGACTATCCCTACAGGTCATTCATAAAATACTTCTTCACATCCTGGAAAATATTAAAACATTGAAAGGGGTGAGCTCAGATGCTCAGTAAGGATAACAATATAGAGGAAGCTTTCATCAATAAACATAAACATTTAAGGCAATGTATAACTAAAACAAAGGCCTTTTAAACATGAACTTCAACATAATATGGAAAAAGTAAAATGAGATAATTCCATTCACTTCTTCACATGGATATTCTACTGGTCGAATAATCACATGCAATATCAATAACCACTTTCATAATGAGGGAATGTATAATGCCAGGCATTCTGAAACACTTTGTCAAGGCCTCGTCCAAGACGTCTAAAATAATTAAGGCCTCTGCCAAAACCATAAATCAAATTGGGAAAGGGCCTCGGCCAATTCCACGTCTAGTTGTCTCATGAGACCTACCGATGCATCGAGGAGCTATAGCGGGCTCCACCCGTCACTTATTAAGTCCAATACATTCCTCATATGAATAGGTTTAAACATATCATAAACCATAACATAATCGTATCACATAAAACATGCATAAAGTAAACATAACATTTCCAAATTTCAATCACAAGATATCAATACAACACATTGATATAATAAAAATGCTTTCAAAACCATTTTGAATACCAAAATAAAAGAAAGTTAAAACTTTGTATTTATTTTTAATCAAAAAAAATGATGGCTTGTAGAGGAAGCCGAAACTCAAATAATGGTCACGGCGGCGGAGAAGTAGTTGTCGCCACATATGTACGGAAAGAAAAACATTCCCTTTTTGTCGTTTAGTAAAATTCTTCGTATAAAAAGATTCCTTTTGAATAAACGTAAAAGTCAAAGGGGTTTATACACCGTTTAAAAGAAATTTGTGTATAAAACAAAATATGCCTCAATGAATGGAGATTGAGACTAAGTCCCTTAAAAATATCATTTTTAAATAAAATATATCTATTATGTGTATTCACTATATGTACACATAAAGAAAGTATAAATAAAATATACGATATAATAATATCATGACATAATTTGAAAGTAGGAGATTAACCCAAAGAATGGAAGTTGGGTTAAGAAATTCCCTTACCTCGTGTCTGACTTGACTCAACCGTTCTTTAACCTCCTGAATAATAAACTAGAGTTAATATATACCTTACTAAGAACCATTTTAAATTTCATTATCCTTATTATATCACTTATTACAATGATATGAACACTACGTAATTATTTAAGTTAATAACGGTCGTTTTGTTGATCTTTGGTACTTGAGTCAACAATAAACTTCTTATAATTAAAAGTTGTTTATGTGGTACAATATCCATTATCTACAGAATTATACTCATGATTTAGATGTCATATATATATTATATATCCAGTATATACATTCATTTATAATATTACGTAACATTTAGAGGTAAGAAATGAAATGCACCGTTCATGGAGACGGTAAGCCGTACGTACGCATGAACGCTACATTCATTTCTATTTCGTATTTAATGGAATGAAATAATAACGATATAAATGTATAATATAATTCCATTATAATATAGTGTATAATACAATTTACTCCATCCTTTATACATCCCACATATGGCATTAACGATTCAAATCACTTTGAGGGGGCGGTAGTCCGCACTTCCTAAAATGAAAATATCGCGTTTACCCATAATGGAAACCATAAAGGTATGCCATAAATGAGAAATACAGAAGCTTAAGTAAAACATAAACATATTATATATCATATATAAATATAGTGACATCTTAATGGCCACCTTTGAAGATGTTATATGAGTGTTGAACAATCATCGTTTCGTGAGGCAGAAATTCGCCATCCACAGAAACCGTATGTTCTTTAACCATTAGATGTAGGTGTGTGTAAGTGTAGCTCGAAACCATATTATAACAACATCCTAGTATATTGAGGATACTGGTGTCATTACAAAAGAAATGAATAAAAAGAGTTTATGGGGTTGGAGAAGAAAAATAAAACAAAATAACATAAGAGAAGACATTACCTTTAAATCGGGTAACTCTTTTGATTTGAGCCAAAGGCTTCCTTGGGAAGTATTCATCCCAAAGTGAGGCTTCTAGGAGTAAGTGAGGGAAGTTGGGAGAGTATTTGGGCAGATGTTGGCCGAGCCAAATGGCTTGAAAGTGTGAATGAGGTGGTAGAGGTGGGGGCCTTTTATAAGTGGAGAGCAGGGGCACTCTTGGAAAGTAAAGAAAATTTTACATTATTATACAATTATTTTCGGATTCTAAAGGTCCCACACTTATATAATTTGTGTATAAGGTGATAAGGGTTCTAAATCTACTCATTCGATAGGTTTTTGACAAGTGTAAGCCTTGGATTGTACATTATCTTTTCATTTTATTAAAATCGTTAAATAATGAGGTCATCGCTGCATCATCATGATGTCATAAATAATTTAATTTATTTAATGTATAAAAATTATAAAAAATACTATTATGTAGGAAATCTTTTTAGATTTCCAATTACTATTTATAGTCAAAAATATGACTTGTATAACCCCATGTACAAATTGTTTTAGTAAAACATTTCATGTTTGTGTCATTTTTTACTTTAACATTAAATAAAAGGTATTTATGTCATTTTCCAACTAACGTGGCTCCATGGGGTCCTCAAGTTGACCCATGGATTGTATTGGTCGGCCATGGCACATCCAATGAGGGTAGGACATGTTTCAAGCTCATCTCATATTATTAAAACATTATTTTTACCTTAAACTACACTAATTACCTCTAATCGCGATTAAGAACTTAAAAGTTACTATTCACCAAAAAATTATTTTAATCTCATTGAACCACAGTTTACTTCTTATTGAAAACCATGTATGTCGTATTTTTAAGAATCAAATCACAGAAGTGGTAATATTTCATTTAAACGAAAAATCAGTTATTTAACTACCACTTAATGGTTTCACTATTCATCAAAAAATTGAAGTTTTTCAGAACAATGCCAAAATTTCACCCTAAGCTATAATTGATATTCTGAATTCAAAAATGATGCCTATTTTATGAAATTCAAAACATATAAGTTGCATTAATTAATTAATTCCCGCTGTCACAACAAATAGCGTGTTTTTAAGAAATAATTTATATCAAAAGATTGGAAATTGTTTATGTCCAATTTCAATGTTAAATTAATTCTAAAGAACACCATTGTATTAAATGGTAAAAATATATTATAATTATACTTTAAAACCACTAAATAGTATAATTTATCACTATAAATTATTTTGATTAAAAAAGTTGTTTTTAAGTATTTTTAACTATTCATAAAAATTAGAAGTTCTCAGAAAAATACCAAAAATTCAACATAGGCTAATTTCGATATTCCGAATCCAAAAATGAGGTCAATTTTGAAATATAAAATTTCTATAATTTTAAAAAGTGGTTATTTCTATTCATAATGTCTACTTTGATTAGTCGTGGTGTTTTAGAACTCGAAGTTGCGTACAATGCAAGCTATTGCATTATTGAATGAGAAGCTTATCGTGGAAGCTCGGGGTGTTACATTCTCCCCTCCTTCAATAAATTGCGTCCTCGCAATTTGAAAATTTTTCTTTGAAAATAAAAGGTTGAAAAGAGAAAATACCTTTGTGGAAAACCCACTTCAGAAATAAGATTAATAAAATTTAGCCTTAAAAAGAGGGAAAGGGAAATGAAAAAGTCTCCACCAAACTATGATCTCGATAAGGAGAACATTGGTGGAAATTAGAGACATATAATGGAGGAAAAACATAAATATTTTTAGGGAGTGATTGAGGTCATCAATCACAAACAAGTGTAAAATTGAGGGCCTCAAAGCCTTCAATCTATGTTGATTTAAAATATCATCAGTTCAACAAGACATAAGGTATTAGGATAACACATTTTTTTTGTTTTAATATCCCTTTACTAAAGTTTAAGAATTAATTTATTCATTGAATAAGAGATAGGTATATATATTTTTATGCTTGACAATTAGAGTTTCAACCTTCAACTCATCTTTCACTCAAAAAGATAATAGAACTCAAAAATATTGTACTTATCCTAATTGTATAAGGTTCCAAATGTTAACACATACCATTTAGATTAGTAAAATTATTTTGTAATAACCAGGGAATTCCGGTAGGCTAGTGGTAGGAAATAAAGGCCTGTCGCACTATGGTTGTGGGTTCGATTCCTGCAGCTTTGTCCGACGCGACGGTTTATGCCCCACCCTGCAGGTTGTCCTTTTCCTAAAACTATAGTATTCCAAAAATAATCTTCAGAAATTTTTTAACCTTAAATTTACTATCCAAGGTTCAACTTAATCCACTCCAACCTTTATAGTTATCCAAAATACCTCTATCCAGACTTTTTCTAAAAGGTCTCTTAATTCCAAAATCTATTTACCAGATTCCCCAAACAAAGTAAAGTTTCTCTTATTGTCACATACTAAAAATATAATTAGCTTCATCATATTAAAACCTTATTGAAATAAAAAAGTACTACAGTACAATCCATATATATATATATCACATTATTCTAATAACCAGAATATAATCCATGAGTCCAGAAGCACCAATACATTAGTTATTCTGCTTCAACTGTAGTAACAGCATAATATTGTCCTTGATACCTTGGCCTTTTCTGAGGTAAGTTTCCCTGACTCTTAGGACATTCATTTTCATAATGCCCCATTTCCCTACAATTGTAGCATTCAACATTGATATCATCTTTCTTTCCCTTGCAATCACACGCCTGGTGACATTTTACCCCACATTTATTACAAACTCCCATTCCTTTTAGGCAAGTACCAGGGTGATTCTTCCCACAATTATCACATAATGGAAAATCCTTCTTTCCCTTTTTCCTTTTATCTATCTCTTTTTCCACCGTTCTCTTCTTCTCTTGCTTTACTTTGTTGTCATAATACTTAGAGAATTCCTTTTCTGTCTTGATAGCACATGAGACAATGTCTTCGTACGACGAGAAAGATTGTGAGACTAAGGCTCGATGGAGAAAAGGTTTTAACCCATCAAAGAAACGATACATATTACTTCTTGGGTTACGTATATAATCTGCAGCATGCCTCGCTAACCTTGTAAATTTAGCCTCATACTTTGCGACATTCTCATCCTCCTTCTGCCTCAGACTCAGAAATTGCCTTTCCATATCTGCTCGATGGTCACGAGGATAGTATTTTTCTAGGAAAAGCTCTTTGAACTCCCTCCATTCCATATTCGATACGTCATCATCTTCCTTTGTGTTTTGAATTAGCGACCACCACTGATCGGCATCTCCAGTGAGGCGGTAAACTGCCATGACAACCTTCTCCCTTTCGCTACTCCCCAAGGCATGGAATATTTTATCTAAGGAGTTTATCCATTGCTCAGCTACTAATGGATTTGTACCCCCGTTAAATGTTGGCGGTTGTTGCCTCATGAAGCGGTCTAACATTGATCCTCCACTTTGCGGATCAGGGTGCTCCATACGAGTAATGTTATTATTCATAACCTGAGTGAGTTGTCCCAGTATGGTAATAAGTTGATCAGCACCAGTTGTATCTCCAGCTCCACAATAATTATCTTGAGCAGGAGGGAAATCCCTAAACGGAGTGCGTGCATTGATACGGTTTCCATTCCTTCCACTAGGCGCTATTTCTAAACAATGGCATAAACTATATTAGTTTATGAATCAAAATACATAATTCCATACTTGTAAGATACTTAACATAAATTGAACTATTTATGGATATAATCCATAAAAATGTTTTCTTTGAGGAAGTATATACTCATAACCCTTCATAGTGGTTTGTAAATAAAATGAGAATTATTATAAGCATATCCCCCGGGAGTGTCGTAACCAAGAGTGCAGCAAGACCCGTTGTCGTGCACCAGTTCCCATTCGAGTCTAGCTCAAAGCGGTGTTTTTGGGTTTTACCCCTAGGTACATCTGTGCTAGAGCCGCCTCTACCTGCTCGTATCCAGACAGGGATGTATTTCTCGGAAAACTCACAACATCTCTACAATACCAAAATTATAGAAGTTCTTCTATACTAATCCTCAAAGTCTATCTTCGGGCTATGTGCTCTAATCAAAGTTTATCTAAATCTAGCTTCCAAGGTTAGTACTAAACTGCCTCTGATACCAACTATAGTGCCCCGACCCCAGCTACCCAGAGTCGGTGCATTACTTCGTAACATTGGCATGATCACAAAATATCAAGTCTCGAAAGACCGATTAGTTTAGTAGCCTTGGAAACACTAGATACATTCATAAATGTTACATTACATCATAAAGTGAAAAACTAATAACAAAGTCTTCATAGTCCACACTCATATCCTCTTCTTACTATCCCTGCAGGTCATTCATAAAATACTTCTTCACATCCTGGAAAATATTAAAACATTGAAAGGGGTGAGCTCAGATGCTCAGTAAGGATAACAATATAGCGGAAGCTTTCATCAATAAACATAAACATTTAAGGCAATGTATAACTAAAACAAAAGCCTTTTAAACATGAACTTCAACATAATATGGAAAAAGTAAAATGAGGTAATTCCATTCACTTCTTCACATGGATATTCTACTAGTTGAATAATCACATGCAATATCAATAACCACTTTTATAATGAGGGAATGTATAATGCCAGACATTCTGAAACACTTTGTCAAGGCCTCTTCCAAGACGTCTAAAATTATTAAGGCCTCGGCCAAAACCATAAATCAAATTGGGAAAGGGCCTCGGCCAATTCCACATCTAGTTGTCTCATGAGACCTACCGATGCATCGAGGAGCTATAGCGGGCTCCACACGTCACTTATTAAGTCCAATACATTCCTCATATGAATAGGTTTAAACATATCATAAACCATAACATAATTGTATCACATAAAACATGCATAAAGTAAACATAACATATCCAAATTTCAATCACAAGATATCAATACAACACATTGATATAATAAAAACACTTTCAAAACCATTTTCAATACCAAAATAAAAGAAAGTTAAAACTTTGTATTTATTTTTAATCAAAAAAATGATGGCTTGTAGAGGAAGCCGAAACTCAAATAATGGTCACAGCGGTGGAGAAGTAGTTTTCGCCACATATGTACGGAAAGAAAAACATTCCCTTTTTGTCGTTTAGTAAAACGCTTCGTATAAAAAGATTCCTTTTGAATAAACGTAAAAGTCAAAGGGGTTTATACACTGTATAAAAGAAATTTGTGTATAAAACAAAATATGCCTCAATGAATGGAGATTGAGACAAAGTCCCTTAAAAAGATTATTTTTAAATAAAATATATCTATTATGTGTATTCACAATATGTACACATAAAGAAAGTATAAATACAATATACGACATAATAATATCATGACATAATTTGAAAGTAGGAGATTAACCCAAAGAATGGAAGTTGGGTTAAGAAATTCCCTTACCTCGTGTCTGACTTGACTCAACCATTATTTAACCTCCTGAATAATAAACTAGAGTTAATATATACCTTAATAAGAACCATTTTCAATTTCATTATCCTTATTATATCACTTATTACAATGATATGAACATTATGTAATTATTTAAGTTAATAATGGTCGTTTTGTCGATCTTTGGTACTTGAGTCAACAATAAACTTCTTATAATTACATGTTGTTTATGTGGTAGAATATCCATTATCTCCAGAATTATATTCATGATTTAGATGTCATATATATCTTATATATCCAGTATATACATTCATTTATAATATTACATAACATTTAGAGGTAAGAAATGAAATGCACCGTTCATGGAGACGGTAAGCCGTACGTACGCATGAACGCTACTTTCATTTCTATTTCGTATTTAATGGAATGAAATAATAATGATATAAATGTATAATATAATTACAGTATAATATAGTGTATAATACCATTTACTCCATCCTTTATACATCCCACATATGGCATTAACGATTCAAATCACTTTGAGGGGGCGGTAGTCCACACTTCCTAAAATGAAAATATCGCGGTTACCCATAATGGAAACCATAAAGGTATGCCATAAATGAGAAATAAATAATCTTAAGTAAAACATAAACATATTATATATCATATATAAATATAGTGACATCTTAATGGCCACCTTTGAAGGTGTTATATGAGTGTTGAATAATCATCGTTTCATGAGGCAGAAATTCGCCATCCACAGAAACCGTATGTTCTTTAACCATTAGATGTAGGTGTGTGTATGTGTAGCTAGAAACCTTATTATAACAACATCCTAGTATATTGAGGATACTGGTGTCGTTACAAAAGAAATGAATAAAAAGAGTTTATGGGGTTGGAGAAGAAAAATAAAACAAAATAACATAAGAGAAGACATTACCTTTAAATCGGGTAACTCTTTTGATTTGAGCCAAAGGCTTCCTTGGGAAGTATTCTGCCCAAAGTGAGGCTTCTAGGAGTAAGTGAGCGAATTTGGGATAGTATTTGGGAAGAGGTTGGCCGAGCCAAATGGCTTGAAAGTGTGAATGATGTGGTAGAGGTGGGGGCCTTTTATAAGTGGAGAGGAGGGGCACTCTTGGAAGGTAAGGAAATTTTACATTATTATACAATTATTTTCGGATTCTAAAGGTCCCACACTTATATAATTTGTGGATAATGTGATAAGGGTTCTAAATATACTCATACAATAGGTTTTTTACAAGTTTAATCCTTGGATTGTACATTATCATTTCATTTTATTAAAATCGTTAAATAATGAGGTCATCGCTGCATCATCATGATGTCATAAATAATTTAATTTATTTAATGTCTAAAAATTATAAAAAAAATACTATGATGTAGGAAATCTTTTTATATTTCCAATTACTATTTATAGTCAAAAATATGACTTGTATAACCCCATGTACAAATTGTTTTAGTAAAACATTTCATGTTTGTGTCATTTTTTACTTTAACATTAAATAAAAGTTATTTATGTCATTTTCCAACTAAAGTGGCTCCATGGGGTCCCCAAGATGACCCATGGATTGTCTTGGTCGGCCATGGCACATACAATGAGGGTAGGACATGTGTCAAGCTCATCTCATATTATTAAAACATTATTTTTACCTTAAACTACACTAATTACCTCTAATCGCGATTAAGAACATAAAAGTTACTATTCACCAAAAAATTATTTTAATCTCATTGAACCACATTTTACTTCTTATTGACAACCATGTATGTCGGATTTTTAAAAATCAAATCACAGAAGTGGTAATATTTCATTTAAACGAAAAATCAGTTATTTAACTACCACTTAGTGGTTTCACTATTCATCAAAAAATTGAAGTTTTTCAGAACAATGCCAAAATTTCACCCTAAGCTATAATTGATATTCTGAATTCAAAAATGATGCCTATTTTATGAAATTCCAAACATATAAGTTGCATTAATTAATTAATTCTCGCTGTCACAACAAATAGCATGTTTTTAAGAAATAATTTATATCAAAAGATTGGCAATTGTTTATGTCCAATTTCAATGTTAAATTAATTCTAAAGACCACCATTGGATAAAATGGTAAAAATTTATTATAATTATACTTTAAAACCACTAAATAGTATAATTTATCACTATAAATTATTTTGATTAAAAAAAGTTGTTTTTAAGTATTTTTCACTATTCATAAAAATTAGAAGTTCTCAGAAAAATACCAAAAATTCAACATAGGCTAATTTCGATATTCCGAATCCAAAAATGAGGTCCATTTTGAAATATAAAATTTCTATAATTTTAAAAAGTGGTTATTTCTATTCATAACGGCTACTTTGATTAGTCATGGTGTTTTAGAACTCGAAGTTGCGTACAATGCAAGCTATTGCATTATTGAATGAGAAGCGTATTGTGGAAGCTAGGGGTGTTAAAAAATATGTTTTGTAGTTAAATATTTATATATACACATTAATTTGTTCCCATTTGATGTAATCAATATGAATTTTATGTTTATTAACCTACTGCTCTCAATAAATTAGCATATATTTAGAGACCACCCTATAATAATAAAAAAATTCTTGTTAAAATAGAGATTGGATAATATAGTTCAATATTTATCTATAAAATCTTCATTTATGTGTATTAAAAATTCAAAATAGACATCATTTTTGGGTAGGTTTATTTAATATCCATGAATTGTATCTAAAAAATAAATATTTTTGGTGTCCTGATTTACTACGATCAACATCTTGTACTATCGAAAAAAACAAATAAGTAGTGAAAAATAAAAAAATATTTTATATGATTAGATTATTGAGTTATACCCCTTAATTATAATTATAAAGAATAGTTTGTATTCAGTTATTTTATTCTCAAATGAGTTTTATATCACATATTTCATCTTCTAAATATTTTCCTTCCCCAAAGAAGTTTCTATCATAGAAATGATACAAGGATTAATGAATCTAAGTCATGGTTCATAGACCTTTCCCATTATATAGTAGTGATATAAAAACATGTATAAAATATGAATAGTTTTTAACTTTAATTTATATATTAAATCACTATTTAGATATATGTATTTTGAAAATTTAATATATGTATGTATTCAAAATTGAGACTCCCATCCATTCAAATATGAGAATCTCATTTATAATATGAAGACTAAGTACATATGTATGAATGTTCCAAATAATTATTATTCATATGGAATATAAGAAATATTTTTATCTTTAACAGTTGGATCTATATGAATTTTTAATGATAATAAATGTTTCTCTAGAACTAGAATAAATAAGGTACTCTCAGAATGTCATTTTAATTACTGGTTGATTCACTATATTGTTTTGACATGAACATTATTTTCCCCATCACAATATCCTTATATAATACCTTACTTCACATAAGACCTTTTCCATCAACTGTTATAGGGTTTCATAATAAGAAATTTGTTAAAGACATACATTATGTTTCTTTATAAGATTAGAAGGCCATTATTATGAAAGTTCCAATGTATCATTTTCAATTATATTATCTGCATCATAATGTGGAACAGGTTACTCAGTGATCAACTCTTGAGTTACCTCAATCCCTACTCTCATGTGATCTTTTGGGATTTCATTATTTTTTATTTTTTTTCCTATGATATTATACAGTATACCCCTCATAATAAGTTGGTGAATTGGTGTGGGCAGATAAAATCACATACACGTTTACCATAATGAGTTTTATTAATATAACATTATTCTATGCTGTCTGATTTTCATTTGGCAGAAACAGTAAAGAAAAAATTTATTACCTCAGGTAAGGAATGTCGTTGAGGTGAATGAATTGCCTCAAAGATATCAGGGTCAATTGGATCTTCAATTAATGATCTCTGTTCCACAGTGAAATTTCCTGACCCAGGTTCCACAGACCGGTGCCCAAGCTAGTTAGTCACTTGACCACAAGCACACCTACCTATACGCTAGAGGCTTCCGACTTGTAGTGAGGGTCCAATATATCAATGTGTAGAGACTATAAACTCTTTATCAAAGTAGTAAAATAGTATAAATATATACAAAATAACCAAATGAAAAAACCATAACTCTTATAATATTAGTATCACAAGATGAAAAAACAAGAATACTAAATAAAAAACTATAAACATAGATAAATCATGCAATAATAAGGGATACATTTCTAATTAAAAACCAAAATAAGGATACTGAAACACTCAACTGGGTCCCAAGTTCATGTTTGGTTCCCTCATCTATTATCTATCCCGGCCTAGCCATCTAACATAGGGCTCATGACCATATCATGTACATAAAACATGAAGTCTATTTGGGTGTCGATCAGGAAGCTCGAGTAGGGTGTTAGTAAAACTTAGTAGGCCACCACCAATGATGTCTAAAACCATATACATTCAATAACAGTATATACAGTTGAATAAAGAAAGAAATGAAATGCATAAGGTAAACAATTATCACGTTTTATTATAATTTAATTGACCACATAATTACCATGTGTTCATGATGATACAAAACCCATCAATACCTACTTCTGCTTGTGTAGGAGTCTAAACTATCCCCAAGGTATATCACATATCACAAAACCATAGTTATTATTTTTTATCTCATTTAAATTCATATCATGGCCATTTAGAGCAATTGTCCAATGCCACTCTCATGGGCGTACAACCTTGTATCTAGCACCCCATGGGTATTTGGAGCATCATTATGTGTCCCAAACCACATGGGTATTTTTAGAACAAGTCCCTTTCCCATACAATAATAATCACATGCATGAATTTGGGTTTATAAATCCATTTCTAGAACCCCATGAATATTTTGAGCATCATTCAATATCTAATAACTTTTTTCATAATCATTCACATTTATCACATATGTCACATTAAACATGTTTTACGAAAATTAACCCTCATGCAATCATTTCACATCATGTTATACCATTTCAACTATCAAATTGATAATAAGGATTTTTTAATCACATGGAATAATATGAAAAATTAATTGTTACACCATCTATCAACATTCAATCAAAACGAATTAAAGGTTCATGGTCATTCCAAACATCTCTAAATTACCATTATCAGAAAATTCAATATTCCATTAATTATACAATTATAAAATCCTATTAACCCAACAATTTCATGATTACAATTTGACCAATTTCAATTGAACCAAATTTAACACAATTCATTATCACATGGAAATTTAATTTGATCAAAACAATATCTAATGTAATTTCCCAATCGTAGAAAATTTAATTTCATAGTTCCTCAAACAAAATTAAATCAGGACTGTAGGATTTTTAATTTAGACCACCTACCTCAAGATCCTTGACAGTAGCTCGCCAACAAAATCTGTACATTGAGGTAGAATTTTTATTTTCACAATGAAAAACATGATCTAGCATAGAAACATAGATCAATGATAAAAAAGGATAATATCTATAATATCCTATATCTAAAATATCACCAATGGAAGAAATAATCCTATCAAAAGATCTAAAAAGAATGGGAGAGAAGGGATAAACCAATCATGATGAGAATCCCTTAACGAGGGAGGTGAAAATTCATCAATCCAATATTCGATTCTTTTAAAATTGAGTTTATAAGGAATTGTAATCCTATTAGATAATTAAAAAAATTCTGGAATGAGTTTAGGTTAGAGTGGGGGTTATTAGTGGTTAATACTGAGAGGTTCGTGATTTTTTAATATTTTTTCAATGGATTAATATCTAGCATCCATGGTTTCCTGTATGGGGTGCACAATTTTCCCTAACCATGTGCCTAATTGTGCACCTCATTTTAGGGGTCTCCTAATTACTAATAGTATTTCACATGGTCTTCCAAACCATGGACCAAATATAAAATCCCCCTCTCTCTAGGGTTTCACAAGTTCAGGGGTTAAGGTACATGGTTTTGGAGAACTATGTGAAAACCATGCACTACCCAAAACCCCTCCCAAAATCTACCAGTTCACCCAAGAACCCCCTAACGAAACTCCAACCGTGATATACCAAATATAAGCTAAAACAGTACCTGAAAATAAACATAAGACATCACTAGAAAAATATCGGGATCTTACAATCTCCCCACCAAATAATAGCTCGTCCTCAAGCTGTACTCCTAAGAATATCTAATATTATGAGGTAAAAATATTGGGCCACTAAACCTATATATATTATTATATATACCATGTTTCTTCATGAACAATACCATGTTTCCACAAAACACTAACTATTTGAATGGTCTTTCCCCATAACACTTTCTCACTGAAACCCAAACCACGTATCAGATGATCCTCAATGGAAAAATTAGTATCAGGCTCATCACCATCCACATAGATAATATGTGACGGGTAAGGGAGATACTAGTGAAGATGTGACACATTAAATACATTATGCATAACACTATACCCTAATTTATGATCCAATCATTACACCACAGGGCTGATTCTATCCACTACATCAAGTGGTCCAACAATCCTGGTCACAAACATGCCCTTTCATTGAATGATACGGTGACCCAACCTATAAGAAATCCAATGAAAAACATGATCACCGTCTGTAAAATTTGGGATTCATCAACATCTCTAAACATCAAGCTTCACTGTAATCATAGACATAGCTATATGCTTCTGAATCAGTTGAACCTACACCAACATCTCCTACACAAGAATTGGTTCCAACAATCCTATCTCACCTACCTTCATCCAACATAGAGGTGATCTATATACAATACCACAAAGTCTTTCGTATGGTTATATATGAATAGTTTCCCAATAACTATTGTTATAATTGAACTCCTCATATTCTAGGTGATTCCCCCAATACCTTCCAAAGTATAGAACAAATGCACGTAGCATATCCACATGAACCTAAATAGTACGGTCCGACATCCTATCTATCTTTGGGTGGAAATCAATACGTAGAAATACCTATGAACCAAACTATTTCTTCAAGACTTTCCAGAAATGTGTAGTAAAACATGAGACATTGTCTGAAAGTATACCCCACTGAACCCCATTTAGATGGAATATCTCTTTAACATTATTATCTCATAATTTATCAACTGAGAATTTCCACTATATAGGAAATAAATGTGATACTTTCGCTAGTCCTTCCACAACCACCCAAATAGTGTCATTCTTATAAGGAATCCTACAGAGACCCACCAAAAAATCCATCGTAAGGTTATCCCAATTCCATTCCAGGATGGGAAATTGATGAATTAAAACATTGGATAATTTATGCTTATAATTCACCTATTTACTGGCGTATCATCGGGTCACGAACAAAAAAATATTCTTTTTATTCACAAACACAAATACTATCAATAAATCCTTCTATACATTTTGTTTAGAACCAGATGAACTAACCACTTCAAGGCATGGAATTCATGCATCAGTTCCTCCTACATACTTGTTGGGAAAACTATATGGGTCCAAATATATATGGTCTCATCCTCATCAATAGTCCAATAGGATAGTGACTCCCCATCTTAATGTGATTCCCTCAATGAGAAACTATCTATATCCTCATTCTACCTCTCCATAATTAGGTTCAAAAGTGTGTAAGACACTGCTAATGTAATTAGATTCATCTATTTTTAGTCCTCTAGAAACACAACATGCATCTCAGCATGTAAGGTCAACATTTCCACTCTGAACTAGTCTCCCGAACTTCATAATTCTTTGTTTTCCTACTCAAAGTGTTAACAACACTGCTTGAATTCCTAGGTGTATATGCTAGTTCATAATCAAAATACATCATGTACTCAACCCATATCCACTTCCATAAATTAATATATTAATGTGAAAAGATATAATTCAATATCTTATGACTGGTATACACAATTAACCCTAAGACCAATAGATAATGCCACAAAATTATAAAAAAATAAACAATTACATCTAATTCATGGTCATTCATAGGGTAATTCAGCACATGTGGCCTCAACTACTGTAACCCATAATTCAGAACTCTATCTCCCTATATCAAAACCTATCCTAGACTGATCCTATAAATGTTAAAAACACCATATAATCCTCTTCGAGATCAGGTAAGATCAAGATTGGTTCCATTATCAACTGCTTCTTCAACTCCTGGAAGGTATTCTAACATGACACATACCATTCAAACATCATCATATTATTTTTAAATGTTGAAATCGGTTCATCCAAGTAGAAAAAATCACGGAAAAACCTCTTATAATGTCACTATAACCCCCACAAGGTATAAATATCAAAAACATTGTTGGGATTATCGAATGAAACAAATACATAAACATTCTCTAGTTCCACTGGAACACCTTCCTCTAGGTTTATAAAACCCAATAAATTTACTTGATCGATCTAAAATCGGTACTTAAATAGATCTCATGTAGTCGATTCTCTCATAGTATAGATGTGATAATGTCAAGATGTTAGTAATGATCATAATGAGTATTGGAGTACAGTAAGATTTAATCCAAATAAAACTACAAGAAACATATCAAAGTACAGGTGTATGATTATGATCATCAAGTATATAAATACTAAGGGAGAATTCATTGGCGCAAAAGAAATCATAACAAACTGAAAAAGTCCTTAAATTATTATGAAATCCATCTAATATATATCAGAAGGTCAACCACTCAAGTGATGATACCCTGATTTAAAGTCAATCATGGAGAAAACACAAGACCCTATCAACTATTCAAATAGATCATCAATACATTGAAGAGGATATCAGTTCTTCATGGTCATCAAGTTCAAATTCTGTTAATCAAAAAACATGAACAAGATCCCTCTATCTGTCTTTGCTAATAGAAAAATAGAACACCTAGGCGATGTACTTAGATAGATAAACCACTTATCTATCAAGTATTCTATTTGAGTCTTAAGCTCTTGAAGCACTGTTGGTGCAAGTATTTATGGTGGAATATATACTAGCCAAGACCCCAACTATTAGGACCATGATGATAAGGATGATGATCATATTCAGGTATTGTCTATTTTTTTTAGGAATATCATGAAGAAAATAAATCACATCAATTTTTATTTGGTGAAAAGTATCATGGCCATCATATTCAATAAAATCATACTCATAATGGTTAAGAAATTACATCGTACTGGGAATTTTTTTCTAAATAAAAAGGTTCATTAGACATACCCCGAGTCTAGAGTAGAATAGAACATCCTAATGAGGTGCTGCATTTGAGTATTCCAGACTCCAATATAAATGTGATTATTATTTTTTTAACCTTAAGTTCTCATAAATTGTATTTATTCTTTAAAACTTTGGATTCATTCTTATAGAAATAAAGTGGGAGAAACAAAGATGTTAATTGTATTTAGTCTGATCATATTCTAGAAAACAATATTCAGGATCAAAAGTAATGAAATATAATGATTGGGATGTTACAATTCTTTCCTTTATAATTCAGACAATGATGGAGCCGATCTTCAACGTATTCAAAGTCATTAAGTAAGTAATGATACTTATTGAATGATTGATAAAGATAAATGTTGGTGAAGTAGAATGTTTTGGGTCCCAAGATCATCATAATGATATATCTGGATACATACTTGTTTAAAGGATGGGGATGATGATCATAAAAAAGGTTCCTACTTTTTTAGATCATAAGACAAAATATTTTATTAATTGGATAATGATTTTGATGAGCATCGTATTAACAAAGGAAGGAATCCATTGATACTAATCCATCATATTCTGTATGTCAATGTATTCATTAGAGGAAGAATTGTTTGTTCAGAAAAGTTACTAGTATCCTATTTAGATGAGAAATGATTTTCTAAAGTTGATGTTTTTGGTACTAGTCCATTGAAATCAGTATGCCATCATAATCAGTAGAGAATGAATTGTATGGGACCAATGAATGCAAAGAAAAATAAATTTTTGTGGTGGATAATACAAAGAACAAATTTAGTGATTTGTCGACAATGTAGTCAACCAATTAAAATAAGTTGAATTCTTTTATTATTGTTCATATGGGTCAAGAGAAGAGAAGAAAAATAATATATTGTTTTTCATTTTCCATCATTGCAATGAGGCAGATCGTAATGAAAAATAATAATGGGAACATAGAATCGGAATGATGTTTTTAATGAACATCTAAATCATTGATGATGATTTAGACCTGCATGGACCACCTGTATATCCCACTCTCCAAAGTGAATATGATTTTCACCCTCATGAGATGAAAAAGTATCTATCCTTCAGTAACAATCTACTTAGTAATGGTACATCACTATCTAATCCATACCCATAATTAATTCAATGCATGCCGTATCTAGTATGTAGAGATCACAAAAGAATAGATACCCCCATCCATAAGAGAACATGAGTTTCACAATTAGATGTCTCCCAATAATACCCCAAATGGTGTATTTATCATCAAAACATCTCCCTAAAACAATACTATTAGAATCAAACCATTCACAAGTTTTGAAGATATAAAGGAATGAGAGGAAACTGTATCAAATAGGTCACTACCTCAACCACTATGTCAATTAGAACACAAACTTCCAGACTTATATGGGGTTGACTACCCCTTATAAAACAGTAGTTTTTTATAGGTTCTCCATCACCACCCATATGTATTTGGTTCTTGTATAACAGATGTAGATTGACATACTTCAACAATATCGATATTGAACCTATGGTCAGGGAAAATGCCTACAAAAGTGACCATGCCTACTAAAATGGTGGCAGAGAACTTGGGTATGATCTTGAGTAACTGATACTTCCCCTAGATACACATATTTCCACAATAATAGTTAATATTCTCATAGGGATGATTCCCTATCTTGGAAGATGTACCTCCTGATCCTTTAGTATAAAATAAACTTCCTCCACAATAGTCCTTTTTTTGGTTCTTCTTAGATATGAGAGCTTGATCCACTACATCAGTAATTTTATTTAACCAAAAGATGTTAACCTAGGACATAGTATCTGATTTTATGCCTTTGTAAAAAAATCTCTTCACAGTTTTCTCAACCCCATCCATCATAGGAACAATGTAATACAATTTAGTAAAGTGACCAACGTAGTCCATCACGTACATACTCCCCAGGCTCATCCTCATAAACTATGATGTCCTCTCTTGTATATGAGTATTTGGATAAATGTTCTCTAGGAACATATCTTGGAATTCCTTCCATAACATGTTTTCCAATAGATCACTATGATCCTAAATGTACCAAAATAATTTCATATATCCTCATATCATATAAGATTCTAGTTTTACTCTTTTCTATATAAGAGTCTCCAACTGGTCAAGAATCATCTGGATATGCTCAATCCCTAACTCATCTACCTTAGGTCCACCTTCTTTGGTGAATGTATTTGGGTGATGCAATTGAAAATCCCATGTTAATTTAGACATAATCATCACAAACCGCCTTGTTTATCGTTCCATAAGCTACATAAACTGAGAAAAATTCTCATGAAACTACTTTGTGACTTCTTAACATGACACTATATGTGCCTTGGGTTCCACTGTGGTTGGATCATCTCCATACATAACCTCATATCATCCTTTTGACAAGCATCATCATGGTGAAATATATATATATGTCTATACACACAACTTAGGAAATATTCCCCAACATTTACAGAAATGTAGGGATTCACATAAATCCTTAATAGGTTAACCCACAAACCCTGCCACATGGTCAAAACTGAGGCACTATCACCACCCTTAACTATCATAACTCTAAGTCATGGTTAGAAAAAGGTAAAAACATTCTCATTATTCATGTTTATTTTTTGGAAACCCATTTTATACATCATTCATCATTTATTACATTAAATTTTATATTTGGAACCGTATTTATTTAATTACACATGAAAGGAAAAGAATTCTCATTTTAACAATTACTCATTACCTACTTTTCTCTTGCTTTCCTATAATTATGAATGCCACATAATATTCACAACAACCTGTTATGATTCATACATACTAAACTCTTGTTATATACTAGGCCATCAGTCAAATATCAAAACAATCCCTAAAATAATAATCACATCACACAAAAAGTGAATTACTCAATTTGAAATAACATCCAACTATAACAACACACAACAAAACACCAATACCACCCAAGGTATTTGGGTTTTCCCCCCATACATTGGTTAGATACTCTCAATGCATGAGATCATGACCAAGGCCTGACTCTCTATTGTCTTCTTTCCACTTTCCTAGATAGTATGTAAGAAGAATTAAAACAAAAATATATTTGATACTATTTTGTAATGTCCCGGTCTGGGTTCCATAGAGTGGTGCCCCGAGTCAGTCAGTCACATGACCTCAAGCGCACCTTCACATACTACAGAGGCTATTGAATAGCATTATGGGTCCAATATATCATTCCGAGGAGACTATACCCTCTTTATTAAAGTATCATAATAGTTTAAATAAATAAAAAATAACCAAATGAAAATAACTATAACTAGAATAATAAAAATATCACATGATAAAAAAATAGGAATACAATATCCAAAAATAAATAGTAGATATATCATTCCATAATAAGTGTCAAATGTGTAATGCAATACCAATATAAGGACATTGGGACTTCTAATAAGGTCCTGAGAAAAATTTTGGTTCCCTCATCCATGCTCCATCCAAAGATATCCATCTAATATTGGGCTCTCTTCCTTATCCCGCCCTTTAAACATAAAGACTATTCAGGTACCAATGCGAAATATTGAGTGGGTGTCAATATAACTCTGTAGGCCACCACGAACACCGAAACAAATAATATTCAGTCAATAATAGTGTATGCATTTGTATAAATAATGTATTTAATGGTGTAATGTAAACAACTATCATGTTGAATTATTCTTTAATTAACAACATAATTTCCTCAAGTTCACAACGAAACACAACCCATCAATAATATCTTTTCCCATTCTAGAGTTTGAACTGTCCCAAAGGGATATAACATATCATAGTACGATGGTTATCATTTATCATTTCATTTCAATTTATATCATGGCCCTTTGAAGAAATAGACCAATACCAATCTTTTGGGTGTAAAACATTGGGTCTAGAACCCTATGGGTATTTGGAGAATCAGTATGTGTCCCACACCACCTCTGTAATTAGGGAATCAATCCATGTACAAAACAGTAATAATCAAATGTATTAACTTGGGTCTAGAACATCATTGGAAACACCCCGTGGTTATTTATAACATCATTTCATGTCCCACACCCCATTTCACAGTCATTCAATTTTTTTCACATATATCACATTCAACTAGTTTAACTAACATTAACACTCATATGAATATTTCACATCATGGTCTACCATTTAAACAATAAAATCAGTCATAATTCATTACTCCAATCACATAGAATAATATAACCATTCAACATTACATAATCCATAAAAATTTAACCAAATCTATTAACTATTCATAGTAATGGAAAACATCCCTCAATTCAAATTAACAAACAATTTATTATACCAAAAATTAACCGATTAGACAATACCATTCCCCAATAAATTTCTTGATCACAATTCAAACGATTTCAATTATTCCAAATTTAACTCAATTTATTATAACACAAAATTTTAATTTAAAAAAATCACTCTCCGATGAAATTAACCAATCATATAAATTCAAATTTCATAGTTAAATACATGTAATTCAATCAAGACTGTGTGATTTTCAATATAGACCACCAATCTCATGATCGTGGATGGAAGCTCACCAATGGAATAACAAAATTGAAGTGGAAGGCTCAACTACAAAATGAATAATGACATCTAGATCCAAATCCTAGATCTAAGATCAAACCGATTTAGATCTATCAGAACCTAGATACAAACAAAAAATGATGGAGTAAATCATTATTTTAATAAATAAGAGAATGATGGGACAGATGGAGGAATGAAAAAATGATAAGAATCTCTTTCTAGGAGGGGTGTAGATTCATCAATCTGGTCTTCAGTTCATCAATAATAGAGTTCATAAGGCCATTAAATACCCTTAAAGGAATCAAAAAACAATATAATGAGATTAGGTTCGATTCGGTGTGCTTAGGGGTTAAATATTTGGGTTTGTTTTATTTTTATAAATTTGGGGGTTATGAAAGCCTGCAAGAACAGATTATTATATAGGGCACACAGTTTTCCCTAACCATATGCCTAACCATGAGTGCACTCAAAGGGCTCTCAATGTTATTAATAATAGGGACAAATTTTTTTCAAACCATGAAATGATAGTGAAATACCTCTATGTTTATGGTGGGAAAACTTGTTGGGTTAAGATGCACGATTTATGAAAATATTTAGCCAACCATTCATGTTCCAAAACCTCTACAAAAATATCCATGTTCACAAAAAAAACAGCCCAATTTAAACCCCAAAAAATATATTCCATAAATAAGGTAAAATATTTCATGAAAATGAGCTCGAAACATCTCCACAAAATGGGAGATATCTTATACACCATTAGTTCTCTTGGATCCTTTCTCATATATTAGTATCCCAAAATATATGAGACAATAATATAATGAAAATAATCTATTTTTATCTAAAATAATTCCATCATCTTATTTGAATCGTTATTTTGTTATATGTTCTCAAAATATGTTCTAGGAGACACTAGAAAACCTACTCTTCTAAGGTGGCCATACTATTTCGTCCACTTCTAAGATATTGAATATAGATTTTTATCTGATATTATTTCTTCCAATTCTTATATCTAAACTCTATAAAAACCATATGAACTTAAATAGATATTTTTATGAAATACTACTATAAATAATAATGAACTATTATTATTTCATACTTACTACAGTTTTCTATACAAATTTTGTGTTTTCATCATCATTTTTACCCTCCTTATTTTCATGAGCCTCCTTCTATTTCTCATGACGTGGGGAAGAAGTGGATTTGGATTTTAATTCATCAATATACATAAAAACGAAACTATGAGGTTTCATATAACATAAAAATTTATTTTTTATTTAAAATACAATCTAATATCTTCTCTAGTGAAGTGTACCCTATCCAGCCATTATGATAGTTGTATATTGTTTTTGATTCAAGTTCTATTATTTTAGCAGTCTTTTATCAATTCATAAATTAATAATTATTAATCAAATTGGATAAAATAAATAATTTAAAATAATATATTATCAGCTACAATGAACTTGAAAGGATTTCTCTTCATGATGACCGATGAAAGCATTCCTTGATTCCTACTTTTTAATGTGTTCATAAAAACTAGTTGGTGGGGATTTAATTTCCCCTCCACATACCAAAGATTTTTCGTGTTAAGAAGAGTCTGGAAGAATATTTGGGATTTTCTAGTGGCCATTAATAATATGTATTATGGAAATATTTTAAATAAAATGAACACTATAAAGAATAAGGAAAATTAAATTAAAGTTTCATTATATAATTTTTTAGTAAAATAGAGAAATTATACTGTAACATTAACTTTATTTCATTACAACGGGTTTCCTTCATTATAGGATGGATGTGGAACCATGAATATATATCAATTTGTTAAATTAATGCTCATTTTGACCCCAACAGAAGTAAGTAAATTTGACTTGTTGTTGTCAACAAGCTGGCCGTGCTGATTCTAGCCATTCTGAAAATTTAAACCCTTACTTCTATCCATTATCATTTTATTCAACCCTTTAATACAATGTCATTATTATTTTTCATTAAAATTCCACTGATCCCCTAATAATTGTGTAGTTTCATCATCAAAAATTTGTTCTTACATTGAATTGGTAGCATTATTATGTGTAGAATACCTTATTTCCATGAGTGGTCAAACATTTAACTTATATTTTCATATTGCAGTAGCGAATATATAATATTAGGGGAAAACAATGAATAGTAAAATACAATTTAACTTTCTCATTTTAATCACTATATTTTTTAATGGTTGAAGAGATTTTGATCCTCTATTAGGAATCCAATTCCCCTATTTGTGATCCACTCTAATGTATAAGACATTGCATACATTAGAAAAAACAAGAAATGATTATGATATCAAAATGAAATGGACACAATCAATTAAATTTTGATCTGAACATACAATTGTTTTAGTCACCAATAGGGTAATTAACCAATTCTTGTTTGTTAGATCTAAGACATAACATACCTTCAATACTTGTGATTCCATTATGAATTGATCACACTTTCCCCATTCAACACTGAAATTCATATTCAATACTCCCATTTCACCAACTTTCACTACACTTATTTTTTTAAACCATTTCTAATAGAAAATCAACACATAAAATTTCAATAATCCAAATCTTATATCAGTTTGTTATTATCGAAATATGACATATTATCCTAAATTTTATTTTTATCCTTAAAACTGAATATTTGAATTGTTTCCACAACAATCATAACTCTATTTTTTTTATTATACTACAATCATCATGTAATTTTTTATAGAGCATGAAACCCTTGATTACAAAACCAATTTTCGATATATCATTGGTATTTTTTCCTCTATCTAGCCTTGTAATAATTTTGAAAATTTAATTCATATTTTTAGATAACACCTTATAAAATTTATTTAAATTCTATCCTTTAAACTGTTGGTTATGTGTATTTTAAATCTATACTTCTTCCCATGATGGATTCAAATCTCAAAAATTTATTTATGAGATTCATCATATGGATCAACATCATCACTATTATATAAAATGTAATGTTGTGCTTTCTCTAGCTCTTTGTGGGTAAATGTAACAAAATCTCTTTTGGAATTCCATTCACCTATAAGGATTCTGTTATTGTGAGACTTTGGGATAACAATAATGTCCTCATATATTTGTTAATTAGTATTGAATTCAACAACATCTTGAAAAATATATATTTTTTTAGTACAATTTCTGGAAAACTTCATTTCATGAAATAAGATTTCAAAATATTTATATAACTCTCAATTGGGTATATTCATTTTTAATTGACATGATCACATAATATAGCCTCTCTAACCAAATGAAACATCATGTGGAAAATTATATCTAATAATTATTATAGTAATAATGTACCTAATTCACATAATATGTCCAAACCCACCTTATTCATGGATGATAAATTTTTGGGTCTATAAATTTACTTTATATGGTTTTGAAAAAGAAATAGATACTAGTTAATATGTGTCATACATTTTCAAAAAGAAGGAAATATAATGAAATTGCATTAAAGCTTGCATCAAAACATGGAATTCATGTGATTATAGGACCTATAACATCAAATTAGTCATTAAAATTAAATTCATTTTTTTGATGAATACCCCTATGTAACTTTTATGCCATTAAGTAAAATGAAAAATTAAAAAATTCCATGTCTAGATATATTATAATCTATTGGTGGAAGAAAAGTTCAGCCTTTAACATTCACCAGTTCTAACTCTTCCCTTATCCCTGTGTCAATCATGTCTTAACCATCCTTGATTCAATTTTTCTTACAAGAAGATTTATTAATGTTATAATAACACTATCAAAAAAAAAATTTCAACATGAATGAAATCAAGAAAATAATTGATATAAAAACAATTCTAATAATGTAATTCAATAAAAAATTATCTCTTTTTACAACCTGATGTAACAAGGTTTTACAAAAATGGTTTAACAAAAATAGTTTCAACATATTTTATATTATCAGACATTTGATCACCCATTAGTGGAGATAGTGATGTACATTGTTTGGTATTCAAGATGAATGTCTTCTTCAAGGATCGATATTTATGTCATCGAATAAAACAATTTATGATATCCAAAAGCACTGTCTTCAATGATTATTACAACCAAACTGAGTCTACACAATTTTCATAAATGGGATACCCAAAAATTCCTTTAATTCTATAGCCTAAAAAAGATCCATAAGAGGGAAAGTCATTTATTATCCTATACAACATGTTCCTCAATGTAAATTACTCATTAATTTGAGCCTCATACATTGTAACACATGTATCCCCCATTAATTATTTATCATCAATTAATGGTTACAAATAAACATCAATATAATTACCAGGTTGATTTGGTGTAGATATAAAATGATACAACATAATGAATCTTCCCTTCATGCAAAAAAAATTGTGGAAAGTTATGATTTACCTATATGAAGGATCATATACTGTATGTACTACTATGTACATAAAAATTATTTAGTACATCTATAGATAACATTAGAAAAAACATTTAAGTTTATTTCAAAATTTAGGATACTCATACTAAATTTTCTTCCACCGAGGAGAATCTCCTAGATATGTAGGTTAGTATATTTAATTATTTTATATTTATTCCATGTCAGTTGTCTTGTGTTTACCTAACATACATATATACTTGTAAATCGTGTAATAGTAGGAAAGTACTATACACTTTTCAATGGACTTTATTAATATTTCTTGAAATGACCCACACCATACTTGGGGAATTTTATATGTGATTCACGATCATTGAAAAACAATATGAAATCCTTTGGACATTCTCATATATTAATAGATATATTTCCCATTGAACGCATAATTTATTTATTATCATATATTTATTATATAAGTTTATTTTTTTATAGAATCATATCATTTTGGAGACTAAGTAGTTCTGTAAATCTTGTGTCACTCCTTCTGTTTCCATCATTCAAGTTATATATCTTCAATATAGCTAACAATGTTGTGAAGTTAGTACAACCAGTACACAATAGTCTCTTAGAACATCTATTTTAATTCTCAAAATACTTTGGATAATAAAAAATGTCATATTCAATTTCCACATTCATATCTTCTATGAGATATCCATCTTCATTATCCTTGATATTCATATAAAATGATCCGTAAACCACAATATCATCCCAATCACTCTTCACTTCATATTTCCACCATGTTTAGTCCAACATTTATAGTTATGATATATTCAAATGTTATTACAAATATTCGATATTAATTTTTTTTAATAATAATAATGTAATCATAGACAAAGGATTTTAGAAGGGAAATATTCTCTCTATAATAAAAAGATTATTAACTCTTTAACTCTATATGTATTATCTTTTGTCATAAAATTAACATGAATAAATTTTCTATTCATATCCATTGTATTTGGTTCATAAAATATTATATTTAAAAAGTTAATAAATAGACATAACATATTAATCATGAATGGTGGATGTTATTGATAATTATAATTAGGGGTACACAAAATTTGATTGTTTCAAATAATTTTAGTATTCTTCAAAGGTAATGGGAAATTAAATTTTAGTAACTAATTATTTCACTATGGTATTTGTTATCCTTTGAATTATTCCACAATAATCATGGGTAGATGATATGAAATGACCAATACTTAGAGTAGTTCATGAAAAATAGGTTAATGTACAAAAGAGATAGGGGATGAATCTCAAGAAAAAAAATATAATAATAACTATTTGGGAGATTAAGATGATGAGGATGATATTTTTATCCTTAAAACATTATAAATTACCAAATCAAAATAAAAAATTAAAATCTCATCTCAAAACCACATTCAAAATTCAAAAGTATTCTTTTTTGAATTATTAAATCATCCTCGTAATTTTTTCTAAAATTTAACATGAAAATCGACCAATTTTGTTATCTCAAAAAACATAATGGGATATGAATCAACTTTTCTATATTATCATTTAGAATTAAGTGAAAAATTTTACAATAAATTTAAAAAACCATTAAAAATATAATAACAATTTAAAACCATTTCCATGGAAGGGTGTATAGATTGAAATGTTTAAAAAATTATATTCTCAATTTTAAGGCGCATCAGGAGTCGCAAGACACAAAATCCATTTCAGTTCATTTTGAAGGAAAGCCTTGTTTTTTTCATTTCAAAAAACAGAATAACATTTAAAAACATGTTTAACTTTTCAAAAATAAAATTTTAAATAGTAATGACTATAAAAATAGTAAATAGGTTACCAAATAGTCTAAAGAAAATCATGATTATTAAACATTTCAAAAAAAATTATAAATCTAACATGAATAAAATATTAACTGGGATATAGAAGTAATTTTTTAATTTAAAACTAAACATGATTTTCCTATACTATCCAGATAAATATTGATGTTACCATGGGGTTTGATAAAAATTAAATCAAGTGATAATTAATTTTTCAAATACGATTTTCATCAAATATCACACAAGAAACCAAAAATCAGCTTTCATGTGCCCTGAATTTTATTCAATATTCAACTTCAAGATGGTTTTAAAAATATTCATGACATTTAATACTGTCTTTCAAAATATCATGAGGTGTTATGAGGAGTCCGTGTGTGATATCAAGAATTAGTTATGATTTAAATTTATCTTAGGGTGAGTTGACTTGGAGGTTCTCTAGTACCCAGGGTGGAAGAATGATTCCATATTTGGGTTTTTTGGAAAGGAACTAAGCATGATGTTACACCTTGTTTCATGTTTCTATATTTTTTTTGTTTTTTAGAATATCACGGGATAAATTTGGTTTTTTTGGTATTGTGAACAAGAAATGAGATAGTGCATTAATGGGTGCAGCTGAGCAATTTTAGTGAAAATTATTCCATTAGAGGACTAATTTTTTTTCCGGAGATGGGGTGCGGTGAGATAGAAACCACATCACTCATGCTGGTAACATTATTTATTTATTCTTTATTATTGTGTTAAATATTTTAAACATGTTTTATTTTTTTAAATTTTTTTATTTAATGAAATTAATGTTTGGACTTGTGTTCTTTAATTATATATATTCCTTCATTTATTTAAGATCATGTATAAAAATTTTATACACTCCAAATCCTTTTCAGGTTAATAAAATAATGTAGCTATCATATGTTTGGATTATGTTACGATACTTTAATTTTATAATGTTACATGAATATTCACATGTTATATACCATTGTTCAAGAATGGAAATTACTATTTAGTACATATTTGTGTTCATATATCTTTAGTACTTTTAGTAAACCTGAATTTTGATTTAAAATCATGATTTTAAATTTTCTAAATATAATTATTTACCTATTACATTTTATACATTAAGATCATAACCTTAGAACATATATGAAATAATAAAATCTATATATACCCTTTTGGGTGTGTATATTCAGTGTGAGATAAATTTATCTAGTAAGATTTCACCAAAGACACAGTTACCACATTATATAGGCATCACATAAAAATAATAAATTCACATATCATAAAAGGGGAATAACCTAAAAAAACAACAGTTTTCTAATAAGGGTGTTAAAATCAAAATAATTTTTTTAATAATGTTATAAAATGACTTTAACAACTAGATGTTTAAAATAATGCTACAATACCATCATTTTTATGAAAATAGGATAACATTTATTAATTACCAAGAAATATAGTTTTAAATAAATATTGAGAATATGTTTTTATTATTTGAAGAAAATACAACCATGATATTTTCCTAACATAGATATATTAATAATGATTAATAATTTAAACAAGCATTTAGAAACAATTATTAAACTATTTCAATTTTTTGTTTTAAATTAAAACAATCAATTAAAAATCATTTTCCATATCCCAATCCTTATTTATTAATAAATAATATTTAGAAATACCTTTTTGATTTGTTTCTAATTAAATAATATAAAGAATAAAAACCAAATAATGAAATGCAATTAAAATTAAATAAGTAAAATAAAAACCAAATAAGAAACTAAAGTGTAAATGATGTAAGAAATAAAATTAAATAAGGGAGATGGATATAACGTTCTATAAGAGTGAAATTAGGTACCAAAAAATATATATAATACCACAAGTATAAGACACAAGAAATGGGGGGGATCTATGACCTATAGGTTATAAAGGTAATTGACTCTCTCTTATAATATTGTCCAATTATGTGAAAAACAAGTAATAGGAAACATGAATCTTGAGAAAATAGAAAATGATCCCCCAAAAAATGCCTCTTTTAAGCTAGGAGATCAAGCATCTATTTACCATCCTCTCTATGGTATCCCATGTGAAAATAAAAAAAATACATATATAAATCATCCATTCCATTAAAAATGACAAACTATAATTAATAAAACAATTGATACCATACCTCATTTTGAAAACCCATTTAAAAGATCACTAGAAAAGCAATAAATTTTCTTGAGGCCTTTTTTTAAAAAAAATATTAAGCTAAATAAAATTTTAAATGAAGAAAACCCCATTCAAAACCCCCTATTTAAAAACCTATATAATAAAACCAAAATATAATCCAAATTTTTACATTTGAAACCATCTCTTTAAATTTTATAATCATATGAAATTACACTCATACATATCTAACATCTCTCAAAAAAAATATTCACATATTTTCATGTGAATATGTTCATGTATCTAATATATATATATATATATATATATATATATATATATATATAATACATTTGTGTATAATAATAAAACATGAAAACAGTAATCCATGACATTGGACATAAATAAATAACAGAAGAACAAAATAAAATGTAAGAAGAATTCTCAAAAAATGAAAACCCATTTAATCAATGTTAGGAAATCATGAATTAAACAAATAAATTTTTCTAAACAACCTCAAATAATTATAAAACTCAAAATGTCTTTTGGAAAACCATTATAAATATTTTTTGAGAAATATATAATTTCTCCTAAGAAAAAAACAAGGCCGAATACACAAGAACAAAATTCGAAATCCATTATAATCCCTTAAAAACCTTGATAAACAAGAATATTTACATCCTATTAAACAAAAATAACAATTATAGTTTTAGATAAACCAATTTAAAACACCCAATAACATCAATAAAATTAGTTAATTGAGAAATAATAAATAAAACTACCTAGTGATAGAATAGATAATGCAAAACCTTCAGCAACTGCAATGGGAAGGCTTAATGAAGAAGGGAAAGTAGTGTAGAAATTGAAGTGAGGTGGAGGATAAAATAACATATGTTGGATTCCAACTTTGATTCATCTGATAGAAAGTAGAGATATTGAAAATTATTGGATCCGTTCAAGCCTTGATTCAAGCCATATAATTTCTTGATCTTTGATTCGAGCATTGAATTTGTATGAGCCTTTATTCGATCCTTAATTTGATTTTTCGATTTGAGGAGGAGGGGCACCGGCTAATGGTGGATTCAATAGAAATCTTTAGTAATCGTGATTGAAATCACTGTGTTAGGGTTCCTTAAATCGATCAAGTGGGCATTTATTTACACTTCTAAAAAACCGATGATAAGACGCCTTTTATCAAGGATGGATTAAAAAGAACTAATAAAAGGTATCTTTATCAATTATTTTTAAATCCGATAAATATGGAGATTTATTAGTGCTAAAAATATTGGTAAATGACATCTTTGTCAGCACTAATGTTTTAGAACTGATAAATATATCTTTTATCAACACTTTTTTAGAGCTAAAAATCTCTATCCTTGTCATCACTAAATAATCACGTATAAAATGAATATTTTTTAGCACAAAAACATTATCATTGATAATAGATTTATAATTATAATTAAAAATTTAAAAAAATTAAATATATTTACAAAATTATACATTTATTTATTATAATTTTATAATTATTCAAGTATATAATTATTTATTTATAATTGGAAAAATACGTTTTTAAAAAATTATATTTTATATATATAATTATAAATACATAATTTTTTAAATATAGTAAATATACATTTATAAATATATTTGTGAAAAATACATTTGTAATATATTTATAATCATTTATCTAGAATTATAAATATATTTATATCATTATATATGATTATATAATTTTATATATTAATATAATTCTATATATATATATGTATTTAATAACAATATATATATAAATATAGTAAATATATTCATTATTTCAATATATTAATTTTGATTTTATAATTATGAATTTATTTATATCATTATAAATATTTATATAATCATATATATATATATAATAAATAAATATAAATATAAATATAAACATAACAGTTATACCCATTATTACACTGTAATTATGATGATGTTATAATTATAAATATATTTACATCATTATATATATATATATATTTAATTATATATATAATATTAATATTAAAAAAAATATAGTAAATAAATTCATATCATTATATATATAATTATATATATATATATTTAATATTTATGAATATAAATATAAATATAAATATAAATATAGTAAATATATTCATTGTTTAAATAAATTTATTAAAATTTATTTTTTTCTAAATATAAAAAATATTTATTTATAAGTATATAAATATTTTATATTAAAAAATGATATTTATTTATTAATAATTATAAATATTTTAATATATATATATAGTAAATTTAAATTTATAAATATATTTATTTATAAATATTTATTTAATGATATTTTTTTAACATTATTAATGAATATGTAATTTAAAAGAATGCACATTAAAAATGAGTTAAAGTTATTAATTAAAAATTGGTACACTTTAAAAATATTGAAAAATCGGAGAAGTTTTATAAATTAATTATAAATTATATAATTTTTTTGATATATATTGAAATCAAGATGAATACATATTGAAAATATTAAAATATATTAATTAAATATATATAAATAAATAATAAAAAATGAATAAATTAAAAATATATAAAAATATAAAAATATAAAATGATTAAATAAGATCTAACTATTTTAATATTAAAAATAAATAAATAAAATTTACCCATTTAAAAATAGAATATATTAAATGTATCAACTTATATTGCAATTCAAAAATGAATACTAAAATTTGAACAAACTACATTAGTATTAGGTGTATGTGTTTCTATATTTTTTTTAAAAATAAGCATAGAGGCTCTTTATTTAGTGTAAATAAAGATTATAGGAGACTGAAGGAAGGAATTTTACATTTTTCATAGAGAAAGATGGGAAACATGTCACAAGGAATAGTGTTAGAGAAGATACACCCTCTTTAGTTACTCCTTTATTCGCAAGACTACCAGTAAGATAATTGGATTCCCAAAAGGTATGTGTGATAATAGAAGTCATAGAAGAAATCATGTAAAGATAGTTAGCCCAATTTGATGCTAGCTTTCGTGAGAGGTTAACCATTCCCATCTTTATTTCATAAACAATGGTAGTGGAGTCACACTCAAACCAGATTTTTGTTCATTTTCTTTGACATAAGAGGCTAACCAATTTGATTAGGCCCATCATTTATGATTACAAGGTAGTTGCATGGCCTCAATGGCTAAGAAGGTATTCCAAGACAATTCCATTATAATCGGTAATGATGACCCCATTTCTAGGTGGCCCCAGATTTCCCCTCAAGGACCCATCTATGTTTCATTTTAACCAAACAGTGAAGGGGGTATCCAAAAGAACTCATGTGAGCTAAGAGGTTGAAGAAAGATTCTTGGTAGCTTCAGGTAGCTCAAAATAATAAGGTCCCTCACTGATTTGTTGCAACGTTCAACATGGAAAAAATTGGCATTCTTCATTTCAACTAGAGTATCACCAAGGGAATGTCGAGTATTGATTCATTCTTAGTTGGGGATGACCTTGTTCCTGTCTCTCCATATGATGTGGACATGTTCCACATTTTCCACCCTGAAAAGGAATATAAGCTTCATGGATAGTTTGATACTGAGAATACAAATCAATGTTTTATGGAATGAGTCATCTTGTGGGGGGGATATCAAAAATACCATAGGTAGCGTTCCATAAAGATTTGGATGTTTAGGAGCACAAAAATAAGTGATTAACATCATCTCAGTGTGAATGAAAAAGGGAAAATTTTGAGCATAGAGAAATTCAAACACAATGAATATCTACATCCACTAGAGCCTTATTAGATAGCATCTCTAGAGTAGGGTGAACCTGGAAGAAATAATCCACTTTTTATTGAAGTCACCAATCCATTTTTGATTTCCGTGAAGGAGGTGATAATCGATGTTCTTGGAATACAGAAGTCCATTTTGATATTTTTCCCATATGGGAATATAATTTTAGTTGATAAAGTCATTGTTAAGAACAATTGAGGCAATATCATTTGGGGCATATCTAGATTTTACAATTAGTATTTTAGATATGTTTTGAAAAATATCAAGATTAGAGGAGATTACCTGATCAATATAGGTAACTCTAGTATCATTTCCATGCCAAAATCTAAGAGAGGAGTTAATATTAGATAGCCAATAAGAATTCATGTAAATTATCTGAAAAGAAGTTCCCAAACAAGGATATATTGAGGACTCATTGTTTCTCAGTACTCCTACTATGAACTTTGCATGAAATATGGATTCGAGTAACCCCAAGGGGTCATATTTTTTATTAAACACCACATAAATTCATATTACAAAGACTATTTTAAGAGTTCTATATTTTTGATCCCATGATCTAATAGGACATGTGGAATTCAACATTGTTTTCAAGAATCTATGATAATTTTCTATTCCAACATGCTGCCACCCAGACAATGTTTATCATCATAGGGTTAATGGTTTAAATAATATATACATGCCATGAATACAACATGAATAAATAAAACAACATTGAAACCACCACATGATTGAAAAGGAAAATTCATCCCACCATTGAAAGGAATTTTCTTTTCTAAAATGCAAGTGTTATTCTAATCAGACTCAATGAATTGGAGAAGTGAGAAACACAAGGGGTTCTTAAGAACATGGTAACTCCATGGTAGATAAAAGGGAGAGAAAATTTCCTTATTCTAAGATAATTGATGATAGAGTTCATCATGTATGATAGAATAATATTTCCAAAATTGGTAAAGTACTTACTATTACTAATTTTTTGACCTTAAGAACATTGTTAATATAGAATAGAATTATTCATGTTATTGATATTCCTTATATCTCTTATGGTAATGATAAAAATATCATCGGAAAAAATTAGTGGGAAGAAGCAGAGAAACCCCTAGCTGCTCTGATAGTTGTCATTTCACCCTTATCCACTTTGTATAGAAAAATCCTGCTTAGATAATCCTCTACAATTGAAAAGATAATAGATGAAAAAGGATCTCCATATAATACCCATGGAGCATTTAATGTATCCCTCAGGGGACCCATTAATAAGAATAGATATTTGGGAAGACCAAATTTGAGATTTGATCCTACGGGTAAATCACAGGTTGAATCCCAAACTATGAAGCACATTTCTTATAAAACCCTAATCTATTTTGTCAATGGCTTTTTTGATGTCAAGATTTAAAGAAATATTGCCTCCCAGGGTGGAATTTAGGAGACCTTTAACGCACTCCAAATTGGTTCCATGATGAAATTTAATTTGAGACCCAAGCATGTATATTAGAATTAATCATTTTTAATAACATTATGAATTGTGTTGACAAGAGAAACTATTCTGAATTGGCTAATGTCACCGACATTATCCACTTTTGGGATTAAGGCAATAAATTGGGCATTGAAGAATTGAGTAATGGACCCACCTTTCAAAAAATTCTTGACAAGCTCGCAATAAATATATATTTATATATAAAAATATATTTGAATATATTTCTATATTAAATTTATTTAATGAATATTTTTGTATAAAAACTTTGAAAATTAATAAGACATTCATATTTTTGTAATTATAACATTTTATTAATAATATATAATGATTTTTAATATATATATTTTTATTACAATTTATAATTAACATATATATATATATATATATATATATATTAATCTTATTCATATTCATTAATAATTTTTTCATTAATTTTTTTAATAATTTAACTATTTATTTAATTTTTATTATTACTTCAATTTTTCATTTTTATTATTTTTTAATTATTACAACTTATTCAATTTATATATCTATATGTAATATAAAATATTTGTTATTATTTATAATCTATATATATATACTAAATTTATTTATTTTTATCTATAAATATTTTTTTAATATTTTTTTTAATATTTTTATAAATATACTAAATTTTAATTTTTAATTTTTAATGTATTCCATTTTATTGATATTATATATTTATATATTTAACATATTCTATTTATTTATATTTATATTGAATATATGTATATTATATTTATTTATTTTTATCCATAATTTTTTTATTTATAAATTGTTTATTTTATTTTATTTACACATTTTTAATATTTATTTTTTTAGTTATTTCATTTCATTCGGTACCATTATCAGTGCTAAAAATAAAGGGCTGATAATGGTTAGTGTTGTTAAAGGTCTCTTTTATAGTAGTGTGTATCAATATATTAGGAAATGATTTCTCATTGGAAGAGTACCAAAATTAAGGTATTAATAAAATTTGAGTTTTTTAATAGAGATTATAAATATTTCAATAATACTCTATTTTGTATTTTTGTATTTTATTTTTTATGAACAGTAAAAACTGAAATAAAAAAAACAAGGATTTTATGAAATATCTGCACACATTGGGGAAGACTATGATTCTAGAACACGATAGGATGTTGGTACGATACGTTTTTATAATATTTCTATTTAAATAAATTTTGGAAATAAATTTTCTTTAATTTTAAATTATATAGATTCATTAGAATTATTTCTGAACAACTATATTGATGTACATGAGAATTTATGAACATTACAATATATGGACGATAAAAAATAGATTAATGAGTTTTTTGATGACTTTATTTTGGAATTTGGATTAATAATGTTTTCAGTTATTATAATAATTATCTATTTCAGAGGAAGTGTTTACCTGGTTTCTTCAGGACCATCTTCTTTTTTAATTACTTCATAAAATTTCTTCTTGAAATCTCAATTAAATTAATTAAATAATATTCACCCATTTCATTCAATCTTTTTCTTCAATGAAATTCATTTAATTTAAATCCCTGTGATAATTTACAATTTTATTATGACACATGTAGGCTATTTAATAAGATAAGTGTCCCATGGAAAATTATTTTTAATCATTTTCTAAAAATTTTCCACAGTTTAATTTTAGGTGTGTCATATTTATAATTAAAATTGTGGAATCATCGTGATGTTTTATAACTTTGTATGTGGCTTTGAACTCACCCTTGAATTTTTGAATTAAATTTTTTATGTGATAGATTTTTATGCTTTATATTTCAATTGACATATTCATGCAATCAACATCATCTAAAATTACCTATTCCATTCATTGTGTTTTTAAGCAGTAATTCTCGTCCATTTATTCCCCATCATTTTTTATTCTCATTGTCCTCTATTAGATTTTTCATGCCATGTCTGTGATTCCCAACTTCAAAATAATCTGAATTTTTCTCGTCTATATAATTCCTATGATCTTATAATAGATTAATGTAAGCATCACTAATAGAGACTATATTATTTTTAACGAAATTGAAATATCTTCTATCTCTATTACATTGTGATTATTAATTAAATTATCAACATTTTGATAAGATGATGAAGTACATGAGGTGGAAGATAAAAATGGTATTTCAAAAAATAAAGATATAAATCATACAATATAATAATTTTTCATAAATTTTGATGATGAAGAAGAATTATCAGACCACATTGAGTTATTACACTGATTATGTGTCCTCTTTCCACTTAGTATTATACATGTTAACATATGGTTTCTATATTTTCTACAATAATAGCACACATTTTCTATTCAATTTGTGTGGTTCATAAAATCTCTGTGGATTCATTTTTTAGAATATTCGTCTATCAAACTTCATTTCATCATAACCTTCAAAAAATTTATCACCGATGATTATTTATTGTCTAGAGTTAAAACTAACATAAAAAATTGTTATTATCAATAGATAAATAATTTATACAATCAGTGATCTATAGGATTTTCTATGATATTAATTTTAGGGTTCTCATTGAATGATATTATGAGATAGGAGGAAGTGAATTAAAAATAAAGATAATATTTACAGTAATTTGAAAAACCATGTAGAATATCATGGATCATATGAATATATTATTAAAGGTAAAAAATATTTCATTCACTGTTTTGTGAGTATGTAAAATTACAAATAATGAAATAGTATAATAAATATAATTCTTGTTTGGATCCTAATTATTATGCATATACTGATATCACTCACAAAATATAGTATAGATATCCCCAATAGACACTACTGTTATGAATGTTATAATAAAGTATTTAAAATATTATTTTTTCACGCATAGAATATGAAATAGAATACATAATTTTCTATAATATAGTCAAAACCATTATTTTTAATGGGATAATACATTACTAGGTAATAAAAAGAGGATCCCAAAACCTAAGTCATTCCTTTTGATGTTGTAATGTCCCAACCTATGTGACACGAAACTATGCCCTGATCCTGCCAGTCACATGACCTCAAGCATGACTCCATGTATGCTAGAGGTTTCTTACTAGCAGTGAGGGTCTAGTTACTCAGTCATGGAGAGACTATACAATCTTTTGTCAGAGTAAAACACTAGATAGAAATAAATAAACAAATGTGGAATCATATATAATCTTAAACAGTAACAATGTCACAAGATAACCAAAATAGTAATTATATAACTCAACTAAAAGGGAAACAAGTGATGCCAAAGTGTCACACTTTCCAAAATGTAATTGAATGTGAACATACTAATTCCACAAAAAGGGCCCCAAAACACATTTGGTTCCCTCATCCATTCTCATCCCAAATCAAAAAACTAAACCATGTCCCTTTTTCTTAACCTCTATAGTAATAATAAAGAAAATTTAGGTAATGATCAGGCTTCTCGAATAGGTTTTGAGTACAACTCACTATTCCACCACTAATGGTGTCTAAAAAAATCCATTGAATAACATTTTATGCAGTTGTATATGGATTATTTAAGTAGTAAATTAAAAAATTTATATTTATTCAATTACCCTTTATTTGAAAACATTTTCTCTCAGGTTCCCATGGACATCCGATCCAAAATTCCTGCTTCGACCCTAGATGGAGTCTAAACCACCCTGAAGTGATATCAGAAATCTATATTTCCATGTTACCAATAATTATCATATTTCATATGGAATTTATCAAATACATAAATCTTGAAAATAAGTTATGCATGAGTAATGTTTACTGTGGGATCTATCCTCAAAGATCTAAAGTGAGTAATACGAAACTATGAATAAAAGTTTCCTTTACAACATGTCAAATCTCTCACAACCTTTTCCATAGAAGTCTCACATAGTCTTTTCCCTTGAAGGCTCACATGGTCCTTTAAACAATAATTTAATCTCTCATAGTCTTCATCCCTTAAGGCTCACACAATCCTTAAGTAACCAATATTATAATCTCTCATAATCTTATTCCTTTAATCTCATTCTCACACCCTAGCTATCCCATGTGCAACTCCATTACAACATTATCACCGCCAATTCAAATTTTAATAATAATTCATTTAATTAATTCATAATTAATTAATCATGTAAAACCATTCAATTAATTCAATAATTAATTTTTCATTTCATCTCTATCAATTAATTAAATAATTAATTTACTACCTAAATTTCCATTAAATAATTCACCAAGTAATTAATCATAACTTAATCTCTTTAATTAACCCAATGATTAATAAATATCACCAATTTACCAATTCAATACATGATAATAAATTAATTAAAAAATTAATTATTTACATCAATTTAAAAATATCAACCATATAATTGATTAATTTAGAAATTAATTAATCACAACTCAACCACTAATTAATTCCAGTATTATATTACAATGTTTACCATTGAAAAAAACCTCTTTATTAATTCATCGGTAAATTATTGAAACTGTCCAATTCCATTCCCTATTCAAAAATCCATAAATTAATTAATTTATACAATTAATTAATTGATATAGAAAAACTCAATTGATAATTATACTATAATTCTTCTACAATTGAATACATGTGATCTAGGACTAGACTATGGGATTGGAATTCATACCACCTACCTCGATTCATTGATGGACATTCTCTCAATGGAAAACCCCATAATTCGAGCAACAAAACTACATAGATCTATGTACTAGATCTAGATCCCTAAACCAAGATCAATGATATAAAGATCTAATCAATATAGTTCTAGATCTAAAATACTAGATATAGATTTATCTAAAATAGTTTAGATATGATGAACTAGAGGATAAACTCCACTAATAGATTAAAGGATGAATGAAGAATTGATGGGATAAGGATCAAGATGAGATACACTTATGAGGAGAATGATTTATCTTTAATTAGGGCTCTAAATACTAAATAATCAAGGTTAAATGACCTTGGAACTCTTTTAGAAATCTCAGGAATTTTCAAAAAATCACTATGTCTGATCCAAAGTCCAAATAAGGGTGTTGTAGAGGCTTTGGGGAATTTAATACTAATTTTTAGGTGAACTGAAAATAGGTGAAGGATTTTCTAGGTAGGGGCACACAATTTTTAAATCCAAGAACCAACTGTGTGGCCCCTCAGTTTCTAGGGTTGCACGGTTCGCTAGTTTCGGGTGCACGGTTTTTCAAACTGTGCTCCATCGAAGAAGATCCCATCTACCTGGGTCTACATGGTTAGCTGGGATGGGGAACTGTTAAATCTAACTGTGCATCAAACATACACAGTTCCCTTTTCTAATTAATTTCATAAAACTCTTCCCAAATTCCCCACAAGTCATAAATCCAATCAATGGTATTCAAATAAAAGCAAATCATAACTAGATTCATGCCTGAGATAACTCCCAATAAAGGTCAGGATCTGAAAATCTCCCCACATTATTACATCTTATCCTCGAGCTACACTTCTATGCATTTCTATGATTATATGGGGAAAATATTAGGCCATTGAGTCCTCATATCCTCTTCCCTTTCCCATGTTTCCTCTTATACACTTCCATTCTTCCATAAAACACAAACTATCGGCACAGTCATTACACAGAGCACGTTTTTACTACGATCTAACACAAAAATCAGATGATCCTCATAATATACATCTATCTCAAGATAAACCACATCCAATTTGAACACAAGAGAGGGGTTTAAGTGATACATCTATATTTGGGACACATGGAAAACATCTTGCTTTTCACTATATTTTTGTGGAAGAGATAACCAGTATGCCACTTGCCCAAATCATTCTATAATCCCAAAATGTCCAACTACTCTGGCCACTAACATTACCTATCTCCATATCTTGTTGTTACTAAACCTAGGGGGCATATGAAGGAATACAAGATAACCCCTAGTAAACTCTAGGGGTTCTCTCCGTCTATCAGTATAAAACGTCTTCCTACTCTAATCTATAGCCATACATTTCCAAATCAACTGCACCTATTCTGATATCTCATGCATGAGACTCGGTCCCAACAACTCTAACTCGCCTACTTCCATCCAAAATAGTGGTGATGTACATGGTGTTCTATAAATAGCCTCGTATGGTGGCATAAGTATAATTTCTGGATAACTGTTTTTATAGGATAAATCCAATAAAGAAAAGTGTTTATCCCAAGACCCATAGATGTCTAGAACACATTCCCATAGAATATCCAAAAGCACCTATATAATACTCTCTAAATTCCCATATATCTATGGGAGGAAATCTATACTCTTTAATAACAATGCTACAAGCACCTTCTGTAAGACCTTCCAGAAGAAAAATTTAAAGCGTGAACCATGGTTTGAAACTGTAGTCTGTTGAACCCCATGTAGATTAACTATCTCCTAAACAAATAGTTCTCCCAACAGTTCAACTCTGATGGTTTCCCATATTGGAAAGAAATGGGATACTTTGGTGAATGGATCCACAACAACACAGATAGCATCATTCTTCCTAGGAACCATCAAAATACCTGTCACAAAATCAATAATCACATCGTCCCATTTATATTCCGAAATGGGAAAAGGTTGTAGAACACCTCTTGTTCATTAATGATAAGCCTTCATGGCCTGACAGGTGTAACATCATATTATGAAACTTACTATCTCATTTTTCATGTCTAACCACAAGAATTGTTTTCATAGGTCATAATACATTTCAGTCACACCTGGATGCACCTCCCACTTCAAGGCATGAAATTCCTGCATCATCTCCTCTCACATGATGATAGGCACGACAACTCAATTCTTCTTATAGATGATATTATAATCATATATCATATAGTCCAAAGGTGTCTCCCATTTTTCAAATCTTTCCATCAATGATAATCATTTTGAATCATCATTTTGGGAATCCCTGATCCATCTTAGAAGTTTAGACTCTACTGTAACTGATATGAGCTTTATCTTCTCCTTTCTCACCTAAACCATAACATGAATCTCAACTAGAAACTTCATAATATTTAACTCAAAACTAGATTCCTAAACCGTCTAGCTCTATTATTTCCTACCCAATGTGTTATCCATATTTTTTCCTTTTCTAGGTGTATATGCCAAATCAAAATCAAAAGACTGCATATACTCAACCAATCTCCACTGTCAATGACTTAAATATCTCTGGTAAAAGATAGACCTCATGCTCTTATTGTCAGTATAAACCGTATTCTTTTCACCAAAAAGATTGTGTCTCCAACACTTCAAGGTATAAAACACAACTTCTTGCTTGAGGTTGTGTGTAGGGTAGTTCAATTCATGTGGTCTCACTACCAAGACCCATATTCCATGACTCGGTCTCCTTGAATATCCACTACCAAAGATTCAGATCTCTCTAGGAATATATATACCTCAAGATCTTGTGGTAAGTATAAATTGTAAAATTTTCTACCAAAAGATATTGTCTCCAAAAATTAATATTTTAGACCACTATCGCTATCTCGAGGTCATTCATAGGGTAGTTCCATTCATATGGTCTCAAATTATGAGTTGCATATGCCATGACGCGATCTCCTTGCATTAACATAGGTAATAGTCTGATCCTATAAGAATCACAATAAACCATTTATTCCTCACCTAAGATGGGTAAGATCAAAATTTCTGCTGATGTCAACTAATTCTTCAACTCATGGGAAGCTTTCTTACAAGCCTCCGACCATTCAAAGGTCACCCCCTTTTTGGTCAATCCCAAAAGTAGTGATTCCAAATGAGAGAATTTGTGGATGAATCTCCATTAATATCCGTCTAATATAAAGAATATTAGGATATCAAAAACATTATTTGGATTATCCCAAGAAACAATTAACTGAACCTTCTCTTGGTCCACTGAAAAAATTCCTCCAAGATGATGATTCCTTTAAGAAGTGTACAATCCTAAAATGAAACTTAGTTAGTTTGGCATATAGATGATTCTCTCTCAGTGTTCTATGGGTGATGTCATGATGTTGGGAATGATCTCCATGACTATTGGAGTATACCATCATGTCATCAACGAATACTGTAGAAAAGTGTTCTAAGACCAGATGAAATATTCTATTCATCAAAAACATAAATAATTATGGTATTTTCATCATCCCAAAAATAATTATGATAAAGTCATATAGGCCATACTTGCTTCATAAATTATTCCTAGGAATGTTCGAAGTCTAAACTCTAATTTGATGAAACCCTGATCTCAAGTCTATCTTTGAGAACATGAAACCTCCTTTTAACTGGTCAAATAGATCATCAATATGTGCAAGGGGATATCATCTCTTTATATTCTTCTTATTCAATATCCGGTAATTTACCCATAAATGTAAACTCCAATCAGCCTTGTTTTCAAACAATACAGGTGATCCCCAAGGCGATGTACTCTAATGGATAATCCCTTTATCCCACAACTCCTCCAAAAAAGTCTTGGGCTCTTGAATCTATATTAGGTCTATTCTGTATGGTAAAATAGTTACCGGTTCTTCCCCCAACATGAGCTTAATAATGAATTCCACATCTCTCAAAGGTGGAATCTCTGATATGTCATCAATAAATTCATCCTGAAATAATCCTGCTATTGTTGGAAGGATATCATTCCTAACACCACCATCATCTAGAAATAAACTAGAAACATGGGTTGTGATCTCTTCTAGTTGTTGGGTAATTGGCCCTACTCAGCCTGCCTGGATATCCCACTATCCTCGGTGATTGTGATGGTCACCCTTAGGAGATATATACATAACTATACTCTACTAATAGTTAATGTGTAACAAACCCTCCCCCTGGATACTCTTCTTACCATTACTCTCGGAGAATATTTCATAATGACATTTCTATCTCTTAGTATACATACATCTATAACATTAAACAGAAACCACCTATCGACCACGGAAATCCTCTCTGAGGTTCCCCTCTAAAAAGAGAACCTAATTTTCAACTTCTGTAAACTTAATTTGCCTAAATATATTCACTTGAAACAAAATTTCACATTTAATTCCATCCTGAAATATTTTTGATGTAGTGTCCTCTTGCACTGCCAATGATGGGGAAAATGTTGAAAGTCCATAAAGTGTCCTGCATAGTCCATCAAAAACATATTTACCTATGTCAACCACATGAAATCAGTTACTATATCCTACCTCATTGTCTCTATGTAAAAGTTATCAGGGAACATTTTTTTAATGTCTTTCCATTCGATAAATTCCATCCATTTATCCCAAGAATGGATGTCCCACCAACGTTTCACTTTCCCACATAACATATAAGTTACCGGTTTGACTCTCTTCTCAATGGGAGTCTTTCGGTGGTCATGTATAGTCTCGATAGAATCAATCTAGAACTCAGATCTCTGAGACCGACCATCTATAGTAAATATCGGAGGGTGTCTCAACTGAAACATCCTCAACAGATAAGACATCAATTTCATAAACCGCCATAGGTCTCTTTCCACCAATTACATGAAATGAGTGAAGTTATATTAAATATACTCTCATTCTTCCTCCCTCGACACTATTGGTTCCTCAAGATCCACCACTAGAGGATCATCCATAACCATGTCCTCCAGTCATCCTCTCAGTAATCTCCATCTTGGAGGCATATCTCAACAATTTTGAAAACATTTCATAGGAATTATAACAAAAAATTAACACATTTACATTATAGGAAATCCAAAACAAGCCATAATAACTACTTTCCCCAACCCTCTCCATATGGGAAAAACTGAGGAACTATTACCACCCTTTACCACCCTATACCTAGGTCTGATTAAATAGGGTAACCCCATTATCACTGTTCATGTTTCTCTTTTAGAAAATAATTAATTAACATTATTACATAATTTTACCTTTTTAAAATTCATATTTGGAACATTTTTCAGTCAATTTGATAACTCAACAAAATAATTTATGTTTAAAAAATTAACCAAAAACCATTTTCTTATGTGTGCCTAAGATGAGGCATGTAAAAATAATAATATTGAGTGCCTAGAATGATGTATGTAGACCCAACGCTCATGAAATTCATGGACATTATTCAATCTGAAAAGATATAAAAAACAATAATTACGTCACAAAACCAGTGTGTCACCCAAGGAGAAATAATATAAAACTATAACAAAAAAACAATAATAACTACAATCCCACCCTGAGAACATGGGTTTTCTCCTGTACATGGGTCTAAAACTCCCGTGCATGAGCTCATTACCAAGACAAAATCTTACAATTCTTCTATCTACCTTTCCTAAACAGTTTTAAAAAAGAATAAAAAAGAAAAATAGACCTCTGATACCACTTTGTAACATCCTCACTAGGGTTCCACACAACTGTGCCTCGAGCCGGTCGGTCATATGACCACAAGCGCACCTCCCCATACACTAGAGGATGCCTACTAGAAGTAAGGGTATGGTAAGTCGGTAATGGGGAGACTATACCCTCTTTTATAAGATTAAATCACTATTAGAAAATAAATAAACAAATAAGTGATTATATATAATCATAAACAATACTAATATCATAAGATAACAAAAATAAGAAATATAGTACTCAATTGAAAGGGAAACATTCTATTCCAAAGTACGTGTTAAAGTTTCTACAATGAAACTAAATGTAAAGAAACTAATGACTCCCAATCAGGTCCTAAAACATGTATGATTCATTCATCCATGCCCCATCTCCAATCAAAAATCTAATATAGGGCCCTTTCCTTTAACCTATACTACACCAATAATGTCTATTCGGGTACCGATTAGGAAGCCTGAATAGGGTGTGAGTACAACGGAGTAGGCCACCACCAACAGTTTCTAAAATAAATCCATTCAACAATAGTGTATATATTATTATAAGGGATGAATAAAAAGTAAGGTAAACATTTTACATTTATTCAGTTACTCTTTGTTTAACCACATTTTCTTTGGGGATCCCATGGACACACGATCCACAATCTCAGCTTCGACAATTACTAGTGTCTGAACCATTCCTAAGGGATATCATAAATCTAAATGTCAAAGTTACCATTGGTTATCATAGTTCATATGGAATTTTCAAATACACAAATCTGTTAAATTAGTTATGCATGATTAATGTCCACTATGGGATCTAACCTTAAGGGTCTAAAGTGAGTAATAAGAAACTGAGCATAAAAGATTCATTAGAAAAATGGAAAATCTATTATAGTCATTTACTTTAATGGGTCACATGGTCCTTTCCCTTTAAGGCTCACATGGTCCTTTAATAAACAATATTGGAAGCTCTCATGGTCTTCTCCTGTTAAAGCTCACACAGTCCTTAAGTAACCAATATTAGAATCTCTCACAATATTATTCCTTTAATATCATTCTCAAACACTGGTTATGCCATGTGCTACTCCATGAAAACATTAACATATCTAATTACAATTTCACCAATAATTCCATTAATTAATTCATAATTTATTAATCAAATAAAACCCTTAAATTAATTCAATAATTAATTGGTCATTTCATCTCCATCAATGAAAAAATTTATTATTTAACCACATCAATTTCCATTAATCAAATAACTAATTAATTAATCATAACATATTCTAATTAATTAACTCAATGATTAATTAATCCGATCAATTTCCAAATTCCATAATGGTTCATCAATTAATTAAATTATTAAATATTTACATTAATTTCATAATCTAAACCATCCCATTAATTAATTTAGAAATCAATTAATCACAACTCAACCACTAATTAATTCCAAAATTATATAATAAAATCTATAATCACAAAAAAAAACACTATAATTAATTCATCCATTAATTATTTAAAATAAAAAATTCCATTACCTATTACATAATCCATAAATTAATTAACTTGATCAATTAATTAATTGATATAGAAAATATATATAGTTAATCATACACTAAAGATTCAACAATTTCACACTCATAAACGAAATCAAGACTATGAGATTTGAATTTAAACCACATAACCTGATTCGTTGATGGATGATTGCTCAACAAATATAGAAAAAATCTGTGTAGAAAAACAACATATATCCATGTTCCAGATCAAGATCCATAAACCGATATTAAAGATATCACGATCTAATCAATATAGATCTAGTCCTACAATCCAAGATCAAGATCTCACCAAAATGTTTTCGATCTGATGAATCAGCGGATAAAACCAACAAAATGATTAAGAAAAGAAGAAATAATCGATATGATAAAGATTGAGATTTGATCCACTTACTGGGAGAAGAACAAATCTTCAATTTATGAATATAATCATGAACAATGGAGATCAAAAGACATTGGAACCCCTCCGAAAAGATCTGGAATCATCCAGAAATCCTGAAGTATGAGCCTAGGTCGAAATGTGGGTTCTTCAGGGGTTCAGTGGAAGTTAAAAAAAATGGGGAGAACTAAAACTATGCACATAATTTTTTTGGGAAGGGGCACATGGTTTAAGAAACCATGTGCCAGCCATGTGGTCCCTCACCATCTAGGGTTGCATAGTAAGCTAGGGTCATGAGCCCAGCTTTTGAAACTGTGTGCTAGCAGTGTGGATACCCTCCACCAGGGTCCACACAGTTAGCTGGGATAGGGGAACCATTTACTCTAACTGGGAGCCAACTGTGCATATTCCCCTTCTCTTGAAATTTTCATAAAACACTAACCCAAACATACCTCATGTCATAACTCCATTCCATGGTACATAAATAGAAACAAAAATTACATAGATTCAAAACCGATATAACTCAATGTAATGGTCGAGATCTTAAATATGTTGAGGAATAACAAACCTTTCCTAATGAAGGATTATGAAGAACTTGTATAATGATTAATTTTATAGTTATATTTACTAAATGAATAATTTTATATGAGGTATATATAGTGTGCGAGAAACATTATAAAAAATATAATGAAATAAAGAATATTAAAAAGAATAAATAGAAAAATTAGACCCATCTAAAATGTTGATTAATTAATCTTTATAAATCCCCCAATAGATTTTTGTAAGAAATTAATATTTAGAATCATTATATCACATCACTATTGTGTAACAAGTTGTCTATATGAATCTTATTGTATCCCTATGTATTATGTATAGGCACAAACAAATGGATTATCAAATGACTATTATTTGTATCCATCAATTCTAAAATTATGTTTATGTTTTTGAAAGTATATCAATGTCCTATAAATTATAAAAATTATAATAATTATAATTAAAATATAGTTAATTACGTGACTATAAATATTACATTGGTCAATGAATTAACTAGAGATTAAATTAATTTAATAATATAACAAATTCAATATTTAAAGCCTATATAATATATAAAATATATCTCCCTTTGTAATCTATATAATAAAAAAATATTGACTTTGAAATTCAAAACTTCAATCAAAATTCCCATATCATTGAATACTAGTAATATCATACGATGTATAATCATACTTTAATCATTTCAAAATAATACTATATAAAAAAAGATACTTAAAATTAGAATTAAATCAAATCGAAAACCATATCTTCTTAACATGTATAGTTGTTTTTCACTTCTTATCATTGTGTGATCCACATAGACACTTCTTTTACTTGTTTCATTGAAAATAATTTCTCGATATTTTCTCTAAAGAGTAATTACTTATTTTATTTTTCTAAAACACACCACTCAAACAAAATTTTTGCATGATCGGAAAAATATATATCTCACTACCATAAAAATATTTAATTTAATTTTTAAATTAATAAAAATTTATTATAGTTACAATGTTTAGATATTTCTAAACATATTATTCTTATTCATACATTTTATTTTATTTTTTCAAACTCTTTTCCATATAGAAAACATCATAAAAATTTTGATAGTGTGACTAAGAAATTGAATTGTAGCTACTCATACTTCATTGAATTTAACTCATACTCACATATAGACCTAGAAATTTTATAACATGGATCCAAATTAAAGAAAATATTAAAATAATTCAATTTTTAATCAAAACGATTCAATAGAAATTCTAATAATCCAATAAAAATCATCAAATATTGGAATGAACATCATCTCCAATGGATCATCCAAAATCACAAAAATTTGAACATTATTTTTTTGTTGATAAGAAACGAAGGTACAAGAATTAAATATGTGTAAAACACATCTAAAAAACATTCTCTATATATTTCATTATTCTATAAACTCCCACATGTGGTAACAATACATCTTTATAACTCAAAAATGATTTTAAGGAATTTAATGAATATTATATTATGAAATCCTTACATTCTAACATTTAACATTGTACAAATATCCACATTAAAACCATATTTAAAACACTTATTATTCTAATTCAATAACTCACTATCTAACATAATACTCACACATGATTTAGTCACTTATACCACTCATAATTTCGGGTTTTAATTATAATTCTTCATTATACATAAGTATTTCACCGAAACAAGAATGTAAATCATGTAAAATACCATTTACAAATTAAAATTCCACAATATGATTTAAAAAACCATTATTGATAATAAATGATCACTCCCCACACAAAAACCATTAGTAAAAGAAAATATTCTAACACATAAATATTATTTAGTGTTATTAATTCAATAACTAAAACTTTTATCATGTTTAAATAATATTCCATCAATTTACCCTTTTAAATCACATCAAAAGATTATTAAATACTAGATAATAAAATTTTCACTATACAATTTCAATTAAATTAAACATCACAAAACATTTTATACTAATCAACATCTTTATTAAATCAAAAAAATTATTTTATTTCATAGAATACTTAATTACATATAATATTGTAACCTAAAAATAACTAAATTTCACATATGTTATCATTATTAATCAATAAAAAATCAGGTTAGAACATCCCTCTTTGAATCATTATCCATGGTCTTATAAAAAATAATTAAATAACAAAATTTAATAATCATATTAACCGTAATACAGAAGAGTATATAATTATATGATAAAATAAGGTTACAACCATGTACCTCATGTTATTTTAACTTTCCTCACATGGATTAGTATTCTAATTACCACTCTAATTACCAAATATAATTAAACCACTAAGAAGTAAAAGAAAAAACATAATTAAATCATAAAAGAAACTAACAGTATTTTCCATTTACCAAATCTATAAGGAAAACGATATACATACCATCATTATTTCAACACAACAAATAAATTCTTAATATTCCAAGAATTTAAGGAGAAATTATTTAGGGTAGTTGGAGAGAGTTTTAGAGGGACTGGATAGAGGATTTTATTCTAAAATATACTTTAAAATGATGAAAATTTTGATTAAGACTCAAATCCCTTTAAAAAAAGATGTAATTTTTTTAAAAAAAATAAACTACCAACAACTCCCCCAGGTGTCCATTCTAAGACCACTGAGTGATTAGAGGTCAGCATAAGAAGCCCTCATCCATGTCTCATCCACCCTGAACCGAGTACCCCACATTGGGTACCCTATGATTTTATTTAGTGTTTTTTATAATCAACCACCACTGACCCCTCCTCAAAAGTCATACATTTACTGTAGACCACCATTACCAACTCATAATAGATAAAAAATAAAAGTCATAAAATTTTAAATCATTTCATACCTCAAAACCCATGGCATATTATTGTATATCGACTATAATGTTTCTCATATTTGGTAATAGTATTTGAGAATCTCTAATGAAAAACTATTTCTTCAATAACTCACTTTTATTTCATTTCTCAATCACTAATTAAAATATCTTATAATAATCCTTTAATTAAGTCTATTCATGGTTCCCCTAATAGAAATTATCATACAAAAAAGAATACTCAACAAATTTCACAACCCACTAAGAATAAAAATATAGTGGTACCTCATGAAACCATGTCATGCCAAAGCATTACATAATTAATTTCCAATATGAAATTTTAATTAATAAAAAATATCCTAATACTTGGTCTACTGCCCCTATTTTTTATGGTTTTAAATATAATTACTCAAACTCATCACCATTTAATACTCATGAAATCATTATCCTAACTCATGGTTTGTACACCTACCTAATAATTACAAAAAAGTAAAAATATTTTTAAATGATGGAATTACCTACTCTATTAACTAAATTTTCATTAAAAGATCTTCCAATTTACTAAAATTAAAAAATTATTCCCTTAATGAATTTACCAATTTTAATCAAGGATAAACTTATCAAAAGTCAATAAGAAACATCAAAACAACCACTATCACAAAGAAAAGATTGTTTTAACCAATACCAAATTATATAGTAGCATGATTTTTGTTATAACTAAACAAACACCAAATTATTTTTGTATTCAAATTAATTTCTTCAATTTAAAATCATCATTAACAAGGTAATCATACCCTGTTAGTTGATTTTTTTTAATAAAATAGGCCCAATAAAAACATGTGGTATACCATAAAATTATAATTTGAATTACCCTCATGATATCTAAACATTAATGTGATCTTACCTAATAAACAATAAATCCAATTCATTCATAAGTTATTTTAACAAAAACCACCAATACCTTTTATTGTATTACTCAAAATAATAATTAAATAATTGATCAAGAATGTAATTATTTTAATACAGACCACTATAAAGGATAATCCATTTTATGAAGAATAAAAATCATACATTTTAATAATAGATTATCATTTATTCTTAATTTTATTTTATAACATGTTATTTTAATTAATTCATATATCAAAAATACTCTTTATCTAAAACACAAAATTTTTACAATTTTGATTTTTGAAACTATTAAAATTATAGACCAATAAACAAAAAATTTATAAAAAAAAGTTTTCATTGTATTTATACCAACTACAATTAAAAAATTCCTTAAAAATCCAGTAATCATAAAAATTTTAAAACTAGTCATTAAGATATCATTTTTTCACATAACAAAAAATAAATGGAATTCATTTTCAACCAACTCAAAATACACAAAAAAAATCCATATTGGATATAATCTTTCTTAAATATCCATCAATGTAAACATTAACTTGATTGTACCTATATTAACCACTTTAAAAATAAATCATAGAAACAACTATATAAAAACACAGCTGTCATAAATCTCACCTTTCGATTTTACAATATTATATATGTATTTAATCATGAATAGATTTTTTCAATAAATAATTTTCATTTCCATTATTATATAATCTCATTATCATTATATTTATGGAAGTAGTATATATGAACACAAATATTTAAATTCATCTTTATGTTAATTTATCAAATCATTACTTAATTGTATTCCCAAATTTTCAAATTTATTATTTAAAATTTGTTCTGTTAACTAAATAATATCATAATATAAAAATGTGATCAATAATTATATCAAATCCTATTGAATCATCAAGTATGTACATTTTATATTAGTTTATAAATTAATTTTTAATAACCAATTCTGAATAATGGTTTTCTACATTCAATGTCATTATAGTAGGAGGTTTTGAATATTTAAGTACATGTGCCTCAAAACATTTTTTTATAGTAGATATAAGAATGATTGAAAACGGTAAACAAACAATAACAAAAAATATTATATGTTTTAATTTTTTTTATTTAATATGTTTATATTTTTATTTTAACGAAATAGTTTATTTATATTTATAATACTGAGAATTAGAGGCCCTTGAAGAGAAATAAGCTGACAGCATTTGGCCAAATAATCATTTCCATCAGGTATTAGGAGATGGACTCGATGAGGGAGTACATTATCAACCATTAAGTAGTATTATACCCTCTAGATATTGTCCCATATAATGTTATAAATCTTATAGTATCTATTAGGAAATAACTCATGTAGAATCAGCATTGGCTCATACTAAGGTAGAAGAGGCCAAAATTTGTCATGAAAGTGTGTTAATGTAATCAAAAGGCTAAGGAATAATTTGGGAAATTTATGTTAATCATATGTCAGTCACTTCTACCAGATAAATGTGCATATTATAAAGGATATATGTTGAAAATTGATACATTATATGGTATATAAGGTGATGGTACTAGGGGAGTTAGGGATGATGATATTCCTAGAAATGACAATTGTGATGGTGATGGTGATGGTGGGGATGATGGTTAGGATGATTTATATGATGATAATGATGGTGATGGTGTTGGTGATGATATTGGTTATTATGAGAGAGAGATTGATCATTTATAATTTTCACTGATATTTATGACACATGATCTCCGATGATTGTATTTGAATATATATATATATATATGATGTTTTAAATGTTTTTTGTCACTAGTTGAATTCATTAATTACTTTTTTTAATTAAATATTTTTTTCCTAGAAGAGTTTTTTATTTTCTATTGGGTATTTTTTTTAGTTGATGGTGTACTATTTTTTACATGTCCTTGTTGCAGGTGTTGGTGTTTTGAGAGAAGGTGGTGGTGAAATATGAGAATGTTAGAGCACTTTGTACCAACATTTTTTCAAATGTTCATATTTTTTTTAAGGGATATGGACTACAAAAACATTTTCCAAATAGTTCATTTTGTATAAAGGGAGTGGTATTATACCAATGGTTTCCAACCATTGGTATAAGAGTATACCAACTATTTATTTCAACCATTTCTATTGTGTACATAATAGTGGCCTATACCAAATATTTTATATAAAATCATTTGTATATTATTATACCCATGAAAAAACTCATAATGGTTTGAATAACCATTGGTATGAGATAGAAAAATGTTTTTCCATCCAATACCAATGATTTAAAATTGTTTGTATTACCCATGCATTAATGATTATTTAAAGAATTAGTTTAATCTTATTTAAACTAAAGAATAAATTCATTCATAATATACAACTATTATTTTTGAATTCTTAAATATAGAATTAAATAAAAAAAGAAAAATTCATAAATTTAGATATTATCTAAAAAATTATGAATATTTTATAAATACTTAATTTATAGACACAATAATTTAACACAATTTATGTATATTAAATAAAATAAAAAATAATAATAATTTCATGTCTATTTTAATATTTAAACTTTAACGTTATTAATATATTTTTTATTATATATTGACTCCATAATCCAAACCATGATATACAATATAAAATCTTTTATAACCACATAAATATTTTAGAATGTTTGTAAACATTTTTATATATTTAATATCTCAAATTTAATTTTATTTAAACCTATGATAAAATAATGAAAAATCTATTTTATGGTTTAAATAATTTTTTTTGATAAGGTATTTTTAATATAACCATTTATATTATCATTTTGAAATAATTCATAAATAAATATAAAAACCTATTTATTTTTCCTCGTTGTAATTTATAAACAGTTTATAAATTACATAACCATATAAATTCACTTTAAAACTTTTTCACATATAATAGTTGGTTAAAAATTTTAAAATTCCGCCTTATATATAATTCCGATATTCTTATGGCACACCAGCGAAATATTTTGATACATATAAAAATTCAATAAAATTCAAAAAAACATGGCTATATTGATATATATAATGGTGTAGTATTCATTAGAAAAAAATAATGATGGATGAACTACACTAATTTAAAAATAATGCATGATGTTTTGGGTATAAGTTTTACTTCTAAAAACATATTATTTCTATAGTTATACCATATATTAATTGACATTGGTTATATATAGAAGACCATTTCCATTTTAGATACCATTTGAGAAGAGAACAACATGGTGTATTATGTTTTTTCATAGTAGTCTTATAGAATCATATTCCATACAAAAAAAAACTTATTCAAAAAAGCTATGCCATATTTGGCCATGACCTATCAAAATATATTGTGGAATGATATACCCTTATATTATAGATCTCCGGGTTATAGTGATCAGATAACTATGTTGTGGTTATTTGATAAAACACTCTATCTTTCATGATACTATTCTCTTTCCATTTATAATGAATTACATCATGGTATTATAACATTTATAAGAACCATACCTACATTATAAGAAAACTATCCCATGGTTTTGGAAAACATATAATCAACAACCACATTCCATGAAACATATCATATTTCTAGGATTTATGATTTATATAGTTTATTAATTCATTCAAAGAACCAACCCAAGTGACATGGAAAATGATTTGATGATGTACCATAATTTCCATTGGATATCCCATATAAATGAATTTCTTTGATATAGGGATAATATTTCATGAATGAAAGCATCATATGTATAATTGAAAATCCCAATGGTGGTTTACTATGAAAGATGATACTTCTAGATGTTATAGATATAAATATATATATTAAGGTAAAGCATTATAATAATCAATAAAAATATGTCCAATAATATATGATTCCTCCTCTAAGTCAGTCCATTAAACTATAGTGTTATTTGATGATTGCGTTTTGAAAAAAATTATAAAATCTGTCAGATGATATATGAATTATTGACTCAAGTATTCACCACCCTGATCTGATTGAGGTTTCTTAACACTTTCTTCATAGTTTTTACGATTGTTTTTTAAATAATTTCATCATTTGGAAAATTTCATAGTTTCATATCATAATAAACACATAATATATACATCAAAGTTCATCTGTAAAGAAAACAAGGTATGTATATCCTTTACATGCCTGGGTAATCATTGGTCTAAAAACATTACCATGGATAATATCCAATATTACACCAACCCTTTAACCTTTTCCACTAACATGTTCTTGATCATTTTTCTTAATAAATAAGATTCACAGTAATGAAATGATTTATAATATAGTCACTATACCAATCCATCTTTATGGAGTCTTTGAATGTGTTTCTTGTTTATATTTTTTGGTGAACATTCTAAAGATATGTTATGTCAGAATAAACCAAGAACATCTGATACTTAATTCTATAAAAATAAATATTTATATCAAGAATATATAAACCATACATCATATTCTCAATTTAATGAGACATTTTATTCAAATATGTAGAATAATTATTATTAATAATAAATAATGAAATTAACCTGATATCCAAATAAGGTATATAAATAAAATATCTATTTGTGTATGAAATATAGTATTAGTTTTCTAAATCCATAATTAATCCACTCTTCATTATTTCTTTATATCATTCAACTGTGAATGTATGAAATATTTCCTTATTTTTTATATGTAGATCTATTTCATTATTAATGAATTCACCCTCATTTATAAGTTGGTGTTTAACAAAAAAATGTTTAATACTCACTTAATATACAAAACCATGGAGATAGAAGTTGAGAAATTTATTTCAATAAAATTTATATCCATACCCTCAGAGTGATTCTTTTTTATAAAACTTATCATACTTAGATTCTTAAATTAATAACAATAGGTTCAAATTATATGAGTTCATAAAATGATGTTCATGTTTAATTCCAAAGTCTATATATATTAAATATCTATATGTGAGATCCATGTATTATATCATTTCAATACAGAAATATATTGAAATATAACCAACTAAAAATGATGAGCCCCTACACCAGAACCATTTATTAAGATAAGATTGAGATATTATTATGCTTTTTAATAACATTTTTATTTCTTCCATTACATTGATATTTTGTCTATCCAACATTCCAATCATATCACATATGATTCTTGTATAATTGAGTATATAAATCATTGTCTAAATCCATTAAAATTTCGAACTCGACTGTATTCTTTTTGTATCCTCTCCTTTAGGTTTTTCGTGACTATGTGTCACCAAATGGTCACAAGGGGGGGGGGTAGTCACATCAATCATTTCATAGAGAAGATAATTTATATGTGAAAACTTGTTTGGTAACATATACTGAATGATAGATGTATAGACATGTGTTTTCTTTAGAAGGAATATCACACATAGTATTTCTAGGATTTTATTAGTCCCACCATATATATAGGTCCTATAAAAATTATATAAAATTTTTTCATCATATATAATGTTTATATATCTTTTAGTTTATATTTGTAGCATTGTTTTAGAAATTTAGTTTCTGAATCAATAATACTTCCAAAAAATTTATTTATTTAAACCATATTAATGCGCAACTCTTTATAAAATTAATATTTTGTGTCACTAACCAAAAAATAGATACCAAAAACATAAAAACATATCTAAATTCATCACACGTAAATTATATATGAAATTATTCCATATAAAGGATTAGAATAATTTAAAATCAATAATCCTTATAATATTTAGTACAGGGAAACATACATCTGACCACCTCATTTCTATAGAAGGCATATACCACCAGAACAATGAGTACTCCAATCTAAAGTCCCCTAACAGTAGTTCATTACTGTAGTGAAACACCAATTTCCTCAAAATTTTATGACATAAAATGTATAAACTATTATCATCCTTGAAATTTATGATCATAAATCAAAAAAGTAAAATTCATTGTTGTGGACTAAATATTATGTTTTCATACCTAAAATGTAACTTTTATATGCATGGTATTCCAATTTATAATAAATTCATTAAATAATTTAAACTGATGTATATAATATTAACATAATATAAACAATTAATATATATGAATATTTATATTGTAAATTCATAAATATATAAAAAATTGAATTATTTAACATGAGATTTAAAAAATTGAGGCAATTTATATTATCAAAATCAATTTTGATATTGTTAAAGGCATTAGTATTTGGTATAGGATAGTGCTGGTGGTTGTTTTTTAGAAACATGATTTTTTTAATATTTTTAATGACCTTGTATTTCCACCATAATGAGATGGGCTTCTCCGGCACATTTTGTATATAATAATATTTATCAGAGACCAGAAAAAAATATATTGTTTAATATCATTTTGGTTTTATAGACTCACCAAGTAACATGGAATATTAATATTCATCATAGTAATGTTTTCTCGCTTACTATATCTTACAATTGAATAATGATCAACACACAACTTAATCATAATATAAAAAAAATACATTTTTCAGGTGAGAAATAATATTGGTATTTTATATAATATAAATTGTTTTCTATATAAATATCAACATATTACTGTGTGGTGGTTAGAAGGGAATGTTGTATTGTATAATTATTTTGTATACCAAAACATAAATTTACAACAATGAATATATTTCTAGAATACTAGCCAAAAAAATATTCAATTACCACATCCATCCTACAAAATCATCATTTGAATGTAATTTGATACCAATTATAATTTTCCTAGGACATCTCAAAATCCATATTTAGTAAAAAAACATAGAACCCATGTTAAGATCAACCAAGCAAGTAATTTGTAAGTTAAAATAGAAAAATATAAAGAACTAGAACATTATTTTCAAATATTTTTATCATTGATTACAGTGATTTGATCATACTTTCTTAGCATTGAACAATTACTATATACCTTTGATGATGTACATTAACCCCTGGAAAAAATAGATTAGTAAGGCCTCTTATCTATATTTGTGTGCTAACACCACCTCTTTGAAGGTAAATATATAGAACAGAGACTCAGGGAGTTCATCCAATTGAGAATGAAATATGATATCTCAAATAAATCAATGAATCAATGTTTTATATTCCTACATTATTGAATGTTAGATCATAGTGGAGTTCTAACATTTCTAATTCTATAAACTTCTTAACCCATGTAGTTTCCACGATATTTATTAATCATATTATTAAAATACTTTAACAATTAATATTTTATCTACACGTCATTATATGAAGTATCAGTAAGAAGAAATAAAAATTATAATTAAAAAGGTGGAAATAACTAAAATATATCATATATAATTCCTCATGAAACCATGACATGCTATAAAAGACAATGTGAATACATTAACCATGAACTGGTGATTTTGACAACTTCATGTTTTTGTTAACACCCTGATTACAATTTTGTGTGTTATTCTATTTAATTATTTAAATTCATGGAATTAAGAAGTTATTGTTTTGATTTATTGATATTTTTGATAATTTTATGTATTTTCATTATTTAGGGAAACCATTCTGGATTCTTAGTGAGAATGGAAAAATCTATTATGATATACTACACATGGTTGGTGTATAGTTATGTAAACCATACATCTAAACCATATGGGGGAACAATGTATTTTATAATGGACAATTCATAGCAGGATCATAATTTTCTAAACTATGCATATAAATCACATGAGTCACCCCTTTAATCTAGTGTTATTATATGGTTGTCATATTGTTTGGTAAATGGTGTGACATTCTCTGGTGATAAAAATTAAAAAATTCATATTCTAATATCCCTAAATGAAAACCCAAAATGTGTGCCAATACATATAAACTACATGTTGTAGTATGACGAGATCCCTAAGTTACCTCCCCTGTCATCCTCTTTGGATTTTTATACTATTATTTTCTATTCAAAAAAGATTATTTATTTCCCATACACATTTTAATTACTTATCATTATATATTATTTTTCTATAGTTTTTTATCTCCTGGGAGGCCATAGTGGTTGAACCAAATGTCATGGGGTTTTTTAATTCATGTTCATTATTATGTTGGTCTTTTCAAACTCATCTTGAGAACTATTCTCTGAATTCTCTTCAATGGAAAATTTGTTCGATTTTTAATGTAGGTTTCTCTATTATATTTAGTTTATTTTACATTCCTTAGGTGACTGATTACTCTAAACCATTTTTTCATTTTTAAATCATTATATTATGCTTGTTTTGATAATAGAATAATTTTTTCCTTTTCTTGGTGGTCATTAAGTCCTAATATAAATAGGTTTTCAATGATTTACAAATATAACTATTTATAATGAAATCAACGTGTTCCTATAATTTTAATAGAGTAAATTCCATGTAAATAAATTCTTTAAAAGGATTTTTATTATATATAAGTATTTTATAAATTATTCTAGAAGTAATAATTATAGATAATTATGTTGTTTCTATAATTAAAAGACTTATTTCCAAAGGATGTTGATTATTATCGATATTTTTTTCTTCATTTGTTAATATTTTATGACTCCCTATTGATTATTTAACTCTTATATAATATGATGATATTTTAAATGATTTCTGGTTTTATAATTTTAGGGAATCATTTTTTCGATATGTAATAATTATTGATTTTTGTTTGAAAGTGTTTTTTCTATGTATTTATCCATATTTGGATTCAAAAATAGATTCACATTTCATTATCCATTTTATTAAATAAGTACTATATGTTTTTAAAAATGATATATAGATTTTAGGAATTGGGTTCTCAAAAAGGTAATAATGTCTTGGATGGAATTTTATAAACATTTGTCTGAATTGATTGTAATTCTTTTAATTGTAATTTCAGATTGATGACTATGTGATAAATATTTTTTCCATATGGAAAATATTATCTTTTTATGAAATGGGATGTTTTGATAAAAAAAATTTGTAATTGAAATTAGGTATATTTTTATATATAATTTATGGATTATAGGATCAAATTTTTGTATGAAAATATCAATCTCTATTTAAATAATATTGGGAACATCGGGTACTTAAGTATGAAGTACTAGGAAAAGTTTTAATATGCCCTAAAAAATTATATTTTTCCTTTTATAATTCCAAAATGACTAAAACAATACTATATTATTGATTTTATATACCACTATGATGGGATATAGTTCTTCCTTGTATCCCACACAAGTATGTATGTGGTTCAACATGATTGGTTCCTCTCCTAAGAAATTACTTGGATGTTAATGTTCATTGACCTTAGATTCTATAGGGCCATTCCAATTATTTTTATACTTCATTCATTGAGTGGACTCTATTATTATTTATATTCACTTTTTTATCTTCTTTAACTTGAGAGGATTCTGTTATTTGATATCATTATTTTCAATCAATTTTCATTTTCATGTGAAATTATTTATATATGTATTATCTATGGGATTTGATACATATATATAATTTTTTTTCATTTTATTGTATTGAGTTTAAAATGAATCTCATGGGTATTTGGTGATAAATTAGAAAGTGTGTATTTAAAATCAATTCTAAAAATAGCATATTTTAACAAGAATTTCCACACATTATTTAAAATGGGATTTGATGGAATTTCTGTAAAAATTAAGGTCTTTTCCAATAATTTGGTTTTTTTATTATAATGTAAAGTTATTTTTTATGTGGTTTGGATTATATGGAATGTTATACAGGTTTTATTTCCTGAAAATGTATTTTCAAAAACCAATTAATGTAATAACTTATAAAATGATTCTTATAGATACTTTTATAAGAGATAACATTCTGATATATTTTATTACCCTTAAATTATAACAATTGGGGTTTCTAGACTGAGTGGATTTTATAGGTTCATGTTATAGGTAATATCCTCCATGTGGACTTATATACTTGGGTTACTCATATTGTAGGTTATGGAAATATTATTAGATGATGAACGTGGATCATAATGAGATTTTGGGTTTGGATTTTTTGTTTTTATTTTATTTTTTCATTTAATAATTCCATATCTGCAATATTGGTCTTCACATATATTGGATCATTTTTACTGACAGTTTTATTACACATTCTATATGGCTATATATAACATCTTGTTGCGTTCTTTTATGTATTTATTGACTCTTATTTTGATTCCATTATTATTAGGGTGTGTTTCGGGCCTACTAATGATGGGGAGAATTTGTCACGTAAACTAGAATAATGTTTTCTTATGTATGTGTTTTTGAATTAATGGAATCTAGGTATAAATGTGTCTAGAGTTTTAAAGGGTTTATTTCCTTGGGTTTATAGGTTATTGAATATTCTTGTGAATTTTCTATAGGAATCAGGTTGTTTACTATTAACATGATAGATTCACATCGTGAAAATAGTTCTTGAAGTTAATCCATGACTCAAAAAAATCCATGAAACAGTTTCCTATCATTATTGTTATACAATAGATGAATTGGTTTCAGGAATGGAAATGTTCTGGAAGTGGGTTTTTAACCCAAAGAGATGCTTTTATTTTCATATATGCCACTCGAGATATTCACGTCTTGAATCACAGATTTACATCATGATTCCCTTAGGTCTAGTGGGCTTTATTCACTATATCCTGTAATCTTTTAATTCATCTTGTAACCTCTTCCCTTGAAATCCTAGGATAAATCTATGTAATATTGGGGTGGTTTCTCCTCTTAATGATTTCATGGTTCAGTTTTTGATCCCTGAAGAGTTTTTTCGCTATGGGTTTCTCCTTATATTCTCCAACCTTAATTGATATCATTATGATGTCATTGTTTCTGATTTAACTATAGTTTGATCTTGATGATTTGTTATCTTGGATTTTCTTTGTCGATATCCTCCACCTTCACTCTTCCATGGAATTTCCCATTGTGAGTGTTGATTTGGTTATTCCATTAATGGTTGGTGGTTCATTATGTTTTTTACATAAAATTGAAACATTTAATTACTTGGTAGAATTGAAATTCGTTTTTAAATGGTTTGAAACCCTAAATTTGAGATTATGGATATTGGATTCTAAAAAGGGAATGGGAATTGAGAGAAAACTAAAATTTCAATAGAATTGAAATTATTGAATGGATTTGAGGAAAATTGATGAATTTATTTGAAATTTATTTGATGAAATGATATGATTTTTACCATTGAGAAAAGTGGTGTAAATTTAAAGATAATTTGAAAAGGAATGAATTAATGAAAAACTATGATTTGGTGATAAAATGAGAATGGAATGTTGAAAACTTAAATTAGTCAATAGTGTTTTTAACTTGTTTGAAAAGATTAATTTTACCATAATTTATTGATTGATAGACTAATTACCATGTGAGACTAGGTATTTATTATGTATTTTAGAAAATTACTCTAGGATAGGACCACCTAGAAATGATTTGATGTTGAAAAAATAAACATAAACATACTGAAACATGATTTTCCCTAAGGGGATGTTCCGACTCGATGGCCTATGTCATGGGATGTGTGCACAAATTTAGTCGAGGTCGCTGATTGGGTATTGTAAGGATCCTATTTCCAAAAACTAATGTACTACAAGAATTATTTCTTAGTGTTATGAAATATTTTATTTTACCATTACATGCCACTTATTATTGAAATGTCTTATTCATTATACCTTTTTTATATATATAAGATTTATATACATTGTTTAATTAACCCTATTTTAATATATATGATATCCTTTTTAATGAAATCATGTATTTTTTAAAATATTTAAATTCTATTCAATAAATTGTTTAATATAAATTGAATTTTATATTGGTTTAAATATTATGCAATTGATTTTCAAACACATTGGGAGACCATAATCAGATTGATTGATCATACCCTACCTTTTCCTTCAGGTGTTTGTAGATTATATTATACTAGATCCATGAAAAGGGAAATAACCACAAGTAGGTTCATGATTTTCTTAATTCATGGGACCCCGAGTGACGCAGGTGACCACGAAGAGGTGATCCACTTGGTTTCGTGGTTAATATGAGATTTTATTTTATAGATATTGTGTCTCATGACGATGTACTATATTTTTTAATAATTTTATTGTTATTTATTATACATTATCCCAATGGAGTGTTCATCACACTAACTTGTATATTTTTTATTTCAAATGATTTAATGAAAAATATTAACCTTCTTTTTCTTGAATGATGTTAGGTTCTAGTTTCTAACCTATGGTCATCTGAAATGCTATTCAGGCCATGTCAAAGACAGCTTGAATATTAATGTACCAGAGTGTCGAGAATAGTTCATTAAAATGTTTTATGAATGTTATATGTTAGTTTGTGACCCTTTCCATTATTTTTGTTTGAAGGTGGGTTGTCCTAGTAGATAGATGTTTGACTATTTAGACATATGTGGTTGTTATGATGGATTTCCAAGCCATATCACATTGTAAGAGGCCTTATGTCACCCTGAGTGTTGGGGAAAAGTGTAATTGAGGAATAATTTTATCTCATTTCTAGACTTTTACCATCTTATTATCTGAGTAGTTTGAAATACAAATCTTTTTATTTTCTTGATGTTATGGACAATCATATATCTCTTATTGAGTTATTGATCTATGAATCATTTCTTATGTTTCAATTTATTCATTTGATGTTGCGTTGTATCACACCAAATAGAATAATTTTTAACAGTCTATTAGAGGGAACTGTTGGTGATCCATAGTTACATAATCCTTTTGTTGAATAGAATATGGTTGAAATAATGATTTTATAATGACATCATCCCTAGTAATTGAGATTTGGTGACTTACATAGTTACATTCGAATATATATTATTAATCAAATACTAAAGGGATAATGAGTTTCGAAATTTTTGAGAACTAGATACATAAATGGTAAAAAAATTACATTTCGAATAAAAAATAATATATAATATAAAAAAATCAAACGAACATTATCCTTGAAATCTCCTTCAATGATCTGTTCTTCCTATCTTACGGAAAGGTAAAAATAAGGGTGAGAACAAATTATCATTAAGGGTTTTGTACAGTGAAATCTACCATGAATCAATAAATAATAATAAATATAGAATAGTAAATAAATAAACATATATTTCATTTAATTAACTTTACTATACGATTATATAAGGATTAATCAATATAAAATTGAAAATAACTGAAAACACATTCCATTTAATCAATAAACACAAATGAAATACATATAGACATAACAACATAGTGAAAATATCATGGATAATAGTAATTTTATTCTTAATAAAGGAAATAATTAATTATTTTATTCAACTATCTTAGGCATCGTGATACCAATATTGTCAAAACCTTTAAAAAGAAATTTTAAATACTATAGGTAGAAACACATTTAATTTGGCCACTTGATTTATATCATTATACCTTCCATTGCATTGGGGGGATATATAATATCGATCCCCACATGTCACAGAAGGTATAAATCATTCCTCACAAATAAAATAATTTATTTAATTCATGAATCAAAATAAATTATCATAAAATATCTTTATTGATTAAATGATATCTATTTGTCAATATTTCCCTATAGAATCAAATAAAATTCTATGTAAACACCATATGTAAAAAATTGAATATATTTTAAGAAATAATCATAAATATCATACATAAATAAGTATAATTAAGATAAATTTAATTTCCAATGAATATTATTAAAAAAATTAATCTTTCAAGAAATGGTTAACAATCACAAAAAAAAGTAAGATTGTACAACAACATATTCCACTTGTTAATTTTCAAGAAAAATCTTGTATGATGAAATAATTAAAATTGAAACTTAAATTACAATGAATTAATAATTAATCATGATATTATATTTCAACTAAGGTAGCATATACACCATATAATGAAATTAGGTTCATACCATTATAATATTCATCAATAAAGGGAAATTGAGATAAGTCTCTCACCCAATGCTTTTCATAAGTTAAAAAATACTTAAATTCAAATATAATAGTTTCAAACATGTTATGAATTTATTCCATAACCATATTAATATTTATAATTTCATATATTATCTAATTATAACATTTTACTCCATATTTGTTATTAATATTTCATTATTTTCATTTTTTATTAATAGTCACTTTGAATTCACAATTGTTATTTATTATTAAATTCCAAGTTCATTAGAATTTTATATATTTTAATTACCTAGAAAATAAATATCATGAAATATTTATCATATATTTACATAAATTATAAATTTAAAACCAATAATTAAATATTATTTTGATATATAGAGTATGTTATGATTATGTAGATGATAGGCCATACATTTGCATGAGAAACATTTTCATATTTTAATGATCATTTTGGGGAGGTGGTACGTAATATTTCATAATTATAAAATGTTCATACTATCCAAAATAACATTTTTCATATGTATATATATATATATTATCAAGGTTGTTTGGTCACTAAAATAGAGTCACATCACTTCATGAATGCAGTAGTCCACATGTACAGGAATGATATTACCATTTTTCAATGTGGTAACGAAAATAATGTATTACCAATTCATAATGACAAATATTTTATGAATATTATAATTAATTAATTTATTTAACATATATTCATAAACAACATACATATAACCTTACATTTTACGAGTATGTGAATGATGAATCACATCGTTTCGTGAGACGGTAATCCACAATACAGTAGAGTGACATTATCTTATCCCCAGAAGAATGTAAAGTAAAAAGGTATAAACTTGATATAATGACTCTAAAGGTATAATTATTTTATAAATATCTTATATATACTTTATAACCATCATCATACAAAACCGTGAGAGGTGGTAGTTGAAAAAATAATGACATTGGTTCGCGAGACGGTAGTCCATCGTAAACAGAGATGATGATTTTGTAACCCACTTGATGATTGAGTAGGTTGGTGTAGGTTAGGGAAATAATATAAAAACATCATTATATGAAATATAATTAGGATATTATATCAATTTATTTTAAGAATAATTTAAGGATTTGGTGGAATAAATAAAATAAAAACATGTATTGGAAAAAGTTACCTCTTCTTCAGATATCCTATTTAGGTTTTCACCAAATCCTTCCAAGGTTGGCATCCTAAAGAAATAAGGATTCTACGATGAGAGGAGTGGATTTGGAAATTAATCTATTTATGGGTTTTCTAAACCAAAATTATGTGATGGTGTTAAAAATAGAGGAGAGGATGTTCCCTTTTATTTGCAAGGTGAGCGGAAAACATATAACATTGTGAAATAAAATTGTGTACCCACATTTTTCACATGCCAAAACAGTAAAAACGGATTATTATTAATAAATAGAACTGATAAAATCTAAATATTCGTATAAAAAATTATATTTGGGAAAATATTTTGGTTATTTTAACCCTTATTCTCTTAGTTTACTCTCTAGTAAATCAGTTTGTACCTTAATTGTTGTAATTATTTTTTTACTGTTTTTAGTATTTAGTTTTGTAAAAAAATTAATTTGAAATTTTTAGAAAATATTAATTCATAAGACTCAAAATATTGAATACAATTTTCCAAATTCAATTAAAAAATGTGGTAAATTATAATATTAAATTAATCTCACTGAAACAACAAGAAATCAAGTTTTTAAAGGGAAAATGTTCAAAAGATGACAAAGTTTTAATATCAAAATTATATATTAAAATTATCCTAATTAACTAAATTGTATTGATTGATATAAAATTGAACTAATTTATCTTTAAAACTAATTTATAATATAATTTATCAAAATAATTTATTTAGCCAAAAATCTAGTTTTTAATTAAAAATTAGTATTTTTCACTATTTAGCAAAAAAAATAAACTTTTTAGAAAAATCCCCAAAATTAAACCCATGTTAATTTTGGTATTATGATTTTAAAAATGATGTTTTAATAAAAATTAAAGATATGTAAAAATTAATTTTATAATAATTTCACAGGAATCAACGAATTTAGATTCTTTAAAAATAGTTTTCATAGAACATTTATTTTTTCTTATCAAATGATTCATATTTATATTTCAAAACAAGGATAAGAATAAAACTTTTGTAAACTATTTATTTTTTATAATTTAGCATTATTTATTCCCACTATTTTTATGAATAGTTAATAATTTTTTTTGTTTAAATAATAGTTTACAAGGGTATCACGTTTCATTTGGATCTGGTGTTGTATGCATCAGAAGTTAACAAAGAAATTTATTTTATTCTAAATGTAATTTATATTAATGACTTGATGTGTTACATTAATACCTGGTCCCAAAATTTCATCCTCTATGTTTCATGTATATTACTATATGCATATATGAGGGTAGTTCTTCTTCATAATATCCTCTTTTTTTCAACTTTCATCCTCTATTTTGTGATTTCTCCAAAGTAAATTTACCAGGAAAGTTTCCCAACTCTTCAATAATTTCTATCTATTCTTAGTAATCCTTATGGTTTCTTAATAGTAATATATATCATGTCTCAATTTTATATCATTATTGGAGAGCACATGCGTTGGTTATATCATGTACTTTTGAAATATTGTATGGCATTTAAAAACTATAAGAAACAAATCCAATTATTTCAATGAATTCAGAGGTTATATTTTATTTGGTTCTCAAATTCCATTTTTTTAAAAACATTATGGCACCCTTCCATGATGATAATTTCTAGAATTCATGATCACCCAATTTGAATTCTTAATCTTTCCTTCAATTGTCGGTATACCAATTTTTCCATGATTGACATGTATTAATATGATCCTAAATATCCTTTAACATGGTTATTTTATCATCAATAAATTATATGCATACAAGTATACTTTCACCAAATTCTACACAACATGTTTGATTACAACTTCTTTTTCCACAAAATGCATTATATTTCTGCATTGGAATACTTGAATGGAAACTATTCTTATTGAAAATCATTAAAAAATAGGTAAATATTGATCCTAAATTCCATGAATGTGAAGTAATAATGTCCTAAACATCAATTCCATTGTTTAAATATTCATTTTGGATTGTAATTAAATAAGAGGATGGAAGTTAGTGGTCAAATGAACCTCAATATTAAAATCCATTTGAATACTTTTCTATAATTTTTTTTAAAATAGTGATCATGATTAGATGACATTTAAATAGGTGCACCCTGATGTCTAAAAAATTCATTAATATCGATCCTTTTGAGGAACTCAATAATTTAATATTATATTATAAAAAGTAAATATACATATTTATTTCAAAATAAATAATAACTCACAATTCAACATTATTTCTAGGATTATTTTGTAGTACTGTAACAAATCTCATAGTAATGTAATCCCATTTACTCATAGGAATAGGAATAGGTTTCATGAATCTTAAAGTCTATTGTATAACATATCTAACTTTTGAAAAATGAAATATATAGAGACATAATCAAAAATTTACCACTAAAAATTTTCCCACTATAAATGTTCCCTGAAATTCCTATACATCTATGTGATACATGGGTGTGTAATTAAATTTATGCAGTGATAATCATCTAAAAATTCCCTTTTTTTAGCTCAGGTATGGATAGAGAAGATAATCTCAATCCAAATTTCAGAACACCATCTTCATAAATGATTTCTACTAATTTCCAACCATTTGTAGTGTTAATTTTATTATGAATGTTCTCATCATCAGATTGATAAATTTTTACCTTTTATCATAAAGATAGTTTGAAATAATTAAAAAAAAAAATTTATGTCCCCATTCCATAATAATTCCCATATCCAATTTAATAAATAAATGAATATTATATCCCTTTCAATACCTTTTTGGGTAATAACTCCACGATTTTTCCTGCTCAATGCATTTTCATCATTATTTTCTTTCCCTATGAGGTAGTGTATTGGGAAATAATAATACATGAGTAGGTTAAGCAAAATGAATTTTCTTCATGTTGATCTCATTTTATAAAACGATTTATTTTATGATTTTCTGATTCATATATGTCTCAAATATTTTACCAAATAAATAATGTATCTTTATATTCAAATAAACTATTATAGCTTCCAACACAAGATCACGCATTGGATAGGTTTTTTAATGAGTCTCCAATTGGTTTTATTCATGTTCCTTAAATTTATCACATTGCATTAGGACACATCCATGTACATTCTTAGATGCATCGTAATATACAACAAACCCATTGTTTCTGGATGGTATAGTCAAAATCATAACATTGGACAATTTCTTATTTAGTTTATCAAAAAAATTATTCCCATTAAAATATCCAAACTAAATTATCCCCTTTACAAGTAATATTTGTTATTCGGTTATCTAATCAGGAAAAATCCTGAACAAATATTCAATAGAATCCTTCCAAACCAATGAGACTACATAACTAAATAATGTTCATTAGTATAGACCTTTCTCTGACTTCCTTCATCTTTATTGGATGAACTAAGGTTCCATTATTGAGGTAAATATGACAAAAAAAGAGACATATTGACTCTAGAAATCACACTTAATAATTTTCTTATATATCTATTTCATTGTAAGAGTTTCAAGAATGATCTTCAATTAATTCCAATGGTCCATATATCCTTTACAATACAACAAAATATCATCACTGAATACCAAAGAAACCATCAGGATATTTATTCAATACTCTTTTCATTATATCCGTAAAAAATATTGTGAATTAGTAAATCCAAATGGAATTACTGAAACTCATAATGTCTATACCGCATATGAAATGTGGTCTTTGTAATGGATTCCTTATTTATAAGCAATTGATGATCCCCAGAATGAAGTTCAATATTTGAAACATATTTGGATCCTTTAGTTTGATCAACTTTGTTATCAATGCGATGTAGAGTATACTTGTTCATTATAAAAATATCATTGATCACCCTATAGTCAATTCACAACCTCATGGGCCCATCTTTCTTCTTAATAAAGAAAACATGGGCACGCCATTGATAAAAATTAGGTTGGAAAAATCAATTATCCCCAACCCTCTAGTTTTTTCTTCATATATTCTATTTATACTATGGAAATTATATTTAAATCGGGGTGGTGGAGTAATATCAATGATAAATATAAACTATCCATCCATAATTTAAAAGTAAAAAATAAAAAATATCCTTGAATCCCATCACCTAGGGTCACTAATTATCGAGCTGCAAGATACCTTGATCCATTCCCCCTAATGTCACCACTTCACAGATGATAACCCCACTACACATTATCCATCCATATCTTACACTATATAAAACACCAGAACCAAAATCACATCACCCTCACCATCACCATAAATGATGACATATGTAACCACACCATAAACAAACATCGCCAAAACAAAAAACAAAGAACAACATCCTCACCGAAAAAGAATCAACCTAATTGATCTCTTATGGAAAAACAAAAAAAAACCTTACTGATTCCTTTGATGAAGAAACAACAAAAAAATCTATCAAACAAGTAACCATCCTCACAAGAGAATACTGAATCATTTCGTTCCTAGAGATTCGATGGCCATAAAACCCAAAATACCATTACTTATTATTTAATTTCAATATATACTTGACTAGGAGGGACACGGGGGAATGAAAGTTCAAAAAAGCGATTGGATTGGTTGAGGTATTTGAACGATGCTGTCATAAATGAAGTAGAAAAATAGTAGCGGTCATGGAAAAAGAAATCCAACCCTGGTAGAACCTAGAAACCCATAAATTTCTCAACCAAATAACCTAAAACAACTTTTTAACCATTGAACTAGATCTGACATTGAGAGAGATAGAGGAACATGAGCTCAGACTAGGGTTTGAGTTTCTAAGGGATTCCCCAATAAACAAACATCGATAGGAAGACCAAAAGAGTATAGGAAGGAATCTCAAAACAACATCAACTAGGGAATAGAATAAGAAAACATGATGAAGAAAGAACCACTGGGAAGAAGGATAACATGAAAATGGATAAAAAAAATCAGAAAAGTGGAAATCTGAAGAATTTGGAGAAGATGCGGAGATCCATCATCACTGAGGAGGGCCACAAAAAACCCTTATAGGAAAAGTGATACTGGGAGTGGTGAGGAGATCAAGGATAATGGGTATTATTCATTTTCATTCTATGATATTTTTCCTACATTAGGTATTAAATAAATGGAAAACCCAACTTTACACTATGGGGGATGTCAAGGTAATATCTTAGGAAATATGTCAAATTAATTATGTACAATTGGTACATATTCAATTGGAAAATTACATTCTCCATCCCTAGATTGTGTCTAATTTTATTTACTAATAATCTCATTTAGTTGAGATAATGAGGGTGGATTTGGATATGACTACGATGATGAGGTCTCTAATCTAAAGATAAATCATTCTAAATCTTCCTCAAAAATCACAATTTTCTTCACCTTGTAGTTAATTGTTTCATTATATTTTGAAATACAGTCCATAACAAAAATTATAACAAATTAAACCATAGATATAATAATATGGATAGAAAATAAAGCAGTTTTATGTTTCATAATAGGAAATGAATTACAAAACCTTGTTGCAATGAGACTACCCCTAAGAGTTTTAACTAACAACACCATTATTAAATTAAAAGGTATATTTATAATTTTCATGGAAAAATAGGTTGATATAAGAGAGTGTGTGGACCCATAATCAAATAAAGGGTTAGATAAATAAGATTATAGTATTAATGTACCTCCCACCACATAATTGGGTATATCCACCTCTGGTGTAGTGATCGAATAAGAATATCGTTTTACCCTTGGCATCTTTATTGGTGGATTCCATAGATTATTAGGAAATTAGTGTAGATAATTACCCATTTAATTTAAACTAAATCATGAAAAATAATTGAATTGTATCTTCCCATAGAATTTATAAGCCCTATTACTTATATGGCCAATCTTTTATTACACTCACATGACCATTAAGAACATCCCATGATGTTTTCTTCACAGTCTTCACATGATTTAAATTTCTCCATCCCCCTCTTCTAACTTGAAACATTCCATTTCCCTTGGTGTTCATATTCCCTATTATTCTCTTGATTTCACATGAATATATTGGATCTAGAAAATCCCTTCTCTATTTTGATGGAACGTAAAACAATTTTATTATATGACAAACATGTTTGAGAATCCGACACCATTCAATGACTTTTCATAATCTCTTAAATAAAATATCCAATCATGCACTCTATGTTGCATATTTAATCTATTTATTTCCTAGATAACCTTGTATAGTTTTCCTCATACTCCAAAACACATTATTGTTCCTTTTTCCTTAAGCTATGTAAATTTATGTTCATTTCTATTAGTCCATAGCGACAGAAATAATTATATAATATAATATCTTTAAAATATATGTATTCCATGAGTTATATTACCTCTTCTATTATATTATTACAGATCAATGGTCACCATTGATCCACATGGCCTTTGTGATAGTTCACTAAAATTGAAACATTTTACTTTTCATTACATCCTTATGAAATAAATAGCTTCTCTGTAGACTCAATGCTTTTCTCGGATATAACTGGATCAGTAGTCTAACCAAATTATGGGTGATTCTGTAATGTAAAGTGATCTATAATAGGTTATTGTTGATATAGAAGAAGTTTCTCTATCTAGGCAAGGTTTTTTGTCATAACCCGATTAAGATTCCCTAATATAGGAAAAATTTTCTTAGATCCAGTAACATCTATATTGGATTATTTAGAAGGAAAATTTATATATTGACCACAATTATTTATACCCTTCTTCCTTCCAGGGACCATTTCTAAACAATGACATATATTGGATTATCTAATAAAATTTTGAATTTTAGATCATAATGTATAATACCAAATTTGGTGTAACAAATAACATTAATTAAATATTTATTCATTGTTAATATTCTAATAATAATCATTTGTTTCATTGTGGATATCATAATTTTCAAATCCTTTATAATTTTTCTTATATAAAATTTGAACTATCCTAATTATATACCATAGGAGTCCCAGACTATGAGCATAGTAAGTCCCATTTTCATATATAGGGTGATGATCTTGGTCATCCCAATGCATCCTTTTCTGATTTATTACCCCTAGGTACCAATATTCCAGAACCACATACCCCTATATTATCCATATTGGGATGTATTTCTAGGAAACACAACATAATATCTTCTTTACAATAACATCATGATGTTATTGTATAATTATTATCAAAATTTATCATAGTCTTAATTCCCAAAATCAATCTTTTCAATAATCTAGTTCCAAAGGATTCTACTAAAATTAATCTAATACTAACTATAATGACCCTGATCCCAATATCCCAGAGTTAGTGCCATAATATTTTGACATTGGAAAAGATACAAAGAATAAAATCTCAGTGTACATATTAGTTTTTCATTTTTTTAGAACAAAATAAATATATGATACTGATATTATGATTGGCATAGAAAATAATATGTAATACATAAAAAAATTAAATAGACTATATCCTTGAAAACTAATTCAACAATATATTATTCATATCTCGGGGAAGGAAAAAAATGGGTGAGATCAAATGCTCCATAAGGGTTAAATATAATGGAATCTATCATAAATTAATAAAGAATAATCAACTTTTTAAGGAAAATAAATGAACACAAATTCTATTTATATATTTAATATATCAATATATGAGGAATAATCAATATGTTAAGGTAAATAATTGAAAACACATGTCATTTAATAGATGAACTAAAAATGAAATGCATCTATAGATAATAACATTGTGAAAATATCATGGAAATAATAAATAAATTATTAATGGAGGAAAACATTAATTATTTTACACTATGAACTCAAGTATCATGATACCTATACTATATATACCATTCACAATAAAATTTAAATATTTTAGTTAAAGACCTGTTTAATTTGGCCACAAGATTTTTCTCGTTAGACCTTTTATTGCATCGATGGGCTACCAGTCTCAACCTATCATGATAGTTCTAAATCCATCCTCATAAATCAAATAATATATTTAATTCATGAATACATATTCCTTATCATCAAATATCTATACTGGTTAAAGTATACATATTTACCAATATTTCCCTAGTTAATAAAATAACATTCAAATTAAACACCATATGTAAAAATGGTATACATTCAGTAAATAATAATATAAATATTAAATTAATTTGGATATGTATGAGAAATTTAATTTCCAATTAAAAATGATCATAAGGTACTGATTACTTCAATAAAAATATAACAATCATGAAATAATGTAATATTATTCAATAAAATTTACAACATTGTAATTTTATAGTCAAGTCCTTTTGGATGAAATAACTCAAATTGAAATATAAAATAACATGAATTATTAAGGAATCATGATGTTATATTTCAAATTGGGTATTATATACATTATATAATAAAATTAGCTTTATAATATTACTATGTGTCTCAATGAAGAGAAATTGAGATGAAGTCCCTTACCTCATGCCTTCCATTAGTTTATTATGAATTAACCTACTGTATAATGGTTTTAGTAATGTTATTAAATTATAAAATAACTGTAATCATATTCATAATAATATATATGATCCAATTATAACATTTTACCACCCTTTTGTTAATAGCATTCTATTATTTTCATAATTTCATGTTTTAATCTCCTTTTTTTCATTCGTGAATTGTTATGAATATTATGGTTCTTTTTTATATTATATAGTCCCAAAACCTAACAAATAAAAACATGAAATAATTATCATATTTTTACATCAATTATTCTTCTAAAACCAATCATTAATATTGGTTTTAAGAAATTAGGTATGTTATGATCAAGGAGAGGGTAGGTCATTCGTACACGTGAGTAACATTTCAATTTTTCAATGATAATTACAGAGAGGAGTTATAAGATATTTTACCATTAAATAATGATCATAATATCATAAATACTAAATTATTTAATTAAATATAATTATATATATCATCCTTATGGTGTTGTGATGAAATTAGGGCCACATCACTCATGAAGGCGGTCACCAACAGGTAATAAGACGATGTTATTATTCTTTAATGTATGTAATATAGTGATTTATTATCTTTTTTGATTGATTAATATATCTTTAATATACTAATTATTTCATTTATGTCACATAAATTTGTAAACAATATCTATATCACATTCCATGATATAAATTAGTGAATGAAAAATCACAGTAATTCTTGAGGCAATAGTCGACCATAAACATGAACGATGATTTTATAACCTTTTTAATGGGAGTGGTGGTGGATTTAAGTCATTTAATTAACATAGAAACATATCTTAATATGTAATACACATAAAAAATTATATCATCCCAGTAAAATAAGAATCTATATAGTTAAATTAATAAATTAAATAAAAATTCCCATTGGATAACATTGCCTCTTCTTCAGGTATCATCCTTAGGTATTCACAAAATCCCTCATATGTTGGATTTCATCACAAAAAGAGGCTTCTATAAAGTGCATAAAAGGTGTAACCATGTTTTTCATATTATAGATGAATCTAAAACAAAGAATTATAGATCCTTAGAAAATATAAGGTCAGAATATTTCTATAAAATATATTTTTTACAAGTTTTTACGTCCTTTTATTCCCTCATCCTCTTAGTTTATCCCTTGATCAATCTTTTTTTACATTAACTTCATTAATAAATTTTTTACGTTTTCACAATTCATTTTGGTGAAAAATTATTTTAAAATTTTATTAATTTATAAATTATAAAAATTATAATAATGGAATCTATTTTTCCAAATTCTGTTCAGTGGAGTTTCATAATTCAATTTAAAATTATACCGAGAAATATAGCTAGAAAGTGGTTTTTAAAGAGATAATGTTCAAACAATTAAAATGTTTTTTATATAAAACTTCAATATGAAAATTATTCCAATGACATAAATTTTATTGAATGATATTAAATAGAAATAATTCTACTTTAAAAAATTAATATGTAATTTAATATTATAAATTATTTAAATGAAAATCAATTTATCAATTAAAGTTCAGAGTTTTTCAGTACACATTAGAAAATAAAACTATTTTAAAAAATATAACAAATTAACCCTAAGATAATTTTCTATATTTTGATATAAAAAATGAAGGTAATTTTTTCCAATAATATTATTGAAAATCGTAATAATAAATTTTATCATAATGTGAAATAATCCACAGAACCATTTTTTAAATAGTTTTTTATAAAATATTTTTTCTTTATAAAATGGGTTTTATTTCCATTTTTAATTAATTGATATGAAATTTATGTGGTAAAAATACATATTTTTCTTAATTTTGATCTTTTTAGACCCACTAATTTTACTTAATGGTTTAAATGTCCATGTTTCAATAATATTTAAATAGAATATCATGTGTTGTTTGAACCCAATGTTGCATGCATCACAATATATCAATGAAAATAATTTTATTCTAAAACAAATATATTGAAAATCCTTGGGGAGTTAAAGATTCATAATTTTCAATCATTTTTATATGTACCTTTTCCCATTCAGGTTCAGGCATTATTATTGTAACCTCAAAGGGATAAATCTGAAGATTGTGTTTAAGAGTTTCATGATCACAATCCACTGGTGTTCTAAGGTCCTAATGATCCTCAAGAGGCCGATGATTGGTTAAAAAATATTGAGATGATTTTTTAGTTCTTTGAAACATCTTATTCAATTAAGGTGAAATGTGCTATCCTCAATCTTGAGGGGCATAGAAGGAGTCGGTGGGATTTAATGGTGATTGTGAAGAACCAAGGGGGTTTATAGTGGAAAGACTTTAGACATATTTTCACTCAAAATTTCCATCCATGTTTAATGGTATTGGTGAAATATTGGATGTTTTTAAACCTCCATTAGGGTGATAGGACTATGGAAGAATATTGGAACTATTTTATGTGCTTTTTTATTTTTACAATGAGGTTATATCCAATGATAATTTAAGGGTCTGTTGTATTCAGACGGTTCTTCGACTATATGCATAATCATGATTTTTCTTATTTAATCTCATTTATTATGAAGATGTTCTATATGTAGGATTTATTTTTTATCTTCACTAGTCTAGTAATTTAGGGCTGATAAGAGTTCCTTTCTCACCCAGTGGATGTTATATGAGATCCTTTAATAGAAATATGAAGCTTGAAAAGCATCATGGATGTCCTAGGATTCAAAAGTCAAGCATACCTCCTATAGTACCTTGAAAAATTCCACTAACTTACTTTTAGTGTGGAATGGTTGGGCATTTAAAATTGGTGTGTACAGAGAAACTAATTATCTATAGTTCTTATGGTCACTCCAGACCTCTATATATGATATTCCACTTCTTTTATACTCTGAACTATAAAACAAGCTCATCAATACGAAAAATTACTATAGTGAAATCTTATTCTTAATTAACTAATGGATTTCAACCAATGTAATCATAAATAAAGCTTGTTGATTTAGTGGAAGAGTCTCTAGAGGATGTTGACACAAGTCTAGTGACTGTGAGAGGTACCATCACTACATATTCTTCTTTAGTAACCACTTTATTTAATATTGGTGAATCTCACTGATTTTTAACAACCTATTTTTTAAATTTTATGATTAATGTTATAAATATTATACATTATGTGATTGATATTACTATTCCCCATAAAACAAATAGAGAGAAGGGTCTTTGGTGACATTTTTTATATTTTTCAGTGATTGAGAATATCAATAATTTTTTAGTTCTCAACGTGAACCCTCTTGATGTAATTTTCAAGAATAATTGTACGATTACTCAAAATTCCAAAAGGATTGTTATCATCAGCGGATATCCTTTCTATGCCTGATGGGGTGTGATGTGTCATTCTCAAAGAAAAAGACCCAAGGTGGAGTAGATCCATACATTATTTTCTAATATTGGGATAGGTAATATTGATGTCTTATTTTTACATGGAGAGAGAATCGTTGAGTGATTTTCTCCCTCAATTTCTCATTGAGTTTTCATTGATTTTTTAATTCTAATTTCACTTGATTTCCCCATTAATAGAGGTGTATTTTTATATTGATTTAGTACATGGTATACAAGTAGTGTCTATTCATTCTTATCCTATTGAACTAATAGAATTAAAAGAGTAGATGAATCAGATGGATGATATTCTAGAGAAAGGTTTCAAATACTTGAGTGTGTCACTTGGGCAGAACCTATAATCCATTCAAGTAAATATGATGGAAAATATCACCTATTTTTTATTACAAGAAACTAAATAATGTTATAATAAAGTGTAAATATCTATTACCATTGATTGATGATATTTTTGACCAACTTAAAGGGGAGAAGTGGTTCTCAAAGATTGTTCTTTTATATAGTTATCTCCAATTGAAAAAAAATACCTTGGAATTAGGAAAACAACATTCAGTAGTAGGTATAAACAAATTGAGTATCTTGTAATTACATATGGTATATCCATTGATTCTATAGTTTTTATGAATTTCATGAACAATATATTTCAAGTGTTCTATTACTAGTTCATGGTGGTATTTGTAGATGACATCCTAGTTTACTCTTAGAACAAACAGGATTATGTGTGTCCTTTTATATATTCTCTAGAATCCTTGTGAAATCATAAATTTTATATTAAGATTTCAAAAATTAATATCTAGATTCTGGTTGTGATGTTTTGGGATATGTGTTCTCAAAACATCGTATTTCAGTTGATCTTAATATGGTGAAAGAAATTATTACATGATAAAAATCATGTATTGTTTTCCATATGTGAAGATTATTAGAAATGGGGGGATATTAACATATATTCATTAGATATTTCTCAAATATAGCTTCTCTGATGACTACACTCACATAGAAAAGAGTGATGTTCGTTTGGGATATGAAATTTCAGCTTTCTTTTTTTGAGTGAAAATGACATTTGAATTCTGTATCACTGCTGACTCATCCATAGATCGGTCAGGGATATGTTGTATTTTTGACACATCATGTTCAGGTTTGGTACAAATCCTTATGTGGTGTTATCATGTGGTATCCTATACTTTTATATTACAAAGAACACATGAGAAAAATTATCCAACCCATGATCTTCAACTCGTAGCTTTAATGCATACTCATAAGAGTTGGAGACAATATCTTTTTTATTAATGAATTACCATTAATTCTGAAACATATATCATGAGTTATATCTTCTATCAAATATATTTGAATCTATTATAGAGTAATTTGGTGTATTACTTGTAGTCTTTTGATTTCAACCTTACCTACACCCCTGATAAGGTTAATTTCAATTCAGATTATTTCTGTAGGAAACCTCCCAACCTTGCAATGAAAGAACAACTAAAAGTTTAGAATATAATGGATCTCTTCGATCAGTTTCCTTTGGGTGTCTAAGAGAGTAATTATAAGGTTGTTTTTGGAGAGCATCTAGTCAACCTCCTCTATTCCTGAGATGATTCTTCTAAAGTACCTGATTGATAAATAATTCCATGGACATGGGGGTTCTATTTATTTTTTGGAGTTTATTGATGAGTGGTCGTTCTCTTTATATGGTGTGCTATGTGTCTAGATGTGTTTTATTATTCCTTTATGTATGAGAGAGGTGGTGATGTTGATTTTCTATAATTCCAAGTGGTAAGTTCACTTGGTGTCCAAAAAGATGATCTATGATATTTGACGGCGATTCTAGTGGACATGTATGAAATGAGACATCATTGATTTTTTTATATATTATTCCAAAATACTTGGTTATTTGTTGAACAGTGTTCTTGGGGTTTACATTTTCCACTTCCAATGCTGAAAGGGATATGGGAAAATACTTCGATGGAATTTGTGGCTGGGACACCACATATTAATCAAGGGAATAATGTGATATGTGTGGTGATCGATAAGATGACCAAATCAGATCAATTTATACCTATTTTTTATACAGCCAAGGTTTAGTACTTGGGATGTCTCTACACACATTTGGTTTTTTGATTACATGTACTTATATCTACTATTTTCTCTGATGGGAATCCCCTATTCACATCTCAATTTCAGAGAGGCTTCCATAAGGCAATTTGAACCCATGTATGTTTGAGAAAAAATATATAAAATAGATGGTTGTCCATATTAACGATATATATAGATTATTCAAGACATGATTTAATCTTGAATTCTTCACTTTAGTAGAGAATGGGAAGACCATTTGGGACTGTTTATGTTCACTTATAGTTATAGTAACCCGTACACCATCAGAGTGGATCCATTTTACAACTTATATGGATGGCCTTGAAAATATCTATTATGTGGTTATGAGGTTAGTAAAATTTCCTTGGCTAGACTGAATTTGGTTGAAGAGATAATGGAGAGTATTTAATTAATTCGTTAGATAATAGTGATGGCACAGAGCTTGTATGAATATTACGCTGATCATATTTGGGGAAAATTGTAGTTTTGTATCGCTGACAAGGTGTTTTTGTGAGTTTCACCTTATTTGGGTAACCTATGATTTGGAAAATAGGGAAGGCTTTCATCATGTATTGTGAGCCATTCTGATATTTTTTATAATATGGGGAAAGTGGCCAACTCTTTGGCACTTACAACGAAAATGACTTCAATCCAAAAATTGTTTCATTTATCATAGATTAAAATATATCATTTAGAAACTTATCATTACCTATGATAGTAATATATTGATGTTGATCCTAATTTATATATGACTGAGAATATATCTATGATTTTTTGTTATTACAATTAATCGATTCTTGGGATGAAGATAACTTTGGTCTGTGTTCTATAGAAACATGGTTCTTATTATCATGAGATGTGCGAGCAGGAAGAACTTATGAGAGATAAATATACTCATCTATTGTATATGGAATCTTTTTCAAAGTATTTATAGGGATATAATGTGTTTCTTGGGGGGAGATTCTAACATCTTGATAACTTATTTTAGGCATTTCTTGACTCTAGTGTTGACAAAATTTTTATTTGGGTGTGTTTCGTTCCTCTCAAGAAAGGAGTGATTTTGTTGTAGAAAATAAAATGATGTTCATTGATGTATGTTTTTGTAGAATTAGTAGAGACTAGGTATAAATGTTTTGATGGTTTTAAAGGGTCCATTTAATTGGGTTTAGAGGTCAATATAGACATTTTGTAATTTTCTACAATAACCATGCAATGTAATTTCTACAGGATAGATTAATATCATGAAAATAATTCGTGAAATAAATTTATCATGTGCTAGAATCCATGAAATAGTTTCATGATGTTAATTATATATAATACCAAGACTTGTTTCACAAATAGAAATAGTTAGGATCTAGATTTTTAACCCATGGAATTATTTCTTCTATGTATACGCCACATAATATTGTCATATCACGAATTGAGGAATCAAGTCTTAAATTTCTTAGTCCCCACAGTTATTTCCCTGAATCATGAAATATTTTCATTATTTTTTAACCTCTCCCCTCAATCCACTTGTAAAAAAAACATGAATTTTTCAGGTGATTTAATCTATTCTAGACATCTTGGTTTGGAATTTGAACCCCAATGTGTTTCTTCAGTATAGTTTTCACTTTATTTCTTTTACCCTTCCTCGATATCAGAATGATATAATAGTTCTTGATTGAATTGTATTATAATTATTATTGGTTATGATCTAGTATTTCCTTTTTTATACCCTAATCCTTCTTTCATATTTATCATTTCCCATTGTGGGTGTTTATTTAATCACATAATCAATGGTAGGTAGTTCAATATGTTTTTTACAAAATAAAATTAACATTGAATTGGTTGATTGAAATAAAATTGGGTTTTAAATTATTTTAAAAAATATATTTTAGGTGACGAATATTGAGTTTAGAAAATGGAATTTAAATTGTGAAAACCACCCAATATCAATGGAATAGGAATTTTTTGGTAGATTTGAGAAAAATTGATGGACTGATTTGAAATTATTTTGATGATATGAATTTATATTGAACATTGAGACACATGTATTAAATTGGATGTTTATTTGAAAATGAATTAATTGATTAAAACTTATGATTTTGTTTCTAAATGAGAAAGGAATGTTAAAAATTTTAATTTGGAAATGGTATATTCAAAATATTTTAAATGATTTATTTTACCATTATTGATTTTCTGAATAGGGAACTTGTAATCCTAGGAAGATAGTAGGTAATTAAGATACTCAAACTATAATGTAACCCCATTAAAATAATTTGATGATGAGAATAATGACATAAACATACCTCATAATTATTTTCCATAGTGGTGAGTTGAGTCTTGATGGCCTAAGCCATGGGACATGTGCACTCATTGACCTGAGGTCACTGATTGAGTATTCTGAGGATCCTATTGCTAGAAACTAACATTCCCCATGAATTAATTCATTGTGATATGATATTTTTAATTTAATGGTTATACCCCCTTGGTTATTAAAATATATTATTCATATAAACTATTTTATCAAAATATTTTAAATATAATGTTCATTTAATCCTATTTTGAAAATGCTTCCATAATTTATATTATGAAATTAAATTTTATTGAAAATATATTAACATCATAGAATGAATTATTCTAGTTAAATTGATATCATAAGTGGTTTGAATGCTATTTATTTAATTTTGGAAAACATGGTGAGGCCCTACTGGGTATTATATCACACAATCTACCTTTTCCTTTAGGCATTTGTACTTTATCGTATTCCATGTCCAAGAAAAGTAAAAGTACCAATAGGTGGTGAAAAATGTTCTTTATCCTTGTGACCCAGATTGGTGGAGGTGGTAAATGGATATGTGATCCAATAGTTTCAATTTTTTAGGATAGTTTATTTAGTAGATGTTGTGTCTCTAAATGAGGTTCATTTGGGTATTTTCTTACTTGTCGTTTCTTTTACTTCCTCCCTTTAGAGTGTTGAGAACATTGATTTGTATGTTTTATATTATGTATTTTTAGTAGAAAAATTGATCTATTGTATTTATTTTAGGATTCCAAGAAATATTCACTAACACGTTGGGATTAGGAATTCGCTTTCGGACATGTCAGAGTTGGGATATGTATTAGTGTACCGGGTCATCTGGGTTGGTTTGAAAAAATAGGTGGTTTATTTAGTTTTATTATTTTGTTGTTATATATTTTTAAAACTACTTAATTGAATTTATATGGAAGTATAATATATTGGTTCACTATAGAATATTCTTTATTAAAAAATCTGATGTATGTTTATTTATAATTATTGGGTGAATCCATACTCAAGAATTTGTCATCATTTCCCAGTCACTATGTTACAACCCAATGGTATTCGTCACGCCTTGTATTCCTTACTATGGAGTGATTTGAGTGTCAGTTATTGATAACCTAGTTTGGTTCATTGCATAATAATATCAGAGAACAATTTTATATTTTATGTGTAATAGTACATTAGAATTAGGAATTTCAAGGACATGATAGACATAGATAGGGAGAGTCTAACATAGAATTTCCCAATCACATCCTTGAGTTACCATGGATATATGGTTAATGTGGAATAAATATTTTCCCTCAATTTATTTATTTTTGTTTTATATTGATATATATTTGTAGTTTTTTGAATTATATTTTTATTATTTAGAGTTTTCATAGATTTTTAATATTTTTGAGATATAATTTTTGAAAAACTATATGTTTATAATTATATCACATTGTCAAGAAATCCATGTGGTACACATGCACAATGTTCTGAGAATCTATATGCAACTATTACATTTTTAGTGCATGGTCCATCCAACCATATGAGCTAACCAAGAAAATAATGTTGCCTCTTTAAATATTATATTGAAACACCCTTCTTTTTTTGTCATAATTGATGTTTTTTGTTTAATGTTTTTGAGGAATTTAATCGAATTTTTATGAATCTTTGATTTTTTTTGTTATACTTTATAATGATTTTTGTTACGTAAAATTTATTTAATTGGAAAAATAATTATCAATAAATTAATAAATAATATTTCAATGGTTATAATAAATATACAATATTATTTATATGTATGTAATTTTAATAACAGATTTTGGAAATTGAAAATTTATTCTTAAGAAGATTTTTACGATTTTGAGCTTGTATATTTTATTCTTAGAATTATTCTAAAAACGTTTCAAGTGATTTGTGGTGTTATTTTTTATTTTCTGGTGAAAATAATGGTTTAATGGTGAACGATTAGTTTTATATTTATTAAGTAATCTTAAAAAATGAATTGAAAAGAGTTTAAAGTTTTTTGAATATGTTAATGATTTTATTGATGAATGTATGAATTTGAAAAATCTTTTTGGGAAAATCTCATGGTTTTGAAAGATTTTAAAAAAGGAATTTCAATTTTTTTATTGTTTTTATTATCTATGTGGGTCTTATGATTTTCTTCTTCTGGTTTTAGTTTAGAACGATGGTTTATTTTTACGAGGTAAGGGTAATCTTGGTAGTCTTGATTTGTTATTTTGTTTTCTTATTACTTATTAGTCCCCCTATAATAACTCTAATTATTTTTGGTAATTTTACAATATTTATATCTCTCATGGGTTGTATGTGGCATATTATGTTACAAACTCAACCCAGACATTAATTGTACTGGTAGAGATGAACTATTCTTATTATTGAGCCTTACCTTGGAGTTCTTGACCATAACTTCCCTCGTATTTCGATTTTTTCATCCATATCATAGTTCTAAATTGTTTTCATATTGAAAAATTGAGGTTCATAATTTATTCCACAATATAGTGATGATAGTTTTATCTTTGGAATGGTAGCCTTTGATTAATAGTGCATCTACCAATTCTTTTTTTAGTAGTTATCTATCAAGTGATAAGTGGAATCTAGATGAAATTGACCTTTGGAGTTGAGATATTTTGGGATTCTTTTCAAATATTTTTTTGATCCTCCTATTAGTAAATGATCACTTTTATTCATTTGAATTCTATGGTCATTCCCGAACCTTCTTTTTTTAATGTTTTAATGAAATTTCATTATTGTAGTTAGTTGATTCATCTTTGGAAGTTTGGTGAGTTGTAGAATTTTTTTTTCTTGATCCGGGTAGGTGTTCTAAGAATATTATTTTAATATTTCTATCCTCCCCACACCACATTCTACATTCCTTTCACGTGTTTAGTCAATCTGTTAGTTATATCACTATTTGGAATATTTATGATTTTATGTTTTTATAGGATTTCAAGAATGATTCCTTGTGACATTGGATGGACCTCTTGAGTGGTTATTCTAACATTAATTCTTTAGTGTTGGGGGATTATGTGGTCCCTTTTTGGTATTTTCAATAGAATAAATCATATTTTGACTACCCACCATGTTAGTATAAAACATTAATGGTAGGGAGACCAAATAAATGTATCAACTACTGATTATTGTATTTGTATTTCAGCACCATTGTGTTAGCTATTTAATGTATTTTGATATTTATATACCCTATTTAAAATTGGGTATGTATTTTGATATATTATTATCCACTATTTTAAATGTTTTGGAGATTATACTTCCAAATGTTCCTTTACAATCAAATTGAATTCCATCGTATATTCTATATAATGATTATCATGTCATAATATTTATCTTAAGTGACTTTCGGGGGGATAAGGTAATATTGTGGGGAGATTTTTCACATATTCATATAATTTTTTTGTGTGTTATTATACATGATTATTGAGTCACTTATATTTAATGGGGTTGTGATTTTACTTGTGAATATTATTTATATGTTGACATAGTTGTATGGTTTTATCAAATCATATATGGTATCTAAGGGTATACATGAAAATTATAAAATCACTTTTTGTGTCCTACACACGGTTGGCATATAGTTCGATATACCATGAATTCAAATTTGGAAGTGGCATCTAGGTTTTCAGTGTTAGTTTCATGGATTCTATATGATTTTTTAACTACATGGTAAAATTGTGTGACTCAATTAGGTGATCGAGTGTTGTTTTTACAGTTATCACATGATTTTGAAAATTGTGTGGTCAAAAAATGTGACCATATGGTCTGTTTAAAATTGTGATATTCTTATTGTACCCCCCTGAATCAAAAAATATGTTCCACTATATATAATTCAAGTGAGGTAGAATGAAGAGATCCCTAGATGACCCCTATATCTTCTTTGTTGTATAATTATCATCAACCATTCGATTTTCAGTTTATTATTTAAAGTTAGGGATTGTTTTCTTACCTCTTGGTTATCTCTTCTTGTTCTTTAACATAATTATACCTAACGGTCAATGGGGTCCAAAACTCAGGTTGTGGGTTTTGATTAATCGTATTGTTTCTCGTCTGGTAATTATAAAGATCATATCAAGACCTTTTCTAGAAATGTTCATCAGAGGTTATGTGATTCATTTGGTTTACGGTAGGTGTATTTATGATATTCTATTTCATTGAAATTACATGGGTGTATTATTTTTCTAAAAGCCTTTTTCATTTATGGATCATTGAATTATTTTATTTCAAATTATGAATGAACTATTTTCCTTTCCTTAGTTTTTTATGTATTAACATTATTCTCCCTTCAATTGTGTGTCAATAAAACTATTTTACATTGAAATATAGGTGTTTGTGTAAATAACATAAAGTAATTTACAAATAAACTAATGTTTTAAAATGGATATTTATGATATATAATGACATTGGAATGTTTTCTTGATGTAATGACTGAAGAGTCCCATGTTGTTTACCTAAATTAGTGGATTTCCTGTAAAATGTCGTAGATTTTTACTAATATTTGGTGTTTTTTATTATAATTTAATGTTTCATACTACCTGGTTTGATTCTTGTAATATGTAATGATATGTTAAATTATTTTTGGGTTTTTTGTTATATGTTATTGGTATATTAGAAATGAAATAAAAAATTTTTATAGCATTAATGAATTATTTTCAACATATTTATCTACATTGGATTTATGAAAAATTGTTTTCCATATAATGAACCTTGGTTTAATGATTTATAGACCATTTGGAAGAATGATAAAGGGATTTCTGATTTGAGTTCCCAATAAGGAATCAATGTCCAAATTATCAATTTATGAGAAGTGATTTGGATTCATCCCCTTAACTTGTACTTTAATTTATGCTAGAAAGTTTTGTTGAAAATGATACTTCTATGTAGTATCAGTTAGGTTATTATGAATGGATATATTTCTATTAAGAGTGTTTGGAGATTAAATGAGGGATTATTTTATATTCAATTAATGTTTTATGTGATTGAATTCATCATTGAATTTACTTTCATCCATTTTTATTATCATTAGATCCTCAATTACTTAGGTAGATAAGACTAGGATAAGTAACAATATATATTGAAATAAATTACATAGTATTGGATTATGTCACAAAAACTAAACAATTATTATGATATGTATGTGAATTACTATTAATACAAGATGTAGTTCTACTTAGAATACAGCACATGGAATTCTATTATATCATATGATTGGTTCCACTCAAAAGAAGTTATAAGGATCATAGGGTTCCTTGACCATAGTTTCCTTAATTTTATTCCATTTATTTTATTTATCATTATTTCATTGAGTGGATGTAATTTATATTCATATTTACATATTTATTCTCCATTACATGAGTGGATTCTAATTTTTGTTATATTAATTTTAATTTAGATTTAATTTTAATGTGATATGATTTATTTATGTGTTACCCCTAGGAATTCATAAATTTATATAAATAATGTTTGGATTTATTATTTAATTGTATCTTTTTAAAACAAATCTATAAATAGTTTTTGGAAATAAATTGGTAAATTGAGTATTTTAACTCAATTCTAAAATTGTCCTAGATTTAAATTTATTTCACCCTTTTAAAAAAAATTAAGTGAATTTTCTCAAACTCATAGGTTTTATTCTCATAATGTGGGATTGTTCTTAAAAGGTAATGATGGATTTTATTTATGTGGTTTTGTTTACTTAAACTGTTGAAAAGGTATTATTTGATTAATTATCTTAAAAAACTCTAATTAATGAAATTAATTCTAAATGGAATTACATAAGTTATTTTATTGGATATATCCCAATTGTTTTTTACCATGCCCTACTTATACAACCTAGAGTCTCTATACTGATTGAAATTCACAAGTTAATGTTATTGAGAAGCTCATTTCTATGGACTTCTTTTCTCATGTCACTCATGGAGCAGGTTATGGTTACATTATCATATGGATACCATTGGTCATACGAAAATTATTTTATTGGTGTTTTAGTTTTTATTTTCTATTTTATTATACTCTGTATGCATTTAAATTTTGGTCATCATGTATTCTTGGATCATTGTTTAATTTATTTATTTATTTATTTTATGCATTACAGTTGTTTTTTGGTTGAGTGTTCCACATTTATAATAATATATTTTTAAAATTTCAAATATAAAATTCTGAGAAATTTGAATATACGGATGAAATATAATGTATATTAGTTTCAAATTCCACTGTGTGTATAAGGCCCAAACCTTAGAACATTACTTAACCTTGAGTTAAATCAAGAATTAACATTGAAGATCTTTTCAGTGTTAGAGTTTTAGATAATTAGGCCACAACTATTAGATTACATCTCAAATATTATAGAGTATACACTTCTACTCAATCTCCATTTTTTCATAAAGAAAAAACTCTTAAAATAAAACAAGAATTATTTTTTTTGATATAAATAATCTATAATTATTCCTTCTTCTTACCCTTCCTTATACCCCATGAAAAACATTTCAAAGTCTTGGAATGAGTATAAATAGATCACTAGGGGTTATAAAATAAGGAATGAAAGCATTATCCCATAAATATATACAAAATATAGGCACTTTAACATACATCTTGAAATAATAAGATTTATGAATAACAAGTAGAAATCATAATTCATAAAGGAAACTTGTGGCATCCATATCATACCTACATCTTAGGTTTTACAATTATAAAGGGAGTTACGTTGGAATACCCATCACATTATAATCCCTAAATCTCATAGGAGAAACATTAATGTTTACCTCTATCATGTTACCCAATGCATTGGAGATCTGCCTCGGGATCACCCACCATAGGTTTATCATGAAACCACCCATTTATGTAAATAATGCCCCAGAACCATAACATAATCATAACAAATGAACAAGCATAAAGGAATGATAAAATTTACACATTGAAATAAAAATATAACATTTCAATATATTGACATAATAAATCCATTCTCAGAACCATTTTCTGTTCTAAAATACATAAAAAGACTATATGGTATTTATTTTCACTTAAAAAACATTTCATCTTGTTAAGGAATCCAAAGATTAAATAATGATCGTGGCAGTGAAATGGTCATTGTCATAGTGTACTTTAAAAAGAAACATTCCCAAGGTCATTTAATAAAACGATTCATAGAGAAAAGATTCCATTTGAATTAAATTAATATTCAAATGGTTTTATACACAGTATAAAAGAATTGTGGTGTATAAATCAAATTATTCCTCAATGAATGGAGATTGTGACGAAGTCACTTACCTTGTGTCCGACTTGTCTTGTTCATTATTTATATCCATGAATAATAAACTTAATTTAATTATAATTTCTTCAGAACCTTTTTCATGTTTATTATTTCTTTTATATCATTTATTACCTTGCAATAACAATCATTTAATTAGTCATGTTCATATTATTCTTTTTGTCGATGTTCGGTATGTGATTCAAAAATGACTTGTTATAATTAAAAATTGTCCATGTGTTCAAATGTACATTTTCTCCAAAATGATATTAATGATTTAGATATCATATATATCATATATATCATATCTATCTTGTATATATTTTTATAATATTCGATGTTATTTGGATATATGAAAATGAAATGCACCATTCATAGGGACAGTAGGACGTACGTACACATTAACGCTACTTTCATTTATTTTATGATTTTTTAAAGAATAAAAACCAAATTTTACATAGTTATATTATAACTATAGTATAATATCCTATTTTCAATAAGTTGCATATTTTTATTAACTCCATCCTTTATACTGTCCATCTATGGTAGGAATGTGTCATATCACTTTGAGGGGGTGGTAGTCAACACTTCCTCAAATGAAATTATCGTATTTAACCATTATGGAAAACATAAATGAATTCTATAAATGAAAAATACAGAAAAATATAGACAATATAAATAAAATATATATCACATATAAACACAGTTTCATCATAATGGCCACCATGAGAGGTGGTATGGAAAAATCGAACGATCATCATTTCGTGAGGCAGTAGTTTTCCATCCACAAAAACAATATGTTCTAAATCCATTAGATGGGGGTGTGTGTAAGTATAATTTGGATCATTCTAATAAAAAAACATATTATATTAAGGATACTTCTGTTTTTATGTAATCAAAGTAAAATAATATAATTGGGAGTGAAGAAGTAGAATAATGGAAAGGAATTTTAGAGATGACACAACTTCTTAAAATTTGTAACTCTCTTTGATTTGAGCCAGAAGGATTTATGAAATTTCCTTATATCTAGGGAAAGGATTCTAGAAGGAATATGGGGATGTTTTGAGCTTCCTGGAGAAGATTTTGGATGAGCCCAGGGTCTTGAGAGGTGTGTGTAATGGGTTATAGGTGGTGACCTTTTATAAGAGGGAGGAGGGGCACTTTTAGAATGTTTCTAAGTGTAATATTATTATAAAATGATTTTATTTTTCAAAAGGTCTAAAATACATTAAATTATAATTTATGATGAATATAAGTCGGAAAAAATCATCCATTAATAATTGGACAGGTTTTAGATATTTTCTAATCCTTAACTTTACTATTTAACCCTTTGTTAACTTATTTAACTATTACCATGTCTTCTTGTATATTCATACTATATGGTTCATATATTTACTATAAAATGATAGTCAAACCTCAAGTGTCCATTAATGACATGTTTAACCTTATCTATGTTCTTTGGATAAATCTTATATTTTTAAGAATATTTTTTCATCTAATTAAAAGTATTTGTTTTAAAAACTCATTTCTGTCAATTTATAAACTATTCATATCATGACTTTTTTGAAATCCAGAGCTACATTATTATTTCAAAAAAACATCATTAATAAATATATAACTTGTAAATATCTTCCATAATATTCATGGATGACAAAAAAATAACTGAATTACATTTATTTAATCTTTTTTAATATAATTTATTTTAATCCTTTATTAATGAAGCAATCACTACATAACCATTGTTTCATAATTAAATTTATTTTTTTAATTTCTAAAAATTATAAATAAACAAACATGATAAAGTAATTGTTTTAGATTTCTGAAGACTTTTTATAGTAAAAAATATTTCTAATTGAACCCCATATAAAAATTATTTTACTAAAATATATAGGTTTTTGTTACATTTTCCTTAACTTTAAAGTAATTATTATAAAATGTCATTTTCACAAACAAGTGGCTCCCTGGGGTACAAAAATCGACCCAAGGATGTGCATGATTAGACAGGAACCAGCTAATTGGATTAGTACACATGTTAGGGTAATTTAATATTATTATAATATTATTTTCTACCCTTATTTACCATATTTATCTTTTGACCATGGTAAATAAAATATTTACTAAATTTACTATTTGTAAAGTCTAAAAATAAAAGTTACCTATTTACACAATTTAAACCTCCTGATTCCAAATATGAAATCAATTTTTCCAAATTTAAAACATATAAGTTGAAGAAATTAATTTAAAATTCATTCCCGTTGTGAAAACCAAAACGCATGTTTTTAAGAAATAATAACTACCAAAAGATTGACATGTGTTTATGTCAAATTTCTCGGTGAAATAACTTACAATGACCAAAATTAGATTAAATTATAAAAAAATGATCCAATTACACTTCAAAACCATTTAAAAATGTAATGTATTCATATACATAAAAAAGATGAAAAGACAGTTTTGACATCCGATGTAGTATTCTTCACTATTTATAAAAAATGAACTTTATCAGAAAAATACAAACAATTTACCTGATGTAAATTTTGATATACCTCTTCTAAAGTAGAATTTTATTTTGTCAAATGTAACATATAAAAGTAACAAAAAAACCATATTTAAAAGGGGTTCTCCATCAAAAGGCAGTAAAAATACCTTTTCAATATATTTGAGTATTTATGCTTAAAATTGGTTTCAATCTCATTTTAAACCCCAAAATGTAGTTGGATAAATGTAAAAATATTTAAAAAAATGTTTAACCATAATATGGTTATTTCTATTCGTTCCCTCCAATAAAACAGCATGGTGTTAACTACCATTTCATATAATAATATTACATTATTATTTTTTAGTATGACTCAGCATTGTGTGAAACATAAGAATTCGATGAAACCCATTGTTGGGTGTTTTATACGCCATATGAAATATAATCCACTTTAAAGTAAAATTATTAATTAATTAAAAAATATTAGTATATATGAACATTTCTTATTCTTTATTTACATGGGATGTTACATTCTACCCCACTTCTAGAAAGTGCATCCTCGCAATTTTATTCACTTATCAAATAAATGAAGGTATTTATCCCTCAACATTTTTAGATTCCCACATTGCCTCTTCTACCATATTGTTTTTTCATAAAACCTTTACATGATGAATTACCTTATTCTAAAAAATATTTTCTTTTTGGTCAAGAATCTGGATTGGTGGTTACTCATAAGAAATATTTTCTTCCAACTGAACTACTTTTGGACTCAAAACATAAGATGGATCCGAAATATACTTTCTTAACATTGAAAAATGAAAACAATTGTGTCCCTGGGATAAATGTGGAGGTAAAGCCACTCTATTGGAAACCGATCCAACATTCTCTAGAATTTCATAGGGTCCAAAGAACCTCGGACTCAACATTTCCTTTTTACGAAAATGCATAACACTTTTCCATGGAGAAACATTTAGAAATACATGACACCTACCTCAAAAGAACGATCCTTCCTTCAGTTATATACATAAATTTTCTTCCTGCTCTGAGCTCTTCTCGTTTGCTTCTGAATCATTTTAACTTTTTCTACCATCTCTTTACCAATTCTAGACCCAAACACTTCCTTTCACCTACATCATCCCAAAAAGATGGAGTTCGAAACCACTTTCCATATAATGCCTCGAATAGTGTCACCTGTATATTGGAATAAAAACTATTATTATAAGTAAATTAAACCAAAGAAATATATTGGTCCCAACTTCCCTGGTAATCCATTGAGAAAGCACGTAGCATATCTTCCAATGTGTGAATTGTTCGTTCTAAATACCCATCTGATTGTTGATGAAAATTTGTACTAAAATTTAATTCAGTACCCAATGACTTCTGAAGGACACTCCAAAAGGTAGAAGTGAACCTGGGATCGTGAACAGAAAAAATAGGGAGGTGAACTCCATGTTAGGTAACTATCTATTTAATATATAATTAAGAAATATTATCTAGAGACTGAGTATCTTAAATTGGATGAAAATGAGCTTATTTAGTTAATCGATTAACAATAACCCAGATTGCATTGTTACCTCGAGATTTTTTTGGAAATCCCATGATGAAATCCATGGACACATTTTCCCATTTACAGTTTGGAATTGGAAAAGGCTGAAGAATCCCTTTCGGTAACTTCCACTCTACATTATCTTGTTCACAATTCAAACATCGCATGGTAAAGTCATCAATATCTCTTTTCATTCCATCCCACCAGCAATACTCCCAATGATATCTGTACATTTCATTACTTTCAGGATGAAATGAAAATTAAGAAAGATGAGCTTCACATAATAACTCTTTCTTCAAAAGGGAATGTCAAGGCACACATAAAATCTTTCCAAACCTCAAATAAAAGTATTTATCAAAGTTAAATTCAGGTAAATTTCCCTTTTGAACCAAATATAAACTTTTCTACAACTCACAGTCTTCTTTCTGTGCTTGCTTCATTTTGGATACTAGAGATGATTTCAGTTCCACCTAAAACAAAACAGATGAATTTTCTACAATAACCACTTCTATGCCAAAGTTCATAAAATTGTTAATCTATGGATCTTGTTGTAAATTTAACTAGGTTAATGTAGTATTACTTTTTTAACTCAAACATCAGCCTTTTTTATTTCCCAGATGGTAACGAATTGTGAAATCATAATCCCTAATTAATTCAATACACCCCCTATCTCATGTTCAATTATTTCTCAGTGAATATATACCTTAAAATTTTGTGGTCTGTATATATTTCACATTTTACTCCATATAGTTGGTGCCTAAAAGTTTTTAAAGAAACAAATAGCAGCTAATACCATGTCATATGTAATGTAATTTAATTCATGAGGTTTCATCTAACGTGAAGCATAAGAAATTACCTGATCATTCTGCATAAGGACACAACAAAGTCCTTTCAATGAAAAATCATTGTAGATAAAAAATTCACCATATATAGAAGTTAATTTCAAAATTGGATCATTCACCAATCCTCTTTTCAATTCTTGAAAACAGTCATCACATTATTTTTTCCAGATAAACATAACACATTTTCGAGTTAACTTTGTCAGTGGGCTAGATAACCGTGAATATTTCTCAATAAACATTTTTTAATGGCCTACCAAACCAAGAAAACTATGAATCTCAGTTATATTTTTTGGTCTTGGACAATCATCAACAACTTTTGTTATTGAGATACCAATACTTATGCCATTTTTTCCATAATGTGACCAATGAGGTAAATGTTTTGTTACCAAAACTCAAACTTGTTGAATTTCCAATACAATTTCTTATATTATAAGGTTTGAAAGAAAACACTTAAATGACTTTCATGTTCATCTTTACATTTTTCATATACAAAAATTTCATCAATAAACACAACCACAATCTTATCCATGAACTAATATAAAATTCTACTAATAAGACCCATGAATACAGTTATTGTATTGGATAACCCAAAAGGAACAACTAAAAATTCATGATGGATATATCTAGTATGAAACATATTCTTCATAATGTCCGATTCCTTTATTTTCAACTGATGGTACCCCGAACTCTAGTCAATCTTCGAAAAATACTGAGCTCCCAGGAGTTGATCAATCAAATCAATAATATGAGGCAAAGGATACTGGTTCCTAATCATGATGTTATTAAAGACTCTATAATCAATGAAGTGTATCATTGAGTCGTCCTTCTTTTTAACAAATAAGATAGGATCACCCCATGGTGATGTGCTAGGTCGAATGAAACCTTTATCTAATAACTCCTATAATTTCTTCTTTAACTTTGAAATTTTAATTTGATCCATTTGATAAGGGGGGTTTTTCAAATTGTATTATCATCTAGAACTAAGTCAACAGTAAATTAAACTTCCCAATCAGGTAATATACCATGCAACTGATCAAGAAATACATCAAGAGACTCATGTACCATTGACACACCATTAATCTGAACAGTTCTATTGTTTTCAATAATATGTGCAAGGTAATATTCATTTCCATATTTAACTAGTTTCACATCTTCTAGATATGTTATCAAATGTAAGGTTTCATTCTTGTACACAAATAGAAATTATTTATGAAAAGAAACCTCTTTAGCTTTATAGTCAATGTTATCTTGGTAAAAAAATGCCAATCTATACCCAAAATAACATCAAACTATACTAGAGGAAAAACCATAAGGTTTGCAGGTAGATTATTTTCACACACAAGGATAGGAAGGTTCTTATAATTTATATTTGTCTCAACATTTTCTCCTGGTGTTTTTTCAATATGTTCAAGACTCATATCTTAGGATGGATCTCCCAATTTAGAAGAAAATTTATCAGAAATGAAATAATGTGTAGACCCTGAATTGAATAACACATTGGAAAAATCTAAATAAAAAAACAGTGTACGAGATACTACTTTATTCGATGGCCCAGCATCTGCTGAAGTAGTTTTATAGGATTTTATAACCCATTTCTACTTGTAGTCCATCTTATTTCCTTCAGTTGAGTTCTTCATTGGACACTCATTTTTATAATTAACCATTTAATTGTAGTTAAAACATTTTACTGACTATAAATAAGATTTTGTATTACTGTTACCTTGATCGTTTTCAGTAAAATTACGAGCCTTATGTCCCATTTTACCACATTGAATGCACTTACCAAAATTCAAATGTCATTCCCCAATTTGATTTTTACCACAATTTTCACAAACTATAAACAAAATATTCTGAACATTAGACTTCTTTGAAGAGTTCTTCCCTTTTATCTACCACCTCGACCTATTATTCTGTTGTTTTTTAATGAACACTTGATCATCGGAAAAATCCATTTCCACCTTCTTTGCACATCTAACAAGTTTTTCATAACATTTGATCTCACAAGAAGCTAAATACCTTCGATATTTTTGTCTTTTTTCCTCTGTAAAAAAATGATTTATTTTACTATCAATTACCCGTATGAAATTAGGATCATACCTTGCCAATTGAGGGAATTTTTCATTATAAACAGCCACTGAGTCATCCTCATACCTCAATTTTAAGAATTTTTTTCCATCCTAAGTCAAAAAAAATTAGGAAAATATTTATCAAGAAACATACCATTGAATTCATCCCAATCAGGAGCATCAGTCTCCCCACTATCCTTGATATTTTAATCCATCGACCACCACTGTTAGGATTAACCTTCAAAATGGTAAACAAAAGGACTAACCTTTTGATGTTATGAACAACCCATGACATAAAAAATATTTTCTAGTTACTTAATCCATCATTCAGCTAGAACTGGCTCAGATGATCCTCTGAATGATGGGGAATGTTTCCTCATGAAATGCTCCAATAAAGAAATGTTCCTCTGTGGTTGATCTGGTTTAGCTTGTGCATTTATACCACCACCATTTATAGCCTGATTAAAATATTCCATCACTATAACAAACTGTTCGGCTCTGATTCTGACCATCTCAGAATGTTGATTTGGAAGGTTGTTTTCCCCTGATGTCGTCCCATAATAGCTTTCCTGTTTCCCTAGTGGAAAATCATTATGAACAAAGAAATATCTCAGCTAAAGTAACATGGTAATATATAAATTCTATACCCTTTAAATATTACCATAAATTAATTTATGGATATTAATTTAACAATATCCTAACTCCTAAAGTAGTCTAAACCGGCCTCCAACACCAACTTTTAGGCCTCATCCTTAGTACATTATATAACCTTGAGATAAATCAGGAATTAACATAGATTATCTTTTCAGGTTTGTAGTTTTACAGGATTAGCCCATAACTATTACATTATAACTAAAATAAAAAAAGTAGAAACTTATAATCAGTATCCATTTTTTCCATAAAATAAAAACTCTTAAAAGAAAAAAATAATTCTTTTCTGGATATAAATCTTCCTGAATTATTCATTTCTCATACCCTTCCTAATACCCTGCGAATTTGTTTTTTCAAAAAACTAGGAAGAGAATAATAATCATAGTAAGGGTTATAAAGTAATGAATGAAAACAATAGACCGTCAATACATACAAAATATAAGCTCTTTTACATACTCATGAAATCATAATATTTATGAATAAAATATAGAAATCATAAATAATAATAGTAACTTGTGGAATCTATGTCATACTTTTATTATAGCTTTCACAGCTACAAAGGGAGTTACGTTGGAATAACCATCAAAGTATATTCCCTAAATGTCTTAGGAGAAATATTAACATTTACCTCTGTGACGTTACCCAATGAATAACAGAGCTATCTTGGGCTCACCCACCCTAGGTTTATCACAGGACCACCCGTATATGTAAACAATTCCCAAAAACCATAACATAATCATAACACATGAAAAATCATAAAAGAAAGATAAAATATTCACATTACAATCACAATATAACATTTCAATATATTGACATAATAAATCATATCTCAAAACAATTTTCAAAACCAAAATTCATAAAAAGAGTATATGGTATTTATTTTACATTTAAAAACATTACAGATTGTTAAGATATCCAAAAATAAAATAATACTCGTGGCGGTGGAAGGGTAGTTGTCACCACAAACATTAAAAAGAAACAATACATTTGTCATTTAGTAAAATTATTTGTAGATAAAATATTCCATTTGAATGAAATTAAAATTCAATGGGGTTGATACACCATATAAATGAATGTTGTGTATAAATAAAAGTATTCCATAGTGAATGGAGATTAAGACCATGTCCCTTACCTTGTGTTCGACTTTTCTTGTTCATTCATTATCTCTCTGAATAATAAATGTAAGTTAATTATAAATTATTTAGAACCTTTTTCAAGTTTATTATTAATTTTATATCACTTATTATCTTGCTATAACAATCATGTAATTATTCAAGTTCATATAGGTATTTTTGTCGATGTTCAGTACTTAAGTCAAAATGAACTTGTTATAATTACTAATTTTCCATGTGGTCAAAAGTAAATTATTTCCAGAATAATATTCATGATTTAGATATTATATATATTATATATATCCAGTATATTTCTATATAAATTAACCCATATCATTTGGATATATGAAAATGAAATGCACCATTCTTGGAGATGGTAAGCCGTATGTATGCATGAACAATACATTCATGTCTTTTTTCATTTTTTAAAGAATGAAAACAAAATGATACATAGTTATATTATTATTACATTATAATATCATATTTTATATACATTAAAAATGTTAATTAACACCATCCTTTATACGTTCCATGTACTGTATGAACGAGTCATATCACTTTGAGAGGGAGGTAGTCCGCACTTCCTCAAATGAAATTATAGTATTTACAAATTTATGGAAACCATAAAAGAATGATATAAATTAAAAATACAGAAACATTGAGACAATATAAATATAATATATATCCCATATAAATAAAATTCTATCAAAATGGCCACCATGAGAGGTGGTACGGAAAAATCGAACAATCATCGTTTCGTGAGGAAGTAGTTCGTCGTCCACATAAAGAGTATGTTTTAAATCCATTAGATAGAGGTGTATGTAAGTATAGTTTGAATCCTTATCATAACAACAACCTAGTATATATATTATACTGGTGTTGTTATGTAATAAAATAAAAATAATATAATAGGTAGTGAAGAAGTTGAATAATGGAATGGAATTTTAGAGAATATGTTACCTCTTAAAACGTGTAACTCTCTTTGATTTGAGCCAAAAGGATTTCTTGAATTGACTTCTCCCTATGGTCAAGATTATAGTAGGAAGAGGGGGATTTTTGGTGATTATTGGATCAGATTTTGGATGATCCAAGGGGCTTGAGAGGTGTGTGAAACGTGTTAGAGGTGGTGGCCTTTTATAAGAGGGAGGAGGGGCTCTTTAGGGATGTCTGAAAGTATAATTTTATTATAAAATTATTTTCGGTTAAAAAAGGTCCAAACTCATTAAATATGAAGATAAGATTAATATAAGTCAAAATAAAATCATCTAATAATAATTTTATTGGTTTTTTATATTTTTTAATCCTTAGATATTTTATTTAACCATTTGTTAACTTCTTTAACGTTTACCATGTCTTCTAGTATATAAAAATTATATGGTTAATATATTTACTATAAAATGACAATAGAGCCGCAAGTGGCCCATTAATGAAATTATAATCCTTATCTAAGTATTTTTACCTAATCTTATATTTTTATAACTTTTATATCATTTAATTAAAAGAATTTTTTTTAAAAACTAATTTATCTCAATTTATAAACTATTCATATCATGACTTTTTAAAAATCCACCAAAACATGATTATTTTGAAAAAACAGCATTAATAAAAATATAAAATGAAACTATCGTATATAAAAGTATTGTATGACCAAAAAAATAACCAAATTACATTTATTTTAACATTTGTAATATCATTTATTTTAATCCTTTATTAATGAAGCAATCCATGCATCACCATTGTGTCATAATTAAATCTATTTATATAATATCTAAAAATTACAAATAAAATACCACGACATAGGAAATATTTTTATATTTTCAATTACTATTTATAGTCAAAAATATCTCTTATATAACCCCATATAAAATTTTTTTACTAAAAGATATATGTTTATGTTACAATTTCCTAAAGTTTAAATTAATTTTTATAAAATGTCATTTCCCTAAAAAGTTGTTCCATGGGGTCCCAAAATTGACCCATATATGTCCATGGTTATACATGTATCAGAAAATAGGATTAGAACATGTTTTAGGATAATTTCATATTACTATAATATAATTTTTTACCCTTATTTTACCTGATTTACGCTTTAACCATGTTAAATAAAATATTTACTAAAGTTACTATTCATAATTTCTAAAAATTAAAGTTACATATTTAAAAAACTTTGGCCTCCTGATTCTAAAAATGGATTCCATTTTTCCAAATTCAAAACACAGAAGTTGCATAAATTAATTTAAAATTAATTCTACATGTTAAAACCAAAAAGCGTGTTTTCAAGAAATAATAACTACTAAAAGATTGACATGTGTTTATGTCCAATTTAAAAGTGAAATTACATAAAATGAACAAAATTGGATTAAATTATAAAAATATAATCAAATTAAAATTTATTACCATACAGGAATTATAATCAATTCATATAAATAAATCAGATGAAAAGAAAATTTTTACTTAAAATGTAGTATTTTTCACTATCCATTAAAAAATGAAGTTTATCAGAAAAATTAAAAAAAATTCCCTAAGTAAATTTTGATATACCTTTTATAAATAATAAGATTATTTTTTCAAATAGAACATAGAAAATTTACATAAACTATTTTTAAAAGTGGTTCACCAGTAAATGGTGGTAAACGACCTTCTAAAAATATTAGAGTATTTATGTTTAAAATTGGATTCATTCTCATTTTAAGACACTAAATTTTATTGGATAAATGTAAAAACATTTCCCAAACATTTTTAATAATATTATGGTCAGATTTATTCATTACCAACAATAAAATGGCTATTTATTAACTACCATTTAATATAATAATATTATATTATTATTTTTTAGTATGACTCAGCATTGTGTGCAATATAAGGATTTGGAGAAACACATTGTTACGTTTCAGGTACGCCATCGAACATAGAATCCCATTTAAATGAAAATTAATATATAATTCGAAAATATTAATAAATATGAAAATTTCATATTCATTATTTACATGGGATGTTACAGTGTGCTTATTTATATGTCCTGAGAAAAAGTTTTCCCGAGTTTATCCTTGATTTCCCAGTACATATTTCTAATATTTTGGGATTAGGAATAATATTCATGCCATAGAATGGATTAACTCAGGTTTTTTATTAAGATGACTCTGGTTAGTTCATGGTAGTATAATATTTAGTGCATAATATAGAACAACTAGGCATAGATAGATTTATATTAATAAAGTGAAATAAATTTTATTGTTCATTATTTATGTCCATTTTCATATGAATATAAGATCACAAGGTATAATTGTTTTTTCGTATTTTATGTTTACCTAAATTAATGTTATCCCTTCTAAAACAAATATATTATATAAGAGTAACTTTCATCTTATTTGGATCAAATTATCGAAGATATTGAAAAAAAATAAATAACAAATATAAAACTACAATGTTTTCAACTAAAAAATATCATGGTTGTTCAATATCTTAAGACCATTAAGTGTTTTGTGGTGAAAAAATGTCCATATTCTATCACAAGTTATAAAAAAATTCTATTATTAATGCTAAATGATCACAAATTTTTAATGTAAAATAGACTATCAATTTTTGTTATCATTATGAAATGGTAATATGATATTTATTTCATGGTTACCTCTACAATGATGATATACCACACCATAAATTGTGCAGGAATCCAATGGACTAAAATTTATTGGATTGGGCGGAAAAGATAATTAGTTTTAAAGAATATGATTATACAACACCACCATGACATTGCCAAGGAAACCATGACATAATTTATCTATAAAAAAATGGATAAGTACTAATGGATTCTACATAACATTAATCCCTCAAATTACATAAGTGGTATCACATCCAAAACAAAAAAAACAGTGATAAAAATCAACCAAAACCTATTATACCACATGAAGTTTTATTTATATTGGATTGAATTTAAATAATGAATAATGGAATACCTTTTTTTCAATAGATTGGAATATGTCTGATCTAAATGACATGATATTTTCATCAATAAATAATAAGTTTCTAACATGAATTTTATTTCTAGAGTATCCTTGAGTAGGAAAAATTTCTTAATTATTAGTAAGAATACTCTCATCCTCATGATTTTCTAGACCCTTTGGATAATGGTTAGGGAGAGAGAGAAATATATTTTTCCTAGAGGAGTTTCAATGATTTAATAATATTGTCACAAGAACAAAATTAAAAATCATGATCTTTTCTATATATCCATACAAGGACACACCATGGAATCCAAATATTATGTTTTTAAAGAATCAAATTCATCATTATTGTTTCCTGAGTTATAATATTATTAAAATGTGAATCGACATTTAGGATAAATTTTTTTAATATTTAAACAATTGTTTTTAATTTTTAACGTTTTCTTGGTTAGTCCCAATGAACCAGCAAAGACACCTCAGGGGGGTATGGTTACACATTTACAAAATTCCAATGTATCATTTTAACTTTTTTCTTATATTTGTACTTGATGTTTACTTTCAGTTAATAAAATATTGGATATGTTTATCTATACCTAATCACATACCCCTCATTCAATTGAAAAATAATTTAAAGAACTAGCAAAAAAAAATCAACAAGGTTTAGGAAGGTTCTTGGGATTATAAGAAGTGGTTGGGCCCAATCCCAGAAAATTTGTTAATAATATTTTTTGGATTTTACCTAAAAAATAGACAAAATTAAATTTTTTTAATAAATTATGAAATGATCTTATAACAAACATTTTATAAAATATTTATTTAATTAAATAATTTTTTTTTTCAAATATTTAATCATCTATGAATCAGGGGACTTTACATGTCAAACCATCATTGCATTAATGGAATCAAGTATAGATTACCTCTAGTAGTGATCCACACATATTCTGAAAACCATCAAGCATCACCATATAATTAACTATGTTCTGTGATGGATTAATTTATCCCTTGTGATGATCGATGACGATCAAAATTGAATCTTTTAAGTGTGGAAGAATTCAGTCTAGTGGTGAAGGATAATTTCTATGAATTCATTATAGTGTTATAGGGAGAGATATATCTATGGTTTTAGAGTATTATTTTTAAATTTGATTATGAAAAAAATATTGTGGCACTACCAGCATTCACAAAATTTTATAGTTGGGTTTATATAGTGCTAGGGTAAGAAAATAAATAATTTCACAAGGTTCCTAATTATTTTTTAAATTCTATATGAACACCATATTAAAATAGTATCAATAATATTATTATTATTTATTGAAAATTCAATATGTTTGAGGATAAAGTAAATATTTTCTTGAAGTTGTAGATTAAAATTTATTCAAAGAACTGTTAATTTATGTTTTCTCCCTGGCCCATTAAACTCGATCTAACAATCACCATCAATATTTATTGGTCATTGAATAATGATAATTTAGGTATTATGTTAAATAAAACATTATTAATTAAAAAAATTAAATAAATATTATATTCACAAAAACTAGTGAATAAATATTTATTAAATATTCACATAAAAAAATAAATAATAATTTTTTTTACATTTTGAATAAAAAATATCGTTATATTCTTGTAATTAAAAAAATAATTACCCAGTGAATAAATATTTATTAAATATTTCACTCTTATATATATATATTCTCTCAAATAATTGGTGATTTAATATTTTGGATCAAAACAACATTAATATTTATAAAACCATGTATTTGAATAATTTTAAACGAATTTATTAAATTTAATTATAATTTGACTGAGGTTCTGAATACACTAACTATGTGACCCTTAAGGATCCATTTGTCAATGGAATTAGGCTACACTGTCTAAAGTTCATGGTTATCATATTACTACATTCCATGGCTCCCATATAGAATGAAGATAATTTTAGAATGACATGTAATATCCAACAAACATACACCATATATTATAATATCTTTATCTTGATATCTCTAATCAAGAAGGATTCGGGCTACATTTACTAGCCTATATGATCAATTTCTTTTTTTGACTTTCTATAAATGATATTTCCAACAACACTTCCATGAACATGGAAATAATCAAGACATTCATTTCCAATAAAATGAATTGAGAAATCTACATCCATTCAGTAATTAAAAGGATAAATAAATTCTCACAATATTCATTAATACCACATCACTCATGATAAACCCAATGTATCCTACATCTCTGTGATAATTGTTCATTACGAGATTCAGAAGTACATAAAACTATGAAAATTATTACATTTATTATTAATAATATTAAAATACAAGGACCATTTCACACATCACAATATATGAATATTGAAATACATTTATAAATATTTATTTCCCTTTAGAGAGACATATTCTAATAATCTCTAATATAGGATATTTCCTTGGGAATACACCATTGAAATGTTTCTCAATGTCCACTTGGCATCCACACCAAATAGACTATATCATATTTCTCATGTAAAATTATATTATTCCACTACATACCATATATTTATAACCAAAAAGTAAAGTATATTTTGAAAACCAGATACCTGAATAAGTTTTACATTACAACATAAAAGGAAAAACAACATAGAAACTATATGGGAAAAAATCATAAACTCTGACATTATCTCTTCTAGTCATTCATAATACACATGTTCACATCATGGGGGAAGATAAAACAAAAGAAACGGGTGAGATCCGATGCTCAGAAAGGGTAATAAATACAACAAAAACAATCATAAATAATTATTCAAGGTGAATGACTGAAAAAACATTCCATTAATACATAATCTCAAGAAAAATATAGCAAGAACGAAAGCTGATTAAATATTCCATAATTAATCACATGAGAATGAAAGTTAACCATGTGTATTATACTATTCGAATAATCACAATAATTTTTAATCACTAATATCATAATGATGGAATGAATTATTATGGACATATGAAATATACCATTGAGGCATCATCCAAGATATTTGTAAATAAATGGTCATGGCCTCGACCTAATTTATATCGGAAAATAAATAGACAAGGCCTAAGCCAAGTCCATATATGTTTTTTATCATGAGACATACAAATGCATCAAGGGACTATAGTGGGAACGGACCATCACTTACTAATCCCAATTCATTCCACATATTAAGGTATTGAATCCTAAACCTCATAAACAATGAAAATGTAAATAACATTATGCAATCTAGAAGCATAATCACTAACTATTCTGAGTAATAAGGTGATTGGTATCAAGATAGTACATCCATTTTCAAAATGATAATAAACTATTTTATAATATATTTTAGATGATATTATAGAACATAGATAACAATAATGATTAATATTCAACAAAGGGTTTTGAAATATATGAAAATACTCTAATAAAAACATCATGGAATTCTTGATAGAAATACCCTTTTTCATTTCAAAGAAGAGATCTTTTTGGAAATCTAATTTTTATTTTTCATAAAATAAGGAATTAAATATGTATATACCATAAAATGATTAAAATAAATTTATATTTGTGGAATAAATGATGTTGAATTGATGTAAAAACATGTACAAAGAGTTTTTAAGAAACATTAGAAATGGGTCACTTTAGTGCTGTTTGAGGGAAAGTATAGAAGAGAGTTTAAAGTGGAAACATGAATAATTATTTACATTAAACCATAAAAGTGATAAGATTTTTCTTTATAAAAACGTTACTTAATAAAAATATCACTTACTTAAAAAATATTATGGAGTGTACATGAAAATGGGTATGAAATTTGGATGTTCCTTTTAATCAGGTTTTCTTATGGGGATGAATTGATAAGGGAACCTTGTAAAATATGTACTTACACATCAAATAAAGTTGAAATTATATAGTTACATGTTTTTGAAACATATAAAAATAATTTAGAATAATTATATAAAATTAATTAAGAATTACATTGGTGTAAAGTGAGATAAAGTGTAACCTGAATGAAAAATGGAGGTTTGGGGAGCACCCTTTGCTTTATATCTGAATATATTATTCATTTTTACTTAACATCTGGAATAATGAAAATAGACTAATTAATAATTTTATTAAGAACCTATTCAACATTTATATTATTTATTATAATTTTATTAGGTTCGTTTGTTATCTTTTTGATGAGTTACAAGTTTTAATTCTGTCATATAGGCATTTTCTTTTCCTTGTTTTTAATTATCAGATCACTTGTATACATGTATGGAAGATCATGTAAAATAGAAATAGTTATCAATAATTGAAATTATTTGTTATAAATTAACTTCTAGTATATTTAATGGTCATATATAATTTTTTTCTAGATATAATAATGATTATATAGATAAAACATTAATGATAACCTTTTGGATTATTTTAGCTTTTTCTCAATCATCACGCACCAGTTTTGTTTTATTAATTAATATAATGTATATATACTAGTTATAGAATAATAAATATGCTTTAATAAACATATTATTATATGGGTTAATAATAATTTTTTTAGGACCATCCTTGAAGGTGTAATTGAAAATCAAAAACTCATTGTCCACAAAGGCGATAAATTGGCACCTCAGGGATGATGTTTTAATTTTTTAAATAAAAAGGAGAAGGGAAAATAAATTATGGTAGATATCACATTATAATAAAAAAATTACATTATATATAAGGATCTAGATTTAATTTCCATATTTTAATATAGGAGGAATTTAACTGATAAGAAAATAAATGAAATTTATAGGAAATTAAAAGAATGAATGTGGATTTTACCACTGGAATTATTCTCCCTAAGAAACTCTTTAAGGAACATTGAAATGATAATTTGTGTGATAAAAGAAAGAAAAAGATAAGGGTGAGAGGTCAGGGATATGTATTGAGTTGAAATTGGATATGTGAGGAGAAGTGGTGGTGAGGGGTGGTATTTATAGTGGAGGAGTGGGGTGTTTTATTATTATTTTACGCATTAGACTATTATTTTGGAAGATGACTATCAATATTTTTAACCTTTTAACTAAATATATTAAAATAAAAATGGAGAGTATGAAATTATGTGGTTACATCATCCATACATCATCTATGTCTCATTAAATAATTTATTTGTTAAATATCATAAATTACTATATTTCCCTATTCACCAAAAATTCAACTATTTTAGGAAAATCCTAAAAATTTATGCTTATAATTTTTAGAAATTTAGAATTAAAAAATGAACTCTGTTTTATGAAAATAATTCTCAAATTATGATAAATTTAATATTTTAATAAAATCATCATTTACTAAAAAATATTGATTTTTATAGTATAAAAATTTCTACAAAACATTGAAAATTTCATTAATGACTTGAAAAATTATCTTTTAATCATTATAAAACAAAATATTAAATTCTAAGCCTATTTTATTAATATATTTTCATTTTCATAATTAATTTATATATATAATTTTAAATAGTAATCTATTTTTCAAAAAAAACATGGGCACTTAATTTATCATTTTTAAAACCTTTAATTACTTATTACATGATATAAATTTACTATATTTTCATTTATATAATTCCCAAATTTTATTTATACTTTCTTAACTGAAATTAATATTCGATTGATCATATTACACTTCTACTGGTCACATTACCACTCCAACGATCATATTTAATAGTATATTATAGTTTTAAACTCAGTGTTGTGTGATGCATAAACTATCAAATTTGATAAATTTTAAAAGAGACATAACATAAGATCTTATGTTTTTAAATTCACCCATCATAAAATTTTTCCACCAAATTTTACAGAGTCATATAAATAATGATTTGGGTAGTTGTTCATCATAATTTATTCTCGTATTCATCTTACCTCTTCAATTTTATGAATGTTCCCAAGTACCTTTAACAAATGAGTCATTCGATTCCCCCAGCACCCACTCTATAGTGTCCAAAATCTAGATAGGCTCATCAAAGTAAGATAAATCATGTTACAATTCTAAATCTTCAGAACTGGGGACATTCATTCGGTATGGCATGTGATTCCTTAACAAAGAGGTGTGGAACACATTGTGTACTATAGAAAGGCTAGGTGGCATTACCCAATGATAATATACAACTCAAATTCACACTAGAATTTCAAAAGTTAAAAAGTACCTTGGCCTCAATTTAAATTTCTTTCCTTATATTATAACTCCCTTCTATGGATAATATTTCACGAAATCATTGTCTCCCACTTCAAATTCCAAATACATTCATTGATTGTTGGAATAGATTTTTTTCCAACGTTGAAATTCCTTGATATATTCTTGAATGATCTTTGAAATTTATGTGGTTTACTATAAAAGTTATGTTAATATAGGATTCCTTTAAATAACTTCAATCCAACAAGTTGTGTAAGAAATCTATTTACAAATAGTGCTTTATATGGTTCTATTTTAATACTTGAATGGAAACTATTTTTATAGGAAAACACTACCAAAGGAAAATACTAATCCTACATACCTTGAAAGTCAAGTTTCCATGATCTCAATAAGTCTTCACATGTTCTAATTTCCCTTTCAAACTACTCATCAGTTTGAGGGTGATAAGAAACACTCAAATAAAATTCAGTATCCAAAGCATTCTGAATAATTTTCTAGAATTTCGATGTAAATTGTGGATCATGATCATAAAAATTGAATGAGGTGGTCCATTATGTATTAAAATATCATTAATATAGTGTTTTCTATGGTTCTGTAGTTCAAAATACACCATTGTAGGAAGTAAATGTGCAAATTTGGATTTTAGAACAACAATTACACATATTGTATCATTATTTCATAGATTTATTGGTAATCAAATGAAAAAAAATCTTTAGTAATGTCATATGATTTCCATATTGGAATAGCTAGAGGATTCATGAATCATATATATTGTTTTCTTTCAGCTTTTACATGTTGAAAAACTAAACATCTTGATACATAATCTTCAATTTTCCACTTCATATTAACCCACCAGAAATATTCCTTCAAATATCAATACATCTTTGTGCTACCAGGATTTATAGTGATATTATAGCAATGAGAATCATCCAATAATTCCATTTTTAGGTCAGGTATAGAGGGGAAACATATCATATTCCAAAATTTTAGAAATCCATCCTTATACACAATGTATTCCAATTTCCCATCATTCATAACTTTAATTTTCTTTTGAAAATTCTTATCATCAAATTGAGAATTTTTAATCCTTCATAGTGGTTTGTAAGGAAAATGTGAATAATACTATGAATATACCCCAACAGTGTAAAATAAAATGCATAGTAAGGACCATATTCTTATACCTGGTTATGTTGAGTCAAGACCGACACACCTTTCTAGGGTTATTACCCCTAGGTATATTAGTTCCAGAACAACTTCCACATATAGTTTCCATACATGGATATATTTCTCGGAAGACCCCCATAATCTCTACATTACCAAAAATTATAGTATGTTATTAAATTATTATCCTCAAAGTCTAGATTATTTTTATAGTCCTAATCTATGTTTTCTAAATATTGTTTCCATTGGTTTTACTAAACTTGTTCTGATACCAACTGTAAAGACCCCAACCACATTTTCCTTGATTTGATGCCTTACTTAATTAAATTGGTATTATAGAAAAAATATCACAACTAGAGGACCTAATTGTTTAGAATATTTGGAAAACTAGATATGTACATTTGTTTACATTACAACGAGAAAGGAAAAATAAAATAGATACTCCATTGGGAACACCCATAAACATCTACATTATCCCATTAGGTAATTTATAAAAAACAAATTCACATCATAGTGAACAATGAAACAAGAGAAATGGGTGATCTCATATGCTCATTAACGGTATAAAATATAGTGAATCAAAACATAAATAATTGGGAATAATGAATAAAAAAACACATTCCATTAAAACATAATCATGAGATAAATGTGGGAGTAATAAAATATGATTAAATAATGCCACAAATAATCACATGAGAAAGAAACTTAACCACGAATATTCTAATAGTAAAATAATCAAATAAATTATCAATTAATAATATCATAATAATGGAATTCATAATTATAGACATCTGAAACATATTGTCAAGGCCTCTTCCAAGACATCTAAAAATAATGGGTAAGGCCTCAACAAAATCTATATATGAAAATAAATGGGAAATGGCTCAGCCAAGTCCATATCTGTTTTCTCTCATTAGACAAATAGGTTCATCGAGGAGCTAGAGAGGTCCCTTCCCATCACATAATATTTCAAATTCATTCCTCTTATAAATTGAGTGAAATATAAACATCATATATATAAGAAATGTAAAAAGAATTCCCCAATCATTAAACATAATCACTAACCATTCTGAGTAATAAGGTGAATGGTATCAAGAAAGAAAATCCATAGTCATACTTATCATAAAAAATTTTACAAAATAAGGTATATGATATTATAGAATATAAATCTCTATTAATATTAATATTAAATATATGGTTCTAAAATTAATATAAAATACTATAATAATATCATTAAGGATTTTGTGAGATAAATAACATTTTTACTTTACAAAGAAGATATATTTTGGGAAAATCAATTGTATTTGTCTTCAAATAAAAATTTTAGTATGTATATCCTTTAAAATTTAAAAAAATAATTTTTTTGTGGAATAAATGAAGTAGAAATTAATTTACAACATATAAATAGATTTTTAAAGAAACTTTGAAAATGGGCCACATGAGTGTAGTTTGAGGGAAAATATAAAAGAGTCATTAAATTGGACAACAGATTAATTTGTAACACAAAACCAGTGAAGGGATATGATATTTTTCATGATAAAATGTGTTTTTTACAAATGTATTGGCATAAAAAAATATTTTATAGAGTGTACTTGAATATGGGTATGAATTCGGGAAGTTCACTTAAATCGGCCTTACTTATCCGGAGGAATTGAGAAGAGAACCTTGAAAAATATGAATTTCCCCATAAAATAAAGATAAAATGATATGGATAAATTATTTTGGAAAATATAAAAATAATTTATAAAAATTATTCCAAAATTAATTAAGAATTAAATTGGAGTAAAAAGTGAGAAAGTGTTACCCGAATGAAAAGTGTAGATCAAGGGAGATTCCTATACATTACATCAAAAATACTTCTTAAATTGTACATAAAATCATGTATAATGAAATTAGATTCATTAATATTTAAATTCAAAAATTGTTAAATATTTATTTTATTTGTTATAAATTTATTAATTTCATTTATGGTCTTTTCTATGTGTTATAATATTTAATTCTATCATTCATGCATGTTCGTTACCTTAGTTTCCATGATTGGTTGACCTGAATACATGTATGAATGATTATGTAAAATGGGAATATTTATCTATAATTGAAATTAAATGTTATTAGTTCCAATAAAATATATTTAATGGTGTTATATTTTGTTATATTTCTATATATGAAGATGATTCACTATATAAAAAATTAACGATAACTGTTTGGATAATTTTTCATTTTTTTAATCATCATGCAGTAATTTTGTTTTATTAATTAAAATATTATATATATATATATAATGGTTATAGAATAAAATAAAAGTTTTAATATACATATTATGATAAGTTTTTATGATTAAAATTTTTTTTGGCTAGCCTTCATAGACTAATTGAAAAACAAAAACTTGTCATCTACGAAGGCAGTAAATCGACACTTCATAGACAATGTTTTCTTTTTTAGAACAAAAAAAGTGGTTAAAATAATTATTTATGGATATAATATTATCATAATAACATTATATTATATATAAGAAAATGGGTTTATCATGAATTTTTGGATATGGTAGTTAAGGAAAGGATGAGAAAATAAATGAAATTGAATGAAAATTAAATGAACCAAATGGGATTTTACCTATTGAATTATTCTCATTGAGAACCTCCTCAAAGAACATTGAAATGGTATTTTTGTCTGAGAAAAAACAATACTATAATGTGGGGGAGATTTTTTGGGAGAGGTTTTGGTTACAAATTGGATAAGCGTAATGGATTTGGTGGTGTTACGAGAAGAGGTGGTGTGGGGTGATATTTATAGTGGAGGAGTGGGGTGTTTGTTTATTTTATTCATTAATTTTAATATTTTGCCTCAATAATATAAATAGTTATAAATTTTTCACTAAATATATTTATAATATTAAATATATTTTTATGTTATGGTATTACATCATCCATACATTATCTATGACTCAATAAGTTATTTCTTTGTTCAATACCATAAATTATTATATTTCACTATTCACCAAATATTTAACTATTTTAGAAAAATCCAAAAAATAACACAAAACATATTTTAACATATAGAATTAAAAAAATCCATTTTATGAAAATATTTTTCCAATTATGATAGATTTAGTTTTTAAATAAAATCATTATTTACTAAAAAATACCGATTTTAATATTATAACATTATTTATGATAGAAATGAAAAAATAAATACGGTCTCACAAAATTATCCTATAATAATATTATGAAAAATATTAATTTATGAGTCCATTTTATGAAAGTATTTTTCTTTTAAAAAAATATATTAATTGTAAAATTATAAGTAAGCATTTATGTCTCACAAAATCACCAACACTTAATTTATCATTTTTAATACATTTATTTATTTATTACAGGATATAAATAAGCCATATTTTATTTTTTTAGATAACTAACGTTTATTTATACTTTCATAGGTGAGGTTACTATTATATTGGTGATATTTCTATTACTAATAGTCATATTAATACTCCAACGATCATACTTAATAGTACATTACATTTTTAATCTCGGTGATGCGTGAAGCATAAACTGTCGAAGATGATAAACTTTAAAAGAGATGTAACACAAGAAGTTTGGGTGTTATAAAATATATTAAATTTCACGGGGTATTTGTATCATCAAAAGGAAACTCTTACTATTTAGTATTTTCGAGGTGAAGCTAATCAATGAAGGAAAATGGTTAAGAATACTTGAGAAAGTGAATAAATGGATAGCTTAGAATGGGATGATTTTAATAATATATTCTTTGAAAAATATCTTCCTAAAGATTTTATTCTTTGGATGAAAAATGAATTAATGTAAATGAGGAAAAATGATTAATATTCAATGGACACACATGAAGAAAACATCACATGAAATTTATGGTGTGCACCAATTTTTTCAAGGATGTTGATAGTGAAATCCTTCATTTTTACATAGGATTGAAGATAATATGTTAAAGGGAATTGGATTCCTATGAAATCAAAAGATACGTAAAATTTATTTTATGTGGTGATAGGGTAGAAATGGAGTTTGTTGATCACCATTTATTTAATGACAACAAGAAGAAGAAAATGTCTAGATGGAAGTAAGTTGGTAATAATCAATCAATGAAATGTGATTTTATGAAAATCCAGCTTCTATTTTGAAAAATGTGTGGTAAAAAGAACCCTAGGGAATGCCTTAGAAAATACAGGAAGTGATTCTAATGTGGTAATTCTTGGTATATGTAACATGACTTTAATGAAAAATATCATTTTTGTTTTAACGATATCATTAATTAGTAGGTAATAATGTGTTTTAAATGTTATGAGACAGAAGATTATGCACATACTTTCCTAAAGAAGGACCTGAATGATGAGAAGTAGACAGACTATAAGAATAATGGTATGTTTAATTCCATTACAACTACTTCAGTAGATGTTGGTTAATCAAACATAGTGGAATTGGGAGCATTTATTTTTTATTAATATATAACTAATGTATTTTTGGATTTGGGTTCAACATATTCTTGAATTTATATAAAATTTTCAGTAAAATTATAAATTACATCTCAGGAAATGGATCCATTACATATGGTAAAAACCCATGGGGGAACCATTAATGAAAAAATAAATTTGTAGAATCCTCCTAACATTTTCTATTTTACAATCCTGTATTTTTTAAGGTATGTCACTCATTATTTATTTCATTTGGGATTTAGTGGTTGATTATTATTTAGAGTTGGGGATATATTTTTGAGAAAACGACATAATGTTTAGGGTTTTAGGATTTTTGATTTAATGGAGTTCAGGTATAAATGGGTTAACTATTTCATAGGTTCTTTAGAAATGGAGAATCATTAAAGGATTCTTGTATAGCTAATGGGTAAATGGGATAAATACTCAAATATATAACATTTTACACATCATGTAAATGAGTTAAACATCATATAATTGATCATGGGTTTTAATTAAATGAATATTAGGTGATGGGTTTTTCAGAGAATTCCATTGAAAACATTTACATTACATGTAACCACCTAACAGAACATGTAAATGACCGAACTGCTATTTAAATCATGTCAGGTGGCTGATTTTCATTCTAAATCCACTACATCTCCCCTCATATCAACCCTAGGGCATTATTTAGGTGATTTTGGAGTGCCAACATCACTTTTGGATGTCCCTTTTCTGAGATATATCCCCAGTAAGAGGTTTTTCTCTTATTTCTTCTTTCTCATCCTCTATCCATAATTGTTGTGATGAAATCCCTTGAACAATTTCATTTTATGTTTTAATCATGATCAGTTTTGATCTAGAAACTTATTTTCCATCATCAGTACCTTCTTCCTCTTGGGGATTTTCCATTAAAATCATTTTTTGGATCGTTGGTAAATGGTAGGGGTCTAAATCATAACCCTATTGTTTGATAACTATTAAGGTTATATAATATTATGATAGCACTAACATAGTGTGCATCCATATAAATTGAATATAAATGATTTTTATAATTTACTAAAGTATGTATAGCTTAAAAATGGACCTCGGGTGTTTTCTTATTATGGTATCCCTAAATTTTGGCTTTTTTTATTTATATAAATGTTAATCAATTGTGAATTGAATTTCAACTGGGAAATGAAAAAATAATTGAAATTTTAAAAACTAACCGTTGATAATTGTGATTTGATTTTTTATACCAATGTAATATGACAGGAATTTGATTCCATGTTATAATGCTTATATATAGGGCTCTTCCCTAGAATATGAACACATATATGTTTTAATGTTGATATTAAGGTGGATTGGTTGAGTCATATGCTGTAATTATTATATATAGAGGGATATTCTCATCCCTAGGTTGTATTTATTATAGGTCCTTGACCTGGAAATGTTTCAATGCTTATTGGGATTTGACCTAGAAAATTTGTAATGCTTATAGGGATTTGAACATGAAGTGCTTTAATGATTATAAGTCTTTAACTCAGATTGCTTTGACTATGCCATGGTTATATTATAGTGGTTGGCATAGTCATAAGACATGATCATAGATATTTTAGCATGATGTAGAAGAAGATTGTTTAACTTGGTTATATGGTTGTGGTTGGCACGGTCATAATACATGCTCAGAGCTATTCTTGCATGTAGTTGAAGAAATATGTGGTTGTATTTTATAAATTGATGAATTAATTAATACATTAGTTTATCAAATTATTTCATATATTTATTTTTAGACTATTTTTTCTAGACATAGTGTTGTTGACCTAATAAGTTATACTCACAACCTATTCATGACGCTATTTGGTACTCAAGTATATTATGTGGATGTAGGTTTGGATAAGGAAAAAGGAACATTAATTTTTTTTTGCGGATGGGATGGTGTTTTGAGTTGGGACTAACATGGATTTTGGGATCAGGGACATTGATTCTTTTATTTATGTATACTAATCTATTTCTTATATTTTTATAGCATGACATTTACCTATATTCCAGCACGTCATTACAATATTCCACATTTATTAATTTTAATATTACGTTGGATTTTAATATTGTCTTCCTCTATGTATTTACTTTAATTATTTTTATTTCATAATGTATTGTTATACTACAATGAAACATTATACTATGGGGTAATGTCTCCCCACTATACATTCCTTATACCTAATTCTAGTTAGTAGTATTTTGTGTACAAGGAAGAGCACATTGGGTCTCACAACCAACCCTTTCCAGCCACGTGATAGAGTTTAAGATTTGGGGATGTTACAAAATTGTATCAAATAAGAAGGTTTTATTTTATTTTGCCTTAAAGTTTTAAAAGGGTAGAATAGAGTCTATGATGTGTCAGAACATCGTAATGATCTTGTACATGGGAGCAGGTAACCCATTTAGGGGGTAAAATATGAGTACATATTTTAGTGATTGATTTTTCTTGTGTGTTGTTTTTAAAGTTGCTATAATTTCACTATTGGTGATTCAAATGTTTTGTGAGGTTATCATTTTATGATCATAAATTTTGTTGAGATTGTGATCATGGACTAGTCTGGATGAGAGGAAAATAAATGCATCATAATAGGCACATTGGAATATATCAAAATGCATTCTTCAGGTTAAGGACATATCTATTTTTCATTTAATATATAATTGTTTTTTAATTGTGATATGAGATATATATTCACTTGATAAATAAAATGAGTGGGAATGTCATGAAAAAATACTTTTAATCCCTGTCTATTGATACCTTGTGTGGGTGGTTCACTGTTTCAGTCACCTGTTGGGTTTACCTTATTGCTAGCTAGTTACCTAAGGAGTGCATTTTTATTTTAGATAAAACTCCTCCTCATCATATTCAAATTATGTGTTAGGAGTGTGGAAACCAGCATACTTTTAATGCTTTTGTACTAGAGTTTCCTATTGATCCTTAAGAGGAGATTTATTTTTAGGTTTGTGGTTGCATCCTGTTGTTCATGTGATACATGGAAAGGGAGAATGTTTGTACCATTCCTTCGATGTATGAGATGAAAAGAGTTTTTTAAATGAATCATCCAATCATGTTTAATGGAGATGGGGGACACTAGGAAGTAGAGTTTGGGAATGATTCAGTCTAGAAAATCATGAAGAATGTCTAGAAAACTGTGGATTGGAGGGTGAGGCTTACCGCATATAGGCTTTATGGACCATACATGCATTGATGGGTAGTTATAGAGGAATATGGGTATCAGGATGAGCTATCTAAGAATGAAGTTGATATGAATTTCCTGATCCTTTTCTATCCCAATAAAATGATGGTTGAAAGATATCAGGATTTCATTCATCTGACTGGAGGTTTTTTTAATGATGGATTATGGTGGACATTATACAGACCTACAGTGCTTTGAGAAATATTTGGAAGCTAATGATATCTCTAGGGAGAAATGTTTCTAGGATATTCTTCCTTATTAGATTATTTCAATGGTAATTTTAATTATTAGACAAGATTTTCATATGTGTGGAATCATCCACTAATCATGGAAGGTAATTTGAGAGAGGCCCAGAGTAGTAGCCCAGTTGTTTTAGCAAGTCAGTTTGGGAGTTCTTCTTCAAGTGGTAAGAATCACTATTGTGATAGTTTTTTCCAAAGTAGTAGTGGAAAGAGAAGGTGGGTAGGGAAAACCATCTCATTATTCTGTACCATTCGGTTTCTATTAGTGTTAAAATTTTGGTTAAAATAACCCATAGTGCGCTTTCCAATCATTTGAGTGTCGTATATGTGGAAGAAGAGGTCATCATAAGAGGTTCTATGTGAATTTTCCATAGCAGACCATCGGTAGAGAATCAATATAGGCACCAGAGACAACAAGGGGCTCAGCTACCCCTCAGTAGGTTGGTAGTAAGAGTTCCACAGGTCATTTAGGCTGAGGAATGGGATGTGGTACCCTAGTGCATGACTGCCATCGCTAAGAAAGGTAAATAGCTCAGGGTATTCATTAAGGATCCCAAGGTAGTGGGACAATTTTGATTCATGTTAGGCATACTATTCTAGCTAACGTGGATGCATGATCATCATCATAAGAGGTATGATTCTTTTATCATCTACCAGAGCTTGTGTTTTTTTTTGATACTCTAGCATCACATCTTTTCTATCTACACTTTTTACAAAAAAAAATTTCATTGATGTGGAAATAATAGATGTTGTTCAAAACATTTACATTCCATTGGTAGTGCATTCAAAAAATATCAAATGTTGTAAGGTGTGTTCTCTAAAGTTTGGTGGTTATTGTCTCTTTTGGGATCCATTCCTGTTGTAAATAGTAGAGTTTGACATGATTATTTTTATGGATTAGTTAGTTCTATAATAGGCTCATATCAACTATTACAGGAGGATAGTTACATTCTTATCTATAGAAAGAAACATATATTCTCTCAAGGGTGAGTGGGATCTTCAAGATGGTCATGCAAGACCAATTCAGTAAATATTGGATTGTCTCAGTGATAAAATCACATATCATTCTCTAGATAATGGTGGAATGTAGTAGGATTATTTTCCACTAGTGGTATAACATTTTAAATATGTTTTACCGGATTATTTCTATGGATTACCACCTGAGTGAGAGATTGAGTTCTTGATCAAGTTGGGGTTGAGAGAAGAGATGGATTCTTTTTCTCCTAACAGAATGGAACCAGCATAGATTCATGATTTCAAGGTTCATTGGGATGATCTAGAATCTATAGGATTCTTATAGTTGATTACACCTCCTTTGGGTTCCACAATTCACTTCACCAAAACGATGATGGATATTTGTGTTTATGTGTGGATTATCACAGGTTGAACTAGATGACGGTCTAGAACTAGAATCCTCTTCATTTAATTGATGATAATTAAATCATTTGGGTTGTTCTAATATATTATTCGAGATTGAATTGAGATCAAGATATCTTCCTTTAAGGTTGAGACAATTGGATATACCTCAGACATATTTTAGGAGTATGTTTGGCTTATAGGAATTCAAAGTGATTCTGTGTGGGATAACTAATGCATCTATGATACTCATGGCCATAATGAAGAGAATATTTCATCATTTTCAAGACCAATTTTTAGTGATTTTCATGTAAAATATCTTAGTGTAATCAAATTTTGTATAGGATCCTGGAAGACATCCTGACCTCATCCTATGTACATTGACAGTGTAATGGCTTTACACTAAGCTAACTAAATGTAATTTCTGGATAAAGTAATTACACGTATTGGGTTATTTCATATCAAAGGTTGTAATGTCAATGTATGTAGAGAAATTATCTGCCATGAAATCGTCAGGTCAACCCATGAACGTCTTCAAAATTTAGAGCTTTCTGGGTTTAACATGTTACTATTGGAATTTTATCCAATATTTTTTTCATTTAGAATAAAAAATTATTGGGATAACCTAGATGGGGTAAATATTTATTGGTCTAATGCAAGCGAGATATATTTTCTAGAGCCGAAAGGTTGGATGAAATAATCACTTGTCCTCACATTAGCTATGTTGGGTAAAGAATATACCATGTATAGTGATTGATCTAAAGTTGGACTCTAGGTAGTTCTAATACAAGAGGATTGTGTGGTTGTATATGGATCTATTTAGATGAGATTGTATGTGGGGAATTATCAAACTCACGATATAGAGATACAAGCAGTGGTACATGCCCTGATATGTTTGAGATACTATCTCATTGGTGAGATGTTTATGTTATACACAGATAAAAATAACCTCAAGTACATCATTCTACTAAGATACATGAACCATTGGAAGAAGAGGTGGGTTCAGTATCTGCAACCTTTTGACATTGAATTGTCTTATAAAATAGGAAAGGTAAATGTCATTATAGAAAAATTGATCCAAAATACATGGATAGAAGCATTATGGGATTCTTATGATGAGTGGATGATAATGTACCTCTTTAAAGACTTGCATTTGGATGTTCTGGAAGATCGAGGGTGTGAAACTCTGAAATTGAAATCTATTATACCCATGCTTTTGGGCCAAATTAAGACCAATAAATAATCTACTCTTGAGGGGTCAGATCTATGAAAAAAATTATATGCTAGGAAGACACCATCATTATGGTCTCTCAGGTATAGAAATTCAATTATTTTTTGTGACTGAGTATGGGTTCTTACAGGCTTACGTGAGGTGCTAATGAGGGAGTTTCATGCTTCTATATGGGAGGTGTATCTAGGAATAAAAAAGATGTATCATTATCTCCATAGATAGTAACAGTGGCGAGGAATGAAGAATATGGTGGAAAACATCATGGATAGATGCATCATTTTTTAGTAGGTGAAATCAGAACACTAGAGACCAAGGGTTCTTTTTTAGCCTTTACCAATTCCTGAGTTGAAATGGGATGATGTCGTATTGGATTTTATTATATAAATACATATGATGACACATTAGAATGACATTGTATGTGTTATTGTGGATCTAAATACTAAGGTAGTCGACTAATTTCCTATTTGGGAAATATTCATTGTGAATGATCTAGAAAATCCTTACATTAGCAAGGTGGTTTGGTTGCACATTGTTCTGAGTTGTATTATTTCAGAAAGATATCCTTGTTCCACGTAACATTTTGTATGTGTCTTTATAAATCCCTAAGATCATGATTTCTTTTAAGAATATCCTATAATTCAAAGACTGAGGGTCAATATTAGTGTAATATTTATGTTCTGGAGGATATGATATGAGCCTATGTATTCGACTTAGGTGGTTCATAGAAGAATCATATAGAAATCATGGTTTTTTCATATAATAATATATTTCATGCATAGATCCCAATGGAACCTTTGGAGGAACTCTATAGTAGGACATGTCATTCACCTCTTTGTTGGGATGAGGCAGGTGAGTCAGTACTTGTTGGGCCAAGTCTTGTGCAGGAGACATCTTAACATGTTAAATCGACTAGATAGTGGTTGGTGACAGTGCAGAGCAGGCATAAATCATATACTAACAATCATATGAGTCCTCTAGAATTTTAGGTTGGTCATCATGTTTTACTTTAATAGTACCCTAGGTTGAGGAAACACCAAATTAGGAAACTAGGAAATCTAGAACATAGGTTTTTCCGGCCAGTTGAAATAGTGGAAAGGGTTGGTCCAATGAAATACCATTTGGCCCTTCCACAATTCTATATGTCCATACATGAAATTATCCACATGTCGTAGCTATGAATATATCAAACAGACATTTCCCATGTGATTAACTAGTAGGCTTCAATATTTTTGTTGATGTTTCCTTTGGGGACCACCCAATACGGGTTGTGGATCATAGTAAGAAATATATTCTGGTCAGAACTATACCATTGGATAGGGTGTGGTGGGAACATGGGAGACTTCTAGAGGATACATAGTAGAGAGAGATTTCCATGAGAACACTATGACTAGAATGTTTTCTAAGAAGTCATATGGATTCTTGGATCATATCTGGGAAGATCTGTAATAGGGTGTATATATTATAAGATCCCTTCTCTTTTAGGTAGGTCCCACATTATGTTTTTCATTTGGGCCTTGGTGGATTAGTGTTTTTTTGACGATGGGGATATTTGGTGGAAAATGACCTATTTTCATGGATGTATACATGTTTAGTGAATGGAGTCCTTGAATAAATGGGTTATGTGTTTCAGGGGCTCTTGGGGAGTTTAGAAGATTTAAAGGAGGTTCAAAGAGTTAAGTGGAAAATGGGATGAAAACCATACAACAGAACATTTAAAAATCATGTAATGGGATTAAACATTTTCACTTGTTGGTGGGTATTAATTAAATAAATAGGATTCGATGGGTTTTTAATTGATTTCCATTAAAAAAAATTACACATCAGTTAACCACATTACATGACATTTAAATGCATGACCTGCTTTTTAAAAAATTATTTCTAACTGATTTTAATTCTAAATCCACTACAGATCCACTCCACTCATCCATAGGGATTTATACCCAAAATGTTAGAGCGCAAAATTCCCTTCTAGGAACCCTATTTGTGTGAGAAATCCCTAGTAAAAGTGTTTTGGTCTAATTTCATTCATCTCTTCCTTATTGTACAACCATTGCAGTGAAATCCTTTGACCAATTTTCTTGTTGGTTTTGATCTTGATCAATTTTTATCAAGGAAACTCTGAGCTATCATCTGCACATTCTTCCTCATGGGAATCTTCCTTTGAATGCATTGTTGGATCATCAGTAAAAGGTAGGGGCTCTAAATCTTAACACTATGATTTTATAATTTTCAAGGATATGAAATATTTTTACAGTGCCAACATTATTTTCACCCAAATACATTAAATATAAATTAATTGGGAAATGCATTAAAGTCTGTTTAGTTTTACATGTATCCTTGGGTGCATTGTTAATATAGAATCCAACAATTTTGTCTTATTTCTTTTTGATATAAGTGTCAATCAAATTTTAATTGAATTACAAGTTGAATATGAAAAAATGGTAATTATCATAATTAACCATTGATAATTGTGATGTAATATTTTTAATATAGATGTTATATGATAAGAAAAGTGTTCTATGTTGTAATTCTTATATATATGGATTGGCCTTGGTACTTTGACACTTATATGTTGGAATGTTGATATTGAGTGGGATCGAACTAGTCCCATGCTATAATGATTATAGAGAGTGGGATATAACCAGCCATGTTCTATAATAATTATAGGTATTTAAAATAAAAATGATGTTATGCTTATAGTGATTTGACCCAAAAACACTATTTTGATAATAGGACTTTGACTTATAAATGATGTAATACTGATTGGGATTTGACCTTGATTATTATTATTATACCATAGTTACATGATGGTGGACAGAATTCTCATAAGACATGATTAGTGGTATTCTAGCACGGTGCTAAATTAGGTTGTTTACCTTGGTTTTATTATTGTGGATGGCATGGTTGTAAGACATGCTCAGAGCTATTTCAACACAGAGCCGAAGCAAGTTGTGGTTGTATTTTATCAATTTTTGAACTAATGAATAATCTTGTTTATCACTTTATTGCATACACATATTATCATATTTTTTTTACTCATGGTAGTTTTGACCTACTGAGTTACACATACACCCTATTTTGGAAGATGTTTGGTACACAAGAAGATTAGGTGGATTTTATTTCAGAAAAGGGAAATGGACCCTACTGTTGATTGCATGTTTAGAGATGAGATGGACTTTTATTTTGGACTGACATGGGGTTCATGAATATGTACTTGTAGTGTTTTTTTGAGTATGCTAGTATTTTTCTTTTATTGTTTTATCTTGAAATTTAGTTACATTCCAACTCATCATAACAATATTTCTTATTTATTTATTGGATTATTCAGTTGGATTTTATCGTTGTCTTATGTTATTTAGTTACATTGATTATTTCTATTTCATAATGAATTTTTAATCTACTATGACACTTTATATCGGGGGTTATAGTCTCCCCACTATACATTTCACAACCCCACTACTTGTCGGCAGCCTCTGGCATATGGGGTTTCATGCTTGAGGTCTCGTAACAGACCCTTAAATCCATGTGAGACAGTTCCATATTGGGGGATGTTACATATGTTGAAAGTAATTACCCAAAAAACATTTTATATTTCCACTATTTGAATTTAATATAATTCTTTGTATTTATTTGCTATCACTTTACCATCCTATGATAGATTTCATATCTATAGATGTTATTTTTCAGAAATATTTTCAGTTTTTATTTAAAAATAAATCCATACAATTGATAATATATCATGATTATGTGAAACTGTTAAAAGATGAAAATGAAATGTATCTTACACATATTATCAAGAACAATGGAACGGTATAGATTAAATAAGTGATAGTTTTAAAAGAAAACATTGATGTTTTTCTAGATGAGTTTCCTTGTGTCATAACTGATCAAAAATATTAATTTTATATTAATTTTTTTTTAAATATTAAGACAATTTCAAAACCCCCATATTGAATTTGTCAACTACACATCTAGAATTGAAAAAATTAGTTGCAAGAGTTTCCTGAAAAATGTTTCATTCATTCAATCACTTCACCAAGTGGGGTTCCTATTTTATTTTATAAAAATAAATATGGTTTCATGATTCTTTTCATTGATTACAGTTGTTAGTCTATCATTAATATTATGAATAACTATTTATTTCCACATATTGATGACTTGTTTGATCAGAACTAGGGAAATCATTATTTTTCAATGGTTGAAATGAGATCTGGATACCATCAGTTGAAGGTGATGGAGTATGAAATTCTAAAAATAACATTTTATACTAGATAAGGAAATTATGAGTTTTAAATTATTCACTTTATGTTAAAAAATCCCTCCATTATAATTATGGATCATATAAATAGAGTCTTTCGTGAATATTTGCACCTATTTTTGGTTGTTTTTATCAATGATATCATCGTTTATACAAAATTTTATTAGGATCATGAAAAAAATATATGGATTGTTTTGCAAACCCTCATATAAAATAAGTAATATAGAAAATTTTTCAAATGTGATTTTTGGTTACAACATATTTTATTCAATAGACACATTATAAAAAAATTATGGGATAAATTTTGATCCTATAAAAAACAGTTGTCGAATGACCAAGACCAAAATATTTACAGATATTCATAGTTTTATTACGTTATGATGCTATTACTGGTGGTTTTTTGGAAATGTTTCATACTTATATAGTCCAATAAAAAAATTAACCTTAAAAATATTTAAATTTATCAAGAGAAAATAATGTGATGACTATTTTTAGAAACAAAAAAATAAGATTGGAAAATTCTACAATTTTGGCCTTGTCTTAAAAATGGTTATTTTATCATCTACAGTATTGATTCATAGAAGGGACATAGTTTTATTCTAATGAAAAATGATCTGGTAATTTATTATGCTACTCAAAAACTTAAATATCATAAGTTAAATAATACTACACATTATTAGAAATTCTCTAATATGGGTTTTTTTCAAAATATGGAGACATCATTTACATTAATGGAAGATTGAAATATACACTGATGATAAACTTTTGAGGTATATATTAACTCTGAATAATCTAAACATAATACCAAATAGATTCGTCATAATAGTAAAGGTTTAGGATTTAAAAATTAATTAAAATCATATAAAACTAGAAAATATAACTGATGATTTTACTCATAAAAACAATTCATCATTAACCATGATACATTTTAAACATGGCCCTCTAGTAAATTATTTGATGAATTTTTTCCTAGATGTTGTGAAAGTAGTAACATACTCTATTTTTCTGGTGTTAGTTAAATCATTACTATTATAAGGAATTATGAGAACATTGAAGGGCGCCATGAGTTATAGGAAAATGTTTAAATGGTCAATAACGGTAATTTTTCGGAATTTTACTTTGATAAAGATTGTGTTTTTTGATTGGGAAAGAGATTATATTTAATCTCTGATTATTAGTAGATGATAGAATTATTGAATGAAGTTCATTGTTGACCATTTTTTGTTGATCCTTGAAGCACTAATATGCACAGAGGCATTTAGGGGAATTACTAGTGGGATGGAATTAAGGAATATATTAAAAATTTTAAGATGAATTGTTTGAAATTTAAACATGTTAAAGTAGAATAGAAATTACATAATGGGATGTTTCAACCTTATCTAGTGATAGAGTGGAAATAGAAAAAAAAATATCCATGGATTCCGTGATAGTAATACTGATGAATACTAAATTAAATAATGAAATATGGATTATTTTTTATCAACTAACTAAATCTACACATTTCCTTCCCATTAAAGAAACTATATATTTAGATCAAGTTCCTTAGATATTCCTCAAAGAGGTTTCCATGTTACATTGTGTTCCTCTATCTACTGTATTGGACCATGATCCTAGGTTCTCTTGAATTTTTTGGAAAGGAATTCATTAGTCATTCGGTACTAAATTAAATTCCACTGTATATTTTCCATCCATAATCTAATGGAAAATATGAGTGAATAATTCAGACCCCAGAAAAAATGCATCAAGTTTATTCAACGGAATTTCAAGGATGTTGGGATTTGTATCTTTCATTGGTTGAGTTTTATTACAATAAAACAATTCATTCCAGTATAAATATTACATATTTTCAATAATTATGTGTATTGTGATGTTTTAAAAAACCCTTTTGTTATTAAGCATGTGAAAAAAATTTTGTGAGACTATAATTGGTAGAGGAAATAGTTGAGATATCGATGGTAATTTAGCATCATATGAGTAATGATCAAAGATTAAAGAAAAATTATGCGGACAATCATAGGAAATATATCTCTTTCAAGGTAGGCGATCATGTTTTTCTTATAGTATCAACCTAGAAATATGTTATGGATTTTGTGAAAAGGGGAAACTAGTACCATATTTGATTACACCATTTAACATCTTGGATAAAGCTTGATCATTTTATTATCGATTTTCCTTGCCTCCAATTTTATCATAGGTACACGATTTTTCCCATGTTTTGATGTTAATATAGTATTATCCAAATTAATAACATGTTGTGATCACTCAGATAGTTTAGTTTGATGACAAACCTTCTTATGAGGAATAACCTATTCATGTTCTTGGTTGTAGAGAGCATGTATTTTAGAAAAAGGTAATTTCATATGTTATAGTATATTTAAAAACCTATATGGTTGATGTAACAATATTGATATCTAAAAATTCTATGAGGGAATAGTCTCCCCTATTTTTTAATAACCAAAAAAAATTGTGATGAAGAAACTTATAAATGTGGGGAGGGATGAATGATCCCATCTACGTTTTATATAAAAAAATTTCATATATTCATTTGTTAGATTTTATAGATTTATAATATTTCATCGGAATAACAAAAAGATACACAACATGGGGTGAATTTTTTATTTTCAAAAATATTGACACATTCTTGATTTCAAAGACCTTTGCAATTAATGTATATATGCAAAGTTTTTTCTGTATGTAATATCAACTATGGAAAAATATAAAGAATTACTAAAACAATTTAATAGTGGTTCAGGGCACAAAAAATCCCCTAGTCCACTCCACCAACTCTCTCTCTACAAGCTTGGAGAATTTCCCTAAAAGGGTTATCTTTTAAAAATACCTTCAACTCAAAAATTGAGTGCAGGTCCTTGAATTTTTTTAAAATAATGCTAAATTAATCCTTCTAGTTCTTTTATGAGGAACCAAATATCCTCAACATTGTAAAATAAGCTTACACTTAACCAAAAATATGTATGAGAATTTGAAACTCCAATAAATCGAAAGAGTTTGATTTTTTTGATGGTTTTATTTTTACAGAAAAGCTGCAACAAAAACTTAAAAAATATAGATCTTCTACTTTAGAACTGAATGTATTCATGAAATAATAAATCTGAAGAGACGCTATATGGAAATGATCTTTAGTAAAATTTGTAACAAACAATAAGTAGTTTCATAGTAGTACTAAAGTGAAAATGTACATCTTCAATGTGTATCCACTTTTAGAAAAAAAAAAGTTTATCGTTCTTTGAAAAGGTTCCATATTCAAAATATATATAAGAAAAATTTAGTCGAATATCATTTTTTTCAAAACAAATTGTGATAGATTATATAGAGATAAAATAAATTTCTTCAATACTCTGGATCTAATAAATCCTCTTGATTGATCACTAATATTCAAAATTTAATTTAACAAGAGAGTCAAAACTTCCCTTAAGAATATGAGTGATTTTATCCAATTAATATGGCTCTTTGAATAAAACCTGATTAGATTTTTGATGTAGTTATAAAATAGTTTTAAATCAATCATTAATTACATTAATACTATTGTATAAATATCATATAAAATAATGGATTAAAAATAAATGAATTCGAATAGGCCAACTTAGGGTTCCATTTATTATTGTAGAACAACTTTTCATATTGTAGGGTTACTTTTGTTATATGTTTCATGAACCATACTTTCATCTTTGTTGAATGTAGGGATCGAAACAAAAGTTGGGATATTAATCTAAAGGTTTATCCTTTCTGCAAAATGTGGAATAACCATAAATTTATTCTCCGAACATATGGTATGAATAGTGATTTGAGACTTCAATGTTTTATTGATATTCCATACCTTTATTCAATAGTAAGGTTTATAATCCATAAATTTATTTAACAAATGTAGGGTTTCAAATCCATATATTAAAATTTTAGTATAGGGATAATGTTCTATAGTTTTTGTCAATGTAGAGTATGAAATATATTTTCACTATTTTGAACATAAGGTTCATTCCTTAAATTAAAATTATCTTTATAGGGTATGAACAATGTTTCCCAAATACACTAAAATACTTTCTGAATGATTTAATGAAAATTACTTGTATATTAGTAATGTGAATATAATTTCAGAATAAATATTGAAAAGATTATTAATTTTATAAATCTTACTTAAAGTATTATCATTAGTAAAACACACAAGGGTTTTATTGAGCATCTAAATTAATAATATTTATACAGTATTATTGACAGAATACAAGCCCAACAATATCGCCATTTCTTTATCACAGTAACCCATATCATAATTTATAGAAAATGTATGGATTGTAAACGCTATTAAAATTATATTTTAAATGAAATACATATTTCTTTGAAAATTATTTTTACTGTTTTTTTTTCAATTTCACCATAATATTTTGATTAAAATAAAATTGGTACTTGAACAATTGATAATGTTGTGTTTATCTAAATTCCCCCCACTTAATGATATGAAAATGAAACCATATAAAAATGGATTAAAAATAAATGTATCACATAACCATAACTGGATGTTTATTAACTAATGTTGGAAGTTGATTAAATTTATAGTTGGAATTGAATAAATGGTCATAAATAAAATAAAATAAAACTATATAAAACTCACAGATATAATGATGATGTAAATTAAAGTAAATGGAATTTAAAATCATATGTTTTCTAAAAATATGAATAAATTGCACAATTAGCTAAAGAAATGTTTTGAATGTATGGAATAGGTGAAGATATATTGGATTGATCTGATTCTCCGCATGGGGAGATACAATAGAAAGAGGAATTGACTAAAAAACTCTATGAATATCATGTAACCTTTCCAAAAAAAATATGAAAGTTATTTTTGAGAAATCTTATACACTACTAGAGAATATTTTTGGAATCTCGATCAATCTTTAATATCTCATCCAAATTTAATTTAACAATGTCATTAAGTAATTATTCAGATAGAATGATAGCAGTCATCTTATCTATTAAATGGTTAAGAACTATCCCTAACCAAGAATAAATAGAGGTTAGTAGACTTATTTAATATCTTTGGTTATGTTAGTGAATATTCAAACGAGTACTGCCAAACTGTACTGTGTTCCTTCTATAATTGTAATCTGCTAAAACTAATGTTATATATTTATATATTCAGATCAAATCCAAAGAATTTTTTTAATAGGTTTATGCCTAATGAATTTCTTTTATAGATTTAATTTATATTACCAACATTTACTTTATCTCATCAATATATGACTTCTTTATAGATTCTTCCATTAAATATCTCATTTCTATAGCTAAAGTCCTAATAAAATAACCAATATATATTATAAATATAAATGTTTCTTGGAAATATCTTAATTGAGTGTAAATAGATTCAAATTCATCTCTAGTCTAAGTAGAACTTCTTTATTATTCGACATTATTCATTTTTTATTCCAACTCTTCATGAAGATACATGTTCAATTCCTTCATTAGATTGAATTTTTTAATCAACGATTTTGTATTTATTTTCAGTGAGTCAAAGGACTCATTAGAATTTTTTTTTGGATTGATGACCAACATCCATAATAGCTATCCATTTCTCTAATTCTAATAATTATATCCTTAATCTTAATGAAGACTACTCCTCATATAAAGAATCATAATTAAAAAGATATATATTTGTAGGGGAATCTCCATTGGAAATAGGTACAACTTCCCTAAGTTGATTTTTCCTTTGAGCCAATTTATCAACACCTTCTGCTAGTTTATACAGATGTTCAAGAATTTCATCCACATCAGAAATATTTACTTGAAATTAATCTCATTTTATGAATACCAGCTTCATCAACTTTGGAAAAAACCTCATCTTCTTCCTCCATCCTAGGTATCACAAAACCAATTACTGGTACCATCCTATACTCCCCGCATAGTAGTGACCATTATTGTTTATTATTCTTATTCAAAAATAGGTAAAAGAATAACACTAGACTCACTATAGAAGTATCCAAATTCATTATAGTTCAATTGTTTATAACATTACTATGATGATATCTCGATCCTGAGGAGATGGCCTGACATTTTTTAGGTCTGAAGAAAAAAAGAGAGAGAATCCATCCATAAAGAAAGAAACTAATTCTAGATTACTTATAATAACAGTGATTCAAATAATTCAGCATATAGATACTGAAATTCAACTTAATATTGATCTGTAACTAATATTTAACATACATATTATGATTCAAAAATTTCTTTAACTCAGTCGTCCATGGCACGATCCAAATTTGAATAAACATTACCCAGAAATTTTGATCAATATTTATATCTTTAGTTATCATCTTCAAGATTTTTAGAGTTCCCCACAAAGAAAACATTATATCCTTTGACATAAAATTCACATCTCCAATATTTCATAAATCAATATTTGATTCCCCCCATGGGAAAAAAACAACAACCTAGTGATTTTCAAGTAAGAAATAAAATATTCCTTATAATAAATCATAGAGAAAAATATATCTTCTTCATCTGTAAAAGTGAATGAATAATTTTGAAAAAATTCTTTTAAATCAACATTTTATTAGAGAGGTAAATTACCATCTCCAAAAATAAATTCCAAACCTAGAAATGTCATAGCGTTTTTCAACATTAGATTGGTTTGATTTAGCCAATAAAAATCAATTACCTTTACATGAAATTTTTTTGATACTTTACCTGGAATACCAGATCATTCGGAAAAAACTCTTTTAGATTTCTTAAATGATCCATTGATAATGGTTGAAGGACTGAATGTTCTAAGGATGTGGTTTAAGAAAACTGAAATGAGAGATTCAATGTAATCTGAATGGTTATGAAGATGAGGAATGTGAACTGGAGTCTGATGGTTTTGGTGATGAGGTGTTATTTGGAAACAATTGAGAAGGTAGTCATTATTTTTGTTTTGAACAGGCATAGTTTTAAAACTATAATCGAGATAAATATTTAAAAAAACTAACAATTATTAACTAAACTAACGGGATGATAAATTAATAACTTAAAATAAATTCATAAATAGGTATTTAAAATTGAATAATCCTAAATTCCCCATAAAAAATAAAAACTTTCTAAGGGGAGTGGTTTAGTAAATATATTAGCTAATTAATGTTCGATAATTATAAATTCTAAAGATATATCCTTTTTAAGATTGTGATCTCTTAGAAAAACGATTCTTTATATCAATATGCTTAGTCCTAGAATGACTTATAGGACTTTTTGAAAGAATTATTGCACTTGTATATAACATAAAATAGGTATATTATTAATATTTAGTCTAAAATACAGTATAATGTATTTAATCCACAACATGTGTGCACATCAACTACTAGAAGGCACAAATTATACCTCTGATTTTAATAGAGAAACTAAGTGTTGTTTATCACTTGACCATGGTACTAAATATTTTCCAAAAATGTTACAGGTTCCTGAGGTTCTTTTCTATCTAATACAAAACCTCAAAATTAGTATTTGAGTATGAAATTTTACTAAAGTCATATGTTTTTGGGTAAATAAGATATTAAATTTTAGTTCTCTTTAAATATCTAAAAATTATTTTAAGAGTAATAAGATATCATTCTTTAGGATTTGACTAAAATCAACTATATAGAAAAAACAATTAGATGTATTCTACCTATTGTAATATATATTAAACATCTAATCAAACATATATACAACATGTTTTCAACTAGTTATCCAGTTTCATTATAATAAAGTTTTATTTTTGTACACAATGGAGTAGTGTAGTTTTTACTATTTTAAAGTCCAAAAATTTTCAATAAATAAATATTATATTTACTTTGATTTAAAACATTAATAAATTCTTTTTGAAAAATCTTAAATCCAAAATATAAATTCAATTCTCCCATCATACTCATTTAAAATTCTTTTTCCATTAGATTTGAAAAATCATTATGAAACATTTTATTTTTTCAACAAAAAATAACACCATCAACATAAATTTGTAGTAATAAAATACTATATAATATATTTTTCTTAAAAAGAGTAGGATTTACTAATCCCATAGAAAATATATTCTCAAATAATAAATATATTAATATTTCAAAACAAGATATGGGCACTTTTTTAGTCCATAGAGAGATTTAGTATGTTTAAAAAAATAATTAGGGTTATGAGGGTTTTGCAAAAATTGTGGTTGTTCAAAAAAACATCCTCCATTAAATATCCCTTTTTAAAACTTTTATTTAACATTAATCCGATATAATTTAATATTAATATGAGATTCATAAGCTAAAAGAATTTTAATGGCATCTAATCTAGCTACAGGTTCAAAAGTTTCATCATAATATACTCCCACTTCCTGATTACATCCTTTTTTACTAATCTAGATTTGTTTCTTGTTATGATCACTTCATCATCATGTTTATTTCTAAAGATCCATTCACTTCCTATTATTGGATAATTTGATGGTATTTCTACTAATTTCAAAATATCGTTTCATCTGAATTGGTTTAGTAATTATTTAATGGATAACATACAACTCTCATATTCTAAATCTTCTTCAATGGACGTAGGTTCTAACTGAGAAAGAAAGGTAAATAATTCAACTAGGTTTGGTGCATTTCTTCTAGTTCTAATTCACGTGTCTAAGTCTCTGATAATAGTTTCTAAAGATGATTATTTATGATTATAGACTGTCTGGGGAAGAAAATTTCATGTTCTTCAGTTTCAAGTTCTTCTGATCTAGACTGAATTTAATTTACTTTATTTTAAAAAATCATTTTTAGGTGAGTCAGGCCTCATGTTGCCTAAATAATCAGTTATCTCATCAGTTTGATTTTCTTTTTTATAAAATTTTTTAGTTTAATCAATCCTCACTATAAATGATTCTTCAGTAGTCCTTGACTTTTTATTAGACATAATATAGGCTTTAGAAGTAGCAGAATAACCTATAAATGCTCCTTCATCTAATTTTGGATCTTATTTACCAAGGATACCCTTATTCTTTAAAATATACACCTTGATTCCAAAAATATTTATGTAATTTACTTTTTGTTTTTTGTTATTCCAGTAATCATAGAGTTCCCTTTTAATAATTGGTCTTATTAAAATTATTTTCATTATATAACAGGTTGTTATTATAGCTTCTATACAGAAATTGGTAGAAAGATTGTATTCATTCAAAATAATCCAAGTCATTTCATGAGTAGTTCTGTTTCTTCTTAAATTAATTAAATTGTTTGAGGTAATCATGGTTAAGATAAGGTGTGTTTAATATATATGTTTGTGAAAAAAGAATTCAATTCTTGATTCTAAAATTCCCCACAATGATCACTTCTCTATAAAATTATTTTAATTTTTTTTTATTCTTATCAATTTTGCTAAAAAAATTAAACAAAATGGAAATTTAACTTTTGAATTATAGAAAATACACCCAAGTAAATTGAGAAAATCATCAACTGATACATAGACATAAACTTTACTAGCCAAAATTTCTACCCAAGATGATCTAAATAGATATATATGGATATTTTCTACTGTTTTAGATATAAAAAAATAAAATTTGAAAGATTATTTGTGTAGTTTATCAATTTAACAAGCATCACAGAATCTAATATGTCTATATTTTAGACTAGGAAAGTGTGAAACTAAAAATTTCATAGATAATTTATGTAAAATACATACATTTATATTTCTATGTATTATATGATATATCCATGACTCATTTTTCTTAGCTTTTAAATAATTTAAATTTTCTTTACATAAGGAATTGAGATACAAAGTATAAACATTTTCAATTCCTGGTGCTCTAAATTTAAGCAATTTATCTTTGAAAACTGATCATGAATTGTTAGAAAAACCAAAAAAAAAATACATCATAACTATGTTGAAAAATACTTATTAGGTTTTTCTTTCAAACTTGTACATACAATAATTTGTTGATTGAAATCATTTTTGGATCCCAAACAGTTCCAACTTCAATAATCCTTACATTAGCACTATCACAAAATATGACTAGACCTCAATCCATTTGTGACGGTGTAGGTAAATTTGTAGAGTATCCATTTAGGTGTCTGGATCAGCCACTGACCATATACCATATAGTATTTTGGTTCTTGTGGCCATTCTCTTGTAAAACAATTTAAACATATGTTTGTTTTGGTACCCATGTTTTCTTGGGTCTAGTTGTGTCACCAATAAATGATTTGGGAATATAGATCTACCTTATTTTCAAAAAACTTATATTAATATATTAAAAAATATTTTTGGAAATAAAATCCATCTTAATAACACTAATTGTAGTATTTATAAAATATTAGTTTTTAGTGTAATGAATTTTTAATCCACAATAATAGATGGTAGCATTTTTGAATTGGGTACAGAATAATTTTTTAATAATTTTTATTTTTCAACTTTACATCCTATTCTAAACATTTTTCTTTTAATAACATTCTTTCCATGAATCTCATTCATATTATTTTCTCTTTTTATTAAAATACTATAAGCACATTTATAAGATTTTACTTCATCTTGTTATTCTTTAATCTTTTTTTCTTGATGAATACAATTTGATGTAGATGAATTTAATTTGTAATAAGATCTTGATGTTTTTTAGCATTGTTTCTATCTCACGAAAAATATAATTATTAATATTTTTTAATGAATTAATTTTTTAATTAAAGAATACTATTTTTATTATAGCGTAGTATAGTAAGTAGAAAATGTACTATTTGAATATATATCAATTCTATAGACAGATGAATAATAGGTTTTTACCTATTTATATTCCTTAGCCATAGATCACATATTTTCTTTTAGATTTTATGGATCTTTTTCTAAATAATATTTCAAAGAGGTATTAGAGCCTTTAGATACACTCCACATAGAATACCTTTATCCTTTTCCATTATCCTCATAATCAATAGTTATCTAAAATTTCTCCTCTATCCATCTTTTATATTTCAATTGGGATCAATTAGGTTTGATGTGGCCCATATTTTTTAATTCGTAACATCTTACTTCGCTAGGTTCCATTTCATATTTCTTAATGGAATTATTGAAGACTCTTTTCTTCTTGTATAATTTTATAAAAATTTGGCTAGTTGATCCAGTTCTATTTTAGAGTCTGAGGAATTTCATGTTTTCCTTTTGACTTCTTGTTTTTATTTTCTTTCATGCTTTCCAGATGTCACCATAAGTGTAGTGTTTTCCCTTTTTACTAAAATTGTCTGATCTTCAACTCGAGATTTCATTTCTACATTAGACATAATAAATTTCCCAATTATGTCACTCGTATAAAAATTATTGAAAGATGTTTATTGAAAAATAGAAACAGATATTCCATTCTATTTTAAAGTTGGTACTTGAACTGCTTTCAGTGCTTCACCTAATTCATTGATGGGATCTCCCAAGTTATTAATATTGTTTATAATATCTGTTAACCGTCCATTAATTTGGGAGATTATTTCACCATATAACATTCTAAAGGTGTCAAACAGTAGTTTTATGTTAGCATACCTTAATTTCCTAAAATTTTATGTTCCTCCATAAGAAACATAAATTTTCTTCCAGATTTCATAGGAAGTAGGAAATTGTGAAACACAATTGAATTAATCAGGTCCAAGAACTCAAATGAGAGAATCCATTTTCTTTTATTTGATGTCATATTCATATTCTGTTGTATCATCCCAGGTCTCTAGTTTATAAGGAATCACATAAGGAGTGATGATATTCGAAGAAAATTTGAATCCATGATTCGTAAGATAGATGATCATTCATGAATTTCAACATTCATTGTTTCCACCATTTAAATATAGAGCTCGAATCCTAGACATATCTTCTTTCAGACTGTCCATTTCCATATGCTTTGTATAGAACTTATTATTTTGATAATTCTAGATCATTGTCACAAAATCTCATCTTTGATATACTTTTTTTGTAGGAATAATATAAAATACATAATAGAGGGTGAATTATGTATTTTCAAAAATCAAGAAACTTTTTAGCTTTTAAATCTCTTTGCGATTAATACAGATATGAAGTGTTTTTTCTGTATATATTTTGAGCAGTCAATAAATAGAATGAATGAACATTACTATTTTACAGTGGTTCTGGGGAAAATGATCCCCTAGTCCACACCACCAACTCTCCCTCGACGTGTTGGGTTAGTTTCAATAGAAATGTACTCTTATCAAAAGATTATTAAATCCATAAATGAGCGTATGAGGTTAAAAAATGTTATAAAAATAACATAAATAGAATTATTGTTATTTTATAGGGAACCAGATATACACATCTTAGTACAAGAAGTTGAAAATTCATCTAAACTGAGAATTATAAACTGAAACTCTAATAAATCCAAAGAGTTTTATTGGTTGATGGATTGGGTTGTACTTCACTGTAGTAGATGAAATTGAAAATTCTTGGATATTATTATTCATAAATGAATTTCTTAAATATAGAATAACTCTAAATAAATCCTAGTTAAAAATCATATTCAGAAAAATTGATAACAATCAAGGAGTAGTTTCATTGTAGTACGAGGTTGAAAATGTATATCTTCAAATTGTATCATATTTCAAAAAATAAAAAAGCCTACTCTCATTTTAAATTTTTCTATATTTAATAATTATTCAAAATTATATAGTCCTATATTTTTTTTCAAATGAAATTGTGATAGAATATATACAGATTAGATAGATATCTTCGGTATTAAAGATCCAAGAATGTTAGTTGACATATAACAGATATTAAAAATTGAATTGACCAGGGGAGTCATAACATCCATTAATAATAGGATTGATTTTCATTGATGAATATGATTATTTGAATTGATCATGATGAGATTTTTGAATTTTTCATAAAATTGTTTTCAATTATTCTTTAATTATATCATGACTGTTACAGAATTCTCAAATAAAATCATGGATTGAAAATCACTGAATTTGAATAGACAAACATAGTATTGAACTCCATAGTGTCAGTTTCCTTTATGTAGTATAGGGTTATTTTGTGTATCATAGGGTTCCTTTCTGTAGTGTAGGGTTCCTTTAAAAGTATGGTTCCTAAACAATACTTTTATCTATTCAGAACATAAGGGTCAAAAGTAAAATTGGGATGAGAATCTAAATGTTCATCATTTTAGAGTAATGTAGATTAACCATATATTCATTCTCTAAAAATATGGTGTGTACAGTGATTCCATAATTCAATGTTGGATTGATATTCCTTACGCCTATTCAAATGTAAGGTTGATAATCCATACATTCATTTACTAAACATTGGGTTTGTGATCCATATTTTAACTATTCATTGTAGTGATGATGTTCCATACTTTCATTTAACATAGGGTATGAAATAAATATACATTATTTTGAATGTTGGGTTCATTCCATACATTTCACTTATCAACATAGTTTATAAACAATTTTTATAGAAAATAGTAAAACACTTTATGAATGCTTTGACGAATATTCCTTGTGGATTAATAACTTGAATATAATTTCAAAATAAATATTTCAAATAAAATTAATTTCTAGAAACCCACATAAAGTAACATCATTAGTAAAAAACAAGGGTATTTTTTATCATCAAAATCAATAATATTTATGGATTATTTAAAAAAAATACATTCCCAACATATTAATTGTAAAAAACTATTAGATAATTTTTTGGTCCAAAGGCAAAATGTATTATTTCTAACTGAATTGGATTTTTATGTATTGAATGGTTTTATTTAAAATATATATTTTTCAAATTATTGAATTTGTATCATAAAAAATGATATTAATTTATAAATTTAGAATGTACAATTATCTTATGTTTTATTATTGAGAATTTTCTCAAAAGTAATATTATTCAATGGATAATGAAATATATTGAATTATATTAAAAACTTTGTTTTATTAAATTATTTATAAAGTAAAATTTTATTTTCATTTTTTTTAAAATATTATTATCTCCTTTCTATTTAAAATAGCCAATTTACAAATTTTTAAATCAATTTCATACTTAAAGATAGTATATTTACAATCTATATTTAAAAGGTCATTTTTTGAAAAAATGATTATTTTTTGCATTTTTTTTGTATATTTTGAAATTAAATTTTATCACTTCTATGTATAGAATTTTGAAAATTATTCCATATTTGTAATAATTAGATCAAAATTTGTTAAATAGGTCCATTTTCTTTTTTTTCAATATGAATGATACATTGTTAATTTTTTTTACAACAATATAAGGTAAATCATGTAATTATTTTTAAATTTAAAATTATAAAGGATATAAAATGATTATATCACTTTAGTAAATTTATTTGGATAATAATTACACAAACATAATCATTAAATGTTTTAATATTTTAGTTTTATCAATTTTGATATGATTGTGACTGTTATAATATTTTATTCAGAGAAAAGTAAAAACAATCTCACACTTTTTTTAATTAATATATAATTTTTAACATGGTGTTAACAAGAGGATATGTTTGATTATAAATAGAATTTTTAAATATAAAATACTTTTCCTAATCATGAATTAAATTCGTTATTTTTTAAAAATAATTATTTACCATAAATGTTTTCACAATGCTAACATAATAATTATTCAATTAATGGAAGATTAAAATAAAAGATATAAAAAAATTGAAGTAATTATAATTTGCACTATGATCAATGAATTCATTAGATTCACAAGACATGTTAGGTATGTATAAATGTTATTTTTTAAATTTCACTTGCTGGATTGATGATATATAATCAATGTAATGAATAGTTTTAAAAATTGACCTTAATGATATATTATAATAAATATTATTTTATTAAGTGATATTAAATTCATAAAAAACATATATTCATAAAATTATTAAAATATGGTTGTTAATACTAAACATTTTATATTTATTATTATTGTTTCCTAGATAGAATAATAATGACCCTTAAATATGATTTCACAGTAAGTTTGATAGGGGTTAATAAGTTGTTAAAATGAATATATAATTGTAAAGAAAGAGAAAAAATTTAAAATTTTAATTGGATGAGAAAATGTATGCCAATAATCATCATAAATTAGAAATAAATCTATGTCAATCCATTTATAATTAAAACTTAATTTATATTAATATAATATTTTGAGAAATTCTAAGGAGTCCCCTCCCCTCTCTTATAAAAGGTAATCTCTTATTCAATTTACATCACACCTCCTGGCCCATGTTTTATTCAAATACCTACCCAAATATATTACTATTAAAAATATATGTATTATATAGGTACTTTATATGTATAATACCAATAATAGAGTGCATACTGTGTTAAGAAAAATATGTTTTACAAAGAAGGTGTATAGTTTTTATTAGCATGTTTTAGTATTGTTTTTTCATCCACATACATAAAATATTTTTCAAAATTTATAAAATATAAATAAAAATATTATAAATATACTATGATGTTATTATTTTAAGTTAAAAACCTATATTCATCTCCAAACACTCTCAACCTATAGAGGAATTCATCATTCGTGTTTATGGCAGACCACCACCTCGTGAACCGATAAAATTCATTTCTCATCACCGTATCCCAAGAATAGTTATAATGATGGAATTAATGATTATATTTTATCCTCATGATATATTATTCATAAATAATATATAATATAACATTTATTTTCTTACCCTTCCATTCACTAAACATGATAACGTCTCTCGTGGGTATGTGTGGACTACCACCTCCAGGAAGCGATGTGATTCATTTTCCATCACCACGCCACTTGAATGATATATATATAAGTATATTTAAATAATTAATATTATATATATGATATTATTATCATTATATAAAGGTAAAATAACATTTTCCATATTCCCGTGATGGTCATTGTAAAATAAAAATTCTAATTATGCGTAAATATGTCTTACATCTCAATGGTTGTAACATTGTTCATTTCTCATTATCATATTTAATGGTTTTATTTAAAAGTATAATTCATTTATAAAAACTTTAATTATATCATTATTATAAATTTTTGTATGATTTAATAATAAACACTTTTTCCATTGTCAATATACTGAATTCATTTTGGATTTACAAACATACTCTTTTGATTCTTAAAAACATGTTCTCTACTCTCTAGAATATTTAAAGGCTATTCACTATAACAATAATAATGTTCTAATTCAATTTATTTGGATGTTATAACATGTGTTTTTTATGAAAATTAGTTCCCTAATAAAGAGATATGGAACACATCATGTACTTTAAAGATACTTGGTAGCACTTCCAAACACTATACCAAAAATCTTTTTTTAAAGATTGAAAATGGGTTGAATAACCTAGGAATCAGTTTTCCAATATTACTAAATGTCATTACACCCTTCCATAAACAATCCTTCATGAACACATGAAATTCCACTTGAAATTCAAAATCATTTCTCTAGTTATCAACATTACTCTTTTATTTTCATTGAGATACTTTGATATGGGTTTTAATTATCTTTTCCATTGATATAGTTCCCACCACATGTTCTATAAATATAAGAATCCTTTCTCTAAATACATCCCAACAAGATGGATCATGACTAATTTTCCCATATAATTATTTATAAAACACCTTTTTAGTGCTATAATAGAAACTATTGTCATAGGGAAACTCAAAAAAATGTAAATACTTGTACCTATTTCCATAAAAGTTAAGATAAAATAATCTAAACATGTTTTCTAAAGTATGGCTAAACCTTTATAACTCTTAATTAATTTGAGAATGATATGAGGTCCTCAAATTAATCTTAGTTTTGACAGCCTTATAAATATTTTTACATCATTTCAATGTAAATCATGGATTATGATTAGACACAATTGAAATAGGTTAACCATGAAGTCATACAACTTTGTTAATATAGTTTCATACAAGGTAATCTAGAGGAAATTATTCTCTTATATCAAGTAAATGTGATTATTTTTTAAGGTGATCAATAATAACCCATATCACAAAATTCTTTATAGTTATATTTGTTAATCCTAGGAAACATTCCTTATAAACATCATCTAATTTTCAGGTAGAAATAGGAATATATTTCATAACTCTGCTAGGATAATTTCTCTCAGCCTTCACATGCTGAAAAACCAAAAAACATGACACATAATAAAAAAATTTCTACATTATATTATTCCACAAAATATGTTCCTTGAAATCTGTATAACTCATGGTGCTTCTAGTGTGTATAGAGAAATCAGAGTTACGAGCATCTTCTAATAGTTCCCTTTTTAGCTTAGGTATATTATTGAAAAAATACCCTATTTCAAAGTATTTGAACCCTGTCTTCAAATATTATTTCAAAAATTTTCCTTCCATTCATATATTTTATTTTATATTGACTATTCTAATCATCAGGATAAAAAAATTTACCTTTTCCCATAAATATGATTAGGGAATCACTATAAAAAATAGATTTATGTTTATTGTTCCTTAATAATTACCCAATCCATCTTCAATAAATCCATGAACGAAGGATTACTATCAATCCTCATTTTATTCATAACTCCGTGAAAATTCATCCTCAGTGTATCCACTACATTATTTTACATTCTTGGATTGTAGTTTATTGAGAAATTATAATATTTATATAGCTCGAGCCAACATCTTTGCCTCATGTTGATCTCTTTCAATGAGGATATTTATTTCAAACTTTTGGGATAAATATATATATATCTCACATAATTCACTATATAAATAGTGTTTTTAGATCTTTAGATAAAAGATCAAGGATGTTAATTAAGGATCATCAGTTAGATAGGTTTTTTTATGATTCCTTAACCTCCTTGATGCATAGGAAATAATTTTTTCATTCTATATAAGGATACAACAATGTACCATTCATGATTCCAAAATAAATCTTAAAAATATATCATTTCATGATGGTAAAGTAAAAATAGAATAATTCACCATTATGCCATTAAATTCTTCAAAACATTTTCCACATTTCAATTTCACAAAAAACATAACCACTACATGAGTATGCTTGGTTAATGAGTTAGCCAATATAGAATTTTTTTTAACAAATCATAGATAGTAACTCACCAAACCAATGTAAATATCTACCTAAGTTATATTAATTTGTGTAGGCCATTCATGTATGACCTTTTTCTTCACTTTATAAAATGATATTCCATCCTAATTTAAAATATTGTAAAGAAAAAAACTTTCTAAATCTAGGATTTACACTTTCTAAAGTTCCTATTTAAATATTTTCTTCTAAGTGTATCAAGATGGATTATAAATTTATTCTCATGATGCTCATATATTTTGGATTAAACCATGATATAATCAATAAATACCACAAAAAACCTTAAGTATATTTTTTGAATACTCTATTTATCATATATATGAAAATAGATAGTGAAATTGTCAGTCCAAAGGGAATTAATGTAATGTCTCAAATTCCAAACCTCATTTAAAATATATTTTTTGGAATATATTATTTTATTAATACTAATTGAGGATTCCCATAATTATGTTTAATATTTGATAAATAATTAGTACCATAATGTTTATTAGATAAGTAATCAATGTGCAGTATAATATACATGTTCATTATAGGAATAACATTGATTTCCTTGTAATTAATAGGCAACCAAATGGATCTATATTTCGTCTTAATGAAAATAATAGGGTCTCTAAAATGTGAAACACAAGGAAATATAAAATCCCTTACTAGAAAAATAAGCTAGTTGTTTCATTAAATATAGTAATTTTATAGTTTCCTTTCAATAGTTAGTTTTGTATAAAGTTTTTACATCAGGGATTATATCAGTGGAAAACTCATATTAAATCTCTGGTGGATATCAATGTAATTCCACATGAAATACATCAATATATTCATCTACAATAGGTAGATAATATATTTAAATATTACGTTTTCTATCCAATGGTTGTGTCTTTTATTCATCCACAAGAATATCATTTAGAATTTCTATTGAGGGTGGTTCTATACATGATTTAAAGGATGATGTATCCCTTCTAAAGATAAGGAAATGTATGTCTTCATCCTGAATGGTAACATCATTCTATTTTAATATATATTTTAATCATATTTTCAATTAAAACCCATACCATGTATAATATCAAAATCAAATGCTTGAATAATAATCATTTCTACAAATAGGTCTTCTTTATGGGTCATAATGGGAAGTTACTAGACAATTCTTCTTATGGTTAGATTTTGACTTGGAGTTTTGAATAATAAATCCATTCAAATGGTATTCGGGAAATATCTATTTTTAATTGAAAACAAGGATGATATTAAAGAGTGTGTTGATATAGAATGAAATAATCAATTGTCTAATTTGGAGATAATGATTAAAGTACCTTTAACCACATCAATGGGAACATCAAACTCAGCTGTAGTGATCATATACACTTAGCCCACTCCCCACATCCTCTTTGGAGGAATGTTCCCCTAATTCTTATAAATTATGGTGAATAATTCCTCATTTATCTACAGTTGAGGCCCTAGAAATCATTGATTTTTTGGTTCCCCTTCCATTCATCTTCTAAATAAGCCTTATCTATGCACTTGTAATAAACTCCAATGCCCTTAAAGTATTTATTTGGATGTTTCATCCCACAAATTTCACATGATGGGAATTTATTTGTTCCCCTATTAATCTTTTGTAATTTACCCTTTTCATGGTTCTTATTAAAGAACATATTCTCTTAATATCTCTAAAAGTTATAGGATTTGTAACTTCATTCTTTATTTTGATAAAACCATACACTATTTCATCATTTGATGAAAAATATTGAGACATTATTTCTCTTCAGTGGTTTGGCGTATAGACATCAACGAAGAGATCACTATTTCTATCAATATTATGTATATAATACATAGTGTACCTAGATAGTCTTATAAAGTTTACCCCATACTCCTCTACACTTGTTTCATCATTTCATTTAACCTTGATAACATTATCTTAATTTTAGTACATTTTTAATGAGGGGTGTAATTATCAAAAAACATTATGTAAATAGAGACTCACTCCATATTATCTATTTCTTTTTCCTTATTTGTATTTTATATCAATGTCCACCATTGATCAAAAGTTCCGCTAGGACAATAAACTTCTAGTATAATAGGTTCTATTTAATTTCATCTCGAGGAGAGAAATATATTATCAGGAGAGATGATCAATTTCATAGATAACACTACATTAGTAGTTACACTGAAATATAGAGGTTTATATCACATAAAATGATCCAATATAGATGTATCATGTCATTGAAAATCATTTTTCTTCATATGTGAAAGTTTATTAGACATAACCTAGGCCTGTTGTGATAATATGGTCATGATATGTTCATGTACAACACCACTTGTATTGGATATCATAGTGTTAAAATACCTATATTGACCACAGGTATCGATTCCATTCATTTCATTAGTATCCAAAACTAAATAATTTGACACATTGAGTTAGATAAAAATCATAATGAATAGTGAGTAATAAAATAAAATTTATACAATGGTACAGATTCTAAGATACTACAAGGGATTATGAAAGTTCTCATATTATCTACGTTTTAAAAAATATATTTATCAAGGTTTATACTAATATTATTCTAATAAAAACTACAACAACACCATATGAAGTGTCCTAGAGATAGTTTTATCTTTATTACATTCACAAAAATACATGTAAATCATACCCCAAGTACTGAATAATTTAGTCGTGTTGAACAACTGAATACATACATATATCACGTTTTACATAGGAAATAAAATATAATCATGTCATAATTAAATGTTTTCCATTCTTGAAACTCAATCAAATATTTCCTCTTCAAAACCATGGTAAATGAATAAAAATACATTTAAGTTTAAATTCTCCCCAAGGGTTATGTTTAGTGGAATCTATAATGAGTAAACAAGGCATAATCAACCTAGAAAGGAAAATCTCTAAAATAATACATTTAATAAAAAAATTTATCAAAAAATGAATCCATGGGTAGTTTCAATATAGAAATTTCAAGTATAATAATAACTAAATTCATAATGAAGGGAACTAATAATATTAGACGTCATGATCTCTAACATCATGTTTTCTCTACCGTCATGACCTTAAGCCAAGATAGTTTAAAAATATGGGTAAATATTCATTTAATTTGGCTAATTTATTTTTCTCACGAGACCTATCGGTGCATCAAGGGGATATATAATTATAGGCCCCACCCATCACTATATGTCCAATGAATTCCTCACATATCAATTTATCAATTTATCTTATAAAAAATATGACATATCATCAAATTTACACACTTAGTAAAGGACACCAACATATATATAATGCATAGTAAACAAAATAAATTGAATGTACAATATCCTATGTATAAAATTTATATGGTTTAGGAAGTAATTATATCCCTGTTAATAATAAAATATATATTTTTGAAAAATGTAATATTTTATTATCAAAAGTAAATATTTCAAAGGATAACCTTATTTCCACTTATCCCCAAAGGATAATATGTAAGATAATGGGTTTTTGTCATTGATGAATATAAATACCATTAATGATAATTATACATTTATTGAGGAAATATAAATTCCATTTTTTTAAGTTATTAAAAAATGAATTTCGATTTTTGCTTCCAAAATATGATCCAGGGGAATAATCAGTAAAGACACAACAAGTTTGGATTAAATCCAAGACAACATGTCCCAAAAACACTCTTAGGGGTCCTCTTCTTGAATCCCTACATCTTCATAATTTAAAGATCTCACAAAGATCCCCGGATAATGAGACCCATTTGAATATGTGTGGAACATTGAAGTTGTTTGTCATTCAATCTAACAAGAAATTCACAACCATGTGAGTGATTGATGATGTTACATCATGAATATGATGGATCTAAACCCATTCGTGAAGCCCAAAAATTCATCATGAGTGACATCCATTCTTTTTGATACACCTTTCCGATAAATACCCCCTGCATTCCAATCGTTAGAGGACAGTTACCCCGACCATTCATATTATGAATTGCTCCCAATTAAAAAACCTCCTTCTCATCATAAAAAAGACCAAAAAACGACCATCCATGTTATATGGGATTCATGAAACCCCCTTCACTTTGTTCTTAATTTTTTCCACCCTTGGTGGTGATTCCTTTCATGAAGTCCCACAGCCTTCGCGGTTGACGAAGTCCCTATGGAGATATTGAGGCTTCGTGGAGAATTCAGCTTTAGTGATGACTTCATTTCATGATCCATGACTTCATTTCAAGGTTGGGTCACCCTGTTTCATGAATACAACTCCTTTGTGAATCCCCCAACCTCTACAAAGCACCTTTGATTCGAGAAGAACCTCTCTGCGTGGCCCTTAGCTCGTGAAACCACTCACCCAATACAATCCTTGTTTCATTCCTTTTAATGACACTTCATCATGATGTTTGAGTCCCCATATACCCCACACCTGTCCAAGATTATTCCAACTGCACCTCAAGTCACTATGTGACCCATTCCACCCATTCTTATGGCCCTCTCCACTTCATATATTGGGAGAGACTGCCACCTGTCTTTTTCTTCCCAGTATAGGTGAGCTAATTTCAGTTCATTCTCAGTATAAGAACATGAACATGGACCTCAATATTGGAAACTATTCCAAAAAATTACACCATGGTATTGAAAAATCTATTTACCTCTTAAAGTCTCATGACCAGTGGTCGTGTAATAAAAATTGGTAAAGAGTGAGTCCCCCACATCTAAGAAGCATGACATAAAATTGTCTAGTCCCAAAATCATCAACACATGAATTTAAATTATATCTTTCCCTATGAAAAAAGAATATTATGATTTTTTTTTAATGGAATGGGATGGTCTCTACACCACTTACCATAATAATGAACGAGTTCCTCCTCACATGGAATGACATCCTCTTTGGTAAGCTTTCCGGCAGTATCCCTAAAACATATCTCGTTGAGGATTTTATCGTGATTCAAGCATCATATCTACTACATCTTCTTGGATCTCACATAGAGCATGAATCACATGATCCTAGAGGTTAGTATAGATCAAAAAATCATCCAAATCACCATAGTGGGCCTCTCTATAGATATAATCTCCAGCGGCCATTCAAATAGGACACTCCAATGCATAATCCCAAACCATAAAAACCCCATCGGTAGCTTTATTGCATAAGACCCAACCAAAATCTCCTTTAGGACTCCTCCTTAGGTATAAGACCCAACCAATATTAACTACATGGGGCTTTGATTCCCAAAAAACAAAGATATGTTAGTATCCTCCCTAAGGTATAATCCCAACATCCATATCTATCCAAATTTTCTCTCCATTACATCCATGTTAATATCATGCCCCACACCTAGGAGACCACTTATCCTTTAGGTCCCTTGAGGAGATCTGTGAATAAGACTCACACCAACTCAAAACAAGATAAATCCTCTTACAAAGGGAATCTTCTAAGAATAATCCCTATATTATCCCTCATTGACGTTCCCCTCATGATGTGAGCATCCTTAATGTATGACGTTAAACTATAAGGACTAGTCCTGTCATATGACCTTAAGCCAACATATCAAACTATATGGGTGTCCATCCCTATCCTCTAATTATGTCACATAGAACACATATCTAAGGTTTGATATTGATCACTAATAAATAAATATTCCCCCTCCTAGGGATGTACCTCCCTAATCCACACCAGGGGTGTCCCAATCAACCTTCACAGTTTGACATCTTCCCTTTATGGGAAACCCCCCCCAGATCTTCCTCTATAGGTGTGCTGATCTATCCATTGGTAAACCGATTAGGTTTCCCATCCAATGAATGTACCTACATAACCCACCCCAAGGGGTTTCCCAATTAGCCTTCATGGTGTGACATCTTCCCTTTATGTGACGCACACCTCCGTGTCCACCTGTATGGGAATCCTGATCCATCCATTGATAAACTTTTCAGATGCCCCTTCATAGGGAAGCAAATACCTGATCCTCCCCAAGGGGTGTCCGAATCAACCTTCAGGGTGTGAAGTCATCCCTTTATGGGACACAACCTCGGATCTTCTTCCACACCCATACTGATCCTTCCATTGGTAAAAATATAATACAATCCCTCTTATGGATGTACCTCCCTAATACACCCCAAGGGCTGTCCCAATAAACCTCCATAGAGTGACATATTCCCTTTATGGGACACCCCCAAATCATCCTCCATTGATTTTTTTGATCAATCCCCTAGTAAACGTTATGGTTTGAAATCTTCCCTTCTAGGGACACACCTCCTTCATCCACCTGCATTAGGAATTTTGAATAATAAACCCCATCTCCACAAGACATTAAACATGTGTCCCCAAACACATACCTCATGTAAAACATGGGTTGCCTAAAAGGAATATCTTGGATGATATATTCCCATAGAGATGAATACCTCATAAAAAATGGTATTTTTGAGTGTAATTTCATAGAATTTATATTCCTTCAGTTATAGATACCTTTTGATAGAAATAGGATTACATGGGTTCCTCGCCTATGATGCCTCCATGAGATTCCCTCATATAAGGAAGAATACATGTGACCAATATTCCTATCATCCAAACATTCTACTGATGCCCCACATAACCACTCTCTTGAAAGAAGGTTGTTGCCATGTCAATAGGAAATTAGAATTTCTAGAAATAAGTACTGTAATTAATCGGTGTCCAAAAATATATGACATTATGAATGAGTTCAAAAAACAAGATTGAAGACTACATGGGCAACCCAGACAATGTGAAAATTTAAAAATAGGAATCCATGGAAGGAGAAACTGACATCCCATCATTCCTTTTCAATCAAGTAGAATACATCATCAGTTAATGTGATGAAAGCATCCTAAATTTGGAAAGAGTGAATATAGGTTAAAAATAATGCCAACGCACATTAACACATAGGTGGTGGCCTTAGTAAAAAAAATCAAAAATAGAAATGGTGAACTATATGTGAAACACTTCTCTTCAATATGGGGACTAGTACCATTTTATACATCATAATATTAGCATGTAAGTAGATTCTGATGTCTAGTTGTACATCCAATTGAGAAAAAAATGGCCTTGTATGGAATCCACTATAAATTAGAGCAGTAAACATTGGGTATTCCATAGTCTGATACATCTTTAGTGTGGATCCATCTTTGCCTTTGGAAGACAGGATAGCTTAGGGGAATTGGAAATTGTTTTCCTTGTACATATACTTAAGGATGAATACGCCTTATTTTTAGGTTTTCATCCAAAATAAATCAATCACCCAACTCCCACATGCATCAGACAAGGAGAAATGTTAATGCATAAATCCCTCATTACTCTACCTCTACAATGACTTATACTGGGAGCTCAGTTATCGGGAACCCACACCCTATCTCACCCTTGTAAATAATTTAGAGGAGGGTGATGGAAACTATTTTATATCACTATGATTAGGAGGGGATCATTCCCAATGAGGTTAATGGACCACTAAGATTTGGAGCCTTCTATGACTCATTGACACCACTGCCCCAAGGGCTACACAGGAAGAAACCACTCCCCATTCGAACAACAAATCTATTAAGGATCCTCTATCCAGAGAAATCATATGAATATTTCCCCTTTCACAAGAAATTGGGGGAATCTTGAGTCACACAAGATAATAATACTAACACTAATCCATCATGTAGGTCTCCCATCATGCCCTGTCAGTTCTAGAAATGACTGATATTTCAGGTCGAAGAACAAGTTTGGGTTACCCCTGCTTTGTCAACCCTAGTCTATACCACCATGTGTCAGTGTTGGGTGAAAGATTAGAAAAATTATTGACCAATGTAATAATACTCTAGGGATTAAATGGAACTTTACACTATAGACACATTCTTCATAATCCCTGTGATAGATGAGAATCAAACAATTTTTCCCCAATTGGGATTGAGACTTTAGCTCCCTGACAAGGGCGATGGGTTGATTATATTAATCATTATAACCAAAATAATTCATCACAAGTTAGCCTGGGATAATGAGATTTAGTAAGAAGGTCATCCTCATTCAATGACCATTCAATTAAGTGGTCATACTAACTCTTATAATTAACCTGAAGGCCATACCCATGTTCCCACCGATCAATGCAAAGGTCCTCCCCTCCTCATCGACAGTCAGTATGAACTTCTTCCCTATACAAGTGATTCCCAACATGGAGGTACTCCCCATGTCACATATGATAAGTATTAATTTCCTCCTTTTTTCATTCCCTACTCTAGAACAAATCAATGTAGTGGTCCTTCTCACTTCATTGGTAACCAGCATGGTGGTCCTCCCATCATCAAAACCAACTATAGTGGAGGTCATCCCCACTCCTTCAGTACTCAACATGAGGTACGTAGCCATGTATAAAGTAATCAATGAAGAGTTCCTCTAAATGATTTCAGAAGTCATTATATAGGCCTTCTCTATATTATCATTTTCGATCATGGATGTCCTCCCCAGGTCACATCTGATCAGGTCAAAGAACCTACATGTACTTCAACTCACAAGCATGGAGGCCCTCCCTATGTAATTTATTCCAGTCATTATGGATGTTTTCCTGATGTTTCTGCTGACCAATGAAGAGGTAATACCCTCTTTTTGAATATCTAGAGTGGTTTTCCTCCCCTAGGAAACACCAGTAAACATGGAGGTCTTACCCACTTTGACAACAACCGATTTAGAGGACTTCCCCATATATCAACCATCTGGGGTGGAGGTACTCCCAACTTCATCAAAACCAGTGTGAAGGTCCTCCCAGTGAAGAATACATACCCTACCCCGAAGATTCATCCTAGGTAATAACGGATAATCCTCATTATATCAAGATAAATCCTAGAAAACATTAACTTATCAATGACCTCATCGATCTCTTAGTCTCTAAGGATGAAGCTGAAATGATAATGGAATGTCCACCATGACTGGTAGAGTCTTGGGAAAGATCTCGATAGGTGAGATTCTCTATTCCTAAATGTGAAATCCATAGGATCCCCAAATCTCCCTATAGGTAAATGTTGGTAGAGGAAGCATTAACTCCCTTAGAAGTAAACATAGTGCATCTACCTCTAGCATCTCTAGTTTCCATATCCACATCTAACATAGATCATAGGGAAGTGTCAGGGAAATGGATAGAAAACATGAATCTAGATGATTAACCAATGAGTGCCACCACCCTCACACATAAGGCATTTGTGAACACCCTATATTATAATTATGTGATGATGCGGGTTGTACCACCCACCAGAGACGACCCATCATGAAACTTATAAGTAACTCATGTAGTGGTTGCTCTACCATCCAACCATATACCTCAACAGTTCACATAAATGTCAATAACCATTACTTGACTAGTTCAAAATAATTCATGTACTGACCAATAATAGGTCTCTAACTCCAAAAAAGAAAACACGTGGTAGACTATTGTTAATAATTAGTAGTCATCCTTATTCTTTTGAAATGAAACATCCAACTTTGATATCCTAGAGTACCACAATGAGGGCCCGAAATCATGTTTCCTTCAGTTCAGTGACCTTCAATTGCACTACCTAGGTTGTTGGGAGAACTTCAACAACATTGATTGGAAATGAAAAATGGCTGAGTTGGAAGCACTCCCAGTGGCTCAGTACCCTCTGTCACATAGCTATCACCAATCCCTCTTGTAGATATGTGTCAAGATCCACATTATGATATTAAAAATCATGGAATATGAATATACTCACGTGATGATCTAGGTATGGGGATAGTATGTAGTGATTCATTTCACCCGTATATGGGAACAACATAACTAACCCATTTATATTGAGGATTTTCATCCAAGTATAGTTATGGTAAACATAGTTTTTCCCATGTCATCTATGTACAAGGACATAGATGGATGGATGTCTAGGGGAAACTACCCCAAGTGGTATCACAACACAAGTTAGACCATCAAACATGTGTCCTTACCATCTAGAAAAGGTATACACTCAGCCTTGGGGACCCTAATGAGATCTTACCCACCATTCGCCCCCTCAACAAGGGTAAAGTATAGTTTGGGTCCTCCAATCCTTTTGATTCTTCTCAGATTGTTCCAAAAACATAGAAAAATCTCATAGTTGTATCTCTTCTCTAGCAGTTCTCTCACCAAAAAAAAGGATCATTGATGAACTCCGTATGGAGCGGTGCCCAGATTATAGTGATTCTAGAAAGGATCTCATTTTACCTCCATTAGTGCTGCAATATGTCTTCCTCGTCTAATTTATCTTAGTAGATACTGGTAATCCCACACATCCCAATAGAGAAGAGCTGGGAGTGTATCTCATTTGACTTAGATATTAATCTCTTAAACTTCCTGAGCAGTATGATCAAATTCCTCTAGAACTAGATCAAGCCACTCTATGAGTCGCCAAGAATACTTACCAAGTTGATGATCCTATCAATACAATGGTGGTTAGTAATCTGGATCAAGATATGGACCCTAACCAATATGATTTGATTGTCTCTATCACCACTCTCTTTGAGTTCATGGAAATGTGATAGGTTGAAATCCCACATACAACAAGCCATATTCGGCATGGTTAGATGAAATGTGAGAACCCCCGAAGTTCTAAAATATTAGCTTCATCACATTCAACGGTACGAGTGACCGATTGCAATATTTTTTCCACTACATCTCAAGGTGTGGGGAAATTTCCAGATCCCTATAGTAGTGGGAAGATAATATTATCTGATGGTTTGTACAGAAATTAGAAGGTCCATCATTCATCTGGTATAACCAATTTCCCATCGATTTTTTCATTCGTGGGGATGATCTTTATAATTAGTTCATCTACCTGTTTATACCACCACATGCAAGATAGTAATTGAAGACCACTTCAAGTAAATGAAAATTCTTGATTGGACCATTAAATACTTCATCCTTTAGTGGAAGGGGCTGACATATTCACTTAATATGTCACTAACTCAATTTCAGTTTCTAACGATGTTTATGGGTAACATCAAGACAAAGCTTCTCTATAACCTCTTCACTCAGAACATCCCCAGTGGGTTTCAATATTTTTTATAACAAGTCCCAATGTCTGGAGTAATCATCGTAGTTGGACAAGTATGTGTGTCTATTTCCTCTGATACTTCCTATAAATAGGGATACCAAATATGTGACTACCGACGTAGTACAGGTAGATCCACCCCAATAAATTGGATTTTTTATCACCTTCTCCAGTATTACCTCACTGAATGCAATATCCTTTTCCACCTCATCCTCAACCAATGTAGAATTGGAAGGCACCAACCCACCATGAAAAATAACCTAGAATAGGAAATGTGGATTCAGTGCATCATTATGTTCAACACCCTTGTTAGTATTAACATCTAAGAGTTCGCTTCCAAGACCAAAGGAACCAGACATATTCTTTTAAGGATGCATAAGTTCTTGATTATTTCCTCAGTGCCCTAGAACAAGGGAATTCTAAAGCTTCTAGTGTGAAAGAAACCCATGGAAGTCAAGTATACTGATTGACCCAACCATTAACCTTATCACAAGACCCTTCCACACACTATAAAAACTTATATGTTTTGAAGGATTGGCTCTATGACCATGTGGATAATGGCTTGGTGAAATTGGGATATGTCAATGTATCGGTGGCACAAATCTCCTCAAAGAAAACAAATATAGTAATTATGGATATAATAATGTTTCAAACCATGGGACTCAGAATTATGATGACTATTTATCACAAATAGTAGTTCCCCACACCCATGGTGTCTTCAACACCCACATAAGTTGGCTGTAGCCCCTTGAGGTCACCACGTCTTCATCATATGATGTTTATAAATCCACATCACAACCCTCCAAATATAAGAAGAGTAGGTGCTGATGGCGCATGGGAAAGTAGAGTCCCCCCCCCCACCGAGTTCCAAATCTATCCCTCAATCTTAGTGATTTCATGCCTACAGAGTTGGGAGTGGCACCTTGGGTAAGAACAATATTAGAGGACCACAATGATGATGAGTAGGAGTATGCATCTATTAATTCTGTCGAGTTAATAGATTTCTTCACACTCTCAGATGTTGAGGAATTCCTTGTAAGTCCTCTAAATTAATCTAACCGACACCATAGAAGAAAAGTTCAAAGTAATTAAAGCTAACAAGATTATTAACTCAATTCTTTATAATGAGCCTTGTATGCTACCAAGACTTGGAAATAGTCCTATGAATAGATGAGTAATCACAGTCCTCCCAACCTACTCTATCAAACATGAAACCATAGTAGATATCCGAGAAGGAGCAAAGATAATAGCCATTTCCACATCGGGAAAGTTCACATATAACAAAAACAAGGCCTAAAGTAGATGATAGTAAGCCAATAGTGGTTCTAGGTGAGTTAGTAGATGAGAAGTTGGACATTTCCAAAACCATCTAGTATGCTTTGGTATATCTATAAGTTCTTGTCATTTCTCCCACCAATGTGAATCCCCCTATAGTGAAAAATGCATCTGATGTAGAAGTATGACATTATATAGCACCTCACCATATTAAAATCAAGGCACCTGATCCTTGAGGCCATCTTCATTTCAAATGAAATGTGTGAGGATTTCATTGAATCATTGAAAAGAACCTTCCATTTTGAATAATATGTATCTTTCTCAAAAGCCTACTATAAAGGGGTGGTTGATAAAGAAAAATTACAAGCCATCATATCATTCTATAGAGAGGAAAAAGGTGCCCTTGTGCAGGGTCAAATTATCCTAATGTACATCACTAACGAGTTCAATGGTGTGAGGATCCATAAATTCTTAGTCAAAACAGGTTTCATGATCAATTGCATCCCAACCCATATGCACCACAAGATGGGATGCATTAAAGGAGACTTAAGTCCCTATGACCTGAAGGCATGGGATTATGATAGGATTTATTAGAGGATGTGTAGCATGTTTTTTTGAAGGCCCAGTTTAGTTTCATGATCGAAAACACTAAAGTTATGGTAGTCTCATAGGATGCCACCTACAATGACCTCTTATCCAGTATATGAATTCAATTGAAAGATGCAGTACCCTCCCCCTATCACCAATGCCTCATGTACTCCCTCAACAATCAATTGAGAATGTTTTAAGGGCATCCATCTCCCTTTTATTCAGTTGAATATTTATAACTTGATATTTAATATTACTAGATAAAGGTAAATAAGTTTCATTCCAATGAGGTTGATAACCCAAACTCTGTGGAAAATCCATGGACATACTTGGATAATACTTTTATCCACTCGATTCATCAGATGGAGGCCACGATGTTGGACATGGGAATATTTTTTTTTAATTTATATGGGAGAAGGATCTAGTGTCCAAAATTATAAAGAGATTTTTAAGATTACCTCAAAACCAACATAGTCTCGGACTTGGTGGTTACTAAATCCCATACCCCTATGATGTATCAAGATGGTTTCCATATGGACACCATTCCATGATATTCTCTCCTATTTCACAGATCATGGATGAACTAACGAAATCTAACACATCACCATTTCCTTGACATAAAGCAAGGATCCCATGTTCATAGGCCTAATAGGAATAGTTCAATAGCCTCAGTCTCCATGGTTTTAGTAGAGAAGTCACCTATAGAATATTCTATTTTCACACAAGAAGCCACCAATATTCATCTTGAATAAGTTGGCCTAGATAAACCACATACCACTGATTCTTCTACCTCATAGAGTGAATAGGGTTTGGAATATGATTCTTCGATATTTGAAGAGGGTGTCTCCATCACCATTGATGAGTTGATTTAGGTGAACCTCGGAACTGATGTAGAATGAAGGAAAATGCTGACCAGTTAAGCCATTCATCTAGAGGAAGGAAAATAGTATTTGGATTTCCTAAAGCAAAATTATTGTGTATTTTCATAGAGTTGTGAAGAGATTCTTGGAATAGATGCTCATGTTTCAATCCACCAACTTGGCCTCCCATTAGGTCACCACAAATTCAAGCATCTTCCCCAAAAGACCTAACTATCTCATAGATCCATGGATGGATCTATGGTTGATAATATTATCAATGAAATATTATTTACGAATGTTCGATACCCAAAATGGATATCCAACATAATTCCAGATTTAAATAAGAATAGGTAGATATGATTTATTACTGACTTGATGGATCTCAACTATCATTAGTTGATGGATGATTTTTTTCTACCATTGATGGAGTAGTTGATCAATTCCACAACTATGTTCTAGTATCTCACTTTTATGGATGAATACTCTAGATACAATCCGATCCAGATATCCCCAAAAGATGTTAAGTCTACCTCAATCATAGAACCGCATGATACTTTTTCCTATCAGTTATTTCTCTTAGGTCTAATGTATTCAGGGGAAACGTATTTGAGGGTCGTGCACCACATCTTCAAATTGATGATTGGGACACTTGTGGAATTCTATGTGGATAATTTGGGGTTAAAATCCAGCCACCATTAAGACCATATCATTGATATTGAGAATGTTTTTATCCTCCTTTTCTCAAAATATTCAACGATAAACCCCTTCATGCGTTCATTCATGGTTACCTCTATAATGTTTCTTGAATTCTTCATCATACATAGAGGCATCAAGATCGACGCATAGAAGATTAGAGCCATCAGCCAAAAGGATCCTTTGAGAAAAATCTATGATCTCCATGGTGTTCAATGCTACATAGCCTACATATTCCGATTCATCACGAATATGGTTAGAAAGTGTAATCACTTATCAAGGATTATGAAGAGTGATAGCATCTACTAGTGGGATGAAGTGTTCTATACCACATTTGAGGACATTAATCAGTGTCCATTATAACATCCGGTTTGGATTCCACCCATCTATAGGATTCCATTATTCCTCTACATGACAACCCTAGAATAATCCCTTGGATCCCTTTTCACAAAAAATAATGATGAATGAAGATATAATAGTTTATATTATCTCATTATCGTGATACTTTACACAAATACTATATACAATTCTATTAAGAAGAGCTACCTTATGCTAGTTTTCGTAGTGTAGAAGCAGTGATATTATCTTTAGCACCATGATATAGGGTCCTTTTACCATATGGACCTACTATTGTATATAAAAAATCACCCCATGATGAGGGGATGGATGGAACACTGGAATGTAATCCTTCAAAATATCAACACTAGATTTGATCTATAGATATATTTAAAGTTTTATGAATCAGAAGACATCCTTCTACCCATATGACACTCGAAGAGCCACCCATGGATTTCGACATCCCAGAAAATGTTTACCACTTATTAGATCATGTGGTGATAATTTATTATATGAACTTAGATAGTGCCTCTTATAACCCAAAAGGTATAATGATAAATTATCCTATGATCTATAGAGTATATTTTCGGATATTCTTCATCACTCATAGAGTGGACATCCTTCCATATTCATTCCTTCTGTCCAAAGTATGCACCAATAAAAAGGTATAATACCAAGCTATCATCACTAGTCTCGAGCTGGCCCTAAAAATTAATGTTCTAAACTTACTAGAGTAGGGAGAATTTGAGTAAGACATAAAATAGATTAATAGTGATTATATCATCATAAAACTAGATTTCTTACCCCTACTTTAGTGAACTAGTCGGTTGATGGCCCAGTTCCCTTCTTAGAAAGAGGTGACTCATATTACCTGATTATAGAATGGTTGATCTTATCCCTTATCCATTCTAGGTTACTCTCTAATAGGTACTTTCCAAAATGACATGTTCATTCATGGGGTATATTAAGGATTCATTTATCCCTTTATTTTATATGACGGTGATAACCATCAGGTGAACTATATTACTACAAGTTCATCAAAATTGGGACCCTGAGATTCCCCTAAAGTAGAAGAAACACATTATTGGATAACCCCTTTAATTGAGTAACTCAAGAGAAGGACTCTACCAACAGATTGAGTCAATCATGATAGAATATTTTGGGGTGCAACACAGTTCACCCTGTTGAGTGGTCCTAACATCGAGAATAATGTATAAATATAAGGACTTGAAGGAATTATGCTTTATTTTGAACATGTAGTTGTGATTCACAATGTTTTTTTGGTAGTTCATGCCATGTATTGTGGGTCCGATAAAGGTGAATTGAAGATCTCCCACAATATTCTAAGGATAGGATACATCTAGAAAACCATGGTCCAATATTACATTGAGTATTCCAAGAGGATTCATGTATTTCATATCAATGATAAATTTTTCTCTCATCCATCAGAGCCCCTCTCCACTACCATTTATTATTTTCACATTGCATTATGTGGACTCGATGTTGTGGGGATGTATCCGCTTGCGATATCACACTAATATAGATTTATTCTGGCTGCAATGGACATTTTTTTTAAATGGGTTGAATCCATTACTCACAATTATGTCAAGGCCCAATCTTTGTTTGAATTTTTGAGCTCCCACATCATTCATCTGTTTAGAGTTTGTCATTTCATTCTCAAAGTAAACAACATCATCTTGCATGCTAATGTGTGGAAATGGTTGTATATCATGTACAATATCTGATCAAACCATAATTATTACTCTCACATGAAGGAAAATGGACAGATTAAGAAATGACCAAAGATTCCCTCAATCATTCTATAGATGTTGGTGGGATAGAAAAATAATTTTTAGCCTGAAAAATTCCCCATTTTCCATTGGGCCTATCGAACAATGACTCAAAATTCCACCCATTTGAATCCGTATACCCTCATGTAAAAATAGAGGTAGTCCTACCTATTGATATTTAGCTATCATCACTACAGATAGATATATATAACCTAAAGAAACGAGATATAATAATGATTAAATCCATACAGATGATCTTGAATCACATGAAGAGAACAAGCATCAGGCCTTGCACATTCTCGAGTGGCACTAGAAAAGGATATCTAGAGAATTCAAGATGAACACATTCATCTTATTAATCTTCTAGGTTCACATGGAATAGGCCCTTATAATTCCAATGATTCCAGAAAAGAATCCTCCAAATTTGGACCCAAATTGAAAGAACTTGACATCATTCACAAGGTATATTCTAAGGGTGTGTACTCTTTGACCACTATGGACGAAGTGGGAATTACCCCTCCTATCAATGCCATGCATCTCAAGTATTACATTACATGTGGAGTAATAGAGTCCTATTCTCATGATGATTATCTAAATAAATCTATTATCATAGAAACAAGATTCAAAATCAGATTGCAGGAGCATCCTAGCTGCACGATGATAAACTACATAGTGCCAGCATCCTAGTCACATGATGATGAACTGGATAACACCAGAATCATAGCTGCACAATGATAAACATCATAAAAATATAATCCTCACTATATGATGATAAACTAAATTGTTCTAGATTCATAGACACCTTATGATACAATTTATATCTCTAGCATCCTAGCTACTCGACGATAAACTACATAGTGCCAACATCCTAGTTTCAGGATGTTAAATTTTGTGACAAAAATCTTCCTCACAATATGACACTAAACTATGTATCCATGTCCCCACATAATAATATTAAACTATTTTATTGTTTTCAACTCTATGGACTTAATCTAAGAGCCTATGGTCTATGAAAGAGTGACCTTAAACTATTTTAAAAATATCTAAGTTACATGACCATAAAATCAGTATCACAGTCCAATAATTATGACTGTGAACCAAACGTGTGTTTTATTCGTGATATGTTCTATACCACTAGGCCTCCGAGACCCTCTTCCAAATAGTGTTTGTTACTCTACCACCCTATGTTTATTCCTCCAAAAAATTCTCCTCTTTGGTCTAAAAACTATTATCTTAATCTGAGAACCTATAGCTAAGAATTATTACTGAAACCTATATTTGAATCCACTCTGGGATTGTTTGTGTGGTATTCGGCCTCTGATTCCCACATTCAAAATGGGTTTGTCCCTCCATCACACTACATATACAAATTTAAGAATTCCCCTCTCATTAGTCCAAACTCAATGATCTTAAAATATGAGACTATATCCAAATAATAAGTTGTTAAACTATTCTCTTGATCTAATGTATATGACCTTAAAATAGTATTCTATGTTCTAAGAAACAAGACTATAAAATATTTACAAAATTTTCAAGCCTAATGAATTTATACTATATGTGGGATTATCTTCAGACTGTGATATGTGGTGTTGGGCCTCCTCAGACCACATTCAAATCAGATTTTCCATATACCAGACTTCATATATTATCTTGAGGAACTACCCCTATCTTTAGTCAGGAATTCATGATCATAAAGTGAGTGAATATGGTCTAGGAGACACTACTATAAATTGTTTTTAGTTGGTCTAGGAATTATGACCTTAAACTATTTAAAACCAATATACTCCATGTTTTACGATTATAATCATCAAAGTGTAATGTTTTTAATGCACAACATAAATATAATATTATACGCTGCCTTGAGATGGGAGTCCCTTTAAAAAAAGAAGTTACTTACCCCTTTCTAAATTGGGATGCATCATACTATATGGTTTGGATAGTTAAAAAATGTTACCCCTTCCCCTAAACATTTCATGACCCAAATTACCATGGGATTCCTTAGATTCCATATTCTGAGGATCAACCCAACCGATGGTAGTCTATTACCACACTGTGTTCTAGAACTTTGTGTCTCCTAATTCCCATATTATTTGGATATGTAGTGATGACTGGACTCTTGATCTCCATACACATTCACAAATTCATGAACTGTTTGGACCACCAGTCCCATTTCTTCAGTCCATACATCAATAAATTAAACAGATTTCTTATATACAAGAATCATGAAATTAAAATATATTTAGATCATCTGCTGAGTATGTGGTGTGGTGTTGGAAATACTGGTTCCTCATTCACGTTATCTTGTTACTCCATCATGCTAGATATACCTATTCAAAGAGCCACATGGTATAAAAAATATAACCTTAAACATTTATTCTATGTTCAAGCCTCATAAATTTATATTTTGTGTGAGTCATCTTTGTGAGTCTACTCTATGACACAAACCTCCTTATCCCTCATTCACATCGAGTTATAGCTGTCTATCCTTACACATCCCTTTCAGAATACTTCCCTCATAACCCCTAGTTCGTGACATAAAATGTAGTCATACGTGAGACACGTTCTGGATACCTCTCATTAAGATCTTATTTTTACTCCTTTTTCAATCTATATTCCTCATACGATATGTATTAGATGGTTAAAAATTGTTACCCTATTCCCTAAAAATTGGATTCCCCATGATATCTATGGGATACCTCATATTCCCACACTAGAAAGGATCAACACCAACTGTGTTGGTATCTTATAACACAATTTTTTCAGAACAATATGTGGATTTATTCCCATACTCAAGCGATACAATGAAATACTCTACATTCTAATCTCTACGCCCATCTAAAATGTGGTAAGACCTTTAGCCATTGGGATCGATTACTATCCAGATATTATCACCCTAAAGTTTAGTTTGTTCATCTTATGATTTGTAAATCGTACAAAATCCTCCTTGTCCTTCATCCAATTAGGATTTTACTTATTGAAGGACTCATGAATATCCATAAAATAATAATTTTTCCCCATAATCCATGAAAAAATACATTAAACTATTTTCCTAGGTATATGCCATATGAGCTGAAATGGTTTGAAACATCCTAATCACATGACATTAAATTGTGAGACACATCCTAATCACACTATGTAAAACTATACCATTTATTGTCCATACCATATGACATTAAAATGTATATCTATCATCCTCATTATATGATGTAAAATTTCAAATATTCATAGTCCCTTGCCTAAGAGGTGCTCCCCTTTGGCATTGTTCATCTATCGCATCATTCTCATTTTTAGCTATCCCTTTGTATCCCAGATGAATTACCCCTTCAAAATTAGTTTGACCTTCGTTAAAACCAGTATAGCTACACAAATGTTCTTCACTTTCCCCTTGATGGGATCTTAATCCTCTTTAATTTTTGAAGGGGCCCCCTAACGGAATGGTGTCAGGAAAAGGCCCGCCTACTGTCCTGAGCCAACCCCTTGAAAGATATGGAATAACATTTGGAGACAAGTTACATGTTTTTAACACGGGCATCATTCAAATATCATTTACCATTATCCATTACATGGCTATGAAATATGGATTTTATGTTTAGAACATGGTCAACATTCATTCTATTTTGTGATGTCACTCTCCTCTTCTTCAAAATTTTTGGAATTGTGATTCATATAGCCCTTTACCTTTTTTTGTGGAGAATTAAACTCACCCAACATAACACCAATATTGAAATAGAAAACATTGGAAAATAAAGTCAAATGTTTTCAGTGCCTTATTATTATTCCACATCCTCTCTCGTCTTGGAAAATATTAGTGGTTAGTCAACAATAGCATACCCCGACTGCTTTCTCTCACCGGAATAACCCACATGGGGTTAGGGGTTGGTTTTTGGTCATTTCAGAAATATGATTGAAGTAAGAAAATAATGAAAAGAAATATGTTTGAGAATAAAAATAATGAAATCCATTATTTTGAAGGGTCATCCACACATTGGATATTCCCCTCAGAAAAAAACTCCTCTATGTATCTGTCTTGGTGATCATGTTCCTAATCTCGTTCATCCTCCATTGGGTGGTCTCAAATACCCGATGTAACACTACCAGGTCTTCCTACTATTCATTGGACATAGAGAGAATATCATCATCCATAATTCACTACCAGTATTACTCTACCAAGAAATCATCTTATTCATTTTGGAAATCAACCTTCCAGGCCTCAGACACTGCTAGTCGAACCCTGATACTATTTGTGATCTCATCCTTAGTAGAAGAATCCATCACATGCTCCTGTCCCACCCCCGCAAGATTGGAAATCTGTTAAAGATAATTCTAATTTTCTTGAGAGCCCTTATCTTTATTTTCTCTCTAGGTTAGATTGAGATCCTTCCTTTCCACGCATTCCTTATAGATGAGGAATCTTTTGGCCTGCTCAAGATGATTGCTGGAATTCACCCCACATGTCCCCAGGCTGACTAACCAATGGTGGAGAGATCCAACCCATTGGGGAAGTTCAGCTATCCAAATAAGATTGATGTTGTTCTGCATGTTCCGCTATTCTTTGTGACGGAAAACCCAATTATCCTTGGTGACCTATGATCCATAATCCATGAAATAATTTGGAAGTTCAAGTTCATAAGGAGGAAAGATCACCAACATATTATTGGATAGATCCTCTAGGTCCATGTCATCAAACATGAGTGGTTAGAAAACTATTTCATATGAAGGAATGAGCGGTTGGATGAATATCTCTTGAAAAAATTCATCATCAACTTCTCCGCATATGGAAAAGTAAACTATTTCACCTTCTGTTACCACAGAGGTAGATGCTAATATCCAAGCACCCATGGATACTCCTTCTTGTGGTGCAACCTCAGGCTCAGTTCCCACAGCTGCCACCAGTACCAGTTTTGGTATTGGAACATCCAATGCATCCAATTAAACTAATCTATCCTATGGGAATTCACCATCCCTTCCATTGAAACATCTACCCCGAAACACTCTTTTGATAAAACCTATTTGATAAACATAGCTAGAATATCTCCTCCATAAATTATTTTTATAGGCATTCCTCGACCCCCTCCATAGAGGGCACAATCATAGAATTCCCATAGAGTAGCAACATTGTGGTTGTCCCGACCTCTGTGGCCTCCCCAGTCATCTGTGCTGGGAGAGTAGCCTCTTCCATCACCACCCCAGTATATGTGGATTCTTCAATTATGGTAGGTGCTCAAGATTGATCTCCTATAACTAAATCATTAGGGAAGGTCACCCCACTCACCCCATTAGGGGTTAAGGTTCCCTCAACCGTTACATGAGGTTGGTCACTGACATCCACATCCTCATTGCTTGTCGATTAATGTATATGTAAGGAAAGGATCATGAAATTATCTTCATGTTACTCAACATCATAAGTGCTAGAAAAAACACAACCATTGAGGGTGGAAATAGTGGAATAAATACACATAAGACTCATCACCTAATCTGTTAAAGGTCACGTGGTAACATATCAGTAGAGTACCTCCTCCAGATCCACCATGTATTGCATCTCTTAAGCATGGGGAGAATCTAATCCTTCCCATTCATATACTTGTCTGGTGAGGAATATCCTATCGATAATGGGATACTATCACAACCCTCAATGAGTGGTGATCTTTGTGTGAATTCCTAATGCCTCATAGGTATTTCAATACATGATATCTCTAGGAATATTTGGGCAACGTACACATTTCCATGGACCTTGAACATACACCCCTAGCATAATTCACGAGGGGTACATTTTTTATTATGACTGTGTACATAGGAGCATCGATCATGGTGATTTTTTCCTCCCTATAGCTCATGCCAATTTGGGCCCATGAATTGATGGACATGTTGCGGCTACCCTACCCATCGGACTAGCTCTTCCATCGTGACGCACTCCAATGACCCTTCAACCCCAACCTCACAGTTGGGGGAAACCACTTGATTGCCTCAGATGGTCAACCATTTTAACATATCCGCAGGATATGAATTCTCGCAACATAGTTAATAATAATGTGTGAGTCCATATATAGCATTTGATGACAACAAACTCATTTACCATCTCCCCGTCGTCACATGTAATCATATGCTAGATATAACTCAACCCCATGAGATGGAATTAATTCCTTACCTATGAGTAAAATTTATATATTAGACTTTGTCGATATATAAATTTCCAAGCAATCTGGTCTGTATTCTATGACTCACAAAAATGGATCATAATTGACAGTTACAACATGTGCCCCTCCTCGAAAGGCCAAGAAGTACAATATCTATTCTTAGACATCTTTTTCATCATTATTCACCCCCTGTCAGTAGGGATAATAAATTAAATATAAGTTACTCTACCAAACTATCATTTTCCATCACTTCCAGTAGGCCAAACATGAATGGGATTGTTCCTGCAATGTTTATAATCGCCAAAGAGGTGTTTGTTGTGGGAGGGAAAATGTGGTTCTGGTACTCATAAAACCTCATGTGTGCATCCACTCAACTATAAAAAATAAAAAAGTCCCACACACATTTAGTGACATATTCCCTTAAAAAATATACTAATGTACATTGTTTAACATCATATTTATTGGGACAACAAGGTTGACATACTGCCCCATCGCCCGCATCACCACCTTTACAAAGGTTATTGGTTTCACCCCATGTTTGCATCCCTAAATAAGATAATCCCACCCAAAATGAATGTTTTAATGAAGCCATCTATCATGAATATTATTTGATCCTCAATTTTGACGATGTAACCCCATAGTTTCCATTGGATCACCTCCAAAATCAGCTAGTAGGAGCCCTCCTTTCCGTGTTGGTATCTCCTGAGACATGTGTGTGTCCTAGTCAGTAATTTCTCTATTAGATCGTCTCATTAAATTTCTTATATCATTAGTTTGTTCAAGAAATATCCAAAACATTGCTTTAAAGAAACATCACACATTCCTATATTCTCTTAACTGGTTCCCTATACTAGATTCCATAGCACCTTCTCCAGATCTACTAGCTACTCTTGGTCTAACCATAGACTATCCATATGGTGGAATTTATCATACATCCCCCCAAGATTTGAACCCCTGAGATTTTTTCAAAGTCATATAGGCTGACACCAACATCCCAATGATGTAATTGGAATGTATTGGTCCTCGATGACCATCTTCTTAATAGCTCATACATATTCTTATGTGGTCGATAAACATGGAAATGCAAACCCCATGATGTCACATAATGTCCTACCCACTTCACCTCTTCCTAGGATTATTATAATTATGCACACACCTAGTAGGATGAGACCCAGTCTTCTACGAATTTTCCACCCTGGCACAAATCCCACCAATCATTTCATTCCTTTCACAGATTCCCCAAATCCTCTTTGAGAATTATTTGATACTATAGTGGGGATTCAATTACCTCTATATTCTCCCCATAAATGTTTCTAATATGGTTTTAGGTTATAATGGGTGCCTGATCTCTCCATATGTGGCAGTCAACAACCATGCTCCAATGATATTTCCCAATTATTCCCCTAAACTAGTAAGATGGCTCATCCCAACTTTCCACGAGAATGAAGACAACATTTCTGAAGACAAATACATAATGTGGTGAAATCCTTTTAAATGATATTCCTTTAAATACTATTATATTATTTCTAGTAGTGATTCACAGTTTGAGGCACTCCAGGTGCACTACCCCAACATGATGTTATCCACTATTTATTCCCTTCAAGCAGCATCTGCATTGAATTCTTGAGAAACCATTGGATTAAAGACATAAGCACTTGTTAATTCTAGATTATGAAGGATTTTCAGAAAGAATATTCCTGGTGATCAGTTCATAGAGTAATGATTTGGAGTTTTCACTTCATGAAAATTCAGTTAGCACTTTCTATTTTACTAAGTAGTTTTTTCGGTGATATGGTCAAGAAGTCTTGCATGCTAAAATATCATTAACTTTGAATGTTCACAAAGATGAACAGAATCTAAAAAATAGAAAAATATATTTTATTCGCATGATTGTTTAGTCAGTTTGAGTACCCCACTCTGTTATTTATAGGCATAAGACCAGCCTGAGTTTTCAATGACCATGGCATGAATTCCCATCTCAAATAAACACCATGAGTAAGCATCATGAATGATCTTCAATAAAAGGAGAAAATTGTCAAAAAAATTAGTGATTCTCTCTAATAATTTAACCTTCCTTTTCCCATAAACACCCATTCTAAGGGGAGGAAACTTGATGCATAAATGAATTACATGAGAATATTTAAGAAATAAAAAACAGTTTTTTAGTAAATCTAAGAGAATATAGCCTAAAAATCTTTTTAATTGTCTATTTCAAAAATTTATACCTCATTATGAATGTACATGATCAGAAAGATCACCATCCCAGGAGTCTAATTTGTGAACATTTGAATCCTTTATGGTTTTCCTCTATGATTTCAAGGAGTCCCTTTCGCGAATGTGTGAATCCTTAACAGTGTTCCGAAGTGAGTACAATAGTTCATCATGACCACTTGAACGATTAACGGTGTTCCTTCTTGATTAGGATTCTACAAAGAACATTTGAGAATCCCAAAAATTCTTTGATAACCATATCCAATATTTTTAAAACCCATCGCCTATAAATACCCCTTATTCCAAAAAAAATGATGAATGTTACCCCGATCATTAATCTTATGAATTTATCCAAATTCATGAACCTCCTATGCGTCATGAACCAGAATAAAATGGATCATTCGAGGTACCTATCCATCATGAAAACTCCTTCCATTTGTTCTTAAAATCCACCATCCTAGGAGGTGATTATTTTTAGGAATACCTACTCCCTTCACAGAGGATGAAGGAACTGTGGGGTACTTGAGGCCTTGTAAAGCATTCAAACTTTGTGAAGCATTTATTTTTATATAATAAAATTCTTTACAAGGCATGATAAACCTATTTCATGAATACATCTCCTTCTTGAATCCCTTGACCTTTAAGAAGCCCCCGAGCTTCACAAAAAAACTCTATGTGAGGTCCTATGATTTTCAAAACATCTTTGTTGGTCCTCTACATGTTTCCTCTCATTTACTGACACCGCTTCAAGAAGGTTTGGTGCCTAGAGACCCCACACCTATATAGGACCATTCTAGATACTCCTCGAGTACCTTTGTGACATGTTCCACCCATTTCTATGGCTAATCCACTTCAAGTGTCTACTGAATCTCCTACCTTGCTTTTTCTTCTCAGTATAGGTACACTAATGTCTATTTTTTCTCACCATATGAACGCTAACATAGACCTCATTATTGGGAACACCTCCCCATTGTTACACCTTAGAATTTACAAATCCATGTATGTACTAGAGTCATATGAGTGGTGGTAATATATTTACAAGGCGTAATGGTTGACTTCTCCATTTTTGATATGCATGATATAAAACTTCTTAGTCTCAACATCCTCACCACATATTGGTAAACTATTTCCTTACCGGATGGAATAAGCACTAGATTCACCATTTTTAATTGGAATTGGATGGTCTACATCCTACCTACCCACTATGATAATGATATCCTCCTCACATGGAATGATATCCTTCTTATATTTAATGACATCCTCTTTGTGTATCTTCCACGTATAATCCCTTCACTATCTATTGTTGACGCTTAACAGGCAATGTGAGGTCCAGATCTAATGATTCATATTTTTTATCACACTGATCATCACTCACATGGTCCTAGTGGTTAGTGGTAAAATATAAGTCCTCCAAATCACCGTGATGGTCTTTATTTATAGATATAATCCCCAACATCCATTCAAATGGGAAGCTCTTATGTGTAAGCCCTGACCATACAAACCACATGGTCTGCTTTCGCACGTATTACCCAACTACATGACTCTTTAGGCCTCCTACATAGATATAACCCTAACCACTCCAAACTATGATGTATTTGATTCCAAAATAATTGGGATATATAGGAAACCTACCTTAGGTCCAAACCCATCATCCATATCCATCCTCATTTTCTTCGGGCCACATCCCCAGTAAGACCATTCCCACCAGTTGGGAGACCACACATTCTCTAGGTCCCTTAGGAAGATTAATGTGTAATCTCCACACTATCTCTAACCAATAAAAATACACTTATGAAGGTAAGATTGCATGTGTAAGCCCCACACCATCTTTGGTTGATATTCCCTTGGTGACATGAGAATTCTTACCGCACAATGATAAGAATCATGGATCTATCCTTCACATGACCATAAACTACATCATTGAACTATGTGGGTTTGGATACCATTACACTATATTGGGTACAAATTATTCCTTTATGATGTTCAATACCAGCCAATGGTAAATCAAGTTCCCCCCCTCGTAGGTATGTACCTCATCGATCTGCCGCAAGGGGTGTCCCAATTAACCATTAGGGTGTGGCATCTTCTCTTTATGGGACACACCCTTGATCTGCCTACATGTTCATACTAATCTATATATTGGTAAACCATTCATGTCCCCACTCCTAAGGATGTACCACCCCGATCCACCCCAAGAGTCTTCCAATCAACCTTAATGGTGTGACATCTACCCTTTATGGCACACACATCCCCTGAATCTACCTCCATGGGAATACTGATACATTCATCAGTAAACATGTTGGGTACCCCATACAAGGGATGTACTTACATGATCCCCCTAAATGGGTTTCCAAATCAACCTACACTGTGTGAAATTGTCCTTTTATGGGGAAAACCCTTCGGATCTTCCTCAATTGGCATACTAATATATCCATTGGTAGACCTTTAAACTTCTTCATCCTAGGGATGCACCCACTAATCCACCCCATGGGGTGTCCCAATCAACCTTCACAGTGTATAATCATCCATTTATGGAACACTCCCCTAGATCAACCTCCATTGGGAATTCTGATCAATTATTTGATAAACATATAGGTTTGACATATTTTCTCCTATAGATGAACCTCCTTGAACTGCCACCATGGGATGTTTAGATAAATCAACATTGTCTCCTAAAGTCGTTAAATATTTTTACCTTAACATATACCTCATGTAAAACATGTGATGTCTAATGTGAAAGCCTTGGAATGTATGTTCCCATGGTGTTAAATACCACATGAAGAACAAGGGATGCCTGAGGTGAAAGTCTTAGAAGATATAAACCATCAAGGATAGATTCCTTATGATCGACAAAAGATTCCTTGGGTTCTATGACTAAGATGACTCCACGAGAATCCCTCATATTATGAAGAATATAGTTGTCCAATTTTCAGAGCATCCAAACATGCCAGCAATGCCCAACCTAACCACTCTCATGTCCAATGGCTAATTCCTTTTCAAGAACACACTAGAATTTTCATATATAAGTAGTGTAATTAACCATTATCTACAAAGAGATGAAACTAGGAATGATTTCTAGGAACATGACTTAACTCTATGAGGGAGACCCGAAATAGGTGAAAAGATCCATGGAGGAATATATTGAAGGGGGAACCAACATCCCATCATACGTTTTCGATAATGGAGTATACATTGTAGATTAATGGGATGAAATCTTCCCCACATTAGAAATATATAATGCGAGGTAATAGGCATGCCATCACACATTATCATGCAGTTGGTAGCCCTAACGAAAGATTTGGAAACAACAACTATAATGGAAAAAATATGAATTTAAAAGAACAATGTAATGATGTAGATAAAAATTAAAACAAAAAACTATTTATGATAGTGTAAAAATTCCTTAATTCCATATAATATAAAAAACATTCATTTTCCTTATTTTTTATGAAAAATAACAAATTACTCTATTCGGGAAACAACATGAAGATTAATTTTAAACAATTTTTGAATTTTCAATCAAGTGTAAAAATTATTTTAGATAATACATTGACAATATTAAAATAAATTGTTTAAAATAATTTAAGGATAATATAGATAAGAATGAAAAAGTTTATCCATTGGAGACCTAACCATATTCTATCAAAAATATTGATGATATTGTGAAATAAACCCCTACCTCATGTTCTAATACATTCAAATGTGTTTTAACCACATATATAATAAATATATGTTTATTATATATCTCTTCCAAAACCATACCCATATGTATCATACCATATATGATTTAATTATATTATTTTACAATCCTTTTATTTATACTTCTCTGAAATAATCATTGTTTAGGGTGACAATTACTTCATTTTACATGTATATTTTGGTTTTTCATTTTCAACCATTGTAATTTGATTATGGTTACATATTCTCAAATATTATAATAATGAAAATAATATCATATATATCATTTATATATGTATTTATAGGAATACTTAAATTTTATTTATAGTAAATTGAATTATAGTATTCATGGAGATGGTCATCCATACATACGCACACATAATGCATTTATTCCTATATGAGTTAAATGAATGAAAGGGAAATAATAAGTAAACTTTAAAAAAAAATTATTATATAACATAAATCAAATATATTCAACATATCTGTCCTTAATACCATAATAGTAAATTAGAAATCGAAAATGAATCACACTACATTGTGGTGGTGGTCGTCCACACTCACTCACAAGCAATGTTATCATTTCCAAAACAAATTTCCTGATAAAATGTGCATATTCTATTTAAATTAAATTGGTATAATTATTGCATATTTATCATATATAAACACTAAAAGCATCATAATACACATCCATAAAATATGGTGATAAGAAATGAATTATATCACTATCTAGAGAACATATTTTGTATGTATGTACGATATATAATTTCACATTCCATTTGAAAAGAATGTGGGTGGGTAATGGTTGTTTAATAATCCTAAAATAAATATAGTATATTTTAGATACTAAATTTATTAAATTTATGATAAATATTATATATTTAGAATAGGTAAAATAACAAATATATTAAAATAGTTTGGGTAATACAATTACCTCTTCTTTAAAAGATCTCATTTAGATAATTTTTAAGGGACATATGATTGTTCTTTTAGAGAGAAAATCACCTTAAGAACATGGATAAGGATTCATAGAAGATAAATGGATAATTATTGGTCATGTTAGATGGATAAAAGTACTGTAATGAAGTGATGGGGGAGAATCCCTTTATAATAGATGTGGAGGGAACATTTAAAATTTCATAAAATATTAAATAAATGTAAATTTATTTTAATAAATAGATAGAAAATAATTGATGTGATTCAAATATAATATGGTTATTAGAATATATACTCTCCTAAAGTGAGTTTTTTAAATTTTTTGGTTATGTTTTCACCTATATCTTATAGTTTTTACCCATGTTATTCCTTTGACAATTACCATAATATTAAAATTTTCTCCCATTTAAGTGTTAATAATATTACTAAAAAATTAAAAAATATCAATTGATGGAACATGGTTTATGTTTAAAAACATATCCTATACATTTTTTAATTCTATGATTTATATTATATTTAAATCATTTAATATAATATTACTTATTAAATAAATTCATTAATTTCATTTTTAACGATATTAATTTAATTCAAATTTAAATACATCAATACAATTGGTGAGTTAAAATATTATACATTAAAACCTCCCTAAGATGTCATATAGATCTATATAATTATTTTAACACATTAACTAATTCCAATTATATTACTTTTATATTTAAATTTTATTTAAATTTTATGTTAGTTAAATAAAAATTACATTAGTGTTGCTCAATATTTTTATGTGATTATGTAATTAAAAAAACTATAAATAAATTTTTTTATTGAATATAATTTCCTTTTAAAAAAAATTGACATTTTTTATCTTCACCTTTTCCCGATGTGGGCACATAATAGATACATAAAACTAATAGGGTGACATTTTGAAACATTCTTTATTTTAAATATAATAAAGGTTATTTTCAGGGATAAGATTCCATTAAAAATTGCATTTCATGGATAAGGTAATAATGGTATAATTTTACAAATCAAATAATAATTAAGTTATAATATTAGGGCCCTATCACTTTTTTTAACCTAGATTAAACTGATTTACCCTTTGTTGAGGTGATATGTTTTACCATGGCTATTATACATAACACCTAAAAAAGAGACCTATTTACCAAATTTCATACTCATGATTCCAAAAATGGAATACATATTATCATATTAAATCTCAATAAATAGAAGATACTAATTTTAATATATATGTGGAAAATGTGATGAAAACCACTTTTTAGAAAAATATAGTTTTTAAGCATAAAACTAGAATTATCAATATCATATGCCTATTATAACATGTAGATGAATCCTAAAAAAATTTAATATATAATATAGTAATTTAATTAAAACAATTCACTAATAGTGAATAATTCCGTTTATGAATGTGAAAATTTATTGTGAGAAGAAAAAAAGTTTTTAGAAAAACATATCTTTTATTTTCAAATGATTTAATTTTTATTGATAACCATTTAATTTATATTAAAAATTAATATAACATTTAAATTTAGAATTATAGTTAGTCATATTCATACATTAAAATTTTAATGTCTAGATTATAATGGTAACGTTATAATATATTCTTAAGAGATCACAATTCTCGTAATATATATGTTTTGTGCCAGACAATCAATTGAATTATTTAAAAATAAACATACTATAAAATCATGGAAAGTTGCATTATTCCCTCCATAAAGACATTCATCCTGGAAATTTCTATAAATTCACCTCATAAATAGATTTGGGTAGTTCTTAAACATAATTTTCTTCAGTTCCCATGTTACATATTCTATTATATGATTTTCCAAAGTACCATTACCAGTCATGTCATCCAATTCCTCAACAATAGTTTTTTAATTCCCAAAATCTAGATAGGGTCTACAATATAAGATAATTCGGGTCCCAATTATATTTATTATAATGTGATAAAATGTGTTGGGTCTGACATATAATTAATTAACAATTAGATTTTTCACAAATCATGTACTTTAGATAGGGTAGGAAGTATTTACAAATGACATGCCATAGATTCAATTATATCTAGAATTTAGAAAGGTCTGATGTACCATATGATCAATTTTACTTTCTTAACTAATCTTATAACACCCTTCCATGGTACTACATTCATGTAAACATGAGCTCTCAGTTGAAATTCCAAATATTTCCTCTTGTTATTTGCATAACTCATTTTTATTCTTTGAACTACTTTGATATGGGCCTCTATAGTATTCAACTTTTCTATAGTGTCTCTCACAGGTTCTAGGCCTAAATGATTACTTTAAAATAATTCATCCCAAAAAGTTGGATTACGGAATATTTCTCCTTATAATGCTTCATAAAAAACCATTTGAATAATATAATTGAAGATAATGTTATAGGAAAACTATTACCAAGGTAAATAATGGTCCAATAAACCTTGAAAATCATGTGAGAATGATCCCAACTTTTCTTTTAATATCTCTATAGTCCTTTTTAACTACCCTCAGTTTGAGAATTATAAGAAATGATCTAGTGAATCTTAGTAAGAATATCCTTCTGAGGAATTTTCTTGAATTTTGATGTAAATCAGGGATCATTATTAGAAACAATTAAACAAGGTTCACCATGATGCTTTTCAACATCATTAATATGGATTCATTCAAGGATATATAGATGAAAATATTCTCTTAAATCACAGAAATGTGTAGATTTGGTAAGGTGATCATCAATAACCCATATCACATCATTCATTATAGGGGTATTTAGTAATATAGTGACATAGTCTGTTGTAATTTCATCCCATTTCCATGTATGGATATGAATAGTTTGTGTGACTTATCTATCTATAAACCTTCACTTTTTGAGAAACCAAATATCTTGACACATAATCAAAAATATCATGCTTTAAATTATCCCACCAAAATTCTCAATTAAATTCTAAATACTTCTTGTTGTTTTTAGGTTTTATAGAGAAATTTAAATGATGAAAGTTTTATGATAGTTCCTTTTTTAGCTTATGTATATGATGGAACACATATACTCTTCAAATTTCAGAACTCCATTATCATACATGAAGTATAGAAATTTACCAGTATTCATAGAATAAATTTTTAATTGAATATAGTCATCACCAGGATGTGAAATTTTTATCCTTCCAAATATAGATGGTTAAGAAATCATTTTAAAAAATTCTGATCTATCCCCTTACTTAATAATTTGAAAATCAATTATAAATAAATCAATAAAAATATGTTCCCTTCCAATCCCCATTTTGGTTAAAACTCCCTAATGTTTCTCGCTCAGTGCATCCAAAACATTATTTTCCTTTCCTTGATGGTAGTGTATTGAAAAATCATAATTCTTATATATCCCAATACATCAGCATTTCCTTATCATGAGTTCTTAAAAAGAGAATATGTATTTAAAATTCATGTGATCTTTATATATCCCAAATATTTTAGCATAGTTCTAATGTCTCCATAGTTTTAGAGAAAAGATTGTAGATTCTAAATAAAAAACAATGGTTGTATAGTTTTGTTCATGTTTCATTAAAAAATATGATGTTTATGCCATAAATTTTTCATTCATTATAAGGAAATAACAAAGTCCCAATATTTATGTAACTCAATATATTAAAAATCCATAATTTAATATTTACATGTAAAATAAGATAATTCATCAATCTCTTATTCAATTATTAATTACATTTTTCACATTCCTTTATCTATACGATATTAATCAATTTACGATAAATCTTTATTAAGGATTTATCCAATTGAGAGATTCTTTGAAAAATAACTGATATTAAACTACCAAAACGGTAAAACTAATACCTCAGTTATGTTTATTAGTGTAGAAAATTATTGTAAATCATTTTCTTCAGAAAATCAATTGAGATTCCATATTTAGAGACATTATGGGAATAAAAAGAATATTTTTAGATCCATAATTCACACTTCAAAAATGTATTATATAATAATTTTCTTCATAAAGTCTTAATGATGATCCATAGGTAATATTCTCGGACCCAATATCTTCTTTATTAGAACAATATATCATCAATAATTAATACAATAAAATCATCAAGATATTACATGAATATAATGTTCATTAGATCCACAAAAATAGGGGAGAATTATTAAGTCCAAATGAAATTACCGTAAACTCATAATGTTATTATCTTGTTTTAAATGTTGTTTTTGGAATATTTTCTTTCATTACCCACAATTGATTATAATCAAAATGATTTAAATCATTGAAAAATAATACAATATTTGAATATGATTGTATAATTCATCAAGGTTAGGTAGATGATACTTTTTATTTATCATAATAGAATTTATTTCCTAATAATAAATGCATAGCCTCATTGGTACATTTTTTTACTTAAAGAAAACATATAGTGTTCCACAAGGAAAAACACTTCAACATATAAATCCATTTCAAGAAAAAAAACCATAGTTTATTATTAATCTTCACTAATTACACACGTTTATTTTGTTGATAGTGTTTCTTATATATTTTTTTAATCATGTATTAAATCATTTGAAATGTAAACTTCATGATTTGGTGGATGTCTAGGTGATTCCTCTAGAAAAACGTCAATTTATTCCTCTAAAATATGTATATCCTCTATTTTAAGATTAATTTTCCATGCATAGGTTGTGTTTTATATTATTCCATAAGAAACACGTTCTGAAAAAATATTGGGGTGGATTTAGACATTATTCATGTGATGATGTCTCCCCTGAAAATAAAAATATGTTAACATCATTATCAATAATTTTATCTTCAGTCTCCTTTTAATAAATTTTTGGTATAATATTTTTAAAAACAATCCATAAAAAAGTATTATATAAAAATCATCCATAATAATAATTATCATTTCGACAAATAGGTAAAATTTATTGGTCTTGATGGGGACTAACTAACATATACTGGTTTTTGCGAGATTACCACTAGGAGTTCTTATTTACAACTACCATATTTCAGTTTAAGTGAGATTTATTTTTTTGAAATATATTAATGATATAAAAGAGTGTGATAATCCAAAATAAAATATGAAATTGGATAAATATGTGGTTATAATTAATGTATCATCCACCACCCCATTGATAAATTCAAACTCAGATGTAGTGATCACATATGATTGACCTTCTTCTATAATCATTTTATTTGGTATGTTCCATTGAATATTGAGAAATTGTTGTGAAAAATGAATCATTTTTATATAGTTAAATAACTGAACCTCATTGATTTATTCAACCCCTTGTATTCATTTGATAGATGACCCATATCTCCGTAATTAGGAAAAACCTTGATTCCCTTCAAGGATTTTCTAGGAATTTTTTTTCAAGAATATTCACATGATTGGAATTTATTATTTCGCTTATTGTTATTTGATTCATTACATTATTCATGGTTATAAACTGAGGTATTATTCAATTTATTTACCATAATGATATAGGATCCTGAAAATTCCTTCTCTATTTTGATGTCACACAATATGATTTCATTATATAAGGAAAATGTTTTAGAAACTAGTATTATTGGGTTTTTTTCATAATCTATTCAATTAAATAATCAATATTCCTTTGTGGATTACATATATTATTTGTATAATTCTTGGATAGTCTCTTAAATGTAGTCTCATTATCTATAACACTTTCTTCCTTATTTTTCTATAAGCTGAGTAACTTTCTTTACATTTCTATTCATTGGATACAAGGTAAATATTTATCAAAAAATATTACTTGAAGATATTTCCACACCATATGTTATATTTATTCTTCCAAACATGTATTCTAAATCAATTAACATCATTTATTAGCATTGTATTTAATAGAATACAATTTAAACACAAAATTTTTCCATTCATTAATTCTCAAGGTGAGAATTATCTTTTCAAGAGACATGATTCAATTCTCAGATAACATAGGAATAGTAGGTCCACTAAAATATGGATACTTCTGTAATATAAAAAGATTAAATACATGTGTACTGTGATTTCAAATGAAATGTTGATCTATATGAGAAGGGTTACTTGACATATTATGTGTCATATGTCCTAATGTGTTCAATATCTTATCATCTCCAAAACCAATTTTATTTTCATTCATAGTTCCGAAGTCCATACAATAACCCCTAGTATAGATTCTATTACATCCTTTAGGAACCATAACTAAATAATGGAAGACATTGAGATAGATCAAAATCATCATGAATATTGATCTATAAAATAAAATCCCTACAATGGTAAAAATTATGAAATATTATAAGTGATAATTACAATTCTCATGTTAGCTATATTTATTTAAAATATTTTTTACTATGTTTCTACTAAACATCCAATGAAACCAATTAAAAAACCCCAATATCTCATAGCTATTATCTAATTTGTTACACTGGAATATATAAAACAAAATTGTATCCCAAAAAAATGATTAGTATATTAGTCTTGAAAACTTGATACATACATTCTTCCCATTTTACATTGGAACTAAAATATAAACAAATCAAAAGTAAATTTTTTTCATCATTTAAATTCATTATGATATTACATCTTCATAACCCAGGGAAAGACAAAAAAATAATGGTGTCCTCGTATTCTCAATAAGGGTTCCATACAATGAAAGATATAATTAGTAAATAATGCATGGAAAATAACAATAAACACTTTCCATTTAACAAAAAGAACTTACCAAGAAATGAATCCATGGGTAGTATCAATGATATTATATTATGTAAAATAATAACTCAATTATAAATAAAGGAAATGTATACTGTTGGACATGATGATTTCATACGTCATAATATATCTACCTTTAAGACCATTAAATAATATTGTTTAAGACTATTGGTAATGACCCGTTTAATTTGGAAAATGGATTTGTCTCATGATAGATAAAGATCCATCAAGGGGATATATAATTCTTGGCATCACCCAAAACTACATGTCTAATTCATTCCATAAACATCTAAGGATCAATTTAGTTCATGAAAAATATTTTGTATCTATATATATACATATTCAGTTAAGAAAAATATTTTTTTAATAATTCCCCTTCAATCATATACTTTGAAATTATGAAACCGTATGTAGAAATATTATATGGTTTAGCTAATAATCATATCCATGATTTGAAGAACATCGATATACAAGACAAATGTGATATCCAACAATTATAAGAAATTATATGTTTCAAATTATGGTTTAATTTAATCATATCACTTTTGGTAAATAATAAAAATAATGGGTTTTTTCATTTATGAACAAAAAAGTCAAATAAAGATAAATATAAAATTATTACGTAAAATAACCAATCAATTTTGAAAATATTTATTAATGAAATTATGAAAATATGAATGAAAATATTTTGTATGGAAAGAAAAATATAAACTCATAAAGGAATATTAACCTAAAAAATATGAGTATTGAAAAATGTGTTCTTACCATATAGGTTAAAAACATTCCTTTTACACTATTTTAAGAAAAATAAAAAGGTACCTTGGTCATAAAAATACAACAAGATTACTTTTAAACCATTTTTAAAAGTCAATAATATTCACAAATGACATTAAAAAACACTTTGATAAGTGTAAAAGTATTATTTAATTCAATATGAGGAATAAATTGATATGGAAGAAAAATATTCCCCATCAGATACATAAGAATAAATGGTCCCAGATATTGATGAGATTCTAAAATCAACCCTTACATCATGTTCGAATTGCTTCAAATGTGTTCAAACCTCATGTTCAATAAATATAGAATTATTATAAATATATTATATAATCAAACTAATTTTTATAATACCATAAATTATTTAATTATAATTGTTTCTCATATTTTTATTAAAACTTATTTGCGAAAATAATTGTTCTATGTGATAATTGCTTTGTTTTTCATGTGCGTTTTGGTTTTGAATTTTAAATCCATAAAAACTATTCATGGTTAAATAATCTATAGATTATTAATAATGATATAAATATCATATATATTCATTATATATATGCATTTATAGTAATCCATAAAATCAATATATATGAAAATGATTTACACCATTCATAAAAATGGTATTCAGTACATGCACATGAGCGCTACATTAATTCATATAACTATAGAATAAATGAAATTTAAATAATAATTAAACTTTAAAATTTCATTATTATATAATTTAAATAATATATATTAATCATATGTATCATAATTACCATCTAATTAATTTAAAATTAAAAAAACGATTCAGATCACATCGTGGGTGGGGTTATCCATACTAACATAAGAGCGACATTATCTTTTCCCAACAGGTTCAAAGGCAAGAAGTTATTTGTGGTATTATAATTACATATGTATAACTATATCAGGATTATAATATATAAACACAAACCCACCATAATACACATACATAAAATATGGTGATGATAAATAAATTGTATCTGTGTGTAGAGATAGTAAGAAATATATAGGCCCGAGGGATACTTTCACTATCTATTTGATGGTAATGAGGGTGGTTAATGGTGGTTTCATAAATATATAATAATAATTAGATTTATAATACTGAATTTATCATTTTATCATAACTTATATATATTTAAAATATGTAGAGGAAAAAATAAATTAATTTAGTTCTAGTAAGACAATTACCTAATTTTTGGAAGAATCCTTTATATCATTACTTATTGAAATTAGGACTGGTATTTTTGGGACACAAGAGAATCTATAACATATATTAGGATTTTTAGAATATAAATTTATTGTAAGTTTTTAATCAATAATTCATAAAGTACTATAAATAAGTGAGTGATGAGGTGTACTTATACAATTAATATAAGGGGTACTTTTTAAATTTCCTAAATTATTAAATTAATATAAATTGATTTTGTTCTCCAAATGAATTAAAATTTTTTGTATTTGAAGATAAGATCAGGATAAGAATAAATACTCTTAGAAATTACAATTTATTCATGATTTTGTAATTTCTTCATCCATATCCTTTAGTTTTTACACCATTAAACCTTTGAAAATTACTGAAATATTAGATTTTTCGACCTATTAAGTGTCAATAATGATACAATAAAATTACAAATGAACCATAAACGGAAAATTTTTTATGTTTCAACCAAATACCATACTTTTTATAGAGTCTAATATTTTATATTTTTCAAATCATTTAATATAACAAAATTAATTTTAAAATAAAATTAATGTCATTTTTAACACTATTCATTTAATTTGATATTTAATATGTTTAGAAAAAGGGGAATTATATTTTAACACTTTAAAACCACTATAATATGTCATATATATATATATATATATATAATATTCAAGTAAAAAATTTTGTCATTCAAAATATAACCCTTTTAATATTTTAGAAATCCTTTATTTTATGTTTTTCAAATAAATAAATTATACATTAGCATTGCACATGAATTTATGGTAATTATGTAATTTCTAAAACATATGAATAAATTTTTATCCTAAAAATAAATTACTATTTCACAATAATTACATTTATGTTTGTTCATATCCTGATTTGGACCCTATGTGGACACGTAATATACATTAAAAACTAAGAGAGTGACATTTTGTATCTTTTTTGCATTAAATATTATAAGAGTAATTTTGATGAAAAAATATCCATAAACATGTGAATTTGGATCCTATGGTGATATGTTTTAAATTAAACTAATCTAATAATAATTAAGTTGAAAAATTATGACCTTATTACTTAATTTTAACCCAGATTAACCAAATTTACATTTTACCAAGGTAGTAAATTTTACAGTTGTTACTACTAATAATGAAAAAATTGAAGAGCCATATCAACCAATTTGAGACTAATGATTCACAATATGTAATAAATTTTAAAAAATTCATTATGCATGATTTTTTTAAATTAATTTTAAAATAAGTGCGAAAAAACCCAAAGAAAATATTTTTTCGGAAAAATAAAATTTTTGAGAAAAAAATATGATTTATTCTTATCATATTCCTAGTAAAAACTATAGTTGAATGTTAAAATATATTATTAAATATACGATATATAAATTTATTTAAAAAATTCTCCAATTCTGACTAATTTAGTTTATTAATGTATAATGATATTGTATGTACAATTTTTTTAGAAGGGCATTTCTTTTACTTTTGAATGTCTTTTATTTTTATTAAGAAACATTTAATTTATTTTAAAAATGAATAGACCATATAATTTTCACAATTTAGATATTATTATTCATACAATATAATATTAACTAAAATATTATAATGGTCACATAATAATATTTTAATAATAGACCATAGATTATTTAAACATGATGTTGTATGTAATGCAAGCTATAGAATTTATTTATAATGAAACATTCTGTTATATAATTGGATGTTAAAACATATCTATAGTTCATGTGAGAAAAAACCAATCCAAGATAATCATATTCATTAAAAAATAATATACAATGAATCATTCTCAGATTCAATTCCCTCACACACAAAAAACCCTAATTTCACATCAAATGATCATAAAAACATAACAAACTCCCATATCAGGTGAACAAAAACATGATGAAAACAATAAGGGCCTCAAAACCAACCATTAATTTTTTTATAAATTACCTAACAATGATTTTAAACAATTATTACTTTGAATATTTATTCCCTTTTCTTTTATTTATATCAAATTTTTAAATACTAAATAAACCATTTAGAAAAACACTAACCTCTTTTAAAGAAAAATATCCTTTAAAATGAGGTTTATTTTCATTAAAATTAAAAATGGGTCTTAATCCCTACATTTAACACCAATAACAGTTAAAGGTTCCACATATACATTTTCATAAGTTTATTTATACACTTGTACACCCATTTCAAAATATATTTGAATTCTATCATTGAACTCCAAATATCATGCAGGAATTTCCTAGAACCATTTTGTTAACCCATACTCAAAATCATGAATTTGTATAAATTCATAGGAAACAAATTTATTAAATACATGAACCTATTAAATTGGTAAATTAATGGATAATATATGGGAATCAATCCTATACTAGATTTAAAATAATATGTGATATGTATATAACCACAAAAAACACCCAAATAATAAAAGAACCTCACTCTATAGAACCTAGAAGATACTATAACATGGTTAGAAAAACCCCGAACTGAATCCCTATATTTCATAGTGATTTTTTGATTTTGGTAGAATTATTAACCTAGGATAAATACAAAGGAATATATAAAATAATATAAATAATTATATTACCATAAATATTTCGTGAAATTCAGGAAAAATCGTGATAAAATTAGATGAGGAATGAAGTGACGCTCCCCCTAAGGCTCTACGGGGGTTGATCGAAACCAATAGGAAGGTAATAATGGATCCGAGATTCAATTTTAATGGGGGTATAAATTTCAATTCAATTTTTAAATGATTATTGGTTAGACACATAGATTGACCTCATATTTTTACCAAATATGCACCATCCATGTTTAAGACACTATATAGCACACTACACCCTCTGGGGTTCATGCCACACGAGTTTCCATAAAAATGAACCAACTATGTGCGTCTCCCCAAAATACCAACTAAGCTTCATGGTTACCTAAAAAACATATATAGTTTTAAAAACAATTCATAAACTATAAAACCCCTGATGTTAAGGAACAATATCATTTGTATGATTTTATATGAATTTTAATTGGTTTTACAAAACATTAGATAGACTATATAGTAAAATAAAAATATATAATTTTTAAAAAATTATACATGAAAGTGTAAAAATTTAAATGAATAAAACAATTAAAAAATATTTTCAAATAATAGCTACACAGTTGTGGTATAATTTTCAATTATATTTCATTTTATTTAAACATTATATACTGATGTATAGATAAAATATTGATTATTATTGGTGTTCAACAATTATATTATGAAATGTAGTGGAAGTTAAGTTATTTTATATTTTATAAAGTATTCATCATAGAACTAAAATAGTCTCTAATATTCAGTGATACATTCTTTTAAAATTGATATTCATTGACAACTTATGACATATTGGAGTTCACTCTGTATTGAATTAGACTCCTTAAATATCTCTTCACTCTATTTCCTTCAAAAAGGAGATGATAACAATTTGTCATTGAATAAAAGACCTATTAAAGAATTATTTGATTGTAATGGCTAATGTATACTATTAAGGTAAGGATAAAATTGTTTTTTTTTCTAGTTTAATAGGAATAAAATCACTACCAATGTAGATTATTAAAATGGATAGTGAGGTATACTTGTTTTATTATTCCTTAATTTTACCCCTCACATTACACTCCTTCTCAATCCTAGATTGGGTTTCCATTTTATTCTATTATATATTAGAATAAATATGTCATAATAAAGGAATTGATGGTATCAAATCATAACCTAATGAAAAAAATATATCATTTAATTAGTATTAGGAAAATATTTTTGGATTTTTTCCAAGAAAAACAATCATATTTTTAAAACTATTCAATGTATTGTAAATATTTTCTCCAAAACAATGTGGTTTGACAAATCCATGTCCTTTTTATAAAAATTTACAGGTAAAATGATTTATTTAATGGGAAAATCATATTTCTCTTCTAACTATAAACCGCAGTATAATTTTTTCACCATGGTGTGGAAAAAATGATCATTATTTCATAGCCATAGATTCCATGTGAACCATCTTTACCAAATGAAATTTAAATATACCATATTAAATGATCACGGACTTGATTTGTGTTTTCTATAGAAGAGATATACTTTTTATTATTTTAGATGAATTTATATCTCACTATATTATATCATGTATTTCCTTTATATGCATCATATTCATTATAAATCAACCATAATGTGTCAAGGATAAAGAACCACCAAATGAAGTAATCTGGATTCACGGTCTTGAGTCTTGTGCTATTTATTATGTTAATTGAGTTCATATTTGAATTAATTTAGTATAAATGGTATTTTTGAGTGTGAATACATGAGTCTTATAAACCTGTTCTAAAGTACATGTGCGAGATTACAGACAATAAACACCAATCCACTCACCAACTTGTGGAGAAATTTATATATCGAATAGATATTGTATATTTTTTAGATGTTGGGGCATCTAAACAACCATAAGATTCATTCCTCATAAAACACCAATCATAGAATTTATATGGACCCATATTAGTGGAGAGAAACATGAAAAGTAAATATCATAATACCTTTAATTAATTAAAAAAAAAATTCTCAATTATATAACTCCTTACTATGAAGATTTTTTTGAAGGGATTAATGCCTCACACTGGTCTTGGACTCACCTGACACATATATATTGAGAAAATTTATTATACTACCCAATTATATATCCATAATCAAGAGAAAACATCCATGAGAGTGATGGAACATGGGAACTTAATTCACCATATCGAGATTCACTCATGTAAAATATATTCTCAAAACAAAAATTAGGATTCATTGAAATCATGTCATTTTGTATGAGACATCATTTGAGAAATATTTATCTAATCATAACAGATATCCTATATTTTTATTGGAAGCATACATATACTCTCATATAAACCATTTTTTTAGGAATCCCATTATATAAACCCCACACCGTCCCTTATTATCACCCATTTCATGATGCATAAATACTTTCTGCATGACATTAAATTATAGTGGATTGTCTTATCACATATCCTTATACTATGTAATACTAAATATATGGTTTTTTATATAGATTAAAATGATATATTGGAAGTATATTTGAGGTTTAAATCCTAATATTAATACCATTATATCTTCCCCATTAGAGGTAGTATCCCCATTATATTTTCACCATCCTAGATAGCATCAAACCCCTAGTGTTCCTAAATACGAGTCTTAATTAAGTTGTGTGTCCCTATTAGAATCTAAACCATTACTGACCCTACTAAAATATGAAATATTGGTGTTTAAATATTATTTTCAATTATGGGTATCCCCACTAGAATCTAAACAATGAGTATCCACTATAGACATTAAATCGTGAGTTTCCCAATTGAAAATTAAATCTTATGTTCTCCAATTTGAGTTAAAACTGGGTGTTTCCTCACTATAATCCAGAATAGTGGTGTTCTTAATGGACTCTAGACCTTTATTTCCTACGTTTTGTATTTCAAACACTATGTTCCATAAAATGGTTGAATTTTAATGATTGTACCAACCCTCATTATGTGGAAAGAGTAAAATTCACGAATTTTCATCCATAAATAATATATATCAATATAAAAATTTTCCAATAACATGCATCCCATATAAATGTAAGGCCTTACCCCATATAAGGTGATAATTAATGTAGTTAAACTATTCTTATAAGTATTTCATCTAGAAGAGTTTAAAGGAAATATATTAAATATATAATAGAGTTTAAGACTTAGAAATAAACTCATTAGTTGGATGATCTACCCTCCCATTATCCTTCCTAATTAACTATTGCATCATCATCACCCCAATGATAAAATTTCCCCACATTTGGATAGTGGGAACACAGTACTAAATCATGATATTTATAAATGTATGGTATCCTGGTGGAAAGCATCAGACATATAAGTGCTGGACACAATGTGACATGCTTGTCATTTAAAAGAGATAATATTATTTACATTCGTTAATAATATTATTACATAAATAATCATTTTGGTCTTTAACTACTCTTATTCAATTATGAATACTTCAATTCTAGGGGAGGTTCCCCTACCACTCTCAATAATAGAGAAGGAAGGGGGATACCCTAGCAATAAAAATAACCGCAAGTGTCCAAATGTGCAGATCCTTTACACTAACTCCTAGGTGTTGACTACTACTTCTACCATGGATCATAGATTCCCTCTCCCCCTTTCCTAAATGAAAGTGGTAAAAATTTGGGGAAGTCATCACATGTCACCACTGTAAATTATTATAATTAATAAGGAACCTTCATTACCCATTATACAGATTAGGATGACCTTGATGCCATAGAACTATTCTATTAAGGTAAACATCAGTGAACACATAGTGGGAAATCAACACATGTGGCCACCAATAATTAATTTTATGGTTTGTCTCTTGAGGTAATTGATGGTACCTTCTCTTATACTGAGAAGGTGTGGTATATGCATGGTTCACCAATTCGATCCACATCCTAGGAGATTCTACAGAGGGATACCTCCAACAAGTATCACCAGGAATATACCCACCCAACCAATAGCTAACAAAATCAAGACTACCCGTATTTAGGTTTCCCTAGTCTAGGATTACTGACTCTAATGTAAGGGTTAGGCGATTGTCCTAACTCCATAGAAGGATGATCCCTCATCCACCATTTCACCCAACACATACCCAATCACTATGAGGGGAAATTATGTATAATCATGGGATAAAATACCCATTTTAACACTGGTTTTTTTGGGTTTTAACTACTAACCAATGGCACCATCATCCACCATTATGTAGGTCCTCCACATGATAAAGATGGTTTTATCCCTAAAATTCTTCCCTGGTTTGAAGTACCTACCATACGACCTGGAGTATCTCTTGATTATTTAAATAGAAATTATCATCAATGTTTTCACTTTGATTCAGAGAATCTAATGATTGGTTAACATCCACACCAACACCATAATGATTCCATGGGGAATCAATGATAGATTACCTTTAATCTATAAAAATTTCAAGATGATAAGGACAAATATAATATGGTTTTAGATCCATAAACAAAACATTTGAAAGAAAAAACTTTTTGTTAAGGATTTTAATTCCCGGGACCAATGTGTATATTTTATCAAATACCCTCCATAATTACTTGTTCTTCAAGGATATTCTATCATCAGTTCAAGGTATTTTCATGGTTTTATCTCCGGTGTCGTCAACATGTATTCAATGTACATATAAAAGGTATATGGGAGATTCATCTAGATATAACATTAATAGGGACAATAGGTATGTAACATGTACCATAAAAAATATGATTTAGTGTCATTAGACATTAAATACATTAAATATAATCATGATCCATATTATAAATATGTCTCTCAAGTTCCGTATAGGGTCCCTTGGATGACATCTCTCCTACTCATGGATCTTTTATAAGAAGGTCCTCATATATCTATTTTTTGGATTCTAACTAACCCCATATATATGTCTAATGTGATAGATATAGTTATTTAAATTCCAATTAGGATATTCAGGCTATCAAAATCCTATGGGAGTCCCTTATATAGACCATAGTTTTGTCATTTTGTTACTTCTGAAACTTCTTTCATCTTTATACCAAAGATTCCTAATGAAAAAACCTAGGATTCCTCTTAAAAAATTATGTTAAGAGTTTAAATGATTTAATAGTGGAATTTCAGTGTATCTCTAAACTTCCAACTAGCTTAAGGACCACGAGTATTAGTTCCAAAATGTTTCACTTTCTTGGCTTCAAGTAGCACGAAACTATGAATCTTGTGGATACTTATAGAACAAATAGTTGGTATGTAGGAAAATTATTAGATTATTTCTATAGATCATAAAAGAATTATCTTATTTTTTTACATATATAAATAATTGAATTTTTAGGGATTAATGTTCTTTCCCCTCAGATATCGACAACTAGGTTCAAAATCTCTATAACTAAATTTCACAATGAAGAAGATATATGTGACAAATTTGGATTTGATCAGAACTGAGGCTAATACAACCTAGAACCATGATATCCATTATCTAGTATTGAAATACACACATCCAATATCTCACTCATGAAGGATTCATGTTCTATGTCAGTATATAAATATCAGGAGACAATGAGGAACTCTTTAACTACATAGAGGCATATATTATCCACATAAAACTATTTACAATGCACTATTTCAATATCAAGAGTTTATAGACCCCCAGACTCAATTATTTTGGATTTGGGAATGTTTTAAGGTGATATACAAACCTTTTCTAGCCACATTGAAATGATTAACAACCATAACCATCACCATTTCGATGATATAATATGAGTTTCGTGAATTGGGTGTTGTCCCCAAGTGGTTACATACCAAAATTCCCTATACTATCATGATATTTATTTGAGTGATTATCTCATATTCATGATCTATTATGTACTAGCTCTAGTAACTAGAAGTGGGAATGGAGTAAAGTATGTCAAATCCTAATGTTCCTATCAAGGCTACATTCCAAGTAATATACTCAATATTATTATAGGTGAAGGTAGTTTGATGAAGGGGAACAATGGGATTCTTTGTCACTACAATGACATCTATGAATTTTTTACACAATCCACCACTATAGTCAATTTCATCAAAATAGATCCCCTTGAAAACTCGGAGCATAACATCTACAATGAAGTGGGTTGAGAATATGTTCCCTATGAAGACCCACAACAACTATTGAATTCACATGGAGTTGTTCACACAAGATAAAAAAAATGTTGGAAGTCTTAAAAGTTAACCATTTAGACCAATTCCAAGTGACCTATAGAAACAAGACAATGGTAAAGGAAGTGGAAATACTTCATTTAAGACCAAATCCTTTGGTACAACCTCTACCATTACTTATATTTCTACCATAATGTAATATCTTGAGAGCTATAGAAATCTAAATTCTCAACTCTTCTGACCATACCATCATAATCATGATGATTTTAAAGATGAACCCATTATAACTCCCATGGTGTTTCTTCAAAAAAAATCATCATTCAACTGCCTGGGACAATTTTATGGTGCAATTATAATCTAAAAAAGGATCTAGTTATCCGTTTTTCTCCCCATTTTGTGGATAAGTTTTATTTTTTACTCTATATCATGACTACTATATTTCATAGAAAATATTACTTATGAGGTGACAAATTAATGATGAAGTCACCCAGAATGGGATTATTTTTTCCCATTACACTATTAAGGTTTCCACTTAAATGAAAAAAGATTCAATATATCCTAAATGGTACCATACATAGAATGGGTGGACCATATCCCCCCACTAATGAATTCTAGAAATATATGTTTTTTCTCATTTAATGGGACTGATGATGTAGAGTAGGAAAATTCACATATTACCTCTTAGTGTGGCCTGATAATGAGGGTTTAAAATAATGAGGAGTTGTACAAGCTATATTTCTTCATCCAGATTCTAGAAGGGAATTCCTTTTTTATTTTAAATTTTCTCCCCTATGTATGTTTCTATTTCTGAGGATTTTTTTTAAGATTAGTTTAATAGTTTATGACTATATTATGAAATAATAAAACCAATGATCTCTCTAATGGAAAATAGTTGGAGAATTAAAATATAATAAATGTAAATTCTTGGTGGATGTTTTTGTAATAATTTACATTTATAATTAATATGAAAGTTTATAGATAATAAATGGGTTGATTTGGTCCCCACTTTAGTATCCCAGAAGTATATTCATAGATTCAAATAATCCACTAAGGGGGAACACTTTATAGAGGAGTTTATCCAATAGACATTGAAAATTTGGAATCTTCCACCTCCCTCACCTCAAAAAAATATTGAATATCATAAATAACTATTATGATGTAATCTTTTACCCCCATCTATTCTAGTTATAGGAGGACCCAAAAAATAAACCACATAAATTAATAAATCATGTTGGGAACGATGCCCAAAACTCCCAATAGGGCTCACATTTAGATCCTTTTAGAAATAAAAAATGTTATACTCCATAAGGAATGATTAAGATCCAATGTTCATTATTTATGAATTTTAAAAGAATCCAATCAATCATTATCAAATTAGGAATCTATAGGAATTTTCCATAAAGAACCATACGAATAAATTCCCCCAAAACAAATTCCATAAACACAACATCTAGGGATATATGGACATTAAATATTGGACCCCAAATATGGTGGATCATGGTAGATATTAATTTTTTAATCCTGAAATGCATATCACAAGTTGTTTAGCCACCCTAGTTGATGATTAATAAAGTGGGGGATTTTAAAAAGTTCTGAGTAGAGATATCAAAATTTATTATAATTCGATGACCAAAATGAAAACATACAGATACAATGGAATTATTTTTGTGTGATTGAATTAGTTACCACCATCCCCCTAGAATTCGCCTTCTCCTCCCTCCCACCCTAGGGATCCCCTTAGCGACGAGCTGGAGGGGGGAGGTTTTTGCCTATGCCTTCCCCCTACTCATTCTTCTTTCCCTCTGCCTCCTCCTCTCATGACCCTCTTCTACAATATATTGATTCATTCAGGTGGAAACATTCTTCTTGGTGAAATATCCTATGGGATGTTTTGATGGTTCTGAAGATGGACTTTACTGCTGAAGACCTTGACCTCTATAACTGTGCTCTGACCTCGGGTTCCTCCACGCCTCTATAAAGCGGACCTGGAGTGGGGGTATCAAAGGGGTTTTGGGTCTGTGGTTTGGTGGTCTGTTGTTCGGATTCCTCAGTTTCCCTAATACTTTCTCTGACCCCGTGTTCCGCTGCTCCTCTCCGAGTTGGATTTCGAGCAGTGGTAACTAATGGGTTTTCAGTTGTGGGATTTCGGGGCAGATGGTTTTCCTTTCACAACTTGAGTTATTTATATCTTATTTTGATGGTCCATATCTCTTCCTCTTCGACGATCCATGCCTATATTTGAGCTATGGTGGACCTTTTTTGATGAAGCTATACGATGCGGATGGCTCTGGTATGGCTGTTAGAATGTTCTCTCATTGGTGATAGTAGAAAAAACTTTTGATTAGTTTTGGTTTTTCAGATCTTCGTTATAAGAAAAGGTTTTTTTCTTCTAATTATTCGATCAGGTTGATGATTGTGTTTCGATTTGCGATGCTTATGGTTCCCTTCTGTTCGTGTTTGGTGATGGTTGGCGACACATTTCAGGATCGTTTTTTCCTACAAGTCTGGTAGATCTTTTAAGTGATGATGCCGATTTTCATCTGGTTTTAGGTGATACGTCATGATTATGGTGGAATTTTTATGATGTTGGATCTTTTGTGATGGTGGTTCTGATAAGGCGGTGAGTTTGTTTCTGGTTGTGGTGGCATCGTTGGTGTTGTTCATGAAGGTTGTGGTAGATGTGGGGTATTCTCTGTCTTGCTGGTGTGGTTGTGGTCAATGTTGGTGGTGATTGGATGGAGGTGACAATAGATGTTACTTTTGATGATTTTTTTAGGCGTCCTACATGTTGACGTGGTTCCTCTCTATTCGATGTCTTTTCGGGTTTTGTGAATGTGATTTTTTTTTTGAATTTTGAATTTCGCCAACTGAGGTGAGACGCATGGGGTGGCCCGATCTTCATGGCATAGTGCGGTGGTTGAAGGATGTGGTTCAGGGATAAGTGGTGGATGATGGGTACAGATAGTGGATGCAAGTATTCAATCAATGATATAAAGAGCATGACCTACTACATAGACAACACAATCAAGGGATGGATGTGATAGCCAATCCACACAATAACACACTGGGTTGAGGCACAAAATTGGGGGCTTTGAGATCTTGGGTCACCAATCTAACTTGTAGATTGACAAGGAAAGAATGCACAAGAGAAAGAGTAAAATCAGAACAATTCTCACACAATGGGGAGAAACAAAGAATAATCTCTCAATTCAATCTTGAATGCCAATACAATTCCATGGGGTGGCTATTTATAGCCAAGGGGAGATACAATAATCAAGGGTCTAATACCCTAAATTCATAAAGGATAAAACTACCTTATCCCCTTAAAATTCAAAAAGATAAATTCTAACAATGACTTTTAGAAAAGTAGCACACAACCTTCCAACTATAACCCACCAGATTTGACTTTGAGTGCATAGCCCACCGAATTTGACTTTGGTGTCCAAAGATGCCATTTCTAGAATCCTCTGTGTGGGAAAGACATCTATATTCTTGCAACCATGTGGGCCAAGGTTTAAACATCAATTTTGTGCTTGAATAAGTAATATTATAGGTCCATTTTCTCCATCCATTCAAGGCAACATCCATTGGGTCTTTAATGAAGAAAGATTGGCACCAATCATAGCATTAACCCTCTTTAATATCCCTCACATCATTGGGCCTTGAAAATACAACTCTTCCTCCCATTCAATCAACTTGGAGTCTTTAACATGGTTCTTATCATCCTACCCCTCTTGAAAAGGATTCATTCGTGACTCTTAATCATCTGCACCCAAAAAAGGTGAAAGATCAAAAAACATTGAAAGTGGCACTTACACCATACTCACCTGGAAAATCTATCTTGTAAGTATTGTTGTTAATATTCTTGAGAACTCGAAGAGGTCCATCTCCTCGTGGCATGAGTTTTGATTTCCGCTTGTCGAGAAATCTCTCCTTTCACATTTGAATGCAAACCAAGTCCTCGGGCCCGAACAACACTTGTTTATGACCTTTTTTGCACAATCTACATATTTTTGGGTCGTCTACTCAATATTTTTCTTTTCCTTCTCATGGAGTTTTTTGATGAATTCTACGCGCCCTTTTGCATCCATATTAGTTTCTTCCTTCAAAGGAAAATGAAATAGATCAATAGGGGAAAGAGGGTTAAAACATTAAACAATTTCAAATGGAGAATATTGAGTACTTGAGTGCTTGTCCCTATTATATGTGAATTACACATGCGATAGACACTCCTCCCAATTCTTGATATTCTTCTTGAAAATTGTTCGCAGAAGGGATGATGGTGTCAGATTCACCACCTCCATTTTCCCATCGGTTTGGGGATGAAAAGTAGTAGAAAATACAAACTTTTTATCCAGTATTCTCCAAAAGTTTTTCAAAAAGTAACTAAGAAATTTTATGTCTCGATCCGACACAATGTTCCTTGGCATTCCCTATAGTTTGACTACTTCTTGAAAAAAGTGTTGTAATGTTAGTGGCCTTATCAATTTTGTGACATTGAATAAAATGTGCCATTTTTGAAAATTGATCCACCACAACAAAAATAGAATCTATCAGCCTCTTGTTCTATGGTAACCCCACAAAAAAGTCCATTGATATGTCCTCCCAATGGTTGTTGTGGATTGGGAGAGGAAGATATAGTCCATGTGGGTTCAATTACGATTTGGATTTATGGCAGACAAAGATCTTTCCCACAAATTTATCAACATCTCTAGATATCCTAGGCCAATAAAAAATTCTCACTAAGTACACTTAGAGTTTTTGCAACACCAAAATGCCCCATTAACCCACCCGAATGTGATTCCTTCAGTAAAAGTAAACAAATAGTGCAATTGTCAATGCATATATTATCAATCCGGAATAAGAATCCATCATGTAAATTGAACTTTTCTCAACTAACTCAAGGTTTACAATGTTCATAAGGTTCTCTAAAATCACTATCAATGGCATAAAATCATTAATGCATTCAAAAAAATGATTTTTTAATCCGACAAGGGTAAAAGAGAATATCTACGTGGAAGTGCATCTTCCAAAGTATTTTGTTTACCCTATTTATGCTTGATGGAATATGGAAATGATTCAATGAATTTCATCTGTCTATCATGTCTCCGATTTAGTTTATGTTGGATCCTAAGGTTTTTAAGAGCCTCATGATCAAGATAGATCACAAATTCATTAGGCCCAAGATAGTGCTTCCATGACTCTAGTACTCTAAACAATGCATACAAATCTTTACCATATATAGCATAGTTTAGAGTTTGGCCATTTTCCTTCTCACTAAAATAAACAATAGGCTTACATTCTTTCATGAGTACTCATATTCTAATTCCTCTGGCTTCACATTCAATTTCAAAGTTCTTACTGAAGTCCGAAAGTGCAAGTAGAGGGGTGTGGGTGAGTCTCTCCTTAAGTTCATGGAATTCCTTCTCATGACTAGTTCCTCATTTGAAACGAATGTTACTCTTTGTCAACACATTAAATAGTGATGCATGTGTTCTAATGTCCTTCAAAAATCTCCTGTAAAAACTATAAAACCCATGAAAACTTATTACCTATCCAACAGAGGTTGTATTTGGCCATTCCTGTATTGCTTTGATCTTTTCATTATCCACTTCAACTCCATTTTTCCTCACAACAAATCCAATGAAAACAATATTATAGAGACAAAATTCACACTTATTTATGTATCCAAACAGTTTTTCCTTCCTTAACACCTCTAAGACTTTTCTTAAGTGATCTAAATGTTCAAGAATGGTCCTACTATAAACCAAAATGTCATCAATGTAAACTACAACAAATTTTCCAATATATTCACGTAAGACATGATTAATTAACCTCATAAATGTTCTAGGAGTATTGGTGAGGCCATAGGGAATGACTAACCATTCATAAATTCCATGTTTTGTCTTAAATGAAGTTTTCCACTCATCTCTTCATTCATATTAATTTGATGGTAGCCACTTCTTAAATCAATTTTTGAGAAAGTAGTTGAACCATTTAATTCGTCTAGCATATCATCTAACCTAGGGACAGGATAATGATACCTGACCGCAATATTTTTGATGGATCAATAGTCAATGTACATTATCCATGTTCTATCCCTCTTTGGTACTAGAATCACTGGTACGGTCCAAGGACTATGGCTCTCTATGAAATACCCAACATCCAACAGCTCTTAAACTTGCCTTTGAATTTCTTTTGTCTCTTCCGAATTGGTGTGATATGTAGGGAAGTTCGGCAGTGATGCTCCAGGTATGAGGTCAATTTGATGCTCAATACCTCTAATGGGAGGAAATCCTGGTGGTACCTCTTCAGGAAAGACATCATCATACTCATTTAGCAATGGCTCAACAACATTGGGAAAACAGGGTAAGTCATTAGTATTTAGAAACACATCTTTGTGCGTGAGTACTAGAAGGGTTTGCTGTGAAAACAAAGCTTCATTAACCTCACTCTTTTTTCCAACATCACACTTTTGCCTTCTCTCAAATTCTTTTTCCCACTTGATTTTTCTTTTCTCTCTATTTCTTTTCTTCTCTCATTTTTTTCTCTTTCCCTCATTCTCTCCTCTTTCATTTTCACTCTTTTTTACTTCATCACTCATTTTTTCCATTTTTCTCAAAATGGGATCCTCCAGAATTTTTTTGGGGGACATGGGTTTGAGGGTTATAGGTTCCCCTCAGAGTAAAAAATAATGACGATTCAAGAAACCTTCATGGGTAACATACCAATCATACTGCCATTGTCATCCCAACAATAAATGGAATGCCTTTATAAGAACAACATCACACAAGACCTCATATTTATACTTCCCGATAGTGACCAATACCTTTACTTTCTCGGTGACCATCAACTCCCTATAATAATTCAACCACTGATGCCGATATGGATGTTGATTACCCTTACCATGGTGGGGTAAACTTTTGGAGTGATTGGGGAAGTGTTGGTTTACTACATTGTAATGCTTGAGTTCTTGGATGAAATTTAATAAATTTGTTTCTTCTTCAAAGTTTTTTTCAATTTCTTATAGATGATTTTATTATCAAGTTTGATCATTCTTGAATATTAATTCCGTTATTTATTTTTTCCTTGGTAAAATAATCAATATCTCCCTCCACTAATTTCTGGTTTATATACGATGGAATAAACCAGGAATTAGTGATCAACTACTCGACGATCGTCAGTACGTGTAAAAGGTGTAGTGAATGTTCTTGATTGTTTGGGATAAACAAAGCCTGATCGGGTATTTCTCATTTAAATTAAGGATATTCAATACAACTATTTTACACATGGAAGGAGAGTTGACCAAACCAAGATCTTGGTAAGCTTTTCTCTCACAATAATAATTTCACCAAGGAAGTGAGAGGAAACGATTGTGGAAACTCACTTTAATCAACTAAGACGAAGAGGTTTGAATTAAATTGAACAAGGATAGCATTATAATTAGGAAACTGACCCCGGCCTAATCACCGTTTTAATTTCAAAGTTTTTCAATCATTTGAATTTCAAATTTCCTTTCACAGTATTTTTACCCCCGTTTTAATGTAACAACCCGTTTTGTGTGCACTCCTCTTCGGGAGACATCCTTGGTCAACCACGTTACTACATTTTAACTTAGGAAATAATAGTTTTTCCACGCCCTATGATAGGCGTGCGGCGATGATGGAACACCATGAAGTCGTACGATCTCCTGGATTTAGAGGCGTCCCAAGCTCTCTACTGAGCACTACTCCATGATCGGTAGGAAGTTGGCCGACTTGGTGAGTCGGTCGATAGTCACCCAAATAGTGTCGTGCCCCTTGGAAGTACGTGGAAGCCCCGTCACAAAATCCATGTATATCACATCCCACTTCCACTCTGGGACCTCCAAGGGTTGTACCAAGCCTGCAGGTACCTGGTGCTCTGCCTTCACTTGCTGATAAGTGAGGCACCGAGAAAAGAACTCTACCACAGCCTTCTTCTTACCCGGCCACCGGTGCTATCATCTGAGGTCCTGATATATCTTCGCTACTCCTGGATGTACAACTAGAGGGGAAGTGTGGAACTCTCTCAGCACCTCCTCCTGCAGTGCAACTGGTACCATGGTACATCCCTTGAAGAGGATGACGTTCTCCCCACCTTCATAAAATCCATCGGGTGCCAGCCCTGAAGATATCTGAGAACGTCGCGCCTCACAATCAATGTCCCCACTCTTTGCCTCTCTGACCCGCTGAAGAATTGGAGGAGTGACTATGAGGAATTGTAGATAGGATGCCCCATCTCTATCCATGAATGATATCTGCAAAGCAGCTAACTTCTCTGTCGCCTGTCCAAGTAGTTGAATGCATGATCTCCTTCTGAGAGCATTAAACACAATGTTCCCCTAGAAGTTAACCTCTCGAATCCAGAACTGGCACTTCGAGAGCTTACCATAAAGTTGGTGCTCTTGGAGTGTATCCAGTACAACCCACAAGTGGTAGGCATGATCCTCCTCGGTAGTCAAGTAAATCAGTTTGTCGTAAATGAAGACTATGACAAACCAATCGAGGTAAGGCCAGAATATCTTGTTAATGAGACTCATGAACACTTCTGGAGTGTTGGTCACACCCAAGGTCATAACCAAGAACTCTTAGTGGCCATACCAACACCTGAAGGTCGTCTTCTACACATCCTCGGCTCGAACTGTGAGCTAGTGATAGCGTGACCGGAGGTCTATCTTCGAGAACCATCATGCTCCCTTGAACGGATCGAAGAGGTTTTCAATCCTCAGAAGGGGGTACAAGTTCCTCACAGTCACCTGGTTCAGGCGACGGTAGTCGACACACCGTCTCAAGCTCCCATCCACCTTCTTGGTGAATAAAATTAGAGAATACCAGGGTGAAACACTGGGTCGGATGAAACCTTTCCCTTGTAAGTCCTACAACTATACCCGTAACTCATGAAGCTATGCGGGAGCCATCTGATATGCTGGAGGAGATATTGGTGATGTCCTAGGGTACAGGTCTATGTAGAAATCTATTTCCCTATGAGGAGGTAATCCTGGAACATCGTCAGGGAAAACATCCTCATATTGATCCACCGCAATAGGAAAACTCGGACTCCGCACATCAACTACTCTGAGGATGAGACTAGCCAACTGATTTGTGATAGGCTTCCCTCTCCTCTGCGTAAGTCCATCCTGTGCTTCAAAGGTTCCCTTCTCACCGGTGAAGGTGAACCTGGTCCCATCCATGCGGACACACCGCACCTTGTGCCTAATACAGTCAATCTGGGCATGAACTGTAGATAACCAGTCCATACCCAAGATGACGTCGTAAGGCCTTGACGCCGCTACAAGAAGATCTCAGCCGAAGCTCTCGCCTCCTAGAGTAAGCTCACACTACAGGCACCGGTGCGTAATCATTGAGTCTACTCCTGTAGGAGTCTCTAGTCGTAAGGATCGTGCCAAAGACTCTGTCAGAATCTCCGAGCTCCGAACAAGGGCAGCGGCAATAAAAGAATGACTCGCACCTATGTCTATAATAATTGTATCAAGGTTGGAGTAGACACAAATAGTACCTCGAATCTTCTCAATTGTGACATGGTCATAAGCCTCCGCTGCCTAGAGCTGAGCGTGCATCTTCCCACCATCTCCCTGTGGTCGGGGTGGACCTTCTGGGGGTGGTGGTCGTAGAGCCTCGATACGTCGTCCACCACCCATTGCTCGGCCAGCTCCGCTGCCTTATCTACCTGCTCCCTGCGGACCGCCACGGTCGAACCTCTACCTCTACCTGGGAGGTTCCTCCACTGTCTGTTTCTCATCTGCATGGTGGGTCGGGCAGTCACGAGCCATGTGGCCCTTCACACCGCATGAATAGCACTGTCTGCTCCTCGTAAGACTGGATCTGTGCCATGTTCCCCGCACATCCGAACCACTATCCTGAAGTCGCCCACCTGACAGCCTGGTCTTCTTGGACCCCTATGACATCTATTGACTGCAGGCTGCAGAAGACTCCGCTCCGTGCCGTCCTGCGGTGGGTCTCACTGCAGATGGCCGCTCAGCGAGGAAGCTCGCCACTAAAAGGGCTCGCTCCAGCACCCCCGCCTACATCGGGATGCTGAGGGGAATCATCTAATCTCTGATCTCATGCCACATTCCCTACTCAAGGGTATGATCCCGAAAGAATGGGTCTCGTACCATGTCTGTGGAGTAGCGTGAGAGGTCGGTAAATCTCACCAAGTACGGGGCTACTGACATGTTGCCATGCCGCAGCTGTAGTAACTCCTAGATGCACACTGCACGAAGGGTGGCTGGAACAAACTCCGAGCGGAAGAGTCTCTCGAAATCTGTCCAAAGTAGAGATGTATCATCGTGCACCTAGAGCATCGGGTTCCACCATCTACCTGTTGCTGCGTGCAGGAGACTAGCGGAAAGGATCACCATAAGATTTGCTGGTGTCCCTACCAGTCTGAAGACTCTGACAATAGCCTCCAGCCAATCCTTGGTTGCCTGAGGATCCTTCTCTCCGCAGAACCTGGGTGGCCTCTGTCTCTGAAACTCGTGCAACACGCTCAAGCGTCGTGCACTCTCCGTCGCTGGGACTGGCAGCATCGGTGGATCAGCGGGTAGTGGTACCGCTGGTTCCTCCGTTGTAATGGGGCCTTGCACCGAGGCCTCATCGCTCGGTGGGCTACCTTCCCGCACGTAACTAGGAACCCTGGATGGCTTCCTTCGTGGGGCCATCCTGAAAAAAAAAAACAGGTGTTCCACGGTCAAACAGTATACTTGGTGAGCTGACACAAAGTAATCACAAAGAAAACTTTTGAAAGGAAATACACACGCTATCATTGTTTTCGTGCAATGAGTCGGAAATCAGAGGTCAGGGTCCTGGTGTATGGACAAGTCAGCCGCCGCACCAACACTAGACACCCTAGACTAAAAACCACACTCAATACTCTTAACACTATTTCTTCACAGAAAGCAAAGGTCATAGTCCTGAGTTCTGTGGTAGAACTGACTCCTCTGATACCAATTTGTCACGACCCATCCTCGGGACTCATGCCATGACTACCACAAGCCCGCCTTCCATAGGCCAGGGGCTGACAACTAGCACCAAAGGCTTAAATCCCGATAAAAGGGAAGGAATTTCTTTTTTATATAGTAAACAAAAAAACACAACAGAGTATGCAAGTGAAGTAAGCACTAAGTAAAATTGGGTACAAGGTATGTGCTGAAAAGTAAATGGTCCAGTATACAAACCCAACTGAAAGTACAGTACAACTGAAAGGAAAGTACAATAGCACTAAGTAAAACAGCAACACCAAGTCGTCCTCCGGAAATCCCACCTGAAGGGTGGGTACAGATAGTCTCCTCAGCTCCTCGGGTCCGGTCGTCTGCTCCGTGTACGTCCCACCAAGTGGTCCACCTCCGAGTACCACCCAGCTCTCCAAGCCTCCACCTCGATCAGTGGTGTCCTTCATCTGCATCCAACACAATGTAGTGCAGGCATAGCCCATGCAGGGGTGAGTATATGATACTCAGTAGGGACCCCGAGTCCCCCGAAAGTCTCTCAGAATCCACAAAGGATAAACCACAAAGGAAATATAGAATCAAAAAGTATCAACCGAATTTACTTAGGTATATGTCCATACATATACCTAAGTCATAAATTACAAAATCGCTCCAAATATCGAGCCCAAGAACAACACAGTACACACAGGAAAACACAACCCAGTCCACAATGGAATGCACAACCCAATCCACACAGGAAAGCAAGTCAATCACATCGATGATAATGATTGAAAATAAAAACTCAGCTCACATAGGTATACAACTATTTTATAGAGATAGAGATGATCAGATGAAGCCATTGATTCATCTCATCTTTCTGACCCATATAGGATACAAGACCAGATAAGCTGTCGGACACACAAAGGATACAAGACCAGCTACTCTGTCGGACCCACTCAGGATACAAGTACAGAGATCATACTGTCGGACCCACATAGGATACAAGAACATTAGTCATCGTTGTCGAACCCACGGAGGATCCAAGTAGAGTCATCATCACTGCCGAACCTAGGGAGGATCCATGTACAATCGTTATCGCTGCCGAACCCACAGAGGATCCAAGTACAGTCATCGCAGTTACAGCCAACTCTAGGGTTCCCGCACACAGGACCCTTGATTCTGAGAGGGTCTGCTCCTCGAGCAGGAAAGTTGATACAACAACTGTCATGAAGTCCAGATTTGATGTATCCCATAGTTCTGTCTCGTCAAAAGAAACCCAACACGACAGATGGTGCGTCAATCGGACACCCGTTCTGAGAGTTATTGGCTTTTCCTTCCGAGGGGCCCGGTTGGTTTTTAAGCTAAAACCAACTCAGCCATACTCCAACTGTGTCCAAACCTCAAGTGGAGTAATACAAAAGAACCGTCTCAACAAAATGATTTCAATACAATTGATGGCACGTTAATCGTACATCCGGTCCTTCAGTTATAAGCGTTTCTGCTCCAAGGGCCCGGTTGGTTTCGGGTTCGAACCAACTCATCTATATCCAAACTTTTCCGAAACCATGAGTTTAATATACCAAAACGACCAAATCTATCCAAGGATTACTATGCAACTGATGGTGCATCGATCGTAGGTCTATAGCTCAATTTATGGGAAAAAGACCAAAAACTGTCTGAAGTGGGGGTTTGGGCCCGGTCCGACCCGGCCCAACCCCCCTGGGTCAGCCCAAACCGGGTCGACCCCACCCGGGTCTAGGTCCGGCCCAGGAGGGAATGACCCATCCCATCAGGGCGCGGCCTAGCCCGGCTGGCGCAGCCCGGTCCAATGACCCGCCCTAGCCCGGTCGGTGGTGCTGGCTCGGCCAGCTGGCCGAGTGGGGGGCGCGACCCCCCCGTCCCGCAGACGTGGCGCCAGGCTGGCACTGCTGGCTTTCCCGGATACTGCGTGGCCACGGGATCCCCCCCCCCTCACCGCCGCAGCTTTAGCCATGGTGGGCTTCTACCGGCGGTGCGCCGGGGCGCCGCCGCACCAGCGACCCACGCTGCCGGGGGCATCTGCGGGCCGTCGGAGTCATTCTGGCGGTCCGTTCTTGATTCTGACTACACCTGTGGTCGTCTCGGGACCCGTACATCACTACGAAGGCCTCTATTCACCATTGTGGTCCTGCTTTGTCATCGCCAAATACTCCGCGCATCAAAAACAAACTAGCGGTGAGTCAGGACTTGTTTGTTAATCCATATGCACCGCGTTAGTGGTTCAAACATTACCCAACAAATAAATTCCATGTTCGAGAGAAATAAAATAAATACGAAAAATATACAATTCCCCTACCTCAACAAACGATGATGAATGTCGGCGTTGCGGTGGACGGCGTCGCGGGGAAAGGGTTCATAGGCGACGTCGAAGTATGCCGAGGAGGAAGCGGCATCTCCTTCTCTTGTCGCGGAGAAGAGAATTGGTGGCACGTTGTTGTTCTTTGAGGAACCGGCGTTCTTCATCAGTCTTCATCGTTCTTCGTCGGAGGCCGGAGTTCTTCCAAAACCTCAAGAGTTCTCCCAATCATCCTTCAAACAACGAAGGCTCTCCCCAAAAATAAAATAATAGCCTCATCCTATTATTTTATTTCACACGCAAAATAACTTCCAAAAATTTAAATCACCACATTAAAAAAACTTGTTGACAATCAATTAAGGAAGGGAGAGGGAAGGTCCCCATTTATTAAATATGTTGGCAATTAAATAAAAAGGGGGGAAAGAGGAAAGATCCTCATTAAATTGTGGGTTGACATTAATTAATGGTGTGAGGTGGAGAGATTGGCATTTAATGGGGGGTTTCCAATTTAATGAAGGGTTTTTAATGAGTTTAGAGGAAATTAAATTGTTGATGCTCATGTGAGCTCCACCTCTCTAACATCCACACTTGGTTTGTTAGGTGGATGTGGGCCCCACCCTTCACTACCCATGGGAGGGAATAACCTCCTTATAAAATAAAAATTGTTCCGACAAATTTTATTTACTTATTAAATAAACCCCCAATAAATATCTTCTCCTCCATTGTGAACGCAACTACGGTAAGGATCACGTTAAGAAATTACCAGAGTTTCGAGTTCATCGGTGCCCTCAAATTTTTATTCTGAGAACCGGTTCAAAAGATATAAAAACCCGCTAATTTGTTTACTAAACGTACCCAAGCTAAACTTCGAAAATTGATTCCAGGCACATCGGGCCTCGGAATCAAGCGACGTTAGAAGCTACAGACTCGTAAAATTCCAAAGTATTTTAAAAAAAAATCCTTTAAATTTCCAAGTATTTAAACTTTTACATTTCTGCTGCACTATAATAGAAAGTGAATTGTTTTACTTATTCCTGTTTCTATTATTTTTTTTTTCTTATCCATTTTGATTATGTTAACTCTATAATACATTAATTACGATTTATTTTTAATACCCCAAGAATGATAATTTTAATTCCCTGATTGATTCTATACACTTTATGATAGAATTTATTTCTTTGTTTTCTAATCATCATAACCATTGGGATAATGATCTAATACTTTCTCACTCTGATCAAATCATTTCTTATGTGAATATGTTTAGTTTCAATTACAACCTATGAAATATATTATTGTAATCAATCTGATTATTGTATTTTCTAAAACCTGGGCCAGTCCGATTAATTGTTTTAATAAAGTAAGAAGTTTTGTAAATATATATAGTTTAAATATGTTTAAACAAAATCCTTTTAGGTAAAAAATTATATGTTTCTAAACCTACAATTCACCCATCTTTTATTATGAAATATAAATTATTATTTCGATCCAAGAAATGTCACCATAAATTTTAATGTCGGCACATTATACTATATAATTTCATTTCCAAAAAACAAATGTAATGTGTAAAAAACACTTCCAAGATTTAATGATTTAGTGTTTCAACCTCAATTCCTTCAACTAAATAAATATGTTCAAACCATATTGATGTCCTACTATTTACACAAATCATATCTTTTTTCACTAACCTAAATTAAAATCCAAACAGATTTACACATATCTAAATTCATCTCATGCATAAGGAATATATAACTCATTCATTTAAATAATTATCATTGTATGGAATCAATAATCTCCACCAAAACACATCATGAGTGGAAAATGACCTCCACTTTTCTTAGACAATGCATAAATCCCCTGACTAGTATAATATCCAACCAAAAGTTCCACTAAACGTGGTTTATTAATCTATCCATCCATTAAATACATCATAACTCAAACACCTAATAATTATAAAATAAAATATGAAATTAATTTCAATCATATAACAAATGAAAAAATACAATGACATGCTTTGATAAAACTAAATAAATTATCATACCTTAATGTAACTCCATAAATGCATTTTTAATGATTTAAAGATGAAGTTTTAATGGATTTAAAATAAATCACACATACATTAATAATATAAAACGAATATTTGTGAATGACTACATAAATAATAAACTAAATAAATGACCAATTCATAAATTTTTATACAAGATAAATAAATTTGGAACAATTCGTAAAAAAAATGAAATTATAAAAGCATTATAGTTAGAAAAACATTATATAAATTCAATAAAAGAATGAAATTTTAATATTTCATATATATTTTAATATGAACTATATCATATTATTAATTTACATGAAATTTGATGATAACCCCTTCATGGTGAAAAATATGAGATATTATATGAAACTTTTATAACAATATTTATATTTCATTTTGATATATACATCAATAGAAGAATAATATTATTTCATGTCAGCATTTTAACATCATTTTTTATATAAACAATATTGAATCGAACCCAAGAGTCATTTGATGTTACTTTTACTGAAAAATAACATTAAAAGTGTTCCAGATATACTTTTAAAGTTAGTATTATTGAAAATTTATGTTAATATATTTAAAAACCATAAAAATGGGTGTTATCATTCTATAAATTACTTTTATAAGAAAAAACAAATATTTGTGACTCGTGACACTAAGTATGATTTATTATCCTCAATCCTCTTCATTTTTTATATTTTTACTACAGTTTCATTATTTCTCATCTTTATTTCACCCATCACCATTATAATTGGTTATATTCAGCCCAATAATTAGTGTTTCATTTATTTAATTATAGTTTCACCATTTTTTGTATTGTATATTTATTTTAAGGCATAATATTTCATTTCTTACAATACAAAGATCACCAATCATTATTTTGTCTCTCTTTTTCACATAATTTTTTTTTGAAAATCCATATTTTGTATGTTAAATATTTTTTTATTTTAAATAAATTTTCCATGTATTATATATATAAATTTCACTCTTCAATTCAGTTTTTTATACAGATTTCTTTTTGGATTATAATTTTTTTCATAGTTTCCTTGTGAATATAATTTTATTATTATATGTTGTTTGTTATTGTGATATAATTTTGATTGCAATGGGAAATGAATGTATTTATAAATGATTATGTTTATATTTTTTGGGTGATAATCCATTTCTAGTTAGTATTAAATATATCTAGATAATTAATGATGGATATCATGAGTTTTAGGTGGATGTTTTGATATCAGGGATTGTTAGATCTTATCAATAGCTAATATCATTTTTTATCAATTCTTTGACTTCAAGAAACTAATCTACCATTGTTATATTTAAACAATTAAAATTATAGTTAATGGTATTATATATTAAATTTATATACTACTATATAGATAATGAAATTATTTAAATTGTTTTATTGATTTTTCTTTTGTTTTTTATTGATAAATCAATGATTAATAACTAATCAGGGATTTAATAGAGTGTGATCTTTAAAAATAATTTTTATTTCGGATTATGATTACACATTTTAGAAAATTAATTTAGTTATGGGTTTTTTAATTAATATCCTGATTTAGTTGATTGATATTAAATATAACCTCTTAGTTATTTGGTTTTTTAATATATATATTTGAATAATTAACTCAATTTTTTAAATAATTTTTTATAATAATATTTATCTTTTGTATAGTTTCCAATTTTATTTATATTTTAATTTAAATATCCATGATTTTATTAATCAAATAGAAAAAAGTTGATGTATTTTGGGATATCCAATATAGTATATTTACTCTCTCCTAATGTGTATACCGTGATGTGAATTAAAATTTTATATATTATTTTAATGGTAAAATAATAAAATAATTACTCATTATTAATTGAATATTTTATATTAAATAGATCTGTATACATTTTTATGGATAATAGTAGATGTTTAATGTTTTTTTATTCTTTAAGTAATATGACTTAGTATTGTATTATATCAAAAGTTGTAATGATTTATTACTATTTTTTTAACTTAATTTTTTTTCTTAAATGAAATAATATTTCATATAAATAATGATTTTATTTAACTATAAATCACTACCTAGTGGATTTATATATATTATAATTCTTTATTTCTTATAATTGTTTGTTTTTATCATATATTTATTGATGAATCATTACCTTATTGACTCGATTATATTTTTAATTTTTTAAATTTATCTATTTATATATATGATTTATTATCTATATATTTTAATATATTCAACTATAATAATATGATATTTGGAAATTAATTGATCATAAATTAAAAAACTTACAAGGAATCAGTGATGAAAATGAATAATGAGTTTAAATTTTCAATAAATTAGAAAAAAAGTCTTGAAAAAAACATAATAATTTTTATCCTTTGATTGATGTGTTTGAATATGAGAATGTTATATTTCATAGAAATAAAATTCCATCTGTTTTTATATGGTTTTATTCAAAATTATACGTGATGGATTTTTTATAGTGTGATAAAAAAATATTCCAAATGAAATATTGATGAAGATATTTATCATGAGATAGGGGATCATCTTATTGAATTAATTCATGATGCTACATTGAGATCATTGAAAAAATATCAATTGTTTAATGATTATAAGGGGATACCGAGAAATAACTATTCTCTAGTTACAATAAAGTCTATGTGTTATTAACATTAATGTGATTTGTTACATTAAAAATATTAAATGGATGGAGTGACAAATGATTCAGATAATTTCTTGATTATATAAAAGAGAGATATCAAAATGAAAAAGAGCTTCATGGTGTCATTTATAAGGAAAAGAATAAATTATTATGTATTTATTGTGGTATATAATGATACATGGTTTCTCCAATGACTGTGTTTTTAATAATATTGAATATGAGAGTTTATCAGAATTTACTAACTAATGTACATCATTATATAAAAGTGGTGAAAATTCTACTTTGATTCATTATCAGGAACATACACCAGACCTCCCACCAAATAAATATATTATCTTTCAATAATTCCTTATTTTATTATTTTTTAAATGAAAATGTATGAAAAAGGATAATATGGAATAAATATGAGTTCATATTTGATAGAGACTTACATCACCTAACTAATTCATGATAATGGATTAGATTTGATAAAACATTTATTGATTTTGGAAGTGAATATAAATATTTTACAATGGGACTATGCACAAATTTAATCATTCCATATCAAATCCTTAGTAGAAAGAATTTTTTCAACCTTATTATCTCAGTATTTTACTACTTTTTTTCATAGATATGTAAGGAGAAAAAATATGTTATAATAAATTTGATGAATTTTGGAACAAAACTAACCAGAAATTATATTGATGCTTATCCATCACTATAACAACCCGATATTTTATGATAAGTATTCTCTTTAATTTATTTGATGTCATGTGTTTTATGCTAAAAAAATATTATCTTGTTCTATACGCCACATTTTATTAGCTTGAAGTATACACAACACTATTCTTATATTGTGTTACACACAATTTCAAGTTCGTTTTATAATAGTCATTATACGCAACATTGAGTGTATATATATATATATATATTCAATGTATAAATGAAATATAGTTGGATTCTGTTATACAAAACAACGAATGATTCTTTCACAACATGCAACCCTGACTTGGCTTGCATTACACGCAATCACGAATTTCCTCGATAGCGTGTGTTGTACACAATATCAGGTTTCACTAAACAATGATATATGGTTATAATATTATTACGAACTAGACTTTATGAATAGTATTAACTAAATTTTGAATGTTATAACATTTTTATTTCATCTTACACATTTTCTAGAACATGGTATGTGAACTAAATAAAGTTTTCGGGTAAAATAAATATTTTTCAAAAAATGCATTTTTGCCGCCTTTTGATGGCGCACCCACTTTAAATATATTTTTTGACATGTTTATAAGTTCATTTATACAAAATAAAATTCTTATTTTGAATCAGGATATAAAAATTTACATTGGATAAAGTTTTGATATTTTTCTAATAACTTTCATATTTTAATGAATATTAAAAACACGCTATATTTTAATTAAAAACAACTTTTTTCACCGTAATAATTTATATGGTTAAATTATAATATTGAATGGTTTTAAAGTAAAAATAGAATATATTTTTACCATTTAATATAATGTATGTCATTATCATTTATTTTACCTTGAATTCGTAGGTTAAAGCAATTCAATCTTTTATAATGTTTTAAACAAAAACCCGTTTTCTTTCGACAACGGGATTAATTTTAATTTAATTTATGCAACTTTTGTGTATTTAATTTCAAAAAATGGATTCCATATTTGGAATCAGTGGTACCAAATTATTTTAATAGGCTACATTTTATTTTTGGAAATTATGAATAGTAACTACGGTAAATTTTATTTACCATAGTTAAAGCTAAATCGGGTTATTAAGGGTAAATATAAAATTATAAAATTACCCTAAAACATGCCAAAATTATATTTGATGACTAAAAGTCGACCCATAACACCTAAGTATCGGATTAGATTCATTTAATGGACTTTTTTCCATGAAAATAATTTAATTATTATTAAAAGCAAATAAAGTGACAACATGTAACTCTCTTAAATCTTATAAGTATAATAATTTTAATTTAGTGATAAACTTCATGAAACTTAGAAAATGAGTAGTATAAAGAAATATAATAAAATTATATACATCATATGAATTTATTTACAATTTTTAGGGATTAAATAATTATCATTAATTTTGACACAATAGTGATGCAGAAATTGTTTATCTAGTGAAAAATCAAGAATATAGTTTTTATTAAACTAATAGTGACCATAAAATTCACAAAACAATGACCAAAACTTATTTTTCATGTAAATGTAAACCATAATCATCCAAGGGTCGAATATATGACCATTTAGTGCCTTATAAAAGTGATTATGACACTTATATTATTTTATTTTAAATGATTCCAAATTTTTCACCTTCGTAATTTAATAAATATAAAAATTTAAATATTGTGATTTTCAGGTGATAAATTATATTAAAAGTATTATTGTGAAAGGTAATATATTTATATTCATCATAGGATTTTATTTTTAATTTTTATGCAACAGATAAATATATTAAATAATTATACAAAAATGTTGTAATATTTATTTTATTAAGAGATAAACCAAATAAATGGTTTTAATAATAATAAAATAAATATTATATGAACTATTTAATGTCATACACTAATTTTATAGACACATATGACCTTTTATGAATCTATTAAAACATTTTTTTCGAACATATCCTCTGTATATATTTTATTTAAATTCAAATAAATGAATAGTGTCAAAATTGACACTATTGTTATTTTATAAAAATAATATATTATAAAATTGTTTAAAAATCACAAAAATATTTAAAAATTATAAATTTATATTTATATTGTATAAAATGTTATAAAGTACCCAATTATGGATAATTCACAACAAATAAGTAATTATTTGTTATAATTTAAAATTTAGAATGTTATTACCACAAATAAAATTAAATTGATTAAATAAGGAGAAATCAAGTTAATAATGTTTAAAATAAATTTCTAACATGTATAAATTTGATTGGTTGATGAGATTACAACCCAATATCATCTAATAGTTTTATATGAGTCGTTTTGGGAGGTTTTTAAGTGGAGTTAGATTTATTATAAATTAATATTTTTAAGAATTCCAAAGGTGCCCCTCTCCTCCCTTTTAAAAGGGCACCTCCTCCCTCTCTTCCTCGCACCAATTTGAGCCTTAAATCTTGGAAAACCCCTGAAAAATTATATTCTCCACTTCCATAGATAAATCCTATAGGTTCTGGTCTTCTTCAAAGATCAATTTTAGTACCCTAAGAGGAGGTCTCAAAGAGGCGCTTCAAAGAAGAGGTAATGTCTGTTACCGATTCGTTCAACTTTATCTCTTCTTCCACTTATTCTTCTTTAGTTGTTTCATTATGAAGTAATAACATCAGTATAACTCATATACATACATGTTATTATAATTATGAAACAACCCTATTTCACCATCTATCCATCCTACGGAAAATGAAATCACCACGCGTGCGTACGTACGGAATACCGTCTCCACGCCGTGGTGAAATCGGTTTTTCCACCAACACCTTACATGGATGGATATAATGGTGTAAATAATAAATATATATATGGTTATTATAACATAATACTGATTCTAATATATTATACCATCCACTCCAACTCTATTCAATAATTATGGGAACGATATCATCGCTCGTGCGTACGTACGGACTACCGTCTCCACGACGCGATGAGATTCATTCTCCATGTTAACCATACATGAATGATCATAAAGTTTATATAATGAGTAATAATGAAATATATGAAATAAAAATGCTGCTTTATTTATGTATATATATATTTATGTCATCTATTTAGTTTCATTCAATTCAATACGGAAACTAAAACAGCGTTCATGCGTACGTACGGCCAACCGTCTCCATGAACGGTGTATTTAATTCCTTTTATCGATCTATAATATATATATGTATATGATGAATATATATTATATATAAATCATGTTTTACATTCTGGAATTATGTAAATCAGGATATAAGTAATAATATCAAGAACGAAAATTTGAAACACATATGATAAATGAAATGATTTTACCCAAAACGCTGCTATAACATGGAATTTACAAAAGAACGGGTAATATAAAGTCATAAGTGAAACATATATGATATCATAAAAATGAATATGATTCTGTAATAAGTCAATGAAATTATTTAAATCATTATACAGGAGGTTCGGATACGTACAAATCATATCAGACCTAAGGTAAGGGAAATATCACAATCTCATTTTTATCCAAGATTGTTTGTATTTTAAAATTTACTGGGATGTATTTTATCATCCACATACATGTTTCCTCAATATGTAATATTGTTTCCATACACCAACAATTGTTTAAATCCAATTTTACCCTTCGGTGATTTTTAGTAAAATATATGAAAGGAATCTTTTGTCGTTTTTCGTACGAGGTGCTTTTTGACTTTTCCGACAAAAGTATGAAGAATGTTTTTTTTAACTTATACGGCATGAATGGATTTTTAAAACATTATTTACAAGAAGCTTCCTTTACAAGTTTTCAAGTTTATTTTTAATCAACTTCTTTTAGTTTATAATTGTATGACATGTTAAGAAAGGAAATGTGTTTTTGAATTAGAAAGGATATTTTCCTCAAGAATGGAGTTCAAGTGTTTTATCAAAATTATTTTCCATATATGATAATAAAGGGTTATGTTTCTATCCCTATTATTACATTGATTTGACTATGTTGTGATGGAATTATTTTTATTAATTCCTTTATCTTATATGAATTATTTTATGATGTCACGATGTTTAAGATTCCCATTTTTATTACATGGGTTATGCTATGATGTATGGTTTATGATATTGTGGCACACATAAGAATGGTATCATTATGAGATGGGTGAGACCTATATCTCCCTCCAATGCATTGGGTAAATATTTATATCTCATGAGATAGACATGGATGGAATGGTAAGTTAATCCGGTTCAGTGTTACAACACTGAAACGAGGAGTGAACTCGATTCAAAAAGGGACTTTGTCCACTAAGATGGTTTGGGAAGCAATGTCTTGGCTACTATGGAAATCATAACAAGTGATGAATGGTTTCAAAAATTACATGTTTTATTCTCATTCTAGTTTATCATGATTAATGTTCCTTTATGATCTATGCTTTATGTACGTCCATGATTTATGTCTTTTCTCAAGATTTTGATGTTTAGATTTTATGTTCATGTTTTTGCATTCAAATGATTATGGATTATTTTATGATCTCTATGCTTACCCTTACTGAGCATTTAAGCTCACCCCTTTTATATTTTCTTTTCCCCGGGATATAAAGAAAGGTTTTAGGTGAAAAAAGGGGGAAGATCTTTTTTGGGAGATGTTGAAGATCTTTCACCACGATAAGAATATTTTATTCCGAGTTTCCAAAGACACTAAACTATTACGATCATTGTGTGTCTATTTTTTGTTATGTATTAAGTATTCCGCAAAAGTAATGTAATATCTATGTATGTCAAGCTTCGGGTCTCTACAGTTGGTATCAGAGGAAAGGTTTAGTCAACCTTTGGAAACTAGGATGCGAAAACTTTAGTGAGATCCCTAGAGATATTTCTAAGGTATGTCTAGGGATGTCCCTAAGGATAAGTATACGTATAGGATATAGTCCTCGAACTATGGTAAGGATCATAGAATTTAACCTAAGATGTTAGATATTGAGGGTACTCCCCCTTTGCTATGTTTTTTTCCCTATCATGATTTTTTCCTCTCATACTATTCTTTTTGGGTTTTAGAAAATGGCTGGAAATAGGAAGATTCATGATAATGGAGGATATAAAGGACAATGGAATGATATTAATCTTGAGAAACCAAATGAAACGGGATTTGGAAGTCCAAACATCACTATTATGCTGAATCAGCAATCTCATAATATGATCAATAAACTAAAATTTGGTAAGTTTCCTGACTCGGCTAATAAGAGAAAGATTGAGTTTCATGATGATCATAGAGGAAAAAAAGTTCAATTTCCCTTATGTAAATCATGTGGGAAGATGAATCAAGGAGAATGTTTCAAAGGAACTGGAAGATTCTTTGGGTGTGGAAAAGAAGGACACAAAGCCAGTAAGTTCAAAGGAAAAGGTTTAGTTAACACCATGGACAAGGATAATGGTATTGCTACGACATCAACAATGGTTAAATGTTTTAAATGTGGAATGTACGGGCATTATGCAAACCAATTCCCTAAGGGAAAGTCTCATGAAGAGAATCAGTATGTTCGTATGGGTAGTATTTATGTTGATGATGATGAAGAGACTGCAAATGATATGTGAGATGAAAGAATTGTTGAAGCTCAGTCAATGGTTTAAGAAGGTAGTGGAATGAATACATGTTTATCAAGTGTAATGTTGTATAAGTAATCTCATGGTACTATGAAATAAAGAGACATCTAAGGATTGTTACACTGTTGTCTTTCCATAAGTTTTGAAAGTATATGATGAATGGTACCAGTGACCATGAAAGGTTATTCAGATATTTTTGGAAAGTAGATGATATGCACCTAATGAAGGGATAAAGGGAAAATTAAATGTTTGATAGTATTCATGAGCTCATGACTGATATAAGGAGAAGGTTATATCATTGTTTGAGTATATATAATTTTTGGGATTTTGGAATGTGGAAAGAGTTAACTTTTGACAGTATTCATGTTTTCACTAAGGTTCAATGGGTATTCATTTTTCAATAGAATACATGATTAAGGTATTCACATGATTGGAATGTGACCAAAAAGATATATGGGGGATAAATGATGGTAATCACATGCTTGGTTGATGAAATTTCAAGTAATTGTTTTCTTTATACTACGAGATTGGACATATGTATTTTGGATAAACCTAAACATTGGAATGAATTATGTCAGACATAAGTTAGTATTGTTTAAGGCTAGATTTTTTTCTGATATTATTTATAATGTTGTTTTAGAAAAAGGAAAACCTGATGGACGGGCGATAGCCCATCGCGTCGGACAAGGCTATGGGAATTGAACCCACAACCGAAGTGTGACTGGCATTTATCGCCTACCACTGGCCTACTGGAAGTCCCTGGTTAGTAGAAACTAGTTTCATTTTATTAAGCGGTATGATATATGAAGTATAAGTTCATTTTTGGAACCATATACGATTAATCTAACCATAAGATGGACTTATAACTTTTTTTAGCCTTTTGTTTGAAACAGATGTAATGACCCATCATTCTATCACATGATCTGCTAACACATCACGAATAACAAATTCAACTTCATTTCTTTAAGGGATGAAGTGGAAATTGTTCAATTCACGAACAACAGTGAGATTGTACCAAAATCATGTAAGTATTTATTTTAATTCATCAAATTTAGGGAAATGATCTTGAAAATCAAAAATGTTGTCCTAGTTCCCTTATATCCGATGAATCAGATGGTACCTTAGATCATCACAAATCTATAGCTTTGTGATTGTTGGCTTTTTCAAAGCCGTGTTCTCTACCACTCTCCATCAGAACATGATGGCTAGGTTTCTCTTCCATATCCATATTTTCACCTACGTTCTCCTATGTGGAAACCCAGTGATGAGTTACTTTGGGTAATCGTTACGTTTCATACTTTAGTTTTTAAAATTAAGTTTCAGTATTCCTTTTTACGATGTGGGTTTATATGAATAGTAAACGATTTATAACCCCGATGAATTTCGAGGGTGAAATTCATTTTAAGGGGGGTAGAATGTAACAACCCGATATTTTATGATAAGTATTCTCTTTAATTTATTTGATTTCATGTGTTTTATGCTACTAAAAGATTATCTTGTGCTATATGCCACACTGTATTATCTTGAAGTATACACAACACTATTCTTAGATTTTGTTACACACAATTTCAAGTTCGTTTTATAATATTCATTCTATGCAACATTGAGTGTATATATATATATATTAAATGTATAAATGAAATATGGTTGGATTCTGTTATATGAAAAAAAATAAGGATTCTTTCACAACACGCAACCCTGACTTGGCTTGCATTACACGCAACCACGAATTTCCTCGATAGCGTGTGTTGTACGCAATATCAGGTTTCACTAAACAATGATATATTGTTATAATATTATTAAGAACTAGCCTTTATGAATAGTATTAACTAAATTTTGAATGTTATAACATTATTATTTCATCTTACATATTTTCTAGAACATGGTATCTGAACAAAATAATTTTTTTGGGTAAAATAAGTATTTTTTAAAAAATGCATTTTTGCCGCCTTTTGATGGCGCACCCACATTAAATATATTTTTTGAAATGTTTATAAGTTCAATTATACAAAATAAACTTCTTCTTTTGAATCAAGATATAAAAATTTACATTGGATAAAGTTTTGATATTTTTCTGATAACTTTCATATTTTAATGAAAAGTAAAAACACGCTATATTTTAATTAAAAACAACATTTTTCATCGTAATAATTTATATGGTTATATTATAATATTTAATGTTTTTAAAGTAAAAATAGAATATATTTTTACTATTTAATATAATTTATGTCATTAGCATTTATTTTACCTTGAATTCGTAGGTTAAATCAATTTAATCTTTTGCAATGTTTTAAACAAAAACCCGTTTTCTTTCGAAAACGGGATTAATTTTAATTTAATTTCTGCAACTTTTGTGTATTGAATTTAGAAAATGGATTCCATATTTGGAATCATTGGGTCCAAATTATTTTAATAGGGTACTTTTTATTTTTGGAAATTATGAATAGTAACTACGGAAAATTTTATTTACCACAGTTAAAGGTAAATCGGGTAATTAAGGGTAAATATATTATTATAAAATTACTCTAAAACATGCTAAAATTATATTGGATGACTAAAAGTCTACCCATATCACCTAAGGGTCGGATTAGATTAATTTAATGGACTTTTTTCCATGAAAATAATTTAATTATTATTAAAACCAAAGAAAGTGACAACATGTCACTCTCTTAAATCTTATAAGTATAATAATTTTAATTTAGTGATAAACTTCATGAATCTTCAAACATGATTAGTATCAATAAATTTAATAAAATTATCTACATCATATGAATTTATTTATAATTTTTAGAGATTAAATAATTATCATTAATTATGACACAATAGTGATGCAGAAATTGTTTATCTAGTGAAAAATCAAGAATATAGTTTTTATTAAACTAATAGTGACCATAAATGCACAAAACCCTGACCAAAACTTTTTTTTCATGTAAATGTAAACCATAATCATCCAATGGTCTAATATTTGACCATTTTGAGCCTTATAAAAGCAATTATGACACTTATATTATTTTATTTTAAATGATGCCAAAGTTATCACCTTCATAATTTAATAAATATAACAATTTAAATATTGTGATTTTAATATGATAAATTCGAGTAAAAGTATTATTGTAAATTTTAATAGATTTATATTAATCATTGGATTTTATTTTTAATTTTTATGGAACAAATAAGTATATTAAATAATTATACAAAAATGTTGTAGTATTTATTTTATTAAGAGATAAACCAAATAAATGGGTTTAAAAATAATAAAATAAATATTATATGAACTATTTAATGTCATACACTAATTTTATAGATAGATATGACCTTTTATGAATCTATTAAAGCTTTTTGTTTGAACATATCTTCTGTATATATTTTATTTAAATTCAAATAAATGAATAGTGTCAAAATTGGCACTATTGTTATTTTATAAAAATAATATATTATAAAATTGTTTAAAAATCACAAAAATATTTACAAATTATAAATTTAAATTTATATGGTATAAAATATTATAAAGTATACAATTATGGACAATTCACAACAAATAAGTAATTATTTGTTATAATTTCAAATTTAGAATGTTATTACCACAAATAAAATTAAATTGATTAAATAAGGATAAATCAAGTTGATAATGTTTAAAATAAATTTCTAACATGTCTAAATTTGATTGTTTGATGAGATTAAAACCCTATCTCATCTAATATTCGGATATGAGTCATTTTCAGAGGTTTTTAAGTGGGGTTAGATTTATTATAAATCAATATTTTTAAGAATTCCAAAGGTGCCCCTCTCCTCCCTTATAAAAGGGAACCTCCTCCCTCTCTTCCTCACACCAATTTGAGCCTTCATGCTCGGCCAACCCCTGAAAAATTCTCTTATACACTTCCATAGATACATCCTAGAGGTTCTGGTCTTCTTCAAAGACCAATTTTAGTGCCCTAAGAGAAGGTCTCAAAGAGGCGCTTCAAAGAAGAGATAATGTCCGTTACCGATTCTTTCAACTTTATTTCTTCTTCCACTTCTTCTTCATTAGTTGTTTAATTATGAAGAAATAACATCAGTATAACTCATATAATTATATTATATTATAATTATGAAACAACCAAATTTTACCATCTATCCATCCTACGGAAAACGAAATCACCACACGTGCGTACGTACGGAATACCGTCTCCATGCCGTGGTGAAATCTGTTTTTCCACCCACACCTTACATAGATGGGTATAATGGTGTAAAGAATAACTATATATGTTTATTATAACATCATAATTATTCTAATATATTATACCATCCACTACACCTCTATTCAATAATTATGGGAACGATATCATCGCTCGTGCGTACGTACGGACTACCGTCTCCACGACGCGATGAGATTCATTCTCCATGTTAAACATACATGAATGATCATAAAGTTTATATAATGAGTAATAATGAAATATATGAAAAAAAAATGCTACTGGATTTATGTATATATATATATATTTATGTCATCTATTTAGTTTCATTCAATTCAATAAGGAAACGAAAACAACGTTCATGCGTACGTACGACCTACCGTCTCCATGAACGGTGTATTTCATTCCTTTTATCAATCTATCATATATATATGTATATGATGAATATATATTATATATAAATCATTTTTTAAATTCCAGAATTATGTAAATCAGGATATAAGTAATAATATCAAGAACGACAAGTCGAAACACATATGATAAATGAAATGATTTTACCCAAAATGCTGCTATAACATGGAATTTACAAAAGAACGGTTAATATCAAGTCATAATTAAAACATATATGATATCATAACAATGAATATGATTCTTTAATAAGTCAATGACATTATTTAAATCATTATATAGGAGGTTCGAATACGTACGAAGCATATCGGACCTAAGGTAAGGGAAATATCACAATCTCATTTTTATCCGAGATTGTTTGTACTTTGGAATTTACTGGGATGTATTTTATCATCCACATCCATGTTTCCTAAATATTTAATATTATTTCCATCCACCTACAATTGTTTAAATCCAATTTTACCCTTCGGTGAGTTTTAGTAAAATATATGAAATAAATCTTTTGTCGTTTTTCGTACGAGATACTTTTTGTCTTTTCCGACAAAAGTACGAAGAATGTTTTTTTTAACTTATACGGCATGAAAGGATTTTTAAAACATTATTTCCAAGAAGCATAATTTATAAGTTTTCAAGTTTATTTTTAATCAACTTCTTTTAGTTTAGAATTGTATGACTTGTTAAGAAAGGAAAAGTGTTTTTGAAGTAGAAAGGATATTTTCCTCAAGAATGGAGTTCAAGTGTTTTATCAAAATTATTTTCCATCTAAGATAATAAAGGGTTCTATTTATATCCCTATTATTACATTGATTTGACTATGTTGTGATGGAATTATTTTTATGAATTCCTTTATCTTATATGAATTGTTTTATGATGTCACGATGTTTAAGATTCCCATTTTTATTACATGGGTTATGATATGATGTATGGTTTATGATTTTGTGGCACACATAAGAATGGTATCATTATGAGATGGGTGGGACCTATATCTACCTCCAATTCATTGAGTAAAAATTTATATCTCATGAGATAGACATGGATGGAATGGTAAGTTAATCTGGTTCAGTGTTACAGGACTGAAACGAGGAGTGAACTCGATTCAGAAAGGGACTTTTTCCACTAAGATGGTCTGGGCAGTAATGCCTTGGCTACTATGGAAATCATAACAAGTGCTGAATGGTTTTCACAATTACATGTTTTATTCCCATTCTAGTTTATCATGATTACATTTCCTTTATGATCTATTCTTTATGTACTTCCATGATTTATGTCTTTTCTCAAGATTTTGATGTTTAGATTTTATGTTCATGTTTTTGCATTCAAATGATTATGGATTATTTTATGTTCTCTATGATTACCCTTACTGAGAATTTGAGCTCACCCCTTTTATGTTTTCTTTTCCCCAGGATATAAAGAATGTTTTTAGGTTAAAAAAATGGAAGATATTTATTGGGAGAAGTTGAAGATCTTTTACCATGATTAGGATATTTTATTCCGAGTTTCCAAAGACACTAAACTATTACGATCCTTGTGTGTCTGTTTTTTGTTATGTATTAAGTATTCCGCAAAAGTAACATAATATCTATGTACGTCAAGCTTCGGGTCTCTACATTTGGTATCAGAGGAAAGGTTTAGTCAACCTTTGGAAACAAGGATGCGAAAACTTCAGTGAGATCCCTAGAGATATTTCTAAGGTATGTCTAGAGATGTCCCTAGGGATAAGTATACGTATAGGATATAGTCCTAGAACTATGTTAAGGATCATATAATTTAACCTAAGATGTTAGATATTGAGGTTACTCCCCCTTTACTATGTTGTCTTCCCTAGCATGATTTTTCCCTCTCATACTATTCTTTTTGGGTTTTAGAAAATGGATGGAAACAGGAAGATTCATGATAATGGAGGATATAACGGACAATGGAATGATATTATTCTTGAGAAACCAAATGAAATGGGATTTTTAAGTCCAAAAATCATTATTATTTTGAATCATCAATCTCATAATATGATCAATAAACTAAAATTTGGTAAGTTTCCTCACTCAGCTAATAAGAGAAATATGGAGTTTCATGATGATCATAGAGGAAAAAAGTTCAATTTCCCCTATGTAAATCATGTGGGAAGAGGCATCAAGGAGGATGTTTCAAAGGAACTGGAAGATACTTTGGGTGCGGAAAAGAAGGACACAAATCCAGTAAGTGCAAAGGAAATGGTTTATTTAACACCATGGACAAGGATAATGGTATTGCTACGACATCAACAATGGTTAAATGTTTTAAATTTGGAACGTACGGGCATTATGAAAACCAATTCCCTAAGGGAAAGTCTCATGAAGATAATCATTATGGTCGTATGGGTAGTATTTATGTGGATGATGATGAAGAGATTACAAATGATATGTGAGATGAAAGAATTGTTGAAGCTCGGTCAATGGTTTCAGAAGGTAGTGGGATGATTACATGTTTATCAAGTGTAATGTTGTATATGTAATCTCATGGTACTATGGAATAAAGAGACATCTAAGGATTGTTACACTGTTGTCTTTCCTTAAGTTTTGAAAGTATATGATGAATGGTACCAGTGACCATGAAAGGTTATTTAGATATTTTTGGAAAGTAGATGATATGCACATAATTAAGGGATAAAGAGAAAATTAAATGTTTGATAGTATTCATGAGCTCATGACTGATATAAGGAGAAGGTCATATCATGGTTTGAGTATATATAATTTTTGGGATTTTGGAATGTGGAAAGAGTTAACTTTTGACAGCATTCATGTTTTCACTAAGGTTCAATGGGTATTCATTTTTCAAGAGAATACATGATTAAGGTATTCACATGATTGGAATGTGACCAACAAGATATATGGGGGATAAATGATGGTAATCACATGCTTGGTTGATGACATTTCATGTAATCGTTTTCTTTATAATATGAGATTGGACATATGTATTTTGGATAAGCCTAAACATTGGAATGAATTATGTTGGACATAAGTTAGTATTGTTTAAGGCTATATTTCTTTTCGATATTATTTATAATGTAGTTTTAGAAAAAGGAAAACCTGCAGGATGGGCGACAGCCCATTGCGTCGGACAAGGCCATGGGAATCGAACCCACAACCGAAGTGCGACTGGCATTTATCGCCTACCACTGGCCTACTGGAAGTCCCTGGTTAGTAGAAACTAGTTTTATTATATTAAGCGGTATGATATATGAAGTATAAGTTCATTTTTGGAACCATATACGATTAATCTAACCATAAGATCGACTTCTAACTTTTGCTAACCTTTTGTTTGAAACAGATGTAATGACCCATCATTCTATCACATGATCTGCTAACACATCACGAATAACAAATTCAACTTCATTTCTTTAAGGGATGAAGTGGAAATTGTTCAATTCAGGAACAACAGTGAGATTGTACCAAAATCATGTAAGTATTTCTTTTAATTCATCAAATTTAGGGAAATGATCTTGAAAATAAAAAATGTTGTCCTAGTTCCCTTATATCCAATGAATCATATGGTAACTTAGATCATCACAAATCTATAGCTTTGTGATTGTTGGCTTTTTCATAGCCATGTTCTCTACCACTCTCCATCAGAACATGATGGTTAGGTTTCTCTTCCATATCAATATTTTCACCTACGTTCTCCTATGTGGAAACCCAGTGATGAGTTACTTTGGGTAATTGTTACGTTTCATACTTTAGTTTTTAAAATTAAGTTTCAGTATTTTTTTACGATGTGGGTTTCTATGAATAGTAAACGATTTATAACCCTGAAAAAATTCGAGGGAGAAATTCATTTTAAGGGGGGTAGAATGTAACAACCCGATATTTTATGATAAGTATTCTCTTTAATTTATTTGATGTCATGTGTTGTATGCTACAAAAATATTATCTTGTACTATACGCCACACTGTATTAGCTTGAAGTATACACAACACTATTCTTAGATTTTGTTACACACAATTTCAAGTTTGTTTTATAATAGTCATTCTACGCAACATTGAGTGTATATATATATATATATATTAAATGTATAAATCAAATATGGTTGGATTCTTCTATACGAAACAACGAAGGATTCTTTCACAACACGCAACCCTGACTTGGCTTGCATTACACGCAATCACGAATTTCCTCGATAGCGTGTGTTGTACGCAATATCAGGTTTCACTAAACAATGATATATGGTTATAATATTATTACGAACTAGCCTTTATGAATAGTATTAACTAAATTTTGAATGTTATAACATTATTATTTCATCTTAGACATTTTCTAGAACATCGTATGTGAACAAAAAAAATTGTTCGGGTAAAATAAGTATTTTTCAAAAAATGCATTTTTGTCGCCTTTTGATGGCGCACCAACTTTAAATCTAGTTTTTTACATGGTTATAAGTTCAATTATACAAAATAAAATTCTTCTTTTGAATCAGGATATAAAAAGTTACATTGGATAAAGTTTTGATATTTTTCTGAAAACTTTCATATTTTAATGAATAGTAAAAACACGCAAGATTTTAATTAAAAACAACTTTTTTCATCATAATAATTTATATGGTTAAATTATAATATTAAATGGTTTTAAAGTAAAAATAGAATATATTTTTACCATTTAATATAATGTATGTAATTATCATTGATTTTACCTTGAATTCGTATGTTAAATCAATTCAATCTTGTGCAATGTTTTAAACAAAAACCCATTTTCTTTTGACAATGGGATTAATTTTATTTAATTTCTGCAACTTTTTTGTATTGAATTTCGAAAAATGGATTCCATATTTGGAATCAGTTTGTCCAAATTATTTTAATAGGATACTTTTTATTTTTGGAAATTATGAATAGTAACTACGGTAAATTTTATTTACCACAGTAAAAGGTAAATCAGGTAATTAAGGGTAAATATAATTTTATAAAATTATCCTAACACATGCCAAAATTCTATTGGATGACTAAACGTAGACCCTTATCACCTAAGGGTCGGATTAGATTCATTTAATGGACTTTTGTCCATGAAAATAATTTAATTATTATTAAAACCAAAGAAAGTGACAACATGTCACTCTCTTAAATCTTATAAGTATAATATTTTTAATTTAGTGATAAACTTCATGAAACTTATAACATGAGTAGTATCAAGAAATATAATAAAATTATTTACATCATATTAATTTATTTATAATTTTTATGGATTAAATAATTATCATTAATTATGACATAATAGTGATGCAGAAATTGTTTATCCAATGAAAAATCAAGTATATAGTTTTTATTAAACTAATAGTGACAATAAAATGCACAAAACACTGAAAAAAACTTATTGGTAAAGTAAATGTAAACCATAATCATCCAATGGTCAAATATTTGACCATTTGGAGCCTTATATAAGTGATTATGACACTTATATTATTTTATTTTAAATGATGCCAAAGTTGTCACCTTCATAATTTAATAAATATAAAAATTTAAATATTGTGATTTTAAGATGAAAAATTCTAGTAAAATTATTATTGTGAAAGGTAATAGATTTATATTCATCATAGGATTTTATTTTTAATTTTTATACAAAAAATAAGTATATTAAATAATTATACAAAAATGTTGTAGTATTTATTTTATTAAGAGATAAACCAAAGAAATGGTTTTAAAAATAATAAAATAAATATTATATGAACTATTTAATGTGATAAACTAATTTTCTAGATACATATTACCTTTTATGAATCTATTAAAGCTTTTAGTTCGAACATATATTCTGTATATATTTTATTTAAATTCAAATAAATGAATAGTGTCAAAATTGACAATATTGTTATTTTATAAAAACAATATATTATAAAATTGTTTAAAAATCACAAAAATATTTACAAATTATAAATTTATATTTATATGGTAAAAAATGTTATAAAGTATCCAATTATGGAAAATTCACAACAAATAAGTAATTATTTGTTATAATTTAAAATTTAGAAGGTTACTACCACAGGTAAAATTAAATTGACTAAATAAGGATAAATCAAGTTGATAATGTTTAAAATAAATTAATAACATGTCTAAATTTGATTGGTTGATTCTATTACAACCCTATATCATCTAATATTTGTATATGAGTCATTTTTGGAGGTTTTTAAGTGGGGTTAGATTTATTATAAATTAATATTTTGAAGAATTCTAAAGGTGCCCCTCTCCTCCCTTATAAAAGGGCACCTCATCCCTCTCTTCATCGCACCAATTTTAACCTTAAAGCTCGGAAAAACCCTACCAAATTATCTTCTCCACTTACATAGATACATCCTAGAGGTTCTGGTCTTCTTAAAAGACCATTTCTAGTGCCCTAAGAGGAGGTCTCAAAGAGGCGCTTCAAAGAAGAGGTAATGTCTGTTACCGATTCTTTCAACTTTATTTCTTCTTCCACATCTTCTTCTTTAGTTGTTTCATTATGAAGTAATAACATCAGTATAACTCAAATAATGATATGTTATTATAATTATTAAACAACCCTATTTCACCATCTATCCATCCTATGGAAAATGAAATCACCACGCATGCGTACGTACGGAATACCGTCTCCATGCCGTGGTGAAATCTATTTTTCCACCAACACCTTACATGGATGGGTATAATGGTGTAGAGAATAAGTATATATGGTTATTATAACATCATAATGATTCTAATATATTATACCATCCACTCCAACTCTATTCAATAATTATGGGAATGATATCATCGCTCGTGCGTACGTACGGACTACCGTCTCCACGACGCGATGCGATTCATTCTCCATGTTAACCATACATGAATGACCATAAAGTTTATGTAATGAATAATAATGAAATATAAGAAATAAAAATGCTACTGGATTTATGTATATATATATTTATGTCATCTATTTAGTTTCATTAAATTCAATAAGGAAACGAAAACAGCGTTCATGCGTACGTACGGCCTACCGTCTCCATGAATGGTGTATTTCATTCCTTTTATCGATCTATAATATATATATATAAATGATGAATATATATTATATATAAATCATTTTTTACATTCTGGAATTATGTAAATCAGGATATGAGTAATAATATCAAGAACGACAAGTCGAAACACATACGATAAATGAAATGGTTTTACCCAAAACGATGCTTTAACATGGAATTTACAAAAGAACGGGTAATATAAAGTCATAAGTGAAACATATATGATATAATAACAATGAATATGATTCTGTAATAAGTAAATGAAATTATTTAAATCATTATACATGAGGTTCGGATAGGTACGAAGCATATCGGACCTAAGGTAAGGGAAATATCACAATCTCATTTTTATCTGAGATTGTTTGTACTTTGGAATTTACTGGGATGTATTTTATCATCCACATCCATGTTTCCTCAATATGTAATATTATTTCCATCCACCTAAAATTTTTTAAATCCAATTTTACCCTTCTGTGGGTTTTTGTAAAATATATGAGAAGAATCTTTTGTCATTTTTCGTACGAGGTACTTTTTTACTTTTCCGAAAAAAGTACGAAGAATGTTTTTTTAACTTATACGTCATGAATGGATTTTTAAAAAATTATTTCCAAGAGTCTTCCTTTACAATTTTTCAAGTTTATTTTTAATCAAATTCTTTTAGTTTATAATTGTATGACATGTTAAGAAAGGAAAAGTGTTTTTGATGTAGAAAGGATATTTTCCTCAAGAATAGAGTTCAAGTGTTTTATCAAAATTATTTTCCATCTAAGATAATAAAGGGTTCTGTTTCTATCCCTATTATTACATTGATTTGACTATATTGTGATGGAATTATTTTTATGAATTCCTTTATCTAATATGAATTGTTTTATGATGTCACGATGTTTAAGATTCACATTTTTATTACATAGGTTATGCTATGATGTATGGTTTATGATTTTGTGGCACACATAAGAATGGTATCATTATGAGATGGGTGGGACCTATATCTACCTCCAATTCATTGAGTAAAGATTTATATCTCATGATATAGACAGGGCTAGAACGGTAAGTTAATCCTGTTCAGTGTTACAGGACTGAAACGAGAAGTGAACTCGATTCAGAAAGGGACTTTGTCCACTAAGATGGTCTGGGCAGCAATGCATTGGCTTCTATGGAAATCATAACAAGTGCTGAATAGTTTCCACAATTACATGTTTTATTCCCATGCTAGTTTATCATGATTAATGTTCCTTTATTATCTATGCTTTATGTACTTCCATGATTTATGTCTTTTCTCAAGATTTTGATGTTTAGATTTTATGTTCAAGTTTTTGCATTCAAATGATTATGGATTATTTTATGTTCTCTATGCTTACCCTTACTGAGAATTTGAGCTCACCCCTTTTATGTTTTCTTTTAACCAGGATATAAAGAAAGGTTTTAGGTAAAAAAATGGGAAGATCTTTATTGGGAGAAGTTAATGATATTTCACCACGATTAGAAGATTTTATTCCGAGTTTCCAAAGACACTAAACTATTATGATCCTTGTGTGTCTGTTTTTTGTTATGTATTATGTATTCCGCAAAACTAATGTAATATCTATGTACGTCAAGCTTTGGGTCTCTACAATCACCATGGATTGATGATTTGAAATTTATATATAAAATAGTTGTTGTAGTTTTTATGAATATAAGAAAGAATATTTTCTTTTGCGTTCTATGATATTGTACACTCTAAATTATTTCTATATACGTTGAAACTCATTTGGATACAATGCTAATTTATATGAAAAATAAAAAATTTATGAAGATGGGACTACTTAATATCAATTTCACAATTTGAGAAATATAGTATTTATGAGACATTAAAGATTTTCTCAAAAGGACCATATTTATAAAATACTAAAAAAATTATTTAACAGTCTAAAAGTGTATAATTGTTAACTATAATTAATGTCATATGATGGATATTATTAATATTTAGAAAAAATATATTTTAAATTTGGAATTTAAAGATGTTCTGGTTGGCAAATAAATAAATAAAATATGTGATCTATCTTATTTGAGCTACCTTATTATAGAATTTTATAGAAAAAACAAAATATTGATGTTATACATGTTGTGAAAAATAACATATAACCTTTTTATTGGTATATTTTCAAATATTTAAGGACAGAAAAAAGTTGGATTTCACATAGTATTGGTCATAAAATCCATTGGAATATATTTGGATTTGAATCCCACAATGAAAGGAAATAGAATAGGGTTACCTCCAGCTCTCTACACATTGAAAAAGGGTGAAATGTTGGTTCCTTTAAATATTTTCATGATATTAAAATACTAAGTCATTATTCTTAAAATTTGATTTTTTTTCCTTGATTAATTTGAAATTAATTTGTATGAAATATAATAACATTCATGTATTGATGAAAAATATTTTATGATTTGCACAACATGATATATTTTTAATACCTTTAATAAGGTATGTCATAAGTTATGTTTCATTTATAATTAAAATAATAATTATTTTATGGATCCATATTTGTTAGATGTGGTGGGTGTGAATCTTCCCTTATACTTTTTTGGATCGTAATATATTTACAACCATCATTTTTTAATAAAATAATTTATTTAGTGATTGATTTCATGTGAGAGATTAGAATATGTGAGTTTGTTTTTTTATATTATGTGAATCATTTTGAATGGTATATGAGATTTTTGAAGGGACATGTTAAAAATATGCATCAACTTGAGGCCTATATTATAAGAAAACACACACACACACACACACATATATATATATATATCATAATAGGTGGTTTTGTTCTATACTAATTATTTATATTATTTGGACTGTATTGGTCCGCATATATCATTACATTTTTATATTTATACTGATGGTGAAGGTATTCTTTACTTAAAGGTATGGTTAATTAAATGTGATGGACTTATGCAGACAAATTTATATATTTTTAACAACACAAATGAATTTTATTAATATATATTATCTCATATTTATGGATGGAAGGTTCAATATATAATAAAATAAAACGTTTTTTATGAATGAATATAAAAATATTATTTTCTCATGGTTTATGGAAAATGTGACCAAATATTTATTTTTATAAATAACATTGAAATGGTTAGTAGGGGGACTAAGGTTACTATGATCAAATGGCCTGGTTTTTAAATTAGTTGTGAAAAATTATATACCAAAAATAGGATGGAAAGTGACATGTTCAAAATAGTATAGTAAATAAAATTTTCAAATCACTGCATTTTTTGATTGAAAAAAGGGAAAGAGGAATTTTTTGCATCAACGCCATATTTTTTAGTTACTAAATTTTGAATAGGGATGTTTAAATGAAACAGGGTTGATAGTAATAGTGATGTAAAATATAGTGATTATGTATTTATACTTGTCAACATGAAATGATTTAGTTATAAAGGTGAACCATTTATCATGTAAACACATGTGAAATCGATATTTTATGGTACTTACTCATCATTTAATCAGTGATCCATCATTTTATATGGTAATAGAATAAATTTAGGAAATGAGGATGGTGATGATGTTATGGACTTATATGACGTTTCTTTTTATATTAAAAAATTAAATAATGATAATAATGACTATATTTAGGCATATTACATGTTATATAAATTGATCATGTTGAAGGGATATGGAAAATCATGGCATTACACGTCAAATTATTCAATTAAATATCAATTTCATATTATAATTTACAAATATACACTTCTAAAAAAATTATTTTTCAATATTTGATATTTAAATCTATATATAATGATCATTTAATTATTTTTTATGTATAATTTTATGCTAATCAATTACAATTAAAAATATTTTTATTAATACGAATGAAATTGTTATTATTTTTTGTGAAAGCTACACATATCAAAACATTTTTTATAACTATTACATTTAAATCAATAAATGTTGATCATTTGTCTAATTTTATGAATTAATATTTATATATATTGTTTTTAGATACATATACCTATATTAAGAAGCCAGACATCATTATTTTTTGTGAAATATACACATATAACAATTCTATTTTTTCACATGAAAATTTTTTATTCATTATTTTTAGATATTCACTTTTTATCAACTGTATTAGACAATATAATAGATATATATCCTTAAATTGTTAAGAAATTAATTCTAGCAACCATTTAATTTGATTAATAGGTAGGTATATATAATATCATTTTGTTAATCTATTTAAATGAAAAAAATGGTACAAACACATTAACAGAGGTGTCTATGTGGTTTTAAATATAAATAAACATTTAATGATTAATTTTTTTAATGAAAGAAAACTTTTATTTGTAAAAATTACATGCGACACAATTGGTGTATCTCTTATAGTGGAATCTTATTCTTCTCTAGAGAATAAAATATGTAGATTTGTTAGACATGAAATTAAATGTGTACAAAAACTATCTCATTTTCATGGATATTGAAGGATATATATTTAATTTTATAATAATAATAATAACATGGTTAGCCCAAATTTAAAGTGGTTTGGGAGTTATTTTTGAATCCAAATCAATTGTTGGATTAATATTTTATATCTCGAATTGGTCTTCATTGACCAAAAAATGATTCTGAATAATTTTGATTATATAATTGTAAAATATTACAAATAATTTTTATTCATCCAATTCATTAAATATTATATAATACAAAAGACTCATATTTAATATATTCAACCACATAAGTCATTCAACATTAAATAAACAAATGAAATTAAGAAGTGCCTATCTATTTTGACATTTATATGGAGGGATTTAAAAAAAATTAATTATTTTAGAAGTTGTAGAATGAAAACCCATGCATTAAGTATGGGTTTCTAGATTCAGAGACATGGGATAATTTTTTTGACACCCATAATGATGAAGAATTTTTGGTATGATAGTTTTTATATAAAAAATAAATTTATATATTTTTTTATTATTACCTAATGACTTATTCGTTTATTTTTATGTAATAGATATCTTGGGGATCTCACTAAGTGATCTAGTTATAGAATGTATACTCTCATAATTTATGAAATTGGGGGGTAACATTTACTATAGGATACAATGATTTCATAAAATTATGATATATTAACAAAAAATCTAGTAGCATCTTAGAAGAGGTATAGTTGAAGCCATTATCTCCTGTCACATTCTCTAATATGTAGATGATGTTAAATATGAAAAATAAAAAATATTATTATGAATCCATCTCATTATATAACTAACCAAATATTAAGAAATTAATGATTATTTTTTCAAAAATAATATTTTATTTTATATTAATTGAACTAATAATATTTTTTAATATACCATTTCATGAAGATCTTAATGGGAAAACTATGCATAGGATATTTATTGATGAGGTTTTGATGGACATTCTTGATACTTATTTAGGAAAGATAGAACTCTATATCCATAAAATAGGATATGAGGCGTGTGTGCATATTATGAATGTTTTTTTGTCATAGTAATATGATATAAATGGATACAAAAATGGGTTTCTGAGATATATAGAATATAATACCTAATAAAATTGATGGGCCATCAAATTAAAAAATATGTGTTTGATTTGATTGAAGAAATAACAAAAAAAATCATAACCTCCACATCTTCCCTACCGAGATCCTTCACCTCCCCATTTGAACGTGATAGTGTAATGTAAGTTTTATAGAAGATATCCCCATGTATAAATGGTAGTATAAGAACCAATAAATATTTTATGGTATTATATACACCATAAACCTAATTTGTTTGGTTAGGTATGAATAATGATACATGATATCATTAAACCCAAAACACAAATTTCATCACCAAAAGAAGAGGTAACCAAAGTTGGAGATAACATGGGTTATTTATTAAACTAGCAAGTTATCCTTCTTGATCACTTGATGTATGAGGTATGTGTGATTTGAATTTTTATTTGGTTTTTATTTCCAATTAATTATAAATTTTTATTGTATTTAACATATTTTGGAGTATCATCTATCAAAATAAATGCTACAAAATAATCCACTGTTTTAGGAACAAATAAATTCTGATACTTATGAGGTTCTTGATTGAATAAAAATATTATCCTGTATTTATAATATATTGGATTCCAATTATGATTTTTGATATAATTTGGATATATGTGTGCGAGAATATATACTTATAATATTTAAAATTGATATAATTAAAAATTCTTTTTTATAACCTCTCCAAACCAATGTTTCTATATTTTTACATATGTGTAAAATTTAATTTTAGTTTCTCTTTATTTAAATATAAATGACTTGTCATGAATTATTTTATTTCTTATGTAATTAGGTATCACGACACCCTTTCCATTCAAAATTATAGTATGATCATTTATGGTTTTTGGATCTGTAACACTTTTCAACAGAAGTGTTATGTAGCACCCTAAGGATTTACAAATAAATTTAATATTGAATTCATGAAACCGTGAGTCTCTAGAAAACAAAACATTTTGTAACCTAGACAAATGAACATAATTTTTCTTCTTCTGAGATTTGAATTTTGAAAAATGGGGATACACAGTTGTGATCGGTAAGATATTTTGAGTCTGATATGATCAACTTAAAATCATTTGGGATAATAGTTACTTCACCCTTATGAATATTTATATGAAGCTTAATAATATTAAACTCACCCATGTAAGTATAAATAAAATTTAAGCAACTTATAAATGAGTGTGAATATTTTAAAAATAAATAATTAAGTGTTAGTATTTTTTTAGTAATAAATATTTAATTACAATGATTAATTAATAAAATTAATTAAAATAAAATTTATTTTCATAAAATTAATTCAGGAAGAAATATTTTTTTCCTATAATTTTTGGATAATTTTATGAGACCTCTGTTAATTTTTGAATGTATTATAAAATCTGTTTTAAATTTATAATCTGTATTTTTTTCAAGTAAATAATGATTTTATTTAAAATTTAAATATAAAATATATAGAAAACAATTTTAATAAAATGGGGTACATTTTTTAATTATACACATTATAAAATGGTTGGTGTGAATGTTTCATATTTTCCTAAAATACTTGAATTTTTTGTGAATAGTACAATATGGTAATTTATAGTATAAATACATTATAAGGTTAATACACTATTCCATGAATCGTGTTAGATGTAACCACACATGGTTGGAACTCACATGCACTTATTACTATTTTTTGTTACAATTATCAACAATATTTCTTGTCTTGAATAAAAATAATGAATAATATATACAAAAATCACTCATCTCCTCAACTATAAAAGCCACCCCTCACTACCTCTTCTCCTCGCTCCTTTAAGACTTGAAACATCTCAATGTTCTGACAAAATTCCCTTACTTAGTCGCTCCCCACATCCATGAGACCTTTTTATTTCCAAAATAACAAAACGGTTTCCCATAAATAGGTTATTTCAAGAGGTAAATCCTCTTCTATTTTCATTTATTTTCATTAAATTTATATTCTTTTCTTATTCTCCCCTAACATCATCTCTACAATTAATAATTATAACTCTATTATAATATAGAAAATAGAATTATATCATGTTAATGTATTAATAATCATTAATCTCCTTACTCTCCCACTTTTATTTTATAAATGAAATAATCATCTGAGAGGCGCTAATTTACAACATTCATAGAGGAAGAAGTTTTGTTCTTCAAATTATTCTTCAAATATATTCATGAAACCATTTTAATGGTTGATACCTATTTTAAACTGTATAATATAAACCTTTTTATGTTATATATGTAACATATTTTCATATTACTAAACATTAAAACAAAATGAGTTCATTATAATCAATAACCGTTGTAAAAATATTAATGATTATCGCTAAATGTATTATCTAATGATTCATCCTAATAATATGTAACCGAATGATATATATAACCATTTAAACTTATGTATACTTATTAATCAAAATTTAATTCCAATTATAGAAAATTATACCAATTTTAAATAAACTCCATAACTTATAATCAAGGGAATCGACCATGAATTAAAGGAATCGAACACTCCAAAATGATAGAATTCAATCATATAAATTATCAATAATGGACATAAATAAGAATAATAGGACTATAATAAATCAAATAAATATATATATGGTTATTATTTAATTAATTAATGGATTTAATTTGTTTATCTTGGATGTTAATGTCCAGCCCAGAACACATTCGTACATAAGGTAAGTGTTTTCTACCCGAACCTCCATTTTCTTTCATGTTACTCTTATTCTATACTAACCTTAATGAAATTGTTAATTATTCTTATTTACTCCTTAAAAATTATTCTTCAATGGTTTATATATGTTTACCAATCATAATCCTTATTTCATTAATGCGGAGTTATATATTTTGAAAGGATCATTCCAAAATTATCCATGATAAACAATCTCATTTCAGGGGAATATCTCAAATTCTTACCTATTTTCTAATAAACTATATATTCTAATTTAGAATCCATTATATTTATAAAATCACTCATTTTAATATGAAAAAACTACATTAAATCACTTCTAGTTTTATGTAATTATTTTTCAAAATAACTCTTATTTTCAAAGTAATAGAGTATTTATCATAAGAATTACTCGAAGATTTTATACAAGTATTTTCATCTATTTCAACACCCTTGTAGAAAAGCATTTGATAAGTTTCTTAGAGATGATATTTCTCCCATTAGGAAGTAACTAAAGGGAGAAGGTTATCATGGTATTTTATCATTTATCAGGAGATGATGATCAATAATGGCCACTAATTGAAGACAAAATGGATGAGAAAGAGATTGAAAATATGTAATGGAGGTATTTTAAGGAAATATTTTTAGAATAATACTTTCCTCATGAACAACAATCATATATTAAAAGTTATTTTCTAAATATATGAAAAAAATAGGATGCGAATGTTTCAAAGTATGAATATAACATCAAAAGGTTAGAAACAAATGTAATAGACAACATACATAATCAAAGGAAAAATATTAATCGATTCTTTGATGGTTTTAAACCATTCATCTGAAGGGCACCAGTATCCCAAGGTTTATAATCATATGATTGTATAGTCCCATGTGCTATCAAGATAGAAAAATAATTCCCTATGTGTAATGACTTTAAGGAAATTCAAGAGAATAAGAGGGATGGTGAAGACTCTGAAAAATAAAATATAGAAAAGGTGAAAAAAGGAATATTTTATTTTTCATGCTATGATAATTGTGGGATTAAACACCCTAGTACTTTCCTAAAGGGTATGGGTGTCTGTTAAAAGTGTGGATGAAAAGAAAACTGATCCCATGATTGTAAGGTAAAGAATGAATCAACCAATGTTCAGTGATATAATTTTAACGAGATGAGACATTTTCAAGTGATTTTTCTAATCTTAAATAAATCAATCCCTAGAGAAGGCCAAGGGAGAAATGCCAAGCTTATGTGATCAAAAATCCTCAGGTTGAAATTCATAATGATGTGTTGGTAAGTAATTTAACCATTTCCTCAAACATATACAATGATTTGTTTGATTATGGATCATCACATTCTTCTCTATATTTCAAGATTTCTAATAAAATTAGACATTTCAAATTTGATTTAATAAAATATTTTTCAATTAAAACTCATAATGGAATTATAATAGATATAAATATGTGTCGATATGTCCCCCTTATGACACATAAATGTGCTTTAGTTGATGATCTTGTTACCATACCAATGATTCACTTTGATATAATCCTTGTTATGGATTTGAATTCAAATTATGAGGCAAAAATATATTGCAAGAATAATGAGGATAAATTTTTTGAGAATTATGTAGAACCCCTTCTTTATAGAGTAGAAACATCATCATCTGATTCTTATCTAGATTCACCAACAATAGCTCTACTGAAATCAATTATTAGGGTGGATGAGAACTCAATATCTATGAGTGAGGAAATGAATATTCTAATTGATGATGTACATATTGTTCATGAATACATTGATTTGTTTCCATATATTTACCTAGGAATCCTCAAGAGTGGGAAGTTGAGTTCATTATTTACTTAATTCTTGGTTCAAGTCATATATCAAAGAATATTTATAGAATGTCCATTGTGCAGTTAGTTGAATTGAAGAAACAACTACAGTAATTGAGAGATAAGGGATTTATTCACACTATTTTTTCTCCATGGGGAGCCCCTTTTCTTTTCGTAAAAAAGACGGATGGATATATGAGGTTTTTCATTGACTACAGGTAAGTAAATGCAATTATGATAAAGAACAAGTATCTTATTCCTCTTATTGAAGATTTATTTGATCAACATCATAGAGACCAATAGTTTTCGAAGATTTACCTTTGATATTTATATAATAATTTTCATTTGAGGAAGAAATATATTATAAAAAAAGTATTTCAAACCATTTATGGGCATTATGAGTTTACATTAATTCCTTTTGGATGGAATAATGGACCCTCTTTTTTCAAGTATCTAATTAATAGAGTTCTCAAGGAGTATATTTATTAAATTTTTGTGGTATTTATTGATTATGTCTTGGTATAATAAAAAAGCAATGATGATCAAGAGAATCACTTGAAAATTATTATAAATACTCCTAGAAGAAACAAATTATAAGGGATGTTTAGTATGTGTCAATTCTAGCTTTAAGAAGTTTCTGTTTTTTGGGTCATGTTTTCTCTAAAGATGGAATTTTTTGCAGATACTTTGAAGAAAATGGTAGTTTATAAATGGCCTAAACTAATGAACATAATCAAGGTTCATAGTTTAATTGGTTTAACAGATTATTATTAGTATTTCATTCATAATGTTGCCCATTTCCCGAAACCATTGACAAGTATTTCTCATAAAGGGGCTATGTTCATATGGAAAAAATAATGTGAAGAATGTTTTGATAATTCAATAGTTGATTAGTTAATGATCTGATCCTCACTCTATCATCAGGAAATGGTGGATTTTTTGTCTATAGTGATGCATAAGTAAAAGGACATGGATGTTTCTTCATGCAGAATGATAGAGTTATTGCATATACATCAATGTAGTTAACAATCCATGACCAGAACTATCCAGCTTATGTTCTCATGTTAGAATTTGTAATCTATTCCCTAAAGATATGTCCAAAATATCTCTGTGGTGTTACATGTGAGATATATATGAATCAAAAGAGATTGAAATATATATTCTCACTGAAAGAACATAACATGAGGAAAAGTATATGTCTCTACGTACTCAAGGATTATAATTTTTCCATACAGTACCGCCTAGGAAATGAAAATAAGGTAGCCAATGCATTGAGAAAGAAGGATCATTGAGTTTTAAACAAAATTGGGATTGAAATGGATATTGTATTCATGGATCTAGTAATTATGGATATGGTAATTATTAAAGAAGGATAAACATCATTAATTTTTCAATTGGTTTCCTATACATAATTACTGGAAAGAATTAAAACATCTCAGTCTGATGATGAGAATCATCAAAAGAAAATCAGAGGTGTAAATTATGGGATGTTGGATGACTTCGTTTGTGTGGATGGAATTCTAAAATTTGGGAAGAGGATATGTGATCCATAATAAACAAGCTGAAAAGGGAGTTATTAGATGATTCACATAGCTAAAATTTCTATATACACCCTGGTTTCACTAAAATGTATAGGGATTTGAAGGAAAATTTCTTGTGGGATAACATAAAGCAGGAAATTACTAATTATGCATAAATATTTTTATTCTATTAACAAGTTATTTCCAAATGAAATCATCCAAGAGGAATCATGCAACTATTACCTATTACTACATCGAAATGGGATGAAATAACTATGGATTTTGTCACTGGATTGCCCAGAACTAACATAAAGAACACTATAATATGGGTAAGTTTTTATTGAATTATGAAATCAACACATTTCATCACAATAACGGAGGATTTTCCATTATCGAACCTTGAATGACTCTATATCAATGATGTTGTGAGACTTAATGGAGCACCTACCTCAATTTTGTATAATCATGATAAATGATTTACATTGAAATTTGGGAAAATTATTCAGAAATCTTTTGATACTGAGATATGATTGGGTATTTCATATCACCCTATAACTGAAGGGCATTCCGAAAGAACAATCCAAACATGAGAAGACATCTAGAGGTCATTCATAATTGATTTTCAAGGTATGTGGGACTAGTATATACCTTTGGAGGAGGTTTCCTATAATAATAGTTTCCATTAAAGTATTCAAATGGAACCATATGAGGAATTATATGGAAAGAGATGTTGTACACCAACATGATGGGATGTAGTTAGTGAAATAAAGATTTTAGGTCCCAAACTTGTAGAGGAAACAAAAAACGGTAAAGACTATTCAATCCCACATAAAATCATCTCAATGTAGTAAAAAGTGATATGATTTTAATTGAAGGAAGGATTTGGAATTTCAAGAGGGTGATCAGGATTTCATGAAAGTATCTCCAAGGAAGTGTGTTATTTGATTTGAAAAAAAGGGAATCTAATCCCCAAGTACACTAGCCCTTTTCAAATTTTGGAGAGAATTGGTGTCATGGATTATTGTTTAAAAATTCCACCTCACCATTCTAAGGTACATTAGTGTTCTATGTCTAATTATTGATAATGTACATGCCAGACCCAAAACATTCCCTTACTTATGATGGTATAGAATTGGAACCTAACTTATCTTACTATGAAGAGCCTATCCGGATTAGGATAATAAAGAACAGGTGTTGATGAATTGGATGAATTGTCTGGTAATTGTACTTTTTAAAAACCATAAAATTGAAGAGGTGGCATGTGACCTTGAGGAACCTATGATGAAAAACTTCCCAAATATTTTTAGAAGGTAAAAGTCTGGTAATTTTAATAATGAAGTTTTTGTCGGGGGGAATAATGTAAAACCCCATGAATATACAAAGAAATTTAATATTGAATGCATGAAACATTGAGTCTCTATGAAACAACACATTATTATAACCTATCCAATGAACATAATTTTTTCTCTTATGAGATTTAAATTTTGAAAAAACAGACATACACGGTTGCGATTAGTAAGATATTTAGAGTCTGATAAGATAAAATCACATTTTTTTTAGTGAATAGTAACATAAGCCTTATTAGTAGTAATATGAACCTTATGAATAGTAAACTCACCAATGTATTTATAAATAACATTTTGGCACCTCATAAATGAGAGTGATTTTTTAAAAAATTAATAATTATGTTTTGGTATTTTTATGAGTGATAAACATTTAGTAATAATTTGAAATAATTAAATTTAATAAAAATAAAATTCGATTTCATAAAATATATTCATAAATATATATTTTTTTGTCCTATTATTTAAGGATAATTATATGATACCCCAGTTAATTTTTTAATGTATTATAAAATAATTTTTAGATTTGAAATATTTAATTTTTTCAAGTAAATATTGATTTTATTTCAAAATTAAATTTAAAATATATAGAAATTTAATTTGATAAAATAGAGTCCCTTTATTTAATTCAACACATTTAAAAATGATTGGGGTGAATTTTTGGGATTCTTATGAAATACTAGAATTTTTTTGAATAGTAAAATATGGTAATTTATTGTATAAATACATTATAAGATAAATACATTATTACTTGAATCGTGTATGATGTAAGAACTATTTTTATGAAATCACATGTAGTTATTAAAATTTTTGGTCACATTATCAACACTATTGGTTGTCTTGAGAAAAATAAATAAATTAATTAATAGGATATTGAAAAAATACTCCTCTGCACCAATATAAAGGCCACCCCTACTTTATCTTCTATTATATCCTCTAATCCATGAATAAATTTCAATGTTATACCAAAATAATCTTCCCTATTACAAACCCATGTTTGAGATCCCTTGGCATTTCCAAAATTCCAAAAATCATTCCGTTAAGGAGGTTCTCAAGAAGGTTATTATAAGAGGTAAATCATTTTCATTTTAATATAATTTCAATTTATCACCTTTTCATTTTATAACTTATCCTCCTCTATATATTTGATCATGATAAATTTAATTTTATCTATATATTGTAATTATATCATTTTAATGTAATAACCATTATCAATCTCTTTACTCCCCCACTTTTATTTAATAAACGAAATCGTCTTCCGAGAGGTGCCAATTTACAATCATTGTGGACGACGAAGTTTCATTTTTCACAATCATATTCATAGATATTCATGAAACCATTTTAATGATTGAAATAGATTGTAAAAGTTATAATATAACCCTTTTATTTTCTATAATTATTATCTTTACATAATTCTAAATGGTAAAACAAAATGAGTTTGTTATGATCAATAATCGTCGTAATAATCTAAATGATTATCACTAAATGTAGTATCTATTAAATCATCCACATAATATGTTACAAAATGATATATATATATATATATATATATTTAAACTTCTATATTTTCATTAAAAACTTGAAATTCCAATTCTAGAGAATTATATAAATTTTAAATGAACTCCATTTCGCACAATCAGGTGAACAGATCATGAAATCAAGGAAATGAACACTCCATAATGACAAAATTCAATCATATAACATATCAATAATGAAATAAATAAACTTAATAAAACTATAATGAATAAAATGCATGTATATAAGGTTTTAAATTAATTAATTGATGTATTTAATTTGATTATCTAGGAAGTTATGGTCATACGAAGAACACGTTCAAACATAAGTTAAGGGTTTTCTACCCGAACATCCATTTTCTTCTGAGTTATTCATTTTCCCTAACAAAAATCAATGAAATTATTGATTTATTATTATTAAATCCTCATAATTTTTTTAATGTTGCATATATATTTACCAATCTAAATTCTTCTTTATTTATATGGAGTTATATGTTTTGAAAATATATTTCAAAAATTCTTCCCAATAAACAAGACCATTTCAAGTGAACTTCTCGAATTCTTACCTATTTTCAAAGGAACTGTATATTACTTTTTTATACACAATTATTTTTTTATAATAAATCATTTTATTATGAAAAACTACATTAATTAACTTCTTGTTTTATGCAATTATTTTTCAAAAATAACTCTTATTTTCAACGTATTGAGTATTTATCTTAATAATTACTCGATGATTTAATATGAGTATTTTCATCTATTCCAAAAATAATGTTGATTATTTTATTTAATTAGGATTACTATTTTATGATATAATATAACATATATTATTTAATTTTTTATTATTAGTTTTAATTTTGAAGTCCTATCTTGATATCATTCACCTTATTACTTTGAATGTTTAGTGTTCATCTTTAAAGATCGGGGAATGTTATTTACATTAAATATGTTAGTTTTAATATGAATTTATATGTTATTTATGTTTATCCTCATTCATATGATGATTGAATTGGACTTATTATGGGATGTGTGGGGCCCGATATAGCCTCTCGGTGAATCAGTAGGTCTGATGAGACAAACTGGTTTTGGTTTTTACCCCTTTACGTATGGTCTTGGCTTGAGGTATTGATAGAATGATTATGAAATCCGACATTATGAATTAATGCAACATGAACCTATATATTGATAGTTTATTTTATTATTCGACCATTATAATATACATGGTTATGTTTTATGGAATTATTTAATAAGTTTTTATTTGTAGAATATTATGCTCAAATTTATTTTTAAAGGCATATGTTTCTAGTTATTCATCATATATAGTGTTTAGGTTTTTGATTACTTATTTTGTATTATTTACCCTTACTGAGCATCTGATCTCACCCCTTTATTATTTTTTATATTTCAATAGGATGCGAAAAAGTGTATTATTTGTGACATTCAAGGATAATATAGGGGTTATGGGAGTTACTAATGGATCTGATATATTGTATTTCATTATAAGTCATAATTTTTAACTTATGTATATATATATTTTTTCAAAACTAATAAACTACCTGGTTCATTAGGATTCAAATTTTCTATAATCATTCCAATGTAATAAAATAATGCACCGGCTCTAGGAAACGGGAGTCATGGTGTTACATTCTATATATGAGTACTAAATCTAGTTTTAAATATTTATGTGAAAGATTAAGGAAAATTGATATAGTGTTTTGTTTTATTTAATTCCTTTATTGGTAACATAAAATATATAATAATGAAGTAAAACTTATTAAATATTCAATAACTTTTAACTTTTTTTATTGTAGTCATTGTTGGATGTTAGAAATATTTTTACCGCATGAATAAATGATATATTGGTTTTTCAGTTTATTGGGTGGAGTTCATAGTGATTTTATTTTATTATTAAAGATGAAATTTTTATTATATGTTAAATATATTTTAATCTCATATTTTATAGTTATAAATGTTTTTAGTAAAAATATAAAAATATTGTTTGTAGGAAGAGTTAAATGAGGTTCACTATTAAATAATTGATCAAAATAAAATAAAATATATAAAGGTATATGTATAGAAATTTTATATTAGATAATATATGTTTTTTACATATATATTTATATATTAGATCTTTATTTTAATGTTTTGTTTCAAAACTATATTTTCATTATCAAAAAAATAAATCTGAAAGGTGGTAATTATGTTTTAGAATTTAGGTTTGAGATTATCATAATTGAGATGAAGAAATATTTTCATCAAGTAGGTTTCATTATAATTTTTTTATTTTAAATAAAAATGTTATATTTATAAATTTATAACATCAATTGTTTTTCCAGATTATTAATGATTTTGTATCATATATGGATGAATACATTATACACTGCTGAAATTTTTTGTAAAATATTTTATAGGTATGATTTATTAGTATATTAGTTCCATGAAAATATTTTTCTTCTCATTAATGTTTAAATCAAGTATAATTTTTTTGGTTTTCTTATTTTTCCTAATTTCAGCTTTTTTCAGTACATAAAATCTTATAACAGGTTTTTTGGAAAATACTTTATACTATTTCATATAAAAAGGTCATTAAATATAAGTTTTTATAAAAAATACTATTAAATTCAAATACTTACCACATTCAACTTTTTTTAAAAAAATACTGAAATTTAATGTGAAATATTGGAATTTTGATCATTTTTTTATAAAAAATTGGTTCCAAAAGTCATATTTATTTACTTTCGACATTATATTTAGAAAAAAATGACATTAAATGTCTACAACAATAAATTTTACTTAGATAAGCAATGTCATTTTACTATAAAAGTGGATATTCAAATTTGTTTTAACATCGGTTTCTAACAAATGATATCAGAACAATTATTATTACTTTCAACCATAATAATATCATTTTTCATGTGATATTATCAATAAAAAGATAATGTTTTAAGGTAGTTTTATAGTATTGAATTTTACTCAATAAATATATATCATATAATATTTTATTTAATCATTTGATCGAATCAACCAAAAATCCTTTTGGTATGTTTTAAAATTTATTCCAAATAATCCATTTCAATATAAACATTTTATATTCTCATATATAAATAGTTCATTAATAATTATAAAAATTTATATATTTTCCATCATTTAATTTATAAACACATTTAAAATTATTCAACCATGTAAATCCACATTAAAACTAGATCACATCATCCAAAAAAAATTCCTGGTTCAAATACGTCAACCCTAGATTTAGTGTGGGTCCTCCATGCCTACTCTGATTAAGGCTTTTCAGAATTGTATAAAAAAATTGAAATAAAAATTTTAATGACCATGTATATGTTCGTATATACCAAAAAAATTATTCCATTTATAATCATTTTCTTAGAAGTATGTTTGATCATTTTTCAAAATCTAAGAGGTTTTGGGTAGATTTCATACTAATAAAAATATATCCTTTCTATAGGTATACTATGTAATATTTTACCTTGGTTATTGAAGGAAGACAATGATAATTATAGAATACATATTGGATATATAGTGGAATGGTTACTTCAAATATATCATAGTGGCATTTTTGAATCATACTCCACAAGAAGTATGGAATTTTACATTTTAGAGAAGTCATTTTGGGAAATGAATTTTCAATATCTACTAAAACAGTTTCTATCCATTTGGTGGTTATCACCATGATATATGGATTAGATAACCCTATTATAGTTATATAAAAATATGACATTCCATGTAACTACCTGATCCCAAAGGCCCGAAGGCGGTTTCATTCTTAATTACATTGAAAAAGATATAGGCTTAAAATCCCAAGGGGCTGAATTATTTATTAGTCCTAGTATACTAGATACATACATGAGTTATGTATTTTAAATGAACACAAAAATTAAAAAATAATTATTTTATGATAATATCATTATTTCATCTAGCGTATCATTGCATATATTTCTGATAAAACGTCCGGGAATCATAGAGAATGGAATCAAAATAAGGATGAGATCCAATGATCTGTAAGGTTATTGTATAGTGGAAGATATATTGAATAAATAAGAAAAAATCTATATGGAAATTCTAATAACTGAAATCACATGGAATTAAAATAATTATTTATGAAATAATCAATATTGAATTGTAAATAACCAAAATAGATGATACTTAAAAAATAAAATCATAGTGAAATGTATCCATAGTTAATGTCAAATAAATAATACAATAGATAATAATAATAATAATAACAGAATTCTCAGTACTGGAATTTCATAAATATTGGATTCCATGTTTCTTAGGTACATGGAATATTTAGCATCCAGAACATTCACAAGACGGTTTTGAATATTGGGTAGAAACCTATCTAATTTGGTAAAATGATTCATCTCATGAGACTATCTTTGCATTGAGTAGCTTACTATAAATAGTCCCTAATCTGTTTCATAAAATTCTAAAGCATTATTCATATATCGAATAATATATTTTAAAAAAATATTTTAAATAAAATATTACAATACTAATTTGAAACATTTGAACATTATGAATAAAATAAGATTTACAATATGATATATCAAAATGGTAGTATAAATACATAATACGCAAGAAATAAGTGGTCAATAAGTCTTTTATCTAATAGAAGTAAAAGTGAGATAAGAAAAATCCTTACCACTTTGTAAACATTTATTTAGAAGGAAGTGAATTTATAAAAGAAACTAATTTATTTGAAAATAACCATATAAACATGTAAGGGATTATTGAAAAAATTATGGATTCATGATGGTAGAAAATTGTGTCCATGCTGTAAATGTTTAAAACAAACATTCACATTACCTTTTTAAGAAAAATATCAGAGTACAATGACTTAAAAAATGAAAATAAGATTCCTTCTAAAAAAAGATTAAAAAATGCGTAAAAAAAATTAACAATCATTATGTAATTTTAAAAACAAATATGAAATAAAAATTATAAAAAAACATGGAAGAGAAATATTCCCCAATGGTGACTTAAATAAAAAAACTACCCCAAATAACGACAAGATTGTGAAATAAACCTTTACCAATTTATGATCTTTAAATTATATGCCCCATTAAATAATTAAACTTTTAGGTATATGAAAATAATATAATTTTTAGTACAATAATCATAAAATAAAATCCCGAGAATAAATAAAAAACATAAAAAAACAGGTTTTGAACAAGGTCTGTATCTCACTGAAAATAAAAGGGAGTAGGAAATCCCTCATCTGAGGTCTGATTTCCTCTGTACAAGCCCCAAACACATGTATAGTGGTTTCAAACATATTATTAACGTATAATAGAATCATAATAATGTTTATATTATTATATATGGTCCTATTATAAAATCTTACCACTCATTTACTAATAATATTTTACCCATTTTACTATTTCATGTGTTAATTGCTTGGTTTTCTCATGCTTGTTTTGGGTTGAAAGTATCAGTTATTTTTTATTGGATATAGATAAAACATATATATAATGGTATTAATGTTTTAAATATCATATTTAATTATTAAATTCATTTTTTATTATAAATTAATGGTTAACATGGGAAAAGAATCATGTCACATCGTGGAGACGATAGGTCGTACGTATGTATGAGCGATCATATCTTTCCCTCAATGGAGAAATATTAAATAACTGGATGGTATATTAATTTTTCTAGAGTCAATATAATGTCAAAATATTAATATATATCCATTAATTCCATCCTTACACCCATCCAGGTAAAATAGTGATGAAAAAAAGATTATACCATGACGTAGAGGTCGTAAGTTGTACGTACATAGGTGTAGAGTTTCTATTTTTTATAGGATGTATAAATAAATGAATATATATACACCATAATCATAATAACATCTCATAAAATATATGATAAAATTTTTGTTATAAAATCAGGGAAACAACTCATTAGGATGACGTAAAAAAATAAATGAACTTGGAAGAGTTGATACAAAGGATCTCATCTTCTTTGCAAGACTCCCTTTAGATCTCTTCTTAAGGGATCTAGGGTTTGTTTTTTGGAAGACCAGGACCTCATAAACATGGATAAAGATTTTATGAGGAGAAATGGGAAGGGTTTGGTCGAGCTATAAGACTAAAAGTGGTTTTAAGAACTGAGGTTGGAGGTTCCCTTTTATAACTGAGGTGAGTGTTACTTTTGGAAACTCTAAAAATATTAAATTAATATAAATTAATTTCTAATTACAAATGGATGAAAATTTAGTTCATAATATAAGATGATTATGTGTCTACATTATTTTATCCAATAATTTTTGGACAATTTTAGGTCACATTGTTATCCTTATATTATGGATTTAACCCTTAGTTAACTATTTTAACTCTTATCGTGACATCATGTAATTTAAACTTTTAGGGTTAATATAATTAAAATAAAATTAAAAATGACTAAAATATGGGCCATTAATGAAATTTTAGGACAAATATCTATCGGTTTTCCAAAATTTATATTTTTATAAATTTTATACCATTTAATAAAATAATATTTATTTTAAAATATTAATAATTCCAATTTTGACCCTATTCATTACATGAATTTTTAAATATAATATAACAAGAAGATAAATTAAAACCAATACATATAAATGAAAAATTAAATTTTAATTTTTAAAAAAATATGTATGTCATTAATAATATAAAATTATATTTATTTTAGTGTTTTTAATATCATTCGTTTGATTTTTTATTTAATTAAACAATTATTGAATCATCATTGTGAAAGACATTAATTCAATTATCCATTCTATAAAAAATTAAAAAAATTATGATAAAGATAAAAATATTCTCATTCAAAGAACTATTTATAGTGGATTAGATCCCCTATATAACCCCATCTTAAAAATATTTCACCTGTTAAAAACAAAAGTGTGATAAAATTGGCTTTTCTTTGAAAATAATATTATAAATGTCTTTCTCTCATCCAAAAGGATTATAAAGGTTTTAATTTCCCAACAAGGATTATTTTGGTCTGAAAACTCATAAAAATAAATTAAGAAATGTGTTAGGATAGTTTTATAATATTTTTTTTACTTATAATTACTTGATTTACTCTTAACCATGACTATTATAATATTACTAAATTTACAAATAATATTCCCAAATGTAAAAGGAATTTATCTAAATAATTTGGACCCACTATTTAAAAATAGAGATTCTATTTTATAAGAGTCAAAACACCAATGTTTTAGTAACTAATTTAAAAGTAATACCTCTAACAAAATTACAAAATGAGTTATCAAAGTGAAAACTTAGAAAAGATTATAGTGTTTTTTATTCATATTCAATGTAAAATTGATTCCAATGGCCTAATTTGTATTAAATGATATAAAATTAAACTAATTAAAATTTTAAACCAATTAATAATATAATTTTACATTATAAATTGTCTATACAAAAAATCTGTTTTCTATTAAAATATAATATTTTATCACTATTCATCAAAAAGTAAAACTTATCAAAAAAATACTGAAATTTCTACTGAAGTAAATTTTTATATTTTGATTTAAAATAATAATATTATTTTCTAAAATATAATATATAAAAGTGTCAAAAATTGGATTTCAAATAAGTTCTCCATAAAAATGTGGTGAAACTACCTTTTAAAAAAATACAAACTTTTATGCTTAAAATTTATTTTATTCTTATCTTTAGCATTAAAAAATTATTAGATGATTTTAAAAACATGTTTTGGAATATATATAAAATATATATTTTATTAATATCTTTCAATAAAATTTATTAACATGATTTATTATGATAAAATTCTATTGTGGGCATAAAAATAGTATTCAAAATAACACATCATTTATATTCAATTGGTTTTCATTTTAATTTCCAATTAATAGGAAATAAATGAATTATTTTTATAAAAACTCATGAGCTATATTTTCTTATTTTTTTAACCCTATTCACAACCTCTAAGTTAATGGATAATGTTAAAATAATAATATCTAATAATATATCACAGCTCATTTAAGCTCGGTGTTGCATGCTATGTAAGCTATTGATGTGATTAAAGTTAAAAAGATACATACCATAAAATATGGGGGTCTTCTTGTATCCCCTACTTCAATAAATTTCATCCTATTAATTTGAAATTGAAATTTGAAAATAAAATTTTGATACATGAAAATTCATTTGTGGAATCCCACATCGAAAATATGATTAATAAAACATCCTCTTAAAAAGAGGGAATGGGAAATGCAAATGTCACCACAAAATTAGGCATTAAAATATGAAAATATTACCTAGAAGTTAAAACATGTACATGGAAAAAAAATTCAACTATCAAGTTTTGATGGAGAGTGATGGAGAACAAGATCATCAGAATGTCTACCATCACTAAATTGTAAATTCGTAATTGGATAAAGAGTCCATTGATTTCCCAGTAATAAAATTAAATGAATATAATTTTTATTTTAAAATTATTTTCCCATAGATAAGGAATTACTATAATTTATAGTCTAATAACATAAAAAACATACATAATTAAAAATTAGAGTTTTCTTCTTTAATAAATTTTCACCACAAAATTTCCTTTTTCTCCAAACGCAAAGGTGAAATTTTTGTTTTATGTATGAGGAATTCGAATCAACTTTTACAGATCACAAAGTCCAAAAATATATAAATATCTATTCATCCTCTGTCTATACATTATCCTAATTTTAATGGTTAGGATTAGTTAAGTTAATTCTCCTAAAATATTAAACCATTATATGCTGAAAAACAGTTTTAATCTATGAAATTCATTAGTAATACCAAAAATTCAACATTGATCATTCAAAAAATAGCTATACATTATTAAACAATTCTAGACTAAGATTGAAACCCAAAATCCGTAAGTATTTGATCATATATTATTCTAAATTACATGAATCACTCTTAATGTCTTATACTAAAAATTTAATTTCCTAAATCACATAATCACAAATATATGATAACCATTTCAACAAATAACCCAAATCACTATAAGTCCACAATTATATCATAGTTGATTATAAATTAAAATAAAACCTTAATTTATAAAAATATTCTATTTTCCTTGATCTTATAAGATTCTTAAAATAGTGAATGTATTCTAAAATAAAATTAATCACTTAATCACCGAATCATTTTCTAATCTCATGGTTATATATTTCATACAATAAAAGTCCCTAAAATAGAATAAACTATTATACATAAAATATTTTAACTAAAAAATCATGCTAACCAAGATTTCACCTAGGCTAGTGGTAAGCGTTGCACCCTTGTCACCCTTTGGTTTCATGTTCAAACCCAGAAGTCTTTCTAAACACAAAAGATTCTCATGTGGCCTATAGATAGTCATTTTTATAAAAATATATAAATATAACATCAAAAATAAATATGGTTGACATATTTGAAATAAGGATAACAAATAAATAGACTTTTAAATAATGTTTTCAATAAAAATAAAATAGTTAAACACATCATCCATTTATTTCAACATAGGTCCTTACTTGGTATATAGTTTACTATTTAGAATATAGAATTTTCTAAAACAAAAAATATACTGTAATAACCAATTATCATATTGTAAAAACCATATAATAAATTTTAGGATGTCCAAATCGTGACACATTATATTTAATCTAAGAACCCATAAGTTTAACAATAGCCATTAATTGTTATTATCTATTCAAATCCTTCATAATGGTTTGTTAAGAAAATGTGAATTATCCTAAGAATACCCCCCGAGAGTGTCAAAACAGGTGCACAGTAAGGCATGTTTTTGTGTACCAGGTTACGTTGAGTCAGGCCTGAAGTAGCTCTTTGTAGTTCTTACCCCTAGGTACATCTATTCTATAACCACATCCATATATAGTATCTATAAAGGGATATATTTCTAGGAATACCACACAATATATCTCTAACCGAAACTTTAGGATGTTCTTATATACTTATCCTCTAATTCTACCTTAGTGATATGTTTTTAAATTTATGTTTTCCTAAATATAGTTTCCATATTTGCTGCTAAACTTTCGCTGATGCCAACTTTAACTCATTGGCTCTAGAAGACTATAGCTAGTGTGTTACTTCATTACATTAGTATTGATACAAGCTTCAAATCCCAAGGGACTGAATAGTTTAGTAGTATAGGATAAATAGATAAATACACTATTCTTGTATTTCAAACTAATACCCAAATTAAAATAAAATATTTTATTATAATATATTTATTTCTTTCCATGAATCCTTGAATATATTTTTTATCACACTTCAAGGATTATTAGAGAATGGGACCATACAAATGGTGGGATCAAATACTAAGAAAGGGAAATTCACAATGGAAAGAATAATGAATCAATGAGAAAAAATCTATATAAAATTATAATAACTAAAGACATGTTCCATTCAAATAACCGCATATGGAATAATCTTTATGGAATGTTAAATAAAAAAAATATGCCATTTAATAAATAATATGAAATTAAAATATATACACAGACAATGATAAAGATATAATCTCATGGATAACAATAATAATATCTGAATTCTAAATAGTTGATATACTTAATTATTAGATGTCGAGTTTCCTAGGTGCATGGTACCTTTACCATTAAGTTGATTCACAAGATGGTTTTCTATATCAGGTAGAAAACCATCCGATTTTCAAACTAATTCATCTCATGAGACTACCAATTCATCAAGGGGGATTATGTTAAATTTTCCCTAACCCATATCATACCATTCTGATCATTCTTCATATATCAAATAATCAATTAAAAAAAATATCAAAGTATCCCATGCCATTTTGATAAAAATGAGTACCATGAATAAAATGATATTTATGATATGATATATCAAATGGTAGTGTAAATACATGACAAACTAGAAACTAGTGGTGAATAAGTTTTATATCTCACAAAAGTAAAAGTGACATTAGAGACATCAATACCACATTGTAATCATTTATTTAAAAAGATGCACATTTATAAAAGAAAATATTTTATTTGAAATGAAACAATTAAAATTGTAAAAGGATTGTAATGATATTAGGTATTCATAATGGTAAAAAATTATGTAAATTCCATATTAGTTAAAAAAATCCCATATAGTTTTATATGAAAAGACATAAAATAACACGTTTTGGAAAATGATAAAAAGATTCCTTTTAATTTTTTTAAATAAAAAAATAGATAAAAATGAAATTAGAAAATCATTAGAGAATATTAAAAACATTTTTGAAAACATTTTTAATAAAATGGATGAGAATTATTCCCCAGTATATACTTAAACAAATGCAATCTCAAATAATGATGATATTGTTAAATAATCCATTACAACTTTATAAATTGTTGAAAAATATTACCTATGAAAGAAATAAAATTATATATATATATATCAAGATGCCATGATATTAAGGATAATTTTCATAATATACACTCATGGGAAATAAATACATCACATATAAAAAATAGGTGGTGAAAATGGATTGTATCTCATGAAAAAATAATTATGAGAAAGAAATCTCTTACCTTAGGTATGATTTACTCCTTACGTTTTCAAAAATCTAGTAGAGTGATTTTAAAAATATTATTAACTTATACAAAAATAATATTATTATTTATTATATCATATATGATCACCTTATAACATCTTACAATTTGTTTGTTAATAATATTTTATTTATTTTACTATTATATGTGTTAATTACCATGTTTTCTCATACTTATTTTTTATTGAAATTATCAATTATTTTGAATAGGTTATTGATCCAACATCTCTAGAAAGATATATATGTTATAAATATAATATTTAATTGTTAAATTAATTTTTATTATCATTATTGAGTTGATAACATGGTAAATTAATTACATTCTATCGTGAAGATGGTATATTGTACGTATGAACGAGTGATGGTATCATTCACTTAATAGTGATAGAGAAAATAATTATATGGTATATTAATTTTTAAAAAATAAATATCATGTCACAATTATCAAATATTTAAATAATTCCCATCATTATACCCATCAATCTAAAAATTTTATGAAAAATAGATTACACCATGACTTGGATATGGTAAGTTGTATATACGCACACATAATGTTTTCATTTTTCATAGGATTGAATAATTATGCAATATGGTTGTACCATAATCATAATAGCATAACATCTTATATATGACACTATATTTACTACACTAACATGGAAAAAAACCATGACATATATGTAGATGAAGAAATGAACTTGGATGAGTTGGTAAAAATGATATCCTATTTTTTGGTGGACACCCTATAGATCTCCTTTCAAGTGATATAGGGTTCTCCTTTTTGGAATACGAGGACCTCTAAAAATTGGATAAAGTTTTTAAGAGAAGTAATGGGAAGGGTTTTTTGAGATATAAGGCTCAATGTGGTGTGATGAATTGAGGAAGGAGGAGGCCTTTTATAATTAAAGTGATAGTGACTTTTGGAAACTCTAAAAATATTAAATTAATATAAATTAATTTCTTATTAAAATAGAACCAAAGTTAGTTACATATTATTAAATATAAGGATATTTCCATTAATTAATAAAGGGGATACTAAAACTAAGGGATGCTAATATAATATAAGGATGTGTCTAAAGCATCTCAAACAATAATTTTGACTCAATTTAAGTCACATTATCACCCTTATCTTTTGTATTTATCCCTTTTAAAACCCTTTTAACTCTTACAATTATATTATGTAATTTAAACAGTGAGAGTTAATATAATTACTATAAATTACAAACAGCCAATAAATAAGTCATTGATTAATTATTTATACTTCTATCATTCAGTTAAAAAATGTTTTTATTTTTATAAATTTTATATCATTTTATAAAATATTATTTATTTTTAAATATCAATAATGTTAATTTTGATAATATTCATTACATGAATATTTAAAAATATCATAAAAATTGAAAAATTAGAACCGACTTATAAAAAATAGTAGGATATTAATTAAATATAAATAATTATTTTATGACATTAATCATCTCAAATATGATTTATTTTATTATTTTATATATCTTTTTTTTATATTTCCTTTAATTAAACATTTATTCCATCATCATTATGAAACCCTTTAATTTAATAATTTCTTCTCTAAAAGATTAAAATAGATTATATTTATTAATAGAAAAATTATATATTTTAATAAAATATTTATTGTTGAACATGTCAACTAAATACTCTCATATTAAAAATATTTCACTTGTTAAAAACAAAAGTGCGAAAAAAATTACTTTTCTTTGAATATAACATTATAAATGTCATAATCTCTTCATTGTGGCTTAAAAGGGATACAATTTCCCTGAAATGATTATATTAGTTTAGAAACACTCATCCAATGAAATTAATACATGTTTTAGGTTAATTTTATAGTTTTTGTAATATTATTTTTTCTTATAGTTACATGATTTTCCATTAATTGCAATAATTAAAATATTACCAAATTTACTATTCCTATGAAAAAATTAAAGAAACCTATTTACCGAATTTGTAAATAATGAATAAAAATATGTAATATATTTTTCAAAATTCAAAATATATATGTTTCAGTAATTAATTTAAAATTATTCCCATTGATGGAATAAAAAATAGGTTATTAAAGTGAAGCATCCAAAATATTGTGATCTTTTTATTATCTTATTGTTTGTAAAAATTTATTTTAATGAACTAAATTTTATTAATTGAAATGTAATTAATATAATTATACTTTAAAACAATTTAAAAATATATATTAAACTTATTAATTATTTAAATGAAAAATCAATTTTCAATTAAAATGAAATATTTTATCAGTTTTTATCAAAACATAAAACTTATCAGAAAAATAAAAATGAGTGAAACAATGTAAAACTTTATATTACAAATTAAAATAAGATTTTTATTATATAAAATATAATATATAAAGTTTCAACAATAATATATAACATAGGTTCCCAATTAAATGGCAGTAAAACCACCTTTTAAAATAATTATCATTTTATACTTAAAATTGGTTTTATTCTTATATTAAGCCTATAAAACTTATTAAATAAATTTAAAATCTTTTTTTAATATATAACTTAAATATTTCATTAATATCTTTCAATTATATTGATTAATTTAATTAATTGTGATAAAATATCATTATGGGCATGAAATTAGTTTTTAATAAAAACATATCCTTTATATTCAATTGGTTTTTATTTTAATTTCAATTTAATTGATAATAAATTTATTAATTTTATGAAAATATTTACACTATATTTTCATGTTAAATTTAATTTCTTTCACAACCTAAAACTTAGCATCATGTTCTAGAATAATAATATTTAATTAAATATCATAGTTCTTTTAAGCACGTTGTTGTGTGTATTGTAAGATATCGAAGAGTTTAAATTTAAAAAGATATATACTATAAAATACATTTGGGTAACATTGCATTTTTCATGATTCTATTCATTATCCAATTATCGAGAATTACGGTGTGGTATTGTAAAAGTTGATGAACCCATGTTTTATATGAAAACATTTACATTGTTTTGTAAAAACAACATGAACCAAAAACATTTTACATTAAAAATTCCATAATTATAGACATTATCAATTTTCTAGTTTCTAGTTTCTTAAATCAATTTTTTAGTTTATCCAAATGAGATGGAAAATTCCTTGATGACATCGCATATTTTCCATAGGATAACCAAAAAAATAATTCCTCTCTTTGAGGTTCTATTTTATCTGAATCCAAATATCATACATATACTTCAAAACCATAAGGTCACTTAGTATAAAATATTTTGATTCTAGTGCATATCCATAGAATAAAATTTTATGGTCACATGGTCTCATCATAAATCAAACCATATTAAATAAGTTACAATTCCACTACTTATACACACTATTAGACTATAGTTTTCAAGTATGATTATACTATGATAAAAATTCAGAATCTCTTAGGTGATTAATGAATTATTTACTCAGTAATTCAGTATCATAAACTTATTCAATATTATAAATAATTTTTGCTAGTTTATTATGTATTGTGTTTCTAAACTCCTTAAATATTTCAACAGTTTCTATCTTATATCACATATAAAACACATAAGAATATTGACTTATATCATAAATATATATCATGATGTTCTAAGACCCCCACATTATTGGGTAATCATTAGTCCTTGAATAACACTATGAATAATGTTTAATATCCCATATATATATATATATGATTTCTTTGGGTTTTTTGTAAATTTCGAGTATGAAATTTGATATGCTAGCATAATATTATTTTTATGTGTTTTATTGTAGAGGTGATTTTTTTAAATTTGTAATAATTTATCTGAAAAAATTATAACACCCCAAGATTTAATGGAATTTTTCATTAATTTATTCAATTTATTTGATAGCTTACAATACACATAACTCCAAGTGTAAACAAACAATCAAATATTGATGTTTAATTTTTATATTTATTAACTTTCCATTGGAGTGGAATTAAATTAATTAAATTAACTAAATTATAAATATATAGTTTAAAAATATTTATAAAATTAATTCCTTGTTTAATGATTAATTATAAATAAAAATGAAAACTAATTGAATGTAAATGATGTGTTTTTATGTGTTTTTGAACGTAAATGAATTCCCTGGTTAATGATTATTTTAAATTTTTTATGATGTATAATTACTTTCATTATAAATTATTAAATCTATATTGGGTTATTAGAATCAATTTAACATTAATGTTTGATATATAAAATATTAAATTTTTTAACGTTTTCACTTTATAACATCATTTTCTCATTGCATTTGCATGATTAATTTTTAATATAATTTTACCAATTTTGTGAGCTTAATTTGGTAAAATTGATTCCATATTTTGAATAACAATATCCATGTTAGTTTTTTTGTTCATTTTCATTTTTATTCATAAAAATACAATCATGGTAAAAGAATAATTTACCACGTTGTAGTTAAACTAAAGAAAAAGGGTAATATTAAATATTAAAGGATTAAAGTACCTAAAAAATAATTAATTAAATGAATTTTTGATGTATTCATAGACCCTAAATAGTATTTAAAACATAAATTATCATATAAATTAATATAAGTTAATTCCACCTCAATGTGGTTGTCGTGAAACAAATAATAATCATTATTTAATCACTTAAACTGCTTCTCCTCAAGAATAAATACCACCCGTCACTACCCCATTTCAACTAAAAGGCCTTGATGCTAATAAAATATCTTACAAACTATATAATACTCACTCTACCACTACCTAGTTTTTATGGTATCACAAGGAGACTAAATACATGGTCATAAAGGGGTCCTCCAAGGAGGTTATATTTAAGAGGTAATTTTCTTAAAACAATACTTTTATTTTCCATTATTCTTCTACTTTCTCCTCATCTCTTTTTTCCATCAAGGAATAATAATTCTATATTAATTTAATTAATTAAATGTAATTTATTTAATGTAATATAGTATATCCATGAATTGTATTACCTCCTCTTATTCAATTAAATTAAACCATTGTCCAAATTATGTCGGTTAATCATCTCTGTGAATAATGATTTTTTTCATTTTCCATTACCTCATTTATGGATGATCATAAATAAATTATTATTGTTAAATAATAATTTAATAGTTATATTATTTCCTATATCATTTTATTTAACTAATATATACTCATAATAATAAAAGTAAATGAAACTAGTTCGTGATGTTCGAAAAAAATGCAAAAAAGAAAAACCTTTATCATTAACATTTTTCAAGTGAATCATCCTCATGTATGAAATAAAATGTATAATTAAGACCATTTAAAATTATTTAAGTGAATTAATACCATTTTATTATTGTTACGGTGTATTATTTTCAATTAAAAAGAAAATCTATAATTATACTCAAATGAACGAATCATGAAACCATGAAACAAATCAACCTGAAACCATGAAATTAATGATATTTTATAAATATAATGGGTCATAATATATTATAAAATCATAAAATAAGGTATTATAAATATTAATATAGTTATTTAATTGGTTAATAACATCTTTTAAAACATCATATAAGAGTTTAAAGTACATAAATCTAAAGGGAAATGTGAGTTAATGATTTTATTATATCAGTATTACTTCTCTGAGATATATTCCTCATTCACCACTTATTTATTTTCTATGATGTATATATAAAGACCTTTTATATATCACTTAATTAATCAAATTATATACATTGTATTAAATTTTTCATTTGATAATTATTACTGTTATGGTGAATATGAATCGGCTGATTACAAATTGGTATGGGAATTCTTAACTCAATTTCTATTTATTGGGTTAAAATCCAACTTCATTTTTTATGTAATGCTATGATTGTGAGTGAAGTGAAATTTTTTAACTTATATTTTATTTACTATTGTTTTATGTATATTTTCATAGGATAATAATATTCGATCCATTTGATTAATTCTCACCTTAATGATATGATGTTTATAAGTGACTCTCTTTTTAAAAATTATATTTTTTATGTTTCCCTTAAAATAATATTTTCCCTCCATGACCATGTTTTAAAAAATTTCTTCAAAAATTAATTTTAAAATTAATAAACGGTTTTTTTAAATTCATTTTTAATCATGTATGGATTTTCACAAAATGATTTGAAAGGTATTTTTTTCTTTTTCTAAAAAAAAATCACTGAGTCTTTTCGAAAAAAAAAAATACATAAGAAATGTGTTTTTAAATTATATATCAAGATGATATTTTACCATCATAATGTCTACTTTAAACATTAAACAATAATTTATAAGTTTAATTGGTTATTTTTAGATAAATTTTTATTTTTTATATGCAATTTTTTTAAATGTAAATAATTATTTAAAGTTTAGAAACTATATTTTCCACATGAAATATTTTATTAATCTATTTAGAGTATTTTCATCAACGTCAAAATCATTTGGTGAATAATTTATTGAGGATGTAATCTAATAATACCATTAATCATATTAATTTTTATGGTTTGTGATCACTTTGTCTAGGGAATTATTTATATTTTGTATGACTTGTTCTTCCAATATAAATAGTTATTGATTTTATTAAGGAATATTGATTTAGTTATATTATTTATTCAAGTGATGAATAAATTGGACTTAGTAAGTGATGGTTGGGTACCTCTATATCCCCTAAATAAATTGATAGGTCTTATGAGACAAACTGGATTAGTTTTTGGTAGAGGCCTTACCCATTTGTTTTTATATGGTCAATGCCTCAACTGTATGTTTTAAATGTCCAACAATTTAGATTCCATCATTATGAGATTAGTTGTAGATTTCCATGTGATTATTTGATTATTAGAATTTCTATGGTTATTTTTTTCTAGATAAAGTTATTATTTATATGGAATTACATTGTCACCCTTTATTATGGCCACATTATTCTCAAGTTATTGATTAAATGGGATGTGTTTTAGTAATACACATCATCATAATTATTATTTCTTATTTATGATAGATTCCATTATACATAACCCTTAATCAGTATTTGATATCACCCATTTATTATGTTTTATTTTTTCCTATGATACCAATAATTTTGTTATGACTGATATGCATGATTACTCTGAGAGGGATAACGGTGTTCTTAATGAAAATATTTTTTTATTTTATATTTTAAATATAATATGTATTACAAATATATATCAATTTTACCCAGACTAAAATGCTATTTTTTCATTGGGAATTGATTCCTTATATCTATGACATTGTAATAAATAAGACATGGGATTTGATATATTGGGGTAAGGGTCATTATAGTTGGTATCAGAGGAAGTTTAATAGAAACCTTGGGATCAAGATTTAAGAAAACAATGATTTGGGAATATAATAATATATTTGAATTTGAGGATATATCTAAGTATAAGATATAATAATACATATTAGTTAATGGTAATGGATAACTAATTTTAAACCTAAGTTAACATATATTTATAAAATTTAATGATTTAAACATCCTTTAAATAATTCTTTAGAACTATATCAATAAGAATTGTGTTTCTCACATTGTGATTTTGATTTAGTCAAAGGATGGAACTAAGTAACTTGGTAAATGATAAATGTGATAGAAAATTTCTTGATGAGATCCCAAATGGGATAATTACGTTCATGTAGAATTTTGTGAATATAATATATGATTAACAATATACACCTTAACCAACTCTCAGACTCACTAAAAAAGAGAATGATAGAGTTCATTGAGAACTCGGGTGGAAGAAACTCTTTAGGATAAGTTAATTTAATTTTATATTAGTTAAGAATGTGACAATAAACACTCAAGTGAATGTATAATAGGAAAAAATATATTCTTTGGGTATATTAAATAAGGATATATAGAAATTAATTATTACAGGAAAATGAAAAGATTGGAATAATTGTATCATTAGGGTATTACAGATGGTTTAATGTTTTAAATGTGTAAAATAAGATAATTACCAAAATAAATGTTCTAGGGGGACTCATGAAAAAAAATTAGTAATTTTAAACAAGTACTAGTTATATGGTTGATGATGACAAGACTAGAAAAGACATATAAAAGGAATGAGGAATAAGATGATGAATCCCAGTTAACGGTTTGAGAATGAAGTGGAAATAATAAGATATTGTGTATTTGGATTCAAGAATTATGTTTTAAAATTATCAATGATATTCTAGTTTTATGGAAGAAGATATATATAATTATTTTACTATAATACTTATTCTTATGGATTTGGAAGCATGTGATGAGGAGTACCATTAAACAATAGAAGTTATTCTATTGAAATTTGACCTTTTGGAAAACACATGATTTGGATAAGATAACCTTAGTATGTGTTTTATATTGAGATTATAATGGGAAAGATATGTTTATGGAATAATATTGGTGACCATAAAATTTGATAGTGATATGATGGTTTATTTTTGGTTTACATCATGTTTGTATTTAAGGAATAAACCCAACAGCCTAAGATCTTATTTTTTGAAGAATGAATGATTTCATTATGGTTAAAAGGTGATCAAGATATTAATATAATTGTTATGTGAAAATGATATCTAAATAATGATAATAAAGTCTGATGTTAAGTCAAATTTGAAAATTTAGCGGCCTTTCATATAAATGTTTGGTGATTGAATTTGGGAAGACATATTTTGGATGAGTCTTTAGATTAACTACATATGGAACGGACTAATTTGAACATTGAATATTATTGTTTGATGATAAAGTATGATTTATTATATCATTTTTTAATAATTAGGGTTTCAGTAATTATTTTAGAGCTGAAGGAATGACTTAGGGATCTTATGGTTCATTAAAATGTTTCAGTCATAAAAAAAATTGTTGTGAAAATTCATTTCTTGGCATATGGAATGAAGTGAAAATAGATCAAAGCACAACCAAGGAATGATATTAAACTTATGATACATATTTAAGTAATTATATCATCTCAACTTATTTTTAAATAAAATTTTATCCTATAACCAACCATTTTAAGATATTAATGACTTTTCTTGGAATTATTGGGTCAGTGGTTTTGTGGTCATTAACTATCTAATGTCCAAGTTCTATATAACTCTCAATCAAAACATGATTGTTTTATTCTGTTCCATGTACTAGTTTTCATTTAATAGGCATTTTGTCCAATTCAAAATCTTTATTTTTTGGTGACATTTACATTTCTGGTTCCCTCTAATTAATTGGATTTTCAATTAACCCTATTTGTGAGGTGGGTTTCCCAAAAAATAATTTTCAAGTATAAACCTTTTGATATTTGAAGTGAAATTTCAAAAATCAAGGATTCAATTTATTGAAGGAGAGTTAAATTTAATACCTCAATATTTTATGGTATACCTCTTCTAAAATAAATTCAATTTCATTGATAGCATAAGTTACACAAAACAATGAGACAAAACAATTAAATATTAATATTTAATTGATAAAGTTAACAACTTACTATTAGAATTGTGAAAATTAAAGAAATTAAATAAATTATGAAAATATAGTTCAAAAATTTTCATATAATTAATTCCTTTTTTACCTATAAAATATAAATAAATAATGAAAACCAATTTAACATAAAGGTTTTTTTATAACAAAATTATTTTTATGCACACAACTGGATTTTAACTTCGTAATTTAAATTAATCACTTCCATTAAAAGATATTAATGAAATTTTTATTTTATATATTCAATGTGTAATTTTTAAACACATCCAATAATTTTTATAGGATTATTATAATAATAACTATAATTATAATCATTGAAAGCTATATTTTTTAAAAAATACATTTTACAGGCTTTTAATGATGCACTTATCTTAAATAAAAATTTTAAAACATTAATAAATTTAATTAGAAATAATAAACATAATTTTTTAAATAGTAATATAAATATTATATTTCGGTGAAATTTATACATTTTTATGAGATGTTCCATTTTTTGATTAATAGTGAATAATATTGATTTTTAATTGAACACTGAATTATCTTATAATTTATTTATATAGTAAAATTATATCATAAATTTATTTTAAATAATATCTTTTTCAATTTTATTATATTAAATACAATTTGGGTCATTTAAATCAATTTAAAATAGAAATTGGATATAAAAACATTTCAATTATTTTTAATTTTTCATTTTAAAAACCTGTTTTCTTGTTGAGTCTGTAGGATTAATTTTAAATCTTATTTTTCCAATTCTGTGAATTTAATTTGATAAAATGGATTCAATATTTGGAATAAAAATTTAAAATTAATTTGGAAAATTAATTTTCATTTTTATATAAGAAAAATTTACCACGGTAAAAAAATTCTTTATCGCAGTATATGTAAACAAATGAAAGTGATTAAAGTTAAAAGGTATATGATTAAAAAATATAAAAATACAACATTAAATGAGGTTTTGAGTTATTTCAAGACCCTAAATAGAATTTAAAACATGAATTATCCTCAAAATTCTTGAAAATTAATTCCACCTTGATGTGGTTGGTTTAAAACATAAAATAATCATTACTTAATCACCTAGACCATCATATCCTCAAGTATAAATACCACACCTCACAACCCCATTTTGACTCAATAGCCACGATGCACCTCAAATATTTGTTAAATCCTATAATCCTCACTCTACCAATGTAAAATTTCTTCTATTATCACCAAAATACAAAATCCATGTTTTACAAGGTCCCCTCTAAGGAGGTGATATCCAAGAGACAATTTTCTCAAAACAAATCTCTTATTTTATTTTCTTCTCCCACATTATACTCATATATTATATCAATCAAGTAAAAATTATTAAACAATAAGGTAAATACTTTAATGGTATTTTTATAATGTAATATCTTATATCCACCCATTTTATTACCTCATTATATTCAAAGTTTCTAATCCATTGTCCAAATTATGATCGTTAATCATCTTCGGGAATAATAAGTTTGTCTGTTTTCCATTACCTACATAATGGTTGGTCCTAATACTATTAATATTGTTAAATAATATTTTAATATTTATATTTTATCTTATTTCATGTTATGTAACTAATATATACTAATAATAGTAAATAAAACAAATCTAATTCATGATGTTTGGAAAAACTTCCAAAATAAACTAAAATTTTATCATTAACATTATATCAAATGAATCATCCACATTCAATAAATAAAAATGATAAATGGGATCATTTAAAATTATGGATTTTAATTAATACTGTAACACCCTAGAATGATAAAGTGTTAAAAGACTAACTGAATGACTCATGTAAACAAGGTGCACCTTCTTTTTCAGGAGCCTGCCTGGTTAGAACTCTATAGTTATGTGTGCTTGGCTTGGATTTGTGATCAGGATGGGTGAACTTCTGGGATGTTTCCTAGGGTGTGTGTGAGTGAGGAAAAAGCACACTGGAAATAACATGTGTTGGACTGTGAGGACTGTCATTAGTCAGATGACCCATTTAGACATGTGGGTGGACCCTTGGGTGGGGGACACGTGTCTGCAGGGCAACTGGTGGTACCTGGTGGGTCAGGACCTGATGACCATGTTAGGGCAGGGTGTTTGTGCTATCAATGGGTCCAAGTTGTTACATTTGGTATCAGAGGTGGCACCTACCCTTAAGAGCAGTGCATTGCCTGGGTTGATATGTAGGGTCCACAACGAGGATATTGTGCACTAAAGGGGGGTGAATGTAACAACCCATAATGATAAAGGGTTAAATGACTATATGAATGACTCACATCAACAAGGTGCACCTTCCTTTTTGATAGCCTATCTGATTATAACTCTACAATTAAGCGTACTTGTCTTGGAGTAGTGATTAGGATGGGTGACCTTCTGGGAAGTTTCATAGGGTGTGTGTTAGTGATGACAAAGAATATAGGAAAGGAAATGTGTTGGCCTATGAGGGCTGTCATTAGTTATATGACCCCTTCAGGCATGTGGGTGGACCCTTAGGTGGGGACCATGTGTCCGCGGTGCAATTTGTGGGCCCTTGCGGGCCAGGACGCGACGACCATGTTAGGTTGGGGTGTACGTGCTGTCACCGGACCTAGTTGTTCCAAATACCATTTCATTACACTTATGGATTTTTATTTAAAATTGAGAATGAAATCCATAATTATATAGAAATGACCTGATCATGAAACCATGAAACAAATGCACGTGAATCCATGGAAATAATGAAATATTTTTAGTCAGATTACCCATTCAGGCATGTGGGTGGACCCTTGGGTGGGGACCACATGTCTGTGGGGAAACTGGTAGTACCTGGTGGGTCAAGACTCGACGACCATGTTAAGATGGGGTGTTTGTGCTGTCACCGGGACCTAGTTGTTACATTTTGTATCATAGGTGGTACTCAGCCTTAAGTGCAGTGCACTACCTGGGTTGACATGTAGGGTCCACAATGAGAACGTTGTGCTCTAAAGGGGGGGTGAGTGTAACACCCCAGAATGATAAAGTGTTAAATGAAAAAATGAATAACTCGTGTCAACAAGGTGGGGTGTATGTGCTGTCACCGGGACCTAGTTGTTACAAATACTATTTCATTACCCTTATGGATTTTTATTTAAAATTGATAATAAAATCTATAATTATATAGAAATGACCTGATCATGAAACCATGAAACAAACTCACCTGAATCCATGAAAATAATGAAATATTATTAGTCAGATTACCTTTTTAGGCTTGTGGGTGGACCCTTCGGTGGGGACCACGGGTCTGCGGGGCAACTGGTGGTACCTGGTGGGTTAGGACTCGATGACCATTTTTGGGCGGGGTGTTTGGGCTGTCACTAGGACCTAGTTATTACATTTTGTATCAGTGGTGGTACCCAGCTTTAAGTGTAGTGCACTACCTGGGTTGATATGTAGGTTCCAGAATGAGGACATTGTTCTCTAAAGGGGGGGGGGGTGAATGTAACACCCCATAATGATAAAGTGTTAAATGACTAAATGAATGACTCGTGTCAACTAGGTGGACCTTCCATTTCGGGATCCCACCTGATTATAACTCCACATTTAAGTATGCTTGGCATTGAGTATTGATCAGGGTGGGTGACCTTCTAGGATTTTTCCCAGGGTGTGTGTGAGTGAGGATAAATAACACTGGAAAGGGCATGTGTCGGCCTGGGTTGATATGTAAGGTCCACAACAAGGATGTAGTGATCTAAAGGGGGGTGAATGTAACACATCGGAATGATAAAGGGTTAAATGACTAAATGAATGACTCATGTCAACAAGTTTCACCTCCTTTTCATGAGCCTACCAGATTAGAACTCCACAGTTATGTGTGCTTGGCATGGAGTAGTGATCAGGATTGGTGAACTTCTAGGAAGCTTCCACTTGTGTGTGTGAGTGAGGACAAATAACATTGGAAAGGACATGTGTTGGCATGTGAAGACTATCATTAGTCAGATGACCTGTTCAGGCATGTGGGTGGACCCTTTGGTGGGGACCATGTGTCTGCGGGGCAACTGGTGGTACCTGGCGGGACTGGACCTGACGACCATGTTAGGGCAGGGTGTATGTGTTGTCACCGGAACCTAGTTGTTAAAAATACCATTTCATTAAATTTATGGAGTTTTATTTATAAATGAGAATAAAATCCATAATTTTATAGAAATGACCTGATCATGAAACCATGAAACAGACACACCCGAATCCAGGAAAATAATGAAATATTATTAATAAAACAGGTTGGAAGATGTTATAAAATCATCACATAAGGTATTATAAATATGAATATATTTATGGAATGAGTTTATAAAATTATTCAAACCATGATTCAAGAGGATAAAGTACATGAAACTAATTGGAAGTTTGAGTTAGGGGTTTTGTCATGTGACTTTTACTTCTGTAAGACATATGCCTCATTCACCACTTATTTCTTGTGTGTTGTTAATATCTAATGAACCTATATATATCATATATTTAATCTCAATAACTTAATGGAATTTAATGTCTCATTTTATAATTATTACTTCAATGGGGTATATGACTTGACCAATTACAACGTTGTAACAGAATTATTAACTCAATTTCTATTAATTAGGTTAAACTCATACTTCATTGTTTGTGTCATGCTAATATTGTGATTGAAATTAATTTTGATGGAATTATGTTTTATATAAACTTGTATTGTGTTTATTTACATAGTATTTATATATATGATTCATTTTATTAATTTCCACGTCAGTGATATGATATTTTAAAGAGATTTTTTTTTGAAAAAATATTTTCTTAAAGGTTCACTTAAAAACTTATTTTTATTCCATGACCATGTTTTCTAATTTTTTTATAGAAATATTTTTACTAATTTTACATGATTTTATAAATTCATTTTTACTCATTTATGTATTTTTATAAAATTTTCTAAATGGAATATTTGGTCATTTTAAAAAAATGATCTTTCAAACTTTTCAAATAAAAATACGAAATGAATAATTTTTTAACTTATAAAGAATGGTCATATTTTACCTCTATCATGAAACTAAAAAACCATGAAGCTTAATTTAAAATAGTATAAGTATATTTTCAGATAAAGTTTTTTCTTTATTAAATGCATAATTTTTAGATTTTAAAAAATATTTTTAATGTATAAATTGTATATAACTAAAGAAATATTTCAGTAATATCTTTAGAGTATTTTCAACTATGTCAACATCCTATGTTGGATCATTTCTTAACTATATACTCTAATAATACCATTAATCATATTCTCACTATGGGTTATGATCAGTTTGACTTCAGAAGTATTGATATTCATTATGACTAGATTTTCCAATTGTGATATTTATTGAATTTGTTATGGCATATTGATTCAGTTGTATTATTTATCCAACTTAGAAATGAATTGTACTTAGTAAGTGATTGTTTGGGACTAATATAGACCCTCTAATAATCTATTTGACTCATGAGAAAAACTTCATTGGATTTCAGTTTCAAACTTACACTTTATTTTTTGACGTCATGACCAATGCCTCAACGATATGTTTCAGATGTCCTTAATTATGAATTCCACCATTATGAGAAAAGTTGTTTATTTATATGTGATTATCTAATTAGTAGAACATACAGGGTTATTTTTTCCATCTCAAGTGGTTATTTATATGGAACTATTTAAGAACCATTTATTATGTCCAAATTATACTAATGTTATTGATTAAATGGAATGTGTTTCAATTATTTAAATCTTCATATTTTTTATTATTTATTTATGATATATTCAACTATACCTTACCCTTACAGATCATTTGAGTTAACCCATTTCTTATGTTTCATTTTCCCCTAGTATTACATGAAGTTTATTATATTTGTATGTAGTTTTACGCTAATTGGGGTAATGGTTTTCTCAATGAAAATGAATTTTTTATATTTAAAATTAAATTTGAATTTAAAATATGTATTTAGTTTATCATGAATATTATTATATTTGGCCCTTCAGGTTGTGATCCCTTATATCAATACCAATATATTAGAGTATTACACCAACTTAGGGCTACTGGGTTCGGGGTAGTTACAAAGATGACATTGTTGTAATTTTCAGACACATCACACCATGACATGACAAAAGAATAAAGAGTTAAGAGTTTGTGGAGGATAATATCCAAAATTTATTGACATGATGACTCCCATAATGAAATAAGACACAAATAATACAAAAAACCACTAATAAAAAACATTAAGACAGTGAATCTACTTTTTAGATAAGAACTTCTTCTGGAAAATAATACATGTCTTAAATAGTAATTTACACCTTCAAAGATCATAAAATAATAAATAATACCATTTTGGTACCCCCAACCAATTGACCATACGAATTATCAATTCATGAAGTGAATTTTGAGTCTCAAAATTTCCCTGAGTTCTGTGTTTTCCTAATTTTTATTTTAAATTGATGATGTTTGACCTGGATACCTTTATCGGAACATGAAATACTTTAAAAGGTGATTCAACCATATAGGAAGGGATCATTTGACAATCCAAAAGGAGGTACAGCTATGGCTATAACCTAGAGATCATTATTTTTCATTTTGTTTTTACTCTTTCATTCCATAATATATTCTTATATAAATTTTGAGGATTTTTACTTTAATTGAATTCTTTTTTCTTTATTAACTTTAATTTATCTCATCCTATAGGATTTAGGGAATATATTTCATTGGTGGTCACCTAATAAATAATTAAATAAACCTCTTGTGGATAGTGTAATAATTCAATGGGGTGAGTAACAATATGTTACATTTCCTTTCTATCTTACGAGATGGTTTTATTCCACTAGTATAGTTATATGATTTATCTTTGCCATATTTGTTATTAAATTTCAAATGTAGTGTGTTTAATAGTAGAGAAAACCTATCATGATAATGGAAATCGACTAACAATTAATTAATTGGGTTATTCATTTAAATTTAAAATCTTATCATAATTTATCAATGTTATTATAATTCAAATTACTATAAGAAATTATATTATTGGGTATATTTATAGGGACTGAAAATTTTTCATACCAATAAAATTGATTGATTTCATAGTTAATGGATATAATTATTTTAAAATTACAATCAAAATATCTATTTAGAAAAACCACACTAAGAAAGTATTTCATCCCTCTTATATCCTTTATGGTTACATTTATACTATTATCATTTTGTAATTTTGTTTAACAATTAAATAAAATTGGAAAAAAATAACATTTAGTCAATTTTTTAAAATTATACATATATGTTCACGGTGGGATTGACCTTGTACATTAATTATTCTATGAATTTGAAGATGTCATGTTTCATGACCATTATAAATATATAATTTTTTCTCTCCCATTGGGAAATAATGATGCTCCATGGTAATAATTATTTTTAGCATTGTTATAAGGGAGTAAAGGAACATAGCTAGAAACACAAGACTAAATGATTAAGTAGAAATATTTTCTTACCTCAATTTTGGTTTCAAATTTTATTTTAGGTTTAAATTTTATTTTTTATTTTTTATTTTTAATTCATAGTCATATTTTTTTAGTGTTTTTAGGGTAAATTTCATTTCATATCGTCCCTATACCACACTATGAATAGGTTACAGTGTATTTCAAGGAGATCCTTCCACATGGGTCAAATATAATTATATATGGAGGTCACAATAATGAAAAATTTGGAGTGATTCATATTTTTTAAGGATAAAATGAATTCCATCCCGAACAACAGTGTTCCTATCACTTTTAATCCTATAGAGGATCTCCCAAATACAAAAACTATAAAGGTGGAACCCATGTTAAGAAAAAATTTCAAGAAGAAACTTACATTTAACAACCTCAAGATAAGGATTACCAAGGAATATTTATGAAATTTATAATCAATACAATTGAGGTTTTATACTAGAGGATGGGTGATCTAGAGTCCCATATGAAAGAATATGAAGCATTAACAAATTACCTGGCTCAAATTATTTCGAATTTATATTTCATTTAAACAATTTAATTTTAATTTCAAATGTCGGGATAAAATTGTTTGATGAAGATGAAGAGAAAAAGCTATAAGAAGTCAAATCTATTTAGGAAATAACATAAAAAATTATAGAGGATGATATCATGGAAAAATTATTAGAGAATATTAAAATTTTATAAGAAGATGATCCATTTATCATTGATGATTTAGAAAATGAAAATTAGGAATCCCTTTTGCAATTACATAAATAGGAAGAAGAAATAAATATCTCCATCTTATGATTACATAAACAATATTAATAGAACATGAAAATGATCATTTATTGGATGATATATGAGAATAATGAATAGGATTTTGCAGTAGTGAAAACTGTGGAAATAAAGAAGGACAATGTACAATAAAAAGAAAATTTGAGGAAGTGTAAAATATAGAGTTAAACATTAAAATCACTATGATTCTAGAAATAAAATAAGAATGATACTCCCTCAAAAACATTCAAAAAATAAAATAGAAAACCATAAATGATCTAATTAGTGGAATAATGATAGAGATAAATAAAAAGTTTTATATAGGGAAAAAACTAATAATAATTGGTAGAGTAATCTTTATTAATGATTTTTTAACATTATGATAATGTATACTCTCCATAAATTGAAGAAGAAAATGGTGAATAAGTATTAGAGTAAGAGAACTATAAAATCTAGTCTGATTTTTATTTCTTTCTATTTTACATAATTCTATCTTTAAGTTATATCTCCCTACAAACATCATTCTAGAATAAACAATGGAAATGAAGAAGTTCATTTAGAGAAAAAGTTTAATTTGATGACACTTTTATAACTGCGCCAGGTAATATTATATCATTCTCCAATTATATGAAATACTAGTAAAAGGTATAATAATATGCTTTAAATAAACACTATTAGGATGAAAAATATTTTATAAAAATTCATTATAGGACATTTTTATACATTGTTATATTATTTTAAGAATTGTCCTCATGTTCAATTACTTTATCTTTTTTAGAATTAATGTTTTATATCGAGTATCTTCACATGGTCAATTTTTATTTTTCAAGTTTAATGAATAATAATATCCTTAGGATATGTAAACAATATGAGTAATAATGAACATACTTCATAGAATGGGGTAATGATTTTAATTTTATATATTTAGATCCCTAATTTTTTCCAGTACATTTTTTTGAGAAATAATCAAATTTATTTCATGACATAAATTATAATAGATTCACCCAAAATAATTATTTTTTCCTCATACTCACTGATCTATAATACATCATATCATTAGTGAAGTATTTTTACATGTTAAAAAATTTTAATTATTATTCCTACAAATGTTATAGATATAACTCAAAATTTTAAAAGTCACATTTATACATCAAATAGAGATTCTTTATAATGATTTCATATATTATTTCTCTTATTAATTATTATTCTTATAATATTTTAATGAGTAAACTAATTAATTAAGTTCCATCTATGACCTATGAAACATATTTTGTGATTCCATTATTGATAAGATTCTACTCATACTATTTTTTATTATTTTTTTATTGTAATTCTAGATAGAAACATGGGACTTGTAAGCCAACTAGAACATGAATTGATGTACTATGAAAGCTATGATAGAACAAATTCAAGTTTAAAATTAATGAGTCATTTCTATTGATGATACCTTTAATTCTTTAGAATGGCAATGATCCTAGATGTCCCATACAAGACATGAATATATTTTTTAGGATTGTTCCACATTACATTCTTATCTTATCCTTTCCTACTATAATCCTAGTATTTTTTTCAAGATATTCTATTGAATGGTTTGGGGGGGTATTTTTTATATGGGATGTTCTATAATAAGAGGAGAATTTATGGTGTTCCCATGGTATTTGGGGGGGTGTATCATGATATAATTCATTGTATTTCATTGTGTATCCATATTTTGGTTGAAAAAATTAAAATATAAAATGATAAAAACATGATGAAAGGATGTGTTGTAATTAGGTTGGAATAAAATCACACTTACAAGACTGATGAGCTTCATATCATATGTGGTTATGTGGTGAATTAAATAATTATTCTGAATATATATTTTCAAAAAATGAAAAACAAACACAACAGAAAAGGGTATTCATTTATTTTTATTTCATAGTTCATGATCCTTTACTTTGTGATTTGGGAAGTATGGGATATAATATTCAATTTTGGGGTGGATCATTTCATTTAGATTCTTTTTTGAGTATTAGACATTATAATTCACATTCTAACCTCCTCTTTGAGCCTTATTTGACTCTAAATATCAATACCTTCCTACCATCAACCTCATTATTTTTTGATTACTAATTATTAGTCAACATTAATAATTGTGATTTTTTTAAGAATATTATAATGTAGATTAAATGAATTCATATTATCTGGAACAAGTACATAAGGCATGATTATTTCTTCATTAAATTTTTACCTTGATTGATGCGAGTAAAACATTCATGGTGAGGTAAATCAGAAATGGAATAAATATTGATGATATGTTGAAATATATAATTAAAAAGGGGGAAATATCCTTAGTTCTAATTACAGATGAATCGTGATTTATTAATTATTTCTTGAGTATTCTCTGTGATTTTAGTATATTCAGTTATAAAATTTTATGTACGAGTATATAGATTTGAAAATTCCCTTGTTGATAAATGAACACTTTATTCTTTTAATGTTGATATTTTTCTAGAGGGTGAGGAAATTATTGAGTGCGAGGGAATTTTATATCTCTCATAAATATATATATATATATATATTCATATTATTTCTTATGCTCATTTAGTTAATTTGGAGTATAAAAATTGATATAATTATATAGAATTATTATTTTCTATACTTTATAGAATTACTAACTTCGCTATGAAATCTGAATTAATTTGGAGGGAAACATGGAATTTCATGATGTTATAGACACGTTTCACCACAACACAACATTGGGAATAAGATGTTGATTGCAGTTTGATGAGTAGGTATAGAATTTATTCAGACTGTGATTCACTATTCACATTGTGAATTAAAGAAAGAAGAAAACATTAAATATCTTTCAAACGCCCTTCATGTAATGAGTGCCTTTCTTATCAATAATAATTTTGTGAATATTATTGATGACATGAATAAATTCACACCATAAAAAGTTTTTAAATGATTTAAAATTCACTTTTGAGGCCTCCAACCAATTAACCAAGTTAATTATCAATTCATGATTGGAGTTCAGTGTGTCTAGAGATAAAGATTTTTCGTTTTTAAAATTTTTTGTGTGAAACTTATGAATTTCAACTTGGAGAGCTTATATATTATTTTGATGAAATTTAAAATGGTTATTAACCATACAGGAAGAGTCCATTCAACTGTCTAAGGGGAGATGCTTCTAGGTTTACAACCTGGAGATCATTCTCCATTATTTGAATTTTCTTCCTGATTTTATATTTTCTATTTTTCTATAACGTTGGATGATTTATAGTTTAATTCTATTACTTTTTATTCATAAACTTTTTTTTATCCACACCCATATTATGTGGGAATATTCGTTAATAACAATCACCCGATGATGATTTTATTAATTTCATAGGGTAGAGTGGAATCATAAAAAGTGAGTGTGTACTGACATGTTATTTTTCATTCATCTCTTTAAAGATTATTTTATTCAATTATTATGGTGTTGAAATTAGTATTTGTAATATTTATTTTTAAATTTATAAACTGATGTTCCTGGCATGAGATGATACCCAGTATGATAATTGTAATTGATCTACAAGCACTGAAAAAGATTATTATTCTAAAATTTAAATATGGTCTTAATGAATCCATGTTATTTTAATTAGTTTATCAATTAGGAATTTATATTCTAGATTATATGGATTGGGATTTCCCATTTTTATCAATAAAATTAAATGATTTCATAACAAATGGGTTTAGTAATTTTATATGTGAAGTAAGAATTTTTATTTTATAATGGTGATGTTGGAAACTAGTTTCTCTATCTTCTATACTTTTCATATTATTTTTTATTGTTTTAATTTTTTATTTAATATAGTAATTAAATAAAATATTATGTACATAACACTTAGTCTAGATTTGTTTCTACCCTTCCCAGTTCATCATGGAATTGAACCCATTGTTCTTTTACTCTAGTCCTTAGTAGTGAGTGTGGTTTATCAGCATTATAAATTTCTAATTTGGACTCTCTGATAAGAGGAAACAAAACTGCACAAATTTTCCTTGATCCAACAGTCAACTAGATCTTTCACTTTTTCCACTAAAATAGTTTTGGATATTTTTATTAATATAATAGTTTCACAATTATCAAATGATTGATAAAATAATGATCCCATTAATCAATCAGTATAGGGTAATTGGATTTGTTTCTCATTTATATGTTCATTTGAAAATTATAAATATAAGTGGTGTTAAAATAAACCTTGGTCTTCTTTTTTTAATTAAATAGATAGAATATCAATATTTAGAATTGATTAACCATTAAATATATTCCTAATAAAAAAATCATTTTCATTCGTGTATATAGAACTAGTAATATTCTTAATAATGAGTGAAAATATGATATTTTTCAAAAAAGGTATGTGTATAAAATTTCTATTCATTTTTGGAAGATGGTAGTAGTTTTATAATTCTAAAACTAATCCACTTGGTAGAAATGGATAATAAGTTCCATCTTCTAATAAATTTTTTCACTGTTTGTTACAAAAATATATACATTAAATTTAATGAGTTCTATCTTATTTCTAGGACTATGTTTATCAATAAAATTGTTTGATACACACACACTATCCAGTACCATTTATTTAAAAGTAGAGAAATGTATTTCTATAATATCAAAATCTTTATAGCCAAGATTATTATCGTTGGGAACTCATCCCAATTTTATTTACCTTTCTAAAAAACTATTTTTCCAACCTATAATAGATCCCAAAATTATGTTCATGATATATTCCATAATCTTCCAAAAAATACATATCTATAGGTGTTTATCATGTATTTTATCATTTAAATAATGAATAAAATTTAATGTACTCCCACTAAAAATTATAACCCCATAAATCATATCGATTTAGTAATCCAAGATCCATATTATACCATTATTTGGTTTAGCTATAATATGTCTTACATTTCATAGATATTTAGGTTATCCATCATTCCAATCATATCATATATGAATCTTTGATAATTAAGTTGATGAAACATTTTCTAAATCCATTATTATGATATACTCAACACTATTCCCCAAGTATACTATCATTTAGTGTTTCTCATATATGTGTCACTTAATGCTCACAACAGTACATAGTTACCTAACATTTATTATTACCCATACCCATTGTACCTTAAACAAGATATTTAGTGAGATTTTAACCTTTAGGTCTACTTATATGGAATGATGGATGTCTTGAAATGTTTTTTAGAAGGAATCTTAAATATTGTATTTCTAGGATAGTCTCACCAATTATATATGAATCATATGCATGTTATATGTAAATTTTACATCATATGTAATTTTTTCATCTCATGTAATCTCTATATTTATGCATGTCTCAAGCGATTAGTTTTGGAAACCTTATTCCTTAAAGAAAAATTATTATGGTCAAACCATATTAATGTTTAACTATATGCACAACTCAACTTTTTTTCCTTACCCAAAAATTGATGCCAAATATATTTATAGACATCAAAATTTGGCCCATGAATAATGTATATGATTCCTCCCCATCTAATGGTTTATAATTATATTAAATAAATATTCCCCAAAAGAGTAAGTATAGTGAATTAATATTCTAACCCCAAATTTTCATAATAAGGAACATGCCTAAAATTCAATGAGTATTCCAACCCAAAGTATCAATGATCAAATTTCATTAAGAAATAGGAAATTTAGTTTCTCCAAAAATGTAAAACATAATATATATAATATATAATCAGACTGTAAATTAAATATTATAACACTAAATCAAACCATATTTTATGTGAAAAAAACTATATATTTTATTCTTGTATTTATAATGTAACATTTATATGCATGGTATCACAATATATTATAAGTATATTAAATAATTTAAACTAAGTCATATACTATCTACATTATATAAATAATTTATATATATGAATTTTTAAATATGAATATTATATATAAATAAAAAATTAAATTATTTAACATAATATGTAACAATATTTGAAAAAAAATCAACACTATTATTTGTATGTTTATGTAACATGGATTTGATGAGGGCTTCACATAGTGAATGTTTCTACAAAAAGTAAATTTTTATTCATATTTCTAAAGACCATGAATTTCCACCATGATTCTATGGAATTATCTAAAATATTTTTTACATTGGAAATTATGATGTGGCCATAACATAATATATTTATTCATAATATTTCTGTTATGTAGTTTCAAAATGTATTAGGGAATATTAACATTCATCAAGACAAATATAATTCCATTGGTGGCTCAAACCAAGACATTATGATCAAAAAACCAGGTCGTAGTTATAATAAAAACAATATAATGTCCCACTATTAGAACAAACATAGGGGTTTTCCCTTAAAACAAATTATTTTCCCTATAAATATCAATATACTATAAAATTATGGTTTTAAGACAATTTATGTTTTAATGAAAATATTCTTAGACTATAACATAGTTTTACATACAGTAATGTGGTTCCGAAACAAATACTGATAAAATAAGACTACATATTTCATCATAAAAATTCATCATTGAAATTTGATTTGATACTATTAATGGGTTTTGTGAGACATATTTATTCCCATATATAATGTAAATAACCATATAACTAGTGTTAAGATTGACTGGTTGGGGATTCCACATGATGTAATACTGAAACCATAAAAAATGTACCTAAATTCCTATGAACATAGGGAGGTATTTTTAAGGAATTTTGGAAGGATACAAATCTTATGGATTGAGGAGAAGTGGGGTAGTTATTAGTGGTATTTATATGGGGATTATAGGAGATTTTTATATATAATATCCATTAGATTATTATTTATTTCTCAAGAGTACTAGTAGTGATGATTTTTGTGACTCTATACAATAATTAGGTAATTTTAGGATAAGAGAACGGTTGATTACATCATCCTATATATAAGTAGTCTTTTATTTAACTTAAAATAAAAGTACTATATTATATAGTGTTTCACTCAAAAAATCAATTATTTGTATAACACTAAAATAAATAACCCTATTATAATTTATATGGATTGATTGCAATTAATAATATTTATTTTATTGAAATAATTTCCTAAATGTTATAAAATTAATTTTAAATGAATTACTAATTTCTTAAAATATCATTTTTTAAAATATAATAGATTTTATAACCATTAGAAAATAACATATCATGCCTGAAATTAATTTTTTATATATAAATATGTACAATAGTCTAAAACCATTTTTAAAAAATTAAGAATTATTTAAATATTTTAAATTTATCATAAAAATGTATTTCATTACAGATAAAACACATGAGTTTTCCAAACAATACAATGGTAGTTTCTTTAAACAAATATTTATTTTAACATAATTATCACATTTATTTCATATACATGTTAGATAAATTTTGCAACATTTATTTGAAAAGATACATATATATCATTTATCTACTCCATATGTGAGGTTCCTATTCTAATAATCAGGGTATCATTCCTAACGGTCATATCAATATTTCTAATAGTCAGATCACTATTACAATTGTTATATAGGTTTTCTAATCCAATATATATTCCTCTAATTTCTTTTAATCATCAATCACTTAAATTTGAAAATGGTCATATCCTTTATTTTTTAAAAATCATGATCACATTAATAATTTCATGTTTCTTTTTTATAGTATTGTTCACCTATATAATTATTCTTTGAGACCAAGAATACCAAAATCTATATATTCTTGTAATTTTGTTTTTAGGTGTTTATTTCCCTGTTATAATACATTGAATTTTTTAGGTATATTTATTCCCATAATTTATTGATTTTAATAAACATAAAAATATAATGTTAGAATTTATTATATGATTCATGAGTTTTATACTATAAAACATTAAAAAATAAGAAATATGTTTATTCTATGAGAAAATTACAAATATTAAATTTTGGGTCATTACATTAATCTCACACCAAGATGAAAATTTATTACGTTACTTATGTTTCATTTATTTTTTGGGTTCCATTATTTCTTCTTCATACTTATGGTTTTGTTAGTGTACTTTGACAAGGTGAATTTACTTTTGACATAAAACATTGTCTCTAAGTTCAAGATCCTTAACAGCTCCTCCTTGTAAGGGAGATCATTTTCTGTAAATATAACCACTATATTTATTATATATGAGGTATCTAGTATGTATTTATTCCATAGGGATACATGGAACCCATCATACACGAGAGATAATATTTTTGGGAGTTATATTTGATTGGCTATATCTACAATGTGATCAATATTCTCTAAGGTTGCAATGTATCTTGGAAATAGACTTGCATAATTCCCAAAACACATGACTATATTGCATGGGGGTATATTAAGGATCACATTACCCATGACAACAAATGCAATATCTTATCAATAACTTCCTTCATAACGCTTATGTTGAAATTTTACAATATGATGTGTTGTTGAATTTCATTAACATTTTTTACGATTTATTTAACCTATTTGTGTCCCAACATATTCGGTTCTACATATTTATCCCAAAATGATGTCTTTATTCATTTCTTCATATAAATGGCTCCATAAGGTACAATCTTAATTCTCTAGTAGATGTTATTACTGTATGAGAACATAGCTAGAAGAAGATGTTGAAACCAAAATTCATTGAAGTATATTGAGTTGGATCTAAGGATATCCTTTGGTGTCTAGATGGTCCTTTAATATTGGAAATTAGTATAGGTGAAACAATATGTAATTAATTTTATCTCTATGTTGATGTCATGTAAAATACAATTGAAAAACTTTGAGGTGATCCTAGGATCTCAGTCATAATTTTTTTCACAGTTTTCCCTATAACCCTACAACTTATTTAATTCACTTTATATATTAATTGAGTGAGAATTCTTATAAAATGGAGATTAAGTGAATATTAATTGTAAAATAGTACATGGAAACATCATGTTACTGTTTTCGAGTACCCCTCGGCCGAATTTTCAATCATTTTGTGAATGGGGATCATTTAGGGGTGTTTTTAGAGGAAATTTGAAATTTTTTAAAGCCACTTGGGTTTTTCACATTTGTCACACAATTTTCCAAAATCATGTTCCATTCTATTGAAAACCATGAAAACCCAGGTAGTTAGGGATTTCATTTTTGGGGAATGGTTTCAAATATCTTGTTCAAACCTAGAAGAAACTATCTAACCCTCTATATGAGCACATGGATACGGTGTAAACCGTGTGGCCCTGCCCTACTAACCATGTGTGTCTAATTTTTTATTTATAAAAATTGATTAAAAAATTCCAGAACACACATTTATAACCCCTCTAGACCCTAAATCAGGGTTGGAAATTTTCCATTGTATATTGACACCCATGAACAAATTTTGGATCCTCTATAACCCTTACAAGGAATATATATTCTTGGTGAGCATTGTTCGATCTCTCCCTGATATGAGTTCTTCCCACATTCCATCTCTCTTTCTTCATCTCTCTTACATATAGTTTATCTGATCTCTGGGTTGTTGGAGGATCTAATATATGTTGTTTTAGATCATGAATTTTGGTAGGCTTATTAGATCTCTATTTCTAACGCTCTTTGTTGGAGTTTCCCATTATAAGCCTTAAGATACATGATCCTGTGATCCCAACGTAGGTGGTTTGGTATATGTTTGGCTATTTCATTTAATTATAAATTTACTGATATAATTTAAACTTCATTAAATTGTATTATGAAAACACCAATTCATATATAAATGGGATTTAAAATTTTATTGGCATGAAAATTAGGGAAAACCCCAAATTCTAGTAAATTTGTGTGTGATTTAGATTTTATTGAAATTTTCAAATTTTATTTTTGGAAATTGAAATGAGAAATTTTTCATTTTAAAATGTAATAAATTATTATGATAATAACCCATATGTTTTTTTCTTGAAAAATGAATGAATTTTATTAAAAACCTTTGTTTTTGATTTTAAAGAGATATTTGCATATTGAAATGGATAATGTAGAAATTGAAATTTGAATAAATTTGAAATAATTATCCCATTATTGATTATTGTTTGAAAAAATGAAATACTAGATAGTTAATGATTTATTTGGGAGAAACATTCTATGTTTGGGACTTTACAACATTAACATAAACAAAGTGCAATAGATCTTATCTCCAATGGGATATCGATTATTTCTATTTTAACAGTGTTCGAGGGACATGTGTACACATATTACCATGATAACCCATATGAGTGTTTGAGGATCCCATAACATGGAATTATCATACATCTTGGATTTTGACCATGTTTCTCATTTGATATTATTTTGATGTATATTCATTTTTTTATAAAACATCATTGTACATTCCTTTAGCATTTATATAAACAGTTTTATAGAAAATATTTATTATGCTATTGTTTTGAAATGTTTTCATTAGTTGAAATGAATAAAAATTTTATATAAAAAAATGTATTTCCATTCTTGGTTTATTTAATATTTACTTAGTTATTTTTTCAATTATTGTGGAATATTCTTATGGAATCTTTAGTGATACCTAACAAAGAATTTAGCTCACACCCTACATCTTCCTTATTATGTTTGTAGATTTTCTTTTTCCAAGTTAGAGAAAAGGAAAATCGCCTCTATCTAGCCATGGTTATTGATATTTGGTCTTGAAGTGATACGTCTTATTAGGAAATGGTTTGTTTATCTTTTAGGTTCAGTTAGTTTGTGGTTTTTCATTGGGTTTATATACATGTTTTACTTCTGGTACTATTCTCCCTATGGAGTTTTATTTTGAGAATATTGAATTATATATATTTCTCCCCATTTATGTAGAAAAATTGTTCCCACATTTATCTTGTTTGATTCCAGGGTCTAGTTTCCAACATTTTTGGATTGAGAATTCCCTTCAGACCAGTTCGGTCCCTTCTCAGGTATCTGGGTACTGGGGTTTTCATGATGGTTCACGAAAAAGTGGTATCCAAGGTAAAGGTTAAGAAGAATGATTTGAAATAGGTATTCTACTGTGTAATTTTTTTGGATGTAGGAGGTAGTTATGAATTAGTTCCTTTCCATATCTCATTTTAATTATCCATAACTAGCTGTGGGTGGTTTAAGAAACTCATCTGGATGACTAGTTCTAGTATTTTCCCTTCATTTTATTTGGATAGATTATAATCTAAATCTTTGTTTATCTATCTAATGGTATTAACCTCAATTTTTTCTATTTTTTGAGTGTCAATATGTGTAATGTTATTGCATATTCAATGTTTTCTGATTATGTTATGTATCATCATGCCTTCTAGAATATGTGCAAATATGATCGATGAGGAAGATACAGATGAACTATAGTATGAAAATCCTCCCATAGACCCAAATTTGGTTGAAGTTGTAGTGCATGATATCCATGTTATGGCATAGGAACCTTCACCCACTCCATTTCAGCATCTAGTTTTGGAACCACAAGAAGATTTATTCTGGATTCTTTCTTAGTAATTCCTTCACAAAAAGCTACTGTCATTCTAAGGCTCAGATGATCTTAAAGAGGTATAGGATTGGTTTCGAAGGGTTGGGTTTTTAATTATGATATTAGAAATCCCATATTCTATCATGGTGAACTGTGACACCTTTAATAAAGAGTTACCTAGAAGGATATGGTGGGACATGATGGCGACAATAAAGAATCATGATGGAATATAGTGGAAGGATATTATGGATCTATTCACTGATTAGTTCTATAAAAATTATATGGTGTTGGTTATGGATATGTAGTTTTTTTATCTTGAGAAGGATGAAAAGATCATGAAAAAATATATAAATATCTTTACTAGTCAATTTTAGTTCAAACCTGAGATTGTATCAAATGTGAAGATAAATAATTCATGATTCAAGAAGGTACTTTGATATTATATTCATTATCATGTTTTTTATTGAATATTCCTTCTTATGTTGATGTTCTTGATAGAGTTTTGATGGTTTATATTTACCTAGATGGCATGTTAGGGTTTTAGGGAGTTCTTTTTTTCACAGTTGTAGTTTTGTGAGTTCCCATGAAGGAAAGAAGAAGTGTGATGTTTCTTGTAGTAATTCTTGATAGCAGTTCTCTTATAGACCTACAACAGTTCCAAGAAGAGGCGTTTTGATTTCTTTCCAGTGTAGAAATCATGGGAACTCAAAATGGTCTTATAATGAGGCACCAAATCTATATGGTTTCTGTGGACGTTCAGGTATCATGAAGAAATTATATCATGCTTATTATTCTCCATGTAGTGGTATAATATTATTATAAATTAAAATTATTATGGTGGAATCAGATGCTTCATAATATAAGGGGTTCTAACTACATGCATGTGTAATAAATCTTCTTCACGCAATAGAAGATTCAATAGATGAAACAAATATAGGTATAGTTACTCTGAGAGGTACCATCACTATTTCTTTATCTTTAGTGGATGATTTTTTTTATTCTGGTGCATATCATTCACTCATTTAATCCCATATTGTGAGTTTAATAAATATTTCTATCGAACTATTATCTTATGTAATGGAATTAGTATAACCCTCATAATGAAAGGAGAGTAGGGTCTTGATTTCCCCCTTATGTCTTATATTTATTTTAAATTGATCATTCTTGGGATTTTATAGTTCTTTATACAAAACCTCTTGACATAATTTTTAGGATGAATTGTCACATTTATAATAAATCCCAAATATATATATATATATCTCCTATGGGTATCCGATGTTGTAACAGATGGGTAATTTCATATATTTCAACAAGAATGGGACTAGAGGTTGATTACAGATGGAACTTTTATAAAAAAATAGTTAAATTAAAATTTGTGTTCACCTATGATCTAGATAGAGAATCTTTGAGTGGTGATCTCCATTTAGTTTTAAACGACTTGCCTAACCATTTTCCTTCAGAGTTATCTGGACATCCATCGGTTAGGGAGGTATATTTTTATTTGATTTAGTGTTTGGTATGCATCTCATATCTATTATTTCCTACCACATGGAATTATCTAAAAATAAAGATTTGAAGACTCTGTTGGATGATCAGTTAAAGAATGGATTTTCATGACCGAGTGTGTCACCATGGGTGGATCATGTTCTCTTTTCTATGAAAGATGATGGGTTACCTCCCCTTTGTGTTTATTACTAAAAATAAATAGAGTATTAGAAAATAACCTATACTCATTTCTATAGAATGAATATGTTTTTGACCATTTGAAATGGGGAAGTGGTTCTTAAAAATGGATCTTTGATTTTTTTACCATAAGTTGATAATAAGAGAATCGTACAATCATAAAACCACATTTTAGAAAAGGTATGTCCATTATGAGTACATTGTCATGTTATTTGGTTAATCCAATTCTTCTATAGTCTTTATAAATTTAATGAATAATGTTTTAAAGGAGTATCTTGATATGTCGTGGTGGTATTTTTGGATGACCTCCTTATTTACTCTACGTATGAGGTGGATCATGTGCATTATCAGAGAGAATTTCAAGTTTTTTTTATAATTCACTGAAAATATGTCAAGCTATTAAAATGTTATTTATGTATTTGAGATGTGATGTTTTCAAGAAAATGTGGTTTTAGAACATGGTATCTAAGTTGATCCTAAGAAGGTGAAATCATTTATGACATGGGAAAAACCATGTAATGTTTTTGATATTCCGAGCTTCTTGGGGTTAGTTGGATATTATCATCTATTCTTAAAGGAAATCTCAAATTTGGATTCTTGGATGACTTATCTAAATAAGAAAGGGGTAAGGTATTTTGGGGATGAAAAATCGTAGAGTCGTTTTGTTAAGATGGGACTTCTTTTGACAACTTCACCAATTTTGACTATTCTAGATGCCTTGAAGGGCTGTCTGGTCTTCTGTGACACATCAGATTCAAATTTGGGATATGTTATTATGTAGGTTGATCATTTAATTACCTATATCTCTTGATATCATGGAAAACACATGAAGAATTATTTGACCAATTACCATTAACATGTATGTGTGATACATTCAATTTAGAGTTGAAGACATTAACTTTTCAGAGAATATCTTATAGTGTATTCTGACCACAAGAGCTTGATTTGTATCTTCTCTCCAAAATATTGGATTCTCTTCTAGTGTATTTGGCTGGAGTACATAAAATATTTTAAAATTGACATTGTTTATACCAAGGGGGAAAGGAATGTCGTCATAGATTCTTTGGGTTGGAAGCATCATACCCATGTTGTGAAAGAATCATTGAAAGAGTGGAACCTGATAGATTTTTTTTAGAGTTTCTTATTAATGTCTGGGAAATAAGGACCATGATTTTCTTGGTTGGTGTTAAGTTTAACTCCACACTAAAAAAGATGATTCTTCTAGAATAATATATTAATGATAAACTATACTGTATTAGAGACATTATTAATGCTGGGGAAACCACTACTAAGTCTTCATTCTCCATGGAGGATATTATATGTTTTAGGAATATTTACATAGATCATTTTCCTATGAGAAACAATGTTATGGGGTATTGTAATAATTCATATTGGGAAGTGCACCTAGGAAACACAAATAATTTTTATGACATGCGATGAAGAATCTATTGGCTAGATATTATATGGGGTATTGTTGATTTTCTCTCTCTCTCTCTGTAATACATTCCAACAGGTTTTGTACGAGCGCTAAGGACATTCAATATTTCTTTAGCCACATCCAGTGATGAATTGGATGTGCGATGATATATATATATAGACATTGTGGTAGTGTTTTTACATTCCCAAAAAAAGAATAATGTGATATGGTTCGTGATCGATAGACTGACCAAATCAGTTCACTTTATACTAATTCATGATACAACCAAAGTTAAAGATCTAGGAAAACTCTATTTGGAAAAGATTAATAATTTTCATAGAGTTCCATATTTTTTAGTATTTGATATGGATCCTAGATTTTCTTCTCACATGTGGAAATTCTTTCAAGAGGCACCGGGATCTCAATTTCATTTGAGTACAAAATACAATCTGCAGTCATATTCCATGACAGAAAGAGCTATACAGATTCATAAGGATATGTTTCGTGCCTGAACCCTCAATTTTGGGGGACCTTGGGATGAAAATTTGGGACATATTGAGTACAATTATAAGAATAGTTATAGGCATGTTACCAAAATACATCATTTGGAGGCCCTATATGGAAGTCTTGTAAATCTCCATTGTGTCGGTCAGAGATCGGTGAAAATTCCTTGGTTAGACCAAGATTGGTTCAAGAGACGACATAAAAGATTTATTTGATTCATAAAATTATTTTTATTAAATAAATTTTGTATAAATCCTATGTTGATAATCACTATAGACTATCAGATTTTTTTTGTTGGTGATTAGGTGTTCTTAAATGTATAACATCATTTGAGTCATCAACAGATTAGAAGGAAAGGGAAGACTTTACCTTGTTTTGACAGAACTTTTGAGGGGTTCTAGTGTCTGAATAATGTATATTATCATTTATAATGTCCACTAAAGGTGAAATTAATACATAACATGTTCCATGTATCTCAACTATGACAATATATTTCTGATCTGTCGCATGTTTTGAGCTAGTGTGATATTGATGTTGAGTCTGATTTATCCCTAGATGAGCATACATTTTGGATAGTTTATTCGAAAATCAAGATACTCCATGGGTGTATGGTACCTTTGGTTCAAGTGATATGGAATAAATATTATAATTATCATGAGATATGGGAGAGAGAGAGGCACATATGAGAGTGTAGTGGCTTCATCTTTTCTCGACATGGGGACTTTATGACAGGTTTTTGGGGATAGAAAGTTTCTATGGTGGGAAAGTTTTCAAATCCTGTTACTTTTTTTAGGTACTACTTAACCATATTTCTAAAAATTATTTGTTTGGGAATCATTTAGGGTTTTTTGGGTGGAAATTTGGAAATTTTGGAACTATCTTGGGTTGTGCTGGGTTGGTGCACAATTTTCTAAAATCATGCACCCTGTTAGTCCAAACCATGAAAACCTAGGATATGATAATTTCCATGGTTAGATAAAGGCATGAAAAATAATGCTAAAAACTATTACAAACCATTCACCCCTTTAATGGTGATATTTTTTAGGATGAATTGTTTGAAAAACCATACAACCCTACCCATCATATTGTGCACACATACTTTTTTATTACAAAAAACATTTTAACAAGTTATCTACCCCTCATTAAGACCCCAGATTGACCTTAATGTGGGGTTTGAATATTTCATAGGTATTTGGAGCAACCAAGAACCAATTTAGGATCCTCAAAACCCCTTACAAGGAAGATATATACTTGGTGAGCGTCATTAAATCTCTCCCTTGTAAGAATTCTTCCCCTATTCCTTACCTCTTGAGCACTGCCTTTATCTTCCATGGAGTTTTTTATTTCTCAGTATTTTTGGTGGATATCATATAAAATTTTATAATATTAAATCTAGTTTTGATTCTCATATCATCACTTCTATGGTTATTTTTTAGAGTTTTCCATTTTGGGAATTGTGATATGTGATCTGGTGATCCCATGGTAGGTGGTTCCATAAAAAATTTTCCAATTGATTTAACACTAAATTTTTTGATTTAAATTAAATTTCATTAAATTTTATTTTTAATTACCAAATTCATATTCAATAGGGATTTAAAAAAATTCTTGAAAATTAGGGAAACCCCTATTTATAGTTAATAGTATTTCGATTTAGATTTGATAGAAATTGTGTAATTTGATTTATGGAAATTGAATATTGAAAATGATCTTTTGTAAATGGATTAATTGTTTTGAAAATAAACCTTAGTTTTATCATGGAAAAGGCATGAATTTATTAAAAATTCATCTTTGTTTCATTAAAGTGGAATTGGAATATTGAAATGGAAATGGGGAAATTGTATGTTGAATAGTTTTGAAATACTTTAACAATTATTTATTTTTGTTTGAGAACATCAACCGTAGATAATTATTGAGTTATTCATGACAAACATGCTATGTTTGATTCCTTACAACTCTAACATAAACATAGTGCAGTAGATATTATCCTCGATTGGTTTTGGATTATTCCTCTTTTACTAGTGTCTAAGGGACATGTGTCTACATATTACTGTAATCACCCATAAGAGTGTGTGAGGATTCCATAACTTGAAACTATCGTACCTCTTTCTAGATTGACATGTTTCTAGTTTTTGATTATTTTCATATATATATTAAATTTTTTTTAAATCATATTTACACATACATTGTGAATTAATATAAATTTTTTATATAAATTCTTTATTAAACTATTATTTTTTAGATTTTTCCATCAATTTAAATGAATATAATATTTTTCTTAAATATACAACTGTATATCCATTATTAAATTATATAAAATTTATATAATTATTTTGTTAATTAGTATGGAATATTATTATGGAATCCTTGGTGAGAGTCTACCGGAATTTTATCTCACACCCAACACATTCCTTTAGGTGTTTATAGATTTACTTCTTCTAGGATCAAGAAAAAGCAAAATTCATATTAGAGGTGACAATTGTTGATATTTGGGCTTAGATTGTTGTGCCTTGTTGGGACTTGGGTTGTTTTTATTTCATCTTATGGTACATTGTTTTTGTAATTTGGATTTATATATTGGTTTGATTGTTGGTATTGTTCTCCCTTTGGTGTTTTATTTTGAGAATACTGATATGTATCTATTTCTTCAACTATTTTCGTGGAAAAAAACATTACAAACTTTATAAATAGTGATTCTAGTTGATAGTCAACAACTAATGGGGATAAGGAATTCCCATTGGGGAATGTCAATTTCAACTTATGTATCAGGGTAACATGGTTTCTGGTATGGTTCATTACATCCACCATAACACATTAAATTATTTATTCTTTATTTAATCACAATTACTATAAATAAAAGTACAAGGTCATGTCGTTGAATATTTATAAATATATGGGTAATTAATGTATCATACCCTTGGAATTTTTCCTTTCTTTACTTTAGTCATTGGAATAAAAAGAAAGTTGATATATATTCAAAAATATTTCTGTTTACATTGTCTTATTAGTAGTGTTCCCAAATATCTATATACATCATTGATTCCCTTGAGTAGATAGAGATGTTATGATTTTGGAATCGTTAAACATCTACTACATTATATTGGGCTCTAATAGAATATATAGTGTAGAGACCCGAAGCTTGAAGTACATTGACATTACATTACATTTGCGGAATACTTAGTACATAACAAAAACACACACACAAGGATCGTAATAGTTTAGTGTCTTTGGAAACTCGAAATATAATCTTCTAATCCTGGTGAAAGATATTCAACATCTCCCATAAAGATCTTCCTTTTTTTATACCTAAAACCTTTCTTTATATCCTGGGGAAAAGAAAACATAAAAGGGTGAGCTCAAATGCTCAGTAAGGGTAAACAAAAGAAATATCAATCACATCATAAGAACATAACATTTTGAAAATCTTAACTTGCAAAAGAGAGCATAATTTCATAACATGGGATAAATCATGGCAGTGAAATGAAATCACAATAATCATAACATAAAACATGAAACTTTTTGGCATACACACATAATCATAGAGAATCATTTCTTGTTAGTCAAGACTCATTGCCAATACTATCTTAGTGGACAAAGTCCCTTTCGGAACCGAGTCACCCTTGTTTCAGTCCTGTTTCACTGAACCGGTATAACCTACCATTCCAGCCATGTCTATCTCATGATATATAAAATCTTTACCCAATGTATTGGAGGGAGATATAGGTCCCATCCATCTCATAATGATACCATTCTTATGTGTGCCACAAAATCATAAATCCTACATCATTGCATAACCCATGTAATAAAAATGGGAATCTTAAACATCATGACATCATAAAACAATTCATATACGATAAAGGAATTCATAAAAATAATTCCATCACAACATAATAAAATCAATGTAATAATAGGGATAAAAACAGAACCCTTTATTATGTTAGATGGAAAATAATTTTCATATAACAATTGAACTTCATTCTTGAGGAAAATATCCTTTCTACTTCGAAAACACGTTTCCTTTCTTAAAATGTCTTAAAATTATAAACTAAAAGAAGTTGATTAAAAATAAACTTGAAAACTTTTAAAGTAAGATTCTTGGAAATAATGTTTTAAAAATCCATTCATGTCGTATAAGTTAAAAAAACATTCTTCTCGTATTTTTGTCGAAAAAGTCAAAAAGTACCTCGTACGAAAAAAACGACAAAAGATTCCTTTCATATCCTTTACTAATAACTCACCGAAGGGTAAAATTGGATTTAAACAATTGTAGGTGGATGGAAATAAAATTACATATTGAAGAAACATGGATGTGGATGATAAAATACACCCCAGTAAATACTAAAGTATAAACAATCTCGAATAAAAATGAGATTGTGATATTTCCCTTACCTTAGGTCTGATTTGCTTCGTAAGTGTCCGAACCTCCTGTATAATGATTTAAATAATGTCATTGACTTATTACAGAATCATATTCATTGTAATGATATCATATATGGTTCACTTATGACTTTATATTACCCGTTCTTTTGTAAATTCCATGTTAAAGAGCGTTTTGGGTAAAATTGTTTCATTTGTCGTCCGTGTTTTGACTTGTAATTATTCATATGATTACTTAGATCATGATTACTTAATTCCAGAATATAAAACATTATTTATATATATATATATTCAGAATATACATATATATAATATATCAGAAAATGGAAAGAAATACACCGTTCATGGAGACGGTAGGCCGTACGTACGCATGAACGCTGTTTTCGTTTCCTTATTGAGTTGAACGGAATTAAGTAGATGACATACATATATATACACATAAATCCAGTATCATTATTATGTCATATATTTAATTATTAATTATTATATATCATTCATGAATGGTTAAAGTGGAGAATGAATCTCATCGCGTCGTGGAGACGGTAGTCCGTACGTACGCACAAGCGATGATATCATTCTCATGATTGTGGGACTGTATTGGAGTGTATGTATACTATTTCAGAATCAATATCACTTTAAAATAATAATATATAGTTATTATTTACACCATTATACCCATCCAAGTAAGGTGGTGGTGGAAAATAGATTTCACCATGGCGTGGAGACGGTATTCCGTACGTACGCACGCGCGGTGATTTCATTTTCCGTAGGATGGATAGATGGTGAAATAGGATTTTTTCATACTTATCATAACATATCAGTATATGAGTGATACTGATGTTATTACTTCATAATGAAACAACCTAAGAAGAAGAAGTGGAAGAAGAAATAAAGGTGAAAGAATCGGTAACGGAAATTACCTCTTCTTTGAAGCGCCTCTTTGAGACCTCCTCTTAGGGAACTAAAATTGGTCATTGAGGAAGACCAGAATCTATAGGATGTTTCTAGGGAAGTGGAGAAGAGAATTTTTCAGGGTTTGGCCGAGCTTTAAGGCTTAATGTTGTGTGAGGAAGAGAGGGATGAGGTGCCCTTTTATAAGGGAGGAGAGGGGCTCCTTTGGAATAACTAAAAATATTATTTTGTTATAAAGCCAAGTTCGGTTTTAAATAGCTCAAAATTGATTTATTTCGAGGATAAGGTGGGGTGGGTCGAAATCCTCTCATTCAATAGGATATAGACAAGTTTAGGTTATTATTTTAACCTTATCAATTAGATTTAACTCTAAGTTAAATAATTTAACTTTTACCGTGTCTTTTTGTTTTTTTACACTATATGGTTAATAAACACACTATATCAAGCCAAAAGAACCCAAAGTTGTTTATTATTAATATATATAATCTTATTTAAGTCATTTGGCCGAACCTTAGATTTTTAGGAATAAAATAACAATTAATAATATAATATTTGTTTTAAAAACTATTTTATGTCAATTTTGACACTATTAGGTACATGATTTTTATGAAATTCATAACAGAATGATAAGTTCAAAAAAAGTTACTTAAATCAACAATAACATGTCATATTAACCTAGAAAATTAGTGTAAGTCATAAAAAGGCTCAAATTACATTTATTTGGGCATTTATAACATCAATTATGTCAATATTTCATTAATAAGATAATAACTGCATCATCTTTGTGTCATAATAAATGATAATTATTTAATCTTTAAAAATTCTAAATAAATTCCTATGATGTATATAATTGTATTAGATTTCTGGATACTATTAATGTTCGAAGTTTCATGAAGTTTATTACTAGATTAAAATTATTATACTTATAAGATTTAAGAAAGTGACTTGTTGTCACATTCTTTGGTTTTAATAATAATTAAATTATTTTCATGGAAAAAAGTCCATAAAATGAATCTAATCCGACCCTTAGGTTATATGGGTCTACTTTTAGCCATATAATAGGATTTTTCCAAGTGTTAGGGTAATTTTATAATCTTATATTTACCCTTAATTACCCGATTTACCTTTAACTATAGTAAATAAAATTTACCGTAGTTATTATTCACAATGCCCAAAAATAAAAAGTAGCTTATTAACATAATTTGGACCCACTGATTCAAAATATGGAATCCATTTTTATAAATTCAATACACAAAAGATGCAGAAATTAAATTAAAATTAATCCCTTTGTCGAACGAAAACGGGTTTTTCTTTAAAACATTGCAAAAGATTGAATTGATTTAACCTACGAATTCAAGGTAAAATCAATGCTAATGACATACATTATATTAAATGGTAAAAATATATTCTATTTATACTTTAAAACCATTCAATATTATAATTTAACCACATAAGATATTACGATGAAAAAAGTTGTTTTTAATTAAAATATAGCGTGTTTTTACTATTCATTAAAATATGAAAGTTATCGGAAAAATATCAAAACTTTATCTAATGTAAATTTTTATATCCTGATTCAAAAGAAGAATTTTATTTTTTCAAATTGAACTTATAAACATGTAAAAAACTATATTTAAAGTGGGTGCGCCATCAAAAGGCGGCAAAACTGCATTTTTTGAAAAATACTTATTTTACCCGAAAAAATTATTTTGTTCTTATACAATGTTCTAGAAAATGTGTAAGATGAATAATAATTCTATAAAATTCAAATTTTAGTTAACACTATTCATAACGGCTAGTTCATGACAATATTATAACAATATATCGTTGTTTATTAAAACCTAGTATTGCGTACAACACACGCTATCGAGGAAGGTCGTGATTGCGTGTAATGCAAGCCAAGTCAGGGTTGCGTGTTGTGAAAGAATCCTTCGTTGTTTCATATAACAGAATCCAACCATATTTCATTTATACATTGAATATATATATATATATACTCAATGTTGCGTAGAATAACAATTATCAAAATTGTGTGTAACACGATCCAAGAATAGTGTTGCGTATACTGCAAGCTAATACGGTGTTGCGTATAGCGCAAGGTAATATTGGTGTAGAATACAACACAAGACATTAATGAAATTAAAAGAATATTTTTCATAAACTCTCGGGGTGTTACATTCTACCCCCCTTAAAATGAATTTTTCCCTCGAAATTCGTTGGGGTTATAAATGGTTTACTATTCGAAAGTTTCTTTAATAGAAACCCACATCGTAAAAAGGAATACCAAAACCAATCTTTAAAAACAAAAGTATGAAATGTAACGGTTACCCAAATAAACTAATCACTGGGTTTCCACATAGGTTAAAATATGGATATGTAAGAGAAATCTAACCATCATGTTCTGATGGAGAGTGGTAGAGAACATGGCTATGGAAAAGCCAGCAATCACAAATCCATAAATTTGTGATGATCTAAGGTACCATCTGATTCATCCGATATAAGAGCACTTGGACAACATTTTTGGTTTTCAAGATCATTTCCCTAAAGTTGATAAAATTTGAATTAGAAGAAATACTTTCGTGATTTTGGTATAGTCTCACCGTTTTTTGTTCTTTGGACAATTTCCACTTCATCTCTTAAAGAAATGAAGTTGAATTTGTCATTCGTGACGTGTTAGCAGATCATGTGATAGAATGATGGGTCATTCCATCTATCTCAAACAAAAGGTTAGAAAAGTTATCAAAAAAATACATAAGTCCATCTATAGTGAGATTCATCATATAGGGTTCCTAAAATGGACTTATACTTTATATATCATACTGCGTAATATAATAAAACTAGTTTCTACTAAACAGGGACTTCCTGTAGGTCAGTGGTAGGCGATAAAGGTCAGTCGCACTTCGGTTGTGGGTTCGATTCCCACAGCCTTGTCCGAAGCGATGGGCGGTCGCCCGTCCTGCAGGTTGTCCTTTTTCTAAAACTATATTACTATAACATCCCATCAATAATATCGAAAAAACTTCTATCCTTAAACAATACTAAATTATGTCCAACATAATCCATTCCAATCTTTAGGCTTATCCATAATACTTCAGTCCACTCTCATAATATAGTGAAAACGATTACCAGAGATTTAATACCATCTTTGATCCCCATATATCATAAAATATGTCTTGTTGTTCACATTACAAACATTCAAAGGCCTTAATCATGTACTCTCTTGAATACCCATTGAACCTTAGTGAAAACATGAATGTAGTTAAAAGTTAACACTTTCCACATACCAAAATCCTCAAAATTCTATATACTCAAACCATGATATCACTTAGTCCTTATATCAATCATGAGCTCATGAATACTGTCAAACATTTCATTTTATTTCCTTATCCCTTCATTATGCGCATATCTTCTTATTTCCAAAAATATCTCAATCACTTTGAATACAACATTAGACCAATACATAAATATTCCAATACTCTATGATACAACATTATTTTGGAATCCCATTACATAAACATTTAATCATTCCACCACATTGTTGTCATATTCAACATCGCCAATAGTGATCGCATGTGACTTCCCTTTGTCCTTTTCCTTAAGTGGTTGCTCATGTCGATCATCACTAACCCTTGGATTAGGGCATTTATTGGCATAATGTCTCATCTCCTTGCACTTGAAACATTGAAGTGTAGTAGGTTCATTCTGTGTATCCCTTCCTTTGTTTGCATAATTAGACATCTTCTTCCCATCATTGCGGCATTCAAATGCCCGATGTCCTTCCTTTCCACATTTGAAACATTTACTTGTCCCTTTAAGACAATCTCCACCATGCTTCTTTCCACACTTTGAGCATAAGGAAACATTCATCTTCTTTTCACCATTATTCTGAGATTTCGCCTTGAACTCCATCTTTCATTTCTTGTCAAAAACATGAGATGGATATGTAACACCAACTTCCATTTCTACCTTGATAGCACAACGCACAATTTATTCATAGCTACTAAAGTTTCTTATAGCTAATGCCCTTCGAAGACTTGGTTTTAAGCCACTGAAAAATCGATCAAATTTACTTTCAGGTTGGATGATAATGCCAGATGCATACCTTGCATGTCTTGTAAAATTCGCTTCGTATATACCAACAGATTCATCATCCTTTTGCTTTAGTTCAAGAAACTCCTTCTCTATCTTTGTTTGAAGAATACGAGGGAATTACTTATTGAAAAATAAGTTCTTGAACTCGTCCCATTCCATGGACTCAATTTCATCTCTTTGCCTCGTATTCTTGATAAGATTCCACCATTGATCAGCTTCACCTTCCAAACGATATACTGCTAAGATGACTTTATCATGTTCAGAACATTGAAGAACTGAAAATATCTTTTCAGTGGTACTGATCCATTGTTCAGCAACAAGTGGATCAGAAGACCCACTGAAAGAATGTGGATGTTGCCTCATGAAGGACTCAATAGAATATTGTTCCCTTCTCTGCTCATTTGGAAGTCCAGAATGATTCATAGCTTGTGTAAGTATAGAAATAAGATTTTTCACTCCATCTCCCATAACATTTGTTTGTTCAGGAGGAAAATCATTGCATTTTCCATTGCATTGATCAACACGGTTCCTTCGGGTTCCAGCCATCATCTAAAACCCAAAAAGAATAGTGTGAGAGGAAAAAATCATGATAGGGAAAACAACATAATAAAGGGGGAGTACCCTCAATATCTAACATCTTAGGTTAAATTCTAATATCGTTAGCGCAATTCTAGGACTATAACCTATACGTATACTTAACCTTAGAGACATCCCTAGACATACCTTAGAAATATCTCTAGGGACCTCACTAAAGTTCTCGCATCCTAGTTTCCAAAGGTTGACTAAACCTTTCCTCTGATACCAACTGTAGAGACCCGAAGCTTGACGTACATTGACATTACATTACATTTGCGGAATACTTAGTACATAACAAAAACACACACACAATGATCGTAATAGTTTAGTGTCTTCGGAAACTCGGAATATAATATTCTAATCCTGGTGAAAGATCTTCAACATCTCCCATAAAGATCTTCCTTTTTTTTATACCTAAAACCTTTCTTTATATACTGGGGAAAAGAAAACATAAAAGGGTGAGCTCAAATGCTCAGTAAGGGTAAACAAAAGAAATATCAATCACATCATAGAACATAACATTTTGAAAATCTTAACTTGCAAAAAAGAGCATAATTTCATAACGTGGGATAAATCATGGAAGTGAAATGTAATCACAATAATCATAACTTAAAACATGAAACTTTTTGGCATACACACATAATCATAGAGAATCATTTCTTGTTAGCCAAGACTCATTGCCAAGACTATCTTAGTGGACAAAGTCCCTTTCTGAACCGAGTCACCCTCGTTTCAGTCCTGTTTCACTGAACCGGTATAACCTACCGTTCCAGCCATGTCTATCTCATGAGATATAAAATCTTTACCCAATGCATTGGAGGGAGATATAGGTCCCACCCATCTCATAATGATACCATTCTTATGTGTGCCACAAAATCATAAATCATACATCGTTGCATAACCCATGTAATAAAAATGGGAATCTTAAACATCATGACATCATAAAACAATTCATATATGATAAAGGAATTCATAAAAATAATTCCATCACAACATAATAAAATCAATGTAATAATAGGGATAAAAACAGAACCCTTTATTATCTTATATGGAAAATAATTTTGATATTACAATTGAACTTCATTATTGAGGAAAATATCCTTTCTACTTCAAAAACACTTTTCCTTTCATAACATGTCGTAAAATTATAAACATAAATAAGTTGATTAAAAATAAACATGAAAACTTGTAATGTAAGCTTCTTGGAAATAATGTTTTAAAAATCCATTCATGCCTTATAAGTTAAAAAAAACATTCTTCTCGTACTTTTGTCGGAAAAGTAAAAAAGTACCTCGTATGAAAAAAACGACAAAAGATTCCTTTCATATCCTTTACTAAAAACTCACCGAAGGGTAAAATTGGATTTAAAAAATTGTAGGTGGATGGAAATAAAATTACATATTGAAGAAACATTGATGTGGATGATAAAATACACCCCAGTAAATACTAAAGTATAAATAATCTTGAATAAAAATGAGATTGTGATATTTCCCTTACCTTAGGTCTGATTTGCTTCGTAAGTATCCGAACCTCCTGTATAATGATTTAAATAATATCATTGACTTATTACATAATCATATTCATTGTTATGATATCATATATGGTTCACTTATGACTTTATATTACCCGTTCTTTTGTAAATTCCATGTTAAAGAGCGTTTTGGGTAAAATTGTTTCATTTGTCGTCTGTGTTTTGACTTGTAATTATTCATATGATTACTTAGATCATGATTACATAATTCCAGAATATAAAACATGATTTATATATATATATATTCAGAATATACATATATATAATAAATCAGTAAATGGAACGAAATACACCGTTCATGGAGACGGTAGGTCGTACGTACGCATGAACGTTGTTTTCGTTTCCTTATTGAGTTGAACGGAATTAAGTAGATGACATACATATATATACACATAAATACATTATCATTATTATGTCATATATTTCATGATTACTTATTATATATCATTCATGAATGGTTAAAGTGGAGAATGAATCTTATCGCGTCGTGGAGACGGTAGTCCGTACGTACGCACGAGCGATGATATCGTTCTCATGATCGCGGGACTGTATTGGAGTGTATGTATACTATTTCAGAATCAATATCACTTTAAAATAATAATATATAGTTATTATTTACACCATTATACCCATCCAAGTAAGGTGGTGGTGGAAAATAGATTTCACCACGGCGTGGAGATGGTATTCCGTACGTACGCACGCGCGGTGATTTCGTTTTCCGTAGGATGGATAGATGGTGAAAAAAGGATTGTTTCATACTTATAATAACATATCAGTATATGAGTGATACTGATTTTATTACATCATAATGAAACAACCTAATAAGAAGAAGTGTAAGAAGAAATAAAGGTGAAAGAATCGGTAACGGAAATTACCTCTTCTTTAAAGCGCCTCTTTGAGACCTCCTCTTAGGCACTAAAATTGGTCTTTGAGGAAGACCAGAACCTCTATGATGTTTCTAGGTAAGTGGAGAAGAGAATTTGTCCGGGTTTGGCCGAGCTTGAAGGCTCAATGTTGTGTGAGGAAGAGAGGGAGGAGGTGCCCTTTTATAAGGGAGGAAAGGGGCACCTTTGGAATAACTAAAAATATTATTTTATTATAAAGTCAAGTTCGGTTTTAAATAGCTCAAAATTGACTTATTTAGAGGATAAGGTGGGTATGGGTCGAAACCCTCTCATACAATAGGATTTAGACAAGTTTAGGTTATTATTTTAACCTTATCAATTAGATTTAACACTAAGTTAAATAATTTAACGTTTACCGTGTCTTTTTGTTTTCTTACACTATATGGTTAATAAACTTACTATATCAAGCCAAAAGAACCCCAAGTTGTTTATTATTAATATATATAATATTATATAAGTAATTTGGCCTAACCTTAGATTTTTAGGAATACAATAACAATTAATAATATAATATTTGTTTTAAAAACTATTTTATGTCAATTTTGACACTATTAGGTACATGATTTTTATGAAATTCATAACATAATGATAAGTTCGAAAAAAGTTACTTAAATCAACAATAACATGTCATATTAACCTATAAAATTATTTTAAGTCATAAAAAGTCTCAAATTACATTTATTTGGGCATTTATAATATCAATTATGTCAATATTTCATTAATAAGACAATTACTGCATCATCTTTGTGTCATAATAAATGATAATTATTTAATCTTTAGAAATTTTAAATAAATTCCTATGATGTAGATAATTGTATTATATTTCTTGAGACTATTCATGTTCGAAGTTTCATGAAGTTTATCACTAGATTAAAATTATTGTACTTATAAGATTTAAGAAAGTGACATGTTGTCACATTCTTTGACCCACTGATTCCAAATATGGAATCCATTTTTCCAAATTCAATACACAAACGATGCAGAAATTAAATTAAAATTAATCCGGTTGTCGAACGAAAACGGGTTTTTCTTTAAAACATTGCAAAAGATTGAATTGATTTAACCTACGAATTCAAGGTAAAATCAATGCTAATGACATAAATTATATTAAATGGTAAAAATATATTCTATTTATACTTTAAAACCATTCAATATTATAATTTAACCACATAAGATATTATGATGAAAAAAGTTGTTTTTAATTAAAATATAGCGTGTTTTTACTATTCATTAAAATATGAAAGTTATCGGAAAAATATCAAAACTTTGTCTAATGTAAATTTTTATATCCTGATTCAAAATAATAATTTTATTTTGTCAAATTGAACTTATAAACATGTCAAAAACTATATTTAAAGTGGGTGCGCCATCAAAAGGCGGCAAAACTGCATTTTTTGAAAAATACTTACTTTACCCGAAAAATTTATTTTGTTCTTATACCATGTTCTAGAAAATGTGTAAGATGAATAATAATGTTATAAAATTCAAAATTTAGTTAACACTATTCATAACGGCTAGTTCATGACAATATTATAATAATATATCATTGTTTATTAAAACCCAGTATTGCGTACAACACACGCTATCGAGGAAGGTCGCGATTGCGTGTAATGCAAGCCAAGTCAGGGTTGCGTGTTGTGAAAGAATCCTTCGTTGTTTCGTATAACAGAATCCAGCCATATTTCATTTATACATTTAATATATATATATATATACTCAAAGTTGCGTAGAATAACTATTATCAAAATTGTGTGTAACACGATCCAAGAATAGTGTTGCGTATACTACAAGCTAATACGGTGTTGCGTATAGCGCAAGGTAATCTTGGTGTAGAATACAACACAATACATTAATTAAATTAAAAGAATATTTTTCATAAACTCTCAGGGTGTTACATATAGTGATGTACCAAATATCACAACTCATTCCTCATCAATGTTTAACTATGAAAATTTTACATTCTTTATAGAATCCAATATCATTTGTATATATACATAATTTCTTTGGCTATCCTTTATATTCTCTAGAATGGATGGATGAGTAATAGTTTGGGAATGATAATATATGGTTCCCTCTTTTATGTTTCCCATGTTTATACTTTTCATATCTATGAAGATGGAATCCCTATCAATCCTAATTAATGATAAGGTTACAAGATATTTTATCTATCGAGCATCTACCACTATATTCACCTAGCAATGATTATAGTGTATTGAGTAGTTTTAGTATATTAACATATCTAACCATATTAATTTATTCATATTGACCTCCTTAAATGTTAATATATATATCAAAATCTTATGATCTATATATATCACATGACTCTCCCTAAGAGGTAATGCCTCAAAATCCATAATGAAAATATTACTATATCCAACTCTAGATCATGTATCAGAAAATTCATATCTTAATATTTGAATTTTCTTAAGGTATAGGCTATCTCTTTATCATTTTTCTTTACTGAACAACCGAAGACCTTATTTGAAGAATCATTTTTGATTACAGATCCTTCCCCTCATGTGGCTATTTTTATTACACATTCATTGAGTATCATATTCATCAATTCCTTGATTATATGTTCACATTCATTAGTATATAAAAAAATACTCCCATTCAAGTTATATTGTTTAGTGGGTTTTACAATTTTGATAAGTTCCTCAAAGATTGTTGTAAATACCTAGCTAATACAAGAAAACCTTGGATCTCCATTACATATTTTATTTAATCCCATCATTCAATAACCGTTTTCTTTGAAGGATATATTGAAATACTCTTTCTTATCATTACATACACCATAAATTCTATTTTTTCCATCCAAAACACTTATTTAATATACATCACACGTAACATCCCATTTTCCAAATTATTTATGATAGTACTAAAATTGAACTCATATTCCTCCATTATATTATAGTTTATAAAAATATAATCTATACAGACTAAAAAAATAAAAAGGTGATATCCACACACTGTATCCACCAAATATATATAGATTTACATAGTATTAGTGATTTAAAATGGAATCACTATGAACTCGTAGTATATAGACCGTGTTCTAAATGCCTTCTTGGGAATATAATATTTTTATGCATTAAAATAATTATATCCCAACCTAATTTCCATGTAAAAGAAGTATCAGGCCTTAAGTAGCTGATTCAAAAATTCATTATTCCATTTTAGGGAATACTTTTTCATTATCGGTAGTTTGTTGAGTTCATTATAATAAATGTAGAGACACATTGAACCATAATTCTTTTTAATAAAGAGAACTATTTAATCCCATGGAGAAACACTTGGCTGTATAAAATAATTTTAAATATTTACTTTCAATTTCTTATTAAATTATTAAAATTTTATGGGGGACATTAGATAAGGAATAATAGATACCGATAGACCAATAAGTATGAATTTTTTCGAGTACTCAGCTACTTGGTATGAATGTATACTAGGAAACTATTCGTGGAATACATCATCAGTTTCCCTCGCAATAGTCATGTCCTCTATGATGATTCTATCCATCATCTCTATAATTTTAGTTAGATATGTTTCCTCATAATGGAAACAGATAAATTATTGTGAAGGATCTTACAAAATAGATTCATCATCCTCCTTAAATTTATATAAAATTATTGTTAAAATGGGTACATGGAATGTGGTTTTAGTCTCCTATAAATTTATTTTGGAACTATATAATGATTTTTAATTAATACCCAGAATAGCTTCAATTTACATTAAACAAATTATCACAAAAAAATTTGGGTGATTCTTCCTACCAATCCAATATTCAGAAGAGTTTTATAGTTGGGATGAAATAATTTCACCACTTTATGTTCTCAACAATAATTCAACCTCCATGTCTTGAGGTGATGTTAAAATAATTCTACTGAACATTCATGATGTGAATTATTGTGTGGAACTATAATTTGATAAATCATCTTATGTTCATTAATAGATAAAAGAAATTACATTCTCTATTAGAATCTGGTTCTAATAATTTTCTAAAATAATAATAATGGTATGGGTGAGAAAACAAAAATAATAATCTTTTAAAATAGAAACTATAAAAATTAATGGAATATCTCATAACTGTAATGTATATCCTATATTTTAAATGTATATTATTTAATATATACAATTGAAAGTCTATTTCCCATTACATTATCTAACCTAATCCCAAAAAATAACTATAACTTTCTATAATAATAACTGAGATACCCTAAACCCAAACTTTTAGATATGGTGTGTCATTTTCATATTTTCTATATATAAATAAAATAGAAATAAAAATAACCAATATGTGAATATTATGTTTTGTTCCTTTAAGAACTATTCATATGATGCATCCTAAAATTATACATTAAGATAAAAATGTTTTGAAATCCTCCATAATGGTTCATAAAGCGATTGTGAAGCATCTAAATAATATCTGATGAGAGTGTCAAACATGGAGTTCAGTTAGACCCAATTTTTTTACACTAAGTGATGATCGAGCAAATACCCAACAAAATTTTTTAGGGTTATTACACATAGGTACATCTGAGCCAGATCCTACTACTAATTTTTTGTACATAAATAGGGAATTCATTTCAATAACACGACACACTAATGACATTAAAAAAATTAGGATGTTTCTATATTTAAATTTATCATAAGGGTTACCAAAAAAAATTTCTACAGTCGAATTTTGATATTAATAAAAAAATTATACCAATTATAGAAAACATGATCTAATTCACATATTATTACATTATTTTTTATTTATAAAATGAGAAAAAAATTCAATAAATCAAGGCTCTTAATATCATTGGGAGATTAGACTCATAAAACTACTTAAACATAAATAATTACATCATTAATTAATTATCATTAATTTGATACTAAATCTAAATGATATTTTTATTAACATTTATGATACCTTGGTGAAATAAGTAAAAGGATAGTCTATAAACCCTAGAAAGGGAATTATCAACATAAAATACATTTAATACAAAAAAATCAATAGGAAAAACATGATATCCTAAGGAAAATGAATCATATATAATAAAATAATGGAATATGAAAAATAATATCACATGATAATGGATTAAAAATAATGTTTAAATAATATAAAACATGAAATTATAAGTAAAATTTAAGGCTCACTTCTTGGAAAACATAACATAGTGTGTTAGGATAACTACTTATGCACCAAATATAGTATCTCATGAGATGAAAACATTATCCAATTCAGTATGGGGATGTATAATTCCATTACCACCCATTATAATCATTAAATTCCCATGGTTTTGTTTTCTAAAAAAAATCATAGACAAAGAATAATCATAATAACATCCCACGAAAAGTATATGGGTTACATAATCTTATATGATGGAATTAAAAAATTGTAGTGACATAAATATTCCAATGAGAAGATGGAACAAAATGAATTTTAACTAATAATAAATGAATAAAGAATCATATGTCAAGTAAATGATTGTTAATTGAATAATTTTAATAATAATGGTGTGGAGAAGTAGGTTTGTAAATGATCATCTAATGAGAGTTTTTTATGAAATGGGTGAAGAATCAGTAAAGATGGAGAGCACATCGTATTTCCATTAAAGCAATAAATGAACCAGAATATTTTTCTGAAAAATATTTAGTTAATTTCGAATATATATAATATTATGATAAATTTTATAGAGAATAATATTAAATGTGATAATAAATAAACAAGTTCCCTTTAATCTAGTTTTCTTTAAGGAATAAATTTAGAAGGGAACTGTAAAGGCCCGTATATCCTCAAAAAATAAAGATATATTAAACTAGATATTAAAGTTAAGAAAATTTATATAGAATATAAAATAAATAAATGATAGTAATATATATAGAATGTGAGGATTAAAGAGAAAATACATGGCAAAATAGCAGGGGTGATTTAGAATATCACTCACCTCTGGTCCCCACTCCCATGGTTTGTGCACCAAGGCTCCTGATTAATCATATATGTTTACTAAATACTTTATTATGATCCTTTTTCAGGTATATTTGATTTATTATTGTTTTTTTATTTTCATTAATAAATACCTTTATTGATATATCTTGTATATATTCACTATCCTGAGATCGTTCATGTCAATTCTACAAGGGTGAATCAATTTGTAGATAATTATTTTTCTTATTCTGAAGTGGTTCAATTACTCTAGAAGTGTGGTGAAATATTTTAATGTATTTATAAGAGTATAAAAGGTTTTAAAAATGTATAATTTATCCATTTTAGGTATATTTAATTGAGTTTAAATGTTACTGTTTGATGGTATGTTAATTTTGTTTCGATTTCTGACGATGGAGAACTTATATGATTTCATTTAATCCTGATGTTAATTTAGAAATTCCACAATATGAAAGATAATATAATTTACTTATTATTATGTTCATATTTAAACATTAAATAAATATTATATATTTCCCCGAAGGATGTGTTGAGAATTAAATTTGGTGTTCATGGATGTGGTGAACAAAACATAATATGACCAAAATTTTAATTTTTAAAAAAAATATGAGGAGTTTGGGTTATGTATATTCCACTATCATATTAAAATTTAAATAACTATATATACATCTTTTTGTGTGTGAGAAACTTATGTCACTATATGAAGTGTTATTGAATACATTTGGAGGAGTTAGATGAAAAAATTGAAAGATCTCAGTTAAGAACATTGCCTCTTCTATGGTTTTCCACTATGAGACTACACATTATGGCCCCATAGAATGGTCTTTTGTTGACAAACAAATCCTAGGATAAAAGAATAGAGTGTGGGAATGATTATTTTAGAAAATGTTCAAGATAAGACGACTAAGGACTGAGCTGGAGTAATACATTAAAGGGTAGTATCTATATAGGGATTAGAGGGGTGTTTTTTAATATAATGTTCATTATTTTATTTTTATTTTTGTATCAAGACTACCAATAGCGATGATTATTGTAAATAAATAAAATAATTGGTTCAAGTGAGTATGATATAATTGTTTCATACGTAGTTAAATATTTAATTAATTTAACTAATTTCTTATTATATTTTTAATATAAAATACTATAATTTGTTTTATTTCTTGATTCACAAAAAATAAAATATTGAAAAAAAACCACCAATGTTATTTTCAATGTGATGATTCAAAAAATAATATTCATTTTATTAATATAATTTCTAAAATATGATATTTTTAATTTTTAACAAAAATAATTATTTTTTATTAAATACCAATTTTTATGATATGACAAAATTTCAAACCCTCATGAAAATACCTTATTATTAAGTACAATTGTTTTATTATTTATATAAAAATAAAAAATGTTTTTTAAAAAATATCTATAAAAATAAAAACTTTTATAAAATATTTTGTTTTATCGAAAAAAATATTTTAATTTAAATAAAATATTAGTTTTTTCCAAAAACACAATTACAGTTTCATTTTTTCCAATATTTATTTTAAAAAAATTTAAAATTTTGTTTTCTTTTAATATAAATAAAATTTATTTCATTTTTACACTATAAGATACAAAAATACCATTAATCTATTTCATTCATTAGGTAATTATTCTAATTATTAGGTAACTATTCCAAAACATCATATTATTATTCCTAATAGTTAGATCACTATTCCATTAGTCATATAATTATTCTATATCATATTAAAACATCTTATTTCCTTCATTAACCATTCACTTCAATTCACCTCAAGGATATATTATTTATTTTTGAAAATTGATATTACATTACTAACAGTTTGTTTCTTTTTTTATGATAATGTTCAAAAGTATGGGTATATTAGGTGACTATGATTATAAAAATTTCCATATTGTAGTTATTTTTTTATTATGTGTTTATTACCCCATTTTACGGCATTCAATATTATTAGTTATATTTATTATAAAAATATTATATTATAAATTATAATATGAATGTTTTGTTTTTTTCAATTTATTTTTACTGAGTTTTGTAAAATAAAAAATTTAAAATTTTTTGAAATATTTATAAATGGAAAATTCTATAGATGAAAATTTAGAACATTATTGTAAACTTATTCCTTGAGAAAATAATTTTAGATTATTGTTTTTAAATATATTTGAGATGCTATAAATTTACTCTAAACATGAACAATAATAATGAGTCTTATCGAATCATGTATTTCCACTTGTGAAAAGTTGCCATACACACAAATTCATGAAATTGTGAATACCTCTTACAAAATAATATTACCTCGTTTTGAATCACCATTCTTTGATCATCACATTTATTTATAAGCATATAGTTTCTTCCAATAATATTGTGACCCACTGGCCTCTTCCAAAGATCCCATGCTTATTTTTTTCTTCAATTAGATCAATCTCCTCATTCTTATCGCTAACACATGAGTCATCCTTCACTACGTCTTAAAATGAGGCCAGTTCCACTTGAGACGATAATGTTATTTTCTCTACAATTATCATCCTTTGAGTTTATGTATTTATATATTTATCAATGATGGTATTGACTTGTTGACCTCATCTCATATTATTATATATGGAATCACTAATTAAATACATTATATAAAAAATTCATCCATTAATACAACCTATAAATCCTCCTCACATGTGGAACATTGTATGAAAATTTTATTTGTATCTTATTTACACTCTTTTTCATGGAACAAATTCAAAATTGGGATTCTTGATATATTCCCAGCTTTTTCAATAATAATTTTTACATCACTAATCCTTATAATCTTGTTCTTCATTTTATTTAGACACTTAAAATCCTTACATTTAGAAGAGTGGCCTAAAATCAACCATTCAACCATTGCAAATCCATATTATCCTTCATCCCTTTACTTGTTTTGAATGTAACACCATCTCCCAAAAAATATAATGTCCTTCGTGATTGGATTTCATATTTGACACATCTTGTATTTGGTCAGTTTCGTTCTAAATATATATAACTTATGATTTATTTTCCTATAATTTTACTCACATGAGTTCCTTCCAATATTATTGAGAAATTAAACTTTCTATGAGAAATGTTTTCTGCATAATTTTCACCTTTTGATTTCATATTTCCACTAAAAAATTCTATTCTAGTTTTCTCACTGATAAAACATCATGCATAATCCCATTATTATTTAATAAATTTTATACTTCAGGATTGTTGTACTCCATGACATTATCACATAAAATAATATGAATAATTTTATTGTTATAATTATCATCTATAATTTGAAACCACTTAATTCACATAATAACTACTATCTTCTCTTTCGTTAACAATATATAACCCATTATATAATAATAGTGAACCAATAAAATGAAGTATTTCTTATCATATATTTTGGTAACCTTCATGGTTTCACACTTATCATTATAGATAAGATCTAGAAAATTTTTGGCCCTCATTATTAATGTATGATTAGTATTCCTTAGTAATTTATTTCATATTCTAGAATCAGGGTTCCTCTATAAATCTATTTTCTAATTTTTAATGTATTTGGTGGATCTCAACATTGATAGATCTTCCAAGATTTGTAAATTTATATTTCTAATGCATAAACCTGAAATGATATTTTTCCTATTAATATAATAAGATATGTTTTTCATTCCTTTTAATGCACTTGATAAATATTGTGATTGATTCTATATACCATCAACATGGAGTCTTTGGTTATTCCATTGACAGAGAAACCCTTTAAATCGGAAATTAACTCATGTACTAATTCAAAAAAATGACTCACACTAATAAGATAATATAAAAGGTTTTATATATGTGTACCATCTCTAAAAAACATTTTAATTATACTAACATTGAATTTTAGACCACCATAATTCCAAAATATAATCATACCATTACCACATCCCCTAAGATTGTTCAAGATATTTATATTTCTAGTCACGTGGTATAAACACCCTCTATTTAGAATCCAATTGTTTATTTTTTAGTTGTTAGAAGATAAATCTATGAAAATATATCCTTCTCATTCTTCCTATTTTTATTCCATGAACTAATTAAATAAGATATTACGTGAAATATTCTCTCATAATGATACTCAAAACAAGCTATTAGACTGTACTCTTCTTCCACAAATGGATAGAAACTACTTTGAAATGGGGAGTCATATGGTTGTTTAACTACAATACTCATTAGGCTTACATTTTAGTGTGATTTATATATTTATTTCATATAATTTATATATTTGTGTAGAAAGTTATAATAATTGTATCAATATCAATAAAATAATTTTTTATAATGTTTGAGGATATTTTATTATTCAAAATTTTTTAATTTTGGGAGGTTCTCTATTAATGTAGTTTTCTTCATGAATTTAATAAGCTGTTTTATGACTAAGATATCTTGAAAATTGTAATTTCATTAGGGAAAATATTTTATGATTTCTTACTCTCTAAAAATTATTAAATTTTTAGTATCTTCTCAACTATTAAAGAATATTTAGTGAGTTGAAGATATCATAGAATTTTTTCTTTTATTTATTCTATATAGAAGCTTCTCCTACTTTAGATGTCTTAACTTCAAATGTGATCCCACTCTCTCCCAATCATAAAAATATTCAAATTTATGATTTTATTAATATTATTTTTACCACTACATTATCTTTATATCTTTTAATTTTAAGATAACTTCATATTTTTTCTGGTCAACTTCAAATTTCACTTCAACGATGAGATTCTATCATAAAGACTACTTATTCTTAATGGGATTTAATAATTTTCCTCCTCTCTTATATCAATGTATTATGATCATAAATAAATTTTATATTCTATTTATTATCTATCTTGAAATCATCCACTTATTCAGATGTTACTTGAGTGTCTTCGATATCATTGATTAATTTTTCCATATGTGCAATTTTAGTATCAACTTGATCAATATATTCTGAACATTCTATCAATAGACCCTCATTTATTCATATTTTATTCAATGTTAAATTATTTATGTTATATTTCAATTTATTATTTTATATCAAATAAACTTGATATTATCCTTCCTCCTCATGTTTATATTGTTTCATTTCAGCTATTTTTATCCCAATGTCTTATATATACGATACGAATTTATACTCATAATCATCAAGAATACTTTTATAATATTTATCCTATTTAAATAAAATGTTTTTACTCTTGAACCTCTCTCCATTTAAATTGAATGAATTAATTTTTCATCTCAATATTAAATTTCCCTACTATGTTTCTAGGACATAATATACACCTCTATTGGCAGGCTTCCTAGGATATCAAACAAATATATTGAAAAAAATCAATAATTAAACAATGAAAATGGTCATTTACCATCATACCTCCATTTTCATCAATTTATATTTATTTTCATCAATAATAGAAATTCATTTTTGATATCATCATGCTTTCATATAGGTTCATATACCTCTAGATTATCTATTTAATTGTGAAAACAATATTTTGAGTGTTTTTTATATCCATTCTGATTTAACATTCATTTTTTAATCCAACAATATAACATTCAAATATTATTGTTCAATTTTTCATATATTAATTTTTAAGTGAATTTTATCACCTTCAATACATATTATTTTAAATGTCCATGTATAAGGAATTTTATTCCTTTCCATTGGTGTCGATTAGTTTCTTATCAACTTTATTCATCAGCATTCATATAACATCCCTAAATTGAATTCCGTATATTTTTATAGTGAATAAATAAAATAAAAGTGATTTTAAGTGGGATATCATGTAATTATACAATAAATATAATTCATAGCTAAAAATGATACATTTTTCTTTAATTATGTTTATATATCAATGAAATTCTAGAGAAATATTCTTTGTCAAATAAACATATTGATTTGAACCACTTGTTTCACCAATAATCCCAATACACACTAGGGGTGAATTAGGGGGTATAATTATTCTTATTTTTCACTGAATATTGTTTTCATGTTGATAGTATGAACATATAACCCCTAAATATTCAATAACACAAGTTATATTTGGATAAATAAATTATAATAATGAAATATGTATTTTACTTGGTTCACTATGAACGGATTGTTAAATGAGAATTCACTGATAGTGTGTCAATATATTGGCATTAATCCAATGGAATATATGTATAAGGGCCAACCCAAAAACATTACATAATATTTATTTATGTAAAAAATTATACATTGATGATCTTTTCAGTTTTAGAGTTTTATAGAATCAGTCCATAACTATTACATCTCAAATCTTATAGAGTAGACACTTATACGCTTTCCATTTTTTCAAAAACAATAAATCTCCTTAGAATAAAACAACAATTATTTTCATGATATAAATCTTCTTGAATTATTCAATTCTCTTTCCCTTCCTTATACCCTGTGAAAAACATATAATAACATGGGATGATCAAAAAAATCTCAGTAAGGGTTATAAAATAAGGAAATAAAATATTAGTCCATTAATACATAAAAATAAATATAATCATACTTTTCAATCATAAAAAATATTCTCTTTATCATACCTCATGAAATCATATGATTTATGAACAACAGACATAAATCATAAATTATAAAGGTAACTTCTGGAATCTATAACATGCTTACATATTATCATTCACAACTACATAGGGAGTTATATTTAGAATCCCCAACAAAGTATATTCCATAAATCTCTTAGGATAATCAATAAAGTTTGCCTCCTTCATGTTACGAAATGAATTGGATAGCTATCTCAATCTCACACGCCCTCAGTTTATCATGGAACCACCCGTATATGTAAATAATACCCAAGAACCATAACATAATCATAACACATAAAACAAGCACAAAGGAAAGATTTTGTTTCCACATTTCAATCACAATATATAATTTCAATATTATGACATAATAAATGATTTATCAAAACCATTTTCAAAACCAAAATACATAAAAATAGTATGTGGTATTTATTATACTTTTAAATACATTACGACTTGTTAAGGAATCCAAATATCAAATAATACTCATGGTGGTGGAAAGGTCGTTGTCACCACCTATATTAAAAAGAATCATTCTTTTTGTCATATAGTAAAACACTTCATAGAAAAAGATTCCCTTTGAATGAAATTAAAATTCAAAGTGTTTTATACACCATATAAGAGAATGTTGCGTATAAATAAAAATATGCCTCAATGAAAGGAGATTGAGACGAAGTCCCTTATCTTAAGTCTGAATCGTCACATATGTTCCTTGTTATTCATGAATAATAAACTTAAGTTAATTTATAATTTCTTTAGAAACGCATTCCTGTTTATTATTCCTTTTATATCACTTATTACCACATTATAAACATTACATAATTATTTACGTTAATATCAGTCGTTTGGTCGATATTCAACACTTGAGTCAAAAATGATATTGTTATAATTAAAAATTCCCCATGTGGTAAAAATTCCATTATATCTAAAATTATATTCATGATTTAAATATAATATATATCTAGTATATATTTGTATTTATAATATTACATAACATTTGGAGATAAGAAATGAAATTCACCATTCGTGGAGATGGTAAGTTGTACATATGCATGAACGCTACTTTCATTTCATTTTTGTATTTAAATTGAAGAAAACAAAATGATACATAGGTGTATTATAATTATAGTATAATATAATATTTTATATATGTTACATAATTTCATTAACACCATCCTTTATATATTCCATGTATGGAATTAACGAGTCATATATCATTGAGGGGCGGTAGGCCACACTTCCTTAAATGAAATTATCATATTTACAGATTATGGAAAGCATAAAGGTATATTTTAAATAAAATAAAAATAAAAATTGGGACAATATAAATATAATCTATATAATATATAAATATATATCCATCATAATGGTCACCATGAGAGGTGGTAGGGTAAAATTGAACAATCATCATTTCGTGAGGTAGTATTTTACCGTCCACAGAAACAGTATGTTCGTATCCATTAGATGGAAGTGTGTGTATATGTGTTGTTGGAATACTTATCCTAAAAACATACTAGTATATATTTTGGATACTGGTTTAATTATGTAATCATTTAATTGGAATATAATATGGAGTGGAGAAGGAGAATAATGGAAAGGAACTTTAGAGAAGATGATACCTCTAAAACGTGAAACTCCATTTGATTTGATCCAAAAGGCTTTGTTGAATTTTCTTTTTCCCAAGGTAAGGATTTTAAGAGTAAGGGAGGGATGTTGGGAGATTATTGGTGAAGATTTTGGATGATCCAAGTGTATTGAGAGGTTTGATTAAATGGGTAGAGGTAATTCCCATTTACAAAAAGGGAGGAGGGTCACTTTAGGATAGTTTTGAAGTTTTGTTTTATTATGGAATGATTTTTGGTTTCAAAAGGCCCCAAAGCCATTTATTTCAAATATAAGATGATTTTGGGTCGAAAAACTCTCATCAAATAGGTTTTATACATGTCTAGGGTAAATATTTGAACATATCTTTTAGCTTCAACCCTTTTTTAACTCATTTAACTCTTACCATGTCTTCTTGTATATTCATACTATTTGGTTAATATAGTTACTCTAAAATGGAAATAGAACCTCTAGTGGTTCATTAATGACATGTTAAACATTATCTAAGTAATGTTTCCGAATATAATACTTTTGGGACTATTATATCATTTATTAAATTATTATTTTTATTAAAAACTCATTAATGTCAATTTTTATACTATTCATATAATGACTTATTTTAAAAAAATTTATAACCACTTTATTCTTTATAAAAACTTCATTAATTCAATGAAAAAAAGCTATACTAATCCATGAAATTCGTTTATATTACAAAAAGATTAAAAATAATTTTATTTTAAAATTTATAATCTTCTTTATTTAGATCACTCATTAATAAGGCAATCATTACATCATCAATATGTCATAAATATATTAATTTATATGATGTCTAAAAATTATAAATAAAATACCATGATGTAGGATATATTTTTATATTTCTAATGAATATTTTTATTTGAAGAGATAACTTATATAACCCCTTATAAAAAAAATTATGAAAATATACATGTTTATGTTACATTTTTCATTACTTGAGAATAATTCTTATAAAATTTAATTTTCACATCAAAGTGGCTCTATGGGGTCCCTGAATTGATCATAGGGACACCATGGTTGGATATATCACATCAAATTTGATTAGTACACTTGTTGGGGTAGTTTAATATTATTATAATATTATTTTTACTCTTATTTACCAGATTTACCCTTTAACCACGGTAAAAAAAATAATTACTAAAGTAACTATTCAAAATGTCTAAAAATATAAAGTACTTATTCAAACAATTTGGACCTTCTGATTCCAAATTTGGAATCCATTTTTCCTATTTCAAAATACAGAAGTTGTAGTAATTAATTTAAAATTAATTCTTGTTTTCAAAACCAAAAAGTGTGTTTTTAAGAAGTAATAACTATCCAAAGATTGATATATGTTTATATCCAATTAAAAAGTGAAATTACTTATAATGACTAATATTGGATTAAATTATAAAAATATAATCCAATTACACTTTAAAACCAATTAAAAGAAAAATATAACAATATAAATAAATTAGATGAAAAGGCAGTTTTAAATTAAAAAATACGGTATTTTCACTATTCATTAAAAAATGACCTTTATAAAAAAATCCAATTTTATCCAAAGTAAATTTTGATGTACCACTTCTAAAAAAGAATTTTTTTTCAAATAGAACAAATTAAAGTGACATAAACTAGATTTAAAAAGGGTTATCCATCAAAAGGCGGTAAAATAAACTTTTAAGAAATATTAGAGTATTTCATGTTTAAAATTATATTCATTCTTATTTGAAGCCTCTAAAATTTATCAGATAAATTTAAAGACATTTAAAAAACATTTAAAAAACATTTATGATCATATTGTAGTTCGTTCTATTCATTCATGCCAATACAACGGCTAGTCGTTAACTACTATTTAAAATAATAATATTATTATATTATTTTTTAGTATAACTCCTTGTTGTGTGCAACGTAAGATTCCAAATAAACCTATTGTAGCATGTTGATTAATCTCTCGGACAAAGAATCTCCTTTAATGTAAAAATAATATCTTATTCATAAATAATAATAGAAATGAAAAAACATTATTCCATAAATACCTGGGTTGTTATATCCTTCACCCTTTTGAGAATTTTGTCCATGAAATTATATTCCTTTATCAAATAAGTGGGGGTATTTATCCCTCATAGCATTTTCATATTCCCATGTTACCTCTTCAACCTTATGGGTTTTCCAAAAAACCATTACCTACTTAATTACCTTATTCCACAACACTTTTTATCTGTATTTAAGAATCTGTACTGGTTATTCCACATAAGAAATATTCTCTTCAAACTTAACTACCTCTAGACTCAAAACATGAGAAGGATCTAGAATATACATTCTCAATATTGAAACATAAAAAACATGTGTTCCTGGGATAAACATGGAGGTAAATTCACTCTATAGGGAACTGATCCAACTTTTTATAGGATTTGATAGGTTCCAATGAATCTTAGACTCAATTATCCCTTATTACCAAAATGCATCACACCTTTCCATGGGAAAACATTGAGAAAGACATGATCACCTACCTTGAAAGAATGCACCTTCCTCCGATTATCCGGATAACATTCATGCCTTCTTTAAGCTTTTCTCATGTGCTTCTGAATAAACTGAACTTTTTCTGCCATCTCTTCTACCAATTCTGATCCCATCAACTTCCTTTCACCTAATTCATCTGAAAAAGCTGGCGTTTGACACCTCTTTCTATATAATTATTCCAATGGTGCCATCTATATACTAGAAAGAAAACTGTTATTATAAGAAAACTCAACCAAAGAAATATTTTGGTCCCAAATTCCCTGGTAATCCATTGAACAAGCAAGAAGAAAATCATCCAAGGTATGAATTTTTTGTTTTGATTTCTTATCTGATTGTAGATGGAAATATGTACTAAAATTTAATTCTGTACGCAATGACCTATAAAGTAAATTCCAAATTTTAGAAGAAAACTTGTCATCGACATCATATAAAAAAGAGAGGGGAACTATATGTAACCTAACTATATCTTTAATGTACAATCGATAAAGTTGATCTACAGACAGAGTGTCTCAAATAAGAAGGATATGAGTAGGTTTAGTCAATAAATCAATAATATCCCAGATTACATTGTTTCCTCGAGAATTATTTTTTAATCCCACTACAAAATCCATGGAAACATTTTACTATTTCTACTCTGGAACTGGAAAAGTCTGAAACATCCCTTTAGGTAACTGATACCTTGCTTTAACCTATTGACAAATCAATCATCTTAGGATACATTTAGTAATATCTCTTTTCATTTAATCCCACTGAAAATACTCCTAAAGATCTTTGTACATTTTGGTACTGCCAGGATGGACTGAAAATAGAGAACTATGGGCTTCACATAACAACTCTTTCTTCAACTGTGAATCACAAGGAACACATAACCTCCTTCCAAACCTCAAAACATAGTCTTTATCGATTCCAAATTTGGGTAACCTACCATTAGGAACAAATTATACCTTTTTCTGCAACTAACTATCTTCATTCTATGCTTGCGTAATTCTATCTGATATAGATGATTTCAATGCCACCTGAAACAAAATAGAGGAATTAACTACACAAACAACTTCCAATCCAAAATTCATCAAATCAAAAACCAAATTATATCAATCCAAAAGTAGAATGTTCAATTTAGCATTACTCTTTCAACTCAAAGCCTCAGCCACCTTATTTTCTTTTCCTGGATGATAATGAATCATGTAATCATAATCCCTTATTAATTCCATCCATCTCCTCTATCTAATATTTAATTATTTATAAATAAATATATACTTCAAACTTTTGTGATCAGTTTATATTTCACAATTTAGACCATAAAAATGATGCCTCCAAATTTTTAAAGAAAAAACTACAACAGAAATATCCAAATCATGTGTAGGGTAATTTAACTCATAAGGTTTCAACTGACATGAAGCATAATCAATTACCAGATCATTATGCATTAGAACACAACCAATTACTTTAAACTAAGCATCATTATAGATAAAAAAACTCACAATTTATTTAAGGTAATCACAATACTAGATAATTCACCAATCTAATTTTAAATTCTTGAAAACATTCATCAAATTATTTGGACAGGATGAACGTAACACATTTTTGAGTTAACTTAGTTAGTGGTCTAGATAAACATCAAAAAAATTCAACATACCTCTAATAATAACCCGATAAACCAAGAAAACTATGAATCTAGATTATATTTGTGGGTCTATGCCATTCTTCAACAACTTTTGTTTTATAAATATCAACATTTATGAAATCTTTAGAAATACTGTGACCAAGGAATGAAATTTTTCATAACAGAAACTCACACTTGCTGAATTTACCATAAATTTATTTTCTTTTAAGGTTTGCAAGAAAAACATTAAAATACTTTCATGCTCCTCTTTACTATTAGAATATTCCAAAATACCATCAGTAAACAAAACCACAAACTTATCCAAGAACTCACAGAAAATTCCATTCATAATATCCATGAATACAACAGGTGCATTGGTTAACCCAAAAGACATAACTAAAAATTCATAATGTCCATAACTAGTATGAAACACTATCTTCGGTATGTATGATTCATTTACTTTCAACTGATGGTACCCTAAACTCAAGTCAGTCTTTGAAAAATACTGAGCTCCCTAAATCTAATCAAATAAATCATCAATATGAGGCAAAGGATACTTTTTCTTAACAGTTATGTTATTCAGGGCTCTATAATCAATGAAAAGTATCATTGAGTCATCTTTCTTTTTAACAAAAAAGATGGGAGCACCCCATGGTGATGTGCTAGGTTGAATAAATCCTTTATCTAATAACTCCTTCAATTACTTGTTTAACTCTAAAAGTTCATGTTGATCCATTTAATAAGGGGGCTTTGAAATTGTCTTAGAATCCAGAACTAATTCAACTGTAAATTAAACTTCTCGGTTAGGTATTACAACAGGAAAAGGATCAAGAAAAACATCAAGATACTCATTGAACACTAAAAATTAATTAATCTGAATGGTTCCTTTGTATTCAACAATATGTGAAAGGTAACATTCATTTCCATCTTTTACTAGTTCCCAGTTTCTTGACATGTTATTAAAAGTAAGGGTTCATTCTTGTAAAAAAGCTAAAATTATTTCTAAACAAAAACCTCTTTATCTCTGTAATCAATCTTAGCATGATAAATGGAAAGCCAGTATATAGCCAAAATAACATCAAACTCTACTAGAGGAAGAACAATAAGGTTTGTAGGGAGATTTTTTTTCGTAAACAAGTACAGAAAGGGTCTTATAATTTCTTTTTGTATCATAATTTCTTATAGCTATTTTTATTGAAGGTTCAGGATTCATATCTTGATATGTAATTCCTAATTTACTAGAAAATTTATTAGAAATGAAAGAATGTGTAGACCCATAATCAAACAAAACATTGGAATAAACTAAATAAACAATCAGTGCACCTGATACTACTTCATTTGATGGCCAAACATATGATGAAGTAATTACAAAGGATTTCACCACCACTTTCTTCTTATAGTCCGGATAATTTCCTTCATTTGAGTTCTTAGAACACTCAGTTGCATAATAACCCAATTCATTACTCTAAAAACATTTTACTAATTGTAAATCATATTTTTTTTCATAATATTACCCTGATCATTTTTAGTGAAATTACGAGCCTTATGTCCCATTTTACCACATCAGAAGCACATACTTGAATTCAAAAGGCACTCCCAAGTGTTATTTTTACTACAGTTTTCACCAACAGTATGCTTAAGTTTCTTACCATCAAACATTTTTTGAAGATTTATTCCCTTTTATCTATCACCTAAACCTCATATTCTGTTGTTTTTTGAAGAACACATGGCCATCAGAAAACTCAATTTCCACCTTCTCTAAAAATCGAACATGTTTTTCATAACTTTTGAACTAACGTGAAGATAAATCCCGTTAATACGTTGGATTTAATCCTATGTAAGAATTATTTATTTTACTATCAATATCCCATATAAAATTTGGATCATACCTTTCCAGTCAAGTAAATTTTTCATCAAAAGTAGCCACTGAGTCATCCTCCTACCTCAATTCCAAGAATTTGTTTTCATCCAAAGTCAAACCACCTTAGGAAAATATTTCTCAAGAAACATACATTTTAATTCATCCCAATTGAGATCATTAATCTCCTCACTATCCATAATATTTTTATCCATAAACCAATATTGATCATATTCATCATCAAAATAATAAACAACAAGACAAACCATTTGATGTTCTGAACACCCCATGACATCAAAAATTGTTTCCAGTTTTTTAATCAACCCTTCAACTAAAAAAGGTTAGATGACCCTATGAATGAAGGGGGATTTTTCCACATTAAATTCACCACTATAGAAATGTTCTGTTGTGGTTGATCTATCAGATCTAGTGCATGGATACCACAACCATTTATAGCCTGATTCAACTGTGCCATCACTACGACAAACTGCTCAGTTCTGATTCTGACCAATTCTAATTGCTAATTTGGTAGGTTTTTTTCCTATTGATTCCATCCTATCATATCTTCACTATTTCTTCTATGGAAATTCATTCTGAACACAAAAATATCTTAGGCGAAGCAACATGGAAGTCTTTAAATGATATATCATTTCAATTTGACCATAGAGTAAAAATAATTTATGGATATTAATTTAACATTATTCAAACTCTTAAAGTTATCTAAAATGACCTTTGATACCAAATATAAGGCCCCAGTATTAAAAATTACATAATCTTGAGTTATTTCATGAATCCAACATTGACGATCTTTTCAGGTTTATTATTTATTACCCTTCCTTATATCCTATGAAAAACATTTCAAAAACATGGGATGATAAAAAAAGCTCAGCATGGGTTATAAAATAAGGAAATAAAACATTAGCCCATTAATACATACAAATAAATGAAATCATACTTTTAAATCAAAAAACATATGCTCTTTGACATACCTAATGAAATCAGAAGATTTATGAATAACACAGAGATATAAAAAACCATAAAGGTAACTTGTGGAATCCATAACATACTTAAATTGTTGTTTTTACAGCTATATAGGGAGTTATGTTTAGAATATCCATCATAGTATATTCCATACATAATTTAGGAGAAACATTAACGTTTACCTATGTCACGTTACCCAGTGCATTGGAGAGCTATCTCAGGCTCACCAACCCTTAGTTTACCACAGAACCACCTGTATATGTAAAAGATTTCCAAGAACTATAACATAATCATAACACATAAAATAATCATAAAGGAAAGATAACATTTCCATATTTCAATCATAATATATTATTTCAAGATATTAACCTAATAAATGATTTTCATAACCATTTATAGTACCAAAAATATAAAAAAATATTATAAGGTATTTATTTTTCTTTTAAATATATTATTGATTTTTATGGAAACCAAATATCCAATAATACACGTGCCTACAGAAAGGTTGTTTTCACCGCATACATTAAAAATAAAAAATATTTTTTTCATTTAGTAAAATTATTCATAGAAAAAAATTTCCCTTTGAATGAAATTAAATTTCAAAGGGGTTAATACAACATATAAAATAAGGTTGTATATAAATCAAAATATGCCTCAATGATAGGAGATTTTGACGAAGTCCCTTATCTTGAGTATGACTCGTCATGTGTGTTCCTTGTTCCTAATGAATAATAAAATTAAGTTAATTTTTACTTGATTCAGAACCTTTTTCATGTTAATTATTCCTTTTATGTCACTTATTACCATATTACAAACATTACATAATTTTTTCTGTTAATATTGGTCGTTTTGCCGATATTCGGTACTTGAGTCGAAAATGAACTCGTTATAATTAAAAATTGTCCATGTGGTAAAAATTCCATTATCTCCAGAATGATATTAATGACTTCAATATAATATATATCAAGTATATATTTTTATTTATAATATTTCATAACATTTGGATCTAAGAAATTAATTTCATCATTCATGGAGATGGTAAGCCATAAATACACATGAACGCCACTTTCATTTATTTTTCAAATTTAATGGAATGAAAACAAAAGGATGCATCAGTATATAATAATTTTATTATAATATCATATTTTATATAAGTTTCATATGTTCATTGACATAAACCTTTAAATGCTCCATGTATGGAATGAACGAGTCATATAACTTTGAGGGGGCAGTAGTCCTCACTTCCTTAAATGAAATTATCGTATTTACACATTATGAAAAGCATAAAGATATGTTTTAATTAAAAAAACAGAAGCATAGAGAAAATATAATTATAATATATTTCATATATAAATATTTTTCCATCGTAATGGCCACCATGATAGGTGGTAGGGGAGAGATTAATAATCATCGATTTGTGAGTCAGTAGTTCATCGTCCACAGAAACAGTATGTTCATATCCATTAGATGGACGTATGTGTGTGTGAGTGTAGTAATAATCCTTCTCATAAAAACATCATAGTATATTTATGATACTTTTATTGTTATGTAATCAATGAATAAGAATATAATTGGGGTGGATATGGAAAATAATGGAAAGGAACTTTAGAGAAGAATCTGCAACTAAAATGTGTAACTTCCTTGATTTAAGCCAAATGGATTTGTTTAATTTTCTTATACCCTAGGTAAGGATTTTAGGAGTAAGTTAGGGATTTTGGGAGATTATTTGGTCAGATTTTGGATGAGACAAGGGTTTTGAGAGGTGTTATTTAATGGGTAGAGGTGATGCCCTTTTATAAGAGGGAGGGGGCACTTTAGGAATGTTTTGAAGTATTATTTTATTATAAAATGATTTTCATTTTTAAAAGGTCCCAAATCCATTTATTTCAAATATAACATGTATTTGGGTTGAAACCCTCTCAAAAAATAGGTTTTATAGAATTATAGGTCACAAATTTACCCTTATCTTTCAACTTTAACACTTAGTTAACTAATTCCACTCTTACCATGTCTTCTTGTATATTTATACTATATGGTTAATATAATTACTATAAAATTCCAATCTAACCTCAAGTAGTTCATTCATTGAACATCAATCATTATATAATTTAGTTGGCATAATCTTACATTTTTAGGACTATAATATCATTTAACAAAAAAAATATTTGTTTTAAAAAAACATTTATGTCAATTTTTATACTATTCATATCAATACTTTTTTTAAAAATATATATTAAAACTTGATTATTTTTTAAAAAATCATTAATTCACAAAATAAAAATTCATAATAATCCTTAGAATATTTGTATAGAATAAAAATTCAAAAATAAATTTATTTTAATATATATAATCGCATTTATTTAAATCATTCATTAATAAGGCAATCACTGCATCATTATTGTTTCATAAATATACTTATTTATTTGATGTCTAAAAATTGTAAATTAAATACCATGATGTTGTAAATAGTTTTATATTTATAATGAATATTTATAGTCGAAGGGATCACTTATATAACACCATATAAATTTTTTTTGTTAAAAGATACATGCTTATGTGATAATTTTCCTTACTTAAAATTAATTCTCATAAAATGTCATTTTTACATTAAAGTGGCTCCATGGGGTCTAAAAATCGACTCATGGGTTCCCATAGTCTTAAATATCTCATCCAATTGGATTAGGACTCATGTTAGGGTATTTCAATATTATCATAATATTATTTGTTTACCCTTATTTACCAAATTTATCCTTTAACAATGGTAAACTAAAATAATTACTAAAGTTACTATTCATAATGTATAAAAATAAAAAGTACCTATTCACACAATTTGGACCTTATGTTTTCAAATTCAAAATGTATAATTTTCAGTAATTAATTTAATATTAATTCCTGTTGTCGAAACCAAAAAACATGTTTGTAAGAAGTAGTAACTATTAAAAGATTGATATGTGTGTATGTCTAATTAAAATGTGAAATTACTTCCAATAACCAAAATTGGGTTAAATGATAAAAATATAATCAAATTACACCTTAAAACCAATTAAAATTACAATCTAACTATGTGAATAAATTAGTTGAAAAGGTAGTTTTGAATTAAAAAATATGGTATTTTTCACTATTCCTTAAAAATGAACTTTATGAAAAAAATACCAAAAATTCATCCAAAATAAATTTTAATGTTCTGATTATAAAGAAGAATTATATTTTGTTAAATAGAAAATATAAATGTTATAAAAACTAGATTTTAAAAGGGTTCGTGATCAAAAGAAGGTAAAACATCCTTTTAAAAAATAGTAGAGTATTTCATGCTTAAAATCATATTAATTCTTATTTTAATCCTCTAAAATTTATTGAATAAATATAAAGACATTTAACAAACATATATAGTCATATTTTAGTTAGTTCTGTTCATTTCCTCCCACAAAATTACTAGGTGTTACCTACCATTTTAAATAATAATAATATTATATTATTTTTCAGTATAACTCAAAGTTCTGTGCAACGTAAGATTCCAAAGAAACCTGTTGGAGTGTGTTTAGTATGCATTTAGATAAATAATCCCCTTTTAATGTAAAAAATTATATCTTGTTCATAAATATTAATATAAATGAAAAATATTTATTATATAAAAACTTGAGTTGTTACAATATGTGTTAAAATAGTTTAGGAAATATTAAATATTAATCATAGGGTATCCATTCATCTTATTTCTATACACATATCTTAGAGTAAAGGAATACAAAAGAAAAAATATGACTATTACTAAAAAAGATTTATTTTTTTAAAAAATAACATCGGTCTAGAGAGGGTGTTATCAATGTTCTTTAGTTCCTTCTTTAAGTAAAAAAATTAATTGATTTCTTCCGATAGAAATATTCCATTGTCATTATATTCTATATTTCTCATTATTTTTCTATACTCTGTGTTTTTAAAAAATTTCTATATCCCATCTTTTTTATTTTTTCTCCTCTTTTAGATTCTAATTTAAATTAATGAATCATTTCTCCATTAATATGTACTATAAATTTCTCACTTATAACTCATGTAATGATTCCTCAAAATAATCATTAACCATAAACAATAGTACCCATATAAAATTTAATTTCTATAGAATATTGAATGAATTATAACTCCTATAATTTTTCATATATAACTCATACTTTGAAAAAATTATTGATTATGCTGGGAACCTTATTAAATACTCATAGTTCAAGATGTGTTTTACTTCATCGTGATGTAATCTACTTTAAGCCAGAAAATCCAGATCCTCTAGACCAAAACCTGTATTGAAATATCTAAGAAAAGAATTGTTTGATTTCAATAACATTTATCATTCCATATATAAGTCATATAATGTAATAATAATCCATAACAAGGAAACTTATTCAAATGATAATTAGCTCAAAGCTCCAAAATCATGGCCCAATAGTTTTTCCCTTCAAAGTATTGAAAACACAAACTCTTTAATAATATTTTATGATTGAGCCTACTGTAGAGTGATGTATAATCAATGGAACTAGAGTCTATTGATCACTAAAACTATTGAAATCATTATTTCATATATTTTATATTAAGACATTTCTATAACTCCCATAAAGTGATAGAGTCATTTTGAAAAAAAATGATAAAGGCTAAATCATTATATACCAAAAAAATAATTAATTGTCCTAAATAAAAACTCTATCTATAAAAGGAATTTTATAATTTTCCGGAAATCTGCTTTATTCATTGTGTAATTTTTTTAATAATGGAATGATTTGACTTATTTTTACAGTAACCAAATTATTTATATGAAATATACATCCAAGTAAATAAGATTTCATAAAATTCCAATGAAAATATAATTAATAATAAATCAAACCAATATAAAATATGTTTAGAAAATAATTCCATGACAGATATCAAAAATCATCCACAAATACATTGAGAAAGAGGGGGGAATAGAAGAGGAGATAAAGGGGCTCGCAATGTAATTTAAAATCCTTCCCTTTATAAAAAATATGAAGCATCTTGGTTACAGAATGACCATGATGATATTGTTATGATTCATCTATACTAAGACCATGTTGTGGTGTTTCCTATGGGACATGATGAAACCACAAATAAAAATTTTGATAGATTCACCCAAATTAGATCACTATAATAATTTGACATCATAAATCACACCTTGGAACATTGACTTTGCCTCTTCCTTCATGCCAACCATCATTCAATGGATCCCTCACCACATTGTTACCATATATAAGGATAAATACTCATTTATGGGACTACTACATATTTTTAAACCCATTTACCTTTTTTGATAATCCAATCCACGTAGTTTGGTTCCCTTCAGCTCACAATGACTTCCTCCTTCACACCATAAATTTCACCTTAGTATCTTAATTTCATAGTGTTACCCTTGTTTAGAAACCTCTCAAATCATGTATCCCTGCCCATGTGGTCTCATAACCTTCCTCGAGAATCATTTTCTCCCTAAAAAAGTTCATATCACCAAAACTCAATCATGGTCCACTTCTAAGACCGTAATCAACCCAAACCTATCAATGTACATAATATATAACAAATAATTAATCAAAATTCACCTTAAGATTATGGAGGAATTATATAGTCGCCATAAAAGTGATTCTTATCCCATAGATTCATCTCTAGAGGTACTTGATAAACAAATATGGATAGTCGATCAATATATCAGAATCCCATTCACATGTCTCCCCTATTATATAGATATTTATCCATAATTTTTATATGAGATCCATTGTCATCCCACACTAGAAATTCTTCCCTCATTCCATTATCCAAATCAGATGGTCCCCAAATAATGTATCCACCTAAAACATGATATTATCATAGTCAGTCACATTTGTGTGGTGAAATATAATCTTATTAATCTAAAATAAGTAAAACACATAATCTATAGCTCAATGTCATCGATTAAGAAAAAACTAAAAAACCACTTCTCTAATGCAGTCTATAACCTCAAACATATTGATTATATATTGTGAGATCATTTTCTAACTCCTCAAACATAAATTCCCCAATGTTTGAAATTCTCCCAATAATAACAGATTTCCAATTATGAACACTAAGGTTCACTTCCTCCAATTAGAATATGAGCATTGAGTTATCTCTTTAGTAATAAACCACTTATGAAGAAAATTAACCTAATATTTGGTACTGTGTAATAAGCTCAGTCTAATAACTTCCAACTCCCCTAACTTTAACAACTAAAATTATGATTGGAATGGAATACTATAAAGAAATATAAAGGGATAAATTTTTTACTAAATCATAGAACAAATTATAATATAATGAATATACCATGGGATATGGTCAAGAAATGTTCTTCCAGAATCACACACACACCCTAAGTGTATATTAACATATCTAGATCATCCTCTATGACTACCCATATATCATTGGGTGATTTTATATAATCAAATTTCTCAATGATTCTATGGATTTATTCTATATCATCTATAATCTCATTGTGAAATTATCATCATGATATCATTATATACTCATAGGTATAACATAAAGCAACACTATCTTCCAGAAATATATATCTCCCCATCTCCTTCATAGATTATGTGTCCAAAATAGGAAAGAATTGAATAGATTTCATCTATAATTCAACTACCAATCATAATGCATCATAAAATATTAGGGACCTAGGTAGACTCATGATGCAGTCCATAGTCACTTCATCGCATTTTCATAAAGGAATTTCAACAGGTTGATGTAGCCCACCAAGAGGCTAGTACTCTTACATTATCCTCTAACAACCATTGTAGTAGTTTATAAACACGAAAATGTAAATCCTCATACCCAACCACTAAAAATGATGTTTGATATCATGATGAAACTTTTTTAGCATAGTATGTACCACCCATAATGAGAAATGGGTGTACCTCATTTTTTCATCTCTCATAAAGGTGGGGACTGGTAATTTAATGTGTATTTAAATCACGTTGTATCAATCATGAGATTATCAAAAAAATCAGAACATATCCTGTAATATGTACACATATCACATTACAATATGAATATGGCTCCTTTATTTCATTTAAAAAATATAGAAATGAAGATAAAATGACTAAAAGGAGGACATGTTAAAAACTACCAATGCTTCAAGACATAAATGTTCAAGCCTATAATAAATGGCATTATCTTACATTACCCACCATATATCTAAAATAACAACATCTGGTACTTCCTGCTAAGATATTATGAGATGATATACCCCTTTATAGGGTATATTTAATTTCAAAATCAAGATTCTAATGCTACTCACTTGAATTATTTTATGATAAGTTCATTTATAATTTTGATAATTTGTATCAAAATATCTTCTGTTATATGTAAACAAAAAACCTCTCACATATGAGTTAATTATGCCAAAAACATAATGTATTGAATCATATTAGTATGCTATAAATCATGGGAATGGTAGATCCACTCATGGGGTTGTTTCCAGTATGACCCATAAGTGACCATATGATCCCTCTATAGTATAAAAACTCCCAATATGAAATAAGTTTCATAAAAATATATAATATAACAAATCCTTGGATTTTTTAGACATGGATTTAGAGTAAACTTCAAAGACATATTAAAATATTGGAAGGCATATGTGTGCCAACTATTAAACTCAGTCATTACTCTCTTCATAGGAAGCCTAGTTATGGGAACTACCAAGGATGGTAATTTCTGGATAAAATATCAATAATATATACCCGACCAAAGAAAACTCCAAACTCGAACACATTCATGGGATATAACTAATAAATCATCTCATTTAATATATCTTGATCAATATAGATTTCCTCCTCTATGATAACTTGTTTTTTGAAAGAAACCTCCCAAACCCAAGAGTGACACTTCAGTTACATGGGATAAAGCTAATGTGATTGAAGTATACTTAATAAAATATAAAGGGTATCATTATAAAACTCTTAGTTTCATTAATATACAAACGTTTTATCCATGAAAACTGCATTTAAGACTCCTAGGTTGGTATAAAAAGTAGTTTATATTATCCATATACATTTTCAAAACATTCATCAATATTAATAGTAACACAATGCACCTATATAACCCATAAATGATCCTAAAAACTATCTCTACTATATCCCTCACCATAAACCATATATAATTGTATTCTAATTGTAGGTAAATCATGGAGAACATATTTATCCCCTAATCTAATAAAATATTTCATATATTATTATAATTTAAAATCAGTTATTCACATAAAATGATTTATCTTTCAGTAATCTATATAAAACTAAAGGATAATATCCAAAATCTAGGTGAGTTATACAAAGGAGTCCAAAGGTGAGGCCTGTAAATGAATAGTTCTCTACAACTCAATCCCATTGAGAATCACCTTTATCTCTCCTTTCTTAACTAGTTCTATCAAATAATGGGGAATTTATATGGGCTCTATAAGCCACAAAAACTTACTCATAAACTCAATCTCCCTAAAAATATGGATCCTTCTATAGTTATTTATAAATACACCCTATTAAAGTACCACCTCTAGAGGAAAAGTATCTAAAACCATCAAATGATCCATTATAAGAACCCTACCATCCACATGTGGTGTAATGGATCATATCTGACTAAATTTAGGTACCAATATTCCTATGTACATATATTAATCACTTATTAAAACACATTACTGTATTCCATGGGAGGTGAATGATACATTCCTATTGTATAAATCAATGAAATCCCAAAAAAACAATCTACTTGAAATATGAAATTGTAATTACATATATCAAGGAAAAGGAAAACTTGGATATTATTATATCCCACAACCACTGTGTAATATATTAAGTACCCATGAACATGATACCAACAATTTTAAGAGGTTAATTATGTGTCAAAATCATAGGAAAAATCTCCAGAGTGAACCCTAATATATATACAATTGGAGAAGAAATAATATAATTAGATTATCATGTATCAAAAAAGAATAATGGAGCATCAAAGAAAACATAACCACATTTAGGAAGGGTGAATGACCCTTTTATCCTTCTGATAAAATGTTATCTAAGGTCTATTCCCTAGATAAATTATATTCATACACATGACCCTATGGTCCCAATATCAATTTGAGGAGTTAATTCCTAATAATTCTATGGCTATGGATAAACCTAAGACCCTTGGACAGTCCCTCAACATAATCTCTTAGATGAGGGCCTGATGTTAACTAATGATCACCCTAACCTAGCCTTAGTCAACTAACTCTACCATTTAGATCTTATTAAACCCATCCTTATATATAACCAAAATAGATACACCATCCTAAAACATACATAGAACTACATTACTTTACATGCACATGATCTTCATAAGTGATTGAGTTTCATACTCTAATAAAACATTCAAGGAAGTACTTTTTGTTAAAGGGAGAGATGATCCCCAAACAATAATAGAAAACCTCTCACCATAATTGTGAATACCATAAAACCTTAACTTTCTACCAATAGAAGAGGTGCCACATTATCATTGGAATGAAAAAATAAAAAAATAAAAAAATGTGAAGGGAAAATGTTCTTCTTGTAACAAACCCTAGTCCAGTAACCTAGAGTCAGTGGTCACTATATTACATTATTATAGATAAATGGATTCTCATATTGAAGTTCTGATATGTTTATTATTCTTGGAGCACCATATACATACATGATACCCATTTCACATCTTGAATATAATATAAAACCTAATAAAAGAAAACTTTATGCATCCATGATACACATTCAAATGAATTCTTCATCATAAAATGGGTAAATCAATGGAAATAATGGTTAAAAGGATTATTAAGGGTTATATAAAATTTATTATATCATTAGTAAATAAGTAATAATAAATATGGAAAGGTAAGAAACTAAAAACACATTATATTTAATCAAAAACTTGATCATTAAATGAATCCATGGATAATATCAAAGAAATATTGTCATTAATAATAGTATTTAAATTTCCAAGAAATAAAATGCTTAATATTTAACATCACGAAATTAGATATCATAATGTATATATCATCAAGACCATTCCCCCAATATAGTTAAAAACTATGTGTTGAAACCCATTTAAATTGGAAAATTGATTTGTATCCTAAGACTATGCGTTTCATTGATAGGCTATATAATTTTGGTCACCAAACAACACTACATGTCCAATGTATTACACATATATATGATTACTGATTTAATTCATTTAAATAATTCCCTATAAATAATTTTTTATATTGAATAAATAATACAAAATATAGATATTTTTCCAATCAACCAAATAACATTCAAAGTAAAACACCATATCCAGAACTGAAATAGGGTTTATGAACTAAACATATCCATGATAAAGAATATAGATGTTGAAGGGAAATTAAATTTAAAATGATCATAATAAAGTGAATGTATCATGAGTAGATAATATACATAGTATTAATTAAAGGCAATATATGAAATTTGGTTCATCGAGAATATAGGTTTTGTAATAAGGTCATGTCCTCCTGAGGAATAAAGTGAACAGAAGTGAAATGTTAAAATATGATTTCATTAAACTTGTATATTTACAAATACATTGAAAAAATTTAGAATAACCTATATTAGATAAAAAAATTGGAAGATTTTATGTTTTCTATTTCCATACACATTAAGAGATATTCTTTTTGACTTTTTGAAAGGAAAGAAAAAACGTCCCTTTTGGAAAATATTATAATTATTTATTTCAAACCATTTTTAAAATACAAGGATAAAATAATATTTCATAAATAAATTATTTGAATAAATAAAATAAATTTTTTGAAATAATTTTCAAAAACATAATCAGGGAAGAAAAATATATCGGATTTGAAGAGAAATAAAATAATGTTTTTTTCATTTAAAGACTTCTTTTTATGATTCCAGTTCCAAGGGGGGTGTTAATATGTGGGAAATATGGAATAACCTTAATTATCTATTGGATAAGAAAATGGTTGGTTCTTATGATGGATTTATGATAATATCCCTTTATGAAAATAAATTCAATCCCAAAATAAAGTGATATTTAAAATATATTGTTAAATATTTGGTAACTTATAAATTATAACACCTTGAAAGAATAGACTGGAATTGAAACATCAATCATCATGAATAATTATTCATTCATCTTAAATACATTAAATTGGTATAAAATTAACCACATAAATGTGAATAGGTTCATAATAACAAATATGTCTCAGTGGAATGGAAATTGACATGAAGTCCATTACAATGATTATTAAATTTTGGTGATAATTAATCAATGAAGTGATTATTTGTGAAAATATAAATCCATAAAAATTGGAAATGATATATAAAATTATAAGATTAATTCCCTGTATGATCTTGGTATTATTTAGTTAATAAATAAGTAATATAACCCAATAAAAAAAATTTAGTTATGAAAACCCTTACCTCATGATTACATTTAGTTGAACATGATTTAACCTCTGATATAATAGTTTTAGACATGTTATTAATTGGTAACAAAAGTAATTAATATGCTATCATATTATAAAATCTTATAACTTTTCCATTAAAAATATTTTATTATTATTATGATTTTGGTAGTTAATTTCCTTATTTTCTCATACATGTTTTTTCATGGAATTTTTTATTCTTGTGAATAAGATATATACCCATCATATACAGAATTATATTAATATTATAAATTTTATATTTATCCTTTATATTAGTTTTTATAATCATTCATCAATTTTGGACAAGGAAAATGAATCTCATTACTTCATGGAGACAGTAGGCCATACACACAACTTAGTGTCATTGTAATTTTCTTAATTGGAGAAAGGTTAAGGAAGTGGATGGTATATTAATTTTATAGAAGGAACTATTTTTCATATATATCATATATATTATTTATTTACACTACTATTAATGTACATGGGATTCAGTAGTGGAAAGAAATTACATTGGTTCACGAGACGGTAGTCCGTCATACACATGAGTGACAGTTTCGTTTCACATTTAATGAGAAGGATATGGATTAATATTTTTTTCATATACATAATAAATTAACAATATATATCAGATAATGGTTTAATACATTAGAATTTTTAAGACATAAATAATGGTTATTAAATAAGAAGTAAAATAGAAAGATCTTGTGGAATACAATTACCTTCACGTATACGAACCTCTATTGGATCACTTATTAAAGATTGTTGGGTTTTTATTTTGGGATTACTAGTATAGGATCAAAGTGTAATATAATGAATAAAATATGGTTTATTTTTTATAAAATTCACATTCAAAATTAATTGAAATATAAAATTATTATTCTATAATAGAATGTTCATATGAATATCATATTATAAATCATACATACAGTTAATCAAAATATTAGTGTATAGAAAATATTATTATAAGTAATAAGTTTCTAATCATTTTCAAAAAGGAAGTTATAACTTATAAAAAAAATTAATGATTGGCTATATAATGTTTTAAATAAAAATATACCAAATGTTATAAAAGATTTATATGTTCTTTAACTTTGAACATTAAGGATGTATATAACCCATACATTAGGTATCTGTAATTTTAACCAAACATTAATGGTTTCTTTCACCTAAGTAATGAAATACTTGACACTAAGATCATAAACACGTTTTTTCCCAAGACAAAATAACCCTCAATCAACATGATTGGAAAACCCTATGTCTTCATATTTCTAGAAGCTCTAGATAAATATTTATTTGAAATACAATTACAAAAAAAAGTTCTTTATGAATTTAAAATATAACTCTCATAGATTTCATAAAAAAATAATCTAAAAAGTTTAATTTAAAGTGATATCTCAATAATAATATTTTAAAAAATAGTTACATTAAATATTGATAGTCTGTGATGAAAATAATTCATCCTTAATCAGTAATCTTATTATTTATAAAATCTTAAATAGTCATATTTAATTAATATCATAGGAGGTTGAGACGAACTAGGGAAAAATCAACTTAAAAGCTCAACATGATTGTAAGATGCTCATTAGTATATACAACAACATGGTTTTACTGTATTTCATATAGTGAAAACTATTCTTTTATATAGATAAATTTGATATCTCCATCTAAAATATTTAAGGAAAATTCTATTCATAAAACCCCTCTACTTCTGTTTGGAGACATAATTATATTACGACATTTTCTATTTTATAAATCACAATCCAAAAATATATGTGGCTATTTATATTTCTATTTCATATAAATTTATTTTATTTAAAAACTTATATAGAATCTAGCAAAGTATAAATGTCAGTAAAATGTATACTTTAAATAAATGTATGGTAACTTTCTAAAAAAATATTAGAATGTGTTGAAATTAATTTTGGTTCAAAAACCACCACCTCTATACTGTGTCTATGGATCATGGTGTGTGATTTTGGTGGAGTTTTTTAGAGATGAATGGCATAAGTGGTGAAAAATGTGATTGGAGGAGTTTCACTTTTATATGTGGTGGAGGGGACCATCAAGGAAACCACAGGGAGATTTCCCAAAAAATAAAAATAATAAATTCATTCATAGGAAAAATGCTTCCAAATGTGCTCAGACTATAAGGTGGGAGAGTGAAAGGTTAACATATGACCGACCTATAGGATTTTAAAATGATTAATTGGAAAACTAACCCTTATCGTTTTGTAACACCCCTAGTAAACTCGTTTTAACCTTATCCAGGGTAATTAATTTTTACAAATTTTTCTATTAAATATGACCATAAATTAATTTTACCTTATTATGGAATATTATATTATGTTGATTAAAAATATGATATCCATTTTATCATAATAAATTTATAGAAGTGGTAGAATTTAATTTAAAAATAAACCCGCATATCGTGTTGAAAAATGGTGATCCGAGAAGTTTAACTTTCAATAATAAGATGATATTTTATTAACAATATGACTAGTAGTAATGATTAGGATAATTTAAATTCATATAGCTAGATATATAATCTATACATTTCAATTAAATAATTCATCAATAGATATTATTTTAATTAATTATAACAGACATACATCATGGATTTAAAAAATGTATTTAGAAAAATATCCCCTTTTACCTCTAAATGTTCGTTTCTTTATTTATATCAAATTGATTTTCAATAAATTTTAATTATATATATTATAAAAATTATTGTTAATTCAAGGAGTGATATTTAAGAAATATATTTTTAATTATTCAAAAATGATTATTTCTATGGGACAATTTCAAAAAATCATTCCTAGATTATATGACCAAGTATATTCAAAATCAAAATCTATCCTGTAAAATTTTAATTTATGTTCCCTTATATTTTTGAATTTTAATAGTTATATAGTTTTATTAAAATATAATTAGCACTTACTATAAATGATTATCATGTGTTACATCCATCCCTCCTAAAAAAATTCATCCTCAAAATTTTTATTGATATCACTTTATAAAAAAATAAGGGTGGTTATTCATAAAATCCCTTGGTTCGCATATTGCTTCATCCAATTTATGATTTGTAAAATGTACCTTTACCATTTGAGTCATTCATTTCTTAAATACATTCTCTCTAGTTTCATGAGTTTTTATAGGATCTTCACAATAATACCAATGAGGTTCAAATTCTATTTTTTCAGAGGTGAGCGCAAGCATTAGGGATGACATGTACAACCATAAAATTGATATACAGAACAAAACATATTATATGGAGACTCAAGTTGGTGTAAAAAATCATTATTCCATAACTTCAATTCCTTCATAAATTGCATATGGTCCAATGTACCTAGGGATTATATTTCCCTTCCTACTGAATCTTATGTCAGATTTCTATGGAGATAAGTTTATTAAAACATAATCTCCCCCTTGAAATTCCAAATATTTTCTCTGGTTATCAACATAAATATTTTTCCTAATTTGAGCTACATAAATATTTATTTGAGTAGTATTTACCTTTTATGTTTTGTCCATAATAGTTTCTAGACATAAATTCTTCCTTTCAAAAACTCTATAAAAAGAAGATGGAGTAAAATATCTTGAGCCATATAATTTTTCCTATGTCACTATTTTAATACATTAATGGACGCCACTATTATAGAAAAATGTTACCATAGGTAAATAATGATCCCACAAACATGGAAATTAATGTGAGAACAACCTCAATATGTCTTCTATTTTGAATTGACCTTTTAGAGTATCCAATGATTTTAGGATTGTAGGCAGTTCTAAAATGAAACTTAGTCTCAAGAGACCCCTAAAGTAATTATATAAATTTCAATGTAAATCATGGATCACAATAAAAAAATATTTAAATAGGTGTACCATAAGGTCTTAAAGATCATTAATATGGAGACATTCAAGGTGATCAAGAGGTAAATCGTATCATATATCATGGAGATGTTGAGATTCGGTAAGGAAGTCAACAATAAACCATAATGGATAATTACTTTGAGTAGAAGTTTTTTAATTTACTGAAAAAGTCCCTAGTAATGTTATCCCATTTACATTTAGGAATAGTAAGATCGTTCATAACTCTTGTATGATATTTTCTCCTAGATATTACCTATTAACAAACCAAGAATCTTAATACATAATTAAAAATTTCTATCTTTATATTTTTCCACATAAAATGTCTTGTCATTCCCTATACACCATGGTTCTACCATGGTGTATAGATAAATCCATGATGTGAGTGTCATTAGAATATTCCCTCTTTATCTATGTTATAAATCAAACACATATCTTCCTTTAAAATTTAAAATATTATCTTTACAAATGAGGTCTTCCAATTTCCCATCATTCATGGATTTAATATTATTCTAGAAATTTTCATCATCAAATTAGAAATTTTTTATCTTTTACAATTAATATTGTTTCACAAACATATATAAAAAGATCTATATATCCCCTTCTATATTAATTCACATATTTATCTTTACATGATTCATCAATTTAGGATCCATGTCAATCCCAATTTGGGTCATAAGTCCATGATCATTATTTCTTAATAAAAATCTGCCTTCTTTTCCTCCCCTTTGTGGTTTTGTATTGATAAATCATAATATTTAGCAGCTTGATCCATCACATTTTCCTCATTTTTATCACATTATATGAAAAAAATTATTTTGGGATCTTATAATCTGTGTATCTATCACATATTTCACCATAGAGATAATTTTTTCATATCTTGAATGTAATGATTAAGGTTTTCAAAAAAATATAATTATTTAAATATTTTTTTCATGAGTCTTTAAAAGCCTTTACTCATAAAAACACACTTTAATTTTGCATAAGGAAACAACCAATTACCTTCTTTTATACATCACTATATATCACCTAACTTTAATTTTTAGATAGTATAGTCAAAATTATAGAATTTAAAAATATCATCTTCAGTTATTAAATTCTTTACACATTTAGTTTTCTATATGAACATGACCCCTTTACATGTAATCTTGTTTAACATGGCATCTAATCAGGAAACATTCTGAACAATTCGATATTAGTAACCTTATGAACCAATGAAATTACATACCTCATTTATTTTTTATATTGTAGACCATTAATTGAATTCCATTTTATTTAAATGGCCAATTTGGATTCCATCCATTGAGATAATATTTCTAATAAAAGAAACCCTATGAATCTATAATTAAGACATTCTAAATTTCCCTTATAACACTTTTCTTATAATAATTTAAAGAATGATACTAATGGGATTACTATAGTCATCATTTCTCCTAGAATACACTAATAAACCATTAAAAAAATTATAAAGATACTCCCTGAATACTCAATTCATTAGATTGCTAGAAACCGAAGGTCCATTGGTCAACCCAAAAGTAATTAAATTAACATGAGAATGTTAGTACCTTATTCAGAAATCTATTTTTAAAAAGGTCTTCATTCTTTATTCACAATTTATGATTCCATGAATGAAGGTCATTATTTGAAAAATATTTAGCTTCATGATGTTGATTTAATAGTTAATAAAAACAAGATATAGGAAACATTTTCATTATCGTAATGGAATTTATTTCCATAAAATCATTTCAAAAACTCAAGGATCCGTAATTCTTCTTAATAAAATGAATATTTACTCTCTATGGTGAAACAATAGGTTGTACAAATACATTATCACATAACTCTTATACTTTATTCATCAACTCCACTAACTCAATAGTGGACATTATATAGGGAGACATCGATATAGGTCTTGTATCAGGTATTAAATTAATGGAGCACTCAAATTTAATATTTGGAGGATGTCTAAGTAATACATTTGGAAATATATCAATGTCTTTATGTATAATAGGTACATCCTTAGTTTTATGATTTACTATTCCATCCATGTATTATGTTTTCTCTTCTTCCCTATGAATTTCATTCATAGGAGCCACTTGGGGTGGATCTATATATTACTTAGATGATGAGTTATCAACTCTAAAGATAATGAATTCCAAATTTTCACCGTGAATCATAATTTATTCCTCCTTGTAATAAAATATTTCATCAAATTTTATGTTTTATTTTATAACAAGGACTATATCAATATTAACATTAGGTATTATAGAAAATTCCAAAAAATAGATCATGTTTATGTGTCACAAATGGAACTTCCCGACACATCCTAATCGCAATGGGATTTTTACTTGGTTTTTTTATTGATAAGTTCATTCTTATGGTGTTGTGGAAATTTCTATTTTTATGGAAATAAAAAGGTTATAAAAGATATAAAATTTCAAAAAATAAATAAAGAAATGGATAAATTTTAGGAAATGATTAAAATACCTACTACTTCATCCTTGGGTACTTTTTTCTCAGATGTAGTGATCACGTAAGATTAGAATTATCCTCTAATCCTCTTCTAAATTATGATCCCTAGTGCATGGATAATGGGTTTGAGAAATTCCCCATTTCACTAAAGTTGAATCATTTGAAATTATTTATATGACTCTTCCACTTTCATTCATTAGCTAGATTACCCTTATACCATAATTATATGAAACTCACATGCCCTAAAAACTTTTTCTAGGATGTTTTTTCACTAAATTTTAACATGAAAAAAAATTGATTCATTTTATTATTATTATTTGGTGAATTTTATTTTTCATTTGGTTTAGAAGACCACTTTTTCCCTTGATTCCCCTTGAATATATAGGATCTAGAAGATTTCATCTTTTTTGGTAGCATATAAAACTATTTCATCATATTACAATTTTTTTTGAGAAACCAATTTCTTTTAGAGAATTAGAATAATACCATCAATGAAATTTTCAATATTGATTTCTTTGTTGTTTATTAATCTACACAATACCTAATTAGTCTTTTAAAGGTCAAATCATATTTAGAAACACATTCTTCTTACTTTTTCTTTAAGTTGAGTAACCTTCTCTACATTTTATTCCACTACCAATGATGGAAACCGTTGTTGAAGAATGTTTATTTAAAATCTATCCATTAGAAGATTCATATTTCCACTTACTCCCTAAAATTATAGAATAATGTCCACCATTGATCATAATTGTCACAAACCAGCCCTGGTCGACCCTGAACCGGTCACCCGAGCCAGTCCGTGGCAAGTCCCGAGGGGAGTTCCCAGTCCCCCCGGGATGTCAACTAGTGTCGGGCATCAAGTTTTAATCATTGGGAACGATTTAGCCCAAACAAACTAGGATATGTAAAAGAAAAACAAACAAAAAAAACAAACAATAGTAACAACAGAAATAAAACTACACAACAACCATACCTCCACCTGACCTCGCTGTCACCACCCAACTAAACACCAGCGTCGCTCCATCACTGAGCGACTCAAACTTGGAAAACCTGAACACAAGGGACCAGCAACTGAAATGGTAAAATATAGGCGTGAGCACAAAAAGTACTATGTAGGTGATCCCAACAACAAATCCCAAAACACTGCCAGTAAATAAAGAATCTACAAATTCCAGGTTTGAACTACAATGTATTAAAGTAAGCTTTCATAATGTTTCACTTGAAAATAAAAACACGAGAGATTACCCTTATTCTTTTTCAAAAGTTGAATTCCTTTTATTGGTGCCAAAATTCATTCTAAAAGAGAAAGAAGTTTTACATTTTCAAATTTTACACAAAGATAATAATGAATTTTCATTTGAAAACCCTTTTCAAAAATTATAATAGTATATGCTGTAAAGAACAACTGAAAGTAAACAAGCAAGGAAAATCAAGTAACCATGGGTGATCCTAAACATCCCTAGAAAACCCATGGATGTACTTGGGTTCAGACTACCTGCCGGCATGGTACTCCACAATCAATAACCAACTGTCCGCCCCAACAGTCAACCAGTGGCACGCCCCACAAGGCCTACCTACCATGGGGGGACTAACCCATCTAATCAGGGTTAGCCAGCAATCGTCACTCGATTCTCTAAAAGATTCCCAGGAACCCATGGTGGTTTTAATAACACTGTGTAAGTGGGAGGCCCTCGCATGCGTGACTCACCTCACCGCACTTGCCAACGCCTTACACAGACATTGCTACATGACAATCCTCGAAGGGAAGTCCCCCTGTAGAGATGCCCCATAAGTACGTATATATATATATATGTAGTCAGTTCACAATAAATAAAGTTCCAACTGGGCCGCAACACCATTTATATATAAACCATTCAATATCAAAGTGTTTCCAAAAGATATGACACAAACCATCATGTTGAAAACCAGAAAAAAAAATAATTAGAAACCCACTTACGAAAAACCAAACCACCACTGAAAAATTCCAAAATTCAGTTTAAAGGCCAAACAGCATTTCCTCTATCCCAGTTTTCTAGAAAACACCATTTTCCATAAACGATACACCCGTCATTTTACACACACAAAAAACCATCTCAAAACACAGTTCAGTATGACTTCCACATTTCATAAAGTACCCGTATGACAATATCACAAGAAAATCACACAAATTTATCCATGAAAGATATTTTCAATGTGATGCAAGAAGTAACCAGTTTTCAAATTCAGCAAGTCGCCATTCTAGTAATAATTTTCTAAAACTACATTAAATTTACTGAAATATAATGAAATGACAAGAAATAAATAAATTTCTAAATTTAAAGGAGAGTGTAGTGGGAGACCTACCTTGACTTGCAGCTATTTTGTGATCACATGACATGCTTCACACTTGCGCACAAGAAAATGCAAGCGGGCAATTTCGATAACGCGAAAATACCTCACGAACACACTACAACAAGAGTAGAATAACTAAAACACATAAACACCAATTTAAAATAGTCCAAAAGAATGATAATGAAAAAAAGAAAACATATATATATATATATATAAACGTTGATATAAAATAATTTAAGTAAGAAACAGAGGAAACCTCACCTCGATTCACAAACTGAATTCGATGACGCAACACACCTCGCGCAGGCGCGTACGCGCTCGCAAGCCGAAGACCTCCGCATTGTGGAATTATTCCGCCAACGCGCTGAAAAAAACAAACAATTAAACAAACAACCACAAAATATATATATATATATATATATATATTCACATGATACAAAACTTACCTCGGCGTAGACGCGCTCGAACGCCGGGGTCACGCACCGATTTTCGGGTGCGCCGCTGGCCGGCGCAAGGCGGGGACAGCTGGCCAGACCGTAGAAAAACGACGGGATGCCCGAGGGGACGGCTGGAGGGGTGCAGGCTAGTGGCGACTCACCGGAGCTCGGCCGGAGGTCACTGGAGAGGGGTCGGAAACCTCTTTCCAGTGGCGGCGCTCAATGGAAAAAGAACGGACGGAGGCGGAATCGCAGTAGGCGGCGCGGTCGAAGGCGAGGTCGCCGGAGGCGCGTGGAGGCCGGGGGGTCACCGGAGGCACGCGGATGCCGGGACAGGGGGAGTGCATGCTGAACAGGGGGGCGCCAAGGGGGAGAGAGAGAGAGGGAAGGGAGAGGGTCGCCAGGGATGTTCACTGGAGGAGGCCAGGACAGGGGGCGTGGCGGTGCGGCCGGCGAAGGGGAGCTGGGCGGTGCGGGCCACCGGACGCCGGAGCGGAGGCCAAAAGTGGGAGGCCAGGAGAAGTGGGTCCGAGGGTCGTCGGAGAAGGCGGCCGGCAGGCAGGGCTGGAGGGACCCGTGGCGGAGGGCGCGGGAACGAGGGAGGGGGGAGGGTTGCCGGTTGGGCTGCTGCGCAGAGGAGGGGGGCCGCGAGGAGAGAAAAGGAGAAAAGGGGGAGGGGTGTGACGGCTGGGTAAGGGGGTAGGGTTCCAAAAAAAAGTATATACATATATATATAAGATAATAATAATATTATTATTATTAATAATAATAATAATAATAATAATAATAAAATACTATAATGATAATAATAAAATAAAAATACTATACTAATAGTAATAATAAAAATATGATAGAATAAGTAAAAAAATAAACTTAATAATAAAAATAAAACGTTCTAATAATTTTAATAATAATAATAATAATTGGTTAATTATAATTATTATTATTATAATCAAAAAAAATTAAAATAATAAAACCATTTTTAAATAATAAACACACGCACACACACACACAGACACACACACACACATATATACGTATATAGACATATATACCTATGTATAAACGTATATAATCATATATATAAATATACACACACATATAAACAGATATAATTATACATAAGCACATATAAACATATATATATACACACACATATATATATACACATATATAAACATGTATGTAGACGTACATACATTAAAAATAACTTCCAAAATAACAAAAACTTAAATAGTAATAATAATAAAATATCAACATAAAAAAAATTAATATTTAAAACGTCGGGCGAATAAATGGTCACCCAGGCCGAATGCACGATCACCGCTAATGATGCGGTGACCACGCACCGGCGCGAAACCCGCCAACACAAGTAAAATTTGAAAAAAAATCAAACTGGGACCAAGAAAGGAGTAAAAAAAGGCATCTGCGGTCGGGGTGTGACAATTCTCCCCACCACAGACACTTTCTGCCCCCAAAAAGTCACCAAGCCAAAAATTCGGTCAAGATTCAAGTCCATGCCCAAATGGAACTAAAAGAACCGGAGAGAACTGAGAATATCGAAATGATTTTACTAAACACAAACATAGGTCACACCCGACCAATTCAAGAGAAACTAAAGTCTGAGGTTGAGGGGAGAACATGAAGGGGTTCTCCCCACCACAAGAACTCAACTTATGCAGAAAAATAACCATCTAAATAGGCATCCCTAGGAATGAGGGGGTTGACTCAGGAACTCCCAACCAATTTAAACCAACTCTTATAGCACGAGTGAAAAACAACACCTTCGTCAAAACGTTGAACCCTCTACTAGAGTCAGCAACCTTCAACACCAAGGAAAACCCATGAAAAAAGGACTTAACTCGGACATCGAGTCGGAAACATGAACCACCTAAATCCACGAAACATAACTGCGTCCGACAAGCATAACTAAACTGAGGTCAACCCACACAAGGGTCAAACACACTTTTAAGAAAGACACGCGATTCAGAATATGACATCCACACAAACCAGTCTGCTTGGATTATTATAGAACAAGTCCATCATAACTTTATGGAAAAACAACATACTTACAACGATGTGGAATCTTTAATAACAGAAAAACAAATATAAAAATATTTCTAATTGTTCCACCACCAACACGGAACGCAAATCCCAGACCAAGGCTTCACACCCCTAGGAGCTCCTGACTATGCGCGAGCTCCACCCCGAGACCTGTGGTTAGGGCTCTGATGGCTGAAGAATCTCTTGCCTCACAGTCAGGCATTGACATTTTTCCGATCACAGCGTCCTCTTCAAGTGACTCTCCCTGTAAAACATCTCCAGATGATCCAGACACCTGCAATGATGACACGTCATTGAAGGGGTGTGACATGACGACCTTGTATACCCTAAACGTCCATACTGATGGTATACCATTAGACGGTCTGATGAATGGAAAAAAGGAGCCACTGTAGAGGTCTCTTTGGAAACAGATCCATCTGACACACTCTGCTCGTCAGATGGGAGACCAACACGAGCAACTGGATACGGTGGATTTCCAATCGTTTGCACTTTGGAGACTAACTCAGCAAAAAACACCTTATGCACCAACTTCTCAAATGTGATGCCTGAAAAAGGGAAGAATCGCTCCTTGATCTCTGGACAAATACATCCGTTAAAGGGAGGAGTTTTCATCAGATCTTGCGATGCTATCTCTGAAAAAGAGATACAAGATCCTTGAAATTGTCAACACACGCTTTCACCTCTATTGGCCATGTCGGACACACATGAGCTCTTCCACCTTCTTCATCTTCCTCTCTTCAAGTATAAACCTTCAGATAAAAACAACTTTAAAGAAATCCCACATCATCCCAGCTTGCAGTGATGGCGGGGCAAAAAATTCTCACTCGTCCAAAGATGGACCTTCGGACAAACTCAAAACAGTATGCACTCAAACAGCATCGAGAGTTCCCAATGTTCTAAAGATACGCTCCACTTCCTCAAGCCATTCTACTGCCTCTAACGGACCCTGATCACCATGAAGAATAGGTAAAGTCTGAGAAGGACCAAAAACTGGGCATGTCTTATCTGAATCCTTAGAGACCTTTTTGGGCGGCATTTCCTTAGCAACATATGAAACACAAAGCCAAACCAACATCAAACCGAAGAAACATAAATAAAATCTCCTTCATCAAAAACAGTCAACACAAAGACCAAACAAATACAAACACATTCAAAAATAAAATCTCTTTTTCATTTTAAATTTTAAAACCTCCTTTTTCTACACCACTTTTTAAATACCAATCCACTTTCAAACCAAAATCACTTTCCAAAACCATTTCCCCTATTTAAAGACAAATTTAGAAAACAAGACCAAGCCTTTAATTTCAATTAAACACCCAGGTAATCCAATGACCCTTTGCACATGTCGTTATCCACATTCCATTCATACACGCACCAACACGCACTTTCCAGGAATTCTCACACATGTGAAAATGTTCATAAAGAGGACCCGAGATTTCACCCCAAACCATTCTCAACCAATTCCAAGAAAACAACTAATTTCCAAATCAAGATCTTCCAGTTTTAAAACCCATTTCATACGTTTAAAATCATTCAAAAGAAAGCATCCCCATTATCAAAACCCTTTTTTTCATTTCCAAAAATGCAATTTCACCAACCCAAACGAAAAAAAAATTCAAGTTGCATCAAACACTGGGGTGAGGGACTAGTAGTCACACTTAACCTGGCGGCATGGTAGTGGGCCATGTCCCAAGTAAGCATCAACCACTAGGAGGAATTCAAACCATGTACCCAGACTCCACATGGGTCACTACTCCATGTGAAATCATGATGTAACATCGGCTTGCCTCCGTTGTCATCTCTCAACCCAAAACAAACCAGACAAAGAAAAAGACTCAATTCCTGGACTACCCCTGGAGACTTAAGGTGCGGAACGGGTGAGGTTTCATGACGTCCTTCTTGTACCTACCTCTCGAGTCCCAACAGTCCTAATCTCCACCTACTGGACAACCCAAATAACAAGAACCTGCTCTGATACCATTTTGTCACGAACCAGCACGGGTCGACCCTGAACCAGTCACCCGAGCCGGTCCGCGGCAAGTCCTGAGGGGCGTTCTCGATCCCCCCGGGATGGAAACTAGTGTCGGGCATCAAGTCTTAATCGTTGGGAACGATTTAGCCCAAAAAAACCAGGATATGTAAAAGATAAACAAACAAACAAAACAAACAACACTAAAAACGGAAATAAAACTACACAACAACCATACCTCCACCTGACCTCGCGGTCACCACCCAACTAAACACCAGCGTCGCTCCATCACTAAACGACTCAAACTAGGAAAACCTAAACACAAGGGACCTACAACTGAAATGGTAAAATATAGGCGTGAGCACAAAATGTACTCATTAGGTGAGCCCAAAAACAAATCCCAAAACACTACCAGTAAATAAAGAATCTACAAATTCCAGGTTTGAACTATAATGTATAATAGTAAGCTTTCATAATGTTTCACTTGAAAATCAAAACACGAGACATTACCCTTATTCTTTTTCAAAAGTTTAATTCCTTTCCTTGGTTACAAAATTCATTCTAAAAGAGAAAGAAGTGTTACATTTTAAAATTTTACACATAGAGAATAACGCATTTTCATTTGAAAACCATTTTCACAAAGAATAACAGTATAAGCTGTAAAGAACAACTGAAAGTAAACAAGAAAGGAAAATCAAGTAACCATGGGTGATCCTAAACATCCCTAGTAAACCCCTGGATGTACTCGGGTTTAGACTACCTGCTATAATGGTACTCCATATCCAATAACCAATGGGCTTCCCCAACAGCCAACCAGGGGCACGCCCCACAAGGCATACCTACCAAGGGGGGAATAACCCGTCTAATCGGGGCTAGCCAGCAACCATCACTCGATTCTCTAAAAGACGCCTAGGAACCCATGGTGGTTTTAATAACACTGTGTAAATGGGAGGCTCTCGCACGCGTGACTCACCTCACCGCACTTTCCAACCCCTTACACGGACACCGCTACACGATAATCCTCGAAGGGAAGTCCCCATGTAGAGATGCCCCATAAGTACGTATATATATATGTAGTCTGTTCACAATCAATAAAGTGCCAACCAGGCCGCCAAACCATTTATATTTAAACCATTCAATATCAAAGTGTTTCTAAAAGATATGACACACACCATCTTGTTGAAAACCAGAAAAAAAACATACTTAGAAACCCACTTATGGAAAACCAAACCACCACTGAAAAATTCCAAAATTTAGTTTAAAGGACAAAAAGCATTTCCTCTATCCCAGTTTTTAAGAAAACACCATTTTTCATAAACAATACACCCGCCATTTTATACACACCAAAAACCATCTCAAAACACAGTTCAGTATGACTTGCACATTTCATAAAGTACTCATATGACAATATCAAAAGAAAATCACACAAATTTATTCAAGAAAGATATTTTCAATGCTATGCAAGAAGTAACCAGATTTCAAATTCAGCAAGTTTCCATTCTAGTAATAATTTTCTAATACTGCTTTAAATTTACTGAAAAATAATGAAATGACAAGAAATAAATAAATTTCTAAATTTAAAGGCGAGTGTAGTGGGAGACCTACCTTGACTTGCAGCTAGTTTTCAATGACATGACACGCTTCACACTTGCGCACAAGAAAACGCAAGCGGGCAATTTTGATAACGCGAAAATACCTCGCGAACACGCTGCAACAAGAGTAGAATAACTAAAACACATAAACACCAATTTAAAATAGTCCAAAAGAATGAGAATGAAAAAAAGACAATGTATATATATATATATATAAACATTGATATAAAATAATTTAAGTAAGAAATAGAGGAATCCTCACATTGATTTGCAAACTGAATTCTATGACGCACCACACCTCGTGCAGGCGCGTACGCGCTCGCAAGCTGAAGACCTCCGCGTTGCGGAATTATTCCGCCAACACGCTGAAAAAACCAAACAATTAAACAACCAAAGACAATATATATATATATATATATATTCACACAATACAAAACTTACCTTGGCGCAGACGCACTCGACCGTCGGGGTCGCGCACCGATTTTCGGGTGCGCCGTTGGCCGGCGCAAGGCGGCGGCAGCTGTCCGGACCGTAGAAAAATGACGAGATGCCTGAGAAGATGGACGGAGGGGTGAAATCCAGTGGCGACTCGTCGGAGCTCAGCTAGAGGTCACTGGAGAGGGGTCAGAAACCGCTGTCTGGTGGCAGCGCTCAACGGAAAAAGCACCGGACAGAGGGGGAATCGCAGGAGGCGGGCCGGCCGGAGGCGGTGCGGCCGGAAGCAATGTCGTCGGAGGCGCGCGGAGGCTGGGGGTCGCTAGAGGCGCAAGGATTCTAGGACAAGGGGAGTGTGCACTGAACAGGGGGCACCGAGGGGGGGAGAGAGAGAGAGGGAAGGGAGAGGGTCGTCAGGGCTGTTCGTCGGAGGAGGCCGGGATAGGGGGTGTGGCGGTGCGGCCGGCGAAGGGGAGCTGGGTGGTGCGGGCCGCCGGACGCCAGAGCGGAGGCCAAAAGTGGGCTGCCAGGAGCAGTGGGTCCGAGGGTCACCAGAGAAGGCGGCCGGCAGGCAGGTCCGGAGGGAGTCGCAGCGGAGGGCACGGGAACGAGGGAGGGGGGAGGGTTGCCGGCTGGGTTGCTGCGCAGAGGAGGGGTCGCGAGGAGAGAGAAGGAGAGAAGGGGGAGGGGTGCGGCGGCTGGGTAAGGGGGGTTGGGTTCCAAAAAAAGTATATACATATATATATATAAGATAATAATATTATTAATATTAATAATAATAATAATAATAATAAAAATAATAAAATACTATAATGATAACAATAAAATAAAAATACTATACTAATAGTAATAATAATAATATGATAGAATAAGTAAAAAAAATAAACTTAATAATAAAAATAAAACGTTGTAATAATATGAATAATAATAATAATAATTGGTAAATTATAATAATTATTATTATAATCAAAAAAATTAAAATAATAAAACCATTTTGAAATAATAAACACACACACACACACACACAGATATATATATATATATATACGTATATAGACATATATACCAATGTCTAAACGTATATAATCATATATATATACACACACATATAAACATATATACTTATGAATAAGCACATATAAACATTTATATATATACACATATATATATATACACATATATAAACATGTATGTAGACGTACATACAATAAAAATAACTTCAAAAATAACAAAAACTTAAATAGTAATAATAATAAAATATCGACATAAAAAAATTTAATATTTAAAACGTCGGGCGAACACATGGTCACCCAGGCCGAATGCACGGTCACCGCTAATGATGCGGTGACCACGCACCGGCGCGAAACTCGCCAACATAAGTAAAATTTGAAAAAAAAAATCAAACTGGGGCCAGGAAAGGTGTAAAAAAGGCATCTACGGTCAGGGTGTGACAATTCTCCCCACCATAGACAATTTCTGCCCCCAGAAAGTAACCATGCCAAAAAGTCGGTCAGGATTCAAGTCCATGCCCAAATGGAACTAAAAGAACCGGAGAGAACTGAGAATCTCGAAATGATTTTACTAAACTCAAACACAGGTCACACCCGACCAATTCAAGAGAAACCAAAGTCTGAGGTTGAGGGGAGAACACAAAGGGGTTCTCCACACCATAATAACTCAACTTATGTAGAAAAATAACCATCTAAATAGGCATCCCTAGGAATGAGGGGGTTGACTTGGGAACTCCCAACCGATTTAAACCAACTCTTATAGCACGAGCAAAAAACAACACCGTCGTCGAAATGTTGAACCCTCGAATAGAGTCAACAACCTTCAACACTAGGGAAAACCCATGAAAAAAGGACTTAACTCGGACATCGAGTCGGAAACATGACCCACTTAAATCCAAGAAACATAACCACATCTGACAAGAATAACTAAATCGAGGTCAACCCACACAAGGGTCAAACACACTTTTAAGAAAGACACGCGATTCAGAATATCACATCCACACAAAACAGTCTACTTGGATTATCATAGAACAATTCCATCATAACTTTATGGAAAAACAACGTACTTACAACGATGTTGAATCTTTAATAACAGAAAAACAAATATGAAAAGATTTCTAATTGTTCCACCGCCAACATGGTGCGCAAATCCCAGACCAAGGCTTCACACCCCTGGGATCTACTGACTGTGCGCGAGCTCCACCCCGAGACCTGTGGTTGGGTCTCTGATGGCTGAAGCATCTCCTGCCTCACAGTCAGTCACTGACATTTTTCCGATCACAGCATCCTCTTCAAGCGACTCTCCCTGTAAAACATCTCTAGATGATCCAGACACCTGCAATGATGACACTTCATTGAAGGGGTGTGATGTGATGACCTTGTATACCCTAAACGACCATACTTATGGTACACCATTAGACGGTCTGACGAACGGAAAAAAGGAGCCACTTTAGAGGACTCTTTGGAAACAGATCCATCTGACACACTCTGCTCGTCAGATGGGAGACCTAAACGAGCAACTTGATACGGTGGATTGCCAACTGTTTGCTCTCTGGAGACTAACTCAGCAAAAAACACCTTATGCACCAACTTCTCAAAAGTGATGCCTGAAAAAGGGAGGAATCGCTCCTTGATCTCTGGAAGAAGACACCCGTTAAAGGGAGGAGTTTTCATCAGATCTTGCAACGCTATCTCATAAAAAGAGATACAAGATCCTTGAAATTGTCAACACACGCTTTCACATCTGTTGGCCATGTCGAACACACATGAGCTCTTCCACCTTCTTCTTCATCCTCTCTTCAAGTATAAACCTTTGGACGAAAACAACTTTAAAGAAATCCCACATCATCCCAGCTTGCAGTGATGGCGGGGCAAAAAATTCTCACTTGTCCAAAGTTGGACCCTCGGACAAACTCAAAACAGCATGCACTCAAATAGCGTCGAGAGTTCCCAAAGTTCTAAAGATACGCTCCACTTCCTCAAGCCATTATACTGCCTCTAACGGACCCCGATCACCACGAAGAATAGGTAAAGTCTAAGAAGGACCAAAAACGGGGCATGTCTTATCTGAATACTTAGGGACCTTTCTGGGTGGCATTTCCTTAGAAACAAATGAAACACAGAGCCAAACCAACATCAAACCAAAGCAACATCAATAAAATCCCCTTCATCAAAAACAGTCAACACAAAGACCAAAAAAATACAAACACAATCAAAAATAAAATCCCTTTTCATTTTAAATTTTAAAACCTCCTTTTTCTAGACCACTTTCTAAATACCAATCCACTTTCAAACCAAAATCACTTTCCAAAACCATTTCCCCTATTTAAAGACAAATTTAGAAAACAAGACCAATCCATTAATTTCAATTAAACACCCAGGTAATCCCATGACCCGTTGCACATGTCGTTATCCACATTCCATTCATAAAGACACCAAAACGCACTTTCCATGCATTCTCACACATGTGAAAATGTTCATAAGGAGGACCTGAGATTTCACCCCAAACCATTCTCAACCAATTCCAAGCAAACAACAATTTCCAAATCAAGAGCTTCCGGTTTTAAAACCCATTTCATACGTTTAAAATCATTCAATAGAAAGCAGACCCATTTTCAAAACCCTTTTTTTCATTTCCAAAAACGCAATTTCACCAACCCAAACGAAAACAACATTCAAGTTGCATCAAACACCGAGGTGAGGGACTAGTAGTCACACATAACCTGGAGAAATGGTAGTGGGCCATGTTCCAAGAAATCATCGACCACTAGGAGGAATTGAAACCGTGTACCCAGACTCCACATGGGTCACTACTCCATGTGAAATCATGATGTAACATCGGCTTGCCTCCATTGTCATCTCTCAACCCAAAACAAACCAGAAAAAGACAAATACTTGATTCCTGGACTACCCCTGGTGACTCAAGGTGCGGAACGGGCGAGGGTTCATGACGTCCTTCCCGTACCTACCTCTCAAGTCCTGACAGTCCTAATCTCCACCTACTGGACAACCCAAATAACAATAACATGCTCTGATACCATTTTGTCAAGAACCATCCCGGGTCGACCCGGAACCGGTTACCCGAGCCGGTCCGCGGCAAGTCCCAATGGGAATTCCTGATCCCCCCGAGATGGCAACTAGTGTCGGGCATCATGTTTTAATCGTTGGGAACAATTTAGCGCAAACAAACCAGGATCTGTAAAAGAAAACAAACAAACAAAACAAAACAACACTAACAACAGAAATAAAACTACAGAACAACCATACCTCCACCTGACCTCGCGGTCACCACCCAACTAAACACCAGCGTCGCTCCATCACTGAGCTACTCAAACTTGGAAAACCTGAACACAAGGGACCTGTAACTGAAATGGTAAAATATAGGCTTGAGCACAAAAAGTACTGAGTAGGTGAGCCCAAAAACAAATCCCAAAACACTGCCAGTAAATAAAGAATCTACAAATTCCAGGTTTGAACTACAATGTATAAAAGTAAGATTTCATAATGTTTCACTTGAAGATAAAAACACAATACATTACCCTTATTCTTTTTTAAAAGTTGAACTCCTTTCATTGGTGCCAAAATTCATTCTAAAAGAGAAAGAAGTGTTACATTTTCAAATTTTACACAAAGAGAATAACGGATTTTCATTTGAAAACCATTTTCACAAAGTATAACAGTATAATCTGTAAAGAACAACTGAAAGTAAACAAGAAAGGAAAATCAAGTAACCATGGGTGATCGTAAACATCCCTAGAAAACCCCTGGATGTACTCAGGTTTAGACTACCTGCCGGCATGGTACTCCACAGTTAATAACCAACTGGCTACCCCAACAGCGAACTAGTGGCATGCCCCACAAGGCCTACCTACCAAGGGGGGACTAACCCGTCTAATCGGGTTTAGCCAGCAATCGTCACTCGATTCTCTAAAAGATGCCTAGGAACCCATGGTGGTTTTAATAACACTGTGTAAGTGGGAGGCCCTCGCACGTGTGACTCACCTCACCGCACTTTCCAACCCCTTACATGGACACTGCTACACGACAATCCTCAAAGGGAATTCCCCCTATAGAGATGCACCATAAGTACGTATATATATATGTAGTCAGTTCATAATCAATAAAGTTCCAACCGGGCCGCCACACCATTTATATTTAAACCATTCAATATCAAAGCGTTTCCAAAAGATATGACACACACCATCATGTTGAAAACCAGAAAAAAAACATACTTAGAAACCCACTTATGGAAACCCAAACCACCACTGAAAAATTCCAAAATTCAGTTTAAAGGCCAAACAGCATTTCCTCTATCCCAGTTTTCAAGAAAACACCATTTTTCATAAACGATACCCCCGTCATTTTACACACACTAAAAACCATCTCAAAACACAGTTCAGTATGACTTGCACATTTCATAAATTACCTGTATGACAATATCACAAGAAAATCACAAAAATTTATCCAAGAAAGATATTTTCAATGCGATTCAAGAAGTAACCAGTTTTCAAATTCAGCAAGTCATCATTCTAGTAAAAATTTTCTAATACTACTTTAAATATACTGAAATATAATGAAATGACAAGAAGAAAAAAAAATTCTAAATTTAAAGGAGAGTGTAGTGGGAGACCTACCTTGACTTGCAGCTAGTTTGCGATGACACGACACGCTTCACACTTGCGCACAAGAAAACGCAAGCGGGCAATTTCGATAACGCGAAAATACCTCGCGAACACACTGCAACAAGAGTGGAATAACTAAAACACATAAACACCAATTTAAAGTAGTCCAAATGAATGAGAATGAAAAAAGACAACGTATATATATATATATAAATGTTGATATAAAATAATTTACGTAAGAAACAGAGCAGACCTCACCTCGATTCGAAAAATGAATTCGATGACGCACCACGCCTCGCGTAGGCGCGTACGCGCTCGCAAGCTGAAGACCTCCGCGTTGCGGAATTATTCTGCTAACGCGCTGCAAAAACCAAACAATTAAACAACCAACCACAAAATATAAATGTAGATATATATATATATATATATTCACACGATACAAAACTTACCTCAGAGCAGACGCGCTCGACCGCCGGGGTCGCGCACCAATTTTCATGTGCGTCGTTGGTCGGCGCAAGGCGGCGGCAGCTGGTCGGACCGCAGAAAAATGACGGGACGCCCAAGCGGATGGCCAGAGGGGTGTAGGCCAGTGGAGACTCACCGGAGCTCGGCCGGAGGTCACTGGAGAGGGGTCGGAAACCACTGTCCGGCTGCGGCGCTCAACAGAAAAAGCACCGGACGGAGGTGGAATCGCAGGAGGCGGGCCGTCCGGAGGCGGCGCGGTCGGAGGCGAGGTCGTCGGAGGCGCGCGGAGGCCGGGGGTCGCCGGAGGCGCGTGGATGCCGGGACAGGGGGAGTGCGCGCTGAACAAGGGGGCGCCGAGGGGGAGATAGAGAGAGAGGGAAGGGAGAGGGTCATTGGGGCTATTCGCCAGGGGAGGCCGGGACAGGGGGCGTGGCGGTGCGGCCGGCGAAGGGGAGCTGGGTGGTGCGGGCCGCCGGACGCCGGAGCGGAGGACAAAAGTGGGCGGCCGGGAGCAGCAGTTCCGAGGGTCGGCAGAGAAGGCAGTTAGAAGGCAGGGCCAGAGGGAGCCGCGACAGAGGGTGCGGGAACGAGAGAGGAGGAGGGTTGTCGGCTTGGCTGCTGCGCAGAGGTGGGGGCCGCGAGGAGAGAGAAAGAGATAAGAGGGGGGGTGCGGCTGCTGGGTAAGGGGGGTAGGGTTCCAAAAAAAAAGTATATACATATATATATATATAAGATAATAATAATAATATTATTATTATTATTAATAAGAATAAAAATAATAATAATGAAATACTATAATGATAATAATAAAATAAAAATACTATACTAATAGTAATAATAATAATATGATAGAATAAGTAAAAAAATAAACTTAATAATAAAAATAAAACGTTGTAATAATATTAATAATAATAATAATAATAATTGGTTAATTATAATAATTATTATTATAATAAAAAAAATTAAAATAATAAAACCATTTTGAAATAATAAACACACGCACACACACACACAGACACACACACAGATATATATATACGTATATAGACATATATACCTATGTCTAATCATATATAATCATATATATATATATACACACACATATAAATATATATACTTATACATAAGCACATATAAACATATATATATATACACATATATATAAACATGTATGTAGACGTACATAGAATAAAAATAACTTCAAAAATAACAAAAACGTAAATAGTAATAATAATAAAATATCAACATAAAAAAATTAATATTTAAAAAGTCGGGCGAACACATGGTCACCCGGGTCGAATGAACGGTCACCAAAAATGATGCGGTGACCACGCACCGGCGCGAAACCCACCAACATAAGTAAAATTTGAAAAAAAAATCATAACGGTACCAAGAAAGGAGTAAAAAAAGGAATCTGTGGTTGTGGTGTGATAATAATCATGATAGATAATATAATTCATGTTTAATATTTTCCTTTTTATAACATCCAAATTCAAAAAAAATCTTTACGGGACTTAATCCATTACTCTACTACCATAGGATTTGTAATCACATTAAATGATGGGGGTTTATTTTCATAAAGTGATATAACATATCATAATCATGTTGTGGAGAAACAGGTTACTCCATTTAGGTAAGGATATTTATCCTAACCGTATTAAGCTTCCCAAATATATCCATAATCTACCCAATCCCAATACCAGTTTTATTGTTTTTATCTGTAGATAGATTTATAAAATAATAGTGAGTGTTAGTACCATTATTCCTTATAGTCAACAGTTAAAAATAATGACATATATTGTATTATCTCATAAAATTGTGAATTTTGAGTCATAAAATATAATTATGAATTAGGTGTAAAATAAAAAAAATTGAATTGTTAATCTCAAAATCAAAATCTCTGTTCAATTGGGAATATCATTAAATCATAAATTTTCGTTCAAATCATTCATAATGGTTTGTACTTATAATGTGAATTATTCTAAAAATATCCCCTTGTAGTGTCAAACTAGGGGTTTAGTAAGTCCCATTTTCATGCACCAGGTGATGAGGGACTAAAATCCCAATGCACACTTTTAAGATTTATTACCACTGGGCACAACTATTCCAGAAAAAACCCACTTTTAGTGTCCAAATATTTATTTATTTTAAAAAAACCACATAATCTCTACAATACTAAAAATTTAGGTTATTATTCCATAATTTTACATATAATAAAATTAAATCATAGGTTTATCTTTACTAATTTATGTTTTCCTAAATACAGTTCCCTTGCTTCCTATAGAACATCCTCTTATACAAATTATTAAAACCCTGAAACCAATAATCCAGAGAAAGTGATCACTTTATTACATTGGAATAGATACAAAGTTTATTATCACAAAGGGATGATCAGTTTCATAGATGTGGAGAACCAAATACATACATGATACCCATTTTACATTGAGAATATAATATCAAACCTAATATAAGTGAATGTTAAATATCATCAAAACTCATTCAATGAATTACTCTACACAAACATGGGAAAGGAAATAAAATAAAGGTGAGCTAAAAATCTCTTTAATGGTTATTTATAGTGAAATATATCATGAGTAAATAAGTAATAATTATTATAGAATGGTATATAATATAAAACCCATTAAATTTAATCAATAACTTGATGAGGAAATTCATCCATGGAAAATATCAATGAATCAAGATCATGGATAGTAATAAAATAATTATAAATGAAAGAAAATTATTAATATTGAATGTCATGATTTTAGAATACATGATATCTATACTTTCAATACCTTGTTCCAAGATAGTTTAAAACTATGGGTAAACCCCTATTTAATTTTTCCAACATATTTGTCTCATGAGACATGTAGTTTCATTAAGGGGAAATATAATTCTGGTCCCCACTAGCCACTACATATCCAATGCATTCCTCATATATTTTATGATGGATTCAATTCATGCAAAATATTATTTATAAAAATATATATATATTGAATAATGAATAAAAAAATATTCTCTCATTCAATCAAAAAACATTAAATATAAAACACCATATATAGAAATTATATACAGCTTAAGAAATAACCATATCTATTTTAAATAAAATGTATATTTAATGTATATTTAGTGTCCAATTATAATAAAAAAACTAGTGTTTCAAGTGAATATAATGACCAAAAAATAAATAAGATAAAAATAATGATAATCAGTTTACCAAGAATTTAGGTTTTCTAATAAAATCATGTACTTTGGACGAATATAGGAAATGGAACTAAAATATTAAAATAAACATTCCTAAAATATTCTTACTTGTAAAACCATAATAAATTTTTATATTATTTTTAATTTCATTAGAGTTACAGCTTTGGGGATTCCCTTAATCACCATATACATTCAATAACATTCCTTTTGAATTTTTATAATGAAATAAAAAAATATTAACATTCATAAAATAATAGAAATATTACATTAATACCTTTTTTAAAATTCATTTATAACATAAAATATCCTTAATAATTCATTTTATTAAGTAAAACTACATTTGTAAAATAATTTTGGAAAACATTGACATAGAAGAAATATATATATAATTAAAATGGAAATAAAATTACATTAACTTTTATAAATGTATTTTATTTATTCAAGAACCAAAGAGATGAAAATATAAAAAATCCTTAAAAATATATGATAAAAAAATGGTTGGATCTTATGAAGGAAAAATGATAAGTTTCCTTCAATGAAAATAAAAGAAATCCCAAAAGAATGTGAGATTGTAAAATAAATTCTCACCTACTTGCTAACATTTAAATTGTAACCCATTAATAGATTGTAATTTAATATAACCTTTAATAATCTTGAAAAAATATGTATTCATGTTAAATAAATAAAATTTGAAGCATATACTACTCATTAAATTGAATAGGTTCACAATAACAAATATGTCTCTATGAATTGGAAATTGAGATGAAATCGTATACAATGATCAATAAATTGATGTAAAAATTAAACAATGAAGTGATTATTCATAACTAATTTAAACCCATATATAATAATGGAAAATAAAACATAAAATAATCACTGCCATTCGACACATAATCTTGGAATGATGTAGTTAGTAATTATGTAATACAGCACATTGAAAAAACATGTATTATGAAACCCCTTACCTCATACTACCATTTTGGTTGAAATGTTTTATCTCCTTGTATAATCCTTTTAAACTTGCTATTAATTTATTCTATAAAAATATTCATTTTTATAATATTTTAATTTATCCTCCTTTAACATCTTATCACCAATTCATTAAAAATAATTTATTATCACTATTGTTTTGGGTGTTAATTTATTATTTTTCCCATAAATGTTTTTTTCACGAAAGTTTATGTTCTTTTTAATAGGGTATTAATCCTTCATATAAAAGAATTAATTTAATTTTATAAATATAAAATGTATTCCATATTAATTTTTTTTATATTAATGAATGGAATTTGGATATGGAAAATGAATCGCATCGCTTTGGGGAGATGGTAAGTTGTACTTACACATGACTGAAAAAATAATTTCCTTAATTGTTGAATGTTTTAGGAAATAGATGATATATTAATTTTAATGAATCAATATATTTTCATAGTTATTTTATATATTAATTACTTCTATCATTATGACTATCCTTGTGAGTCAGTGATGGAAAACAAATTACATCAGTTAGCAAGGCGGTAGTCCTCCGCACACATGAGTGATAGTTTGGTTTCCCATTTGTTTTGAAGGATATGAATAAATATTACGTCATAAATATAATTACATGTTAGTATATTAGATATACTGATGTTATTATAAATTAATTTTAATTACATAGTTTAATTTATTTAAATAATAAGAAAAAAATTAGTTTGGTGACGAGAATTATCTTTTATTATAAGAACTGTCTTTGGATATCTTATTAAGGACCCGAGGGTCAGTTTTTGGGAAGACCAGAACCTATAAAATATGGATAAGGATCATGGGGAGAGATATTTGTAGGTTATTTTTTGGATAAAATTATTTTTAGGTGTGATAATGTTAGGGGATGAGGTTCCTGTTTATATGTGGGAGAGGGGACCTTCAAGAAAAAAATTAGAAATTTTCCAAAAGAATAAAAAATCATAAATTAATTTCCCAGAAAATTGATTACAAGTAACCTTATATTATATGTTTGGATGTTAAATGGTCGAAATATGGACATTGAATCAGATTTCGAATTTTTTTTTAATTGGAAAACATACCCTTATCTTTTTGTTTTCCCCCAGCAAACCCATTTTTAACTTAATCGGGTTATATAATTTGAACTATTTTTATAAATCAATATAAAAAAAATTATATTAACATTATTAAATAAAACTAATAATTATTGATAAAAATATTTAATTAATTTTTTCAAATTCAATTCCTATAATTCGTATAATTTAATTTTAAAATATTTTCTCAAATTGTGTTAAAAATAGTTTTTTAATAAATGGATGTTTCAGGAATATGATGATATTATATAAACTATATGAATATTAATTATCATCAAAATTATTTAAATACTTATAGTTAGATTTATAATATTTAAATTTAATTTAAAATTTTCATAATTAAATAATATTTTAATTTATTAAATTTGATAGATATTATTCCTTGGAAAACAGTTTTCTAAAAATTATTATTTTTACCACCAAATTTTATTATCATAATTTTTGTAACATATAGAGTAAATAAATTATTTATTTCCTATATAATTAAGCATTACTATAAATATAAGGATTAATATTTAAATACAACATTTTTAATTAGTCATAAATGCTTATTTCTATTGGAAAATTTCAAAAACTCATTTCAGGCTTGTTCTACCATGTATTCTCAAAATCAATATCTATCCTATAAGAATAAAAATTTCATTACCTAAAATATAAAAATTATCATTCAATTAAATTTTTTTAATGTTAACTTTTTTGTCACTACAATTGAGGCTTGGGTGTTACAACACTATCATCCAACAGGGCATTCTAAATGGGGAGGTTCGTGTTGACCACATCTCAGTGAGAAGTCTAGTTTAACATTATGAACATGTTACTCAACTATATTTGAGGAAAAATAAAAATTATATAGGTCTTATGGGCCTAAAACATCTAACAACAGTTTCAAATGAAACAACTCGAAAGATTGGTAATATCCTATGTCCATGTGAATTAGAAAACTCCATAAGAATTTGATTTTTTAATTTAGTGGTTGGTTAATTTCAAGAGATATTGATCTAAATGAGATTATGAGGGCTTAAAAAATAAAAATATATGTTTTTAGATTTAGTTCATGGATTTTGGTTGAGATGAAGGTTTATGATAAAATTAGAGGAAGTATGGGTGATTGAGTAGCTATAGGGTAGTAAATACAGATAGATCAAACTGTAAAATAAATACCCATTTCCCTAAAGGTTTATGATGTGAACTAGGGGTTAAAACTATGAATAGGTGTAATTGGTTCTTATAAAATGATATAAATGTGGATTTAACCAACTCTGTTTCACTGAAGGAGCGTATGCATAAGAGATTCGATGATTATCTCTCACTCCCATCTCCCCCTCGATCTGAGGTAGTTTTTGTATGTAATTAATTATATGTTTCTACTATCCTATTACTTTATTATTATTTTCCATATATTTTTCTAATTTAAAATGAATTGTTTTACGATTTTGGTTTTGATTCCACTAAAGTATGGTGAAATCAACAATTTTTCTGTTGATTTTTCTCGACATCCATAGAGGAGTACCTGATAAAGTATCTACATTCCTTCAGAAGTCATTTTAGTAAAGGTACGTCACTATTTTTTCAGGCCTTTAGGATGATATTTAATTAAATTAGAAATGGTATTTGTATTATTAGTTTGGTATTATATGTTTACTTTGTTTGGGGGTGCTTCATGAGTGCACCACACATTGTTGTCTGCGACATCGGTACGACATGATGACCTGGTGAACTTTTTGGAATTTTTGATATTTAATTAATGTAATTAATTAATAATTAGGTTTTATAGTGGATTTATTTTTATATATGAATTTTATTTAGAACCTTGTAGTGATGGAAGATTTCCATATGGGCTTGTATGCGGCTGGGCTTTTTTTTAGGTTGTGACCAAATATGGGAAACCATTTTTGGGGTGGTGGTACCTTTTATATACCCCTATTGATTTTATATTAATTTATTTTTTATTGTAATTTGATATTTGTTCTCACCACAATAGGTGTTACATATATAAATTATATCAATTGTTAAATTAAAAACCAACTCCATGCTTGGACTAAAAATATTTACATGGTCTATGATGGACTCTTTGGCACTAACTAGACATCCTTGGGAATCGATGGTAAAGGCCTTGAAAATAATTATATTCCTTATAACAGATGGACCCTGAGGGGTGTAACGTATGTTAAATTAAATGAATGAGATTTATTATACCTAGAATTAGGTTCTGATATATGCATCTAGGTGGAGGTGAGAATTTATTTGACATGAATTACATAGGGATCTATCAAGTGAGAACCATGAGATTCCATAAAGCCTTTGGTTGATTAGATGAGTGTGTAGAGATAATTACTCCCCCACTGAGACATGATTATCCGGGATGGTATATCCAAAGATATTGATGGATATGTTTGGTGTTCAGAACAACCTAAAGTGACTCAGAAGGGGGATGAGATTTATGAAATATTCCATGGGAGACATTGCAAGGAGTCTAGTTAGTCCATGACGAAACGTCATGACAGAAATGAATAGTATTCCCACCATGTGATGTGTATTTACCCAAAACACAAGTTCAATATAAGAGTACCCTAGAAGGATATTCTATCTCTAATATAACCTATGTGTTTTGGTGGGTTCCCCAGTGATGTGTTAATCACAATGAGGATGTGATTATGAAATGAGTAGTGATGACTGTGGGTGCCACCTTGTATCTAGAATTGACTATTAGAGATGTTATGTATATGGGAATGTGAAGGCCATTAACTTAATTTTTCAACTTTATTTATATTATATAATCTTTGTAAGAGTAATATCTCTAATAAGATACATGTATGAGATGTCATGATAGAAATTTAGTACCCTTTGAGATGTATTTACCAACATGGGATGCTTGGACTAGCTCCTTGGATCCTGTTTATGATCCTGATATAATAGAATTCAAATGGTTCTCTTCTATGGTTTAGTGATGATGCTTGTTAATTTTTGAAATCATAGGATTATATCCTAGGGTTTAGCGTTGATTCTCAATGACAATTTAATCTTCAAGATTACCTCATATGTTTCTAAGATTATTCTTTATGACTATATAATACTTAGGAATACCTATTGGGGTTTGATGGCTTCACCTGATGATTATTAACTTTCTAGTATCACCTAATAGGGATATTCTTGGATATTAATTTCTATGTAATTATCAAGATCACCTCATAGGGTTTGGTGGTTTCACCACATGACTATTTATTTCCTAGGATCACAACATATTGATTTACATTGAGCCTTATGACTATGGAATTCTTTAGATCACCCCATGAGGTTTTCAAGATGGATTGAGGAAATTATTGATTTCCTTGGATCACCTATTTGGGATATACATATATCATTATGAGTACAAAATCCTCAAAATATACTCATGTGATATAGTGATTTTTCCATATTAGTATCAAATTATCAAGATTTCCTTTTGGGGTTCCAGGGATGATTCCTGATGTAATATGGATTTCTTATGGCCATTCCCCTAGGAATTTATTGTTCATACCAGCTCTATGTAATTACTAGGGTCCTAACCTGAGTAAAGGTATATTGATAATGATTATATTTTAGGATTTACTATGGTCTTATCCCTAGGAATCAGTTGTTAATCATTATACTATTATTAGATCATATAGGGTTATCCCTTGGGGATTATATTATTTTCTAATACTATAGAGAACCTTTGACAACATCATGGGGGTTGGTTTTTTAAATTATTAATTAGTTTCCATGATTACAAGTTGTTCTTAGAGACACCTCTTAACTGGATGAAGAAGGTGTGGGTTGATCTTTGGTTTCATGACATATTTCAAGGATCAATAATGGTTATTTGTTCACACTTTAAATATTTATTTATTTATTCAGATAATCATGTCACATGTATACACTTCATTTCCGGGTTATATATTAGACCACATTCTTGGTTCCCAATTATGATGTACACAAATGCTATTTAGGTGACTGTGGAACTTTGGTACCCGAGTAGACCTCATTTCAATAGGTTTATGTTTGTAAGCATCCCATAGGTTCCTGATATATTGGGATAAATTAATATGAATTTGGATATTAGGATGGTATAAGGCTCAAGAATTTTATAAGAACCCCCCATTATTTATATTCTATTATTTATTTGTTTATGAGGTTGGCCCATTATGAGGATATTTAGTATGTATAACTATATTCATTCAAATTAAATTTTTATATAAATGGATACAGTTATTACATCCCATAACCTGATGATTATTATTATTTTGGATAATGTCTGGTTATTTTAATCTATTATTACACACTCTGATATGGGGGTATATTTTCATCATGGTGCTAACCTGGACACTCATTGCTTGTTGACAAACTCTAGAGTATGAGGAAGCACAGATAAGGCCTTGTTACTCTGTAATACGGTTACTGTTCATTGTGAACCATGAAAAAAGAAGTTAAAATAAATTATTAGATATTATATTTTGAGGATATCACTAATTTTATCATCGTTTTATTCAATCATACTATTTAGAGAGATGTTATTGTGGTTATAAAAGGATGTGTCAAATCCAGTGATGGATATCAAATTGGTGCATCAAGAACACCTTTTGAGTAGGAATTCCAGGTTACTAGTTGTATGGAATTTCTATTATTATATTCCACTATGATGATTGTATGATTTTAACCTAACATCACACATTTTATGTTTTTGGATTTATTATTTACATTTTAATATTGGGATTTGGATTAGTACCCATTTAAAATAGGTCAGTTATTAAATCTCTGGTTCTTGGACTGCATCAGGAGGCCTGTTTAGATGCATCATATTTTGGATGTATGATTCACAAGACATCTGCATGCCTATGTGTCATTGATATCACTAATAATAGTGGGATTATTTGTATATTGTCTCATTAATAATGTAAAATATCTTTTCCCATATTATAATAGAATATATTTATATTTAATTTAACCATTCTGTATTTTTATTTTGATGAAAGGAAACATGGTTCTCTGGTGAGATGATTGATGATGATAAATTTTATATCCCTCAATGTAAGATATTACAAGAGGCCATTGTAGGTCAGTACTTTCATATGAATCTTTATAAATAATCCAATTTTGGTTATTTATTATATTGGTTTTGTGAAAGAAATGTTTGGTTATTAAATGTGTTGATAACAACCAATACAATGTTTTCCAACATAGATTATAGGTGAAATTCAATTTAATGGAATTGGTGGAGTATTGACACATATTTTCTAAGTAGGTACTATTATATATATGTATATACCTATATGAGAATGTGTTATGTGAGGGTTTCAATACTATATATAGAGTTACCATAAGGATCTGCCTATGATTATGGATTCTCATGGGGTAGTCCTATATACATATTCTCGAGGAGAATCAAAACCATGTAAGGAAATGATTTGGAATGTGATGAATGAGAAATATATATATGATACCATAGATTCGTTATTTGAGTGTGTTAGTCTCCAAGTGATTTTTTATGTGGGAATATAGAGTGTATACCTGTTAGTTATGTTTTGCATCAGATATGACCTATGGATTAAGAGAGAGAGGCTAGTACTTTGGTATTCATATCAAGATATCTAGGAGCTTTCAATTTTTATTATAATTATGGAAGCTTTAAACTATTTTATTTTTGGTGATACATATAAGGGTTACTTGTGCGATTAGATTTCTTAGACATATGAATTATCTAAAGGAGGGAAGAATGGTTAGATGCTTCAGGTTTGGTATTGATGCATAGGATATTCTACAAAATACTGAATATATGCATGAAGATTCAATATATTTTTTGAACATGGAAGGAATGAATAGGTTCCTTTCCTTTAGATAAATGTGTTGTAGGTGAATCCATATATAGTATGGGAATGAGATATTATATATAGTTTTTAGGGATGGAACACCTTTTGTGTTGTTTATTTTGGATCATAGAGATATTTAAAGGGAAGGATTTTTGTGATTCCTTGCCTTGTGTATTTTGGATTCATTTTTAACTGCAATTGTAGTATATCATTGATAGATTCTTATTATTTTGGAATAACATTAGGGTTGGTGGATGAATGTGTGATAGATCCTACAATATGTGATATTCTTGATTTTGAAGAGGAGTAATAAAGTTTATCTATATATATGAATTATACATACCGAATAGAATAGTATGCATTTTCAGAATTTGGGCATAGATATAATTAGATTCAAGTCAATGAGTATGAGTAAGTTTAAGTTAACAGGTAGTACGAGTGAGTGCACTATTTATTTTTGGATGATAATGAAGAAGTGTGTAGTGGATAGACATGGAATTGTTGATGATTGAATCATTGAGGAAATGTGGGTTAGTTTATAACTAATATCATTAGTGGATTTTATATATGATTCATTTCATGGGTGTTTGATGATTATAAGAATAATCCCTCTATGGGAGATGAGGAATGTAAAATAGATTGGTGTGTGGTGGCATGGTGAGTCATGGAAATGATCCCAGATAGATGTTTCCTTAGATAAATGAGTGTGGATCAGGTGGAGTGACATGAATTTTATGATGGATCCTATTATGATGGTTCCTAAGGAGTGTTATATTGTAATCCATATGGTGTGGATTTCATCATAGGCCATCTGAGTTCATCATACTCATCAAGATTTAAATTTCAACGGATGTCATGGACAATGATCTTATGATCTTGGAACTATTGGAAATTAATATTTCATGATTCCATTTTATTCTGAGCAGTATAATTATTTACCATTACTACATTGAAGAACAGATTATGTGTGGGTCTTAGTAATGATAATACTAGTTATAAGATAGTGAATATGGAATTTTTTCATATGAGAATATGAAAACAATTCTATCTTATATTATGTAAATACCATATTTGGGATTTCGACATGTTTTATGATAGAGTTAGGGAATTGGAATCAATATCAAGATGATCATGATAATATTTTAGGGTGATTTGTGGGGTGAAACATGATTCATGGCATGTATCATGTGGAAATTTTTATTTCTCATATGTTTTGAGGGTGTGAACCCAATTTTGGGACATGTTTTGTGGGGAAAACCACAGATAATCACATGATTTCAGGGGCGAACCTAATTTATCGCTTGATTCATGGGTGAACCCAATTTTTCACATTATTTAGAGGGAAAATTATATGGAGAAACTTAGTGATGGTGGTTTTTTAGGATATTTGAAGTTGTAGACAATATACTACATTTACTGTGTTTTATTAGCTATTATGGGTCTCTTTTGAGGTTTTAATGATAATTTGTGATTGAAGATCAGTACATGTGGGCCTTCTCAATAGGTGGTGGATACTCATCATATTTAGTTTAGAATAAAATAGGATAGGTAGTACAATATTTTGACATGTTTTTTCATGCATAATTGGGTGTTGTAATATATAACTAACACTAATCAGATCATTAGACCACTAAGATGTGTTTCACTAAGTAGTTCTATTGGTTGGGGCCAATATAGTTCAGTATCAATTAATATAAGATAAAGGTTATAGTGGTAGAACTATAATCTTGATGATGAGTTAGTTTGATGAAATCAAGGGAAATTGAGATAGATGTTCTCTAATAACCATTATCAAGGAGTTTAAGTGATGGAAATTAGTGTAGGATCAACATTTGATAAATGGTGCACATGATGATTGGATTTATGTAGTGGTGTCTAGTTCAAAATTCCAGTATAGAATGCTATTATTTAAGCATGAATTGTTTTCCTATATAGGTTGAGATTATTAGTTAAATGGTTAACTGAAACTTAATAGGTTGAGTAATTCTATGGTTGGGAGATTATAAAACCCCATGAACACAAAAGTTATGAAATTCTAGAGGAATTTAGTTTTATGATTTGGTAGATTTATTATTTTGAGAATCATGGACTGAAATATGGGTTTGAAAGTTTGTATGACTGGAATATATGTTTTTATACTTGGTTCAAGGGTTAGTGGATTCACTGTGGGTTTAGGAGAGAATCAGAGGAAGGATGTGTGGTTGAGAATCTACTACGGAATGGTTTTAGAGCTTTCAAACTGTGAAACAGGGCTCCATTTCATGAATATTCAGGATATATGGAGGAAAAATCTTCCCCAAAGTCACATTGTGTAAACCGTGGGTTTATGGAATAAACCAATCATAGAGAACATTCATTAGTATAACATTAAAGATAGATAAAATGTGGACCATCCCTCCATTATTTTGGTATAAGGATGGAACACACAATAAATATGATGGTTAGCTATACCTCCCTTCTACCCCCTTTACGCAATAGAGTTGTTAGCCTAGATTTATTATATTTTTATCCTTTACACTTCCTCTATTATTTACCTTTATATTAAATTCATTTTATCTCATTAGGTTTAGGGTTCTCTTTCAGATTTCATAGGAACATGGAAGAATAATTTGTTTTGGACAAGGATTTTTCCTTGCATATGTAGTGGAGGATATGGGATGGTATCTTGTTATCATAACACATTGTTTTAGAAAAAAAATGTATATAACCATTTATATCTTACAAGGGTGTTTACGGATTTTTAATTAGAATATTTTTAGAATTGATGTTGTTAATTGTGTATTTTATGTTTCTTAACCCTGAGGGTTCATTATTAGTGGACCACACCTCATTTCCCATGGCTTGTGCATGATAGGGTAAACCATGATATTTTAGGAAATATTATTATTAAATTAAATTGTATGAATAATTATATATTGTTATAATTAACTAATTTTATTGTATAATCATTAGTATGCTCCCGACAGTGATGGTAGTTTTATGGGTGGGATTAGATGAGCTCAGGAAAGGTTATCAGGATATTATCAAAAAGGTAAACAACTTGGTTGAGGGATGTGATCTCTTATACATGCCTTTATGGTGCTTTAATTAATTAATTTTTCCATGGAATTTTGTATATAATATTACAAATATGGTAATTTTATGTATATATTATTTAAATTGTTTAATAAAAAGTATATTCAATGATTGGATAAAACAAAGAAGAAAGTGACACTATGAACTCTTGGGCACTAGATTGATTTCCTCTTCCATTGATGGTTGAGGCCTTAATTATAATTTTATGACCTAAAAATATAGAACATGATGTGTGTAATGTATGTTAAATTAAATGGATGAGTTATAGAGGACCTATCGGTAGGTTTACTTAAATACAGATAGGTAGGGGTGATTATTGATTTTACATGAATTGAATTGGGATCAAAAAAGTGATAAAAATGAGATTTAATTAAACATTTGGAAGGTGATATGGGAATTGGGTGAGAATTACTTCCCCAAAGAATTGTGATTACTTGTGTTGGTAGTCCTGGGGTTACTTATGGATAGGTTTGGTTTTCATAGTAATTTATAGTTACATGGACAAGGGATGGGATTGAAGCTACACAACATGGGAGAGATTCGAAGGAGGGAACTAAGGAATCAATGAGATTTATTATTGTCAAGGGAAATTGGTCCCTTTGAGTGATGGGTGTTTACCTGAGTGAAATGTTTGAGATTAGTCTAACTATGAAGGGTGTCCTAGATATAATATAACCTAGGGGACATGGTGGGACCCCTAGTGACATTTTGATCCTACCATGGTGGTATTCAGTAAATGGGTAATAATGATTACCATTGTCACTATAGAACCCAAATCGATGAATTTAAGATGTTATGGATGTGATGATTGTACGAGGAGAACATGAGATACAAACCTTTAATATATGATATGGTTATCCCTAATAATATGTGTATATAAGATGTTATAGGGGGAACATACAACCCCATGAGATGTATTTATATACTTTGAATGTCGTGGAAAATCCCATTGGATCTATCTTTTTGAGTGCAGGATTAGTAATGAATCCACATGAATATTGAAAGACCATGATTACCTCCCATGGTTTACCAATGATGAAAAATGATTATTGAACTCTAAATATTACCTTTTGGGGAGAAATTATGACACTTGATCCCTATAGAATTACTATGATTAACTCCAAGGGTTCAACGGGTAGGTGTAATGATTATTGATCACCTAGGATAACCTCTTACGGATCACATTAGATCATGATGACTATGGAATTTTTAGGATCACCTCAAAAGATTCTACGGTTGAGCTAGTTGACTAATGACCTCTTAAGATCACCTCTAAGTATTGTCTTGGGGGATGATGAATATAGAACACACATGATCACCTATTATAGTTTTTCAGTTTCACTATATTTATTATTTATCACCTAAGATTACATCCTAGATATCCTCATAGAGATCAATGACTATGGAATGATCAGAATCATCTAATAGGTTTTTATTAATATGCCTAATTACTATAGAACCCTAAAAATAACCTCTTGTGTTCAATGAGGATGCCTAATGCTATATGGGTTTCCAATATTCATCCCCTAAGTAATCAACTATTGATTCTACCACAATGTTTTTACTAGGTTCGCCCCATTGGAATCGACTTTGGATCCTGAAGATGTTACTAGATTGGCTAGGGTTATACCCCTAGGAATCATTTGTGGGTCATGATTTTATTATTGTATTACATAGGGTCATCCACCTAAGTATCATATTATTATCTCATGTTAGGTATTTCCCAATATTACCATGTGTGGGGTTGATTTTTCACATATTATTTATTTGGAATGATTATGTGACATTCTCAAAGACAACCGGGAACTTGACAAAGCAGGTTTGGGTCAATATTTCATATCATGATAAAACCCATGGATTAATAGTGTCTATTTATTTTTGTATCCATAGTTTATTAATTCATTTATCTAGACATGTAACATGTATAACCTTCATTTACCTATTATATATGGGACAACATTGGTGGTTCCCTACTGATTTATACTCATACACTTATCAGGTGGCCATGGAACATGGGTTCCTGAGAAAACCACATTTTTTACTTATTTAGGTCCAGAAGAGCCTGATAGTTTCATTTCCTAGAGGGATATCTCAAGAGACTATCAAAGATTGGGACATTATAGGGCTTAGTTATGGTAGTAAATCCTATCATTATTTATAATATTTTATTTATTTTTATATATTGTTGGCCTAATCTGTGGAAAATGAGCCTATTTGACTATATGATTCCACAATAAATTTGGATATATATAGATTTTTTTATTTCTTAAATGAAATATGTATATTATTACTATTTTGGACGATATATAGTTAAAAAAATTTATTATTGAGAACTCTAATATGGGGGTATACTCTACCCATGGTACGACCCTATTCCCCTGCTAATAGTTGATAGCCTATAGTGTATGGGGAGGAATTCCTAAGGTCCCATCACTCTCTAGTCCAATTACACTTCATAGTGAACTTGGTTATAGGGCATGACAATATCGACCATCATGCACATCATCCCTTCTTGGAGTTCCATAAACTAATTCACCTAATACAACATCAATTATTAAATGATTAACCCCTAGATAAATAGGTACTTGAAGTTATCCCAACACATTCTCTCATTCCACCTTGCTTGTACCACGACACCCCACGACCTCCTAGTCAAACATTATAGCATGTAGACTATCATATTCATCCAATGGTCATTGGGTGTCTCCACCACCCCAAATATTCCATTAAGAATCTTAATCAAATACTAAGAATCCTACAAAACCTGCGTACCCTTTGGAGTAGGAGGGTTTTATAGCTATAAATTATAGTTTAAGTCTTCTATAGTAGGTCTAAGCCAATGAGAAACTCCACTTCCCACTAGAACCAGATGAAATAACCATTACTGAGGTGACTCTATAAGCTAAACCAATGGAAAATCCTCAACATCATTATCATCATCAACCTTCTAAACATATTTTGGTAATAAATTGATTCCATACCTTTTGGGTATTATTAATCATATCCTTGGGTGTCCCTATGGTACATATTCAAGTAAATATTTTCATAAGTGATAATAAAAAACTGAAAACATCTTTAAAAATTAATTTATAATAAATTTTATGAAACAAATATGTGAAAAAGCAAAAATTTATACTTGGGAACATTCCATAAGGGTCTACCCACAACCAATACATACAACCACCTACTACATCACCCATGGCCTATGATTATACCATTGTTAATTTTAGATTAGATACATTCTTATAGAATTGACTCATCAATTTTCTTGTGTTATACGAATTTTAAGATATAAAAATTATCTAGGAAAAACTAAATATATTATTATTATTTGATTAATATAAACAAATATAAAGTATAAGAAAACATTTGTATGACATGTGAACCAATATCCCTATCAACGATTCATAAATTCACATAGTCATTATACATAGGGGAAGAGAGAAACACCCAAAACCCTAATAACACAATTACACTTAAAGAACAATACATAATTATAACCACACAATAGAAAAATTCAATCCCACAATTGTAACAACATAGATATCCACTATAATGGTTTTGAACCTACACAATAATATATTCCCACTTGAGTTTCAACAATTATAGTTTTTTTCTACCATGTCCCAAATATAATGTAATTGAAAAGGGGATTTGATAAAATTGTGGAATGCATCAAACAAGATCAATAAGACTAAAAAACTATTCTACATTTTCTTATGGAAACATCACTATGTGAAATAGTATTCTAACTGGTGATTAGGGACTATGATTTATGATAGGGAGATTATTCTCTCACCATTACATAAATAGAATAAGATACATAGTAGAAAGACTAAATAAATGAATGTATAACATAAAAAACATAAGGGAATATAATAGGTAATAACATTACATGTAATATCAAAAGGGGATACACAATACCTTATATTGAATCCAAATGGATCCTCACATGTTCCAGATAAATATAATACAATAAAAAAAGAACAAAATAATAATAGAGGCATAAAAAAGATCTCAGAGTATGTATCGATATCACAAAAAATCCATACATTATCCACATGCTCACCTACCCATCATTGGTCACTTACAAATGGATGGATCAATGAAACAAATATAAAAAATATATCTGGGAACCCATATAGTGTGAGAGTAATAAAACACAATAGGACATCATGGAATCATCCTTAAATAAGTGAATCAGATATATGAAATTATATTCCCTAAAAATATAAATGCATAATTTATATTCAACTCTATAATGTAATAATGAGCTAAAAATATGTCATGAACTGAAAAAAAAAACTTTACACAACTCCATAAATCAAGGGAGTATCATGTTTAACCAAAAATAATAATTGATAACCTGGTTAGATTCAATTCACCTAATATATATACCCAAATAAACTACCACATTATATCACACATCCTATCTCTAGTAAATCAAAAGACCAAACCTTTTTTATTCAATGGAGGTCATACGCTTATCCTATATCATGTACCCAATCATGTATCATATCAATTGCATGTATAAAACTTTTTTTGAATTGTGGTCACACATAAACATCTCATATGAAACCTTATCATTAAATGTTGGTGTCACAACACATCTTAGAAAAGAACTTCTCATTCAAAGAAAATAACAAATTTTCCTATCAGAACACACCTTCTAACTCAAAGGTTACTCTCAACCCACCAACCACATATGATCATATGATGGCCGAGTGTACTATGAATCATGTTGGGTTCAAAAATATTTGTATAAAAAATCCACATGGAATGCATAAGTAAAAAATAATAGGGTAGCTAAAACTATCTCTAGGATTATCCAATTTCAATCTCTCATGGGCTCCCATAAATCCTCATTCAGATTTACATGTCATCATATATGAAATGAACCATCATAAATATCCAAAATACCACTCTAGCATGTCATTATAACCATAACCTATCCAAAAAAACATACTCTAATCCCAGTTTACCCTATAATAAAACCCTACCTATAACTATATAATGAGATGGGGTTACACACTTTTCATGATAGTAACCCATAACATCCAATACAAGTGTAAAACTAACAATTACTTATCTAACTAACAACATTGATACTAAAATATGAAATCTAAAAAGATTCCATAGACACCTATTTGGATGTCAAGATATTCAACTTCATATAAAATTAATAACATGGTAGGGACTTTCTACATCAAAATTTAAGGATCACATTTTATAAATAATTCAATATGATTCATTCCAAATTCGATAAAACCATAAATTCATCCCTAAAATATCTTAGTTAGGATTTTTAGATGGAAAAATATAAAATAGAGAACGAAAGAAGAACTTGAGAAAATAATGATGTAATAAATTCAAAGAAATAACCTCTATAATGAATTAATCTTCAAATGAAAAATTTAAGATGAGGTAATATTTAAAATTCCATGAAAGGGAAAAAAATTAGCTAATGTTTCAGAGATCTATGGATAAGAAGATGATGGGTTTAAAGGGATCATTATTGAATTGTAAAATCTACCCCTTAAAAAATTCCCTAAAAACTTGGTCACATCATAACCATGATTATTATTCCATGATATATCCTTTATAAGGATACATTATGGTGTGGTCTCTAATTTTTGACAAAACCTCTGAACCAAAAGTATATTAAATGACACCAAAAAAACACCATCATGGTGTGGCATCCTCTATAATGTCATGATACCCTGCCTTCACCCCATCCTTTATACCAAACATCACATAATTTCACCCTCACCACACTATGACAATACATACAGATAAATCACATTTAATGGGACACTTACATAAGGGTAAACCCCTATACCATTTTTTCACTACATTCCTCACACCATTGAACCCATATACCATATCAAAACCTCTTTGTTCACACTATCCTTATTTTCATGGTGCCTAAAATTCATGACATTCTACTTGTTCAACTACATCAATTGAATGGTCTCCTAATCCCCATGATGTGATGACCTACTACAGCTATATATTATGTCAAAACCAAGACTAAATCCTAAAAACTAAATCTTAGTCCACTATTATGAACCTGAAAAACTTTAACCCATTAGGATACATAATATCAAACAAAAAAACCTTAAAATATGAGGGGGATTACATTTAATGTTTTATTGTAAATTATATGATACAATTGGGCCTCTTTCATGATTTGTAGTCTTGATATGGTTTCCATATACCAGTCAAATGACACACCCACCTTTCTAAATATTTATTATTGAGATAGACTTGTTTTCTAAATAATGAATTATAAATTTTTATATCTCTTAATCCATATTATTTTTGTTTACTTTCATAAAAATAAATATATGAAATTTCATTTTATAACTCCAACCTAAAAAATTCACATACATTGGAAAGTAATTAATTTTCCTTAATAAATACCCCTATAATAATGAAATTTAATTACATGGTTATTAAAAATTAATTAAACCTTCCACAAAAAATTCATTTATTATATATGAAAATGGTTGTATATAAACCTTAATGTTATCATTAGGACCCCCTTTTTCAAATAATATGATTGTTATGTTTAAATATGGTTCTTTTATATATAACAAATGGGGGTGGTTATATGGAACTAACACCATTATTCAAGAACTATGGGAAACACAAAAAATTGATATAAATAATTAAAAACCATATACTAATAAATCAATCAAATTTTATGACTATACTAGGAAAATTCTACCTATCTCTATTAAAACTATTTATATGATAAATAATATATTTGGTGGGTTAATTTATCATTTTTTACATTTTTCTCTTTATTTCATCTCACTAATTCAATAATTTTAGATGAACTAAATATTACCTTCAAACAAAACTCATTGAAACATAAAAAATATCTTTTAATAAGAATATATTATAAATGGTTTAGGATTATTTAATGAAGAATATAAAAACATTTAATTTCCAAATTGTACTTCAACATAGATGAGTTATTAATAGTTTATGTAATTAGATTAGGTTTTATCCTTTTCATTTCTATCTTCTTTAGTTCTACTTCTTGTTTCTCATCCCCCCTTAGTTATTAAACTGATGAATACATTAGTAAATTGTCTTATTTTCTATGTGAACAATGGGGAATACAGTGCCACATCCTTTAAATCAATCTATGTTTATAATGTTTCTCTAGATTCATTTCTAGATCTATCTCCAATTTATCAACTCTTATAGTAGACTATGGATCTTCATGGAGGATATAATCCAAATTCAGCATGTATTTTTATTCCTTTACTTGGAATTACATTCCCATTCTATAATCCCTTAATCCTAAAATAGATTCTAGATTCTATTTTCCATTTTATGTCCACTTCTTCTATGATTTTCATAATCAAACACACTATGAAATTGTGACTGTTAGTGGAAATTAATATATCAGTTCCATGTGAAAAAAAATCAAATCATGTGGGGACTTCCATATTATTCTGGAATAAACATAATTTTCAATAATATAGTGTGATAATTATTTTCTATCTCTACGTCAATGTAGAATCTAATTGTAGAAGACTGTGTCTTATCCCATGTGTTTTTTACAGCCGTCTTCTACTGACTATATTATTATATTGGGGTTGTAAAGGGATAGTTTTTTTAAGAAATAATTTTTTTACTATATAGACCCTAGAATTATTCTACACCTTCTATAGTGTCAATTGGGTTAATCCATTATTCAAATAATTTTTTCCCTAGATGGACAGAAAAAATTCGGTGAATCTTCGTGAGATGCCTCAGAAAGTAATAAAATCAAGGTGAAGCCTATTCACTGTATATTATATTACTATTAATTTTTTGATGAAAATTATATCTCTATGAATTCAAAATTTTATATAGATAAACATAAAAATTATCCTTCAGTGGTTCACCTGAATGAATATTTTTTTATTTCCACTATTATAAATAAGGATTTCATTATTCTAAAGAAGATAAGATCCCCACTTTCCCTATAACCATCATGGGTACTTCCATATTCCAAATTTTTTTATAGGATTTATTTTTATCTTTTAATTACAAAGATAAATGGGACCTAATGACTCACAATGTTTCAATGCAGAATCTGTTAAAATCCATTCATCCTTTATAGGAAGAGTTTCATAATTATACTCCCATTAGGGGATGAGGTAAGATGATAAATATTGTATGGATGATAGAAAAAATAGAGTGTACTATAGGTCTTGGTCTATGATTCATGTAGAAATCCCAATTTTATCTCCATATGTTTTTGTTGACAAGACCATCAATTATTTTTATTATACATCTTCATGATCTATTTCCAATTTTTAAATGATAGGGGGCTCATTTCTTTATATAAATTTAATTTTTTCATTTCTATTTTAACTTTTTTAAGTACTTGAACCAAAACACAAGGTTAAATATGTTAAGTATTTCTCACCCAAATATTTATACAAATAATTTCATACATTATATACAATGAAATTTCCACATATGGGTTTTTTCTTAAATACAATATTCATGTGGAGCTAATCAACTCATATTCTCATCAAATAACTATTTAGGTGGCTTAGAAATGTCAAACATGAAATATTTTATTTGTTAATGAAAAAAATTGATATGGATAAATGATAAAAACATTGGTGTTACTTGAAAACCCTTCATTTGAGATTCATTAATTAGAATATGGGAAGATACATCAATACCCTTCTTGACCAATATGAGAAGAAAAGAAGATGCTCCATCTAATAGTGGGCCATGTAGGACTACAAACAGTTCTTGTTGTTTAGATAGTGGATGGATCAAGGATATTAAGAATATCACATGAAATTATCTAACAAAAAATAAACTCCCATAGAATATATTACAAATTGGATACATTCCTCTCAAACATTAAAGGGGTCTCTTTTTTCTTAACACCTTAGTCACTAATTTTTTATGTTATCTTTAAGATAACTCTCCCCCATCGATCATCATGGTGATGTGTTCACTAAGGAATATTACCTTATACTTTTCAAATGGGTAGAAAAGTGAATTTTATTTTATTTAAATAATCCAAGAGTTATTGAATTCTCTAATTTTTTGGAAACCCTGATATATTCATTAAAATAATATTACAAGGCTAAAAGGTGCTACCCTAAAATAGTATAAGGGAATTAAAGAACCGAAGAAATTAAAAAATCATATTGGTGAGATTTAAAATATTGAGAAAAAAACAGCATAGGTGCTAGGATAATTATATGTTTTGTTCATGGTATCTAAAAAATAAAACTTTTTTGTTTTATTTTGGAAGAGTATAAGGTTTTCTAAGAATGTTATAGAGTTTAGGGGGTTTTTGTGTTTGATAAAACACACTATTTTTTCAAACCATTATTAAAGGAGTTAAATTTATGGTAAATCGTAATCTTCAAATTTTTAGGTTGTTACTTCACTAATGATACTTCCATCTCTAGTCCTCTTATAGTGGAACACTTTATAGGGAAACTTGGTATTAATTGACAACAGTCCAGTGGGGAATATACAAATTGTAAACTCAGTAATTCTTTTTTAATCCCCTTACCATAGTTTTTATATGTTAATATTAATAATATGATATATAATGTACCTAAGAGGGAAAATATATTATCAAACATTAAATTTAATGATCTAGAGAGTTCTCCTGGCCTAAATAAGATAATTAGTTACTTTGTATTAGCATATTGGGTGGTCATTAAAATGATATAACTATGTCTATCAAAGAAATCCATCAAGGGGTGGTCTATCATTAAGATTTTATGCTCCAACCTTTCTCATCATCCCAAGGGTTAGGTGACCCCATTAATTCTAGGGATATTATCATATTATTATCTAAAACTTCATATATAATATTCTATTAACTATCTTAAATGATGGGATTTATATTTTACTACCCAATTCAACGTAGGAGGCGTACCACAGATTTCCGAATGGAAATAATAAAAAAGGATATTTTTATCTAGTTAGTATATTGTTATAGACATAGATAGAAAGTTATATGTCATTTACATCTTGTTGATAGTATACATGGAAAATTATTTTCATAAACTATAATTGAACTAAATTTTAAATAACAGGAAAAAATGAGGTTTCTCAGAGTGGATTTAGGACCTGTTTTTTTACTATAACTAAACCTAGTTTTTGGTTTCTTTCGTAAGAAAAGTATTCATTTTCTTTAAATCAACTCATTTAATTTTTCATGGTGATACCCTTCTCATAATATTTTTATTCTTACAAAGATATTGTTAGTAGATATATGAATCAGATGGTGAATACTTTCAAGGGTAGATATGGAAATTCAACCATAACATATTTATTTTTTACAGATGATATGCTATTTTACAATGATAAAAAACAAAAAATGATCACATTTTTTAAGAAAAAATTCAAAAATAAAGAAAATATAATGGGTAAAGAGATAATATTCTGAAGATCATTATTTGTATATCAATAATTTTCTCAAATAGGTGAGTGAATGTGATTTAAAGATAGATATATTTATATAATTGGGATCCCCCATTTGAGGATCTCATTATTCCACTATCAAATGGGAGGATTATAATTCATTTTTTATTTATTTTTTAATAGAATTATAAATCAAGTTCTCAATTAGAAATATAATGTTCATTCTATTGGTTTTAGGATTACCCTGACCAATACTATTCTAACAACCATCCCTATTCGTATTCTATCATTTAAAAAATAACTTAATATAATATTAATAATTATTGAGAATATTATTTCTATATTATTTTTTTTGTGAAATAGACCAAGTTCTCTACCATTGTGAAAGTTTGAAATATATGTCTAGAACTATTAATGAATTCAGTATCAACCTTATGGATCTAGAACTATCTATGAATTCCATGAATGAAATTTTTCAATGAGTGTTGTTTCAGGTTACTCCATGTAGGAATGTTTTGAAAAATAAAAATATTACATGACACAAAATTCTAATGTTAACCAAAAGGAATCAGTTTCCTCTCTATGGAGTATCCCTTGTGGACCACTTATAATAATGATAGGTAATTCTCGTTGGGATGTTTTTATATGACACATGTCCCAATAAAATAATAATTTGAATAGTAATCTTTTATTCTTCATAGTATACCCTATTATGGATGTTAACTTTTGGATAAATAGTTTATATTCAAACTTGACTAAATAATTATAAAATAAGTATTATAACTAATTATTTAACATTATTCAACTAGTGGATGAATATGAACACTACGTGTTTATTCTAATGATGACTTGTAATATTAATTATAAATACTATAATAATAATTTTCATATTCAACAACAATATTAAATATGGGTGAAGTTTCATTATGGGGATTAGATTATACCAATTATAATATGACATAGATTGTGCACAATGATACCTTACTCACTGGTAATGTGATATATAAAAGTTGAATGTTTATTTCATCAAAATGTATTATTAGAATCAATTCGATATGTGGAGAAAAATACTTACATGCTCTAAGGTAGATAATGGTTCCTCTTTATATAGCACATTTTTGGAAAATCCATGGGAATTTTCCCTTAATTAGGGGTCTTTGATTATCGTTTTGGATGACTAGTTTCATAATATTGATACTTCCTCCCCATATGGATATTTTTATAATGGGATATTTTTTTCGGATATTAGATTTTATGTGAGAAATCAATATATTAATTCATCACACAATGAACATTGCCCAAAACTAAATTTTATGGGGGAATATTCTACTAATGTTTTATCATGATATGAGAATCCAAAACCTATAAAGCTCTCATACTCTTTATGATATTTTGGTGTGTCACTAACCATCCATGAAAACTAATGATAATAGGAGGTGATGTGTCTAGATCCATTAAATTTTGACTTATGGAATTTTTAATCTAAACATTGACAGAGACTGCTCTAATGTGTTCATGCATGTTAGGGGGATCATTTGAGAAACCCATGGTATTTATCTTTTATCCTTCAGTGAATTCTATAATGGTGGAAAAAGTACTATTAATGAGTCTTAAGATCTTTTGACCGGACCCATCTTGATAAAGGATTATAACTGTCATGAACCTCCTCCATTGAGAACCCCTCCTAGTCCTATAGTGAATATGATATTCACCCCTTGAGCCCAACTACAATAAGACACATATTTATGATGGGAATCTAGGATATAAAACATATAAACAAGATATATTTACAATATAATTATCAGAGAAAAATAAAGAAATCCCAAATTGACTCTATAATATACATGAATACAGATATCCTAATATTAATCTTATATAATATAAAATAAGGTCTCTAGAATAGATTACCAAGAGGAAACTCTTATACCGATGACTAAAATAATAGTTACAATCATAAGGATAGTAATTCACAACTCACACACTTAATCCCTCCTAAAAATTAGAAAAATAGTTTTATATATAATAGGTATGGGATATAAGTATAAACAATAAAATCCACCTAAATACCTTTCATAAAATTGTTCAATAATCATACTAATGAATAGATGATTAAAATATAGAACCAACTCGCACTTAAATTAGGTCATTTATCTCCCAACCACACCAATACTTACTCACCTAACATCACATCCATGTATAATAATGTAATATTAAAAAATATTGAAATAAGGTGACCTACAACAATTTACCAACTAATTTTTTCTCTCTCTCCGGCATGGAAAATGTCCTTGTGCTCCTATACCATCCATTACCACATAATGAAATATTTTCATATCTATACTCCACATATTCCATATTGTCTATAAACGTATATCTATATTCGTAACCACATAACCATAGTCATAACCACAAATCCATCTCCCAATCACATCTTATTATCCCATCAAAATAAGGTATCATGATCCATTGCCTCACCAACATGGTTGTTTGGAAAATACATATTACCCAAAACTTTGGTCACTAAAAAAGTAATTTGAATATAGTGGGGTATATATGAAATCACATAGAAAAATAACATATTAATAGCTACAGACATAACCTACCTAATGGTTCATAGAAATATAAAAATATTAATTCCATATTTAGTACTTTATGATCACTTCTACATATGAAAACTACAACCATCTACACAAAACAACCACCCCCAATTATTTATAATGAACACTACAATAATTAAATAACATCGAACCTTTTAATTATATCATTTATTGATTTCTGGTTTTATCAATTTACTAGAAGCATTACATTAATTACACCATTAATTTTGTAGTGTTCCATACTTTTGAAGTATATTACACATTGATTTTGGCCCTTCCCAATGTTTTTTAAAGTTATAATTTTCTTAAGTGATGTATTGACTAACTTATAGACGTTTTGGGATGGGTTTAGAGGATTTTTTGGGGGAATATGATTTGACCTTAGTTTGGGAAATTCAAGTGTCTATCCATAGTAAAATGTGTAGCTTCATCGAGATATGTAAGAGATAGAACATGGTTTGATAATTATTAGATAAAACCAAGTTACATTTCTTGGGAAACCATGTAAATAACAATAGATGAAAAATTATGGCTGGTGTTTGGTTTACCAAACCATGCAGTTTCCCTAAAGAGGTAGTGGTCCTCACACAGTTGCGCATCTTTTGGTAAACTGTGAAAAAAAATCATTCAGGAAAATTTAAATAATCCAGAAATAGAGATTTTACCCTAATATATCCCAGGAACCCTTCATTATCCATCATATATCAAGTATAAAAAAACCTAAGGACTCTAGTATCTATTCATGGTGATTTCACTCCAACCAAACTCAAATTTGTGTGGATCATGAGGCTTGGATTCTACAAATTCAAGGTAAGAGGGAATTCTTCATCAGTTATACATGTTTCTTCTATATATTCACTTCACTTCTTAGAAGGAATAAAAAATTTGGGTTGTCATGGCTAGATATATGAAAAAAAAATTATGTTCTAATAAGGGATTATATATTTATCGATTGACTGGTGGATGGTTCTAAATAATTTCCATCCTTTTCCTAAATGGTTCTAGATTTAAAACTGATGCATGATCTTGTTGGGTGAGTTGATCTACCTATATGGTTGTATTATATTATCCTTATCGGAACATTTTTCTAGAATCTTGGTTGTGATGAATTAGCATTTATTTTTTGGAATCTTTTTTTATGAATATGAGATTAAATTTAAGCACTTGTTAATTGGTATCCTTACACTTGAGTTAGGATGTCCTTACAATTTTATGGCCTTTATATAATTACGTATTTCTTAATTTTCATTTTTATGAATTTATGAAATGAGATCCTTACTTCATGTGATTCACATTTGGTTGGGTGGGTGGGTGGCATGTGAGACCCTTTCTTGATTGGATATTCATGTAGGGATATGTGTGTCCCATGAGATCCTTTCTTGATATAGTTCAAATGTGAGTGATGGTATAGATCTTGGGACACTTTCTTGATTTGATATTATTTTTGTTGAATGTTTATCCCATGAAACCATTCTCTATATGAAATTACTATTTATATAAATATTATATCTTTTGTCTAGAAACATGTATATTTCCTCTGGGAATTGTTTCAATGTATCTGGTTGGTCTAACTCAAAGAATTGTCCCCTTAGAGTGGGAGTGTCATTATTGGGATTATAAGGACTTGATTTCAAATTTTTATATAACTTATGGTTGTATGTACTACACAAGAGCCATATATTGGGATGAAATTTGTGAATGTGGATTTCCCAATTGCTGGATATTGGGTTGACATGTGCTAGTGTGGCTTTCCCTAAAGCCATAAATTTTTATAACTTGTAGACATGATGAATTTCCCTTCAAGGTGGGTGTGAATTTTTTCCTTATAGGTAGAAAATGAATATTTGAATATTTTACGATATTTTTTAACCATCATGAAGATGTATTGAGATCATCTAATTTATGCAATGATTTCTCCCAAAATTCCTTCCAACTTAATTCCAATGAATGTATAGCTGGGTTCCGTAAATATTGGTTAGTAAATTATGACTCAATACATGACTGATCATTTGTGAATTACTTTTTTCATATTATACACTTATATATAAAATTTTTTATTAATGATGAATTGGTTATGTCCTATTGGATTTATACAAACACCTTTCACAATCATATTGATGTGGATAAAAATTTCATGGTCTCAGATCTAGAATAGGTAATGGTTTATACATCAAGGTGATGAGAAGGTGGATATTTAATGATAGAGGCAATGTATTTATGGGATCCAATCTATTATTGTTGTGTCTTAGTGTATTTTCTTCAGTTATAATAATTTGGTTTACCTACCACACTGAGATCCATTTGTTTTTCTACACGGACTATATTCCATTTTTTATGACATGATTATATTCTTATATTTTTTGATGTCTTATTTTGTGATGTGAGTTTACATAGTTTTTAGATTCTAATTTATATATTTAATTATTGGGGGTATAGTATACCCCCAACCCCATTCATACCATTGATGCTAGTTAGTTGTCTGTTTCATATGTGGAGTTGTGCATGAGGTCATGTAGCTTTCTGAACTTGACTAAGTGATTAAGATCATGGTGATACAATGTGGTATAAAATGGGGTTTTATTTTCTTAACATTTATTATGTATTATTTTTGTGTTATAGTATAAATTAGATAGGTTTTCAGGAACATGGGAAGGGGAGCAACACATTTTCCTAGATAGTTCAAGTGTAATGGACCTTTGTGTTATCGGTGATGGGATTTTTATTTTGATTTGAACATTTAATATTGACCTATATCACATCAAGTGATGTAAATGATTCTAGTGTTATGATTTATAGTATTTATTTGAATTCATGCATCATGAGTAGGCACATAGGTAGACATCCCATGCATATAACTACATTTTATTGATAGAAATTCAAATAATTTTATTCTAGTTATAAATCATGTGCATTTTTTATTGAAATATTTTTATTGATAGTTAATAATTTTAACCCTAACATGCTATAATTTTATATTATTATGTGTGATTGTGACTAACATGGTGGTATTAATGACATATTCCTAACCCATGAGTAGCTGGTAAATGTTATTGGTGTTTTCCCTTAGAATTTATATTTTTATTTATCCATTTAAGCAATTTATAAATAGAAAATTCACTTGGAATGTAATGTGTTATGTAGTTTTCAAATTACATTTGGTTTAAAATGGATTTGAATTTTTCTATGATTATGGAAATTTTAAATGGATCTTTTGAACAGAAATAGATCCATAACAGAAAAAAAAAGTTATATTTTCTCAATATGTTTAATTGAAAAGGATATATATATATATATATATATTATAAAAAGATATTTAATCTTATTTGGGAACAAAGATATTTAAAAATATATTTTCCACTTAAAATGGAACTTTCGAAGGTAAAAAAGGATTGGTCTACCAAACCATCATTCAGTGAGGTCCTTTTTAGAACCACATAAACTGGGATTTTATAGTATGCATTATAAACACTCTTAATTAATTAATTCTTATTGTTCTTAATGTGATATATATATATATATATTATTTTCTGTTTTTTGTAATTATCCTTTATATTATTGTTACAAATGTCTCATTTAGTGAATAGACTCCCCCAAGGGATTGTCTTAGAATTGTTTGATTTGTTTTGCATGTAGATTTTGCTAGTATTGGACACTTGATAGTGGTTCTTATATTGTGATGTGCCCTAAAATAATTGTACAACACTCTATAAAGTTATTAGAGTGGGATTTTGGAATATAGATTTATGTATTAACCCTTAGTGAAATGTGAAACCCTTATTTGGTTGAGCTAATATGGTGTAGCTCTGGGAATAGACCCTTTAGTTATTTTGGTTGATGTATGATGTCTCCCATAATAATTTTGAAATGGATAAGGTGTGGGAGATAGTCTAGTAATAGTTTGAGTATTATGGATGTGTTTGTATCCAATGGATCTATACTGGTCAGTGGAACGATATGGTTTTACCAGAATTTAAAGGTATAAAAACATGGTATTCTCCTTACCATTTGTGTAATGTGAGATAGCATGGTGGTGTTAGGATTTATTAGTTAAATTTCATGGTTTTGAAACCCTTAAGTAGTGACTAAATATTTATATGAGACTAACCACATGGATAATCATTTATTGAATCAGTATTATAGAACATGAACTCGGTGAACACATCAAAACCTTGAGAGTAGTTAAAAGAATATTTTGTATTTTGGAGTGAACATCATTGGATGTGGTACTACCTATACTGTTTTATGTTTTCGACTGGTCATTTCAGAAATTAAAGGGGAATTGGAATGTTTATTTAGATCTTTTAGCTTTTGGTATTGTCTTGGAAATAAATTCTAGAACAAAAAGTGATATGAGAATAATGGTTGTTCCATGGTATAGAAAAAACCAATAAAGACATGGTGTCCTCAATGAATCATAAAAGATGAATATTTTTTAGAATCATTGTAAATTTCCTTTGTATTTTAATGTTTCAAGGTTCAAGGAATCTTGGGTTATTCAATAGGAGCACAAGAGAATGGAAATCATGTGAGTAGTTGACATTGGTATGCAATGCTACTAGGAAGTTATTTTGAGAATGGTGAATTCTTTTATTAGTACCTCAATTAGGTTATTAAATCACAAAATACCCTTGGAGAGGGTGTCCAATGAATATTTAGAGATCTTCTTGATTTGTTGTGTTGTGGAATGTACTAGAAAAATACATCGTTCTCCTCGAACTTATTAAAGGATAATGGTGAGTGTAGAACAACCATAATGTTTTTTTAATAAAACCATATTAATGTAGCTAAGATCAATTGAAGAATAACTTTTGTATAGATTCATAATAAATGAAGTGGGACCTTCATGTTCCCAAATATCCATGGTTATCTATTAAAAGACATTATGGATCCTTTTTATGGTAAATTTTGATTTATAATTGTGGGTCCTTAGTGTATGTGGGTTGGAACATGGGGTCTACTGTGGCTTTAAAATTTATTTCTATAAATGGGGTCATGTTTCTGTGGGTCTTGGTATGTGTTTTTGTTCATTAATAATGAATAGTAATCTACTAGAGTAAGTATGGGATGTTAAGAAATTTTGTTTGTAAGACATTGAATTTATCACCTTCGGCCAAAGAGGTTGGGTTTCTAGAGGAAAATTTTGTGAGGTGAAACCCATGAAATTATAAACCAATATTACATGGTTTTAGAAATGTTTGTGTTGGTAATCAAAAGATAGGATTTAGTCTCGAATAAGGTGACCCATATTAAAATTTGGTTTATTTTTTGGTTGTGGTACATGCCATGAAGTGTGGGATCAATTATAACATCAGTGAATTGTTTTACATTTAAACTGACCATACGATCATGGATTATATATTCTATTAGTACGAATTCCATATTAAAAAGTGGTGTTGGGTTGATTATATTTTCACTTTTGACTTTGATATGGATCATTCTTCATGAAATGGAAATACTTTTATAGAAACTCTGGTTAGGATGATATAAGAGATTGAACAATGGACTTTAGAGGATGAATAGAGGTTGACAATATTGTTATCTAAAAGGTTCATTGGTTATTCTTAGGATCAATGGGGGTTTTAATGTACCCCATTAGTTATCATGTCTTCCTTGGTGGAATATAGGATATCCAACAAAGAGTTAGATTCCATTTTCATTGGGATTACATAGTGGTTGGTAGGGAATAACCCTATTTTAGGATGGTCTTCATATGGAGACAACATGATCTACATTCAATAGATATTTATGCTTACTAGAACTGTGAGAGATGTTTCAATGATGGAATATCATAATTTATATTGTGTATTTAACCAAAACATCTTATAATTTGAATCCTGATATTAGATAATGGTTCTAGTGTCCCGGTATGAAGAGGGGCATCATCAGTTTTGTCTCTTCTTATATTACTTGTCAATGGATTAAGGCTGGGAATCAATGACCATGTGGATTATATCATCCTATTCTTATAAGCATTTTAAAGTTGGATTTTTTGATTACATAAATTATTTATAAGGTTTCCTAGGACCACAAGAGTTTTAGATGTTTTGTGGGTTGTGGTTGAACAGTTTCTAAATGTGGTATATTTATTTTTTATTAGAGAGACTCTTTCTTTCTATGAGATAGAAAAGAATTATATAAGAGAGATTTTATAGCTACATTGTGTTCCCATGATAATAGTATCTAAACTAGACACTGATTTTACGTCACAGTTTTTTAGTTTTGTGTATGGTGAAGGTGAATCAGTTAATCATGAGTAAAAAATACAATCTATATATCTATGGTAAATTAGAGGGGACGATATAAATTTTAGAGGATATTATTTGGACATGCATCCTATATTTCATGGACCATGGGATAATCATATTTACTTAGGATAATTTTCATACAATAAAATTTAATAGTCATTGATTTATATGGAAGAATTTGAGTCTATATATTGTTAGTATTTTCATTCACTGATGTGTTGGTATAAGTTATGTGAGGAATCTTTTATCAAGATGGCCATGTTATAAGAGAAAATTGACCAACTCCAATTTATTCAGAAGTGATTAGTAACCTCTCAATGAAGGAAGTGCTCATATAACGATCAGATATGATAGCCCTAAAAGTTCATTGATGGAAATTAGTTTTTCTTTCTAGTGTCACCTTGGTTAGTGCATCGATGATTATTAGAATAGGTGAAACAGAACAATGTTTTATGGGGCCTTTTGAAATAAAGGATTATATCAAAATAGCATCCAACCATTTGGATTTTCCTCTATGGAATCAAGGTGTGGATATTACTTTACCTGTGTATTAGCTTTATATATATGAGACGGATCCTACGCATTTTATCAATAGTGAGGATGTTGAGTTAGAACCAGATGTATCATTTGAAGAGAGACCAACACCGATTATAGACCTAAGGGATAATTTGTTGAGGGGAATATGGTACAACTTATTTGACAGTTATTTCATTTTGGATGAATCCAATAGTAGAATTAAAAGTGTAAATATTATGTGTGGACTTAATGGACCAAGTTTTTTTGAGTAGGAAATATAGAGACACATATTGATAAATATATGTCCTTAGGAGTAGATATTATAATAGCCTAAACTTTTCAGGTACATTACACCTTAATTATAGAAATTATATATGTGCAATCGAGTAATTATTATCTTGGGTGAAGTCTTGGTTAATATATATATGGTTTTTTATTTTTTAGAGTCTTTAATAAGGTTTATAGTTTGTTCATGGTTTGGTAAAACTGTATAGTTAACCTTATGAACTAGTGAGGCTTGTTGGAGAGAAGTAGATGATCCACAGTTGGAATAATGTTAGAAATTAGCATGTAACATTCCATAAAAAATCACATAACTCATAATATAGAAATAATAATTTTTGGAACATGGTATACCAAATTTTCTAGAAAAATATGTGGTTTCTTGAAATGGGATGTGACCCACAACTTGTTGGAACATAGTTTGGTAAATTGTGAAAAAAATACATGCATAGAAATGTAATTACTTTAAAATTATATTTTTTACACAATGAACTCCATGAAACCCATTGTTCATTCTTCTAAATAAATTGATATTGAACCTAGGTACTTCAGTGGTTTGTCGTAGTAATTTCACAACCTTAAAAAATTAATTTGGGTGGATATAAAGGCTTGGAATCTGAGAATTAAATGTCATAGGTCATTCTTCATCTATTCGTTATGTTTTATCTATATATCTTTTATTATTCTATAAAGAAATATTATATATTTTCTATCATGGATAGTTCAATGAATTTTCATTTTATTTAATAACATATTCTTAATTTATTGATTAATGGGAAGATAGATCTAGAAAATTTCCATCATTTCCCCAAACATATTTAGATCAACCATTGGAGAGTTATCTCATGGGGTGAGTTTATCTACCACTAAAACCATGAAACCTTCTCATTATTGAAAGTTGATTCTAGGATACCTAATATGATGAATTGGGATTGGTTAAAGGATTAATTGGTGTATGGATGTGGGTTATTTATGGTTCTTTTTAATTAACATCATCACACTTCATGTAGAAAATATGTACAAATTAATGTCCCATATATAAATTTATAATCCTTCATTTGTGTGTCTCTGCTTGTATTACATGAGACCCTTTCTCGATATGATATAAATATAGTTGTGTGTCTTGGCCATGATTCTCTTCTTAAATATGATTCATAGGGGAGCGGTGTGTGGCCTATGAGACCCTTGCTTGATGTAATTCACATATGGGTGTCTATGTGACACATTAGACCCTCTAATGATGTTACATGCATGTGGGTGTGTGTATATCGCATGAAACCTATCTTAGTATGAAATGTTTCTTACATTATCTATTATAGATTATGTTTAGAATTAGGTACATTTTCCTATATGACTTGATCTATGGTAAAGGGTTGGTTTAACTCAAATAGTTGGTTCTGTTGAGGGGGAATGCTTCCACTATGGTTGGAAGGCTGTCATTTCTCATCCAAACAAAAATTACAGTTAAGGTTCTATCCCTAGATCCAAATATTATGTCACCATGTGTGAATGAGTCTTTACCTAGGTATATATATTTGGTTTACATGTGGTAGAATGGATTTCCCTTGTTTCTTGAATTGAGTTTGTCATGACCCAAAAATAACTAGGGCTCTTGTGACAACTACCCTAAGTCTGCCTCTAAATGCCAGGGGATAACAGCTAGCATTAAAGGCTTAACTAACATGGGGAGACCATTTCCATTTTGCCTGTATAGACACACCCGGCTATCTCAATGCATAAGTGAAGAGGAATGATAGTAAATATAATCATTAAATAGAATGTAAACAAAGCATGAAAACCCACATGGGTGTACAAGAGTACGATAGTGAAAACTGAAAAGTAAAGGGGAAAAGTTCATTCTATACCAGAGTGACGTACCGACATGAAAAATGTAATGGAAACTATTGATAGATCATAATTCCTAATCTACAAGCAATGAAAATCATACACAGTCCAAAGAACAATGTATCCCTAAGATCCTTTATATTCACCAATGATATATCCGTTGTCTGCATAAGAAACGACTCGTTGAGGAAAATCCCATTCATGGGTGGTTATATACAAACCCAGTAGGGAACCCTAAAAGATGAAAGGGGGTATGGAAAGAGACAAAAAAGGAAAAAAATAATAGATAACAAACATGATGCATCTCATCCCAAATAAAGAGAAATAATATCACCATCCAAGAAAAAGGGGCCCACCAATGTGTATATATGGACTAATCATTGGGTATTTTTTCACCCATGATAGGAATGTAACCACATCCTACCATGAGATGCCAACAAAACAAATCATGTAGCATACCACATATGTATTTTTAACCCATGACTAGATATTAAGTAAAACCAAAGCCATGGATACTAAACGATAAATATATATTCTCAGCAAAAATAATCCCAAATGAGATATTAAGGCTTATCCATATCAAATACCATCCCTAGATAAGAGTCTCCAATAGTTCCAGAAGCTCGAAAATGATTCACAACATGTCTTGAATTAGCGTAGAATAAAACATCCATGTTAAGAATTACCTCATCACTATGAAACACAGTTTAGGGGACACAATATCAAGGTAAAGGACCTAATACCTAATAAAATAGGAGGGTTACACATAGTTTATATAAAGAGGATATATACCTCGTTATTCTACTATAATTTTAAATTATGGACCCATTCCCTTCACAACATGATAGTTCCACTCTGATAGTTGACAGAGGACTGATACCCTACCCAGTATGAGTGTTCCCCTCTAATTATAGAGGACCCATGCCCTGAATCCAAAGGGGGGGTTCCACTATGATAGTCAATAGTGGACCCCTGTCTAGCCTAGCAGGTGGGTACCACTATAAGACATGGACTACCCATTCCCTATCCCAGAAGAGGGTTCCAATCCAATAGTATGTAGATAGAGGGCCCAATCCATGTGCCAAATAGAGTGTTCTAATCTATAATACTAGAGGACCCATTCCCTAACTCTATAAGTGGGTTCCACTATGATGGCCTATAGAGGAACCATGACCTGCCCAACTAAAGTGTTCCACTCTCAAAGCATCTAGTGATCCTGCATTATCATTTCCATCATCGTGTGTTTCCTAAATAAGATCCATTTATGGAAAATATTTCATTGTCTCTAAAAATTTACAATTGATGCCTCCATCATGTTATATTCAGAAAAACACATAAGATAGGCTAATCGAGGGAAAAATCTAATTCCAAAAGATGGAGATATGAGAGATTTATGATTCCTCAAAATGAATCAAGAGGTACATGTTGTGTGAGGGGACCAACATGGAATGTGGTCCAGCTCCATCACTTAGCTGTGTCCCTTGAAGTAAATTGATCAATAACAATTTATATATACACAACATTTAGGCCATCTACATGGAATGTCCTAGAACTCGGGGTCCCTTATCATGCATTGTGGCTTTGTCTGTGTACTTTAGTACATGACCATGTGCATAGCCGTGTACTTCCCAGATGGATTCAGGACTATGTGCTCTACCACACAGCTCATCCACCTAGGGAAACAGGTACATAGTGTGTAGGAGTACTAAATTCCCTGTCATCCTTATAAATTTTCAAAACCCTATCTTCCACATGATATGGTCTACAAGCTGTGTGTTCATCTTGATATATGGTGTGGAGTCCTGTTTTTCACTAAAATCTACATATTCATTCAACACTCTTGATCTATCTTTTCTGCACTTCTTTCAAGCCTCATCGCCTCCTAAAATTTTTAGATTGTGGTATTCCTTATGATTCCATACCTTAGGTGGTCGGAAATCTATTCTTGATTCCTCTTTCATGTAAATCACACACATCATGCATATTATTTTTTTCCACTATTAATGATGATAATGATGATCATAAAATATATAACTTAAATGATCAATATATCAAAAAATTCCTTTTTATTATATCCTTTCCTTTCAAGTGAATATCTAGTGATTTTAGGGGTCCTATAGGCCATGATACCACCAGACATTTTCAAACTGGGGCTGTAAAGTCCAATAAGTGAAGAGAACAAAGAATTTATCAAAGAAAGTAATAATAATAAAATGCTTATAAATCATTTGGAAAGATTTAATAGCCAATGAACATAGTTATAAAAATGAATTAACAATTAAATTTCAATATGAGGGTGAATAAAATGATCAAAAAATGGCGCAGATCATATAAGGGATGATCCATATTAATAAATATTATAAAAAATGGAATAAACAAATAATTGATGATTCCTACCTAGATATTTTTATTGTTACTCATAAAATAAAACTCTCTACAATGAATGGAATATTTCATTTCATTTGAGGCGCTCTGATGTACTTTGATCTAAGGATTTATAATCATTGGATGTGATTCACCAATGCAAGTAAGATGGAGAAGCTATCAATTCTCTTAAGAATAAGAGGCTAAGACTAGGTAAATTTTTATAATTATGTACTTATATATGTTTATACTAGGTTAATAAAATTTTAAAAAGTATTTTAATTATTAATTTTAACTAAACACACCTACCAATAGTTTCCATTTCTGAAAACCCAATTCCGACTTATTTTAGGATTCACCTAGGGAAAACATCACTTTTCAAAATAAATAGTGCTCTCAGATTTATAATACGAGATTATTTTTATGAGTTATACCATTTAATTAAATAATATATTTTAGAATAATAAAAAAATATATCTAATATTGCATTAAAATTAGTTTTGGTCACATCAAGCCATGGAATCAAATTCCATCTTGGCGTCTGGCTTTGAAAATATATGTAGATATATTTCAATGTATTTTAAGGAAAAACGGGGTATCTATATCATTCCCTCCATAATGGTTTTATCAATTGTAAGAAAAAATTAAACAAAAAACATGGGATAGTGAGCCTGTATCTGGATCTCTAGAACCCAAGATATCTCTTTCACACTCATGTGCTACCACAATATAAAAACCAAGGTAATTATTCATGCACCCAACATCTTCTCCTATTGATTCATGATTTCCACTAGATGCACTACAAATGTCGGTCTATTTATGAGTAATATATTTATCCAGTAGATAATGTGTGTGGGGTCATGCATATATCTTCTCAGTTGTGACGTGTGTCATACATTCTACACCCACTCACGATATGTGGGTAGGGAGAGGTGGTAAGCAATATTTCCAACCTTCTAAATGATCTCGACCAGCTTGACGAACCACGAGAATAGGTTGCCTCCCTAGTTGAACCTCTGTAATCCACATCATGGGGATATTATTCTGAAAATTGTGTCTCTCTTATCATACTTAAAGGTCCTATTATAATGATCTATATATGTTTTTTTTCTACTCTGGCCTACCCTCATCCTCTCACGAATGACATGCACATTCTCCTTTGTCACCTACACGAATTTTATATCCACAAGATATGTCTCTCTAATCTCTTTGAATCACAAGTTTGGCCTTCATGGTCTACCATAAAGGGCCTCAAATGGGTCCAAACTGATTTTTTAGTGGTAGCTATTGTTTTACTCAAATTATACCAATGGAATGTGATCCTCTCATCTCTAGATGAAGTCTAACATACAAGCCCTCAGAATATCCTCTAACACATGGATAGTCCACATGTTTTTCCCATAAATCTAGGGGATAAAGGATATAATTGATGTTATTAATATTATAATGACTTATTATATACTCCATTTACTTATTTTATATGAAAATTGCATAATGTGTGGGAAATATTATTATTTTAATACTAACTATAATTTTTGAGCATTTTTCGAAGTAGTCCAATTGAGTTAGTTTACTATTGTATTTATAACTCTCACCCTACTGATACAAATTCTGTGTTTATTGTTTTTTAGGAGTCATAATTAAATATACAACATTTCATTATAATTGATCATGGGCTAATTCTTCCATTTTAAGGCTCATATAGACCACACAAGGAGTCCTACAGAATCTGTGAAGAAACTGGACCAGCCATGATGATTGAGTTACTGGTCTCACTCCCAAAGACCATATTTTGTGACACTACACCATGTGTTCTTTATTATCAAAAATAATCATGGGTAAAAATTTCAGAGCCCAAATATAATAACAAGGGGCCCAACATATGCTTTCAAGTCCATCCCACCATTCTGGAAGAGAAATATAATCAGTATAGTATTCATGACATATCTCATGATGTAAGCATCCAATAAAGATGATATTTTTCAGTATGAAATTGGGGATATAGGAGGTCGACTTTTTTGAAGAAATAATTCGGTTTTTAAGGCATATTCATATTAAGAAACTCTTTCACATTGTGGACTTCAAAAATACCGGATTGAAATGGACAGATTAAAATTGTTTAATCAACCGACCATAACTTTGTCTCTATAGATCCAAATGACTCCATATTTTGGTAGGGGTTGGAAAACATTATTATCTACAACTTTTAAGAAAGATATGTATCAAGATTAGGCTGTATTAATAGACAAATTGGCGATGAAAGTGGAGGGATAGATTGGGAATGAAAACAGTCCTCTTCCTTGGGCTATAAATGCATCCCCCTTCTCTCCTTCAAAGGGTTGGCATTTCAGAAGAGATAAGATCATATTGTCATAATAAAAGCTTTACCAAAGGCTTGGGAGGATCTTCCATACTCAAGTTTTTACTTGAGAGACCTTTCCTCCTCTCTTTGTTTTCATTTACTTTTATGTTCTTCATTGTTGTAATTTTCTAAGTCCTTTCTTTTGTAATTCTGTTTTAATGAAAGTTTATTCTTCAATATATCTTATTCTCATCCAACTTCTGTAGTTTAATATTAATGTTCTTAAATTAGTTTAAATATAGTTGAATCCCATTCCCTTATTTTTCTTCCTCATTCAATTGAAAGTCTGTTTTTTTAATTTTCATCATTGTTCGTGTGTGTGTGTTCGACGCACCACTCTTTTATTATCCCTTTATTTTTATTCTATTCTTAATTTATCATCATAATAATTATAACCAAATTATTAAATACCCAAATGTCTGAGTAAATCTCTCAATGGTTTGAGTTAAAATTTAGGGATGTTAAGTGATTGAGAGTATTTGCTCGATGGGTATTCGTTAATTTAACATTGTGTATGTTGGACTTAACATGTCATGGATTAATGACATATTTTGTTTATAACATGTGGTTTCTATGGATTATTGGAACCATAAACACACTACCATAAACAAGTAATGGTAATGATTAGAACCCTATGTTAAGCTAAGGCTTGGATTAAATCCTTAACACTTAGGAATTCCAATCAACATTATCTTGTGAAGTGGGTGTTAATTTAATGCAATATAAAGCAAGGCTCAATGATTTCACAAGCTTAACTACATAATGATGAACTCACCCAAATATTTATCAATTTGTTAAATCAATTATATTCAATCAATCATTTCAATTAATATCTACAAACAAACCCCCCTAATCAAACACAATCTAATAAAAACAAACGACTACTACAAAGTATCATTTCTGAGGATCCGACCCGAGTGTTGCTATACACATTAGCAGAGCACCGAAACTTTGACCACTCAATAGGCGACAATCATCCATGCATTTCAATACTCATCCTCATATGTGTCCCAAATTCCTCCTTTATGCCCCTCAAAAATTGTGACGTTAACCACAAATAATGATTGGATATAATAATAGAGAGAACCTCATTAAGGAGAACGATCTCTTATATGTAAAAATAACCCAAACTCTCCATTGAACTTTTTTCCCTGATAAAAAGGATGTGTTCTGACATCATGATTCGTTCAACTATCACCTAGATGGATTCATTGAATTTTTCTATCTACATAATCCATTTCATAATGTCTATGAATATGTCATCCCATTTCCACTCTGGGATCTCAAGGGGATTTAAGAAACCCACCAAAATGTAGTGCTCGGCCTTCCCTTGCTGACAGGTGAAACACCATGAGATGAACTCATCCATGATCTGTCCCATTTCAGATATCCAAAAATTATGCTAAAGGTCTCTATATGTCTTCCCCACATTGAGATGTACTATTAGGGGACATATACAGAACTCCAAAATTACCTCTTCTCACACTATGATTGGGACCACCGTCCATCAAAGTAAAAGGATTTTATGAGTCCCTCCTTCAGAATATTTATCTAGTGAATATACTATGGATATATGGTCATAAAAGACATCAATAATGATGTATCATATCTAGGAATCTCACACACTCTCATAAAGCAGAGGATTCAACACCATCCGCTCAAGAAAAGAAACACCCTCCTTCTCCACCAAGGTCAATTATAAGGAAGAAAACTGCTCTTAAGCCTCCTATACCAAAAAATCATAGGACTTATTAATAAATGAATATTATACCATGTTTCCCTACCCTCAAGTATAGACTATCTCTAAGTAATTGTCTTGTAGGTACTAAAAATAGTGATGACATCTCAGGTTGAAGTCTCTCTGCATAAATTGGTACCTGAGGCTATGATGGTCGGAGTAAACCATGAAGCACTCACCCACAATATAGTTCCTTCATATCATCAGATTGAAGACTAAAACTATTAACTCTAGGTTGTGAGTCACATAGTTCTCATCATGTAATCTCAACTACCTAGACACATATGTGATAACTAACTTCCATTGAAACAACACACAACCACTCCCATTTCTTGATGCATCTCAATACACTACATACTCCATGTCTTCCACCAGTAGTCTCAAAAAAGCATCACTCTCTATCCTCGTCCCTAGATCCTCAAAGGATATATGGAATTACTCAATCTAGGTAAATGGATTCTATTTACTCATCAGGGTAGTAAAAGTGGATACAACCCTAGTGAATTCTTTCATAAACATACGGTAGTACCTCACAAAGACAATAAAACATCACACATCTAACATGATATTAGTTGGATCCCATGAAATCACTACATTGATCTTCATTGGGTCCATGACTAAACCATGATCATAAATTAAATTCCCCAAGAAGTAAATATTATGAATCCAAAACTGGCACTATGAGATCATTCCATAAATCTGGGCTTCTAAATGAAAATCTAGAACAATCCTCACTTGATCTTTATGATCATACTCTATCATAGTGTATATGATCATGTAGTAAATGAAGACAACCACAAACATGTCCATGTATGGATGAAGGATCCAGTTCACCAAATCCATAAACATAGTGGGGGAATTAATCACGCTAAATGGCATCATTGGGAACTCATACTGTCTGTAGGGACATCTGAATGTCAGGATTGGAATATTAGCCTCGTGAAACCTAAAAGGGTAGTGGATAGACTTTAGATCGGTCTTTAAGAACCATGTCACAACTTAAAATTGGTTGAAGAGTTATTCAATCCTTGGTATGAGGAAATTGTTCTTTATCATGGTTTATTTCAAGAAATGAAAATCCACATAAAGAAACAATCTTATGTTCACCTTTTTCATGAACAACATTGGAGTTTCCCAGGGGTAAATATAGGGTCTGATAAAAAATACTTCTCTCAAAGGTCCTCCAATGATAACCACATATTCTAGAGTTTTGTATGGAGAATCCAATATTCCGTAGAATATATTAGAGCCATCCCATGTTGTAGTTCGATACAAATTTCCACCTCCTTCTTCATATTTAGACCCATAATCTCCTCAGGGGATAATTCCGTATAATCCTCCACGACTGAAGGAATATAAATTCTTAACGATCCTTCTACACCAAGGGATACACTCTCTAACTGATGGGTGATGGGATGCAACCTCATTCTCACAATACCTAGTTTCCCTTCCATGAGATCTCTCTCACCCACAACAGATAATATTGTCCCATCAATGCTAGGCAATTGATTCATCAGTGGATACAATCAATATGTGCTCAACCATGGAAAACTAATCTATACACAATTTGACATCATAGGGTTCCATCATGATGACCAAAAGGACTCAAATGACTTCTCTCTACTAAGTCATAGTTCACACTACAAACATATAAAATATATCGAATAATCATTCACTATAGGAACCCCATGATGATGCTTCTAGAATAGAACCTCAACTGGGAGCACCATATTTACACTAGGATTATAGAGATGAAGTAATGATAGGAACATGTTTCTACTAATATAAAATCAAGATTAGAAAACAAAAATATCATACCAATAATGATATTTTGTGTCTCTAGGTCGTAAGCCTCTAGAGCCTATAACTATCCACGACCTCGACCACCAACTCTTTATTCCTAACATGGGCTTCCTAGTGGTGTTGGTGAAAGGATCTAATAGTGTAATACACCACCCAAAACTCATCCTAATCCTATTCTAGATCCACATCCCTAGGTTTCACCCTAACCTCGCCTAGGTGATCCTGGATCTCATTGCTTTCTCCACCATGGATGTCCATCCGCTACATACCTATGATCCTCAGTATGTCTGGTCGGGAAGTCACACAAGATGTGACCTCACCCATCATAAAAAAAGAACCGCCACTCTGTAGGATTATCATGTCCTATGCACTATCTATGATATTCTTGACCATGTGTTATAGTTTGATCTTAATAATATCCACTACACTAAGATCCTTTAGACTGGAAGTTACTGGATTCTGCAGATAAATCATCATTATGACACCCCTACACACTCCAGGTACCTAGTCTCTCTATTAAATATTGACCTCTATAACTAGTTACCAAAATAAAAAATAAAAATACGTTGGAATGAATAAGGGAATGATACATGCATAGATCTATCAAAGGAGAAATTTTTTTAACATCAATTCTCAAATATATCCATCTCAGATCAAATCAAGTGAGCAACACATATATTCTGTAAACCTCACAGTGTAATCAGACATTGTAATACCATCATGTTGCAACTCCATAAGCTCCAGAATATGAACTAATCACAAATATAAGGTTTAGTACTCCTCAAGGAAAAGTTGGTATACATCGATCCATGAGAGTGTAGAATCATAATTCATTTGGGTAACAAGGCTCCACTAGTGCCCAACTGCTCCATGGAAAAGGATAGCTTTAAATGCATCCATCTGATCCTTTAGTGTCTGGATGAGCCCGAAAGCATAGATCACCTACTCTATCCAATCCTTTATTTCAAGAGGATCTAGAACCTCATAAGCCTCTATGGATGGGACTCACGAAGTGATATAATCCCACACACATCCTCATCCTACTCAGCTCGGATGATCATCTTCTCGATAGGTGGTGGTGACACTTTCTATCCAACTGGAGGAATAAACTCATGTGATGTAACCTGAAATAAGGACTCATCACTCATTGTTTTTTTCTCATGATCCAAAACATGCATCTTTTCTTTCTATCAACGTTAAGGAATCCGGAAATTTATCAATATGTACCACATTCAAATGAGAATATATATAAATATAAAAAAATATGTTGATGAAACATGATGGATATCCATAGACTCATTCATATATGATTCATGTACTATTGATCCCAACAACTAATGTCTCGGAATACTGATTCTACAAGTAGGTATTAGAGGTCCTAGTGAATTGATACGTCGATAACCTGTACCACCACTGGATTCCAAATCCTGAGAGCCACAAATAAAGCACTTTGAAACTATTTCCCTAATAAAAACCAAATAATCTTAAGTTAAATACTTAAAATACTATCCCAAGGATCAAAAAACATTTTATACCAATCTTTAATGACCCGACAATAACTGAGGCTCAAGCCACAAATACCCCAAGCCTGCCTCTAATGGCCTAGGGCTAGCGACACATGCAGAAGGCATAAGTAACATGGGGAGGCCTTTGCCTATGTACATTCATGAACACACACAACCATGTCGATACATAATTATAGAGGAATAATATTAAAAAGATGATAAAACTAGAATGTAAACCAAGCATGATAAACCTCTAGGGTGTACAAGAGTACGATAGTGAAAACTGAAAATTAAATTGGAAAAATACACACCCAACCAGAAAGATGTCCCAGCCTGAAAATACTAGAAAGTAAACTACTAAGAGAGACCAACTCATACTCTTCAGGATATCAACACCATACCTGGTCCAAGGAAACATGAATCCATAAGATCTTATATAGTCACTATCGACCAAGACTTCTTCTGCATATGGCATGACATGTGTGGGAAAAGACCTTACATATGTGAGTATATACATCTGGAGTAGTACACCTCAGATAACGAATGGGGGAGAAGAAAGGCACAAAAAAGGAATAGAATGAAAATATATATTAAATGGGATGAAGCTAAACCCAAACCAAGAAGAACAATAACCTCATCCAAGCATAATAGGATCAACATACTGTGTAGATGGACTATATGTTGAGTCTTTTCCACCCATAGTAGGAGAGTAAACTCATACAAACATAGGAAGACAAATTGGGAAATCACATGGCATACCTTGCATGTCTTCACAACCCATAGTAGGAGAGTAAATGAATTCAAAGGTATGGATATATATTTATATATATACAATCATAGAAAATGGAATCCTAAATCAGAGAGTAAGGGGATCTCCATTTCTCATCCCATCTCAGGAAAATTGTTGAAAATAGTTTTATAAGTCCATCAATGATCTCCAGTGTATTGTGTGTCTACTCATCAGAAAACATCCAAGTCATGCCTCAGCTATCCACTATGTATCACATTTGTTGGGCCATAAACTCTAGGTAGAGGAACGATACCCTCATAAAACTGGATGTTTCCAATTAGTGGATAGATAGAGGAATTATACCCTATTCCAAATAGAGGGTTCCACAATAATAGTCAATATTGGACCCATTCCTTACACAGTAAAAGGGTTTCACTCTAATAGTAAATATATGACCCATTAATGACACATTTGAAGGGATCAACACTTATTTTAGAGGATCCATTTCCTAACTATGTAGTCGGGCTCCACTTTGAATTTTGATAGAGGACCCATTCCATACCCTGCATAAGGGTTCAAATCTAATTCTTAAGGACCCATGCCCTTAATCTACCATAGTATTCCACTCCGATAGTCGATAGTGGACTTTTTCCTAGCCCAGTTGGATGGTTCCACATTAAAACATATAGAACCCATCCCATGTCCCATTAGGAGGGTTAAACTATGATGGTATATAGATAGAGAATCTATTCATTGTACTAATTTAAGGGTTCCAATATCTAATACTATAGTATCCATGCCATAACTCCATAGGAGGGTTCCACTCTGATAGTTGATAGAGGATCCATGCCCAAACCAACTGGAGGGTTCCACTATGAAAGCATCTTGTGATACTCCATGATCACTTATATCACCTATCACCATCAAAATAAGTTCTAAACCTATAAAATATCACATAGTATATAAAATGGAAAAACCAAGTCCACCACCATATTCTACGTGAAAAACACTTAGTATGGGATACTTGGGGTCCAAAATCCAACTCCAAATGAAGGATATACAAGAAATTGATGTTTCCTCCAAAGGAACCAAGGGGTACACACCGTGTGGGGGGACCACAAGGTTTGTGGTCCCACCCCATCACATAGTTGTGTACATATATTTCAAACCATTTTAAACTACACAACATGTTGGAAATCTACATGGTTTTTTCCATCACTGGGGGACCCTAGTCGAGAACCTTGGTCGTGTCCCTATACTTATGTATGTGATTATGTGCCTCGCCGTGTACTTCCAACATAGATTCCTATCCGAGTGCTCTGCCACATGGTTCAACAACCTAGGGAATGTGGTATATAGATTGTATTAGGTATACAATCTATTCCATCCTTTTATTTTTTTTAAACCCTAACTATTATAGCAAAGGGGATAAACGTCATGTTTTCATCATGATGCAAGTTGTGTAGTCATTCCTTTCACAAAAATCTGGAACTATGTTTCATTTTGTAGATATGATCTCTTCACCTTTTATTTTGACCATGTCTTTACCTTAAATAAAAGGATCATGCTCTGACCACTGATTCTGGCCCTTCGATGGCCAAAAATATGTTCTTCATTACTCTCGTATGTAACCCATGAACTTTACATGTATTTGGTTCTTCTAACATTCTTGATTTGAATTTCAATCTTTATAATGATAAACCATGACCTAGAATATATCAAAAATCAACCATTGTTTTTTCATCCACCCATTTAATGTTAATCTGTCATAAATTAGGGGGTCCGATGGGGCTTGGTAATGCTTGGGAATGTTGAACTAGGACCATGGGGTCTAATCGGTGAAGAATGTGAAGCATTTGCGGGATAAATACACAATCAAAAATGTTTTATCAAAAATTGGAAAGAAATTCTTTTATATTGAACAAAATTGGTAGATATGTGTTAGAAATAAAAAATAATAACCAATGTAATTTCAATATTAGGGTTCATGAAATTTTTAGAAAATGGATCATATCATAGAAGGGAAGACCTTCATCAACAAATTTAATAAAAAAGGGTGTAAAACATGAATTGAAAAATCCAACCTAGATATTTAAATCATTTATCATCAAAAAAAATCTTCATAATTAATGGAATAACTCATTGTGTTCACTATGCTATAATATACTCTAATCTAGAGATTCATCTTCCTCGTATATGTGATTCACCAATGAAAGGAATAAAAATAATATCTCAATTATCATAGGTGAAGGAGGATAAACATAGTGTATTTTCTATAATGATGAACTTATATAAGTTTAGAAGTGGATAATCTAACTAAAATAAATAAACTTAATTATTTATTTTAATTATACTCTCTTTCTAATGGTGTACATAACCAAATACCCTACAATGAACTATTTTAGGTCCCACCTAGGGTAAACATCATGTTCCAAACTCAACCGTGGTCTTATAATTTTGATACAATATTCCTTTTTATATTTATCCCATTTTCTTTATGAAATTTTTTGAATATAATATAATATGTATTTTATATATTAATAAAATTAATTCTCATCACATTGGGCATTAGAATCTCACGTTGTCTTAGTGTCTAGCTATGAAAATATATGTACAAATATTTTCATGTATTAAAATGAAAAAAATGGTTTTTTATGGGGTAAATATGTTGACACTCTGACTTTCCATTAATTGATCTTGTATATTTGTTCCCAAAAGTCATAAAATTAAAATAAACCAATGTATTCATACAAAAATATCTCATATTTTTAGATTAAAATACAATACATTTAATAAATACATATTTGATAAGTGTAATAGTGTTATATATTTAGAGACGAGAAAAACAATTTCCTTATTTCATGAATGATCTTTATCATATCCCACAAAGATCTTCTCACATAGTAATCCTCTTAGAAAAACCCTACCTAAACCATTTATCCTAACATAAGGAATGAAACATAAGGAAGGGTGAACATAGATGCTCAGTAAGGGTAAATATATAAGATATGAATCTATAATAATATGAAAGAATAATTAAGAGTAAGTGTATGATATCATGAATAAAACATATGATGTTCATACCCATCCAGTCATAGATCATAAACACGATACATGGAATAAAACATTATAATTTCAAAAAACATGGTCCATATAGGTGATAAATCATCATAAATCAATCATGAACTATAATCTCATTTCATAAAAGTGTAGAACAATTATAAATATTTAAAATCATTTTATATTTACTTGTTATCTATTAATACCATAAATATAGTGAATCGTGACTAATCACATATTACCCATTATAGATCAAGACACACCTATTTCCCATAGTGGATTAGAACTCACCTATTTTACTATAGTGGATCAAGACCCACATGTTTTCTATGATGGATAAATCTTATCAAATAGTTTCCCATAATTATCTCTTGAGATATAAATATTTACCCCATGCATTGGAGAGAGATATAGGTCATACCCATCACATAATGAAAATAATTCATAATTGTTCCAAAAGATCATAAAGAATTCCATTGAAAGAATCATAATGGTATAAACCATGTAATATAAATGGGTTTCATAAACATATTGTCATTGTAAACATAAAGCATCCAATTAATTAATCATAATGGTTTTTCATGGATCATATTCCCAGTAAGAAAATAGTGACATAAATGGATTTCATCTGATATGTAAATTGATTTTGAATATAAAATTACTACATTTCATGAGGAAAATAACATTACATTGAAAATAATTTATTAAAGCTAAAAATAAAAAAATAATTTTGGAAATCATTATATCAAAAAAATTATAATGGAACCTTTAAAAATCATTGAAAACATTTCTTGAGGAAAATATTTTTTTCCACTTTGGAAAACCCTTGTTAAAACATAAAACATTTTCAAAATACTTTTAATTTAATATAAACTTGAAAACATATAAAGGATGTATCATATCAAATATTGGTCTTGAAAATGGAAATTCTTTCCATGTTTTCCATGTTAAAACAAATATTTCTTTCAAATTTTCATTAAAGGATAAATGGTCATTATTTGGAAAAACACATGAAGGTTCCTTTAATTTTTTTTGTAAAGAATAAACCATGTTTAAAATTTTTTCACAAAATAATTTTATGAATGATATAATTTTTTGGAAAATATATTTAGAAAAAAAATTAAGAAAAAGGGTTTTTGACTAAATAGAAATATGAATTCCATTTTTATTAAAAAATTTATTTTGAACTCTTGACTACATAAAGTGAGTAAAATGAAGTTAATTAATATATTCCAGTGAAATAAATAAAGGATAATAAAATTCATGAGTTTCTTGAGAGATAATTCATAATATTTAATTTTTGGATTCATAATGATAAATAATCTTGATAAATAATGAGATCATAACATAAAACTATTCCCACTCTGGTAACATTGAATCATAATATCCATGATATAATGACATTCAATTAAAAATAAACTATAATTAATATAATTATATTTATGATATAAAATTTCAAAGGGGATTTATATACACAACATTCAATAATATTGGTTCATAACAATACTTAGGTCCCCAAGAAGATTTAAGACTAATAACCTCTTACCGCATTGGCAACTTTTGAAACATAAAACCTAAAAAATAGATAACTTAAAACTGATATTTAAAATCCCATAATATTAAGGATAATAATCATAAAAAACATTCATTGTTTTTATATACATGACATAAAAGAAACATGTGGTGAAAATGGATTTTGTCCGATATAAAATAAAAGTGAGACGCAAATCCCTTACAATAAGCCTCAACATCCTTCATACAAATTTGAAGCACTTATATAATAAATATATTTTTATTATAAATAAATTAAATAACCATTATTATAAATATCATACCATATATTATTTACATGTGACATTTTATTACCAACTTATTAACAATTCAATGATAATGTCATGTTTCGGGCAATAACTACTCTATTTTTCGTGTATGTTTTGATTTAATATTTTTGATCCTGTTACATTGATCATGGATTAATATAAAATGGAGTGTTTAAAACTATATAAATATCATATATATATTTATTATATATGTATTTATATTGATCCATAAAATTTACGAATAGAAAATAAAATAACTTATTCATAGAGATAGTAGGTAGTACGTACAAATAAACCCTATTTAAATTTTCCAAATGGAAAAAAAGAATGGTAAATAATATATTACCAATAATGAATATTTATTATTTCATATATATCACATATTTTTGTCAGAAACATTTTTTTCTTTACATATAATGCATGAATAAATCACAATGCTTCGTTAGGCTGTAATTCGACATACACATGAACAACGTTATCATATACCCCCAGAATGGATTTTAATAATTAAAATGTTATACAATTATTCAGGAAGTAAAATAATATCATAAATAACCTATATAAATAATAAATCCATAATTATATCTATACTTTATAGGTGGTGATGGGAAATGAATAAAATCGTTTCGTGAGGCGATAGTCCGTCGTAAACATGAATGATAATTTCATAACCCATTTGATAGAAAATGATATAGATTTGGTTTATGAAATTAACCTAATAACATATAATTATTTTGAGTATATGTATTATATTATATAATAATTTTTAATAATAATTGATGGAAGTGAATGAAGAAATAAAAATAAACACTCAATTTAGGACGTTACCACTTCTTCGGGGAACTTAATTTTTTTGCACAAAAAGGATTCTTAGGTTGGTAATATGACCAATAAATAAATATAGGGTTATAAGAGGTATTAAATTTTTTTATTTGTTATGTACATTTCCAAAAAAGTTTTTTGAAGTGTGAAGTGGAGAGGAGAGGATGTGGCCATTTATAAGTGAGGTTAGTGGAAGACTTGTAATTTTTGAAAAATTTTGTAACCATATTTTTCATGTTACAAAATGATCCAAAATGGTTCATTATCTATCCAAGAAGATATAAGGTTTAAATATGACCTTACAATGGGTGTTGGATATGTTTTTAGGTCAATTTATGGCCTACAATTTTAGTTTAACCACTACTAAATTCATTTTTACCTTAACCGTGACAATGGAATTTTTATTACAATTCATTATGGCCCAAACCAAATTTGAACATATTATATAATAAAAATATGTAATATATTTTTATAATTAAATTCACATAAATGTAATATTTTATTTTAAAATTTATCCTTGAGACTTGATGAGAAAACATTTTTCGAAAGAGAAAATTTTCAAATGTTTTCAAAAAATAATATCCATTTTAAATATTAAATTGATTTCATTGAATAAAACTGGATTAATTTATATATAATTAAATTTATTTAACATTTAAATTGATCTTAAAATAATTTTAATGTTTTTAAAAGCATTAAATTAAATGAAAATTATTATTAAGAAACTCTATTTTTTGATATTTAATCATCAAATTAAGTTTCCAATTTTTTTTCAAAAATACAAACGAAGATAATTTTGACATTCTGATTTCAAAAAAAAATTATTTTTTTCAAAATTTATTTTTTAAATGTGGAAACAATAAATTTAATATACATTTTGAAATGTGACAGAAGATCCTTTTTTGAAAAATAAATTTCTTTAGTAAAAAATTTGATATATTATAATATTATGTATTTAAAAAACAAAAGATAATTGTTAAAAAATTTATTGAATCTATAATATATAATCTAATTATAATTATTCACATAGATTGTTTTTTAAATTTATTAATGTAAAATGTGTTTCTCTGCATAAAAAATGTTTTTTAGAAAAAGTTATTATTTATTTTCAAATAGTTTTTATTTTCATTTAAAATTTATTAGTCGTAAAGGAATTAATTTTATATACATGTGTAAATCATATATTTCTATAATTCAGGTAATCCTATTCATACCCTCAATTAAAATGGATATGTGATAACTATCATACCAAATAATAATATTTTAATTGTGTGTCGTGTTTTTTAAACTCGATATTTCATGCGACAAAAGATAAACTCAGTGTTGCATGCAATACAAGATAAATTCCTTATTATGTGTAACAAAAGATAAACATGGTGTGGTATGTGTTGGCCTCATTATATGTATTGGAAGCTGATGGGTGACAGATTTAGAAATTTTAATCATCTGAGTGATAAAATTTTAATTTGTATTGGTCCCCGCAAAGGTATGGTCTAATAATCTATCGGGGATTATTAAAAGAATATAAAATAAAAATAAATGATTAAATTTTTTTATTTGAAGTAAACATGAAAATAACTCACCGCCACTGAATATTTCTTGAAGGTTCTAATGTCTAACTCTTTTAGATTGTCCACACAAACTTGAAGAGTGTGTGTGCTCATTATTTGTTGAATTATCAGTGTTAGTGCGGATTTTTTATGAGTCTTTTGGAATCAAGATGATCAAATCGATATCATTCCTCTAATCTGTCTAAATCATCTTGGATCAATCGCTCGGCATAGCAATTCCACCTCTAAGATATTGTATGAGAGAGATGTTCTCATTTTGAATAAATAAACAGTGCATGGATTGAGATTATAATTTGATTATGTATCTGATATTACATGTTCATTTCTGATTTTACCTTACTCCCATTTCTGATTTATTACTAGAAAATGATTAATTTCTAGTCAATGTTTATGTTTTGATCATAAACACATAAGTATAGAAATATTTGAATTCATTCAATTACACAATAGTTTACTATTTTGACCATATCATTCAGAATAATAATCCAAATGATTTGATTTTTCTTTATTAGTGTTACTAATTCAAATATAATCAAATAATTAAATTGCATATTTTTCCAATTTGTCCATTTTAAAGGCCATATAGAACTCATGAGAAAGACCAAAGAATATATCAATGAAACTAGAACTTCATTGATGTTTTATTTTCTTGGTTCAATCAGGATGGGAAAATTCAGTGATTATTCTCTTCAAGATCAATGATATTATATTATATTTGGGATAACAATTTTAGGGCCCAAATCAACCAATACATGGCCCAATTAATTCATGAATCGTTTCCCATAATTCGGTTTGGGATTTGATTACAAAAAACAATTCTTTACTTATATCTCAATCCAATACCACATTTTAGCTCATATTTTGTGGGAATAAATTCAGGATATACGACACCAAAATTTTCTAATAAATGGTTTATATTTTAGGGAATATTCCTACCCAAAACCCCATTCACATTGTCGCCATTAAAAAACTATGGTTAAAAATGGATAGTAGAACATTGAATTTTGAAAATAACAATATCATTGGATAATAAATTCTAAGGGATGCCAAATATGGAGGGTTCACTATTGAAATAAATATCTACAACACTGAAGAATAATATTTCTCCATATTAAACTATTTAAAATTTGAAATGGTTGATCCAACTTGAGGGGTGTTTTGGAATGAAAACATCCCACCACCTTATGCCAGAAATACACTCCCCTGTTTTTATTTCAAGGGGTTAAAGTATCATCACATATGACAATTAATTTTCATAAACAAATCCCTTCCAAGGTCTAAGGATGGATTTTCACACTAATGTCTTTAGTTGAGATCCATTTCCTACATGCCTTATTTTCATAAACTTCAGTTGTTTTAATTTGTAATCGTGTTAGTTGTTTTCGATTTTATATTATTTTTAATGCATGAATCATCATCATCATCTATTATTCTCATAAAAATTCCATTTTTAAATATTAATGGTCCAAAAATATGATAAATAAAGTTGCAAACTATTCCCTTTATTCACAGTATTGTTCAATAAAAACAACGTATTTACCTCTATTCATGTTTCATGTTTGTGTTCAGTGCACCAATATTTTCTTGTCCCATTATTTTTATTATCTATATAACTCATCACCAAAATCATCATCAACGTGATTACTAACCATATCAATGGATGAGTAAATATTTTATTAGGGTGATTCATAATTTATGGATGTTATGTTATTGATACATATATATCATTTACAAATATTTTAATTAATATTGTGTATGAAATCATGAAATTTTATGGATTAATAACATTATTTTCTTGACATATAGATTTTGTGGACTTTTGGAACTTGAAATACACTTTGGTTCATAAATTATTGTACCTTATATCAATGAGAATTTTTTATTATTAGAAACCCCATTAAGGATTCTATTAAAGCTAAAACTTGAAAGTCCAATCTAAATATTCTTATGGAGTATATATTAATTAAATGAAATTTTTTTCAATGCTAAATGATATCATAAAAATACATCCCAAATAATAAACTCATACTAATATTTTTCAAATAGTATAATAAAACATCATTAATGAATCATTTCACCTAATCTCTGTATACAACACCCATTAAAAAGTATAATTAAAAACAATCAACTGCAAAATTATTACCATTACTAAGTATTCAACCCAAGTGACTCTATATATATTATAGAAGAGATCTAATCCTTTGAACGATCGATATTAAAAAATTATTAATGCTTAAAATGGAACCATTTTTGGGGATGGTGAAATTAGTAGTCGATCATATTTTATTTTTGAATAAAATAATAAAAATATAATAAACCAAAAAATGAAAAGAAAATATTAGAAAACACTATGAAAACCAGACATCCTTATCATTTAAAATTTATCGGAATGCCTGGTAGCCTCCCAAAAAATCCATCATAATTAATTGGAAAAGGAATTGAGTGAAGACTTTTCCAAATTATGATGAATACTACAAATAATCAAAACACTACTCTACTAATATATTTATATATTCCCAATCCAAAGGAACAAACCATACAATATCTCTTTACACCTAATATTAATTACCAACCTCTAAGTATTAAAAATCCAAATATTAAGGATAATGTTTTACAAAAATCATCTTTGATTCATCTGATACCTTATTTAAATGGATAATATAGTGAGGATCCGCATCTTTTCCATATATATTTCTATGTGGAATGCTCTATTATGAAACCTTAATGGGTTTTTGAAGAAAAAAATAAAACTTCTAGCATTCCATTTCTCCCTAGATGACTCCTCCATGTCATGTCTCTATTACATCCATCCTTATTCCATAAACTCATGGATTGACATGAAGTGTCTCTTTTTATAGAAATTATTTACCGCTTCTCGAGCTGCTTATATATGAAAGGATATTAGTGGTAACTATCATTTCCCAAATGAATCACTCTATGAGTACTTGGAGAGGTTCAATAATCTTATGGAAACCTCCCCACAACACCAAATTCTGGACAGACTCTTGATACAATAATTTTATGAGGGGTTATTATCTATGGAGAGAACACTCATCAATGCATCATGTGGTGGTTCACTTGATAAAAAAATAATACAACTACATTAGATCTCATAAGAAACATGGTTTCAAAAATGTAAAAATTACATACTCAAGAACATTATCAAGTCAGATATTATACATAAAATCAATCCATATAGGCTAGATATATGGAATATTGGATGTGTGAACATATATGTATTGTGTTCCAAAAATCAGTTCCTGCAAAATCCCTAACCTCATCTTCCCTAAAATCAATCTTCCTTTCACCTATCATAATACTATGGAATTTATAGCTCACTAGCTTACCCTACTATCATAGGTCCAGAAATGAAAGATGATCCATCACATTCATATGTTCCAAAAGAGCTCAATGTTTAATATGCTACATGGAACACCAACCTTCTACTATCAGGTTAGTTCATTAAAAACCCTAAAACCCCCCACTATTATCCCTTCTCTTATACCTACAACCTATGTCGTAGGTATAGTAATCTATTCTTGAATCCTCCTCAATTCCCATATAAAATCCAAACCAATTCCAATATGGTCATGCTGGTGGAAACTTCCAAAAACCGTATCATTTGGTTCCTCAACATCTAAGGATCAATCCTACTCTTCCTCTTCCTGGTATGCATTATCCTAGTGATCCTACTAAATTCCTAACCTAGTACATGAACTTTTCCAAGGACCCAAATCAAATAAATCCCAATGTGTGACATTCCACTTATTTTAAGCATCCCTAGGAATGTGAAGTGGAATATATTTCCTCTTTAACCCATTCTATACAGAAAAATATTGAAATTAAAATTGGAAAACATGTATCCCACCAATGTAAAAAAAACTATCCAATTTTTATGAAATATTTGTTCAACCATTAACCATCCTAAATGGTAATGTAATTGTAATTGGACTTCGATCATGAAAAAAATTTCCATGCCTTATGATGAATACACTAAAGAACCATTTAATGTTGAGTCGTAAAAATAAATAAAAAAGTATAGAAGATTAACCTAATTCCACTCCTTTACATACTTTTATTCCTATAAGGAACCCAATTACATTTCCTTAATCCATCTCTAAGAATAAGTTTCCCTTGGAGCTTAATTTCTATACTCATGACATGTTTATATATGTTAAAGTCAAAATTACCCTATTTAATGATGTGAAACAAATTCTTATGTATATAAAGTTTCTATAGTGTTGGGAACCTATAGGAGATTTCTTAGTACCATTGATATTGTTTCAACCCAAAATTCTTTTCCCAAAAATTGAAAAAATAAAAGGGACTTTACATTTCCATTCCAAATAGGGAGTTACCACATTAATGTCTCATTCATAGACCTAGGATCCTTGATAAATTTCATTCCAAAATTCATATTCTTTAAACTTGGCCTAGGTCCATGTAACCCTACGAGTGTTTTCGTCTAGTAATCCAATCAATGCACTACTAGTCCTGATGGATTGATTGAATATGACCTTGTCTATGACAATGATCTTATCTTTTAAGTTTATTTCTAGGAACTGGATATGGAAGGTGAGATTACATCTTCATGATCCCCTCTTATTCTAGTAAGACCATTAATAATGACAGCTAGAACAAAAATTTATTTCTATGAAAGAATCATATCCATGGAATTTGGTGTCAAAATGGTAAAGTTAAATGTTTTTCATGTGATGTGATACCCATTTGAGGATTACCCAACATTATTTATCCAATCTTCTGAAGAAACTTTTGAGAGTTTATTAAACACCATTTCATTAGGTTTAGTATGTTCTAATGAGATAGGAGTTTTTGAAAATTTTCACCATGATTAACCAAGACATAAATGTGTATGTTGATGTTGACCATTCATTTATAGACTCCATAAATATAAACAATCTTGAAAACTCTCTATAATGAAATATCACCTCTGATATCTACTACTCCACATAGGTATTTATTAAGAGAAATGAATAAAAAATGGAATCCCTTCCTATGTTCCCAGGTTTTCTGGCCCAAAAATGATGAATGAAACTAATATAGAATCGCTTCTTACATAACTAAAATATTTATTCCTTTTACATGGTCACATATATACCATCATTATATTTTTTGTACATACTAAAATTGAAGATTATAAACATGTTCAGGTGTTAGAGGGATAAATTTCTTAGTATGGATACTAGATGACATACCAGGAATAAATCCTTCTGTTTTCATGCATCACATAAATCTAGAAGATTAAACCAAACCAATCATACAACCATAAATAATACTCAATCCACTCATACTTGAGGTAGTTAGGGAAATTATTACCCGGATTCATCATTCTAGTGATATCTAACCAATTAATGATAGTGAATGGGTTATTCTTATTCAAGTGGTACCTATGAATGGTGGGGTACATGTTTTCACAAATTAACATGGAGAGGTGGTCACAACTTGAGTGAAGAAATGGTGAATGTGTATAAATTATCTAAAATTGAATGTTGAAACATGAAAATATCACTACCCAATACCCTTCCATGATCAAATACTATAAATATTATCTAGAAAGTCACATTATTTCTTTCCTGATGTATAGACTGAATACTTTCAAACCCTAGTTGAACTTTAGTCCCAAGACAAATCTACATTCATTATCTCTGTTGGAATTTACACATATTAGAGAATGAATTTTTTATTTGTCAATGATCTTAAAACAATACATATTTTTATAATGAGTATATTATCAAAATTCATTGAGCATTTTACGGATATATTCTAGGATTACTTTAATATTTATGGTAATTCATTTGAGTCCTCCATCAATTAAATCTATAAGTGTCGACAAAGTTACCTTGTAATGAATTTTAAAAAATGAAACTTCATGGTTACTAATTAGATTTTTTATATCACATAATTTCATAATATTGTATTCATGTTGGTCCGGATAATAATGATGTGATCCAACCACTTCTGGAACCCACCTTAGTTTGATACAACCATTCATTCATTATTCATTCTAGTTTCTATTGGTGATTCCTATAGAACATTAGTAGGATTTCCATACCACTCCCTTATCTACTCTATAACGATGATACATTCCATTTTGATGAGGATTTCAATTTATATTTTATTGAACTCAATGATGTTCTTACATCTACCCAAATAATCAAAACCCCAAATTTTTCCTTATGATTAAAATTGATGTGTGATGCTTTTAATAGGGTCATTGGGGTTGTCCTTGGTCAAAAAAGATAAAACATTATTTATGCCATTTATTATTCCACAAAACCAATAGATTAAACAAAATCTCACTATAACGTCACTAAAAAGGATATTTTAGATGTAGTTTTTCCTTGGATAAATTCCAACCTTATCTCTTTTGTTCTGAAATAATTATCTTTGTAGACCACCCACCATTAATTCTCCTAGTCAAGAAAATTGATTCTAAACTGAGTCTAATAGTTTGGATCCTGGTGGTCCAATATTTGGTCCTTTAGATAAAATATAGACCTGTAAAAGATTAACCTATGGTTGATCGCCTTAGTAGAATTTCTAATTCATTTTATTCCAAAATAATCGATCCTAAATTTCACACTGAACACCTATAATCTCTCACTCCAATGATACCATGGTATACAATAATTTTAAATTACTTGGTTTCTAGTGTTTTACCTAAAACAATTCAGAATAAATGAAATAAAAGCTGAAAAGAGATTCAAAATACAATTTTTTATATGTTAATAAGAACCAGAACACATGAGATGATATGGTGATTTAGTGATGCGTTGTTAATGATGAAAATTCCTCCATCATGGAATTCTACCACTCAATGCCCAAATGTGGACAATTTGTACCATAAAGGACCTCTAAAAAGGTCCTTGACTATGTATTCTTATGGTTATCAATCTTTAAAGACTCACATGATTTCTTTTATTCATGTCCCACATTCTACAAGATTGGTACAATTTACAAAATAAATTAATTATCCCTAAATCCCTAAATGTTCTCTGCAATATTCAATGTTTTGGTAAATGATTTTGGAGGACTATTCCCCCCATCTAATGGATTCTACTTCATTCTTCTTATATTTCACTATATTTTATGGTCGGTTAAGTCCAACCCCATTAGAAAATATGTCACCCATACAGTTAATGAGTTCCACAAAAACCTACATATTTTATTGATTTGGAACACATTATGCCTTGATAAGTGAATTAGCAACCCATTTCTATAATCTAACCATTGAATATATTTTTTAAATTGATGGGGTAGTACATAAAAAATCAACTTCATATCGACCCAAATAAATGGAATGGATGAGGTTTCTAATAGAGAAGTGAAAAAGTGTGTTTCAGTAAATTGTTAATCCCACAAGAAAATACTTGTCTGAAAGACATGGTAAAGAACTATGGGATAATAAAAGTACATATAAAACACCCATTTGGATGTCTCCTATTAGGATAATTATCAATTTTGAATTCACCCTGAGAAGCTTAATTCTCATCGGGAAGTTCCTTTTATTTTTACTCATGTTTACCCATTTAGTGAAGTGTATGTCCAATACCCCTCTTCCAAAATTATACTCATAGAAAAGGACATAAGTTACAACATCAACATGAGGGGACACACACTCCAGTAACTAGATCTACTTATAAAAAATCCACAACCATTGGATTCAAACCACTATTGAAGGGAGATAACGACCCACCAAATCCAAACTAGTGGGAACCTCTTTCCCTTTAACTCATTATCTTTCTCTCACACCTCCATTTATTTATCCCTACTTCCTTTCTTTATTCTTATCCTTCTCTAATTCCCACCTTTTCTATTTTTACCACTTTATTTATAAAACCATATTTCACTCTTTCTCTTTTTTTATTTAATAAAACTAAAAAAACTAAAACATAAAAAAAATATAGTACTGTTACTTACAATGCAATTTTGAAATTTTTTTTAACCATGTTGGGGAGTCTATGGAATTGTTTTCATCTGAAAATAAAATTTCATAAAAAATTTGGGTAAAACTTTTGGTTCGGGAACAATAAATTTTTAATTCTCAGTTTTTGATTTGTAAAATGATTATTTCCCTACCATGAGAAAAAACATCATATTTTATACCATATTCACCTATGAATATATTTTAAATATTGTATCTTTTAATCCCCAATTGTGAGTCTTGAGTTTGTGGACCTTAGAGCTGAATTCACTCCTTTACCATACATTATTGTGATAGAGGCATTTTCTAAAATACATGAGAATCAACATATCCAAATATACACCCATTACCATTAAATTTATCCTCTTTTTGAAAGTCCATTTTAGAATAAGAAATCCCTTTTTATAACCATATTACAAGCCCAAAACCTTTTCCCACACAACATAAACATGGGTTTTTATTGCACAATTTAATGATATATAATTTTGGGGGGAATGGATTTCATTTTGGGTAAAATTCCCTTGATTTTCAATGTGTAATCATATTATTAAGGGAAAGAAACCATTTATGTGTGGGTGAGAGGTTTTTATTCACGGGGTTATCAATGCGTTTTGGTATTAGATTAATGTAAATGTAATTTTGTATATATGTTATTTAAACATGATCAAGAAATTTTGAAAAAACAAAAAAATTAAAAAAATATTATGTTCAGTCTTGGGAAGGTAAAAAATAACTCTTCCTTAAACTTTTATCTTGTTATAGATATTAAAATTAATTTCATGGGTAGATAAAAAAATGGTCGGGTGATAATTGTGAGATTTTGTTCAAATTTAGATCCTAAAAAAAGAAAAATAAGAACGCTTACATCACATTTTCTTATGTCAATATGAGAGGTTTTAGATTTTGTATATTTTCTATCCTTTCATGATCTTCCAAATTTCTATATCATTTATCTTTATTGACATATTTTTCCTCTATAAATATCAGATTCCATAACATTCCACGTCCTATTTAAAAAAATTGTTCATTTCTTTATCTAAGTTGGTGCTTTACCCATGTTTTCCTCTCTTTTAGGAAATTTATTCCTACAGCATAATAGCCATTAAGAAACCTCTAAAAACTACCTATTGATTCATGAGAACATTATTATAGGTGATGAAATCTAAAAACTCTTAAAAACACTATGATTTTCATTTTTTTGTTGAATTATTGAACATCCATGAATAAATTTACTAATCTTGAGAGGAGTACATTTTGAGTGACGACACATTCCAATTATTTTTTTGGATATTAAAAATTAATTTTATTTACATATGATTTCAATAATAAATCTTGGTTTCATTAATTATTTATGAGTGAACTATTATAAACCTCCAATGAGTGGTTAAAACAAAATTTATCTACACTTTGGTGAGTGAAAATGATTTTTTTGTGTTTTTGTTTTGTTTTCCTGAGTAAATGTGCTATCTTAAGTGTGGGTTAGTTGATATTAAATATTATTTCATGATTTTTTTTACCATAATCACTGGTTTTTTTCTTAAAATTATTAATTTCTGGTCAATGATCATGTTTTTATCAAAAAAAATTAAAGATAACATTGTTTTATTTCATTCGAATACACTATAGTTTAAGGTTTTGATAATATAATTCAACATTATCCTCCAAATATTATCAAAGATATTTTATGATGTCAATAATTAAAATTAATTAAAATAATTAAACTAGATTATTGTCTAATTCTACCATTTTATGGTCCATATGGACCACATAAGAAGGACCAAAGAATCTGTCAAAGAAATAGGACCAACTAGGATGTTGTTTTTTCTAATCTCAATCCATAAATAAAAATTCATTGATAATACTAAATAAAAACAAGGAAATTTCATTACATAATGGATAAAAATTTCATGTTCTAACTCAATAAATTAATAGTACAAATGATTGATGAAAATATATCCCACAATTCTGCCTGGGATTTGTTTACATCCCATATTTATAGACTTCTCTCCCAATCCAATCATTCAATAGAGGAGATATTTATTTGGAATAAATAAATGGTGTAGTATAACATATTTTTTGAAGATTATTTTGGTATTTTAGGGTATCTTTTTGGTCTCAAACCCATTCATATTGTTGCTATTGAAAGGTCTGGATAAAAATGAATAATATCACATGGTTTAAGAAAACATCCATAACAATTAATAAAAAAGTTAAATGGACAAAAAAAATTGGATGGTGAACTATCCATGTGAATGTTTATAATATTTAGGAAGAATATATCTCTGTAATTGGCTATATAAAATGTAAAATGGTCGATCCAACTTGAGGGGTAGTTTTTGGAATGTAAATAACCCACCACCTTACGAAATAAATACACTCCCCTATTCTCTGTTCAAGGTTCTGAAACATCCTAAAATAAGAAGATACATTGGTAAGAACAAATCCTTGAAAAATTAATTAGAGGACCTTCCAAAATCATGGTTCAAAATGATATACCTTTCCACCTAACTTTATTTTCTTGTACTTCGATTGTTTTCAATTGTAACCACCTATGTTGTATTAAATTTCATTTTAAGTTTAATTTATGAATCATTATCATAATATAATATTATCATAAAACTTATGTGTTGTAATATTAATTTTCCTAACATAGATTAAATAAATATGAAAACCATTTCATTTTCTCACATTCATATGCAATCAAAAGAACATATTTACCTCTATTCATGTTTCATGTGTGTGTTCGGTGCAACAATCTATTCTTGTCCCATTATTTTTCATATCATTATAATTAATCAACATAAGAATCATCAACAGTATTACTAACCCTATAAATGGATGTTTAAATCTCCCATGGGGTGAGTCATAATTGGGAGGGGTTAAGGGATTGAGTTGGTTTTCTCATTTAACATTCATTAAAATGATATTATGTCTAAAAAACAAGAAGTGTTATTGATTAATAACATGATTTTTTGACAATTGGATCCCAGGGAAAATTGTAATGAGAGATAAAAATTGGTTCATGAAATATTTAACATTATATCAACAAAAATTGATGATGATTAAAACACTCATTAAGGATAGTATTAAAGATAAAACATGGAATTATAATCAAAATAATCTTTTGATGTGGATATTAATTAAAGGAATTTTTTTAAAAAGATCAAGGATATCATAATCTAAAATATTAAATAATGAAATAATCCTAATAATTATTAAAATGTTAACTAAAACTTATTCAATTAATAATTTCACCTAAGCCCTACAAACAAAATCCCTCATTAAAAGGATAAATCCAAAAAAATTGAATTCAATATTAGTATTGTCAATAAGGATTCTACCTAAGTAACATTATACACATTATATAAGATAATTGGACCTTTCAAATTTTGATAAGTGACAATCGGCATAAATTCAATTATCAATGTCCAAAATACATGAATAGGGTTCCCTGACCTAATAAATTTAACATCTACTAAATAAGAAGTAAATAAATACATATTATGAACTAAATTCATTATAAAAATTATTTATATTTTATCACATAATTTTAATATATATTAAATGTATTATGTGATAATCCAAATTCGTTCACTCAACACATAATTCCTAGTAATATTAAATGAACCTTGAATATTAAAATAATATTCATTCCCATAATATTATTCAATGTATTTACCTAAGCACTTGGAAATACATTTAATAAATAAATTAATCCCAATTATTATATAAATTTTTTTAATGAATTTATTTTTTTATTGGTGGTTGATAAAAAAAGGGAAACCATTGCACCCCATGGTGGGTCCCACCATTATTTATAATCCTATTAACTAGAATATGGTATATTTTTTAACAATTTATTGTATGTAACCATATTATACATTATCTCAATAGTGGTTAATAATTTTAACTGACCAAGAGATGAGTCTAGTAAACCATAAAGGCACCTAAATATATAAGGAATATTCATAATCGTTTTAACTATCCTATGAAGACGCACTATGTAGTATAATATCTTTATCTTTAGATATCTTATAAATAAACATGCACACTTTTGTCATCATTCTTTATTGCTTATTTATTTGTTGATATAACTAGATAGACATGGCTTTAACTACCATGGACTTTGATTTATGATGGTACTACCATCATTATCAACTAGGACTGAGGTATTACATCCTCAACTTAGAAGAGAAAAATTCTATCTTCATCGTTAAACCAATGAAATAACACCAATGTCATGCCCAAGATAATCTACCCTACCATGATTTCATTATCATGGTTTTTCAATTTCATCAATGTATACGATAAAATGGAACACATTTCTATTGATATCATATAATGATAAAAATACACATGTTTGTGGAAAGGAACATCTAGTTACCCCCAAAACATGTGGGGTTCATATTGGTGGTATGGTCATTATGATCTCACCTACCCAAGATCTCCATATGAAACCATATATAGAAGATGTCGCAATGGTTATGAGCCCTTATCACCTGATAGTCAGACATAAAATCTATCCATTTATTATGATGTATCTAGACCATATGACATATATTTAATATTAATTTCATATTATCTTGAGGTTCTCATTATTTCCAAAGTTCTATTATTAATTTTTGATAATATAAATAATATATAGTAATTACAATCAAATAGTTGATGTAGAAATGTCTACATTATAATGGAACTTTTGCATCATGTATATCTCACTATAAACATTGTTTGGTAATCAACATTACTAATAATGTTGGGTCTTGGGAACCCACTTTTACAACACCCTCACTTATAGTAGAGCCGACTTGCTAATGAACCTTGTTAGGTGTCACATGTTTTAGATCACGTTTCGATTGAGTTATGGTGTTAGTTGTTGGGTCTTCCATGTCTCATTTTCTTGGATATTCTCATATGTGAAACCTCATCTCCTTGTGTATAACTCCTTAAGATATTTAAACACCAAGTGTATTCCTTTTTGTGCACTGCCAAAAATAACATCTTTATTGGTAAGAGATTCATAATTTATATTATGGAAATAATTTACATATAAGGTTTGATTCTAGGAAATCAAACATTTTGTTCTATATTTTAAACTTCTTCATAGATTCATTAAAATATACAATTCACTCAGTGTTTGTAATCATGTCTACTACTATCTTGAATGAGATTATCTTGCTCATATCCTTATTATAACTATTAAATTAGATCATATTGAAATTATAGGAAAATATGTTTTATCCACTTGTACCTAGTATCCCTTACTTTACACATACTAGGAACATATCCCTTATACTTCCTCAGATAAAATAACATAGTTATAACTACATCCCTTTCAGTTTTATTGGATATCACTGATATTTTCCTACTATAAATTATATGGTCAAAATATCATTTGTTATACATATCAGGGAATATGTGATTGATTCATCATTGAATCTTAAGAATTTACACTCACCACATTAATCTTCTATTTCATATACATATCATCTTGGTGATATTTTTTTTATTTGACATTGGTAATTATTCTCTATAGAATTTTTTCAACTTGTTTTTTTCAATATATTTTCAATATATATACTATTTATGTGGTCTAAGAAGCCATTAGATCTACCTCAGTAGATATTGTTCCCTAAACCTTTGGTCTCTAATTTAATTCAATCTATAGAGAGTTAATTTCATCATTTCATAAGTAACTATAATAGGAATAGCTATTTCCATATTTTATCAAGGATATTTTACATGGAAAATGGCACTCCCATTGACCTTTGATAGGTGCATTGAAATTATTTATTCCAAATAAATATTATATGATTGTGTTTCTTTATTCAATTTGAAATTTTATTTCAGTAACTTATATCCCTTATTGTAATTTTATGGTGTCCCCATCCATTTATGGATTCATTGTTTATATAGATTCAATGATTAGTGGTCTTGATATCCAATTCTCAAAATAATAATCATATAAAATATCACTGTAAAGTTAAATTATAATGAATTTCGTCATAAATACATAGTATAACCAATAAACCCTTATCGGTACAAGAATTTCTCACATCCATATATAGTCTCTCTTGAATACCCTCCACATTATTCAAAATAATAATCCCCTGCACATTGATACATAGAATCCATTATTAAATGTTAATTTTTATTTCTAATTTTAGCTAATTTCTATATACTACATACTTTTATGAATTATTATTATCAATTAATAATGTATCCCCAACCACTGTGAATATAAAACCATTGTTGTAGTTTTATCCTTCCTATAAAGTATGTGTCTCTAGGACATTCCTTTTCCACACCACATGTGGAGGTTGTTCCAATGGAAAATTTTTCTAGATCCTTGGAATTGAATAAGACCAAGACAATTTTTCTCTCACTATATCATATAGATGTGTTCACTATTTTATAAAAATTTATTCTTTCCCTTGGGTAGAACTTTTTTATGATATTTATTTACTTAATATCCTAAAAACATTTAGGAAAATTACTTTAGATGCACATTTTGGTTCTGCGTGATGCATTTCTATTTATATCCTCAAAAAATTAATTGCATCTAATCACAAAATCTTATGAAAATGTATTTATATAATACTAAAAATCATGTGATATTAAATTTTCATTATAGTTGGAATATTGTTATGGGATAATTTCTCCATTTTCCATGAATTTCTCAAAAAATGGAATTATCTGCAGTGCATGAGTTTTAACATTGATGACCCTTTAACTTACATTAAGACTCTGATGTGTATAAGGAAATGTGAATTTAGGATTTTCTCCATTTTATATTTTATTCATAAAAGTTAACATTTAATATTCATTATAATCCTCCTTGATAGTATAATATCACTGATGTGGATAAGGTAAAACATGTTTTGGATTACTCCACAGTACATTACTTTTATTGATGAAAGCTTGGTCCAGGTATTATTCAAAATTCCATCTTGTTGTATCTCATATAATCAAACCATGAATATAACATAATTCATGTATACATTCCATAAACACTTAATAAAATATTATGAGTAATACTTACCACTATCATACCCTTTGAATATTTTACTCTCTATAGCTAAACTAGCTCTGAAAACATTAAGGATTACCCTAATTTCTAAAGGTTTATTTGTCTAAATCTAAGTACATAAGTTTTTTTATATTACCTAAGGTAATTAAATCCAATGATTCTAAAACTATACTTGGTATATCATTGAAAAATAATTATATTTTCTTGATAAATAATTTTCATTCCATAAATGGGTATAACAGAGTCTCACATTCAATATTCATAGGGTATTGATAATGATTCCAAAATTACTGAACTATTGGATGAGTATTAATCACAATAAACAACATTCATTCCTGAAATAGAATAATGTATCACTGTTTCCAATGTAAACATGAGATAAATGTTTTGGTAACACTTAAAAAAAATTCTACTAGAACCATTTACATAGAAATTAGAAGTTGTGTACTTCTCAACATTAACTTAGGAACCACCCTTTCATAGTTGCATAGAGAATAAACAATACTTCAAGTAACGTTTCTATACTTACATGGTTACTATATTTAAATAAACATATGTAATGGTAAAAAAATTTACCCAAGAAGTATAATAGAAACATTACTTACAATTAATGAATATATGTAAAGAATAACTAACCACTTTCTTCTTAGATTAAGTTTATTGTGTTTAAACATCCATATATTTATTTCATGATACGTGAAGAAAACAACATCCAATTTAATACCTCATTTTTTCATTGAAGGGAAAAGTGAAGGTTCCTTTGAAATAAAACTTTTCATTTTCTATTTTACCTTATCATTCAACTTCTTTACCGTGAGAATTAAATATTATACTTTATTTTAGTTCTTATTTACTTTGTGAACTTTACCTAGAAGACAATGAACCATTTTCTCTATACTATTCATTTTTTAATCTTAAAATAAATTTTAATAAATGGGTGAAAAAATTTTAAGACTATGATATATTGAATAATCATGATCCACCTTTCATATTTACACATAACCAATGTCATGGTCACCCTTTCATATCTTTCTTCTCTTTCTCCACACATTATTCTAAGAGACAAGACAATATGTAAAATCCTCCTTGTTCTGATTTTTTATCCATAACTCACTTTGGATGTTGATGATTTCATTATGAAATAACCATCATATTTACCATACATCAGAAACCTTTGAGTCTTTTTCTCACCCTCGCTTCATGTGGTCATTCACAGGTATTGGGGGCTCTACCACATTGAATTTCGGATAATGCAGTGTTGTGCATAGAGAATATACAACTCATTGGAAATTCGTGCTAGTGACGATATTATATTTTTTCTTATAGTTATTATAGTGTAGTTTTAGAATTACTTTCCATTTTATACAAAAATAAATTCTTTCATTTTTTTTAAATTTCTTCCTGATTACCAATTTTAATATTAACAATTATTTTACATCATTAAAGGTCTCTGACTATTTTATCAAACTCAAGAATCCCACTGTAGTATATTAAGAATACTATGTTGTTTGAGTATTTTAGTGTAAAAGATACTTGAACCTCCCCTAATATTCTATAATATTTTTATAATCCACTACTCGGAGAGTTCAAGGTTGGTGTTTGACTGGAAAAACTCATTAAATCATATTTCCCAGATCAGTTGAGTGTTTTCCCATATTATTAAATAATAAACAGGATTTAATCCACCATTGAATCTAATATTTCAACAAGAAGTTATGGATAGTATTTTACTACCAACTTTAGTTAAGTCATCCAATCACTTTCATAATAAATCTCCAGTAGAAAGAGGCGCCATTAACTATGGAAAATGAGAACCCCGAGAGCCTGATTGTGTTAAAATTAAATTGAAAAAAGGGGGTTTTGAGATAATATTTATTTAGTGGGTTTATTATTTTGTTGATGAATATAATCCATTTATATTAATCAATTCATTCTATATTATTGTGCTCACAATTGAACATTAACAAAAAATACATTTTATCATGTCTTTATGTATTTTACTATTTATTATTTTATATGTTTCCCAGTATCATGAAAATAAATAAAATAATATGATAATCCTTGAAGGAAAAAAAGTAACTAAGATTTATTGAGATTCTAATTTTGGTTGATCCATTTATATATTGAATCAACCATGACCTAGGGGAATCATACATGAGTCATGTATCAACTCATGATGCAACTCGTCCGAGTCTAGTGTGTCCATTTCTCATTTAAATTTCTCCTCTACAGGTCTTGGTTCACAATGTACTTATTATTTGTCATAATAAAATTTTACTCACATAAATGTGAGGGGTATAGGAAAATGCAATGTATATACAAAAATACAGATGGATTTGAAACCCCTTATACATATTCAAATGAATAAGATGATGTGCAAATAATCATAAAAACTAGGTACTTATTACAAATATCGATTAAAGGTAATAAGTAATTAAATAAATAAACTGAACATATTTAAGAATATTCATTTCTCATGACTGTATGGTATATAAAAAAATGTTGGAAAAAATTAAATTCCTATAATTTTAAATTATGAGGAAAATTTAAATAAATATAATTCATTAATTAAATTCAAATATTTTAATCTTATTCATTACAATCATTATTTAAATTTTTATTACATAAATTAATAAATTAATTAATTAATATCGTACTAAAAAAAATTAAGTTCTTTTTCCAAATATTTAAATTTTATTTTTAAAAAAAATTAACTTTGAGTTAATTTTTTAATAATAAATTCAATTAATAAATTAAATTAATTTTAATTATATATAAATTTTACCAAGCCCCAAAACCACACCCTCTCTTAATGTTGGTTAGTCTGTAGTACCCACATACGGTTTCATGTTATTTAGACCCCACAAAGTGGTGTTCTAGGCCTTAGAGGACCACCAAGACTAGTTTCATGTAGGTTTGACCCACCCTAACCCACAACGGGGCAGATTAAATCTTGGAGAACTTGAAGGAGGCTATTTGGAGTTATATCGATGACGGGGGTCTTGTACATGAGTATAGAATTATATAAGGGAATTTCAAGTCACCATCATTAGTAGGTAGGGTTCTACAATGGCTCTATCTTGGGAGATTGACCATGTAGTGGTAGTGACAGGGGATACAGTGACACTGTCTGACCTGGGGGTGGAGGCGGTCGACCATCACGGTGGATGATTACTCAGACTCGGTCGTGACATGTGCATTGTCTAGTAGGTATTTGACATGGGGGATATGGTTTACATTTAGTGAGTACACTCAGTGGGTCAATCAGTCCAATGATTTGATAGTGTATCGAGGGTAGTGGTCAGCCTATATTGAGGGGTGGCATCACTAGATTCATCAGGTCTGTGGAAGAAGGCACCAGTTTTGGGGAGACAACATGATCAAGATACTGAGGAGGATGATGGAGTGGAAAAACACTGATTTGTAGGATATAGTGACCCTCAAGTATCATACATAGACATTACATAACATTTTTAGAATAATTAAAATTTTGTACAAACAGACGCCCAAAGACCGTACTAGTCTAGTGACTTTGGAATCATGGAAACATAAATAGTGGTATATGAATGAGCTCTATTATCTCCCCTTATGTTCTTCATGACTATCACCTTTATTAGGAACATCAAACATAATACATATATTCTTAACCTGGGGAAGGAAACATAAAAAAGGGGTGAGCTCAAATTCTCCATAAGGGTAAACAAGGGAGATATGTAAGCATAATCATGAGCATAAGGGTATGATAACATGATCATGAAAATAGAATATCATGCCTTTAAAATAAAATATTTTATACATTAATCATGGAATAATGTTTGGTAGTTCATAATAAATGAATCATAATAAAATAATGAAAATAATCCATGAAATCATAATATAGGAATAAAACATGTAATTATGGAAAACACATAGGCATATAATAATATTTCCATAAAATCCAAGGTATAGCTGCTGAGACCATCTTAGTGGAAAAATTATTTTACTAAAATTGTTTAACACCATGTTCAAGCCCTATATTAATGAACCTAGTTCACTCCTCATTCTAGCCCTATATAACTGAAACGATTTCAATCCTTGTTCCAACCATGTAATAATGAACCAAGTTTATTTCTTATTCCAACCATATCTATCTCATGAGATATAAATCTTTACCCAAATCATTATAGGTAGATATAGGTCCCACCCATATCATAGTGAAACCATACATACAAGTACCTCAAAATCATAAACAATCATATTTGAAACCATGATATGAAATCGGTATCATAAACATAAAAACATATCATAACTATTGAAAAAGTTACAGGTTTCATAATCATTTCATCAAAATAGTATCCTGTGAAATAGAAATTTATTTCAAAAAAATATAACCCATTAAAGAGAAATTAATTTCATAAACATATAACATGTGAAAGAGAAATAGATTTCATCAACATATAAATCGTGAAAGAAAAATGGGTTTCATAAAGACCCTAATATTAAGTATAACCCAATTATAGAAGGAATATGAATGAAACCTTTATATCACTTCCTAGAAGAGAATGAGTAACTTCAACAGATTTCATCTTAGATGAAAAATAATTTTATAATAACATTCAAAAACATTTATTATGGAAAATATCCTTTATTCTTTGGAAAATGATTTTTAATACATAAAACCATTTTAAAATCATTTTCAAAAAAAATACCATCAAATATTATAAAGAACACTTGAAATCATTTTGAAAAAATTTTCCTTCAAAACATATATAATAATATTAAAAAAATTGGAGACAATTTTCTATGAAAAAACATTGATAACATTAAAAACATTTAAAACTTTTTGGAAACCATTTCTTTAAAAAAAACTTTGAAAACATAAAAATAAAGCATGAAAATGTTTTTAAAAGAATTTGATTTAAACTCACTTTGGAATGTTATTATGAATTCTTTAAAATGTTTTGAAAAACTTTTTACTTGAAAACTTTTGAAAGAATTTTAAAAATATTTTGAAAACAATTTCATTGAAAATAATTTTATTATCAATTTCATACAAATTATCCTTTTAAAAATATAATGGAAGCATCACAAAACTGATGACGGATAAATTTGTAATCCCATACATGGTAAAAAGAACATTCCTTCTATATGGTAAAAAGGGTAGAAAATGCTTTCTTTAGAAAGAGACACAAGATTCCTATGAAAAATTAGTCAAAGAAAAAAGGGAAAGAATTTTATTTTATTGATTATATGATAATAGTATAATATTATTGGAAACTCTTTTTAGAAAACATCATTTTGAAATAACACATATTTCCGACCGAAGAGAGGGTAATGCTGGGTTTTCTTAAACAAACACATTATTAACTATATTATGTACCAAATAGTGTTATAATGGTACCAATACATGAATATATAATTAAGTAATATATTATAATAAACCTCATGAGATTTATTTTGAGTTGGATCATAATATTTCATCAAAGTAATCATAATAATTAATAATATTTAAAAATAATGATATTATTTCAATAAAATCTTTCAACAATGTATCATGGTCTTAAACTATCCATGTAAGAAAAGAAAATTAAATTAAGAATAAAATATAATGAAAATAATTATATTTAATATATAACATTTAAAATTGAATTATATACACAGAGAAAATTAATTTATCTGCATAAAAAACATGATTCTCAGAGCAGGAAAATTGAGAAAAAACATTCTTACAGATTTGGTATCTATTGAAACATAAACCCTATGAAAGAAATTTCATAAAATAGATATGTAATTATCCATAAATATATTTATAGTATACATATAATACAATAATGGTACATAAATAAACCACACAAATGAAATGGGTGGTTAATAAGGGATGCATCTCATAGAAATAAAAGTGAGATGAAAATTCCCTTACATTGTATCTTGACTCTCTTAGAACTCTTTCAAAAAACATGTATAATAAATATAAATTTATTTTAAATCTTTTAAAAAACCATATTATTATAGCTAATACCATATATGGTTTTATCAGGACATTATATTTCCCTCTTGTTAATAATCTTATATTAAAGTTTCACTTAGGGTAATATTTGATTTGTTCTTCACACATGTCTTAATTTGTTATATATTGTGTCCTTATACTTATATAATGATTCTATAATGAAAAACTGGATATAAATATCATTTATATTATGTATATTTTTATTATAATTATCTATAGAATATATAATTATGAAATGTAATACACTGTTCATGGTGACAGTACGGCGTATGTACGCATGAACATTGTTTCTATTTTTATAGTCATATTAAAAGAAATAATGATAATGACCTATATGTATATATGTATATAATACCATTAACATAGAATTATAATATTATATATCATATAATTTCACTAAAAAAATCTTTAATAAATTCAATGCAGTGTGTGAACGAATCACATCGCTTTGAGGGGGGTTGTATTCCACACTTCCACAAATAAAATTCTCGTATATATACCAAACCAGAAAAGGTGAAAAGATATTTATTCTAAAAAGAATAAATAATATTAATTACATAATAAATATAATATTAAACATATTTAAACAGTGTTTCCATAATAATTTTGACCATGAAAGACTACAAATGAAAAACGAACAGTCACCCTTTAGTGAGGCGGCAGTTCGTCGTACATATAAACAATATGTTCAATAACCATTAGATGAAGGTGTATGTCTAATGTAGGATGAAAATTTTTATTAAAAATATAATATTATATTAATTATATCAGTGTTTTTATAAAATAATGGAATAAAGAGATTGGAGAGGTGGAGAAGTAAAATAAAATAAAGGAGTATGGGAGAAGGCGTTACCTCTTAATCGGGAAACTCCTTTGGGTTTGTGCCAAAAGGCTTCCTTGGAAGACATTCTACAAAAAATAAGGATTCAATAAGGAAGGTAAGGATATTGGGTTGTGTTTTGGTAAGATATTATCCAATATTATGTGGTTTTAGAGGTTTTAATAATATGGATAGGTGGTGTCCTTTTATATGGAAGGAGGAGTGGCATTCTATTAAATATTTGAGGAGAGAATTCCACTGACGTTTTTCATGTTGCAAGTGGGTCCAATAATGATAAAAAGTTGAGAAAAGGGAGGATAGGGTATAAATATGTCCATAAAAGGGGTTTTGGAGATTTTAATAGTCGTTTTTGGACTTAAGGTTATGGTTTAGTCCCTTATTAAATATAATTTAACCTTAATAAAAATAAATAACATTAATCACTTTCACTAACATTTTTGGTAAAAAAACTGAGTTGACCATATTATAAATTATAAATTTTTCTGATTCCAAATATGGAATAAATTATTCTAAATTCCAATGACATAATTGGAAAAAATTAATTTAAATTAATCTCGCATTCAGGTCGACAATGTGGGTTTTTAAAGCAAAAACATTCAAAAGTTTGCTAAATTTTTACGTCCAATATCAATGTGAAATTGAACTCAATGACCCAAATTACATTATTTAATAAAATTATTTTCTAGTTAAACTTTGAAAACAACTTAAAATATAATTTAGACTTATAAATAAATTAGATGAAAATTAGTTTTGAACTAAAATTCAGTATTTTAACTATTCTTTAAAAAATGAAACCTTACAAAAAAATATCAAAAAACTATCCTAAACTAATTTTTATGTTTCACATTAAAATTTGAATTTTATTTTAATATATTATGTATATAAATGATATATAGTTGAGATTTAAAATGGGTTCACCATTAAAAGGGAGTAAAACTACATTTATATAAATATAATTTTTAAGCATAAAATTGGATTTTTCTTATCTTAAATATATAAAATCTATTAAACGAATATTAAAAATATTTTATTGAGAATATAAAATATATATTACATTATAATCACTCATAAATTTTATTTTATTTAATTTATTTCAGTAATACATATTTGTTACCATAATAATATTTCCTTTTACATTCAATCTGTTTTCATATTCATTTATAATTAATTGGTAACCTATGAATTCATATTATATTGTGTAAACCATATATATACATAAATTAGTTAATTATATTGATAAAATCTAATTTAATAGGTAGGATATTTCTTATTATATTATGTAATTACATTTTAATGATATACTATTGTTCTTTAAAACTTTGTCTCGTGTGTTATGAAAGCCATTGAGGAAAGTCATTATTGCATGTTACAAAAGAAAGCCTCATTGTTCCTTGTAGAGAATGAAAATGTTTATATTTCATTTTGTGAATTATTAACTTGGTCTTGTATATAACACAAGCCAAATATAGTTCTTTAACATAAAATATGCAACCTTCAGTGTTGCATAAAATCAAAAATATTAAAAAGGTAATTATTGTGAAAAAAAATAATCCACAAAATCTTGGGGTGTTATATGGGAGGAGGAACATTACTGGATACGTAGTGAGTGGTGGTACCTAGTGGTAGATAGGTATGTTTGGTGGAATATGTCGGGTTGTATAGTAGGAATATTCACTAATTGAGGTGTTCTCTTGGTCGGAGCTATATATGGAAGATGAATGGTGGTGGTTCCAAGAACACACCATTGAAGGGGTGGTCGTGACTTCCAGGGGTGAACGACATGGTTCAAGGGAAAAGTAATATGGGTCAAGCTTCTGAGTACAACTTTTTTTATTTTATAACCTACATTAGTATTTTTGAAAAAAAATAAAAAAGTAAAAGGATTCTTATTTTTTTTAATTTCAATTCACGACACCTACTATAACTTTTGTTCACCACCAATTTATTATTATTGGGTTACAACTGTCAAATGGTGGATCATGCACATTACAATTAAAACCTGAAAAATAAATGGCTTGGGGACTTAACCCTAAGATCAACACCCCAAACCCCTCCCCACCCAACCACCACAGCCGCGTGTAGGGGGGAATATCCACCACCCATTTTTTCTTGAAGAACAAAAACAGTGATCCAAACTCAATATTTAAAAGAAAATTTATATTATATTTTCCTTTTTTTATTGTAACTCCCACATATGTGTAGAAATATGTTTTCAGGTCAATGAATATTTTGGTTGTAGGATTCTGGCCGGATCCTTAATGGATGTTTGGGGTGAGCAGCATCATCACCAAATTTATATATGGATATAGTGTATGGATAAAAATTCTACAAAAATTAAACACATGGAATATGTAAAATTTAATACCTGAAAACTAACTGCTATCTAAAGTTGATTTTTTATATATATCCATATCATGGCCATATGAGAATGGATAGAAGCACAGTCAGATCCATTGAAATCTGTATCAAACACTCAATAAAAATTTAATGAAAAATATTTTTTTTCAGGGCTCATAAATTCCATGAGATTGATGTGATAACAATTGTTGGTATCAGGGCACTTAATGGATTGCAATGTGTTGGGGATTTAAAAAAACATTGGAGTTGAAAAACATGTTTCCTTAGTTGATCCAATCCCCAACATGATATGAGGATCTCATTTGGATTATTCAAATAAGATGAAATAAAACTAAATGAGTAAATCATTCAATTCGAATTTAACGTGACTATATATCATTTTTTGTGACTATTAATAGAAGGATCTGATCATGAACCTCTCTAGATCTTCCACGCATGCTCCAAGAATACCCGTGATTACCATTAGTCAAATTTTGAGTGCTAGCATGGGGAATATAAGAATCATTTAGTGTTGCAATGATATCCTCGATTTCATTCCTTTGATATGGTGATGGTGTCATGGATAGATCACACGATAGAGACTTTCTATCTCAAGGATGTGGGAGGATAGAGTGGCTATCATTTCTAATGAATGAACAATTCATGGAATGAGCCTCTCCTTCACTTATATTGTAGATGTCAAAAAATACCCAGATAGGGCTCCCCGAACCCCATAAAATTAACATCAATTAAATAAGAAATAAATAACTAATTATTGATGAACATACTTCATCATAAATCCTAATTATATTTTACCATATATTTTAAATATATATTAAATATATTATGTGATAAACTTTATTAATTAAATCGACTTGAAAGTTATCTAATATTGATCTAAAATTGAATATTAAATTATTATTTGTTCATGTAATATTATTACATGTTTTTACTTAAGTACACGTGAATAATTTTACTAAATAATTTCAACCAAATTATTCTATACTTGAATTAGAATGATTTTATTTAGTTATCAGTGATTGATAAAACATAGACAATTGTAGGACCCTATGGAGGGGCCCACCATGTCCTATATATATTCACTAGAATAAGGAAGATTCTCGAATATGCTATTATGTGTGACCCTCTAATTTGTTTTCTCAATAATAGTGAATAGTATATATAAATCAATATAGCAGTATAGAAACCAATTTTGGCCCTAATGAGATAATGAATAGTTAAATAAATGACAACCATTCTATGAACATTAACTATGTAATATAACATCCTTTGTATTTAGATATCACATAAATCAGGACACACACTTGTGTTATGGTCCTTTCATGCTTTATTTTTTGTTGATCTAACTAGATATTCCTACCTTCAACTACCATGGTAATGGATTTATGAATGTACTGCCATCTTAATCAACCAGGTCTAAGATAATACTTCTTCAACTTGGAAGTGAAAATTTTTATCTTGAACATTCAATAAATTCCATACAACCAATGACACAACCAACACAAGTAACCTCTCCATGATTTCATTATCATGGTTATTTCCTTGAAATGATATAGGTGATCAAATAGAACACATTTATAATGATCTCAATATAGTATTACAATAAACATGTTCGCATATTGGAACATACCATGACATTAAAAACATGTGGTGTTCCAATTGGAGGGTATGTCCTCATGATCACACCTTCCAAAGATCACTATGTGCAAACTTCGTGAGAATAAGTCTCAATGCCTATTATTCCCTGGCACCTGATAGTCAGACATAAACTATGTCCATTTAATATGATTTATCTAGACCATATGAGCTGTATTTACGATTAATTTCATAGTATCTAGGGGTTCTCATTATAGCCTAGGATATGTTACAAACTTTTAAATGATAAATAATCCCATGACATTAACATTAAATAGTAGATGTGAAAATGTATACACTATACAAGTATGTGTACATCATGCATATCTCACTGTACACATGGTATTGTAATCAAAATAACTATTAATGTCGGTTCTAGGGAACCCGCTTATACAATTTATTTGGCACAAAATAATGAAATTATTTAAAAAAATTGGGAAAAATTTCACAAAATCTCAAGGTGTTACAATAATGGCTACTAGATAGTTGGATGAATTTTTCATGCTAAGGTGAGGATGACTTGGCATGATCTAATTCATAAAATGATTAGTTCAGACGTCACATACGGCTTGATTCTAAATAATGTGTAGTAATGTTTTATGGTATATTTTTTATCATATGATGACAAAATATATCATTAGTCATTTAGGAATTAATTATTTTATGGAAAAAAGTATATATACTATTCCACTTATTTTATGGATGATATGATGGAATTGTAGTAGTTTTATACTCACACACTATACAGAAATCTAGATGCGTGTGTAGATTTCTTGATATGGGATCTAGTTTAGGGCATGATCCCTATATATGTGAGATGAGTAGGATGATCATAGTTAATGGGGAAATGCTAGGATAGACATTAGACTATTTGATTAATAATTTTTTTAGTATATTTTCATTTTGTATCATACTATGGTTTACTAAACACTCTATGAGACTTTGGATTTATTTTTTTATGACCCCTATTCCATTTTATTACATATAGATGATATTCTATTTAGTTTTTGTTGTGCTGTTATGGGATGTGTATTCACAATTTGATGAGATTCTAGTGTATGAATTTTGTTACCTATGTTAGAGAATTCCATTGAAACCCTTAAAAACCTAACTTCTAGTTGATAACCTATTTTATACAAGGAGGTGTACATGAGGTCTTATATATCTTTATCCTAGACAAGGTGATTCAGTTCTAAAAAATACACATTTTTTGATATTTTTTCCCTGGACATTCATTATCCAATAACCATGATTGTCGATAAAAACCCCAATAATTTTAATCATCTGTGGTTTATTAATATCCCCATTTATTTAGTTATAGTAAACACCAATTAAAATATTTATCCTAACACCTATATTCAATTTATTCCATAAATTTTTCATACCATCAAGTAGTTAGAGTATATCCCCAAATAAATCAAACAAATCTTGAATTCAATATCTATAAATTTCATACCAACTAACACAATAATATCCAAAAAAACATCCTCTCAACATAAATAGTCAGTCCACCAATTCAAAACCACCTAACATCTCATACACCTATGACCCATAAAAACCCATATCCCCTCATGAAAACCATGGGAAACCATTCATATCACCAATTAAAAATCATCTATCAACATCCAAAAACAATCCACAAAAAGAACCAAACCAAAAAAAATAAAACCTGAATAAGGGAAACAAAAAAAAACTACAACAAGCCACCCTAAAATTAGTATTAAAACACATTAAGAAATCATATTCCAAATTCTTGTTTTCATTTAAATCTTTTTAGTCCACCATAAACAACATTACTATTTTTTTATTTTCAATAAATCAATATATTAAACTAAAAAATGATTTAACATTTTTCAAAGGCGATTCCAATAACTCAATTTCAAAAATGATATATAGATCACATAACTATGTAAAACCCCTCCATGGTAATAACCAAAAAAACATCCACATTGAGTAATAGAAAGAAATCAAATAAGTTATTTGAAAATTATTGCATCCCCTTCAATTTCAATTAGTATAATTAATTATCAACATTATCTTAGTCCATACCATCCACCCAAAAAAAGCAAGATACATCCACGAATGAAACTAAATAAAACAGGACAATTATTGAATCCCATACATCATCCAATGCTTCAAGAATAACTATCCGCAGAAAAAGTGAATGGCATTATTGTTGGAACATTATCTCATGGGGTAAACCTCAACATCATATTTCACAGAAACCTTCATCAAAACCATAACTAATTTTCAAAAAAAAATTGTAGTTGAAAATATTCTACAACTTCTATAATAAAAATAAAATTATGGAAAGCATAAAAGGTAATGAAACTCACCTAATATCAGAAAAGGTTGATCTCTCAATCCAAGGGCCTCAGATAATCAAAGGTAACATAAATATCTCCAAGGATATATCTTTGTTCACCTAGAGTTTCAGAAATGTTAGGGAAATAAAAAATTATTCAAGGAAAATCCGAACAATTTACTAAAACTAAAAATTTAGAAACCATGGTGTGATAGATCATGGAGATTCTATGAAGAGGATAAATTTATTTAGTCTATAAAAATCACACCCACATATACACTATTTATCTGATTTAAGAGTTTTGACCCCCAATTTAATTTGATATAATTATTAGTGAAGTGGCACAACCTAGGTGTTCAATACATGTACATGATCCTCTAAAATATATGACACACAATTGAAAAAATACACCATGAAACCGAGTCACCATGGTGTAAAGACACCTAAAATGATGAACTATGAAATCAGTCACTTAGGGATTCATGTTATGGTTTTTATGTCAACACCACAATGGACACTGTTGTAAATAATATAAACAATCACAAATCCACTTCTCATTGTGACTAAGTCCCCAGACACCATGACCATAAAATTGGAAACTTAATATGCAAGAGTAATAAAACTAATTGTATGGGATTAATCTTATGTGTAGGATTCTTAAATTATATAAAATAGAATTTAAGAATAATAATAGTATGACCAGACATAATCCTTTATGTAACATGATACCTAACTTCAATAAACTACTCCTCACCTCAAAAGGAACGAACAATGAAGTGACTCATCCCTTTAGGTTTCAACATACCAAAATATAGAAATGCTCTCTCCAGAAAACAATATTCATGAAGATACAACCATGTAATTGTTTGGACACTTCCTTACAAGAATAAATATTAATTATAAGAAATAAATTATTAATTAATTCTTTTCCCAATAACTATAACTCTCAAAATATGAAATATAGAGGTGTGAGAAGTGTCAGTCTATTACATTTGGTACCTCTCAAATCATTCTTTCCACAGAGAAGAAAAACCCAACCAAGATGGAAAATATTAACCACCTAACTCAGATACTCCTTGGATATACCACTCTAGTAGAGATGAAACCTCTATTTAAACATGAAAATGACTTAGGGATGACAACTGTAGTCATAAAAACAAAAAGTATATTATTTCAACATCAACTCAGCTCAGGGGATATGTAAGTTAAATTAAATGAATGGGATACAGTGGACCCAAGGGTAGGTTCCCTAAGAGGCATCAATGTAGAGGTGAGTATTGGTTTTACATGAATATAATGGGGATCAACTAAGTGAGAGAAATGATATTTCATTAACCATTTTTATAGTGAGATTGGTTTTGGGTGAGCGTTACTCCCCCACTGATAAGTGAATACCTAGGTGGGTAGCCCTGAGGATAATGATGTATATGTTTGGTTTTCATACTAAACAAGAGTGACATAGAAAGGGGATGAGATTGAGGCTATACTACATGAAAGCGTTTAGAAGGATCCCCCTAAGGAATCAATGAAGCTTAATGTTTTCTATGGAAATTGTGTTCACTGAGTGACAGGTTTTTTTTCTAAGTTTCATTATTGAGATAAGAGTAACCATGAAGGGTGTCCCGGATCTGATCTAATAAAGGGGACATGGTGGGTTCCCCAGTGACCTTTTGATCCAACTAATAGTGTTCTCAGCAATTGGGTAATGATGATTACTATTGTCACCATGGAACATAAATCGATGAATTTAGTTGTTAGGGATGTAATGATTTCAAGATGTTAACTTTAGAAGATATAAATGAATATATGAAATGGTTATCCTAATATAATATGAATATGAGATGTTACGGGGGGGATATACAACCCTACAAGATGTATTTACACACATAGGATTCTGTAGACAAGACCCTTTGATCCTTATTTTTAATCATGTGGTAATGAATCATCACGGCTATTTAATGATTAGGATTACATCCAAGGGTTCATAAAAATTGACAAATGATTATTGAACACTTAGGATTACATTGTGGGGGTTTATGATGACACCTGATCTCTATAGAATTCCTAGTATTAAATCTAAGGGTTTTGTGGCTATTCATGATGATTATTTATCACCTAGGATAAACTCATAGGGTTCAACTTATAGAATGATGACTATGGAATTATTAGGATAACCTCCTTGAGTTCTGCGATTGTTCCTTTTGATTATTGACTTTTTAGGATCACCTCATAGGTATTTCCTTGGAGTATGATGAATGTATAACACATAATATCACCTCTTAGGGATTGTTAGTTTCACTTGGATGATTATTGAACAACTATGATCTCATACTAGAGATCTTACAAGAATGCAATGGACATAGAATGCTATAGATAACCTAATAGGGTTTCATTAATATGCTTGATTAGTATAGAACACTCAAAATTAACTCTTGGGGTCTATGATGATTCCTGATGTTATATAGATTTCTTATAGTCATCCTACAAGGGTCAACTATTGATTCTAACATTATGTACTACTTAGGGTCCCCCCCTAAGAATAGATTGTGGTGCTTAGGGATATTACAACATTTACATAGTTCATCCCCCTAAGAATCAGTTCTAGATCCTGATTCTATTATTGGATTACCTAGGTTCATCCACCAATGGATCCTATCATTATATCATATTATGGATTTCCCAAGATAACCACCTAGGGGTTGGTGTTTTTATATTATATTTGTTGGGAAAGATTACATGAAATTCTCAAATACACCTAGGAACTAGATTATAAGGGTTTGGACCGATATTTCATTTCATGATAGAACCCATGGATTAATAATGGCTGTTTATTTACTCATTCATAGTTTATTAATTCATTCATTAATGCATGTCAAATGTATACACTCCATTAACCAGTTATATACGAGACCACATTGGTGGTTCCCTGCTGAGTTATACTCACACCCTAGTCAGATGGATATGGAACTTGGGTACCCAAGAAATCATCATTTTTTATAGATTTATGTCTAGTTGATCCCTAGAGTTGAATAACCAAGAAGTATATATCAAGTGACTATTAGATATTGGGACATTATAGGGCTAATGGATGGTAAAAGTCCTCCCAATATTTACAATATTTTTTATATTTTTTATATTTTCTTGGCCCGATGGGTGTCTAATGAGGTTCTATGGCTATAAGCTTCAGCACTAAATTTTTATATAGATTGGTATGTTTTTTCTTCCATGAAATATGATGATGAATATTTTTTTGGATGACATATGGTTAATTTTATTTTTGATGGAGCACTCTAGTATGGGGTAATCGTCTACCCATAGTACTACCCTATTCCCCAGCTAATAGTCGATAGAATCCGGTGTACGTGGAGGCATTACTAAGGCCAAATAACTCTCTGGTCTAGTTACAATTCATATTGAACCTATTCAAATGACATTACAATATAGACCATCATGGAAATCATCTCTTGGTGAAGTTCCATTAACCACTTCTCTTAATACATCTTTGATTGTTTAATGATTGACCCCCTAAAATGAGTTCCTTCAAGGGGTCCCAACACATTCCTCAGGCCTCTTTTATAGTACTATGACACCCCACCACCTACTTGTTAATCCCTTTAGCATGTAGGACACCATATTAATCTCAAGGTCATTGGGTGTCTCCCCACCCAAAGGATTCCATCAAGAATCTCAAAACAATTTTCAAAATACCATGGAATACACATAAACTTTAGTGTAGGATGGTTATTAAGCTATAAATTATAGGTTAATTATACTATATTAGGTCAAACCCAATGAGAAACTCCACATCCCACTGGAACTAGATAAAATAACCCTTATTAAGGTGACTCTGCAACCTGAACCATCGGGACAACCACAAAAACAAGATCAACATTACCCTTCTAAACATATGTATGTAAGAAATAGATTCCCTACCTTAGGTATATTCTTAACCAGATCCTTATATGTCCCCATGGTATTTATTCAAGTAAATTTTTTTACAAGTTCCCATAGAAAAATAGATAAAGCTTTAAAACATAAATCATAACAAAATTTTAAGAAACTAATAGGTGTAAAAGCACACAATAACCCATGAGAACATTCCATAAGGGTGTACCCACAAAAATATGTATAACCACTTACTACATCACCCATATCCTATAATGATACCATTGTTACTTTTATATTAGTTACATTTTTATAAAATAGAATCATCAATTTTCTTATGTTCAATTAATTTCTTGTAACAAACAATGTCATTAGAAGAAACTGAATATATTATTATTATTATTTGATTAATTTAAAAAATTATCAAGAACATGAAAGAAAATTTATGACATGGGAACATACTTAACTATCCACGATACATAAACTCACCCAATCATTCCACCTAGGGAAAGATAGAAAACACTTAAACCCTAATAATACAATAAAACATAACGAAAAATACATAACTATAACCACACAACATATAACTTCATTCCCAAAATCCTTTCAACATAGATATCCACTATAATGGTTTTGTACATACAAATCAATACATTCCCACTTTATTTTCAATAATTATATTTCCTTATTCCAATCCCAAAATATAAAGTAATAGAAAAAGGTTTATGATAACATTTTGGAATGCCACCAATCGGATCATTATGACCAAGGTATTGTTTTAAATTTTCTCTTGAAAACTTCACTATATGTAATAGTTTTATAACTTGTGACAGTGGAATTGAAAGCCAATTCCCCCCTATTGGGTAATAAAAAATAAGATACACAGTAGAAACAATAATTAAATAAATGGTCAACAAAAGAACTATAGTGGAAGATAATATGTAATAAAATGACATATAATATCAAAATGGGATACAAAATAACATATATTGAATCCAAACGGATCCCCAGATGTGAAATATTAATAGAATAACATAAACAAAATAACAAAAGAATAATAGAGGCATAACTGAAAAAAGATCTCGATGTATGTGTTGGCATCACTACAACCCCTACATCTTCCAATTTAGCAGGCACTTATTATAGGTCCCTTACACAAGTATTGATAATTGATAACAATATTAACAAATCCCTAGGGGTAAACATATAGGGTATGAGTAAAAAAACGTAATAGGACACCACCGACAAATTTTTTTCTTAAGTGCATTAGAAATATGAAGGTATATTCCCTAAAAAAATAAATATATAATTGTTATACCACTAAATCAGGTAATCCTGAGTTTATGAGCATTTCATGATCCCTAGAAAGACTAGACGTTACTCTATAAAAGAAGTAAGTATCATGTTAAACCAAAAATATAATCCATATCATGGTCAAAACCATATCACATAATGTATGTCACCACATCAAGTACCACATTATATCACTCAGTATATCTCTAATAAATCACTAGATAAAACCATTCTCAGTCAAGGGAGGTCAACCTATGATCCCTTGTCAAGTATGCAATAATGTATCGTAATAGTCACATGAATACACCCTTTTTTATCAAATGTGGTCATACATAAACATCTCAGATGACACTGTATCATTCATCGTTAGTTGTAGAACACATCACAGACCACACCGTCTCGGTCAAAGATGGTACCACATTTTACTCTCAGAACATACCTTCTAACTCAAGGTTATTCACTAACCACCAACCATGTATCATCGTATAATGACCAAATGTCTTATCACTCAATATGGTTTCAAAAATATTAGTCTAGAATATCTACAAGGAAAGTAGACATAAAAAAATTAAGGTAACTAAAACTATCACTTGGATTATCCAATATTAATCTCTCAGGGTTTCCCATAAATCCAATTTCCCATTTCCATATCATCATATATGAAATTAATCATTGTAAATACCCAAATAATACTCTACCAAGTCACTCTATCCATAACCAATCTAGAAAAACACACCCCAATACCTATTTCCCCTAGCATAAAACCCTACCTACAACCATATAATTAGGCAGGATTCTATCCTTTTCCTGATATAAATCCATAACACCCCCACCAAGTGGAAAACAAAATCATTATAGATATACATGTCCACTTTGGTACTAAAAACATAAACTCTAAAAAGCTTCCAAAATCACCTTTTTGGAATTCAAGATATTCAACTTCATATAAATTTCAAAACATGGTAGGGAATTTATACTTCAAGATTAAAAGGATCACATTTTCCAATTAATGCAATATGATTCATTCACAATCATCTAAAACCATAAATTCATCCGTAAAACATATTAATTAGGATTTTGAGATAGGAAAAGGGAAAATGGAGAATGAATGAGTCATTTGAGACATAGATGGAGAAATACATTCAAATATAGAACCATCACAATGAATGATTCTTCAAATGTATAGCTAAATATGAGGGAAGATCTTAAAATTCCATGAAATAGATAAAAAATTAGATAATGTGTAATAATTATTGATGGATAATGAGAGGATATGTTTAAAGGGATCTAAGTGTAATTTAATGATATACCCCTTTAAAATTCCCTGACAACATGATCACAACATAACCACGATAATTACTAAATGATATATCCTTATATGGATACATTACAGCGTTGCCTTAAGTTTTCAATGAAACCTCCCAAGAAAAGTAGAAAACTAACACCTTACAATTCAAAATCATGGTGTAACATCCTATACATATTTGTGTAACCCAACCTTCACCCCTTCCTTCATACTAACCATCATATCATTTCAACCTCACCACACTGTGAAAATAAATACAGATAAATCCCTATTTCATGGAGTCTTACAAAATAGTAAACACATTTACCATTTTTACACTCCATGAATCAAACCATGGAACCCCACTAACACATCATGACATCATCGTTCACAATATCCATCATGTCATGGATCCTCAAATCCATGACATGCCCCTCGATCAGCCACACATCTTTCCATGACTCACAATCCTCATGATGTGATGACATGCCTGTAGCTGCATTTTAACACCAAACCAAGACTAACTCCCTAGAACTCAATCACAGTCCACTAATATGAACCTAAAAAACTTGAAAACATTAGGGCATATAAGATCGAACAAAATGAACCCTAAAAATTGTGGGGGATTACAGTGAATGTTTTATTGTTACATCTATGCTTAAATTTGAACCTTCGTCATGATTTTTAGCATTATTATGGGTTCCACACACCATAAAATGAAACTACCTCGTTTTTAAACCATTATTATAAAGGTAGAATTTTTTTAACAATAAATTCCAAAAAAAATCTCTCTAAATAGTTATTATTTTTTACTTTTGTTATAATTAGTATATGAAAATTTTATATTTTTCACCAACCTAAAAAAATCACAAATATTGGAATGTAATTAATTTACTTAATAAAGATACATATAGTCTTAAAATTCAATTACCTAGTGATTCATAATTAATTAAACGTTCCACTAAAAAACATGTATTATATATACAAATGGTTTTATATAAAAATTAATTTTATCAATATGCCCTCTTTTTCAATGAATATGAGTGTTAGTATTAAAAATGGTTGTTTCATATCAAACCAATGAGGATGTTTTTATATAACTAACACCATTATCCATGTACTATGTCTTACACCATCCTTTTTTGTATATAATTTAATTCCATATACTACTAAATCAATTCAAACATAATGACGATACTAGTAAAATTCTAACTGTCTCTAATAAAATACATTTTAAGATAAGGAATATGTTGGGTGTGTTTTTTATCAGTTTCTATATTTTTTTCTTTATTTCATATCATCAATTAAATAATTTTAGATGGAATTAATATTATCTTTAATCAAAATTTCAGTGGAACATAAAACATATGTTTCTGGGTGATCATATTCTGAATGTTTTAAGAGTCTATAAGGAAGAATATGAAAACTTTTATTTTCCACATCATCCATTTACCTATATGAGTTATTAATAGTTAAAGTAGTGAGATTGGGTTTTATCCTTATAATTTTTCTATTAATTGTATGTCCTTCAGGGTTCTTATCCCCCCTTAGTCATTAGGGTGATGACTAAATTGAAAAATTAGCATATTTTCTAGGATAAAATGGGGTATCTATTTCCCCCTCCATTAAATAAATCTAGGTTTCTAATGTTTATTTATAATATTATTTGGGTATACCTCCATTTTCTATAATATTCAAATGGGACACAGATCTTTGTCAAGGATATTATACGAAGTAAGAAGCTATATTTATTCGTTTACTTAGTATTCTAATACCATTCCATAATCCCTTAATCCCAAAATATACTGAAGATTCTATTTTTCATTTTTTTCACTTATTCTATGAATTTCACAATCAAGGACACAATAAAATGATATGTTGTTGGAAATGAACATTTTAATTACATTTCGAAAATGAATTTCATATAATGTGGGGCCTTACATCTATTTCTTAAAGAATATCATTTTATATAACAGAGTGGGATTATGAATGATTCTCCATATCTATGGCCATGTAGACTCTAATTGTGATGATTGTGTCTTGTACCATGTGATTTTTTACAACCATATTCGAAAGATTCTATTATTATACTGGAGTTATAGAGGGTTATTTTTTTAGGAAAGACACATCTTCTACTAAATAGAACCTAGAATACTCTTTCACCTTCTAGAGTGCCAATGGGGAGAATCTACTCCTCAATGAAAGATAATATCCCTAATGGTTGGAATGTTTTGGGTGAATTTGTTGGAGATACTTCAGTACCAAATAATATCAAGGGTTATCCTATTCACCAAATATTATATTACTATCAGTTTTCGGATGAAAATAGAATCCCTATGAATTCACCATATGATCCAAATTTCCATTCAAATTCCCATTGAATGGTTCCCCAATGAATATTCTTTTATTTATACTACTATAAATATGGATTTGTTCATTATAAAGAAGATAGGAACCCTTATATTCCTATAACCAGTAGGGGTACTTAAACATTTAGAATTTTATTTAGAGTATATCTTTTTAGCTTCTCATTCCAAATAAAATGAGGATATAACCACATCTAGTGTCTCGATAGGGGAATCTATGGAATCCTTTTATCTATTAGTGGAAGAGTTACATACCTATAATTCATCGAGAGGATGAGACAAGATGCAAATTATGGTATGAATGAGAGAATCAATAGATTTACCTCTAGGTCATAGTCTATGATTCAAATAGAAATCACAATTTGATCTCTATATATTTTAGTTAACAAGACCACATAATACCTTTATTTTACCTCATCGTGATCTATTTTCACATTTAAAATTGTATAGGGATAAGCTCGCTAGATAAATTTAATTTTACCACATACATAATTTTTCCATTATTAGATTCTATTTTTTTAGTTCTTGAACAAATACACAAGGTAAAATTGATGAAGGAATTATAATGTAAATATTCATATGAATAATGTCATACATTCTAGACCATGAAATTTCTATATTTGGGTTTTTGAAAATACAACATTCAAGTGGAGATAATCAACTCATCTTCTTATAAAATCACTATTAAAGCAGGGTGGGATTCTCAAACATGAAATATTATATATGTTTATGAAAATTTAGATATGGATAAATTAGAAAAACATTTTTATTATAGGAGAACATTTCATTATAGACTCATTACTTTGAATATTGGAGGATACATAAATACCATTTTTGAAAAATATGAGTAGAAAAGAATATGAACTATCTCATAGTAGGAAATATAGGATTTCAATCAGTTCTTGATGTTGAGATAGTAGATGGATATTTTGTATTAATTAGATCTATTCAGTTTATGTAAAAAAATAATATTCAAAGATAATATATTACAACTTAGATAAAATCTTGTCCAACTTTCAAGGAATATATTCTTCCCTAACACCTTAGTCACTCATTTTGATTTGATCTTTCTAATAACTCTCTCCCATCGATCATCATAGCGGGATGTTCACCATAAAATACTACAATATACTTATCTAAAGGATGGAAAATGGAATTTTATTTTATCTAAATTATCTAATATTCATGTAATTCTCTGGTGTAGTGGAAACCCTAATACATTATTCAGAAAAAATATTAGATATGTAAGAGGGGTTATCCTGGAATGGTATAAGGGAAAAAGAACCAATGAAATAAAAATTTGCTTATTGGTGAGATTTAAAAGCATGAAAAATAGCTACAAAGGTGCTAGTATAATTATATGTTTTCTTCACGGTATCTAAAAAACTATTTGGTTTTATTTTGGAATAGAATAAGGTTTTCTAAGAATGATCCATAGTTCATTGGGTTTTGGGGTGTGAGAAAAACAGAATATGTTTCATACCCGTATTAAAGAACTTGAATTTGAGAGAAATAATAATATTCAATTTGAGGTTGGTTCCTTTAATAATGTTATTTTCATCACTAGTCAACTTACAGTGGACCTCTTCAGATGGCTACTTTCTAGCAACTGAAAATAGTATAGTGGGGGAATATCCTAATTGGAGTCTCAATGATTCTTTCTTCAACCCTTACCGTAGTATGTTAATGTTCAAAATAATAATATGATATATAATATACCTACGTAAGACGATATCTTAGTATCTTTCAAATGTAATGATCTAGAGAGTTCTCATAGCCCATATAAGATCTTGAGTTTATTTTTTTCTATCATAGGTGGTTATTAAAGATTATATGACTATGTCTATTAAGTATTCCATCAATTGGTGGTTTATCATGTTGATTATATTGTCAAAAAATTTCCGTCATCCCAAGGGTTAGGAAACCCTATTAGTTATAAGACTCTTAATTATATTTTTATGTAAAACACCATCTATAATATTCTATCCACTGTCTTAAAGGAGGGGATTTATATTTTAATTCCCAATATGTTGGAGGAGGAGTAACACAGAATCACTAAAAGAAGGAATATACATGGGTAGTTTCCACTAAATTAGGATATGGTGGTAGAACTATAATGAATGGAATATGGCACTAAAATCTTGTTGATAGAATACATGGAAATGTATTACGATAAATTAGAATGGAAAAACATTTAAAAAATGAAACAATGAGGCTTATGAGTGTGTTTTTATTAATTGTTTTATTTTACTATGCCTCATATTTCTTTTATATTACCCTCATAGGAAAAATATTACTTTTCTTTAAATCAACTCATGGCCTTTGGTAAGGTAATACCCTTTCTCAAAATATTTTTATTCTTAACCAATATGTAATTTGTAGAAATCTAAATCGGATGGTGAATCCCTTGAGGGGTGGATATGTTCTTCCAATCATCAAATATTTATTTTTTTATAGATGATATTCTATTTTTCCTTGATGAAAAAAAATACTATAAAATAGTTGAAAAAATAATAATATATGGAAAATAGAATGTAAAAGAGTTAATCTTCTCAAGATCATTATTAATATTTCAATAAGGTGATTGAAGTGGAATATTTTCAATACAATTTTAGAAATCTTTTATTATTATTTAATTTAAATTAAATGTTGAAATAATGCATTTTAATTAGTTATTAAAAATGTTGTTAATTTTTTTCATTAATACTTGAATAATCAATTTCTTTTGTGAAAATCCGTATTTTATTGATGATTTATACCTTTATAAATTATTCTAAAGTAAAATAATTCATTTTTCCTCAACATTTTGTATTATTTTTTATTTAGATTTTAATTTTTCATTATTTTAATTGTTTAATAATTTCAATTATTTGGTTTTTTCAAAATAATTATTTTAATACTTTAATTTTTTCATCTGTAAATAATTAAATTTTAACTTTTGTATTTGATTATCTTAAAAAATAAATTATTTTTAATAACTTAATTAAATTTTTTAATCATTTTAAAATTTAATTTTAAATAATTTTTTTCATTTCATTAATTATTTAATTAATTAATTTGTTGATTAACTCATGCAAACTATCTTAATTATTATTAAAATTAATTGTGAAAAAACTATAATTATCAATTAGTCATTTATCGAATATTAATTTTGTTTTGTTTCTATCATTTTTTAATATTTGAGTAATAATTTTAATTAAATTTGTTAATTTATTTAAAGTAATTTTTAGTTTATTTAATTATATGATTTTTTATCTTTTTTGGTCACTACTTGCATCCTGTCTCAGCACCAGACCCCCTTGCACCTCAATGGAAGTGTCTCTCGTTACAATGCCACACCCACAACCACCATCCAACAAGCCTAGCAGTGCCTCACCCTTTGTCAAGTTTTCCATATTTGAGGCACCACCATCTAACCCACATGCCGCCAACCCACACATTGACTGGCGGTTTCTTCAGTCACACCGCCAGACTACTTGGTAGTGTCCCATTTTCACAGTCCCAGACTACATGGTAGTGTCTCCCCATGCACTGTCAGTAGCCAACCCACTTCATTCCACCACTTCTTTCTCTTAGCGGTGTGTCCCTAACTCACTTCAAATTTTCATCCTGAGTAACCCCCAACCCTTAACTCTCCTCCAAATCTAGGATACACCACTTTCTTTTGGATATGAGTCTTTGAAATTTCTAGCACTTCACAACTAACTACCACCCACATCCTTTTGATCCACTTTCATATGACCCTTCCATCTATCCAGCATCTAGTTGTTATTTATTGATTCCCCCCATATCATTCAATCCTCATCCAATCTCAACACAAAACCAGCAGCAATAGCAGAAATGCATTCCAACAACAACAAAAAATCAAACCAAAAATAGTATATTTGAGGACACAAGATCAAGATCTCAAATTAAGAAAAAATTGAAACTCTGGCATTTCAAAATCTCAAATCATAAAACCAGATTCAATCAGAATACCCAACCAGAATTAAGCTAACCCAAAAAATATTTAGACATCATCCCTACCCCACCAGACCTATTGAAGAACATGTGTACCTCTCGATGTCGTGCTTCCACCACTCAAGAGGTTTAACCACAACTACAAGCCACTCTGAGTCCACACCCAACTCACCTAGTGACGCCATTCACTGTCCACACTGCTTCCGCCATGATACACTTATCTCACTCCTCTACATCTCATCATGTCACCCAAAATTGAGGTCATCATTCATCCCTCAATGAGATCGATCCCCCACTACCCTTTCTTCTCCCCTGTATGACCTCTCTCATCCCTCTACCCTTTATGACCCCATCATCCCCCTCTTCTCAGTATATTTTCCTTTCTCCTTAATTTAATTATATATAATAATTTAACTCATATACTAATTATAATAATAAATATAAATATAATAATAATATATGTATAATAATTATATAATGTAATAATAAGTCTAATAATTATAATAAAAATAAAAATAAAATTGGCTTTTAATTTATTTTTTCAAGTTATAGTTATATATCAATATAAATTCATTTATTTAATTAAATAATTAAATTAATTAAATTCTTAATATTTTGATTATAAATTTATAAATATATACTTTTTTTTCTAATATTTTTAATATTAAGAGTTTTTTATAAATTTAGGTATTTTGTATATATAAATCGATTTTTTTTCAATAATTTAAATAATATATATTAATGTAAATATAATATTAATTGTATTTATAATTTAGTTTAGTTTTATATCTTTTTGTTTTTCTATTTATTATCATGTAGGGGGATCATGTAGTAGAGCTGTTAGGGGAACTTCTATTTTAGTGGCTATTGAGGAGGAAGAAGCATGATTATCATACCACATAAGATTTTGAGAGTGGAGTCATCCTTGAGATATGAGAGGAGCCAACGATAAGAGTTGGAATTATATAGAAGTAGCAGGAGTAGGGTCTGATCAGGAGGCATATCATTCGATAATTTAGGAGGAAGCACTAGTATACTATTTCCATCCATCATCACTCCTTCTTCCATGATAAAGTTCCACAAATACATTCTAGAGTAGCAGATTAGCCAGAAGTAGACATCACTTGGAGCCATTATAGATTCCCACGGTTGGATATAGGGAGATGTAATTCATTTTACTCACCATTGGGCGATCGAGAATAGAGGAAGATGAGTGATTTTGGAGATCAATCTAGGAGAGAGACCTCCTTTTCCTTTTCCCAATTTTCCTACATTTTCAGTCAATATAAACTTATTTGATTTAAATTCCATTAAAATATTGATTTCAACCATAATATCTGACTAATATTCCTTGGGGGAATAAGCTAGATGGCTAGATATGTTTTTCCTTGGTTTTGGATGTCTCTCTTTATCACTCTCCGGATAGTCATTCATTTTAAAACAACCAGTATCCACAAAAACTAAACATGCATGGATTTAAATTAAAACTATTTTCAATATAAGGATTTCAACTGAAAAGTGAAGCAGACTCAAGAGAGGGAGACTCACTGAGTTCAACCGACAAGTTGAACTAACTAATTTGATTTTTTTTCAACTAGTGATCGTAAGATAACTATAGTTGATAAACTTTATGAGCCCAAAAAATCAAAGGTTGGCCCAGAAAAAAATCTGGTCAACCTCTTTGAATCAGCTCCAATTATTTTGATATAAGTTCATGAACAAAAGGAAATCAATATTGAGACTAGTAGTAGATTCCACCTTCTTCATCCTTTAATTGATCTTACAATTTTCTTCTTATCTACCTTACTCTATATCTGTCTTATTTTCTAGCAGTCATTCCCATGCACATTCACACACTCACAATTTCATTCACATCACACAATCATCACCATTATTTATTTTGTTTTTTTACATTTTTTCCATTTTATTTGTATTTTTTGGGTCACCTAAGCACAAATTTAGTCTATATATATGTTTCAAACCTATATTAACATTGTAATATGTATTAATTAGGTTTTATAAATTTTGATTTTTATGTGCTTAATGATAGGTGACGTCAAATTTTGGTACTGTTTCCGGGAAAGGTTCATGTGACCATTAAAAAAACAAAACAAAAATTCACATAAAAAACAAACAAACCGAAAATAAAAAAAAATTATTGTTTTCATAAAATAGGAATACACAAAAAATATAGCAAAATGTTTCCAACAAAATTCAAAAAAAACTGTGAAACTCTTATTGTATGCTCACATGTTTCAAATATGAAGACATAGAACCTGTAATTCCAAAAATTGGAAAGCACCTCAAGGAATTGGAAAAGGGAAAAAGGGAAATTTAAATGAAAGACAACATATCTAAAAACAATAACATGAACAAACATGAAAATTTCAACCCACCTATCCATGAGATAGTGGAGAGACATTGTTTGGGAGAGTTCCTTTTTCCTACAATATCTAGTAATCCTTCGTGCATTAGGCTATCACTAAGGTTAAGAAACTTTGAAATCAAATAATTTATGTTTTCTCAGCAGCTGACCATAAATGGGACGCCTAGTGAAGAAACTCTTGATTTCATTATGATTTTCTATTGTAGTGTCCTTAAAATTTCATTGAGAGGCCTTAGTGAAGAGGATATTAAGCATATAGTGTTCCCTTTTTCATTAATGTAAATTCTAGGACCTAGTTCCATCAATTAGAGGAAGAGATCTTTGTCACCTAGGATCAAGTATACTATGCTTTAATAATGAGATTATATACTAGGATAATGACCTTTGATATGAGGAACAAGATAATTAGATTCTTTCATGATGAGGGGGAGCTATTTTATGAAGCATGGGATATGTTTTGGGGTTTACTTAGATAGTGTCCAAACCATTGGTACACTCACCAATTTTTCATAGATACTTTTTTACAATATCCTCACCACTTACCACCATTCCTTGGTGGATCAATATTATGGAAGATACATTAGAGATTTGACAGTCAAAGAGCTCAAACATATCTTCAATATAATATAACTCCCAGGACAAGTTCTATAGAAGATAAACCATTATTGGGAAGAAATCCACCCTTCCCCTCTAGCTGAAGACAATGTTGTTGGGATTTTTATTGAGAACACCCATAACACCCTTAGGGAGAAATAAAATCATGGTGGAATGTATAAGAATTCATAGACCTTTTTTTACCAATTTTGGCATGCCTCTCCATGCTCTTGAGAGTGATAGTTTTGATGGATATGGTCCTAGGATGCAGTCTAGGGAAGATCTTTTCTCAAACACTTATAATTAAGGGTATAAAAACCACCTGAACCTTTCTTGGAGGGAGTTGGGAGTCTTTCGACCTGCTTCCCCTCCTGGATTCCAAGAGCCTCTAAGGCAGCAGTTCCAACCTGAATCCAACCCAATGTTGTGTTATCTAATCCAAAAGATGAGTTTAGGTATTTTTTTCAACAGTTGATTGGGATATTTGAAAAAAAACACAAAAATTGACTTTTAAAAAGGTCAAATGGACTCAAGAATTAAAAATCTGGAAATTCAAATGGGATAGTTGGAAAGGGATGTTGGAAATAGAGATAAAGGAAGGCAACACAGCACCACTGAATCCAATACTGTGGAAAATGAAAAGGTCGTGACCCACATTTCTGGTCTCCACACACATGAATATCCTAGAAATGAACCCCAAATTTCTCAAGATGAAAATCTAGTTGAATTTAAAAATTCAAATCTAGAAAAAACTGAATCTGGAAAACTAGACAGCACCACTGGAACCCCTTGTTTCCTACTATTCTAATTGAAAATTGAAATGAAAATTCATTTAAAAACAATGAAAATAAAGGGAATAAATCATGAAGAGGTATTTAAATAAATTCATTAAATTGTTAGAAAATTTTCTCCTTTAATCCATTTCCCTCAAAGAATTAAAAAAAAGAAAATATTGATTCTGAATTGATGAAATTTCTCAAAGTTGTTAAGAAGATGAATATTGAAATAAAATTCCTAGAAGATCTAATAAAAATTACATACTTCTTGAAATCACTCAATAAAATATTCTCAAATAATAAATACCCTAAAATAATTTTCCACCAATATCTTGATAGAATAGTGAAGTGCATTGTTATGGAATATGATACCTCCTATGTTCCAGAACGTAGGAAGATTTTTTATCCTATACACATTTGGGGATAGAGGTGGTATATTTATCTTAAATTGGGATTTAGGATCGATCATCCACTTGATACATCATTCAATTTTTCAACACTTAATACTAGGAGTTCCCCATACCACCACTGTTGTCTTATAACTTCTTGATAGGTCCATTACTCACCTAGTGGGCCAGGTATATGATTTTATAGTAGGATTAAGTGCACTCTTTTTTCGAAATTACATTCCAATAATGGATATGGAGTGTGACTTGGAGGAACCTATCATCCTTTTAAGGCCCTAACTAGAAATAGGGGGAGATGTAACAGATTTATCTATGGGAAAATGTATTTTCAATTTGGATGAACAAAAAGAGGAATTCAATGTTTTTAATAATATCAAAGAACACACCCACCCAGTCTTTCCCAATGATGAGCTGCTAGTAGATGAGGGTGCTATTGATGAGGAGGAAGAGGAGTTTTTTAGGATGCTATAGGAGGTCAATAATGAAATTGAGATCCCTAATGCCACTTGCAATAGGGATCATCCCATGTAAGGAAAGGGAACCTATCTATGTGAGAGGGATTTTTTTGGTAGTGGATATGTTGGGAAGGAATCCTTCTATACTGCCTTCATCAAGAGGAATCATTAAGAACTTGGACCACCCAAGAACAATTGTCTAACCTCAAGCCAATCAATATCCATTCTTGAGTTTAAAACCCCACCATGGACGTCCAAATATTTCTTTTAAGAGGAGATTTATACCATTCCATTTTTTATCTCATCTAAGTTTGAGGAAAGTCAAGAGGAAAACCTACTAAGTGTTTTCTAGAAATTCAAATCTATTATTGGAAAAAAATATCTAACATAATCGGTAGTAGGCTATAATTTTGTATGCATAAAATTCACATGGATCGTGAGTGTAATCCAAGAGTGGAAGCCCAAAAGAGACTCAACCCAAACATAAAAGAAGTGGCCAGAAGAAGTTATCCGATTATCGAATGATGGGAAATTTTTTCCATTTTTTGGCAGACCCTAGGAATGTCCTATCCATGTTTTTTCCAAAAGAGTTGAGTGATAATGGTCACAAATGAGAAAAACAGGACAGTACAAACATGAGCTATGAATAAATGGAGTGTCATTATAGATTATAGAAAAATTAATAATACCACAAGATAAGATCACTTTCCCATTATATTTTTTGACTAAATGTTGGGGAGGTAGGAAGTCAATGATTTTTTTTTGATTTCTTGATGGTTAATCTGGTTACCACCAGATTTCCATTTTTCCTGAGGATCAGGTGAAAACTACCTTCACTTTTCCATTTGGTACACATTTTTATAGTTAGATGCCCATTGGCTTGTGTGGTGAACCAAAATCATTTCATAGATACATGATGGAAATTTTCACATATATGATTGAAAGAATAATTGATGTTTTCATGGATGATTTTTCAGTATTGGGATAAAATTTTGAGAACTTCCTAGAAAATTCGAATGTTGTGTTGGAGATATTTTAGGGGACAAATTTGGTTCTCAACATGGAAAAGTGTTAATTCATGGATACTGGGGGAATTGTGTTAGGACTCATCGTTTCTAATAAGAGTCTAGATGTTGATAATTCCAATTTTGAGGTCATTCAGACGTTTCCACCATCTAAAATGTAAAGGGGATTAGATGTTTGTTTGGTTCATTCTAGGTTCTATAAGAGATTCATTAAGGATCTCTCTAAAATTTATAGGCCTCTATGCTCACTATAGGTTAAGAAGACACCCTTTTTTATTTAAAATACATGGATTCCATCAACTTTCTTAAGGAGAAGCTCAAAACCTCACTAGTGATTACTTCCCCTAGATGGCAGCTCCCATTATAGGTAATGTGTGATGCAAGTGACCTAGAAGTAGGTGTGGTTTTAGAGAAAAGGTAGGATAAGAAGTTTAATGTCATTTACTATGCTAGTAATCTGATGGATGATGCCCAAAATAATTTCTCACCACATAAAAGTATTTCTCTTTGGTGATTATTTCCCTTGGAATAATTAGATAATACATGATAGGGCCTATAGTTATCATTTTCACTAATAATGTAGCCATTAAGTAATTACTGGCTAAGAAGCAATCAAAACATAGGCTGATGAGGTGTACCTTACAGTTGTATGAATTTTATTTGGTTATCAAGGACAAGAAGGGGGATGAAAATTTTGTGGAAGAAAATTTTTCTTGCTTTGAAACACCCAATGTGAGGAACCAAATGTGATAAATAATTAAATTCCAGATGAACAGTTGTTTTTTACTTATTTGAAGTAGTCTGCTTGGTTTGAAGACGTTGCCAATTTTCAAGAATTAGGTGTCACGGCCAAAGAACACTCACATAACCAAAGTAAGAGGTTCATATATGAGTGTAAATATTACTTTTGGGATGACCCTCTTCTTTTATAGGAGGTGTTTTGATGGTATTTTGAGGAGGTGTGTTGCTGAGGCAGAAATGCTTCCCATAATTGAGAGTTGTCATTCTTCACCTTGGGGGTGGCCAACATGGGGGAGAGAGGACTACTCAGAAGGTTATGAAAGCAATTTTATACCTTACAAAATTGTTCAAATATTCTTGGAGTTTGGTCATAGGCTATGACAAGTGTCAAATTTTGGATAATGTTGGAATAAGGCAAGATATGCCCCGAAAAGAAATTTTGGAGGTTAACGTTTTTTACGTATGGGTCTTGGATTTTGTGGGACCATTACCATCCTTTTGTGGGAATTAGTATATTTTTGTTATTGAGGACTATGCTTCCAAGTATTTTGGGGAAGTAGCTCTTCCCAATAAATCTCCTACAAGTGTGGTCAAGTTTATAATGGAAATCATTTCACATGTTTGGTGTGCCTAGAGATTCCATCACTAACAGTGGTAATCACTTCAAAAATTAAAAGTTCATGAGTTTGATGGAGAAGTATGGATTATCACATAGTAAAGGTACAACCTACCACCCACAATCTAGTGGGTAGGAAGATGCTACTAATATGGAGCATAAGAAGATCTTGGAGAAGACAATGTGTAGCTCTAGGAAGGATTGGTCAGTTAAGATGGATGAGGCTTTTTGGACCTACCGAACTACTTACAAGACTCACGTAAGGATGTTACCATACATTTAGCTTCTTGGTATGACTTTTCATCATCCTAATGAATTGAAACAAAAATATTTTGGGAAGTGAAGGCCCAAAACATCGATTTAATGTCAGTAGTTGAGAGTAGCAATTTGATCTAAGAGATTTAAAGGAGATAAAGAGGGATTCATATGAGAATATAGAAATTTAAAAAGATAAGAAATGAAATTTCATGATTAAATCATCCAAAATAGGGATTGTATGGTTGGTCAGATGGTCATATTGTTCAATTATATATTGATAATGTTTCCAGGTATGTAGAAGACCATGTAGTCAGGACCCTTTACCATTTTGAGAGTGATAGTCAATGGAGCTTTGGATCTTGTAGGAGAGGAGAACAACCCATTATTGGACAATATTCAAAGGACAAAACATTTATTTAAAGGGAATCCAAAGGGATTGGCTTCTATATCTCTACTGAAAGAATGAAGCCATCTCTATTCTAACTGATGAATTTAAACTCAATGTTTCAAGGGAACTAGCCCATGGTCTATGTGCAGTTTAACTTTTACTTCTATTTTTCAATAAAGATAACTCATGCTACTTGAATCTCTAGTTTGATGTTATGAATATTTTTTGGTGTCGAATGACCCACAATGGTTAGAGAGAGAGAGCTATTGCTTCCAGTAACTCGACAAAGGATATCCAAGGGCGCAATCTAATGCATCATATGGATAAACAATCTTCACTCAATTCCTTGATTTAATATTTCTTAACATTAAATTCTGGATAGTTGCGCTTATTTTTCTAAACATATAAGAAATGGATATGAGTTTCCAAAACACTTTACTTAGTGTTATAAAAGTGAATATTTTTACTAAACAGTAATGGTCAATGATCATAGTTAGGGAAGTGCTATTCTACATTCTCATTTTAATTATCTACTCATATTTTACTCCATTCTTATGGATGATAATTGTGGGGGATTATTCTTGATTCTTTCTAAAATATTGAACATATTTTTCCTACATGGGGTGTTAGATTATAAGTTACTAATGAGTTGAAAATTTTGATGAACTGCATTTTTAAACATTCTTTCATCCTTGTATTCACTTTGATTCAACTATTGTTGTTTACACATTGTTTTTCATGTTGCTACTAGAACATCAAAAAAAAGAATCACTTATTTTCTATTGGTTTTTGGTGCTCTATCATTTGAATATAAGTTTTTTTCACTTATATTGTTTTCCATTTGGAAACCAAGTCATTTTTTAACTTTCCTGTAACCCCTCAAAATTTGTTTTAAATATTTTAATTTTGTCTCCCACATTGAGAATCAACATTCGGGACAATGTTGAGTTCTAAGTGTGAAAGATATAGGTCATTCTTGGGTCACTTCGAATTCTCCCTTGAGGTATTTAAAAAAAGGGGGAAATCTGTTTTTTTCAAAAGTTCTGAAGCACCACCAAAGATGGCGGTGACTCCCATCACCTTCTGCCAGACACCGATGGTGACTCATATGAGTCACCACCTACATCCGGCCATTCCCATTTTTCTGAAAATCTTCACCTGGCAGTGAGTAATTTCATGGATCCAACTCACCTCTCTCTTTTTCATCACTTTTAACATAAATTATTTATTTCCTAGAGAACAATTAATTTCATGATGTTAATGTCTGTAGTTAGTCTTAAAATGTTGAGGATGAGTGATTTATAAATATATTAGTTTATTGTATTATGTTTTTTCTATTGAGGAACTAAGTAAATAAGTGAGATACATTTCTTTTGTGGAATTAGGATTATGACATTAGGTCACTAGAAATTTTTACAGGAACCTAGGGTACTCAAATTTTATAAAAAAAATCACTTTAGGAAGACAACTAAAATGATAATTATTTATTTCCTTTTTAACTAGAGTAAAACTGGAAAATGAGATCCCACGATGAGTCTCTGAGACAAGCTGCACTGGGTGCATTTTTGTTAATATATAAAATCCATTTTCAATTTGAATAAGTTCTTTTTCACAATGCATTGTGTTAGAAATATGGGTAATAAAAATTAGAATAAATTTCACTGTAAAAAATAAAATCATTTAGGTGAGGTAAATTTTGAATGAAAATGAATAAGAGAAGAATTAACTTAATTAAAAATAATTTTAATTGAATTAATAAAGTGAGAACATAACTGGACTTTAATTTTTGGAACTTCGGAAAAACGAAGAATTGAAATGCCTACCTCTCCTTGAATTGGAAATGGATCTATAATTGATGTAGGGAAATTAGTGATTCTATATTGGATGCATGAAATTCCTAACATTGGATGATTTTGCGTTTCCTTTGACTTCTAGTATATTTTTTAATATAGGTAGGACTTCGAACTTATTCTTTGAAATGGAACTTCCAAATATTTCTCATATGTTAGAATTTTTTTTGACATTCTATTTTTTAACTTACTGTGAAAAATCATTCCTCCTGTCTTATAAATACAAAAGCATGTATTTGTTTAAGGAAAACTATGACTTATGTGTAGTGGAGTTTCATTAGGCTATTTTTAATACAATTTTCCAAATATTTTTTTGTTCTTTAGTGTATTTTAAATGTCTAAATAATGTATTTTAATTAATAATTACCAACTATTGTTAATTTTTTAAACTACTTCATGAATAATAATTTTTTGTGTAAATCCATATTTTGTTGGTTATTATTGTCTTTTAAAATAATTTTAATGTAGAATAATTTATTCGTCTTGGAATTTTTTTCTTCTTTTGTTTTTGTTTAGATTTAAATTTTGAATAGATTTTATTATTTCATTATTTCAATTCTATTGTTTTTCAAAATAAATATTTCAATAATTCAATCTATTCATCTGTAAATAAATAAATTTTGACTTCTATCGTTTATTATATAAATAATTATGTTAATTTTAAAAATTTAATTAAATTATTTAATCATTTTAATATTTAATTTAATTTAATTCTTTAATTAATTAATTTTTTTAATAATTTATGCAAACTATATTATTATTCTTTACAATTAATTGTGAACAAACTATAATCTCCAATTATTTATTTATTGAATATTAATTTTATTGTTTTTTAACAATTTTTAATTATAAGAAATAATTTTAATTAATTTTGTTAATTTATTTAATATACTTTTTAGTGTCTGTTATTATTTAATGTTATCTTTAATTAATTCTTTTCATTTTAGGTGTCATTGTCATGACCCGACCCTACCCGGGCTCGAGCCTTAACTACCCCAAGCCCGCCTCCACATGCTAGGGGCTAGTGACAAGCGTCGAAGGCTAAACAACTTTGGGAGGCCTTTGCCTATGTTCCTGTACACACACAAGCATCCCACTCAATGCAGAAGTTCAAGGTAAAAATAAAATAAAAGTATCAACTACTATAACTAAACCACAAGATGCATCGACCTCTAAACAGTACAAAGCAAGTGTTGAAGGTAAATTGAAAAGAAGGGGGGGAAACATGCGCCCAACCAGTAAAGTGTCACAACCCAACAATAGGTAAACAAAAGTAAAATAGATGGGAGTGTCCCACACCTGGAACCCGACTACGACCACCGCATGCGGTCCAAGCTCCCGAACTCCTAAGCTCTACTGAAGTCACGACCAACCTGTCTGTCGCCCACAAGGGAACACCAAGTGCGGGCAAAGCCCAAGCAAGGGTGAGTATAAAAATACTTAGTAGGATGCCCCGAAGGCTCGAGAGAGGAACAAAGGAGGTACTGAAGAGGTGAGCATTAGATCGAACAACGAATTGTAAAGGAGTATAACAGAGAGTGCAGTAAAGAGTACGACTCAACCCAACAAGAGGAAGGAAGTAGACTCGTCCTAACACAAGGATCTAGAAACGGTGAGAAGATGAACTTCCCGTCGAGCCTTCGCTACCTATAGCAGGAGAGTAGTCCCGTCCAACCACGAGAAGCTAGACACGGAAAGCATTTGTCATACCTCGTGCGTCTTCGCCTCTCCTGGAAGGAGAGTAACCAAACCCAAGAAGTGGGTACTGGTATAAGGTATATACATATCCATATGCTCAATCAAGAAGCCCGAACAAGATCGTTAGGGGATCTCCATCTCGTAGCTCATCCGAAGAAAGTGAGTCGCTAACAGTCCCAGAAGTACACTCCATCGATGGCTAGTATTTGTACGTCTGCCCCGAACTGTAAGTCAAGGGGCTCAAATCACCGCACCTTGACACTATCCGCTTTGGGCGGCACTGACTCGCCCACACGGTTTTAGGTCGCGTCACAAGGATGCATCTCGGTGGGGAAAGTGTCCCTCGTACTTGAGAGTTCTGGAGGAGCATCAAGCCACACCCTGTCACTGTCACACAGATGAGAGGTCTTCTCAAAGTTGAAGTTGTCATTTAACCGACCCGTACAACCAAGGGTCCCGCTCCGGTAGTCTCGGAAACAAACCACAGACTAGCATAGTAGAAAATATTGAGTTGTAAAGAAGTATTTGGGTGACCAACTGCCCAGTCTCTACTGGAGGTTAAACCCTAAGAGGTCATCGGGTGACCCACTACCCAGTCTCTGCTGGAGGGTAAACCCTAAGAGGTCATCGGGTGACCCACTGCCCAGTCTCTGCTGGAGGGTAAACCCCAAGAGGTCGTCGGGTGACCCACTGCCCAGTCTCTGCTGGAGGGTAAACCCTAAGAGGTCGTCGGGTGACCCACTGCCCAGTCTTTACTGGAGGGTAAACCCGAAGTAGTCGGTGAGCAACCCACTGCCCAGTCCCTGGTGGAGGGTAAGCCCGAAGAAGTCGATGAGCAACCCACTGCCCAGTCCCTACTGGAGGGTAAACCCGAAGAAGTCACTGAGCAACCCACTACCCAGTCCCTACTGGAGGGTAAACCCGAAGAAGTCGATGAGAAACTCACTGCCCAGTCCCTCCTCAAGGGTAAACCCAAAGAAGTCACTGAGCAACCCACTACCCAGTCCCTGCTGGAGGGTAAATCTGAAGAAGTCGATGAGCAACCCACTGCCCAGTCTCTATTGGAGGGTAAACCTGGAACTGCTATGGTCATCCCTACTGGATGGTACAACACTGGCCAACAGACCACGGAGTGGGTATCGTGCAACCACCCAACTCCAGAAGAAAACCAGGTGAAACCACTCAACCCTGCTGGTCTAAACCATCGTGAACAGGAGGAGCCTCTACGTCACGAGATGTCAAAGGTACGTAAAGTAGAACACGACACACACATGGGGCTCACATGACGTGTGGCCCCAACTCATCTCCAAACCAAGTGCACAAACTTTCTCAGGTACAAACTACAACATATACCTCCAAGCATTCCAATATACTCCCAGAGTATACTACATTTCCAGCCCAAGGGCCATCATCCACACGGCACCCAAAGTCAACGCAAAAAGGCGTAAACAATGTTTCACCAACCTGCTTCCTCCACGGCCCTATCATGGCCAATCACATCTCTTAAAACATCAACTTCACTCACACGGGAGTGAACGCGATCACACGCCAAGGGTTCTCTACGAACATCGCAGGAAGAACCACCACTGGTACACCTTTCATGCTTCCACATTTAATGAGATCTCGAAAGAGATTCTGCTAATCCAAACGGATTGTACCGTTGTAATCCTCACGAAAAAACATGGGAGATAGACAATTTACTTGCCTCCAACGAATATCTAACGGAAAATTCGTCAACACCGCTTTACGCCCAAACAGTGTCCCGTGGTCCCGAGCCTTGGTCCCGAAAACAGTCAGGCGCATCGCACCATTGCGATCTCATCAGAAAGACACGTCAAATTGACTGTTCACTTGAGTGCAACGGATATATAGAGAAAAAGATATATATCATCGTTTCGTACACGAGCGGTGCTTCGTGGGACCCGCATCTCGGTCTCGAAGCGCAATGAATGGATTGCACCGTTGTGATCCTCTTGAAAAACTACACAAGATTGACTAATCACTTGTCCCAAACGAGCACTGGGTGATAAAGTTAGAAATCACCACCAACTCCCAAAACGGCCCTCGTGGGGCCCGCAGCACCATGCAGAATTAAAGCGGGAAGATTTCTCCAATGCAATGCCCTCGAAAAAACACCCAAAATTGACTGCTCGCACGTCCCGAACGGACATCCGATGAAAAAGTTGCTAAATGCTGCTCGCAGCTTAAAAGACGGGATGTGGGGCCCACGCCTCAACTCCGGCTTCAACACTTGAAACCACCCTGGAAATCTCCGTCTCGATGCTAGGGTCGCAAAACCGCTGACGGTGCTTAAATCGGACGTCGGATGTGTCTGCACCGCTCAAAACACGAACCCCCGGAAAAACACCAATCCACTTAACGTACGCGTCGCTCCACCGAGGCCCCCATCTTGGGAGTTAAAACCCCCTGAAACCATCTCATATTCTCCGCCTTGGGACGAGTTTCGCATTTCCGCAGACGGTATGCAAAACGGACACCCGTAGTGGGAGATACGGGTGTCTGAAATCAGAGGGGACGAACCCCTTAGACGAGACCGGCCCGGTCTGCCCGGTCTGGACCGGCCCATGCCGGCCGGCCTGGTTCGCAGTGCCGGCCCACAGCTCAGCCACGCGGGCTGGCCATGTACCCGCGGTCCAACCTCATACCGGCCGAGGGCCGGTCGTCTTGCTGCGTGAAGACCCACTGAGGGCGGGTCTTTGTTCCCCTGCGGGGTCGCGCGCCGCGACCCCAGTCCTCCGCGTCAACCAGTCGGCGCAGCCAGCCGGTCCTCCCGCTCCGCACCCGCTCGTCATCGTCCCCGGCTCGCTTGCGGCTGGTCCGCCTCAGCCGACCGCCGACGCCGCCCCCCGCTCGCCCGACACCTCTGCGCCTCTGCCTGGACCCCCGCCGCGTCGTTGCGCCCAATCGCCAGACCGCCGTGCTAGACCGCCGGAAAACCTAGGAAATGCCAGAAAAAATTTCATGGGGCCACCACGGACGCCTCGGGACTCTGATTTTCGATCCGAAGGGGGCGATGTTAACCTCAAATAGATCTCTAATCAAAAATGGACTTCGCCTGCAATTCGACAGCAATTCGATGAAAAAATTGAGTTCAAAGGTAAATGCATAATCAAAAACGCAAAACGTAACCTCCTACCTCGTTGGGCATAGCCCGATGCTTCAACGATGATCCGCCAGAGTCGATGCGCCTTGCCGGAGAGATGGAGGAGAGGAGAGGAGCTCCTCCTTCGTTGGGAGGGCTTGCTCCAGGGATGAACAAGGGAGGGGAAGGGGAGGTGGTTATGTTTAAATAAAGGAAAAATTAATTAAAATTTTAATTAATTTAAACCCATATATTAACCCGCATCTGAAACCCTTGATGGGGTCGAGGTTAAGCCTCCCCTAGGGTAAACACCACATCCTGAGCACAAAAGCGGTCTCGGAATTTTAATCTGAGCCTCCATTCAAGAGTTATAAGTTTAACGTCTGAGCCGCTAAATTACGAAAACGCCACTGGTGGCATTTTTCCCCGAAGACCCGCGCCCGTGAAATTTACACCCCTTCTAGGGTAAACGATACACTTTGGACTTAACGGTGCTTTTGTTTTTCCTATCTCAGCTTCCGTTTAAGAGATAATTTAGTTTTACCATTAAACGAATAAATTAATAATTTAATTTATCCATTTCACGTTCTGATAGCGAGCGAGGGGTCCAAACGCCCCGCGCCGACATGTTTTATGTCGTTCCTATGGTAAAAACCCCATTTTGGATCCATTCATAACCTCGGATTTCTGATCTGAAACACCATTTAGGAGTTATCCCATTTATTTGGCGTTCCCAGTGTGAATGCACAAAAAAATTATTTCCGACCGAGGCTCGGAATCGCACGGCGTCTGAAGGCGCTGCTCTGGAATAACATCAAGAAAAATCGAAAGTCTTTTATTGAAAAACCCGAGTTCTTACATCATTCCCTCCGTCAAGATTTTCGTCCCCAAAAAGCAAAATCAGGGAATAACTCAGGGTACTAAGCCCACACGTGGCTCTTCCGTACCCAGAAGAACTCATGCACAGTCCCGCGTCACCGCACACATACCAAAGGATTTCATCTATTAACGTGAGGTCTTCCCTTGCTGATGACATGCATAGGAGCACACACACTTCTTCTCGGGTGAGTCACGTGGGAGATGCTATGCACCCAAACCAGCCTTTGGGATTAGGGAAAGGCGGTAGGGAACCTCGTCATCCCTTCGCATGGTCTCAAACAGCCCGAAGGCTCTCGGGGGTATCTCACCTCCCCAACCGAACCCCTACGTCACACGCCGCGACTGGAATCACCGTTTGGACATGGGAAAAATCCCGGTGATTCCCTCCTTTAGAATATTCATATGGTGAAACACCCAAGGATATCTGGTCACGCAAGGTTTCACAGTCGATGTCCCATGACCCAGACTCTCTTACATGCTCGGAGAGCGATGGATTTGACACCATAAACTAAAGAAAAAGGTCCCACACTTTTTACCTTACTGACATAGGGTTACACTGATGCCCCACGTCACCCTGGCCACACCTCAAGTAAGGAGCAGGGAGAAAAGCATTTCACACACAGAGTCTAACAATTCTACTACGAAAAGTAGAAGAGCCGTAAAGCGTACCTCTTGTCACTTCATGCACTACAGGATCGTAAACATCCAAAGCTCGCGACTGTCCTCAATCCCAACTGTCGGCTCCCGGTGCCTGACGTGGAGCGCCTGGTGGTGATGGGAAGACCTCGTAAGGTCGTCCCCCACTTCCAGCTCCTCCTGCTCCTCTGCAAGCACTACCTCTTTGGGCGCTACTCCGATCACGACACTGCCTCTGCCGCGGTGGTGCACCTGCTACCTGCCCGATATTCTCAGCGCGCTTGGTCGGGCAGTCTCACGCCAGGTGACCTCGCTCATCGCAAGCTTAACACTGACTCTCTATGGGTTGCACTGGTGCCCTCCAGCACCACTGTGGTGTACGACCACGGCCCGGAGTCCACTCACATAAGGGTCTCCTCGGCTGAGGCCCTGCACTTTGCTGCCACAGTGGTGCACAACCACGTCTCCGAAACCGGCGGGTGGAAGGCCGCCTGTGTCGAGGTTTTGTCTGCTGGCGCCTGCTAGCTGCAGCAAACATCTCGGCTCCATCGTGCCTACTGCCACCATCAACTATAAAGCGTGACAGGAAGCTCTCTGTCACCAGATCCTGCTCTATCACCCCGACATAACTAGAAATGCACAAGGGTACTATGACAGCATGAATCTCTCTGTAGAGACCCTGCTCTAACTTCCGCGCTCGGAAGTTGTCGTCGTGGACCAAGTCCGGGTAAAAATGTGCATGGTCTGCGAAACTAGTCGCATACTCGGTCACCGTCATCCCTCCCTGCTGAAACTGCAGGATCTCCTGGATTCGAATAGAGAGTAAGTAGGAGGGGTAAAACTCCTCACAGAACAGCAGCTGGAAGTCATCTCACGAAAGCGACGACTCATCAAGAAACTGAGTCACCAGACTCCACAAACACCCAGCTGCTCCGTGGAAAAGGCTGGTGGCCAAATCCACCATCAGATTTGTCGGCGTCTGCACAAGCCTGAAGAGGCGAACCACTGCCTCTAGCCAAACCTCTGATGCCTCAGGGTTTGGCTCACCACTGAACCTCAGCGGTCCCTGTTGTTGGAACTCACGGAGCACGCTCAACCTGCGCTCAAGATCAGCCTACTCTGCTGAAGCTGTCTGCTGCTCACCGGGTGGGGGTGCTGCTACCGGCCCACCTGGAGAAAGGGACTCACATGGTGGGTCCTGGACTGAGGCCTCGTCGCTCACAGGGTCATCGTCACGAACCAAAGCCGGTATCCGGGCTGGTTGTCTTCGCGGAGACATCCTGAATGTTATCAAGGAGTGCCACGGTCGGATGAGCATATATGTATATAACAGTAACAACAATGGGGAGCTGACTCAAGAAGGATGGTCAAGACTCAATCCTATGTGATGCACAAACCAATTTTCCCTACAACGAGTGTCTCAGTGCGCTGAGACGACAAGCGGGTTATCAGGGTCCTGGTGAATGGATAAGTCAGCCGCCACACCATCACTGGACTCCTTGGCCTGAGAGCCGCTCTCGAGACACGTTGACATTGTTGCCCTAAATCCCAACCAATTCATTTTTAGGGACGTCCGAACAATGTCCCAAGGAACGAACCGCCTCTGATACCACTTTGTCATGACCCGACCCTACCCGGGCTCGAGCCGCAACTACCCCAAGCTCGCCTCCATAGGCTAGGGGTTGGCAACAAGCGCCGAAGGCTAAACAAATCGGGGAGGCCTTTGCCTAAGTACCTGTATACACACAAGCATCCCACTCAATGCCAAAGTGCATAGTAAAAAAGAAAAGAAAACTACCAACTGCTATAAATAAACCACAAGATGCATCGAACTCTAAACAGTACAAAGCAAGTGCTGAAGGTAAACTGAAAAGAAGGGGCAAAACACACGTCCAACCAGTAAAGTGCCACAACCTGGAAACATGTAGACAAAAGTAAAACAGTTGGTAGAGTCCCACACCGGGAACACGACTACGACCACCGCACGCGGTCCATGCTCCCGAACTCCTAAACTCTGCTGAAGTCACGACCAACCTGTCTGTCGCCTGCAAGGGAACACCAAGTGGGGGCAAAGCCCAAGCAGGGGTGAGTATAAAAATACTCAGTAGGATGCCCTGAAGGCTCGAGGGAGCAACGAAGGTGGTACTGAAGATGTGAGCAGTAGATCGAACAGAGAATAGTAAAGGAGTACAACAGAGAGTGCAGTAAAGAGTACAGCTCAACCCAACAAGAGGAAGGAAGTAGACTCGTCCTAACATAAGGAGCTAGAAACGGTGAGAAGAAGAACTTCATGTCGAGCCTTCGCTACCTATAGCAGGAGAGTAGGCCCGTCCAACCACAAGAAGCTAGACACGGAAAGCACGTGGCATACCCCGCACATCTTTTCTTCTCCTCGAAGGAAAGTAACCAAACCCAAGAAGTGGGTACTAGAACAAGGTATATACATATCCATATGCTCAATCAAGAATCCCGAACAAGATCGTAAAAGGATCTTCATCCCGTAACTCAGCCCAAGAAAGTGAGTCGCCAACAGTCCCAGAAGTAAACACCATCGATGCCCAGTATCTGTACGCCTGCCCCGAACTGCAAGTCAAGGGGCTCAAATCACCGCACCTTGACACTATCCTCTTTGGGCGGCACGACCCGCCCGCACGGTTTTAGGTCGCGTCACAGGTACACGTCTCGGTGGGGAAAGCGCCCCTCGTACTTGAGAGTTCTGGGTGAGCGTCAAGCCACACCTCGTCACTGTCACACAGTCGAGAGGTCTTCTCAAAGTCGAAGTTGTCACATCACTGACCCGTACAACCAAGGGTCCCTCTCTGGTTGTCACGAAAACAAACCACAGACTACCCTAGTATAAAAGACCGAGTTTGAAAGAAGGATTCGGGTAACCCACTGCCCAATCTCTGCTGGAGGGTAAACCCTAAGAGGTCGTCGAGTGACCCACTGCCCAATCTCTGCTGGAGGGTAAACCCTAAGAGGTCGTCGAGTGACCCACTGCCCAGTCTCTGTTGGAGGGTAAACTCTCAGAGGTGGTCGGGTGACCCACTTCCCAGTCTCTGCTGAAGGGTAAACCCTAAAAAGTCAATGAGCAACCAACTGCCCAGTCTCTGCTGGAGGGTAAACCCGAAGAAGTCAGTCAGCAACCCACTGCCCAGTCTCTCCTGGAGGGTAAACCCGAAGAAGTTGATAAGCAACCCACTGCTCAGTCTCTGCTGGAGGGTAAACCCGAAGAAGTCGCTGAGCAATCCACTACCCAGTCCCTGGTGGAGGGTAAACCCGAAGAAGTCGATGAGCAGCCCACTGCTCAGTCTCTGCTAGCGGGTAAACCCGAAGAAGTCGATGAGCAACCCACTGCCCAGTCTCTGCTGGAGGGTAAACCCGGAACTGCTCTGGTCATCCCTACTGGATGGTACAACACTGGCCAACAGACCACGGAGTGGGTATCGCACAACCACCCAACTCTAGAACAAAACCAGGGGAAACCAATCAACTCTGCTGGTCTAAACTATTGTCAACAGGACCAGGGGAAACCCACTCAACCCTGCTGGTCTAAACCATCGTGAACAGGACCAGGGGGAAACCCACTCAACCCTACTAGTCGAAACCATAGAGAACAGGAGGACCCTCTACATCGCGATATATCAAAGGTATGTAAAGTATAACACAACACACACATGGGGCCCACACGACGTGTGGCCCCAACTCATCTCCAAACCAAGCGCACAAACGTTCTCAGGTACAAAGTACAACATGTACCTTTAAGCATTCCCGTATACTCCCAGAGTATAGTACATTTCCAGCCCAAGGGTCATCATGCACACAACACCCAAAGTCAACGCAAAAAGGTGTAAACACAGTTTCGCCAACCTGCTTCCTCCATGGCCCTAGCATGGCCAACCACATCTCTTCAAACATCAACTTCACTCACACGGGAGTGAACACGATCACACGCCAAGGGTTCTCTACAAAAACCGCAGGAAGAACCACCACTGGTACACCTTTCATGCTTCCACATTTAATGAGGTCTCGAAAGAGATTCCGCACATCCAAACAGATCGTACCGTTGTAATCCTCGTGGAAAAACATGCGAGATAGACTATTTACTCACCTCCAATGGATATTCGACGGAAAATTCGCCAACACCACTTTACGCCCGAACAACGTCCCGTGGTCCCGAGCCTCGGTCCTCAAAACAGTCGGGTGCATCACACCATTGCGATCTCTTCAGAAAGACACGTCAAATTGACTGCTCACTTGAGTGCAACGGATATCCAGAGAAAAAGATGTATTTCGTCGTGCTGCACACGAGCAGTGCTTCGTGGGACCCACATCTCGGTCCCGAAGCGCAACGAACGGATCGCACCGTTGCGATCCTCTCGAAAAAGTACACAAGATTGACTAATCACTTGTCCCAAATGGACACCCGGTGATAAAGTTAGAAATCACCGCCAACTCCCAAAACGGCCCTCGTGGGGCCTGCACCATCGTGCAGAATTAAAGCAGGCGGATTGCGCCAATGCAATGCCCTCATAAAAACACCCAAAATTGACTACTCGCACGCCCCGAAAGGACGTCCGATGAAAAAGTTGTTAAACGCTGCTTGTAGCATAAAAGACGGGTTGTGGGGCCCACGCCTCAACTCCGGCTTCAACGCCTAAAACCACCCTGGAAATATTCAGATCGAGGCCATGGTCACAACACCGCTGACGGCGCTTAAATCGGAAGTCGGATTTGTCTGTGCCGCTCAAAACACGAACCCCTGGAAAAACGCCAATCCACTGAACGTACACGTCGCTCCACCAAGGCCCCCATCTCGGGAGTTAAACCCCCGGAAACCATCTCATATACTCCGCCTCGAGCCGAGGTTCGCACTACCACAGACGATATGCAAAACGGACACCCGTAGTGGAAGATACGGGTGTCTGAAATCAGAGGGGACGAACCCCTTGGACTGGACCGGCCTAGTCCGCCCGGTCCGGGCCGGCCCGCGTCGGCCGGCCCAGTTCGCAGTGCCGGCCCGCGGCTCAGCCACGCGGGCCGGCTGGGGACCCGTGGTCCACCCTCAGACCGGCCGAGGGCCCGTCGTCTTGCCGCATGAAGACTCGCCGAGGGCGGGTCTCTGTTCACCCGCGGGGTCACGTGTCGCGACCCCGGTCCTCCGCGCCTACTCGCTGTCGCCCGCGGCCGCTCCACCTCAGCAGACCACCGAAGCCGACCCCCGCTCGCCCAACACCTCCGCGCCTCTGCCTGGACCCCCGCCACGCCCGCTCGCCGGACCACCGCGCTCGACCGCCAGAAAACCTAGGAAAAGGCTGGAAAAAATTTCCTGGGGCCACCACGGACGCCTCGGGACTCGGATTTTCGATCCAAAAGGGGCGATGAAAACCTCAAATCGAGCTCTAATAAAAAAATGGTCTTCGCCCGACAATTTGACAGTAATTCGACACATGAAATTGAGTTCAAAGGTAAATGCAGAATCAAAAACGCAAAACGTAACCTCCTACCTCGTTGGGCGTAGCCTGATGCTTCAACGATGATCCGCCGGAGCCGCCACGCCTTGCCGGAGAGATGGAGGAGAGGAGAGGAGCTCCTCCTTCGTTGGGAGGGCTTGCACCAGGGACGAACAATGGAGGGGAAGGGGAGGTGGTTATGTTTAAATAAAGGAAAAATTAATTAAAATTTTAATTAATTTAAACCCCTAAAATTAATCTGCATCCTAATCCCTTGACGGGGTCGAGGTTAAGCCTCCCCTAGGGTATACACCACCTCCCGAGTACAACGGAGATCTCGGAATTTTAATCTGAGCCTCCGTTCAAGAGTAATAAGATTCAACGTCTGAAGCAGCTAAATTACGAAAATGCCCCTGACGGCATTTTTCACAAGACCCGCGCCCGTGAAAGTTACAGCCCTCCTAAGGTAAACGGCATGCTCCAGACTCAACGGTGCTCTCGGTTTTCCTATCCGAGCAACCGTTTAAGAGATACTTGAGTTTAACCATTAAACGAATAAATTAATTATTTAATTTATCCATTTCACGTTCCGATAGCGAGCGATAGTTCCAAACGCCCCGCGCCGACATGTTTTATGTTGTTCCTAGGATAAACAACTCATTCTGGACCCATTCATACCCTCATATTTCTGATCTGAAACACCGTTTAGGAGTTATCCCATTTATTTGGCGTACCCAGTGTGAATGCACTGAAAATTTAATTTCGACCACACTGGGGCTCAGAATCGCACGCCGTCTGAACACGCTGCTCTGAAATAACATCAAGAAAATGTCAAAGTCTTTTATAGCAAAAACCGGGTTATTACAGTCATTGTTTGTATCTTGTCTCACCCCCAGACCCCCTTAGACCTCAATGACGGTGTCTCCCATCACACCGCTACACACAAATTGACCTTATTCTGAGGTCGGTGGTGCCTCACTCTTTGTCAATTTTTCTATATTTGAGGCACCTCCAGCGAACCCACGCACCGCCAGCCCAAAACATTATGACGATGTATCCAGTCACACTGCCGGACTACCTGGCAGTGTCTCAATTTCACCCCGCTTGATTACCTAGAGGTGTCTCCCCCACACTACCAGTATCCAACCCCCTCCTTTCAACCACAGACTTCTCTAAGCGGTGTGTCCCAGACTCACCGCCTATCTCCATCCTGAGTAACCAGCAAACCCCTTCTTCTACTCCAAACCCAGGAGACACCGCTTGCTTTTGGCGGTGAGTCTTTGACACGACCAACAATTCACGAATCCATTTGTGACTCATTCCATCCATCCAGAATCCATTTGTGACTCATTCCTTCACCCCCAGATATGTGAACCCTCCACCACTCTTGACACACAACCAGCAGCAGTAGAAGAAATTCATTCCAACAAGAAAAAAAATCAAATAGAACGAAAACATATCTGAGGACCCATGCTCAAAATCTCAAATGAAACAACAATTTGAAACACAGTTATTTCAAAATATCAAATCTGAAAACCATATTCAATCAGAATAGCCAGCCAGAATTGAACTAATCCAAACTTGATCTGGAGCCGATCCCTATATCGCCACACCTGTCGAAGAAGATCTGTAACTCCCGAAGCTTCCATACCGCCACTCGAGAGGCTGAACCACCACCACAAGCCTCTCCGCTATCCACACCCAACTCACATAGCGCTGATGTTCATCATCTACGCCGCTACCACCGTTAATCGCCTCTCTCACTCCTCTACACCTCGCCGAGGCACCCAAACCCGAGCCCGCCATTCCTCCCTTGCGAGCCCGATCCCCAACTACCCTTTCTTCTCCCTTGTGCAACCTCTCCCATCTCTCTCCCACTCGCAACCCCAGAATACGCCTCTTCTCATCCTCTTTTTTATAAATTTTATTATATATAATATTTTAACAAATATAATAATTATAATAATAAATATAAATTTAAAAATAATATTATATAATATTAATATAAAGTAATAATAAAAATAATAACAATTACAAAATATGTTTTAATTGATAATTTTTTATATTAGTTATAGTTATATATCTAAATATAATCGTTTATATAATTGAATAATTTAATTAATGAAAATAATAAAAAATTAATTATAAATTAATAAATATATAAATATTTTTCTAATAGTATTAATATTAATAGGTTTTTATTAAAATATGTATTTTTTTATGTAAATATTTCTTTGTTTAATAATATAAATAATATATATTAATGTAAATATAATAGTAATTATCTTTTTAATTTAATTATGTTTTATAACTCTTTGTTTTTCGGTTTATTTTCAAGAAGGGGGGATCATGTAGTAGAGGGCGTATTCTGTTTGGGGGGAGCTATTGTTTCGGTGATTGTCGAGGAGGAATGAGCACAGTGATCATGCCACATAGGAATTTGAGAGTGGACTCATCCACAAGCTATAAGAGGAGCCATCGACAAACATTGGAATTCTCTAGAAGTATCCAGAGCGGGGGAAGATCAGAAGGCAGATCATTTGAAAAATGAAGAGGCGGCATGGGGATACCATTTCCAGACATCATCACTCCTACTTCAAGAAGAAGACTCCGCTAACACATTCTTGATCAACAGATCAACAAGAAAAAGACCATCACTTGGAACCATTCAAGATTAACAGGGTGAGAGATCAGGAGACATACATCATTTCACTAACCATTAAGCAGCAAAGAACAGAGGTTGATCCAAAAGATTCTGGAGATCAAGATGGGAGAGAGAACCCTTTTTCTCTTGCTCTATTTTCCTATATATTTATTCAAAATTAACTTCATTGATTTAAATTCTATTAAAATGTTGATTCCAACCATCATATCAGGCTAATCTCACTTAGGGGAATATGATAGCCAATTAGATATGTTTTTCCCCGATTTATGCACTTATCTTCTATTAGATGTATCTACATCTCGGTAACCAAACCATCATTCATTTGAAAGCATCAAGTATCACAAAGAAGTAAACTTTATTGGATTTAAATTCAAACTATTTTCAATTTGAGGATTTCCACTAAAAATTAAACCAGGCTCAAGGGAGAGATAGACTCAGTGAGTTCAACTCATATGATGAACCTAGTGATTTCTGATTTGATTTAATATTGGTGATTGTAAGACTCCTACAGTTGATAGAATATAAGGTTCAACCAATCACAGGTTTACTGGAAGACAATACTAGCGAGCCTATTTGAATCATCTCTAGTTATTTTGATTTAATTGCACGAATAAAAGGAAATCATCATTGAAAGTAGTATCTGATTCCCCCTTCTTCACTCTTTTTTGATATTACTATTTGATGCTTCTCTACATTATTTTCTGCCTATCTTTTCTTCTTACACTCACTCACATGTACATTCACACACTCATCATTTCATTCACTTCACACCGTTATCACCATTGTTTCTTATGTTTTTTGAATTTGTTTTTTTTCAATTTTTTTTGGTTTTCTTTTTTTGGTCACATAAGCAAAATTTTAGTCCTTCCATATGGTTAGACCCTGTCATACTACTATACTAGGTAGTAAGTAGTTTTTTTAAATTCTAATTTATACACACTCAATGACGTGCGACGTTAGTGATCAACTAGGAGAGTTCACCAGATTGAAGGATGTATAGAATTATATAAGTGGGATTTCCCATTGGAAAATTTCACTACACCACTATCAAATGGGAGGATTATAATTCATTTTTTTTCTTTTTGAATATATTAAAGATCATTTTCTCAATTTGAATTGTATGTATTATTCTTTTGTTTATAGGGTTATCATGATCAATAGTGTACTTTCATACATCACCGTGCATATTATATAATTTATAAAATCATTTAAAATGATATTGAAAATCATTGAGAAGATTCATTCCAACATCTTATGGGATGAAAATGACCAACGTCTATACCACTATGATAGTTTGAAATAACTATCTAGAACTATTAATGAATTTAGTATCAAACAGAGGGATCTAGCACTATCCATGCATGCCAGGAAGGAATGTATTTAAATGGGTGTTGTTTCAAGTAATTCCATTTGGGAATGGTTTTACAAAGAAAAATATTCTATGACACCAACTTCTTTACTTAACCAGAATGAATCAGTGTCTTCTCTATGGAGTAGACCATGGGACCCACTTATTATTTTGACATGTCATTCCTATTGGTTCATTTTTATATGACACAATTCCCAATATAAGAATAATTTAGAAGGCATTCTATTATTATCCTTTGGCTACCCTATAATGGATGTTAACTTTTGGACAACTTTTTTATATCCAAACTTAACTAACTCAATATAAGATAAGAATTATAAAGAATTCATTTATAATATTCAAATAGAGTATGATTAACATCATTGCATGTTTACTATGATGATGTATAGTAATATTCATTCTAAATACTACAAAAATAATTTAAATATTCAGCAACAATATGAAATATGGGTGAAGTTGATTTAGGGAGATCATATTCTGCTAATTAAATACTTTCAAACATGGAGAGTGCACTATGCTAATTTAATAATAGGTATTCTGATATAGAAAAGGGGAATTTTAATAGATTAAAAATGTGACGGTTGAATCAATTTTATAGGGGAAAAATGAATTACATCTTACAAGGTTGGGAATCGGTCCTCTTGATGAAGCATATTTTTGGAATAAACAATGGAATTTCCCTCTATTGTGGGTCTTTTATTCTTTTTTGGATGGCTGGTCTCCTAATATGGATGCTTCCTCGAGAGATGTATGGATTCATAATGTGGTTTATTTGGCTAGTTTAGGGATTTTATTTGAAACATAAATAGATTCATTCATCACACAATGAGAATTACTCACAACTAAATTTAATGGAGGAATATGCTATTAATTTTTGAGCTGGATATCAGAATACAAATCATAGAAAGATCTCACACTCTTGATGATCGTCGGTGTGTTACCAGCCATCCATTAAAACTAATAGTAATAGGAAAAAATGCATTGGAATCAATTGGATTTTCACTTCTGGCAGTAATAATTGAAACACCAACATATATTTATCTGATGGAGTCAAGCATAAAAGGGGAACCATTCAAGAATAACATATTTTTTTCTCTTATAGCCTTCAATTATTTCGATGATTGTAGAAATAGTGTCATTGTTGAGGTTTGCATTCTTTTGACTGGACCCAAGTTGAGGCAGGATTGTAACATTCATGATCCTCCTCCACTATAAACCCCTCCCAGGCCTATAATGAAGATAATAATCACCCTTGAATCCCAAATACTACATGAAATAGGTGTATGAGTAGCACCAAGGATATAAGACATAAAAATGGGAGGCATTCCCCTTATAATTATTAGGTAAACATAAAGAAAACACAAATCAAATCAATAATATACATGAATAAAAATATCCAAATATTAATTTAATTCAATATAAAATCAACTCTCTATAATAGATTACCAAGAGAAAAATTTAATACCAATAACTCCAATAATATCTCCAAGACTAAATCCTGTAATGCACAACTCATACATTAGATCCCGCCTAAAAAATAGTAAAAACAATTTTATATATAAAGGGTATGGGATACATGTATAAACATTAGAATCCACCTAAAGACCATTCATAATTTTTTTGAATTAGCATACAAATGCTCATTGAATAAAAGAGAGAACAATATATCACATAAAACATGTAATCTTTCTCCAAACCTCACTAAGGATTGCTCACCTCACATCACATCCAATTTTGATAACATAATATAGAAAAAATGAAATAACAATAAGGAGACCTAAATCCACTTCCCCACAAATTTTTTCTCTCCCACACCCCCATGGAAAATGTCTTGGTACTCTTATCTAATCCATTACCACATAACCACCTATCTTCGTATCCATATTCCAAATATTTCATCTTATCTATAACAAAATATCTATAATCATAACCACATATCCATAGTCATAACCATAAATCCATATACCAATCCCATCTCACAATCCCATCCGAAGAGGATAGTATGGTCCATTCCCACACCAACATTGTTTTATGGAAAATACCTATTACCCAAAAACATTGGGCCCCAAAAAAATTATTAGACTATATTGGGGTGTATATGAAATCACATGGAAAGTATAAGATATTCCTAGCCACACACAAAACACGCCAAAGGATTATAGAAATATGAGAGTATTAAGCTCATATTTGACACCTTATGATCAATACCACATATATAAACTACTAAAATATATAAAAAACTACCACCCACTTCTTTATATAGAAAGCTACAACAATTAATTCACATCGACCATTTTAATAATTTCATTTGTCCATTTCCAATTTTATTATTTTATAACCAATATTTCATTAATTAATCCATTCCTTTTGTAGCGGGACATACTTTTTATGTATACTACACATTGTTTTTTACCTTCCCTATGTGTTTTTGAGTTATGATTTTATTTAGTGAAGTTTTCACTAACTTCATGATGGGTTCAAAGGGATTTATGGGCTTTTAAGGGGGAATATTATTTGACATCAGTTTGGGAAATCCAAGTGGTTGTCCATAGTAAACAATGAAGCTTGTTATTGACATGCATTATATGACACATGGTTTGATAATTATTATAGGAAACCAAGTGAAATTTTCTATAAAACCATGTAACCCACAACAGAGAAAAAACCATGGTTGGTGTTTTTGAGTCAATAAGGATATCTTATGACTTATCCATTCCTTATGGTTTTATGTTTTGAAAATCACAAACACTTTTTCAAAGTTCTGAATATTTTTTTAAGTTTTGTATTTTTCTTAAGATCCAGAATTGGTATTCCATTATGCTTAAAAATATATCATTATGTTTTTCCATTTTTTTATACTTACAGATCCATCATTATGATTTATGGTTCAGTTTTTATGATTCCAATTCTGGTGTATATATGATTCAGTTTTTATGATTCCAATTCTGGTGTATATATGACTCAGTTTTTATGATTCTGATTCTGGTGCATATATGCTTCAGTTTTTTTGATTCCGATTTTGGTGAATATATGATTCAGTTTTTATGATTCTAATTCCGGTGTATATATGATTCAGTTTTTACAATACCGATTCCGGTGTATATATGATACCGTCTTCATGATACTAAATCTGGTGTATAAGTGACTCCGATTTTTTTGATTCCAATTCCAGAACAAATGCAATACTGGTTTCTCAATCCAATTTACTTTTCCTTATGAATCAATTTTCTTGATAATGTTTTTCTTAAGAATACGCCTTCATGATAATGTTAGAGTTTCCAAATGTATCATTCCAATATTATCGGATTATAAGATTTCTTATACTTAATTTTCATGTTTAACTTAACATCGTTTCTGTTACTTAAAACGATGTCATACAATCTGTTACAAACTAACCATTGTATGTTTCCCACGTGTCCACGCCCCTTCAAAATTTAAGGAAAATATGACCGTTGGAGTGGAGTCGACCGTTCATAAATTTTGCCTATAAATACAAGCTCATTTGAATGAGAAAAGTACTTCAACTTCTATAACTGACTTTGACGGAATAAAGCTGCGAAGTGATTTCTAGAGAGAGAGGCTCTTACAAATCTCAGTGCTTCATGCGAATGTCGTGAACAACTTGTTCAGACTTGCTTTGTGCAGACTCTGATCGTGCTGATCACGAGCTTTCAGGATTGGAAGACAGAGGTTCCGATTTTATTCTAAATCGAGGGTTTGCGGGGATATCAAGACATATACCGATCTTCGGATTGAGGGATTACCTGGGTTTGGGTAAGACAGACTTTTTTTGAAAGTATAAATCAAGGAACCTCTATCCAAGGTTGTTGGATACCCTTCACTTTGGGTTAAAATAATATTATTGTTACTTGTTTACTTTTATAAGTTATTTTAATTCTGTTGTAGCATGTTACCATTGCTAAAGTTAGAGAGTATAACCTTCTTAAACTTTGTAATTCCGTTACTCTGATTATATTACATATTTTATATGATTTAAGGTAGAATCTTTCTTTTAAGAAAATAGAAAAGGTTTCTTTAAGAGGTCTTGTGAATGTTTGTTTAACTTTGTTAAACTTAACTTTAAATGTTCCAAAGGAATTTTTAAAGTATACAATTCACCCCCCTCTTGTATTTGAGAATCTCATTTTTATATATTCGATCCTACAATTGGTATAAGAGGAAGTCTCTAAAAAACTTATATCCACATATAAGTTTTCTTGATCATATTTCCCCTTTCTTAAGTTCTTCATATTTTTTAAAACATTTACTTATAATAAGCTATGTGGAAAGAAATTCTTTTTAGTATGGAAAACATTCATGTTGGACCTCTAGATAATCTCAATCCTATTAGACCACTTATCTTCGATGGAAATGACTATGAGTACTGGAGAGATAGAATGAAGACCTTTATGATAAACACAGGTGTAGAAAACTACATTATGTTAACTGGAGATTATAAGATTCCTGATAAGGAAATTAGAACTTTAACTAATTCAGAAAAGGTGGAATATCAGCTGAACTTTAAGGTACGTAATACTTTGCTTTGTTCCACGACTAGAAATATCTATAGCCCGATTTCATCTTGTGAAGTAGCAAATAGTATTTGGAAGAAGCATGAAGTAACTCACTTTGGAACTTCCAAAGTTATTGAAACTAGTAGAGCTATGCTCAGGGATGAGTATCATGGTTTTTTCTTCCCTTATGGAGAACCAATATGTAAGGCACAACAAAGATTTATGACTATCATCAATAGCTTACAATTCATGGGTGTTAAAGGCTTAGATGATGAAGCTCTTGTAGAAAATATTATTGACATCATGCCTAATGAATGGGAATCCCAGAGAACTGCTATTTATGAGAATAGAAAGGTTACTCAGATTTCTCTTGATGAACTTTTTGGAACTCTTCTTCAACATGATACTATAATGAAGAGAGATGATGAAAATATTAAGAAAAAGAATGGAAATGGAGGTGTTGTTTTTAAAAATACTTCAAATCATACTAAATACAAGTCTCCTGATATAGTTTTAAGATCTAAATATAAAAAGGTCAATATTCAGTCGGAATCTAGTGAAAGTGAAGATTTAGAAAATGAATTAGAAAATCTTTCTCGGAGGATGAACAAGATTGTTGGACAAAAGAACATTCAATATATATACAAGAAGAAAGATGGAAAATATAAGAAAGATAGAGAAGTGACATGCTATGAATGTAGAAGAACTAGTCATATTAGACCCGATTTTCCCTTGCTTAAGAAGAGAGACAAGAAAGATAGGAATTCTGAAAGAAACAAGAATAAGTTCTACAAATTAAAGCATAAGAAAGTCTTGAAAGCCAATGACACTTGTAGTTCTAGTGGTGGATATTCTTATGATGATTCTTAATAATATGAATCTTCTGGGAAAAAGAATATTGGTGTAATATCCAGGGCTCTATTTCAAAATCATTTTCTTATGGCTAAGGTACGAACTGCTGAATCTTTAATTAATATGTATTTAAGTGAAACTTTTCCAGATAGAGGATTTTATTCAAATGAAGAATCTTCTTCATCAGATAATGATAATGATTTTCCTTTATATGAAGAAGCTCCTATATTTGTTAAGTTTTTAGAAAAGAGAAATTGTAATGTTTCTAAGAAACGTGATAAAGAAAACTCTAGAGAATCTATTTTAACAAAAGAAAATTTAGATCTTTCCAAAGATCTTGATGAGAAAAATGATGTTTTAGAAAATCATTCTAAGAAACTTGGGGAAGTTAATTCTGAGAAGGATAAACATTCTAAGGATCTTAAAAATCTATTTTTAGAAAAATACGTTTTAGAGAATAAATTTAACTCTAAATATATAATTCTTGAGGATAAGAATTTCGTCCCGAGGCTAAAATCTGAAATATTTTCCATGAAGAAACTTCTTATATATTTTACTTCTGGTAAGGAAAATTTTGACAAGATGTATTCTCAGATCTGACCTCATGGTAATAATCAAGGATTAGGTTATTCTCATGAAAAACATATTTTAAAAAAGAATTATTTTGTCCCTTTCAGAGCCCCGTTTTGTAGTAAATGACAATGTGGTGGGCATTGGAAAAAAACTGTTCTTTAAATAAAGTGAAATCCCTTGGGTTTTATAAATCTTATTTTTATAAACAAATATGGTTACCCAAGATTTTATTATCTAATAGTTCCGGATTCAAGCAATTTTGGATTCTGAAAGCCTAAATCATTATTTTTCAGGAAAATGAAGGATGTACCAACAACCTATTGTACATGGATTGTGCATGTTCCCAGCACTTGACTGGTAACAAAGACTATTTCAAGAAGATTTTTAAAAACAAAATGTGTAAAGGTAGCTTTTGGTGATAACTCTCAAGGAAAAATTGTTGGTATAGGTAATATTATTCTTCATGGTAAAACGGTTATTTCAAATGTTATTTTTGTAAAAGGCCTTATGCAAAACCTAATAAGCATAATCCAATTATGTGATGATGGTTACCTTGTGAATTTTAGAAATGATAAATGTTTAGTTCACAATTCCAAGGATGAGTTTATTTTCTATGCCCTTAGGCATGAGAATGTGTACACCTTAAAAATAGAATACCTTAGAAGTCACAATCTACCTTTCCTTAGTGAATTTGAAGATCAATCATGGCTTTGGAATAGGAGACTAGGACACCTTTCGGATGATGAATTTGGTGGTTGTAAAATGGATAGAAAAAGTACATCTGGAACATGTCATTTATTAGGAGATTCCTTAGTTTCTTGGTCTTGCAAGACACAACATTCTTTAGCACTTTCCACTACTAAAACTGAATATGTAGCAGCTCGAAGTTGTTTTGCTCAAGTGTTGTGGATGCAACACACACTCACAGACTATGGTATGAGTTTTACTAAGGCTCAAATTATGTGTGATAACACAAGTGCCATTTCCCTAAGTAAAAATCATGCACATCACTCTCTTGCAAAGCACATAGATATTAGAAATCACTTTCTTAGGGACCACACACTTAAAGGAGATATTATTCTTCAATTTATTGGAACACAAGAGAAACTTGCTAATATTTTTACAGAACCTCTACCTTCCGATAGATTTGAATACATTAATCAGAAGCTAGGAATGATTTCTGTAAGGTAATCATTTATACCTACTTCTTGTTTAAATCATTTCCATAAAATAAAATACTCCTTATTTCATGGGGAGTACATATGTTTGTTTATTTTCTTTCTTTAAAATCTTTTTCTTTCCTTATGAAATTTTTCTTTATTTGAAAATTTCGGATTTGAAACTTCTAAGGAAAATTCTTATAATACCGATAAATCACTCAGAGTATTCAAAAAAGTTAATCTTTCTTACTCTTTATTTTCTTTATCTCAAGTTTTAGTTGTTGGTATTTCAAAATTCTTAAATTTTGGTTTACCTTACTTCAAAAAATTGGAATTCATATTTTCTATATCCATTCTCAACCGTCAGATCAGATCAGGTTTCTTTCAGCCGTTTGATTATCTTATGGAAGTTGAAAAGTCATAGCTATGTCTATATAAGGGGTGACTCATTTTCAACTATCACACCATCCTTACTGATCTCATTGCCGATGTTCTGTTTCCATAAAAGCATTCGTTCTGGTTCTTTTGTCTCTATCACCCTGAATGATTTCGGAATCCTCAGCAGATCAGATGCCGATTAACAATGAGATTTAGGACTGGTCAATCTTTAGGGAAAGGTTAGTGTGCCCTATGTTCTTTGAAAAATATGACACCCTTATTTATAAGGTGATAAGATCTAATGGATGGGAAAGTGTCTGCGTGGCTAAGGAGAAATATCATGATCTGGTTCATCCTGACCTCCTTATTCAATTCTATGAAATTGTTACTTTCTTTCAAAAGAATGGTAAGTATCTATTTAATTTCAAATTCTATGATAAATCATATACAGTCCCCTACAAGAGGGCAACAAATGTTCTTAACATACCATATGAAGGTAAGGATATTCTCGGTCTTAAGTATGTTAAGAATCCAAAGATTATGAATCATTCAATGAGCCACAAGATGGTGGCTCTTTGAATGCAAGGATTTATTATTCCAAGAATGGGAGATAAGTATTCTCTAAAGATATGTGATATCTTTCTATTAGACTTTCTTGTCAACCTAAGGAAGATCAACTTGGTGAAGTACATCTTCCTCACCATCCAAGAAATAAAAAGTGGAACCATCAGATCTCAGATACTTATGTATCCAGCAACTACTTCCAGGATAATTGTTATGTGACTTTAAGATTTGAATATTCCATGCCAAAGAACAAGTTGAAGAAGAACATGAGGAAGAAATAGAAGTTGAGAAAGAGGTTGAAGTTGAAGATGAAGAATAAGTTGAATTTGAACTAGAAGAAGAAGTAGATAAAGAACAAGATGAACAACAAGGAGAAAAAGAGGAATAATTTCAAGAAGAAGAGGGACAAGGAGGATCTCAACATCATGTGTTCAAAAAAGAAGAATATGAACAAGGAGATATAATTGTTTTTCAAGTTTCAGATGAAAAATTTCTAGTTTGAGACCCTATTAAAGGCAATAATGTTTTGGTTGCTTCATCTGATTAGGAAACACCTCAGAAGTCCTCTAAGATAATAGAGAGACTAGCTTCCTTAACTCTGAGAGGAGTTGAGAAAGGCAAAGTTGTTTCAGGATCCGAGTCCTCCTTATCTATCAAAAATGATTTAGTCAAGATATCTTTAATAAAGTTGGTCAGCATGTAACGTCCCGGACCCGAGTGCCACGCAATGGGTTCCCCGAGCCCGGTTTTCCACGTGACCTCAAGCGCATTTCCCCAAATGCCAGAGGCTGCCGACTAGCAGCGAGGGACCATGTCTGATAGTGGGGAAACTATGCCCTCATTTGTCAAAGTGTAGCGCAACGGAATACAAAATAAACATACAAAGACAACAGCGGAAGCAGTAAACATACACAACTGAAATAACTACAGTATTTGATATAACCAACAATATATAAGTGATGATGCTACATGTTTCAAGTTCTAAGAAAACAGCCAGAACATATTATACATCAATATAGTATAGCAGAAAACAGAGTACATCAAAACAACAAAACAGCTGGCAGTGGCATATCGAGCCTAGGCTCGGTCCCATGCCCTCCTACTCCTCAGCAACAGTCAAGTACCTTTATAGGGACTCTTGCCCCTATCTACACCTGTAGCAACGTAATATGTTTGGGCAGAAAATCGTGACCCAAACAGGGTGTGAGAAATATATCTCAGTAGGCACCCACCAAAGGCTCGTTCCCAACTGTGTGTAAGCATGAAACAACAGTGTGCAGTAGTAAAATGAAATAAAGTAAGAAGTACTCAAAAGTTACTAATTACCAGTTATATTGCCATTTTATTATCCATTTAATTCATTCAACTTAGTAACATTCTTGTGCTCAATAACACCAAGCCCTTAGGCCAATCAGAACCGTGCCCTCAGGCTAAAATAGTAACCATGCCCTCAGGCTTGCCCTCAGGACACACAGAATCCAACCCGCAGGTATTTCCCTCAGGCACAACAGAAATTTCCCTCAGGCGTAGGAAGTGTCACCCTCAAGCACAGAAGTCAAGCCCTCAGGCACGAAAGGTTGCCCTTAGGTGGAATAACGACAACCCTCAGGATAAAACAGTCACGCCCTCAGGCTAAAACAGTCAGTTCCCACAGGCTAATCACAACAATTCCCTCAGGCTAAAAAGGTAACCGGGCCATGCCCAATAGGTAAACAAGTAGTAACAAACAATTTCTCTCAAGGCAATTCTACAATTACTACTTTAAAGGCATACCCTCGGGTATCCTGGCCAAACGGCTAAACAGTGGAACACACCCCCAGGATGGTTCCGGATACAAGCAACAATCACAACCAGTATTTTATTATCACAGTTAAATACCTAATCAATTATAGGTATTAAATATAGCAACATCCTCAGCCACATGACACCCCAACATGGGTTCGTGGCACAAAAACGCACAAAACACATTGCAGTTGGAAAACTAAACACCAACCCACCTACCTTATATGCTAACAAACACTATACCTGAACGCCGACTCCAGAAACACCCAAGAACGGCGTAGATATGACGAAGAACAAAACTCATTCAAATTTAAATAACATACGTTAGGAGAAGAATTGGCAAGAATGGTACCAGGAGAGGAGAGGGCTTACCCGTGCGGTTCCAACGAGATTATCCGAAACTGAAACAGATTCCAGAAAAACACCCGGTGGATCTTCAAATATCTGGCCTCCTCCTTTGGCTCCAAAATTGCTCAAACGCCTCCTCTGCCAAATGAGGAGGCTACTGCCTGTTTTAAGCCGAAAAAAACAAAGTACACGGTGTGTACTTATGAGTACACGACGTGTACTTCTTTCATTTAACTGTTCATTTGGCGGCACCACCACACTGTTCATCCATCGACATAAGTACACGGCATGTACTCTCACGTACACGGCGTGTACTGTCGCCCAGCTGGCAGCGACGCCACCGCATTACTATTTAAGCCTACCGACTGACTACACGGCGTGTAAGGTACCACTACATGACGTGTAGTCGGTTCCTACAACCTTCGTCGCTGGCATGGATACACGCACTGTGTACTCATCCCTACACGGCCAAAAGTACATGGCGTGTGGATAAAGTACACGGCGTGTAGTTCCAAAATTCAGGATTTTCCCCCATTTTCCATATCTTCTCAAAAACACTTAAGGAAAAGGAAAAGAAGAAGCCCGTACCTCTAAAATAAGAACCGGGTTCTTACAAACTTCCCCCCTTATAGCAATTCGTCCCCGAATTTCCCTTCCAAGGGTGGCGAAGAGAAAGCTCAGAACAGCTCTGGACACTAAGCACATACATCGGCCTCTCGTTCCCAGGTCTCGTCCTGCACTCGGCCATGCTTCCATAGCACCCGTACGAGAGGAACTGACCAGCCTCAGAGAACCTTCGTGCTCCTGTCAATGATACGGATCGGATGCTCCTAAAAGGAAGGATTATGCTGTAGCTCAATCTCCTCTGGCTGAAAGGTGTGAGACAGGTCTGAATGGTAGCGACGTAACTGAGACACGTGGAAGACGTCATGCATGGATCGGTAGCGCTGCGGTAATTGCAACCGATAGGCAACCATCCCGACTCTCTCCAGAATCTCAAATGGTCCCACATACCTTGGTGAAAGCTTTCCCTGTCTCCTAATCTGTTTGTGTCCCAGCCTCGGCGAAACACGCAAGAAAACCTGATCTCTGACCACGAACTCCAAAGGTCATTTGCGACGATCAGCATAAGACTTCTGACGAGACTGCGCGGTAGCCATCTCCTTCCGAATCAAATGGACCTGCTCAAATGTCTCCTGCATGAGCTGTGGCCCTAGTAAAGATGCCTCACCTACCTCTAACCATCATAAAGGTGATCGTCATGGCCTACTATATAAAGCCTCGTATGGTGCTATCTCAATAGTTTCTTGAAAACTATTGTTATAGGAAAACTCGTCTAAGGGAATATGCTTCTCCCAAGAGCCCCGAAAGTCTAGGACGCATGAACGTAGCATGTCCTCTAGCACCTGTATCGTTCGCTTTGACTGGCCATCTATCTGAGGGTGGTATGCTGTGCTCAGAAGCACCTGTGTACCCAATGCCCTCTGAAAACTCTGACATAAATGAGACGTAAAGCGGGCGCCCCTATCTGAAATGATAGAACGAGGGACCCCATGAAGACGTATGGTATCTCGGATATACAACCTTCTGAGCTCGTCCACACCGAAGGTATCCTTGATCGGAAAGAAGTGAGATACCTTCGTGAGTCTGTCCACGACAACCCACATGACATCATTTCCTCGAGGTGACCTCGACAAACCCGTCACGAAATCCATCGCGACATCATCCCATTTACGCTCTGGAATGGGTAATTGCTGTAACAGTCCAGCTGGTCTCTGATGCTCTGCCTTTACCTACTGACAGGTGGAACACCTCGTAACAAAACTAGCTATCTCTCCCTTCATACCCGGCCACCAGTAATGATGCCTCATGTCACGGTACATCTTGGTAACCCCGGGATGAACTGCCCAAGCTGAAGCATGAAACTCCCGCATCAGCTCCTCGCATATATCCTCTGGAACCCATACACATCCATGGAAACACAAAACTTAATCATCGCCTATCTTCCAACCAAGAGGAGGGTCCTCACTTGCCACCGACTCCCGTAGAACGAGGCCTTTTGAATCTGATAGCTTCCTCATCCTCACTCTGTTCAGGAGGGTAGAAGTCACAGCTAACGAGGAAAGGTAAGTCTTCCCCTGACTGTCATGCACCTCCAGATGCATCTCAGAGAACAAAGACATAAGATTCCACTCACCACTGGCCTCCTGCACTGCCTGTATCTGAGTCTTCCTGCTCAATGCATCAGCTATTGCATTACCTTTACCAGGTGTATAGGCAAGCTCAAAATCGAAGGACTGTAGGTACTCGACCCACCTTCTCTGCCTCAGATTCAGGTCCAACTGAGTAAAGATATACTTGAGGCTTTTGTGGTTGGTGAAAACCACAAAATGCTCTCCCAACAGATAGTGTCTCCAACAGCGCAATGCATGCACAAATGCAGCCAACTCAAGAACATGCGTCGGGTAATTCCTCTCATGTGGCCTCAACCGCTGAGACCCGTACGCCACAACTCAGTCGCCCTGCATCAAAACAGCTCCCAGACCAATCCCTGATGCATCATAGTAAACTGTATAGCTTTTCCCCTACTCTGGGAGTATCAGGATCGGTGCTGATGTCAGCCTTCCCTTCAGGTCCTGAAAAGATGTCTCACGAGCTTCTAACCAAACGAACTTCTCACCCTTCTTAGTCAGACCTGTCAATGGTGCTGCTAAGTGGGATAAGTCCTATATGAAGCGTCTGTAGTAACTAGCCAGCCCTAAGAAACTTCGTATCTCAAACACGTTCTTGGGATTCTCCCAGGAAACTACTACTCTCACCTTCTCTGGGTCCACTGCAACTCCTGCCTCTGAGATGATATGACCCAGGAAGTGAATCTGGTCCATTCAAAAGTGGAACTTCGAGAGCTTAGCATATAGACGATGCTCTCTCAATGTACTCAATACGATCTCAAGATGGGTGGCATGGTCATGTTGAGTGTGAGAGTACACCAAGATGTCGTCCACGAATACTACCACAATTGAATCAAGATACGGATGAAACACACGATTCATCAGAGCCATGAAAACTACTGGCGCATTCGTGAGTCCAAACAGCATAACCGTGTACTCATATAAAACATACCTACTCCTAAAAGCTATGAGAGGTACATCTGATGGTCTAATGCGCAGCTGATGATATCCAGATCTCAAGTCAATCTTCGAGAACACCCGTGCTCCACGAAGATGATCAAACAGATCATCTATCCTCGGTAAGGGATATTGGTTCTTAACCGTCAACTGGTCCAGCTTCCGATAATCCACACAAAGTCTGAGGGTACCATCCGCCATCTTCGCAAAAAGGATCGGAGAACCACAAGGAGAAGTACTGGGTCAGATAAAACCCTTTACCTGTAACTCCTCTAAATGCCTCTTGAGCTCTTGCAACTTAGGTGTGGCCATCCTATAAGGAGGAATGGACACTGGTGCTGCTCCTGGTACTAGCTCGATAGAGAAATCCACCTCACGCACTGGAGGTAGACATGAAAAGTCGTCTGGGAATACATCCCTGAAACGATCAACAACTGGAGGGAAATCCGTCTGACAAGTCCCCTGATCATCCAGATATAAGCTCGCAATCTGGGCTGTGACTCCACCTCTCCCATGATGATCTGGTCCAGCTTGACTCGCCTGAACATCCCATTCTCCCTTGTATAAAAACTCTTCGCCCTCTGGTGATGTGAAACACACCCTGCGATGATAGCAGTTTACAATGGCTTGATAGGGAACCAACCAGTCCATCCCGAGAATGACGTCATAGCTCATTATCTCCAAGACATAGAGGTCCCAAAGGAAGTGACACCCACCAACCTCAAGGGGGAACTCCTTGCACTGACGCACACCAACCGTCCTAGTCCCCAACGGAGTGTCTAGCGTCAAGATATCAGAAGAAGTAGAAACACCGAGCCCAAGGCTCTCCACAATGGGTACAGATATGAAACTATGTGTAGAACCCATATCAAAAAGTACTGAAGACAAGAAAGAAGTTACTAGAATAATACCTCTGACTGTCGAAGGTCCGGGATCCTGCTCCTGCTGGGTCTGTTGCACTGCATATGCCTGTCCAGTGCCGCGGCCCTGTGACACAACCTGGCTACCCTGAGCTGTCCCGCCCTATTTCCTCTGAGATCCTGGTGTCTGGATACCACGGCCACGACCACCATCTCTACCCGCATGCCCTGACGTATTCTAGTTCCCTGACTGGTAAGAATCCACTGGTCCTTCTCCCGCACGTGGAGTCTGCACAGAACCCCTCTCTCTAGCCACTGGTAGAAATGCCCTGCAAAAGTGCTGCAGATGACCCATCTTGTCGCAAGCTCGGCACTCCACTGGGTCTCGTGGACACTACAGCCTCTTGTGCCCCTCTCTTCCACACTAGTAGAACCTATTTAGGCCACCTGAAGAAGCTGCTGGCTGGTACTGCTACCCTGAGTGAAGTCCATATGTCTCTTCCTCTTGACAGCAGAAATAGTACCAGTAACTGGTGCTGAACCGCCCTGGCCCACACCACTCGATTCCAGAAGCTTCCTCTCTATAATGAATGCCTGGTTCACAATCGCGTGTATAGTAGGAAACCTGAAAACATTCCCCAACGCTCAGATGTCATACCGAAGACCATACTCAAAATGTCTGGCTCTCAACGTCTCATCACCCACCAGCATGGGTGAAAAAAGCTGAAGCTTTGTAAAACGAGCAGAGTAGTCTATCACCGACATAGCGCCCTGCTGCATATTAATGAACTCTCGAGCTCTATCTACCCTCAGTGTCTCGGGAAAGAAGAAATCATATAAGACTGCCTGAAAATCTTCCCACTCCATGTCCCTGTAATGCTCTGACTGGGTGGTAACATCCCACCACCTCTTGGCGGAATCACGCAGCATGTAAGTCACGAGCTTGACCCTCTGCCCTGGAGGCGTCTCTAGATGCTCGAAAATAGTCTGCATCGATCCTAGCCAAGACTCTGCAGCCTGTGGTCCACCATCCCCTGAAAACGTAGGCGGATTCTACTGTTAAAAGATACGCGTCAGCTCAGCCATAGATGTGGCAGCCTCCGGTGCTCCCTGAAAGGTCTGCATGAACCGCAATAAACCTTCACGGAACTGTGCCTCCATGCCTATTTCCGGTATAACAACTGGTGCCACATCTGGCTCTGCTGGTGGATCATCTGGTAGCCCATGGCCCACTATCTCCGGAGTATAATCGTTGCCACTCTCCTGGAGAACAACTCACGGTCGTCTAGGCGGCATGACTCTACAAGGTCAAAATCACACCTTAGATTCAAGATTATGAAGATTGAAACGAAGGAGCCACAAAGGAACAAGAGGAAGAAGGAGTTTCAAAATTTGAAAAACAAGACTACACAACGTGTACACTGAATACACGACATTTACTTGACTTCCTTTCCCCTGCCCGGGTCCATCTACATGGCTAAGCCACATGGCTTCCGTTCAGCAAAACTACACGACGTGTATAATATCTACACGGCATGTACGATGTTATTTTCCAACTACCCGTGTCGTCTGTGACACGGCCGACTACTTGGCTTAACACTACACGGCGTGTTACACCCGCACACGGTGTGTACACCATCCCATTTCCCATCCACATAGCTAACTCCACACGGTCTGTCCTCGGACAAGACTACACGGCGTGTCCCACAGGTACACGGCATGTTCAGGGAGAGGTGAAACCGGCCCTTGTTGTTAGTTACATGGTCAAGTCCCCAGGTCACACTACACAACGTGTCTATAACCGACACGACGTGTTCTTTCAAGGAGTTCACCGACCCGTGTTGTTAGTTACACGACCGGACTCCAGGTCACACTACACGGCGTGTACTTAGACTACACGACGTGTTTTACCCAAGCCCTTCCCTACCCCATGTCACCGCCCACACGGTTTGTGACATGGGAAGAGACTACACGACGTGTACTCGGGGTATACGACGTGTACTCAAAAAGTTCATTTTTTCTTCCCGAACAAAAGAACATACATGGCGTGTATGAGGTCCTACATGGCATGTATTCTGGGTTTTCTGGACAATATGCCTCAGAAACTTCCCCGGAACCTAGAAAATACTAAAAACCAACACCTAAGTGTCAAATTCCGACCCGTGGGGGCCCATACTCACCACAAATCAAATTTTGACATCTTATCTATGTTATAACCAACAAAAAATCAATGATCCACCAAATTCTGGTCAATGGGGGCCCATACTCCCCAAAAACCAAAGTTTGGCATCCATTCTATAAACAAGATCAAACAAACATACCATATCTCAAGGCATGAATTTATCAAGAAGCTATCACAGCAGCATGCTTTATTAGCACAACAACTATCACAAAAACATGCAAATTATAATGCACCTACATGGAAAGGAAACTATGCATGGAATGTGATATCTAGCATTTTCCTATATGATGCATGAGATGACATACCCTCATCTCATCGGGTTGCAAATAAATAGAACCCACAGATAAAATATAAACAATACAATACAAGTGCATCACCCAATGGTGAAAACATATCAACCGTAAAATTGCAAAATCAAAATATTGAAAAATACGAGGTAGACTGGCTTTTCCCTGTACACGGGTTAGCTACACCCGGACACAACTTATTACCAACTACCTTTCCGTCCTATCCCTTACTACGGATCCAAATAGTAATTCAAAGAAAAGAAACTCATTTGATACCACTTTGTAACGTCCCGGACCCGGGTGCCACGCAACGAGTGCCCCGAGCCCGGTTCGCCACGTGACCTCAAGTACATTTCCCCAAATGCCAGAGGCTGCCGAATAGCAGCGAGGGCCTAGGTCTGATACTGGGGAAACTATGCCCTCATTTGTCAAAGTGTAGCGCAACTAAATACAAAATAAAAATACAACGACAACAGCGGAAGCAGTAAACATACACAACTGAAATAACTACAGCAGTGGATATAACCGACAGTATATAAGTGATGATTCTATATGTTTCAAGTTATAATAAAACAGTTAGAACATGTTATACATCAATACAGTACAGTAGAAAACAGAGTACAACAAAACAACAAAACAGCTGGCAGCGGCATCGCGAGCCTAGGCTCGGTCCCATGCCCTCCTACTCCTCAGCAACAGTCAAGTACCTGTATAGGGACTCTTTCCCCTATCTACACCTGCAACAATTTAATCTGTTTGAGCAGAAAAGCGTGACCCAAATAGGGTGTGAGAAATATATCTTAGTAGGCACCCACCAAAGGCTCGTGCCCAACTGCGTGTAAGGATGAAACAACAGTGTGCAGTAGTAAAATGCAATAAAGTAAGCAGTACTCAAAAGTAACTAATTACCAGTTATATTTCCATTTTATTATCCATTTAATTCATTCAACTTAGTAACATTCTTGTGCTCAACAGCACCAAGCCCTCAGGCCAATCAGAACCGTGCCCATAGGCTAAAATAGTAACCACGCCCTCAGGCTTTCCCTCAGGCCACACAGAATCCAACCCGTAGGTATTGCCCTCAGGCGTAACAGAAATTGCCCTCAGGTGTAGTAAGTTTCGCCCTCAGGCATAGAATTCAAGCCCTCAGGCATGAAAGGTTTCCCTCAGGCAGAATAACGACAGCCCTCAGGCTAAAATAGTCACGTCCTCAGGCTAAAACAGTTAGTGCCCACAGGCTAATCACAACAACACCCTCAGGCTAAACAGGTAACCGGGCCATGCCCAATAGGTAACCAAGCAGTAACAATCAATTCCCCTCAAGGAAATTCTACAATTACTACTTTAAAGGCATACCCTCGGGTATCCTGGCCAAACGGCTAAACAGTGGAACACAGCCCCGGGGTGGTTCCGGATCAAAGAAACGATCCCATCCAGCATTTTATTATCACAGTTAAATACCTAATCAATTCTAGGTATTAAATATATCAACGGCCTCAGCCACACGACACCCCAACATGGGTTTGTGGCACAAAAACACACAAAACACACAACAGTTGGAAAACTAAACACCAAGCCACCTACCTTATACGCTAACGAATGCTATACCCGAACGCCGACTCCAGAAATTCCCAAGAACGGCGTAGATCTGATGAAGAACAAAACTCATTCAAACGTAAATAACTTACGTTTGGTGAAGAATTGGCATGAACGGTACCAGGAGAGGAGAGGGCTTACCCGTGCGGTTCCAAAGAGATCGTCCGAAGCTGAAACGGATTCTCGACGAACGCCCGGTGGATCTTCAAAGATCCAGCCACCTCCTTTGGCTCCAAAATGGCTCAAATGCCTCCTTTGCCAAATGAGGAGGCTACTGCCTATTTTAAGCCGAAAAAAACAAAGTACACGACGTGTAATTCTGAGTACACGACGTGTACTTCTTTCATTTAATTGTTCATTTGGCGGCACCACCACACTGTTCATCTGTCGACATAAGTACATGACATGTACTCTCGCATACACGGTGTGTACTATCGCCCAGCTGGCGGCGACGCCACCGCCTTACTGTTTAAGCCTGACGACTAACTACACTGCGTGTAAGGTACCACTACACGACGTGTAGTCGGTTCCTACACCCTTTGTCACCGACATGGCTACACGCCCCGTGTACTCATCCCTACACGGCCAAAAGTACATGGAGTGTGGATAAAGTACACGACATGTAGTTCCAAAATTCAGGATTTTTACCCATTTTCCGTATTTTCTCAAAAACACTTAAGGAAAAGGAAAAGAAGAAGCTCGTACCTCTAAAATAAGAATCGGGTTCTTACACAGCACCATTTCGGTTCTTGCAAACATAGATTCCCGGAGTCAAATTATGCAAGAGACCCTGAATCAAAAGTCGAAATCGACCAATATTCTTATGGACATGGTTGTCAAGCAAGAAGTAGACTTCAATAATATTTTGATTGATTACAAATATTTGAAGTTGAATTGTAAGAAATTATTTAATAGTACCAAAACTATCAATGAAGAGCTAAGACAGTTCAGTGAATTCATGGATTCAACAAAAGGATCTTTTAATACTTGTCAACGTGAGTTCAACAAGGTAAAGGCATAAATCTCTGAGAAAGCCAATCAACTCAATTTTGTTGCTCGATCTGTAAGAAGTGATAAGGAAGTTAGAGCCAAATTAGAGAGAAAGGGGGCTGCTCAAGAAGAGAGGATCTTATCTTTAGAGAAGAAAAATCAGGATCAGGATATCATGTTGAAAAAGTTTGAAGAAGATCATAAGGAAGTGAAGAAACTCAAATCCTTGATAAAGAAGATGTTTTCTGAGTAGAAGAAGAATGAATTATTTTTCATTACATTCTAATGTCTTGTTGTAATATAAACCATATTTCTAAAATTTTCTTAAGAAGTTTCTTTTATATCTTTCTTTTATTTTCGAATTTATGCATGCTTAAACATAAAGGTACATCTTATACTTCTCTATTCCTTTCCATCTTTTATAAAATCATAAAGGGGGAGAATTTATTTAAAGGAAGAATTTAATCTTGGAGTAGGAGAATCTAGTAAGGGGGAGTACAACAAGAAAGGATAATATCCAAGTAAGGGGGAGTTTTCTTTTAAGAAGAAATGTTTATCTAAGGGAGAGATATTCCCTTAAGAAAACCTGACTTCAAAGATCATGAATATGATCCTTGGGAAACATATCCTAAGGGGGAGTTAGTATTATTCATCCAAAATCTTATTCAAAAGGGGAGATAAGTTTTTTCATACTTGTTTATCTAAGTCAATATATTCTTCCTTAGCAATGTTGTTTGTGATTTACAAAAAGGGAGAGATTGTTGATTAAATAAGGATATCTTATGACTTCTTCATTCCTTATGGTTTTATGTTTTGAAAATCACAAACACTTTTTCTAAGTTCTGAATATTTATTTTTAAGTTCTATATTTTTCTTAAGATTTGGAATTGTCATTCCATTTTTCTTACAGATATATCATTATGTTTTTCCATTTTGTTATAATTACAGATCTATCATTACGATTTATGATTCAGTTTTTATGATTATGATTCCGGTGTATATATGATGCAGTTTTTATGATTCTGATTCCTGTGTACATATGATTCAGTTTTTATGATTCCAATTCTGGTGCATATATGATTCAGTTTTTATGATTCTGATTCTGGAGTATATATGATTTAGTTTTTATGATTCTAATTCCGGTGTATATATGATTTAGTTTTTACAATACCGATTCCAGTGTATATCTGATACCGTCTTCATGATACTAAATCCGGTGTATAAGTGACTCTAATTTTTTTTTATTCTGGTTCCAGAAAAAATGCAATACCAGTTTCTCAATCTGATTTACTTTTCCTTATGAATCCTTTTTTTTGATAATGTTTTTCTTAAGAATCAGTATTCCTGATAGTGTTAGTGTTTCCAAATGTATCATTCCAATATTATTGGATTCGAAGATTTCTTATACTTAATTTTTATCTTTAACTTAACATCGTTTCTGTTACATAAAATGATGTCGTGCAATCTATTAAAACTAACCGTTGTATGTTTTCCACGTGTCTAGGTCCCTCTGAAATTTACGGAAAATATGACCATTGGAGTGGAGCTAACCGTTGGGAAATTTTCACTATAAATACAAGCCCATTTGAACGAGCGAAGTACTTCAACTTCGATAACTAACTTCGACGGAATAATGATGTGAAGTTCTTTCTAGATAGAGAGGCTCCTAAAAATCTCAGTGCTTCATGCAGATGTCGTGAACAGCTTGTTCGGGAAAGAAGAACTTGTTCAGACTTTCTTTTTGCGGACTCCAATCATGCTGATCGTGGGCTTCTGGGATTGGAAGATAGAGGTATTGATTTCCTTCTAAATCAAGGGCTTACAGGGATAACAAGACAGATACCGATCTTCGGATTGAGGGCTTACCTAGGTTTAGGTAAGAAAAACTTTTTTGAAAGTATAAATCAAGGAACCTCTATCCAAGGTTGTTGGATACCCTTCTCTTTGGGTTAAAATAATCTGATTGTTACTTGTTTACTATTAAAAGTTGTTTTAATTCCGCTGTTGTATGTTAACTTTGTTGAAGTTAGAGAGTATAACCTTCTTATACTTGGTAATTCCATTACTCTTATTATATTACAGATTCTATAAGCTTTAAGGTAGATTCTTTCTTTTAAGATAATAAGAAAAGTTTATTTAAGAGGTCTTGTTAATGTTTGTTTAACATTGATAAACATAACTTTAAAGGTTCCAAAGGAATTTTTAATGTATAAAATTCACCCCCTCTTGTATTTGATCATCTCATTTTTACATATTCGATCCTACAGGTCCATGGTTTACCAAAACATGTAGGTTCCCTAAAGATGTTATGGTCCTTGTATGGTTGGAGCATGGACTGGTAAAATGTAAAAAAAACCATTCATTGAAATTTAATTAAACACAAAATATGTATTCTACCATGATACACCACTAAAACCATTCATTCTCCCTCATATATATAGGGTTCTCAAATATACGGACTCTAGTGGCTATTCATTGTGATTCCTCTCCCTCTAAACTCAAATTTCAATGTATAAAGAGTCATGGATCATATGAATTCATGGTAAGAAAGAATTCATTGACAACCATACATGATTTTTCAATATCTCCACTCCCTTTCGTGGAAGGAATCACAATTTTTTTCTTTCATGGTTATATCTATGTAATCATTTCATGATCTAATAAAGGATGCTTAATTTATCTATTCACATGTGGATGGATCTAGAGAATTTACATCCTTTTTCAAAATAGGTATAGATCTACAATTTATGGTAGATCTTGTTGGGTGAGTTGATCTATCTCTAAGACCATATTATATTCTCCTTATTGAACCATTATTCTAGAAGCTAGGTTGTGATGAATTGATATTTTTTTGGAATATTGTTTGGAATACGAGTTTAACACTAAAAACATGGTAATTGACATTCACACACTTGAGTTGGGAAGTCCATACAATTTATGGCCTTTATATAAGTTCATATTTAGTGATTTTCATGTGCGTGAATATATAAAATGATATCCTTGATTGATGTGATTCACATGTGGGTTGGGGTGTTATGTGAAACCCTCGATTGATAAGATTTTCATGTTGGTTTGTGTGTGTCCCATGAGACACTTCTTGATATAGTTAACATGTGGGTGAGTGTGTCTCCCAGGACCCTTTCTTGATGTAATATGCATTTTGTTGAATTTTTATCCCATGAAACAATTCTTGATTTGATATTATTATTAATTCTTATATTATAGATTTTGTATTGAAAAATTTATAGTTCCTCTATGACAAGTTTCAGTATATTTTGTTGGTCCAATTTAACTAGTTTTCCCTCTAACAGCTGGATCATCATCATTGGGGTTGGAAGGATTTGATTTCAACTTTAGAGATGACATATGGTGATTTTGAATAAACCATTTCCAGATATTGGGATGAGATGCGTTAATATGGATTTCCCTAGAGATGGATATTGGGTTGACATGTGGTAGTGTGGCTTTCCCCATATCCATCAATTTCGTTGACATGTATACATCATTACATTCCCTTAAAGGCCGGTGTATATTTATTCATTATAGGTAGAATATGAATATTTTAATGTTTTATGAACTTGTTTATCCATCATTAGGAAGTATTGGAATGATCTAATCCATACAATGATTACTCTAGAAATATCATCCTACTTGATTCTAATGAAGGTATAGCTAGGTTCCCATAATATTGGTTAGTATAGGATGAATCTACATGTGATTGGTCATTTATAAATTACTTATTGTCACCTAATACACTAATATATATAAATTTATATTAATAATGCATTGGTTATGTCCTATTGGATTTATACAGACACCATTCAAATTAATTTTGATCTGCAGGAGAATTTCATGGTTAGGGATCTAGAATAGGGAAAGGATTCTACATCGGGGAGATGAGAATGAAGAGCTCAGAGGATAGATGAAATATTTTTATAGACTCCAGTCTATTATTGTAGTGTTTTAGTGTATTTTATTTTCTTATCAAAATTTGGAGGACTTACCACACCAAGATCATTTTCTTTTTCGGTATGATGGGTTTGCCATTTTATTTCAACCTGATGATATTTATCTAGTTTCTATTGTCCTATTTTGGGATGTGTATTTACAATTTTTTAGATTCTTAAGTATATATTTAATTAGTGAGCGTATATTCTCCCCCCCCAAACCAATTCCGACCATTGATTCAAGTTAGTAGTCAATTTCATATGGGGATATAAGGATGAGGTCATGTAGCTCTCCAATACTAACAAAGTGATTTTGGTCATGGTTTTAAAAAATTGTATCAAAGGAGGTTTTATTTTCTTCCCATTTAGTCTTGACTATGTTCAGGTTATGTTATAAATTTGATAGGTTGGGTGGATCTTAGGTGGGGGGGGGGGGTTCAAACATTTTCCTAGATAGTTCATGTGTAATGGACATATGATATACCAATGATGGGATTATTATTTTGGGTAGAAATTTTACTAGTGACCTATCTCACATGGAGTGATGTAAATGATACTATTATTGTTATTTATATGATTTAAGTGCATTCATGCTTCATTAGTATGTATATAGGAATACATATCAATCATATAAAAAATTATGATTGATAGAAAATAAAATAATATTGTCCTAGTTATAAATTATGTGTTTTTAGTTTGTGGTTATATTTTAACTGATAGTTAATAAATTGAACCAATACATGGTATAATTTGATATTAGTATGTGTTATTGCTACTAATATAGTGGTATTGATGAAATATTCTTAACCCTTGAGTAGGTGGTAAAATTTATTTGTGTTTTCCCTTGGGATTTCTTTTGTTAGTGATCAATTTAAGTGATTCATAATGAGAAAATTCACTTGAAATGTAATATGTTAAATAGTTTTCAAATTATTTTTTTGAATGGATTTTTATATTTAGGGCGATGATGGACATTTTAAATTGATCATTTCAAATTTAAATAGATACATAATGGGAAAAAGGTTATCTTTTCTCAATGTGTGTAAATGAAAAGATAATTAAGATGTCAAAAGGGTATATAATCCCATTTGGGACCAAACATGATTAAAAATAAACCTTATATTTAAAATAGTATTATCAAAGGTATAAAATGACTAGTTTTCCATCCCAGTATTCTATAATGCCCTTTTTAGAACAACATAAACTGGTTTTTAAGAAAATCTATGTCGAACCCTCTTGAATACTTCATTCTTATTATTCTTGATGTGAGATATGGTTGATTTTAATGTTTTTTTATTTGACCTTAGCTTTAGTTGTGGTGTTAAAAATTATTTGTTTTCTAAATAGCCTCCCCTGAGGGATTGTCTCAAAAGTGGTTGACGGGTTTGGCATGTCTCATATGCAAGTAGTTGACACTTTATAGTGGATATTGGACTGTGATTTTCTATAAAATGACTTCGCAACTGTCTAAAATATTAGTGTAGTTTAATTATGTGATATAGATTTATGAATGAATCCTTAGTGAAATGTGAAACCCTTCATTGGTTGATCAAGTATGGTGTTGATCTGGGAATATACCATTTGGTTAGTTGGGTTGATGTGAGATTTCCCCCAAGACAATTGATATACGGATCTTGGTGTGACTGATGGACAAGTAATAGCTTGAGGATGATGGCCAAGATTGGAAGCCAGTGTCATTATACCTGTTCGAGGAACAATATAGTTTTATTAGCATTATAAAGTATAAAAACAAGTTATTCTCCTTACCTTGAGTGATAAGTGAGATAGTGTGGTGGTGTTAGCATTTTATAAGTGAAATTACTAGGCATTTAAACTATTATGTAGTGATTCTTAATCAGATGAGACTACGCACATAGATAATCTAATATTGAATTAGTATTATAGAACATGACATCAGTGAACACTTCAGAACCTTGAGGATAGTATTAATAAGTGTTTAGTATTTTATATTGGCTAGAATAAGAAGTGGTACACCCTATAGAGTTTTATGTTGACAACCAGTCATTCAGGATATGAAAGGGGACTTGGAAAGCTCATTAATATCTTTTACCTTATGGTTTATTAATTAAAACTAAAGCTAGACCATATAGTGAGATGAGACTAATGGTTGTTCCATGTAATTGAAAAAATCATGAGAGAGATGGTGGTCATGAGGCATCATACAAGATTGAGTTTTGTTAGAATCATTATAGAATGCCATTGGAGTTCAATGTAATAAGTTTCAAGTAATAATGGGTTCTTTAAGAGGATAAATATAGAATAGAAATCATATTTTTGGTTTAATTTAGTATGAAATGCTACTATGATGTTTTTTTGAGAATTATAAATAATTTTTTATTCCCTCCATTATGTATTTAAATGAAAAAATACACTGGAAGTGGATGCTCGAAGATTCTATAGAGCTCTTATTAATGTGTTGTGTAGAGGAATGTTATGGCATACTACCTAGTTCCCATTGAAGCTATTCCATGATCATAATGAGTGTGTAAAAACCATGATTTTTATTTGATTAACCCATAGTAACATAAAAAGGATACATTGAAGATAAACTATTGGGTAGATTCATCAAAAATAAAGTGGGACCATCATGTGCCTAAATGTCCTTGGTTATCGATTATAAAGAATATTTTCACCTTTTTCTAGTATTTTTTTAGAATTATGGTTCCTTAGAGTTTGTGGCTTAGTAGTTGGAAACTTTTGTGGCATTCCAATTTAGTTCTATATATGGGGTTACTATTACGTGGGTCATGGTATATGTTTTTTTCCTGCAGTGATGGCTAGAGATCGACTATATAAATTATGGGATGTTATGCTATTGAGTTTGAAAGACTCTGAATTTATCTCCTTGGACCATGGATGATGGGTTTCGGGAAAATATGTTGTGAGGTGAAACCCATAAAATGATAAAACCATGTTCTGTTGTTTTAGAAATGTAATTGTAGGTGATCACATGATAGGAGATATTCTGAACAACTAAGAAACTTACTGAAAAATGGTTATTTTGGTGATTATGGTCCATGACATGAAGTGTGGAATTAATTATATCATCAGTGACATGTTTTTTGTCTACACTGACTACATGATCTTTCATTTTATATCCCCTTTATAGCACTGCAATATTTTAAAGCGGTATTGGGTTGATTATATGTGTACTTTTTTAAGTTGATGAGGATATTCTTCAAAAAAGGGAAATAATGTTACTAAAAATCTAAGTAGTATAATATAATATATTGGGTAGTATACATCATAGGGGAAATAAAGGTTGATAATACAATTAGATGAATGGTTCAAGGGTTATTCTAAGGATCAAAGGGTGCTTACATATACCCCATCAGTTATCTTTTTATGACTTGGTGGACTGGGTGAAATCCAACCAAGAGAGAGATTAAATTTTCTTAGGGATTTTAGAATGTTTGGCATGAAACAACCATATTCTAGGATGGTCTTCAGATGGAGAAAAAATGATCTACATTCAATGGAAATTCATGCTTCCTATAACCATAAAGTAAGAGTTAATGAGGTAATCTCATACATCATAGTGTATCGTGCATGAAATATTAGGGAATTTGTATCATAATATCAAATGATGGTTTTAGTGGCTTGGTATAAAGAGGGACATCTTAAGATTTTTTTTTTGTCTTACATGTCAAAGGATTAAGGCCGACAACCAATGACACGGTGGAATACATCATCCTATTCTTGTTTCTTTGTGGAAGTTGGATATGGCGATGATGTAATTTTTATAGGGTTTTGTTGGACCATAAGAGGCCTAAATGTTGTGTGGTTTGTGGTTGATTAGCTGATAAAGGACCCACATTTCTTGTCAACTCGAGAGGTTCTTTCTTTCAATGAGTTAGAAAATCATCATATAGAAGAGATTTTATTGATACATAGTATTTCCTGGAGAATAATATCTAAATTGACACTAATTTTACATCGGTTTATTTTTCATGACTTGTAGAAGATGTATGATAATCAGTTAATGATGGGTATGAAATACCATTTTAATTCTGATGGGTAATTATGGAGGATGATCTATAATATAACGGATATGCATCGGACACACATCCTAGATTTCATGAAACATGGGATGATCATCTTTCCTTAGGATAGTTTTCATATAATAAAATTTACTAGTCAATGATTTATATGGAATCATTTGAGTCATTTTTATGGTTAGTCTTTTAATTCATTTTTGTGTTGGTATAAGTCATATGAGGCAACTATTATCATTCTGACTGTGGTATAAGATATAAATGACCAACTCTAGTTTATTCAAAAGTGGTTAGTGAGCTCTAAATGTATTAATTTTACATAGAACGATCATAGATGATGCACCTTAGTGTTCATTGATGTAAATTAGTCTGTCTTGGTGGTGTCACATTGGTTAGGGTATCGATTATTACAAGAACAGGGGAAATGAAACCATGTTCTGTGGGGCCATTTGAAGTCAAGGATTATATGAGAATAATGGAAACTCATTTGGGAATTCCAGTAAATTATTGAGGTATGAACATTATATTCCATATGTATTAGCTTCATATGTTAGAGCCTAATCCTTTGTATTTTATTGACAATGAGGATATTGAGTTGGAACCATAAGCATCACTTGTAGAGAAATGGGTATAGATTAAAGACATAAGAAATAATGTGTTTTGGGGATGTTAATACAAATTATTTGGTATTTATTTCATCATAGATGATTCCAAGAGGAGACATAGAAGTGTAAATGCAATTTGTGGAATTAAAGGCCTAGTTTGTTTGAGAATAAACTATAGAGACAATTCTAGAGGATGTGATTTACTTAGTGGGAGAGATTGTAATAACCTAAACTTTTCAGGTACATTACATCTTGATTCTAGAACTTATATAATTTTTTTGAGTATTAATTTACTTAGGTTAAGCCTTGGGTTATATATTAATGGTTTTGGATTATTTTAAAAGATTTATGAAGGTTTACAGTTTGTTCCTATTTTGGGAAAACTGGGTAGTTCTCTCTACGATGTTTTGTGGTTTGTTGGAGAGGGGTAGTAGATAGTGCAAAATTGGAACATTATTATATAATACAATGTAACTTTACCTAGGAAACCATATAACTCAGAATAGAGAAAATGTAATGGTTGTTCCATGGTTTACCACATTTTCATGAAAAAACATTATGGTTCCACATAAGGGGCAATGAGTCCCACAGATTTGGCACATTATTTGGTAAACTATGAGACAAAACAATGAATATAAAATTAATTAATTCAATATTTTCTATATTACCTATAATTATCCCTAAAATACTTCATTATTAAACTAGATAATGGTATATTGAAACTAGGTACTTCAATATGTTATTCTGGAAATGTTTCTCCCTTCAAACTCCAATTTGGGTGGATCTAGAGTCCTCGATTGTGAGAATTCAATGTAATATTTCATTCTTCATCCATTAATTATGTTTTATCAAGATCTCCAATAGTATTATATAAAGGAATAATTTATCTTTTCTACAATGGATAGATCATTGAATTCTATTTTGATTTAATAAGGGAATCATAATTTATTGATGGATAGGAAGAAATATCTAGAGAATTTTCATCCTTTTCCCAAATTGATCTAGATCAACCATTAGATATGGATATCCTTGGGTGATTTGATCTACCAATAAGCCCTTGATACCTTCTCGTTAATGACAATTGATTCAAGGATACTAGTTCTAATCAATTGGGATTTTTTTCTAGGAATCAATGGTGTGTGGATGTGGTTTTTTATGGTTCCTTGTAAATATCATTGACACACCCGAGGAAGGAAGTCCTTACAAATTAATGGACCTTATAAAAATTAATAAGACCTGATTTTCATGTGTGTTATTGTCTTACTTGAGATGCTTTCATGATATGATACACATGTGGGTGTGTGTCTTGGACATGACACCCTTTCTAGAAATGATTTTTATGCTAGTTGTGTGTGGACTATGGTAAATTTTCATGATATTATTCACATATTAGTGTGTGTGTGGCCCATTAGAACCTTTCATGATATATCATGAAAGTGGATTTGTGTATATCCCATGAAACATAAATTAATATGACATGATTCTAACATTATATATTATAGATTATGTATAAAAGCATGTATGGTTCCCCAATGATTGGGTTTATGGTACTAGGTTGGTTTAACTCAAATAGTGGGTCCTTAAGAGGGGGAATTCTTCCACTCTGGTTGGAAGGTTTTGATTTCTCATTCAAAGATGACTTATGGTGAATGGTATATGCTAAGATCTCTATTTTAGGTCACCATGTGTGAATATGTCATTACCTTGGTCCATATATTGGTTTTACATGTGGTAGTGTGGATTTCCCTTCTATTGTTAATTCAGTTTTTCATTACTTGACCCTAACTTGTTCTTGATCTAAAAATACCCTATGTCTACCTTCATAGGTCATGGGCTTATGGATTTCACTGAATTAATAACCAATATGGTGAGGCATTTTCATAACTATCTATATGGACACAAAAAACCATCTCAATGAATAAGTGTATAGGAATAATAGTAAAAATTTGAAATATATAGAATTTAAACCAATATTGAAAGCCCAGTAGGGTGTATATGACTATGAAAGTGAAAACTTAAAAGTAAAGGGGAAAAATACATTCCCCACTAGAAATATATCCCAACCCCCAAAAAATAGAATGTAAACTACTGAGAGATCCCAATTCCTAATCTCCTCGATAATACCACTGTACATGGTCCAATGCACCATGTATCCCTAAGATAATATATAGTAACCACTAACTTGTCTATTTTCAACATAAAATATGAAACACATGGAGAATTCCCCTGAATCTGTGAGTATAAATATACCCATTAGGAAGCCCCAAAAGCTGAAAGGGGGAGTGGATACAGACACAGAAGCAACCAAAAGATAGTAGGTAGTAAACATGATGCCACTCAACCCAAATAAAGAGAAAGAATAACCTTGTCCAAGAACAAGGGGATCCACATGATATGTAGATGGACTACCCATCGAGTCATGACCACCCATAGTAAGAGAGTAACCTTATCCAATAATGAGAAGATAACAAAAAAAAGAATGTGGTATACCCTGTACGTCTTTACAACCCATTGAAGGAGATTAATTAAATCCAAAGTCATCGATAAAGATAGATAGACATGTATTCTCAGAAAAAATAATCCCAAATAAGGGAGTAAGGGGATCTCCATCTCACATCCAAGCCTAAAAAACAGTCTCTAGTAGTTCCAAAAGTCCATAAACAATGCCCATAATCTATCACATCTACTTTGAAGAAAAAATACTTGTCAAAACTCAACACAACATTATGACACACAATTTAGGGGGAACAATCTCTATGTATAGTACCAATTCCCTATTAAAATAAAAGTATCCAACTTAGTGGATAGAAAGAGGACACATAACCTGTTCAATTAGGAGGTTCCCACTATAATAGTTGATAGTGGACCCATTCCCTACCTAGAAGGTGGATTCCACCTTGATAGTTGATGGAGGACCTATTCCCTACCCAGTAGGTGAGTTCCACTCTAATGTTAGAGGAACTATTCCATGACTACATATGAGGGTTCCACTCTGATATTTGATAGAGGACCCATGCCTATCCCAGCTGGAGGGTTCTACTCTAAAACATTGAGGAATATTTCCCTGTTGTTGTAGGAGGGTCCCACACTAATGTTAAGTAGATAAAGGAATCATACCCAGTTCTACCGAGAGGGTTCTACTATCTGATACTAGAGGACCCATTACCAAACATAGTAGGAGTGTTTCACTCTGATTGTTGATAGAGGACCCATGATCAACCAAGATAGAGTGTTCCACTATGAAAGTATCTGGTGATCCTGCATGATCCCTGCCATCCCTGAGAATCACCTAAATAAGATAAATTACTAAAAAATATCACATCATATCTAAAAATCAAAAAACATATACCATGATCTCATTATATATAGAAAATAATTAGGATAAGCTTCTCATGGGTCAAAATTTGAGTACAAATAAAGGATATATGAGTGATAGATGTTTCTTAAAAAGGTACCAAGAGGTTTACAACATGTGAGGGGAACCACATGATTTTTTTTCCAACTCCATCACCTATTCAAGTCCCTAGATTTTCATGTGTCACCAACTATTTATAACTACATGGTGTTTAAGGCGTCTACATGGGATTCACTAGCACTCAGGGTCCCTTCTCATGCACCATGGTCATGTTCGTGTAATTTGGTACATGGATGTGTGCCTAGATATGTATTTACCACATAGAGTTCTACCTATGTGCTTCGCTACATGGATCTACCACCCAAGAAAAGGGGTGGACATTCTATAGGAGGGATACATGCCTTTTGATCCTTATAAATTTTCAAACACCTAGCCACCGTAACATAAATTCTACACACCATGTTTTCATCGTGATACATGGTGTGTTGTCATATTTTTCATATAAATCTAGATACCATTCCAAACAATAGATATGACCTTTCCTCCCTTTATTATAGCCTCTTATCCTCCTGAAATTGAGGGATCTCTCTCCTCCAAGAGATTCCAGACCTCCAGTTGTTGGAAATCGATTATTGATTTATCTAGCACATAACTTGTGAACGTCATATGCATTTTTCTATTATTCCTTTCAGGATGTGAATTATGATAATAAAAAAGATCACACAAAATTTTAAATATATCCAAAATCATCGTTGGTTTTTAAATTTGTCCCTTTTATGTGAATCATTATTGATTTCTAGGGTCCTATAGGGCTCGATACTACCCGATAATGTCAAACTGGGACTGCAAGATCCAATCTGTGAAGAGCCTGAAGAATTTGTCGAGGAAAGGAACAATAAATTTTTTTTATCAATCATCATCCAATAATTCTAGTACAATACTTATAGTTATAAAAAATTAATATTTAATTTAATTTCAATATGCGGGCGCGTGAAATTATAAAAAAATGGAGCATATCATAGAAGGGATGATCCAACTCAATAAATTAAATAAACCAGGGTGTAAACCACAAATAGATGAGTCCTAAAAATATATTTTGATAGTTTATAATTGAAGAACAAACTCTAAAAATAATGGAATATGTTTTTACCTTCACTACACTATGATGTTCTCTGATCCAGAGATTCACTGTCATTGGATGTGATTCACTAAAGGAAGGAGGAATGAGAAGATTTCAGTTCTACTAGGAATAAGAGGATATACCTATATAATGTTATATAATAAAAAAATTATATAATTTTATAATAGGTTAATAAAATAAAAAAATTATTAAATTATTATTTTTAACTAAACTCAACCACCAATGGTCTCCATTTTCGAACACCCCATATAGACCTATTTTAGGATGTTCATAGGGTAAAAATCTCATTATTAAACCAAAAGTGGTATCATATTTATGATATGAGACAAAATTTAATAGTTAACCCATTATCTATAAAAAATATATGATTAAAATATATATTATATATAATATTTTTATAAAATTACTTTTATCCACATTAGGTCTCGTTATCGCATGTTGTCTCTGTGTCTAGCTCTAAATATATTTCTTATTTTCTTTCAATGGAATACAAGGTAAATAATGGGTCTCTACATAATTACACCATTCAAGGGTTTCATCCCAAAAAAATCTAAAAACATAACATAGGATACTAATCTTGCATCTTTATCACCATCTCCTAGGAGCTCTCTAACATGCTCCTATTCTACCACAACACATGGACCAAGGGAATGGTCCATCCATGAAATTTCCTCTCTTTTCAAGCCTTGAAAGCCACAGAGTGCTATGAAAGAGTGTCTCTACCCTCTATGTAATGATCTCCCAAATCAATAACATGTATAGGTTAATGCCTGTATCTCCTCAACTAAGGCACATGGAAGACGTCATGCACTTGCTCTAGCTATGGGGACCAATAGAGATGGTAAGAAGCCTAAAAAATACTCTACACGATCTCATGTGGCCCAATGCACCACAGTGAAAACATTACTTCCCAGGCGATCCTTCAAAATCATCACCTTGTGGAGACTCTCATAAAAATGTGGTCTCCCCACTCAAACTCCAAGGGTCTATGACAATGATCAATGTATGATTTCTATCTACCCCGATCTATCCTCATTTTATCATGGATGACCTAAATATTCTCCTCTATCGTATGCACCAATTATGGACCCACAGGATAAGTATCTCCAATAACATTACAGAAAAAGGGTGACCTAAAGGTTCCCCCATATAGGGACCCAATTGGGGTAATACCAATACTAGAGTGGTAGTTGTTTTTATATCTAAAATATAGTAAAGAAATGTGATCATCCCAGCTCCATATGATGTCAAACACACAATCCCTCAACATATTCTACAACACCTTGATAGTGAACATGGTCTTCCAATAAATCTAGGGGTGAATGTATTTACTCATCCTTATCTGGGTCCCGAATGCCTCTCATATGACTCTCCACTACTGTGACATTAACTGCTCATCACGATCAGGGACAATAATCAAGGTCACCTCATTACGAATAATGATCTCCCATATATACAACTAGTCCAATTTTTCCACATAACTCTTCTCCCTGACAGTAAGGAAGTGTGTCGACTTCATGAGTCGATAAATATCACCGGGATGGAATCATGTCCCTTTGTTTTCTGATGCATACCTATGTCAAATTCCATGAATATGTCATTCCATTTCCACTCTAGTATATCAAGGTGATAGAACAAACCTTCCAGAACCTGGTTCTTTCCCTTCACTTGCTAATAGGTGAAATAATTTGAGACGAAATCATCCATGCTCCATCTCATGTAGGACCTCTTAAACATATACTAATGGTCTCTATAAATCTTTCCCACATCAGGATGTACAATTAGAGGAGAAGTTTGGATCTCACACATCACCTCCTCCTGCACCATGAATGAGACCATTGTCCATCCCTATAAAAGGATGATGTGATTCCTTTATTCAAAATATCCATCTAGTTAATATACTATGGATATATCGTCACAAAATACCACACATAGGATGAATCATAGTTGGGAATCCCTAAAACACTTAATAAGTGGAGGACTCACCAACAACTTTTGAAGAAAAGATACACTATCCTGCTCCACCAAGGTAAATTGTATGTAAGCCAACCCATCACAATCCTCCTGCACCAAATGAGATTAAGCCATACTTCTATGGGAATATGCTACCTGGTTTACCTTCCCTAGATTATAGTATATCTCAATTTCATATTCCAGTAGTTACTCCAACCATTGTTATTGTCTGGGGTTCACGTCTCTCTACATGAAGACATACCTATGGCTCCGATGGTCTGAGTAAACCATGAAATGCTCTCCCAAAACATAGTTCCTCCACATCATCATGTTAAAGAATACCACAATAAATTCTAGGTTGTGAGTCCCATAGTTATGATAATGGAGTCCCAAATTCATTAACCCATATAAAATAGCTACCAACCACTTCATCAACATGAAACCAAGTTCATCTCCAAATGAATCTCAATACACTACGTACTCCACACCTTCCACCAATATTCTTAACATAGGAGCACTAACCATCCTCAAACTCAACTCATCGAAGGCTCTATAACATTTCTTGATCTAGGAAAATGGCTCCCCATTCTTCTTTAGGGTAGTCCAAGGGAGGAAAATCCAAGATAATCTTCCACAAATCTCTAATAGTACCTTGAAAATTCAAGAAAACATCTCACAACTAACACACTCTTAAGTGGTTCCAAATAAATCATTACATTAATCATCCCTAGGTCTATGGTTAAAACAAGCTCAGAAATTACATGCCCATGAAGTGAACCCCATGAATAAAAAATTGGATCTTTTACTACTTTCTATAAATATGGTGCTCTTGAAGAAAATATAAAACCATCATAAAGTGATCTTCATGATACTCCACTTTCATTGAGTGGATGAGTATGAATTTAATGAAGACAACCACAAAATGTTCCATGTACGGATGGAAGATGTAGTTCATCACATCCATAAACTTTAAGGGGGAATTAATCAAACCAAATGGAATAACTTGGAACTCATAACATTCTAAGTACCATCAAAATCCCAGCATGGGAATATCAGCCTCGCGAACCCATAAATAGTGGTGGCCGGACCAGAGATCGATTATTGAGAACCATATCATGACTCAACATTGGTTAAATAGGCATTACATCCTCAATAATGTTTGAATTATATTTATCATGACCTAGTTCAGGCAGTGATAATCCACACAAAGCTTCAATCTCCTGTTTTCCTTTTTCATAGACAATACTGGCATTGCCCCGAGGGACACTCTCATTCAGATAATACTCTTCAATCAAAGGTCCTCCAACTACCCCTACAACTCTTAGAGTTAGGTAGTGGTCATCTGATATACCAGAAATTATTTTGGAGATATCATAGGATATAGATCGACAAAACCCCCCAACCACTTCAGATGTATTCCCAACACATCCTTGTGGAAGAATTCCACACATTCTTCCACAAATGAAGGAATACATATTCTTGAAGAGCCTGCAACACCAAGGTATACAATCTCCAACTAATGGGTGATGAGATTTAGCTTTCTTCTCATAGTCCCCACTCTCACTATCATGAGATCTCTCTTCCCTCAAAGTAGTATCTTTTCCCATAAGTGTTTCAGTATCTAAGTGATCTATGGTAACAGTAAATATGGACTAGGACCATGGAAAAGAAATCCATTCACAAGATGAAAACATAGGGTTCCGTCATGATGACTAAAAGGACCCACATGTACCTCTATCTAATGAGAGATAGATCATATAATTAGAAGATAAAAGATATAGAAGATGTGTTCTCCATAGGAACCCCAAGATAAAGCTTCTGTAATGGAACCTAAACTAGAAGCTCCATCTCTTTCACCAAGATTACAGAGATGAAGGAATGAGAAGAACCATAATATAATAAAAATATATCAATATTAGAAAACAAATATATCATACCTAAAATAATTTCATGTGATTCTAGGTAGAAATCCTTAAGGCCTACTGGTGTCTTCAATCACAACTGCTAGCTCCCTAAGCCTAACATGGGAGGCCTAGTGGTGGTGGTGGAAAGATATCATAGTTTCATCCACCACTCATAGATCCTCTAACTCCACTTCAAGATCCTCCTCCCTAGGTTCCATCATTTTCTCACCTGGGTGATCCCTGATCACAATGATATCTCTACAATGGTTGTCCGACAACTACCTTCCTTTGATCCTCAGTACGTTTGGTTGGGTAGTCACTTGCTATGTGACCTCACCCATAAAAAGGAAAGAACCAACCCTCCCTATGATTTCATGGTACTCTATTCTTTTCGTGCTCCACAAAACCTTACACCTATGTATAATAATTATAAGATATCCTACACCAAGATCGTGTTGACTAGAGATTGCAAGTTGCTATAGACTACACAGCTCTGTGACACCCACTTCCAGCTCCAGTTACTAGGTGTCCCTATGAGAAGAATCAATCTGTCACTATTTCCCACTCCAACACCTAGAAATAGGTGTTAATGCATAAGGTCATGATGCAGACATGGATCTCTCAGTGGAGTCCCATATCAGACATCAGATCTCAAAATTTACCATCTTGGATCATGTCAAGTGTGTACCACTTAAGGTCTGTGTACCTCTACGTATAACCAAAAACATTCATCCAACCATTTTTAAAATCTATAGGATCTTGAATTTGAATTGGACACAAACAGTAGGGGTATTACTCTTCATAAAATATATTTTAGACATTGGGCCATGAGAGTGTCAACTCATCATTCCTCTCGGTTAAATGACTCCACCAATGCCTAACTGCTCCATGGAAATGGTCAGCTTCCAAAGAATCCAACATATCCTTCAATGTTTGGATGTGACTAAATAATATAATCCACCAACTCTATCCAATCATATGATTCTTGAGGATCTCACTAGGCACAATACCTCAAGGGATTCGGGTGTTGGGACACACATAATGTTCTAAGCCGACATGCATCCTTAGCCTACTCTGCTGGGATGATCTGCTACTCGATAGGTGGTGGTGCTACTACCCATCCACCAAGAGGAAGAACCTTTCATTATGGAACCTGAAATGAGGCATCATCTCTCATTGGTTTTTGTCATGATCTAGAACTGGTATCTAATATGTCTATCATCATGGAGTCATCCTGAAAGTTACCAAGTCATACAACAATCAGATGAGAATATATATAAATATAAAAAATGGGTAGATTAGTCAAGAAATATATTAAATGTCTCAATTCTATGTGATTCATGTACCATTTATCCCTTCAACCAATGTCTCAGTATGACAAGTCGACACGTAGGTAGTCATGGTCTTGATGAATGGATATGTAGGCAACCCATACCATAAATCAATTCCCTAAATTGAGAGACACAATTGAAACCCTTTGACCCTATTTCCCTAATTCCAACCAAGTAATCATAAGGATACTACTCCAAACACCATCCCAATAATGAAAAAACCTCTGATAAAAATCATTCAATACCTAAACCTAACCAGTGCTCAAGCTGCAACTACCCCATGCCTGCCTCAATAGGACTATGGCTGGTAATGATTGTGGAAGGCATAACAAACACAAGGAGGAATTTTAATTTGAAATTATTTTCACACACACAATAATATGAATCCATAAGTGAATAGGAATAATAGTGAAAATATTCAAAAACTATAATGTAAAAATAATCCTGAATAAACTCTAGGGCGTATAAGAGTATGGCAATGAAAACAGAAAATTAATAAGAAAAAATACACACCCAACCAGAAAGATGTCCCAACCTGAAAAAACTGGAAAGTAAATTGATGAGAGATCCCAAATACTGATCTTAATGCTATGACCAATGTATGAATTCCAAAGAACCATGTATCCCTGAGCTTTTCTATAGTCACGACTGAACTATCTATAGTCTTCATAAGACATGACATGTGTGGTCAAAGACTAGAAAAAGGGTGATTATGTAAATACCGAGTAGGACACCCTAAATACTAAAAGGGGAGTAGTAAGAGATACAAAAGGAATATAATGATAGTATATTGTAAAAACGGTGTAGGTCAATCCAAAGAAAGAGAAATAGTAGCATCATCCAAACATAAGGGGCTCAACTCAGTGTGAAGATGGACTACATGTCAAGTCATTTCCAACCATATTAGGAGAGTAACCTCAACCAATCATGAGAAAAAAACATAGAATTCACTTTGCATACCCCACACATCTTCACTACACCTAGAAGGAGAGTTAATAAATCCAAAGGAATGGATTCATACACACACACACACACAGATATATATATATATATATATGTATATATACCAAAAGTAATCCCAAATGATCATATAAGGGGGTCTCCATCTCACTTCCCAACCTAGTATAAAATTCTCCAATAGTTCCAAAAGTACATCAACAATGACCAATGTATTGTGCATCTAAATAGAAAAAACATCCAAGTCACACCTAACCTCTCCAATATGCCGCATAGTCAAGGGAAAAAATCTTTAGGTAGAGAACCCATGCCCTGGTATAAATGGAGGGTTCCATTAAGTGGATATATAGAGGACCCATACCCTATTCCAACAAGAGGGTTCCACTCTAATAGTCAATATAGGAACCATTCCTTTTTATATAGGAGGGTCCCACTCTAATAGTTGATATAGGAACCATACCATGCCTACTAGAGGGGTTCCACTCTAATGCTAGAGGACCCATGAATGGACTCTAGAGGAGGAGTCCAATCTAATATTTGATAGATGACCCATTCCTATCCCACTGGGAGGGTTCCACTCTGAACCATGGAGGACCCATGCCCTATCCCAGCTAGAGGGTTACACTCAAAAGGTATGTAGATAGAAACGTTATTCCCTCTACCAATAGTAGGGTTATATTCTATGATACCAGAGGACCCATTCCATGAATTAGTAGGGTGGTTCCACTCTAATGGTCGATAAAGGACCCATGACAAACCCAGCTAGAGGGATCCACTCCAAAAGCCTCAGGTTATACTTTGTGATCACTACCATCATCGAGAATTAGGTAAATAAATTCCATACACATAAAATAACATTTCATATCTCAAAATACACAATGGATTCCCCCATCATGTAATATGCAGAAAAAAACTAAGGATAGGATACTCGTGGGACCAAATCCAAGTCCAAATAAATGTGACACAAGATATTTAAATTTTATCAAAATGAACCAAGGGGTAAACACCTTGTTATTGAACCCATAAAGTGTGTGGTTCCTCTATTTCTATTGGTTATGTCCCTATAGTTACACACCATTCAAACCATGTAGAATAACATGGAATGTAGGGTATCTACATGGTGTTTCCTAGAATTTGAGGTCCCTATCCATGCACCTTGTCCAAGTATGTGTACATAGGTACAAGACCATGTGGCTGGCCATGAACTTCCCACAAGGATTCATTACCTTGTTATTTGCCACATGTATCAACCACCTAGGGAAAGGGGTACACATCATGTATGAGTGATACACTCTATGTCATCCTTATAAATTATCAATACCATAGACGTCATGACATAGGGCCTATACACTGCATGTTCATCATGATAAACATTGTGTAATATTTTTTTCAAAGAAATCTATATCTAAATTTCAAACTCTAGTTCTGAACAATCCTTTATTTATTATGCCCTTGTATGATCCATAAATAAAGTTATCTTTCTTCAAACAACAATTCTGGCTCTTTGGTGGCCAATAATCGGTCCTTGATTAGTCTGCAAAAAACCTAAACACCTCATGCATATTTAGTTCTTCCATCATTCATGATTTGAATTTTTACATTAAAAGAGATCACTCATCACCTGAAAATATATATGAAATCATCCTAGTATTTTTTAATCCATCCCATTCATGTGAATCTATCATGAATTCAAGGCTTTGATCGGGCTCTAGACAATATGACAATGTCAAACCTGATCCTCGAGGTCCAATCGGTGAAGAACATGAACATTTTTTTGGGATAAAGGCACAATCAAAAAATTTGTATCAATTTTTTTCCTAGAGTTCTTGTCTAGTAAATAAAATTTTGAGATCCAAGTTAGAAAAAAAGAATAACCAGGTGTATTTCAATACTCAAAAAAATGAAAGGTTCAACAAATGGATCATATCATAGATAGGATGATCTTCCTCAATAAAATTAATTAATAAGGTTATAAAACATGAATTGATGATTCCTAATGGGATATTTTTATCATTAAAAATATAAGGGAATGATCCCCACTAAATGTAAAAAGTAATTTCATTCCCTATAAACCTACCTGCTCTAATACAGAGATTCCTCTTTATCTGACGTGATTTTCCATTGGAAGGAGGAAGGAGAATATCTCAAATCTCCTAGATACAAGCAGATAAACATAGAGAATTTTCTATAATTATGTACTTATTGATGTTTAGAATAGGATATCCTAATTAATTTAAATAAACTTATTTATTTATTTTATGTAAACACTCCTTCCAACAGTCTCTATATCTGTACACCCCATGCTAAACTATTTTAAGTCACACTTAGGGTACGTTTCATGTTATGGACCTAATCATGGTCTCATATTTTTGATACAAGATTATAATTTATATTTTTCCCATTTCATTTATGAAATAGTGTGATCATAATATAATATATATTTAAAATTTTATAATAATAATTTTGAGCACACCATGCCTCAGAATCGCATGGGATCTTAGTTCCTAGATCCAAAAATATATAAAAAAATAGTTCATGGTCATATAATGAAATGAATGGAAAAACTTTATCCCCATTAAATATTTTTACTAAACTAAAATTGTATAGTTTATTGATATATATATCATAATATTTCATTATTGGATGTATAATAATAAACAATCCCAATAAATGATGAGATGATAACATAAAACTCTTCCCATTATGGTAACATTAAATCATAATCCACAAGAAATAATAAAAATACATGAAATATTGTATATAATGAAAATATGGTTACTTATAATATAACATTTAAAATGGGAAGTATATATAAATCATATAATATGATAGGTTCATAACATAACTTCAATCCCAAATAAAGAAATTTGAGAAAACAACCCCTTACCACATTGGTAACATTTGAACCATAAAACCCAAGAATGAGAGATCATAAAATTGATATGTAAATACCCATAATTATTAGGATAATAATCATAAAATACATTCATTGATTTTATATACACCACATAAAATAAACATATGATGAATATGGGTTCTGTCTCACAAAAAAGAAATATGAGACAGAAATCCCTTATAATAAGTCTCCAAATCATTCATAAAAATTAAATACTCCTATATAATAAATATTTAATTATTATAAATATATTAAACAACCAATATTATATATATAAAACCATATATTATTTACAAATTACATTATATTACCCATTTGTTAACAATTCAATGTTATTGTCATGTTTCGGGCAATAACTGCATTTTTTTCATGTATGCATTGATTAGTTATTTTTTGTCATCTTAAATTTATCATGGTTAAAAAATATCCATAATGTTAACCATGATATAATTATAATATATATTTAATATATATTTATTTATAGTGATCCATAAAATTTAGGGATAAAAAATATAATGCACTCCTCATGGAGACGGTAGCTTGTATGTACACAAGAATGTTGTTTCAATTTTCCTGATGGAAAGAATAAAATAAAGGTAACTAATATATGAACATTAATGAATAATTATTTTTTCATATATATCACACATGTTTATTAAACCCATTGTTTATACCATCCACGTAAAACGTTAACAAATTGCATTGCTTCGCAAGGCGGTAGACCATAGTACACATGAAAAACCTTATAATATTCCCCCAAAATGTTAGTTAAGAAGGAAAATGTGATATAATGATTTAGGAATCATTATAATATCATAAATATCCAATATAAATAAGAAATATATCATTATATCCATAAATTATAGGTGGTGAGTAAAATTTCTAAAATCGGTTCGCAAGGCGGTAGTCCACCGTTCACATGAATGGTGATTTTGTAAACCATTTGATGGAAGATGAGTAAGATTTAGGTTATGAAATACAATTTATAACATTGTATATTTTTTAATATAAATATTATATTATATAATAATTATTTAATTGTAATTAAAGGATTTGGAGAATTAAATAAAATTAAAATCTCAGTTTAGGACGTTACCTCTTCTTCGGGAAAATTCTTTTTGTTTACTCAAAATGGATTATTAGTTGGTTTTATGACCAAAAATTAATTTAAGTATTAAAGGAGTTATAAAATAATGTTTTTGGTGCCAGAAATGGACAAAACAAAGTTTTTTTAGTGTGAAGTGGAGAGGAAAGGTGGTGGCCTGTTATAATTGAGGTGAGTGATAGACTTGTAATTAAAAAAAAAGGTTTCAATATGATTTTTTACATTAAAAACGATCCAAAAATGTACCGTTATCTACCCTAGAAGAGATAAGGTTGAAATATTTCCATACAAAGGGTTTTTATAGGTTATTGGATCAATTTACAACTTTACATTTTAGTTTAACCCCAACTAAACTTATTTCACCTTAACTATGGTAATTAAACCATTTTACAATTAATTATGGTAATTTTTTTTAATATATTAGATAATAAAAACTATTAAGAATCAAAATAAGGATTTTTTTCAAATTAAATTCATTATAGTTTAAAATATTATTTTAAAATTTATCCTACCTATGTGACAAGAAAGCAGTTCTCCAATGAGAAAATGATCAATTTTTTTTAAAATATTGTATCCAAATAAAATATGAAATTGATTATAATGACTAAAATTATAATAATAGATATATAATGTAATTGAATTTAACATTAAATCCATATTAAAATAATTTTGATGTTTTTTAAAGTATGAAAAGAAATGAAAATTCTAAATAAAACCCCTATTTTTTGTTATTAATTCAAAAATTATCTACTAAAAAATTTAACAATAATTCACATGAAGATAATTTTTACATTAAGGATTCAATAATTAATTTCATTTTTTCCAAATACATTTTTTAATGTGTCAAAAATTAATTTTAAAATAAGTTCTGATATGCGACAAAACTGTCATGTTATAAAAATGCATTTTTGTGGAAAAAATGGATATATTCTAGTATAAATTATTTTATAAAGATAAGATTATTGTTAAATAATTTATTGATTGTATAATAAATTATTTTAATTAAAATTATCCACAAAACAATTTTTAAATTTATTAATTTAAAATTCATTTGTGTGCATCAATATATTTTTTTAAAATATATTCTTTATTTTCAGATAGATTTTAATTTTGTTTATAATTAATTGGTCATAATGGAATTAATTTTATATAAATGTTTAAATCATATTTTTTCATAATTTCGGTAATCCTATTCATACCCTCTATTTGAATGGCTAGGTGATAACTATCATATTAAATAACAATATTTTAAGAGTATGTCATGTTTTGTTTAATATCGATATTGCCTGTAACACAAGGTAAGCTTAGTGTTTAATGTATAAAAAGATAAATTAAGTGTTGTTTGTAATAAAATCCAAACATTGTGTAGTATGTTTTGTCCCGAGGTGTGTGGATGAAGTTGGTGGGCTATGAATTTTAAAATTTCTATGTCCCGAGCGACAGAACTTTTTTTTCATGTTTTTTAATCCCTGGTACAATATAAGGTTATCAATTGTATTATTCAAAGAATATAAAATAAAACTAAACAAGTATGTTTTTTGATTCAATGCGAACTTGACTCCATCTGGTTTCCAGTGACTGTTGCCTAATGGATCCGAAGTAGAAGCCCTCTAGATTGTCCAAACATGCTCCAAGAATCGATGTGCTCACTATTTGTTGAATTATGGGTGTTATCATAGAGCTTTGACGAATCATTATGAATCATGAGGATCACCTATATCTCATTCATATGATCCATCAAAGGGCTATTGGATCGATCACTTGGGATATAAATTCTCTCTCTAGGATGCACGATGAGAGAGGTTCTCATTCTCAATGAATAAATAGTGACTGGAATAAGACTCTTATTCACTTATATAGAATATATTACATATTCATTCATGATTTTACGTTACTACCATTACATATTTAATACTAAAAAATGATTAATTTCCAATCAATGTTCCTGTTTTGATCATAAACAGTTAAGTTTAGAATTGTTCAAATTCATTCAGTTACAAAGTAGTTTAATGTTTTGGTCATATCATTCAAAATACTAATCTAATTGGCGTGATTATTCTTTAGTAGTTTTAATTATTAAAATGAAAAAACTAATTAAATTGGATATTGGGAAAACTCACCCATTTGAAGGGCCATATAGGTCACACAAGAAGGCCTAAAGATAATGTCAATGACACTAGGTCAATTGTGATTTTTATTTTCTAATCTCAATACAGATGTACAAATTAATTAATTCTATACAAAAAGATCAATGAAATAAAATTATATTTGGGATAAAAATTTCAAGTCCCATCTCAACAAATATATGTCCCAATTAATTCATGAAATATAACCTATAGTTCTGTCCTGGATTTGATTACATCCCAAAATTCATCACTCCAATCCCAATAAATTAGTCCAATTTAGCTCATATTTTGTGGGAATAATTTCTAGATACATGATTCCAAATTATTAGAATAAATAAATGATATTATATGGAATATACATGGACAAAAAACTGATTCACATTGAGGCCATTATAAAAGTATGGATAAAAATTTATTGCGGAATATGGTTTAAGAAAACAACCATAAAATTGGATAATAAATTACAATGGATGAAAAATATAGAGGTTGACCATTAAAAATCCATATATAAATATTTTAAGAATAATATTTCTCTATATTTGGATGTCTAATATTTTAAATGGTTGGTCCAAATTTACCGGATGTTTTAGAATGAAAATACACCACTACCATGAAATATAAATAAACTTCCCTATTTTTCTTGCAAGGGGATGACACATAAACACATTGGATGATACAATGGCTTAACCAAATCTATTGTAAAGGCTTGGGAGTAATTTAAAAATTGAGGTTTTTACTTGAGATCACTTTCCTCCATGCGTTATTTTCTTTCACTTCGATTGTTTTCAATTATAAGAATGTAATTTGGTTTAAATTTCATATAAAGTGTAATGAGTGAATAATCCTAATCTTCTTATATTCTCATTAAAAATATATTGTATAGTAGTAATGATCATAAAATAGTTTAAATCAAGTTTATAACCATTCACTTTTCTCACTTTATTATTTAATTAAAATCATGTGTTTACCTCTCTTCATGTTCCATGTGTGCGTTCGATACATCAATCTTTTCTGGTACCATTATTTTTATTATCTTATTAACTAATCAACATAAAGAAGCATTAACCAGATTACTAACCATCTTAATGGATGAGTTAATCTCCCATTTTTGTGTGTCATAATCTGTTGATTTTATATAATATATTGATTTATATTGTTCAACATTCATTGAATTAATATTGTGTATAAAAATCATGAAATTTTATGGATTAATAACATGTATTTATTGATATGAATATTACATTGAATTTTGGAACAAAAAATAAACATGGGTTTAGGAAATATTGAACCTTCAATTAATGATAATTTTAGATGATTATAACCCTTGATAAGGCTTGCATTAAAGCTAAAATATGAAATTCATATCTAAAGCATATTGTGTAGTAGATATTAATTAACTTAAATGTTTATAAAACATCCAGGATATCACATGAATAAATCAAAAATAATAAAATCACCCTACTATTTATAAAATTGTAAAATAAACTTCATTATACAATAATTTCACTTAAGATATAAAAACAACCTCCAAATTGAAAAGTCAAACCAGAAAAAATCGACATCAGAATTAGAACCATTCCTGAGTATTCTACATGAGTGCCTCTATACACATTATATAATATAATGAAACCTTTTAACGGGTAATATATAATAATTATTTGTTCTTAAAATGGATCTTTTTTTGGGGATGGTGAAATAAGTAGTCGATCATATTTTATTTTTTTTAATAAAATAAAAGAAAAAAACAAAAAATCATAAGAAAATATAGAAAAAAACACATAGAAAAACCTACCTTCCTCATCTATTAAAATTTATCTGAAAGCCCTGTATCCTCACCAACAATCCATTAGATTTTATTGACTAATAAATCATGTGAATTATTTCCAATTTAGGAGGAATATTAGGGATAATCAAAACATTTATCATCTAATATATTTAGATATTGAAAATATTAGGCCCTAACATTCAAACATTAATTCATATTGGGATTAGTAAATAATTTTTCTTTAATTCTCATTGAGGATCATTTCAGTTTTATAGTTTTAGAGAATTATGCCATAAATATTACATTATATCAAAAATATTACAAAGTAGACACTTATACTCTGTCCAATTCATCACAAAAATAAAACTACTTAAAAAAACAAGAATTCCTTTATTGATAAAAATATTTTGAATAATTCATTTATTTTACCCTTCCTTATACCTTGTGAATAAAAATTTCAAAAAAATCATGGTATGAGCATAAAAATCTCAGTAAGGGATATAAAATAAATAAATATTATATTATTCCATGAATTCATACAAATCAATGAAATCATACTTTTTCACTCAGAAAACATAAGATCTATAAGATACCTCATGAAATCATAATATTTTTGAATAAATCATAGAAATCATAAATCATAATTGTAACTTGTGGACTCTATAACATACTTACTTTATATTTTTCAAAGATACATAGGGGGTAACCTTTATGGTTACGTTTGGAATACCCATCAAAATATGTTCCCTAAATCTCTTAGGAGAAACCATAATGTTTACCTATGTCACATTACCCAATGCATTGGAGAGCTATCACATGACGACCCAACCTAGGTTTATCACGGAACCACCCGTATACATACGAAATTAACAAGAACCAAAATTAAATCATAACATATGATAAAGGATAAAGGAAAAATAACATTTCCACACTGCAATCACAAGATAAATGCTCAAGATATTAATATAATAAATCCATACTCAAAATAATTTTCAATAAAAAAATACCCAAAAAAGGAACATGGTATTTAATTTTCTTTTTAAAAACATTATGTCTTGTAGATGAATCCAAATATCAAATAATGAAAACGGCGGTGGAAAGGTCATTGTCATCACGTACGTTAAAAAGAACCATTCCTTTTGTCATTTAGTAAAATGCTTCACAAAAAAATATTCCTTTTTAAAATCATTGAATGAAATTAAAAGTGAAATGGGATCATTATATAATATATAAAATAAATTCATGTATAAATCATAATATTCGTCAATGAAATGATATTGAGACGAAGTCCCTCACTATAAGTCCAAATAACCACATATGTTCCTTATTATTCATGATTAATAAACTCAAGATAATTTCTACATGTTAGAGAACCATTTTCAAGTTTATTATTAATTTTATATCAATTATTTCCTTTTTTTAACAATCACATAATTACTAAAGTTTATATCGGTCGTTTTGTCAATATTCGGTACTTGAGTCGAAAATAAACTTATTTTGATGTATATTGTCCATGTAGTAAAAATTTAATCATCTATCTAATGATATTAATGATTTAAATATCATATATATCTTTTATATATGTATTTATAATAGTCCATAACATTTTGAGATAAGAAATGAAATGCACTGTTCATGGAGATAGTTGGCCGTACATATGCATGAATACCACTTTTATTTCATTATCATATTAAAGGAATGAAAATTAAATGATACATAGGTATGTTATAATTATATTATAATATCTATGATATATATGTTATATAAGTTCATTAAATCTATCCTTTATATCTTCCATGTATGGAATGGACGAGTCATATCACTTCGAGGGGGCGGTAGTCTGCATTACCTCAAATAAAATTATCATATTTACACATTATAGAAAATATAATTGAATGATATAAATACAAAATATAAAATCATATAGACAATATAAATAATATATATATCATATAAAAATATAGTGTCATCATAATGGTCACCATGATAGGTGTTAGGATAAAATTGAACAATCATCATTTTGTGAGGTAGTAGTTCATCGTACATAGAAACAATATGTCTGTATCCATTAAGTTGAGGTGTGTATAGGTGTAGTTAGAATATTTATTATAAAAAAATCCTTTAATTTTGAGGATACTGGTGTTGTTATGTAATCATAGAATCATAAGAGCATAGGGAGTGAAGAAGGAAAATAAAATAAAGGAACTTGAGAGAAGACGTTACCTCAAAATCAGGTAACTTCTTTTGATTTGAGCCAAAAGGCTTTGTTAAATTTCTTTCTTCCCATGAAAAATATTTTAGGAGGAAGTTAGGGATGTTGTGATATTACTTGAGTAGAATTTTTATGAGCTAAGGGGCTTGATTGGTGTGATTAAGTCGGTATTCTTGGTGGCATTTTTTAAGAGGGATGAGGGGCACTTTAGGAATATCTTGAAATATTTTTTTATTAGAAATTTATTTTAGAATTATAATAGTTTAAAAGTGATATATTTAAATTATAATATGCTAATGGTTCTAAATCCTCTCAACCAATTGGTTTTAAATCGGTTTAGGTTACTAAATTAATATTATCTTTTAGCTTTAACCCTTAGTTTAAAATATTAACTATTACCATGTCTTCTTGTATTTTCATAATATATGGTCAGTATAGTTACAATAAAATTACAAGAGAAACAAAAGTGGATAATTAATGACATTGGGGATGATGTATATGTAATTTATCCAAATATTAGTTTATTTGGACCATTATATCATTTAATAAAATATCATTTGTTTTAAAAACACATTTATGTCAATTTTGACACTATTTAGTAATTTAATTTTGTTAAATTCATAAAAACATTATTTATTAAAAAAAGGAATTAAATCAAAGATAATATGTCATAATAAATATAAAAAAACTTGTATCGCATAAAAATTTTCAAATTTATTTTATTTTATTATTTACAATATAATTTATTTGAATCATTCACTAATAAGGTAATCACTACATCATCATTGTGTCATTAATAAATTTATTTATTTAATGTATAAGAATTATAAATAAAATACCACGATGTGTGAAATATTTTTATTTTTCTAATGAATATTTATTGTCAAATATATTAGTTATAAAAACTTATATAAATTTTTTTAGTAAAAGATACATGTTTTTGTTATATTTATCTTTACATTAAATTAATTCTTATAACATGTCATTATCAAACCCAAGTGGCTCTATGGAGTCCAAAAATTTACCTATTGATTCCCATGGTTAGAAATATCCAATAAAATAGTTTTAGGACATGTTTTAGGGTAGTTTTATATTATTATAATATTATTTTTTACCATTATTTACCTGATTTACCCTTTAACGATGGTAAATAAAAATAATTATTAAGGTTATTATACATAATGTTCAAAAAGAAAAGGAAATTATTTAAAAAATTTGGAACTTATGATTCCAAATATGGAATCCATTTTCCAAATTCCCAACATATAATTTGATGAAAATAATTTAAAATTAATTCCTATTGTCAAAACCTAAAAGCGGGGTTTTAAGAAGTAAAAACTATCAAAATATTGACACATGTTTATATCCAATTTAAAAATTAAATTAAATACAATTAATAACATTGGATTAAATTATAAAAATTAATCCATTTACTATTTCAAACTAATTAAAATTACAATCTAACTATATAAATAAATTAGCTTAAAAGGTAGTTTTGAAATAAAATATAGTATTTTCATTATTCATTAAAAAATAAAATTTATCATAAAATTACCAAAAATTTAACCAAATTAACTTTTTATGTCCTTCTATATAAGAAATATATTTTGTAAAATAGAAAATATAAATGTGAAAAAAATAAATTTAAAAAGGGGTCTCCTACAAAATGAGGTAAAACTACCTTTTAAAAATATTAGTGTATTTTATGCTTAAAATTAGATTAATTCTCATTTTATGCCTCTAAAATTTATTGGATAAATTTAAAAATAATTAACAAAAATGTATAATCCTATTTTATTTTGTTCTATTCATTTTATCTAATACAACATATAGGTGTTAAATACCATTTAAAATAATAATACTATCATATTATTTTTTAGTATAACTCAATGTTGTGTGCAACACAAGATTTCAGAGAAACCTGTTCTTACGTATCGAGTACGCTATCGAACTAAGTGTCCCCTTTAATGTAAAATTAATATATTATTCATAAACATTAATAGATATGGAAAAGTATTATTCTGTAAAAACTAGGATCCTACATCATTCCCCCCTTTTGGAAATTACATCCATGCAATTTTATTTTCTTATCAAATAAGTGGGGATATATATCCATCATAGCATATTCATATTCCCACATTTCCTCTTAAACCATATTATTTTTTCACAAAACCTTTATCTGATTAATTACCTTATTTTTCAAAACTTTCTCTCTACATTCATGAATTTGGAATGGTTGTTCCTCATAAGAAAGATTCTCTTGCAATTGAACTACCTCTAGACTCAAAACACGAGATGGATCCAGAATATACTTTCTTAACATTGAAACATGTAAAAAATTGTACCTAGGATAAACTTGGAGCTAAAGACACTCTATAGGCAACATATATGACTTTCCCAAGGATTTCATAGGGTCCAATGAACCTCGGACTCAGCTTTTCTTTCTTACAAAAACACATCACACTTTTCCATGGAGAAACATTGAGAAAGACATGATCACCTACCTCAAAATAAAGATCATTCCTCTTGTTATCTACATAACTTTTATTCCTGCTCTAATCCATTCTCATGTGCTTCTGAATCAACTAATTTTTTTGACATCTCTTCTACCAATTATGGTCCCATAAACATCCTTTCACCTACTTCATCCCAAAAGATATAGTTTGAAACATCTTTCCATATAATTCTTCAAATGGTTCCATATGTATACTGTAATGAAAATTATTATTATAAGAAAACTAAATCACTGAAATATGTTGGTCCGAACTTCCCAGGTAATCCATTCAACAAGAATGAAGCAGATCATCCAATGCATGAATTGTTTATTCTGATTTCTCATCTGATTGGAGAAGAAAATCTATACATAAATTTAATTCAGTACCCAACAACATCCGAAGGTCTTTTCAAATGTTAGAAGTGAACATGGGATCATGATCAGATATAATGGACAAGGGAAATCCTTTTATACTGACTATCTATTTAATATATAGTCAATAAAGTTGATCTAGAGATAGAGTGTCTTGAATATAAATAAAATGAAAAGATTTAGTCAATCGATCAACAATAACCAAGATTGCATTTTTACCTCAAGAATTTTTTGGTAATACCAATATGAAATCTATGAAATTTTTTCCCATTTCCACTATGGAACTAGTGAAGGCTGAAGCATCCATTTCGGTAACTACCATTATTCTTTAACCTATTAACAAATCAATCATCTCAGGGTTATGTCAGCAATATCCCTTTTGATTCTATATGACCAAAAATTCTCCCGATGATATCTATACATCGTAGTACTACGAGGATGAATTGAAAATAGGGAACTATGAGCTTCACATAATAAATATTTATTCAACTATGAATCATAAGGAACATATAACCTCTTTCCAAACCTCAAAACACACTCCTTATCTATGTTAAATTCCAGCCACTTACCCTTCTGAACCAATTCTACATTTTTTCATGAAACTCATTTTCTTATTTCTGTGCTTTGTTAATTCTTTCTGATAGTGATGATTTCACTACCACCTAAAACAAAAATAGAATAATTCCCTACACTAACAACTTTAATTCGAAAATTTTTCAAATCAAATCCCAAAGGATTTTATTCCAAACATAGAATGGATAATATAACATTACTCTTTTGACTCAATGCTTTAACCACATTATTTTACTTTCCTGGATAGTAATGAATCATGCAATCATAATCCTTGATTTATTCCATCCATCTCCTCATTCTCATGTTTAATTATTTTTGAGTGAATATGTACTTAAAACTTTTGTGATCAGTATATATTCCACACATCACACCATACATATGATTCTTCCAAATTTTTAAATGAAAAACAATAGTAGATAATTCCAAATCATGTGTAGGGTAATTTAACTCATGAGTTTTCAACTAACGTAAAGCATAAGCAATTACCTGATAATTATGCATCAGGAATAAACCAAGTCCTTTCAACAAAGCATCACTATAGATAAAAAATTCACCATTTTTGGAAGGGAGTTCCAAAACTGGACAATTCACCAATCTTAATTTCAATTCTTCAAAACATTCATCACATTATTTTATCTAGATAAACATAAGACCTTTTTGAGTTAACATAGAAAGTGGTCTAGATAATTGGGAAAAAATTTCAAAAAACCTTTGGTAATAACCTGCTAAACCAGGAAAACTATGAATCTCAGTTATATTTGTTGGTCGTGAATATTCTTCAAAAACTTTTGTTTTAGGAGGATCCATAGTTATGCCATATTTAGAAATAATGTGACCAAGGAATGAAATTAGTTGTAACCAAAACTCACAAATTTATAATGTCCGATACAGTTTATTATATTTTAAGGTTTGTAGGAAAACCCTTAAATGAACTTTATTCTACTATTTACTTTTAGAATATAAAAAAATATCATCAATAAACACAACCAAAAAGTTTTCCAAGAACTCATGAAAAATCATATTCATAAGATCTATGAGTATAGAAGGTGCATTGGTTAACCCAAATGTAATAACTAAAAACTAATAATGGAAAAATATAATACAAAATGTGGTCCTTAGAATATCTAATTCATTTACATTCAACTAATGTTACCCCAAACTCAAGTATATCATCAAAACAATTTTAGTCCCCAGAGATGATCAAACAAGTCATCAATATGAATAAAATTATACTTTTTATTAATAATGATGTTATCCAAGGTTCTATAATCAATAAAAAGTCTCATTGTACCATATCCATGTTTAATAAACAAGATAGGAGCACCCCATGGTGATGATTTAGGTCAAATGAAACCTTTATCTAATAACTCGTTCAATTTCTTCTTAAGCTATAAAAGTTTAATTTGAGCCATTTGATAAGGGGTTTTGAAATTTTTTTAGCATTAGTAACCAATTCAATAATAAATTAAACTTCTTGATTAGGTTTTATACCAGGAAATTGATCAGGAAACAAATCATGAAACTCATTGACCACTGGAACATCATTAATCTAAACAGTTCTATTGTTTTCTACAATATATTCAAGGTAACATTCGTTTCCGAATTTTTTTATTGTCTCAGATTCCTAATATGTTATAAAAAGTAAAGGTTAAAACTAAAATTATTTCTAAGGAAAACAACTTTAGCTCTGTAGTCAATATGATCATGATAAATGGAAATACAATTAATTACCAAAATAACATCAAACTCTAACAGTGGAAAAAACATAATTTTTTTAGGTAGATTATTTCCACAAATAAGAATATGAAAGATCTTATAATTTCTTTTTGTCTCAAAATTTACCCCAGGTGTTTTTACCATAATTTTAGGATTCATATCTTGAGATGGAATTCTAAATTTACTAAAACATTTCACATAAATCAAATAATGTGTAGACCCTGAATCAAAAAACACATTATCATAATCTGAATAAACAAAAAATGTACTTGATAATACTTCATTTGATGGTCCAACATCATATGAAGTAGTTGAAAAGGATTTCACCATCCCTTTCTTCTTATAGTCCAGATTCTTTCCAACATTTCGTTTCTTTTTCGGACACTCATTTTCATAATGACCCATTTCATTGAACTTAAAACATTTTACTGACTATAATTCAAATTTTGTCTTACCACTACCCTAATCTTTTCTAGTTCAATTATGAGCCTTATGTCCCATTTTACCAGATCAGAAGCACTTACTAGAACTCAAAAGGCATTCCCCATTGTTCTTTTTACCACAATTTTCATAAACTGTAAACTTAAGTTTCTTACCATTATATTTTTTTGAAGTGTTATTCCCTTTCATCTCCCACATCGGCCTTTTATTTTGTTGTTTTTCAAAGAACACGTGATCATTGGTAAAATCCATTTACACCATCTCCCCACATTGAACAATTTTTTCATAACTTTTAAACTCACAAGAAGAAAATTACCTTTGATAATTTTCCTTTAATCCTAAGTAAAAATGATTTATTTTACTATCAAGATACCATATAAAATTTGGAGAATAAATTATAGGCTGAGTAAATTTTGTTTCATAGGCAGCCACTGAGTTATCCTCCTGCCTCAATTCCATTAATTGTTTTTCCTTCCTAAGTTAAACCGTCTTAAGAAAATATTTATCAAGGAACATATATTTGAATGTATCCCAATCAAAAGAATTCATATTATCACTATACATCATATTTTTAACCATTTACCACCATTGATTGGCTTCACCTTCAAAATGGTAAACATCAATACTATCTTTTTGATGTTATGAACACCCCATGACATCGAACATATTTTCCAGTACAATAATACTCCCTTAATAACATGGTCAGATGATCCAATTATTGATGGGGGATGTTGCCTCATGAAATTATCCACTACCAATATGTTCCTTTGTGGATGATCTGGATGATCTCATGCATGGATACCACCATCATTTTTAGCCAGAGTCAACTGTACTATCACTACAACCAACTGTTCAGTTCCGATTCTGACCATTTTTAGTTATTGATTTAGTAGTTTTTTTACTCTTGATGTAATCCCATCATAGTTTCCCTCTTTCCTCTATGGAAACCATTATAAACATAGAAATATCTTAGATGAAGCAACATGTTAATATTCAAATGATATATCATTTCAATCTTACCATAATGTAATTTTTTTTTGGATATGCATTTAAAAATATCCTAACTCCTAAATTTATCTAAACTAACATATGATATAAACTATAAGTCCCCAACCTTAATACATTAGTTAATTTTTAGATCAGTCAATAATACGACTGTAATTCATATTGAGAATCTTTTCATGTTTAGAGTTTTAGAGAATTATGTAACACCCCAGGTAAAAAAAGAATATGACATTTTCATATTTATCCATATTTGTGAATAAAATATTAATATGACTTTAAAGGGGACGCTATGCTCGATGGCGTAACCAACACGCAACAACGAGTTTCTTGGGAATCTTACGTTGCACTCTAAAAATAAAATAATATTATTTCAAATGGTAGTTAACATGTAGTCGTTGTATTGGCGGGAATGGATAGATTTAACGAAAATATGATTATATATGTTTTTTAATGTTTTTACATTTATCCAATAAAAGCTAAAGGCTTAAAATATGGAAAGAATTAAATTTTAGGTGTATATGCCCTAGTTTTTACTAAAGGTTCACTTATCGCCTTTTAATGGAGAACTGTCATTAAATATAGTTTTGATCACTCTTATACATTATTTTGGACCAAATAAATCTCTTATTAAGAATCGGGACATCAAATTTTACTTTGTGTAATTTTTTTGGTATTTTTCCGATAAAGTTCATTTTTTAATGAATAGTGTAAAATGTTGTGTTTTAATTCAAAACCTCTTTTTAATCTAATTTATTTATATGATTAGATAATATTTTGAATTGGTTTTAAAGTGAAATTAGAAAATATTTTTACCATTAAATCCAATAGTGGTCGTTGGAATTAATTTCACTTTGAAATCAGACTTAAACTAGTGTCAATCTTTTGATACTTATTGTTTCATAAAAACACGCTATTTGCTCTGACAACGGGAATTAATTATTAAATTAATTAATGTGACTAATATTTTTTGAATTTTGTAAAACGGACTTCATTTTTGAATTCGGAATATCAAATATATCTTAGGGTGAATTTTTGGGATTTTTCTGAAAAACGTCAATTTTTGATGAATAGTGAAACCACTAAGTGGTACTTATAAAAGCTGATTTTTTGTTTAAATGAAGTTTTACCACTTTTGTGTTTTGAATTTCAAAAATCCGACATACATGGTTGTCATTAAGAAGTAAAATGTGGTTCAATGGGATAAAAATAATTTTTTGGTGAATAGTAACTTATTAAGTTTTTAATCGCGATTAGTGGTAATTAGTGTAGTTTAAGGTAAAAATAATGCTTTAATAAAATGAAATGAACTTGACACATGTCCTAACCTCATTGGAGGTGTAATGGCCGACCAATAAAAGCCATGGGTCAACTTGGGGACCCCATGGATCCACTTTGGTTGGGAAATGACATAAATAACTTTTTATTTAATGTAAAAGTAAAAATGACACAAACATGATATGTTTTACTAAAACAATTTTTAAGTGGGGTTATACAAGTCATATTTTTTATTATAAATAGTAATTGGAAAGATAAAAATATTTCCTACATCATAGTATTTTTTTTAAGAATTTTTAGACATTAAATAAATTAAATTATTTATGACATAATAATGATGCAGTGATGACATCATTATTTGACGATTTAAATAAAATGGAAAGATAATGTAAAATCTATGAACTACACATGTCCAAAACTTATTGGATGGGTGGATTTAGAACCCTTAACACCTTATCCACGAATAATATCAATGTGGGACCTTTTAAAACCGAAACACATTTTCAAATAAAGTAATATTTCTTACTTTCCAAAAGTACCCCTCCTCTCCTCTTATAAAAGGCCCCCACCTCTACCTCATTTCACACACTCCTCAAGCCTTTGGCTCGGCCAACCCCTGCCCATTTACTCTCTCCACATTCCTCTCCTCATCCTAGAGGATTCCCTTTGGGAATAATCCTTTCAAAGGAAGCCTTTATGCTCAAATCAAAAGGAGTTACACTTTTAAAGGTAATTCATTCTCTCAAGTTCATTTGTTTTATTTTGCTTCTCTAACCCCCTAAACTCTTTTTATTTACTTATTTTGTAACAACAACAGTATCTTCAATATACTAGGATGTTGTTATAATATTTATTCGAGCTACACTCTCACGCAACTACATCAAATGGTTAAAGAACATACGGTTTCTGTGGATGGCGAAATTCTGCCTCCCGAAACGATGATTGTTCAATACTCATTTAACACCTTAAAAGGTGGACATTATGATGTCACTATTTTTATATATGATATATAATATGTTTATGTTTTACTTATACTTCTGTATTTTTCATTTGTGCCTTACCTTTATGGCTTCCATTATGGGTATACGCGATATCTTCATTTTAGGAAGTGCGGACTACCGCCCCCTCAAAGTGATGTGATTCGTTAATGCCATACGTGGGACGTATAAGGGATGGATTTAATGTTATTATATATGATGTTATACTGGAATTATTATATACCTCTATATCATTATTATTTCTTTCCATTAAAGTATGAGATAGAAATGAAAGTAGCGTTCATGCGTACGTACGGCTTACCGTCTCCATGAACGGTGAATTTCATTTCTTATCCCCAAATGTAATGTAATATTATAAGTACATGTATATAATGGATATATATGATGAATGATACATCTAAATGATGAATATAATTCTGTAAATAAAATATACATACCTCTAATTTAGTTTTAATTCCATTAATATGACAAAGAAATGAAAGTAGCGTTCATGCGTACGTACGACTTACCGTCTCCATGAACGGTGCATTTCATTTCTTACCTCTAAATGATTATGTAATATTATAAATACATGTATATGCTGGATATATATGATATATATGATATCCAAATCAGGAATGTCATTCTGTATATAAAGAACCTTTGACCACACGAACAACATGTAATTGTAAGAAGTCCACTTTCGACTTAAGAACCAAATATCGGCAAAACAAATATTATTAACTTAAATGATTACATAATGTTTATAACATGTCAATAATTGATATAAAAGGAATAATGAAGTTTGAAAAGGTTCTTAAGAAAGTAGAAATTAACTCAAGTTTATTATTCAGGACGTTAAAGAACGATGGAGTCAAGTCGGACCCGAGGTAAGGGATCCTAATCCTCTCTTTCTTTTTAAGTACACTCTTTTATGTCATTCCTTTTAAAGCTCATCTTTATTGTTATTGGGATGTTCTTTTATATTAATATTACTTTAATTTTTATGTTCATGTGATGAGAGACCCTATTCTCTCTCATAAATCCATTTTGGATGTTTTAAGTGGCGCCGTTAGGCTGCCGAGTTTTCGTAAGAGATTTTTCATCTCACTTTTATTCCCATGAGATTTATGCTACATTTGCCACAATTTCCATTGAGTGGTTTATGTACTGCCCACTATTACACTCCTTTTTTAATATAATTCCAATTATGGGTATTTACATATTCATTGTATGACACTTCTTCAATGGGGTGTACTTTTCGAAAGTTACCCAAGTCAGTAAGGGAACCTTTCACCCTCCTCTTTTTTTAAAAGACTTCTTTTGTTGGGTCTTTTAATTTACATATTTTTATGTTGGGATATGTTCTCATATATCCTTATTGATGTAAATTTTATGTCCAAGTGATGAGATACACTTTTTATCTCTCATCAACTCATTTTGATGTGATGCCGTTAGGCTGTCAAGGGAACTTTTTAACCCAATTTCGATTTCTTTGGGTTCAACATGCAGTCATTGAATATGTCATCCTTTGAATATGTGTGAATGACCTTTTATTGTTTTAAACTTAATATCAAATTATATTGGGTGTATTTATATTTGTCACACATAATTTTGATATTGATTTATCCTTAATTTAAGGATACCTTCTTTATAAGGTATTTCATCACATTTGACATTTCTATTGAGGGTTCATTGTTGTTATGCACCAATTCACTCTTATATGGTGTATATACTGTACTTTGGAGTATTATATCATGAATCCATTTATTCTCATGATATTATAAAGTTCTGACTAAATGTTATTCCTCAATTATTGTATTCAAGTGTCTCTAATTTTGGTAAAACCCCTTTAACCAAAATATCGTTTCAAATGTTTTAATCATTTGTTCTTATTAATATCCATGTTTTCAAAATGGTTTTATGGATTTATTTATATGGATATTAATGGTTTAAAATTTTATGCTTCAAGGTGGTATGGGACTTCGTCTCAATCTCCTTTCATTGAGGCATATTTTATTCTATACACAACTTTCTTTTATACGGTGTATAAACCCCTTTGACTTTTACGTTTATTCAAAAGGAATATTTTTTATATGAAGCGTTTACTAAACGACAAAAGGGAATGTTTTTGTCGTACGTATGCGGCGACAACGACTTCTCCGCCGTCGTGACCGTTATTTGAGTTTCGGCTTCCTCTACAAGCCATACCTTCTTTTTAAAAGAAAAAGAAATACCATGTTTTACTTTTCTTTTATTTTGGTATTGAAAATGGTTTTCATAATGTTTTTATATCAATGTGTTGTATTGATATCTCGTGATTGAAATGTGGAAATTTTATGTTTCCTTTATGCATGTTTTATGTGATATGATTATGTTATGGTTCTTGGGCATTATTATGAAGACGGGTGGTTTCGTGATAAACTAAGGGCGGGTGAGCCCGTTATAGCTCTCCAATGCATTGGGTAATGCGAAGGAGTGAAACGTTAAGGTTTCTCCGAAGATATTTAGGGAATATACTGTGATGGGTATTCCAAACGTAACCAAGAGGGTTACTCCCTACGTAAGAATGTCATGAATGCCTCAAGTTACCTTTATGTCTTATGTTTTCTATGATTTATTCAAGATTTGATATGCCTATGTTTTATGGGTAAAGTGTGATTTCATTCTAATGTATATATGAACTCGTGTTTCCTTTCCATATTTTTATAACTCTTAATGAGCTTTTTATGCTCATCCCAAGTTTTTGAAATGTTTTTCAGAGGTCAAGGGAAAGGTACATGATGTGATAATAGTGTCAATGATGTGTCAAGAAAGAATGCGTGTTATATTTTAAATATGTTTCCGTTTATGGGAAGAATGAATACTGCCTTTTATATAACCACTTTGTTTAAATGTGGAATGTAATGCAAGTTTCATGATCTAATTCTCTAAAACTCTAAACCTGAAAAGATCCTCAATGTGTAATCTTGTAATAACTCAAGATTAAGTAAGGTTTAAGGCTGGGGCCTTATAGTTGGTATCAAAGGTCGGTTTAGATAACTTTAGATGTTAGGGTATTCTTTAAGCATAAGTGACATTACCATAATGGTTAGGATTTCAGAAAGAGTCCTAATTTTAGATAAAGTGAATGAGTAAGTATATCTTATTGTTTACCTTCCTCATTAGTACATGATGGTTTTGTTGATATACTCACAATGAACTTTTTGGTTTTAGTAAATAGCTGGATCTAGCAGGCACCAAAGTGACAATGGGTTTGAAGGAAACTGTGGTGGTTCTCTGATTAAGATACTGGATGAGATGGGGGATTCAATGAGGAATCTCATAGTTGTTCTAAACCAACTATCAAGGAGTCATGATCAATCACTTCAACCTTGGGTAGTTCTCTAATGGATCATGTAGGAGATGACCAACTCGATGTGTAAATTCAGGTAATAATTATTAAGGTAACCATTAGGGTTTATATGATCCTTACTTTTGAGGTAATTATGGGTTATTATATGATATGATGGAAAATGAAGGGAATGAGATAAACTTGAGGTTAAAATATGTTATGATTATTCTTAAAGATTTTACCTCATTTTGGGGAATGTTTTAAGAATTATATAGTTTTGGAAAAAGGACAACACGTAGACCGTGTGACTACCCGTCGCGTCGGACAAAGCTACGGGAATCGAACCCACAACCAAAGTGCGACTGGTATTTATCGCCTACCACTGGACTACGTGAATTCCCTGGTTAGTTTGACTGATTCTTTCTAGTTATATGATTTTATGAATTAAGAGTAAGTTGATTTTTGGTTATTTATGAAAATTATTAACCTATCTTGGAGGATATGTGATTAGGTTAATTACTTTTCAATACGAGACTTTAGGGGAAACTGATGTTGTTTGGAGATAAATGTTACGATTTAACTTGGAAGACTATGTGACTAAATCATTCAAATATTTGGGTTTCAATATTATATTGGTTTAATTTGAAGAATTTTATGGAAAAATTGATTATAGAATGGTCCTCGTTGAACTTTGGGTTTTGTTGGACAAATTTTGGAGGTTAAGAATAGATTTTCTTTTTATAAAGGGTTATCCTTTTCTGGATTATCTGACCTTGTACTAACCTTTTTGGTTTTGGTTTTGGTTAAAGCCTAAAGAAATGGGATGTATATAGTTCTATTTGGTGGATTAGGTGATTCTCTAGAAGTTGATTATAGTACTCTTAATGTGAACAAGTCTCCCTAAATACTCGTCTTTTGGAAAAAAATATGAGTTTGATTAAGGAATCTAGTAAAAGTTGAGAGTCAACATGATAAGTGATTATGTTTCCTTATGAATTCCTCAATAAAAAGTAACTTAAAACAAAAATGTTGTCTATTAACTTTTCCTACTGGGGAATCAAATACCGTTTAACCCATCACAAGTTTGTGATTTTCTTGTGGTTAACTTTCTCCTAAACATGTTTTCTATCACTCTCCATCAGAACATGACCCTATGTTTTCTCCACCATGTCCATGTTTTCCTACATGGAATCCTAGTATGGGTTAACTTGGGTGACCTCTGTACTTATCTTCCTTTATTTTAAAGTGATTGTTTTACCGACTCTTGTTCCGATGTGGGACTTTCAACGATGTTTCCAAGCTGAATTTTAAAATTGCGAGGACGCAATTCCCAAAAGGGGGGAAGGATGTAACACCCCAGGTAAATAAAGAATATGAAATTTTCATATTTATCCATATTTGTGAATAAAATATTAATATGACTTTAAAGGGGACGCTATGCTCGATGGCGTACCCAACACGCAACAACGAGTTTCTTGGGAATCTTACGTTGCACTCTAATAATAAAATAATATTATTTCAAATGGTAGTTAACATGTAGCCGTTGTATTGGCGGGAATGGATAGATTTAACGAAAATATGATTATATATGTTTTTTAATGTTTTTACATTTATCCAATAAAAGCTTAAGGCTTAAAATACGGAAAGAATTAAATTTCAGGTGTATATGCCCTAGTTTTTACTAAAGGTTCACTTATCGCCTTTTAATGGAGAACTGACATTAAATATAGTTTTTATCACTCTTATAAATTCTTTTGGACCAAATAAATCTCTTATTAATAATCGGGACATAAAATTTTACTTTGTGTAAATTTTTTGGTATTTTTCCGATAAAGTTCATTTTTTAATGAATAGTGTAGAATGTTGTGTTTTAATTCAAAACCTATTTTTAATCTAATTTATTTATATGATTAGATAATATTTTGAATTGGTTTTAAAGTGAAATTAGAAAATATTTTTACCATTAAATCCAATAGTGGTCGTTGGAATTAATTTCACTTTGAAATCAGACTTAAACTAGTGTCAATCTTTTGATACTTATTGTTTTATAAAAACACGCTATTTGCTCTGACAGCGGGCATTAATTATTACCACTTTTGTGTTTTGAATTTCAAAAATCCGACATACATGGTTGTCATTAATAAGTAAAATGTGGTTCAATGGGATAAAAATAATTTTTTGGTGAATAGTAACTTATTAAGTTTTTAATCGCGATTAGTGGTAATTAGTGTAGTTTAAGGTAAAAATAATGCTTTAATAAAATTAAATGAACTTGAAACATGTCCTAACCTCATTGGAGGTGTAATGGACGACCAATACAAGCCATGGGTCAACTTGGGGACCCCATGGATCCACTTGGGTTGGGAAATGACATAAATAACTTTTTATTTAATGTAAAAGTAAAAATGACACAAACATGATATGTTTTACTAAAACAATTTTTAAGTGGGGTTATACAAGTCATATTTTTGATTATAAATAGTAATTGGAAAGATAAAAAGATTTCCTACATCATAGTATTTGTTTTATAGTTTTTAGACATTAAATAAATTAAATTATTTATGGCATAATAATGATGCAGCGATGACATCATTATTTGACGATTTAAATAAAATGGAAAGATAATGTAAAATCTATGAACTACAAATGTCCAAAACTTATTGGATGGGTGGATTTAGAACCCTTAACACCTTATCCACGAATAATATCAATGTGGGACCTTTTAAAACCGAAACACATTTTCAAATAAAGTAATATTTCTTACTTTCCAAAAGTACCCCTCCTCTCCTCTTATAAAAGGCCCCCACCTCTACCTCATTTCACACACTCCTCAAGCCTTTGGCTCGGCCAACCCCTGCACATTTACTCTCTCCACATCCCTCTCCTCATCCTAGAGGATTCCCTTTGGGTATAATCCTTTCAAAGGAAGCCTTTATGCTCAAATCAAAAGGAGTTACACTTTTAAAGGTAATTCATTCTCTCATGTTCATTTGTTTTATTTTGCTTCTCCAACCCCCTAAAATCTTTTTATTTACTTCTTTTGTAACAACAACAGTATCTTCAATATACTAGGATGTTGTTATAAGATTTATTCGAGCTAAACTCTCACACAACTACATCAAATGGTTAAAGAACATACGGTTTCCGTGGATGGCGAAATTCTGCCTCCCGAAACGATGATTGTTCAATACTCATTTAACACCTTCAAAGGTGGCCATTATGATGTCACTATTTTTATATATGATATATAATATGTTTATGTTTTACTTATACTTCTGTATTTTTCATTTGTGCCTTACCTTTATGACTTCCATTATGGGTATACGCGATATCTTCATTTTAGGAAGTGCGGACTACCGCCCCCTCAAAGTGATGTGATTCGTTAATGCCATACGTGGGACGTATAAGGGATGGATTTAATGTTATTATATATGATTTTATACTGGAATTATTATATACCTCTATATCATTATTATTTATTTCCATTAAAGTATGAGATAGAAATGAAAGTAGTGTTCATGCGTACGTACGGCTTACCGTCTCCATGAACGGTGCATTTCATTTCTTATCCCCAAATGTAATGTAATATTATAAGTACATGTATATAATGGATATATATGAAGAATGATACATCTAAATGATGAATATAATTCTGTAAATAAAATATAAATACCTCTCATTTAGTTTTAATTCCATTAATATGACAAAGAAATGAAAGTAGCGTTCATGCGTACGTACGGCTTACCGTCTCCATGAACGGTGCATTTCATTTCTTACCTCTAAATGATTATGTAATATTATAAATACATATATATGCTGGATATATATGATATATATGATATCAAAATCAGGAATGTCATTCTGGATATAAAGAACCTTTGACCACACGAACAACATGTAATTGTAAGAAGTCCACTTTCAACTTAAGAACCAAATATCGGAAAAACAAATATTATTAACTTAAATGATTACATAATGTTTATAACATGTCAATAATTGATATAAAAGGAATAATGAACTTTTAAAAGGTTCTTAAGAAAGTAGAAATTAACTCAAGTTTATTATTCAGGACGTTAAAGAACGATCGAGTCAAGTCGGACCCGAGGTAAGGGATCCTACTCCTCTCTTTCTTTTTAAGTACACTCTTTTATGTCATTCCTTTTAAAGCGCATATTTATTGTTATTGGGATGTTCTTTTATATTAATATTACTTTAATTTTTATGTTCATGTGATGAGAGACCCTATTCTCTCTCATAAATCCATTTTGGAAGTTTTAAGTGGCGCTGTTAGGCTGCCGAGTTTTCGTAAGAGATTTTTCATCTCACTTTTATTCCCGTGAGATTTATGCTACATTTGCCACAATTTCCATTGAGTGGTTTATGTACTGCCCACTATTACACTCATTTTGTAATATAATTCCAATTATGGGTATTTACATATTCATTGTATGACACTTCTTCAATGGGGTGTACTTTTCGAAAGTTACCCAAGTCAGTAAGGGAACCTTTCACCCTCCTCTTTTTTTAAAAGACTTCTTTTGTTGGGTATTTTAATTTACATATTGTTATGTTGGGATATGTTCTCAAATATACTTATTGATGTAAATTTTACGTCCAAGTGATGAGATACACTTTTTATCTCTCATCAACTCATTCTGATGTGATGCCGTTAGGCTGTCAAGGGAACTTTTTAACCCAATTTCGATTTCTTTGGGTTCAACATGTAGTCATTGAATATGTCATCCTTTGAATATGTGTGAATGAACTTTTATTGTTTTACACTTAATATCCAATTATATTGGGTGTATTTATATTTGTCACACATAATTTTGATATTGATTTATCCTTAATTTAAGGATACCTTCTTTATAAGGGATTTCATCACATTTGACATTTCTATTGAGGGTTCATTGTTGTTATGCACCAATTCACTCTTATATGGTGTATATACTGTACTTTGGAGTATTATATCATGAATCCATTTATTCTCATGATATTATAAAGTTCTGACTAAATGTTATTCTTCAATTATTGTATTCAAGTGTCTCTAATTTTGGTAAAACCCCTTTAACCAAAATATCGTTTTAAATGTTTTAATCATTTGTTCTTTTTAATATCCCTATTTTCAAAATGGTTTTATGGATTTATTTATATGGATATTAATGGTTTAAAATTTTAAGCTTCAAGGTGGTATGGGTCTTCGTCTCAATCTCCTTTCATTGAGGCATATTTTATTCTATACACAACTTTCTTTTATACGGTGTATAAACCCCTTTGACTTTTACGTTTATTCAAAAGGAATCTTTTTTATACGAAGCCTTTACTAAACGACAAAAGGGAATGTTTTTGTCGTACGTATGCGGCGACAACGACTTCTCCGCCATCGTGACCGTTATTTGAGTTTCGGCTTCCTCTACAAGCCATACCTTCTTTTTAAAAGAAAAAGAAATACCATGTTTTACTTTTCTTTTATTTTGGTATTGAAAATGGTTTTCATAATGTTTTTATATCAATGTATTGTATTGATATCTCGTGATTGAAATGTGGAAATTTTATGTTTCCTTTATGCATGTTTTATGTGATATGATTATGTTATGGTTCTTGGGCATTATTATGAAGACGGGTGGTTCCGTGATAAACTAAGGGCGGGTGAGCCCGTTATAGCTCTCCAATGCATTGGGTAACGCGAAGGAGTGAAACGTTAAGGATTCTCCGAAGAGATTTAGGGAATATACTGTGATGGGTATTCCAAATGTAACCAAGAGGGTTACTCCCTACGTAAGAATGTTATGAATGCCTCAAGTTACCTTTATGTCTTATGTTTTCTATGATTTATTCATGATTTGATATACCTATGTTTTATGGGTAAAGTGTGATTTCATTCTAATGTATATATGAACTCATGTTTCCTTTCCATATTTTTATAACTCTTACTGAGCTTTTTATGATCATCCTAAGTTTTTGAAATGTTTTTCACAGGTCAAGGGAAAGGTACATGATGTGATGATAGTGTTAAGGATGTGTCAAGAAAGAATCCGTGTTATATTTTAAATATGTTTCCGTTGATGGGAAGAATAAATACTGTCTTTTATGTAACCACTTTGTTTAAATTTGGAATGTAATGCAAGTTTCATGATCTAATTCTCTAAAACTCTAAACCTGAAAAGATCCTCAATGTGTAATCTTGTAATAACTCAAGATTAAGTAAGGTTTAAGGCTGGGGCCTTATAAATTAGGCCATAATAATTACATTACATCTCAAATATTACAAAGTACGTAGACACTTATCATATATTCAATTTATCAAAAATATAAATAACATTAAATAAAAAAAAGAATCATTTTCTTGATAAAAATCATCTTGAATTATTCCTTTCTCTTACCCTTCCTCATACCATATGAAAAACAATTTAAAAAAAATAACTTGGGATGAGAATAAAAAGCACAGTAAAGGATATAAAACAAGGAAAGAAAACATTATTCAATGAATACATACAAATCAATGAAATCATAATTTTTATTCATAAAACATAAGCGATTTATGATACCTCATTTAATAATAATATTTATGAATAACTCATAGATATCATAAATCATAAATGAAACTCATAACATCCCTAACATACATTATTTATAGCTTTCACAGGTATATAGGGAGTAACATTCATGGTTACATTTGGAACACCCAACCTAGTATATTACATAAATCTCTTAGGAGAAATAGTAATGTTTACCCCTTTCACATTACCCAAGGCATTATAGAGCTATCACGAGCTCACTCACCCTTGGTTTATCACAGAACCACCCATATACATAAGCAATTCCCAAGAACCATAACATAACCCTAACATTTGGGAAAGAATAAAAGAAAAATAACATTTCCAAATGGAAATAATAATATACCAGTTAAATATATTGACATAATAAATCCATTATCAAAAGCATTTTCAATACCAAAATACCCTAAAAATGAATATGATATTTAATTTTTCTTTTAAAAACATTATGTCTTGAAGAGGAATCCAAATATCAAATAATACTCATAGAGGTGGAAAGGCTGTTGTCACCACGTATGTTAAAAAAACATTCCTTTTGTCTTTTAGTAATACACTTCATAGAAAAATATTCCTTTTAAAAACCATTTAGTGAAATTAAAAGTTACAAGGGTTGATTATATATCTTATAAAACAATGTCATGTATAAATCAAAATATGCCTCAATGAATGGAGATTGAGACGAACTCCCTTACCATGAGTCAAAATCGTCATGTATGTTCCATGTTATTCCTGAATAATAAAATTAAGTTAACTTATAATTGTTTGAGAACATTTTTCAGGTTTATCATTCCTTTTATATCACATATTACATTGTTATAACAATCACCTAATTATTTAATTTCATATCGTTCATTTTTCCAATATTAAGTACTCAAGTCGAAAATTAACTTGTGTTGATGTAAATTGTACATGTAGTAAAAATTACATCATCTTCAATTCATGATTTAAATATCATATATATCCATTATATATGTATTTATAATAGTCCATAACATTTAGAGATATGAAATGAAATGCAGAGTTCATAGAGACTATAGGCTGTACGTACGCATGAACACTACTTTCATTACTTTGTCATATTAATGTAATGAAAACTAAATGATACATAGGTATGTTATAATTATATTATATTATATATGTTATATATGTCACATAATTTCATTAATTACATCCTTTATATGTTCTGTTTAAAGGCATGAACGAGTCTTATCCCTTTGAGGGGGTGATTGTCCGCACTTCCTCAAATGAAATTATTATATTTAAACTTTATGAAAAGTATACTGGTACAGTATAAATAAAAAAATACAGAATAATATAGAAAATATATATATAATATAAATCACATATAAATACTGTGCAATCATAATGTCCACCATGAGAGGTTCTAGATGAAAATTGAATAATCATAATTTCGTGAGGCAGTAGTTCGCCGTACGTAGAAATAGTATGTTTGTATCCATTAAATAGAGGTGTGTTTATGTGTATTTTGAATCTATATTATAACAGAATCATATTATACTAAGGATACTAGTTTTTTAATCATTTAATAAAAAGATCATAGGTATGGAAGATAGAAAATAAATGGAAAGAACTCGAGATAAGATGTTACCTCTAAATTGGATGACTTATTTTGATTTGAACACAGAGGCTTTATTGAATATCCTTTTGCCCAATTTAATGCATTAATAAGGATGTTAGAGATGTTGGTACATTACATGAGCATATTTTGGAAAAGGCAAGGGTCTTTAGAGGTGTGAGTAAGTGGGTAGAGGTGGTGGCCTTTTATAAGAGGGAGGATGGGAACTTTAATAAAGTCTTGAAATATTATTTTATTATAAATTGATTTTAGAATTATAATAGTTACAAAGATATATATATATATATATAGTATAATATGAAAATGGTTTGGAGTCCTCTAAACAAATAGGTTTTGACAAGTTTAGATCACAAAATTAACCTTATCTTTTTCTTTAACCCTTTGTTAAAAACATTAACTTTTACCATGTATTCTTGTATTTTCATAATATATGGTTACTATAGTTACTATAAAATGACATTAGAACCAAAATTGTATCATTAATGACATTTTTAAAAATATATAATTCAGTTGGACTAATATTAGGTTTTTAGGACTATTATATCATTTAATAAAATAGTATTTGTTTTAAAAACTAATTTAGGTCAATTTCTAAACTATTTAGTAATTTATTTTTGTTAAAGTCATTTAATGGTATGTGGGCTAAATCCCCTTCCCAACCGGGTCTTGAAGACACCACAATAAGCTGCCTCCTTTCAGACTAGGGACCTGGGTGGTGTCTGGAAAAAATACATGAATGGTTTAATGAAAGAGACCAAAGAATTATCCTGAGCATCCCCTGGGTCCCAGATGCAGGACCCGACCATCTTTTCTGGACCAACGACATTTCGGGCGACTACATGGTAATATCCAGTTACAGACCTTCTCTTGGCAACCACTTTGGCGACCGGGAAGAGGGAACTTGGAAATCACTTTCGAAGCTCAACATGCCCCAAAAAATACAGCAATTTTGGTGGTAGGTGTGCACGAGCACCCTCCCTACCCTGAGCCTACTCGTTTACCGACATATGGCCAGTGATGAGTCCTGCCCCTTCTGGCCGAATATTATAGAAACTCCTTTGCATGCTATCATTCACTACCCGTGAGCTAAGGAAATTTGGAATAAATGGGGCCCGACTTCTGATGCTTCACTTGACATAGTCTGTGACCTCCCCGATCTTCTGATGCATTGGTGCTCCTCTCTCACATCGAACAACGCAGGCTCACTCTATACCCTGGCATAGATCATTTGGGTCTGGAATAAAGATGTTGTCTTTAACCACGTTCATAAACCTCCCTAATTCTAGATTGAACGGGCCATGCCATGGATTGAGGGCTGGAAGGACCACAAAGGACTCTTTTTTCTAGGTGCAACCCCCCATTGTCCCCCTCATTAGAATCCCCCACCGAAAGGGATTCTTAAGCTTAATATAGAAGCGTATCTCCCCAAGGATGGGCTTGTTGCTCTCAGTCTCCTGGCCAGAAATCACCTGGGGAAAATCATTACTCCAAAACATGAATCACATCATTTCTTTTGGGAACCTGCTATTGTTGAGGCCTTTTCCGTCCTGGCAGGTATGATGCTCACTATGGAACGTGGATGGGTTGATATTATCATCGAGTCTGTTTGGCTCACCATAATCAATGATATTAACCACAAGGACGGAGAACTCCAGTCATTTGGCTTCATCATCAGGAGAATTTGCTTGCTTCTCCAAGTCTTTTCTTGATGCTCATTCTCCTTTACCAAAAGGGAAGGAAACAATGCGACCCATCAGCTAGTGGCCTCAGGCCCCTTCGATGTCAACAAGCTCTCACTGGACAGTTTCCCTTCACGTCTTTTCATTTTTACATCGGTTGATCTTCTTTATTAATTTTATTTGTCCTTATTGTCAAAAAAAACTCAATGTTGTGTGCAGTGTAAGATTTTGGAGAAACCTGTTGTTGCATATCAAGTATGCTATCAGAAAAAGTTTCCCATTTTAACGTAAAATTAATATCTTATTAATAAATATTAATAGATATGAAAAATTATTATTCTATAAATACATGGGATCCTATATCCAAACCTATAGAAAACTGTAAAAGAACTCACTTCCCCTGATATGAACTACCAACCTCTTGGTACGAAATAAAAAAAATTCATGGATGATTTTGAACTGAAATATATTTTCAATTAATCTTTTAAATCACTTTTATATGAAATCCATTGAGTATATTCATTTTCCCCTCAAAGTGTTCCGCGATTAATGATCTACTATGAAGCCTCAAGGATTTTTTGAAGAAAAAATCAAACTCCAAGAATTCCATTTGTCTATAAATGACTCTACCATGTCATGTCTCTATTACCATCTTCTTTCTTCATTAAAATCATGGATTTACATGAAGCACACCTTTTTCGAGAAATTATTTTCCGCTTCTCAAACTACTTATTTATTAAACGAAATTAGGGATATCTATCATTTCTCAAATGAATCATTCCAGGAGAACTAAGAGTGGTTTAAAAATAATATTAAAACCTTCCCACCCCACCAAATTATAGAACAAATCATTATCCAATAATTATATGTGGGGTTATTGGTTATAGATAGAACACTCATTGATACTGCATGTGGTAGTCCTCTTATTGAAAAACTCCTTCATCTACATGAGATATCATAAGAAAAATAGATGAAGACACATAAAAATTCCATACTCAAGAACATTATCCTGTCAAACATGTCCAAGATAATCAATCCATATATCCCAATAAAATGGAAGAACGATTGTGCGAACTAACAAGCCTTATTTTCTAACTATCAATGGATTTTAAATCCCAAAACTCATCTTTTATAAAATCTATATTCCTTGGACCTATCAAAAAATGATGGAATTTACATCTCACTAGATCAACTGACTAACATAGGTACACAACTATAAGATGATCCATAAGATTCTTATGGTATAACATTGATCAATTATACATTTTATAAGATTAATTCCAACCTTAAACTATCAAGTTAGTTCATTAGAATCCCCAAACAACATCACTATGATCCCTTCTATTGTACCTATAACTTAGGATAAAAGTATCGTAATCCCATAAATTAGAAACCTCCATTAACTCTTCAAAATCCAATCTAATTCCAATATTGTAAAGGTGGTGGTAACTTCCAACAATAATATCCTTTGGTTCCTCAAAATATTAGGATAAATCCTCATCCTTCACATATAGGTTTCCACTATCCTAGTGAGCCTCATCAATTGCCAATCCAATACATTAAATTTTCTAAGAACCTAAATAAAATAAATTCCAATGTGGGACATTAATATTCTTATAATAATCAATGGGAAACAATATATATTAACTTTCCTCTTTCAAAAATTCTATCTTGAAAAATATTTAAATTCATATTGGGGAATTTGCATCCCACCTAAGTCAGCAACAACAATCCAATTCATCCCAAATTCCAGTTCTACTATTTCCCAACTCGAAGGGTAATATAAGTGATATTCCAAATAGATCATGATTGTTTTCAATGATTCATTATTAAAACTCTAAAGAACCATTGAATGATGAGTCGAAAACAAAATCTACAAAAATAACCTAAATCCACTCCCATACATCCTTCAATTCCTATAATGAACCCAATTTCTTTTCCTGAAGCCATATCTATGCCTATGAAGCCCTTTGAGACGTATTCTGAAATTCTTGAAATGTTCAGAGATGTTGAAGTCAACATTACCCTATTTGATGCTGTCCAAAAAAATTATTAATAATGGAAATTTTCATATGAAATTTCACACCTATAAAAGATAGTTTAGGGCCATCAAAAAATTTTCAACTCAATAGTATATTCCCATACATTGAAAATATCTAAGGGCCTTTACAGTTCCATTAAAAATAAGAACTTACCACATTTATGATGCACTAATATACTAGGAACCTTGAAAAATTTAATCCACAAATCCATCTTCTCTAACCTTGGTCTACATACCTTTCACCAAATTAGTGTTGATATCCAGTAATCCAATCAAATAACTTCTAGTCTTTATGGAATTATTGGATATGTCTATGCCCATTTAAATGATCTTACATTCCCAATATATTTCTATGAACTTGATATGGAAGGTGAGATGAAATCTTTTCAATCAAAATTATTCTATGAATAACATTACTCATGACTGCTAAAATCATTTTTTTGTCCAAACAGGCCTATTATATATGAAATTTGGTGTCCAACTAGTCAAGTTCAACATGTTTCATGTCATAAGATACCCATTTGAGGATCACTCTATTTTCTTTATAAAATATTTTTAGGAAACTTTTGAGAGTATATTCAACCACATAACATCTTGTTGAGTATGTTCTAATGACATATGAGTTTGTGAAATTTTTCACAATGATTAACCATGACATAAATGGGTGTATTGATGATTAACTTACATTTATAGACTCTATAAATATAAAGAATCATGAAAAATATCTAGAATACCATATCAATTATAATCTCTAATACTACAACTTGGATAGTATTGAGGGAAATGAATTAAAATAAAATGGAATCCCTTCATCTGTTCCTATGTTTTCTTTTCCAAAAATTATGAATGAAACTGATATCGAACCTCTTCCAACACAACTGAAATATTCATTATTTTTCCCTGGTCACTATTATAATGTAATTATCATTTCCTTATTTATTGAAAATGAATATTTCAAACATGTTCAGGTGCTAGAGAAAAATATAAAGGACATAGAATGGTAATTATATGACATACTAGGCATCCATCCTACACTTTTCATTCATCAAATCCTTCTAGAAGAATCATCCAAATCAATCCAAAAACCATAAATATTACTTAATCCACTCATAATTGAGGTAGTTGGGGAATAGATTAGCAATATTTTTTATGCTGTTATTAACTACAAAATTTCTAGTAGCGAATGGGTTAGCCAGATTCAAGTAGTACCTAATAAGGGTGGTATAACTTTTTTCAAAGATAATCATGGAGAGATGGCCACAAATTGAGTGAAAACAATTGTGAGTGCACATCAATTACCTAAAATTGAATGATGAAATAATAAAATATCAATAACCATTTACTTTACATGATCATATAAAAGAAATATTATCTAGAAATCTACATTATTACTTTCTTAATTTATACACTGACCATATTCAAATTCTAATCCCACCTCAGGACCCTGAAAAGACTATATTCAGTTTTCCCTTTAGAATATACAAAGATCAGATAATTCCATTTGGATTTATCAATGCTCCTAAAACATTCCATTGGTGTATGAGAAGTATATTTTTTGAATTCATTGAGAATTTCATAGAGGTATTCATGGATTAATTTTACCATTTTGATGATTCAGTTAACTCTAGATTTCATTAAATATATCTAGTGCTAAAAAGGTTATTCAAATGTATCCTTTTAATGAATTTTAATAATTGTTACTTCATCATCACTAATAGTAATTTCTTACGGCACAAAATTTTATAAAATGGAATTCAAGTCGATATTACTAAAATTTAGCTAATCCAATCACATCCTGAACCCATATTAGTTCAATACATCTATACATTCATTGGTAATGTTGGTTTCTATTTCTGATTCATCCATAACATTAGTAAGATTTACCTAACACTCCCTCATCTACTCTGGAATGATGTTACATTCAATTTTGATGAGGCTTTCAAGATATTTTTCATTGAAATAAATTATTTTCTTACAACAACCCTGAAAATGAAACTCTAAATTGGGAATTTCCCTCAAAATTTATGATTGAATCTTCTGATAGGGATATTGGGGATTTTCTTGTTCAATCAAGAGAAAACATTTTTATGTCATCTATTATGCCTCAAAAACACTGGATGAATCTCAATATCATGACAATACCACTGAAAAGGAACATTTACCTATAGGTTTTTCCTTGGATAAATTATTACCCTATCTCTTAGGTTCCAAAATAATCATCTTTTCAGACAATTCATAATTAATGTTCTTAGTCAAGAAAATTGATTCCAAAATGAGGCTAATAGGATGGATCATGATGCGCCAAGTGTTTTTCCTTAAGATTGATGATTGACTTGGGAATGAAAACCCTATTATTGATCACCTAAGAATAATTTACAAATCTTCTCATTTTGAAATAATTAATCTTTAATTTTTAACTAAACACCTCTATTCTCTCACTCGAAAGTTACCATGGTATGATGCAAATTGTAAATTACTTTTTTATAGTGTTTTTCATAAAATATTTCAAATAAAAAAAATAAAACAAGAAAAGTAAATCAAAATACAATTTTGGTAAGATAACATTCTTTAAAATACTTGGGATGATATACTGATTAAGAGATGTGTTAATGATGATGAAAACATTTCTATCTTGGAATTCTTCCACTCAATGCTTGGAAGTGGCCACATTGGACCATAAATTACCTATTTAAATGTATTTTCAAATGGATTTTTTATCCTTATATATTTAAGGCCTCACATATGTTATTTTAGTCATGTCTAACTTGAAAAAAGATTGAAATAATTTCCAAAATAAATGAAATGTCACAAAACCCTTATTCTTTTGTGAGATATCCAATGTTTGGGGTATATATTTCATGAGAACATTCCCCTACACAACGAATTATACTACATTATTCTTTCAGTTCACTATTTTTCATAGTGGCTCAAGGACAACCCCACTAGAAAAAATTATGCACATATAGTTAGTGAGTTCCCTTACACCCACATCTTCTATCAATTTTGAACACCCATGCCTCGATAAGTGAATTAGGAACCCATTTTGGTAATCACACCATTTAATATATTTTGAAAATTAATGTGGTTGTGCCTAAAACATGAACTAAATATCACCTCAACCAAATGGAATGGATGAGATTTCCAATAATTAAGTGAAACCAATGCTTGAGAGAATTTCTAAGACAACATGAAAAGACTATCCTAAAAGACTCGGTGAATCAATTTTAGGTTATCTAAAATACTATAAAATAATCATCGGATGTATCCTATTTAGATAGTTATCAGTAAAGAATAAAATTTACCATTCTAAATCCAACATAACTAATTTTGGCCAATAAAAACTTGTCATTTTGATTGCGAAGAATCTGGTGAGGATAGATTATTGCAGTTGAAGAAAATAGAAGAGATTCAAATGGATTATTATCAGAATTAAAATATATAGAATGGAAAGGATAAATTAAACCATGAAAAATAATTATACAAATAGTACTCAATGAATTTTAAAAGTAAATTCTCTTAAATTCTAGATTTTAACTTCACCCAGGTAAGAATAATTCTCATTGGGAATGTATTTTTATTGTTACTAGTGTTTACCCATTTGGTAGAATTAAAGTACAATAACCCTAATATAAAATGGAATTTATGGTTAATGGACATCAATTACAACATTACAATGAGAGGAAACACACCCCAAAAAATAGATAAACTTCCCCCAAATACCAAACCATTATAGTCAATATACCATTTAATGGAGATGGAGACCCACCAAATCCATACTAGGTGGAACCTATTTCCCTTAAACTCCCTATACATATCTTATTACTCCTCCTCCTCTTTATCCCTATTTACAATTATTTCTTTTCCTCTGTCATTCTTTAATTTTAATTTTTTTTTTTCAATTTATTCATAAATCCATTTTATCCTCTATTATTTGTGTTATCATGTATTTTAAAAACTCAAAAAACTAAAATTTATACAAAAATAGTTTCACCATTACTCACAATTAAATTTTGAAATTTTTTCTAACCATTTTGGAGAGTCTAATAACTTTTTTTCATCCGAAACATTTTTTTATTTTCATCATAAACATGGATAAAAATTTGGGGTCATGAACAATAAATATAGAATCCCACTTTTTTATTTGTAAAATGATTCATCCCCTATAGTGAGGAACAATGTTAGATTTCATTCCATCGTAAACTAAAACCATGTTTTCATTTTGGGTATCTTTTAACCCCTGATTTTGAGTCTTGATGTTTTGGAATTTCGAGCTGAATTCCCTCATTTAATATACATCAATATGATAGAGGCATTTTCTAAAATGCATGAGAATAAAAATATCCAAATATACACCCATTACCCTTACATTTATCCTCCTATTAAAATCCCCTTTTATCAAAAGCTAGATCTTTTTTTATGTCCACATTACAAGCCCAAAACCATGTTCCTCCCAACATCTACATTGATTTTCATTGCATAATTTATTGAAATTTAAGTGTAGGAGAATAGATTTTATTTTGGGTATCATTTACTATATTTTCAATGTGTTATAATATTCTTGAGAGAATGCATCAATTTAAATATGGTGGAGAGGATTTAATTTTTTTATTTTTAGTATGTTTTTGGAATATAGTCATATTAAAGTCATTTTGTAATTTATTTTTGAAAAGTGTTCAAAAAATTGAAAAAAGGAAACAAACATATGGGTTTATTATTAATAAATTCAAAAGTCACCTTTCTTCAACATATATTCTTGTTATAGATAATAATAATAATTTTATGGCAATATCAACCTTTGTTTCTGTGATTAGTGTGATATTCTTTCCCAGATCAACATCTTAAAAATGAAAAAAAATAAAAAATAAAAAATAACACTTACAACATATTTTCTTGGGTCAATGTGAGAAGTTTTTAGTTTTCTACTTGTTCATACTTTTATGATCTTATAAATTTCTCTCTCTCTCTCTCTCTTGTCTTTCTTAACACATTTTCCACCAATAAATATGTGTTTCCATAATTTATCATGTCTTATTTCAATAAAAGTTCATTTATTTTTCCAACTTGTGTTTTTACCCCAATTTTCCTCTCTTTTGTAAATTATATTCCTAAAATCCCATAGCCACTAAAAAACTATAAAATACCTCTTTATTCTTGTGATATATATAATAAGAAATGAAATATGGGAGCTATTTCAGGCCCTTTTATTTTTTATTTTTGTTGGTGAATGACTGAAGTTTCATGATTAAATTTACACAAACCTGAGAGGATTAAATTTTCAGTTCCTACACATTGCAATTCAAATTTAGAACTTTAAAAATGAATTGTATTGACATATGATTAAAATAATAAATTTTTCAATAATTAATTATAGATGAGTGAACTATTGTAGACCTCCCATGATTGGTAAAAAACAAAATTTTATTATTAGTTGGGTAGTGAAAATGATTTTTTATGTGTTTTTGTTTTTTTCCTAAGGAAATTCAATATATTATGTGTGGAAGAGTTGATATTAAATATCAATTCATCATTTTTAATTACCCTAATATATTTTGTTTACAGGAAATGATTAATTTCAAGTAAATGTTCATGTTTTGATCATAAACATATAAGGATATCATTTTTAGAATTTGTTGAAATAAAATATAATTTAATGTTTTAATTATATCATTCAAAATTCCCATCAAAATAATCTTATTATTAATTTATGGTGTTAATAATTAAAATTTAAACAATTAAAATAGAGAATTGTCCTATTCTTACATTTGAAGGTTCATATGGCCCAGACAAGAAGGCCTTAAGAATCTGTAAATGAAAATAAACCACCTATGATTCTATTTTTTATAATAACAATACAAAAATCCAAATTCATTGATACTCCTACAAAAAGAGAGGATATTCTGTTACATATTGGATAAAAATTTCACGTCCCAACTCATAAAATTAATGACCTAATTGATTTTAAAAAATCTATCCCCCAATATTGTGTATGATTTGATTACAACCATCATTTTCGTACTTCTCTTTCAATATAATTATCCAATTGAGATGGGATTTATATGGAATACATAAATGATATAATATCACATATTTTCAGATATTTTTTAATTTAAGGCATCTTATGTATCTAAAACCCATTCACATTAAGACCATTGAAAAAGTCTAGAAAAAATGAATAGTGGAACATTGTTCAGGAAAATAGCCATAAAATTAGATTCAAAATTATAATGGTCAAAATATTTGGTGGTTCAATTGTCTACATAGGCATATATATAATTAAAAAAGTAATGATCTCTATATTTGTCTATCTAAAAAGGAGAATGGTAAATCCAACTTGAGGGGAAGTTTTTGTAATGCAAAAAACCCACCACCTAAGGCTATAAATATACTCCCCTTTTCTCCATTCAAGGGGTTATCACATCCACAAATAGGAGGATATATTTTCGAGACCAAATAACTGTAAAAGGCTTTTAAGGAAGTTGTAAACTCATCATCCTATTTGAGATACCTTTCCACCATTCTTTATTTTTATGTACATTGATTATTTTCAACTTTAGCTGTGTAAGTTTTATTCAATTTAGTTTTATGTTTAATGAAATAATTATTATCATCATATATTTTTATCATAAAACATATTATTTTAATATTAATGGTCTTACAGTAGTAAAATCAATTTAAAAGCCTTTCCCTTTCTCACATTCTTATTTAATCAAAAGCATGTATTTACCTCTTTTCACGTTTCATGTGTGTGTTCGATGCACCACTCTTTTTTTACCTCATTATTTTTCTTTTCATTATAACAATTAAACATAATAATTTGGAATCATATTACTAAAACTATAAGTGAATTAGTAAATATCCCATGTGGTGATCCATAATTGGGGAATGTTAATGTATTGATATCCCTTTTTTCATTTAAAATTCATTGAATTAATTTTGTGTATGAAAAATAATAAATTTTATGGATTAACAACATTTTTTGTTTGACATGTGGATCTATTAGGAAATTGGAACCACAAATAACAATGGGTTCATTGAATATTTAATATTCCATCAAATATAATTTATGATGACTAGAACACTCATTAATTCTTGAATTAAAGGTAAAACATGGAATTCTGATAGCAATTATCTAGTGATGAGGATATTAATTAAATGAAATGTTTTTCAATGGTCAAAGATATCATGAGATAAAATTACAAATAATTAAATGACCCCAATCATTATTGAATTGTTAAATTAGACTTCATCAATTAATCATTTTACCTAAACTCTACAAACAACCCCTTATTAAAAAGAAAAATACAAAACAATCAACTTCAAAAAATTTTCTATAAAAAAGGATTCAACCCAAGGACTATTATACATATTATAGTAGATAAATGGACCATTGAACTTTCTATAAGTGAAAATCAACAACACATTATTAGTGTATGTCCAGACTACCCGATTAGGGTTATCCCACCCCTTAAATTTTATGGCCACTAAATAAGAAATAAATAAACAATTATGATAGAAAAACATCATCAAAAACATTTTTTTTATATTATCAAATACCTATAATATATATTAGATATATTATGCAATAAACCCTAGTCATTCACTCAACATGTAATTCTTGCAAATATTAATCAAACCATTAGTATTAAAATAGTATTCTTTCATATTATATTATTCCTTATATTTTCTCAATAACTTGGAATAGCATTTAATAAATAAATTAATCTCAATTATTCTATAATTAATTTTGAATGATTTTTTTTATTATCAGTGATCGTTAAAACATCGAAAACTATTGGACCTCATTTTGGGTCCCACCATGTCCTATATTCTTATTCCCCCGAGTAGTGAAGATTCTTGAATACACTACTGTGCATGAACCTCTTGGAAATTATCTCAATAGTAGTGAATTGAATTCATAGACCAATAGATGGGTTTAAAAACCCATCAATTCCCCTAAATAGATAAGGAATATTCATATAAATGAAAACTATCCTACAAACACGCACTGTGTAATATAATTTCCCCCCCTTAGATATCTTATAAAGTAAAATGCACAATTGTGTCATCATCCTTTATTTATTTTTTAATGATAAAACTGGATGGAATTTCCTTTAACTACCACAACCTTGGATTTATAAAGGAACTGCCATCATTATCAACTTGTCCAAAGATATTAATTCCTCAACTCAGAAGTGAAAAATTATTTCGTTTTCATTAAACCAATGACATACCACTAATGACACACCTAAGACAATCTACATTTCCATTATTTCATTGTCATTGTTTTTAATTGACTCAAAATATGCGATCAAATGCAACACATTGTTAATGATCTCAAGTCTATAGACCAATACTCATGTTCATGAATAGGAATAACCAATGGCACCCAAAACATGTGGGGTTCCTATTTGCTGGTCGGTCGTTATGATCTCACCTACCAGAGATCACCATGTCTAAACATCATGTTAATAATTCCAAAAAATTATGATCTCCTAGAACATGATAGTTAGAAATTAAATATATCTATTCAGTATGATGTATCTAGACCATTAAACATATATTTATAATTAATTTCATAGTATCTTGAGGTTCTCATTATGGGATGGGATCTGTTATAAATTTTTGACATGATAAATAATATATGGATATTGCAATTATATAGTGGATGTGGAAACATCTACAATATAATGGTATGTTTCTATCATTTATACCTCATTATACACATGGTATGGTAGTAAAAAATTCTGATAATGTTGGGTCTAGGGAACCCACTTATACCACACTCCCACTTTCAGTAGATCCAACTTACTAATGGACAATTTTAGAAGTTTCATAATTAATATCATGTTTCTACTGACTCATGGTTCTAGTATTTGTGTCTTTTATTTCTCCGATGCAGGACTATTCTACTATATTCAACCTGAAATCCTCTAGTAAAACTCCTCAAGAGATTTAAATCTTAAGTGTATTAATTTTTGTATACTATCAAAAAATAACATCACAGTGAGTAAGAGTATCATAATTTACATTATGATAATACTTTAACTATAAGGTGTGATTAAAAGAACTAAAACAAGTTTTCTATATTTTACACTACTTCTTAGCTGCATCAAAAGTTAAAAATCACTCGGTATTTATAAACGTGGATACTACTATCTTAAATGAGCTCCTCTTTTTCATTACCTTATCCCAACTATTATATTTGATCATATTTACCTTATATAAAGAATATACCCATATTCTAACTAGTATCCCTTCCTCACCACATGCCAGCAACCAATCACTTATTCTTCATCAAATACAATCATATAGTTTTGACTGCTCCCCTTTATGTTCTCTAAGATTTAAATGTTATTTTACAACAATACATTTTGTGTAGGAAATAACATTTATTGTATATATCATGGAATATGCTATTTATCCATCATGAAATCATATTGATTTCAACTCACCACATTAATCTCCTCATATTTCCTTTACATATCTTCTTGGATATATTTTTTGTATGTGACATTGGAAACAAATCTTTAAAAAATTATTTGAACTTGTATTTTTCATTACATTTTCGGTATACATACAATTTAATTTGTATAATAAACCTTTAAATCTACCTTAGTAGATATTGTTCCCAAAAAACTTTTTTACAGATTTAATTTAATATAATGAGTATTGTTTTCAACTAGACTTAAATAAAATTAATACCGATAATTTATTTTCCATATTTTATCAAACATATTTTACTTAAAAAAATGGCACTCCCACTGACCACCAGTATACGCATTGAAGAGATTAATTCCAAATGATAATTCTATGATCATATTGCTGACTTCAATCCTAAATTGTATTTAATTAACTTTCACCCCTAATAGGAATTATATGGTGTCACTATCCCTTTCTGGTTGCGTCGTATACAAACCTTCAATGATTGGTGGCCTTGAAATAAAATTCTAAATTTAATAATTATAGAAATTATATACCACAAGTTAAATTCTAATTTATTTAAGTATAAATAATTATTATAAACAATATATAAATATTGTCACTACAATTGTACCATCTATCTATAGTCTTACATGAATACCAATAACATTATTCAAAATAATAAGACCATTCACTATGATACATAGATTCCATTATTAAATTTCAATTGATCTTTTCAATTTTAAATAATTTTAATATACTATATAATTGTATGAATTATTATTATCAATGAATAATTCATCCCTATCCATGATGAATATAATATTGTCACCATGGTTTTATCCTTTCTATACATTATGTGTCTCTGTAATATTACTTTTCCACACCACATGTGGAACCCATTCCAATAGAAAATTATTGAGGATCCTTGTCCTTGACTATAAAAAAGTCAATATTTTTCTCACTATCTTATATAGATATGTGCAACCTTTTATAAAAATTTATTCTATCTCTAGGATACAACTTTTCTACTATATGGATTTAATTAGTATTCAGATTTTTTTGGAAAATTGCATTAGATACACATTATGTTTCTTCTTGATGTAATTTTGTTGATATCCTCAAAAAAACTCCGTGAATCTAAACACATATTCTTAGGAAAATGTATTTATATAATAGTAAATCTCATTTGATAATCAATTTTCATTATAGTTGGAATATGGTTATGAGATAATGTCTATTTTTAAAGCATCTCCCCAAAAAGGGAAGCATCTTCAATGCATGAGTTTTAACATTTATGCCCCTTTTAATAACCTCTGGACTTTAATGTGTGTAGAAAAATGTGAATTTATGAATTGAAACATGATACATTTTATTGATCAACGTTAACATGTAACAACCATTATTAATACTCCTTGTAATTATTATACACCTAATGTGGATAAGGTAATGTGAATTTATGAATTACTCCATGCTGCATTATTTTGATCGATGAATGCCTGGTCCAGATATTATTTAGAATACCGACCCCCTTCATATCATATCATTTAACCATGAATATACCATACATCACATACACATTCCTTAAATACCTTAAGAAATCTAATTTGGCATACACACCACTAGCTTACCCTCGGAATAGTTCACACTCTATAGGTGATCTAGATCTGAAATCATTGTGGATTTTGTTTATTTATAAAGGTTTCTTTGTCCAAATATTTTTATATAAATGTTTTGATAATACCTAAGGACTTTAACTCCAATGAGTCTAAAACCATAATTGGTATATCCTTGAAAACTAAATATTTTTTCTTGAAAAAGTATTATATTTTCACAACTAGGTATAAAGGAGTCTAATATTTCATATTCATCAGGTATTTACAATATTTCAAGAATCACTAATATATTGGTAGTGTATTGAACACCATAAAAAAATTCATTCCTAAACTAGAATAATGTCTCATTATGTCCAATGTATACAAGAGATAAATGGTTTGGTAATACTTAAATATGTTTCTACTATATGTATTTACATAGAAATTAGAAGTTGTGTAATTATCAGCATTGACATAGGAACCACCTCTTATCATCTTCATATAGAACACACAATAATTTTAGTAACCTTTTTTATATACATGTTTATTTTATTTATATAAAAATGTTTAATGGTATATTTTATTTATTTCCAAAGAAGTAAAATAGAAACATTATTTTATAATGATGAATATACCTAAATAAAATACAACTAACTTATTCTTTGATTAATTTTATTATGTTTATGAATCCCTATATTTATTTCATGATACATGAATCATGTAACCTTCTATTTAATACCTTCCTTTTCCTTTTAAGGAAAATTTAATGGTTCCATTGGCATAAAAATTTTCATTGGACTTTTCTCCTTCTCTTTCAACTTGTTCACCATATGAATTAAAGATTATAGTATCTTTAAGTTCATATTTAATTTGAGAACCTTACCTAGAAGGAAAGGAAGAATTTTATCCATATAAATTATTTAGTAATATCAGCTGAAATTGAAGTAAATCCATTGAAAAGTTGTAAAATTTGGACGTGTTGAATGATCATGATCCACCTTTCCTATTTACACATAATCAGTGTAATGATCACCCTTTCATATCTTTCATCCCTTTATCGTTACAAGATTCTTTGAGATGATAAAATATGTAAAATACTCCATGTTTAGATGTTTAATCTACAACTCACACCATATTTTGATGATTATATTATGAAATAAACATCATCTGTGTCATACATGAGAATTATGTGAACATTTTTCTCACCCTTGTTTCATTTGGGGATTCAATGGGCATTGGGAACTCCAACACCATGAATTTCCTATAACATATAATTTTCCACAAGAGCTTATAAAAATCATTGAAATCAAATACAGGTGAGGATATTGAAATTATCCAATAGTTATCATAGTCTACTTATGTTATTACTTTCTATTTTATATAATAATAAATTCTTGTAGATTTGTAATTTTATCTTGATTATAAATTTATACATTACTGATTTTTTACATCATTAAATGTCTAGACTATTTTATCAAACTATAGAAACTATCTGTACTATAATTTGAATACTTTGTAAATTGAGTATTCTATCGAAAAATATCCTTGAACCCCCCTCATAGTCTATATTCTTTCCTACGCCACTACTCGAAGGGTTTAAGTTAGGTATTTTACTATCCAAACTCAATGAATTGTGGGTCCTGGATCAGTTTAGTGAAGTCCCATCTTATAAAATAATAAACATGATTTACTCAATGATTGAATATGTGGATACATCAAACTAACTATGAATACTATTTTTCAACCAAATTCAGTTATGTTAACCCATCAATTTCATAAGAAATCCCCATTAGTAAGAGGCAGAATCAACTATTGATGACGAGCACCACATACACCTAGTCATATTCATATTCATATGACAGAAGGTATTCATGCCATAATATTTCTTTGGGGGGGGGGGGTTTATTATTATATTAACAAATATAATCCCTTTCTATTAATCTATTAATTTTGTGGTATCATGCTCACAACTGAAAATTAAATGAAAAAAAATTCATCGTAATTTATGAATTTTATTGTTCATTAGTATATGTGTTTCCCAGTGGCAAGAAAATTCATAAAAAAATAAGAAAATTAATGAAGGAAATAATGAAACCAACTATTACTAAGTATATAATATTGGTTGATCCATTTATACATTGGATCAATAATGACATTGGGGAATCATACTTTTGTCATATATCGACTAATGATACAGCTCATCCCATTCTAGTGTGTCAATTTATCATTCATTTTTCTCATCAACAAGGCTTGGTATGAATCATAGTTATTCTACTTCATAATACAAATGTACTCACATGTATAAGTGGGGTTTGGGGAAACAAATTGTACATGAAAAAATACTGATGGACACAAATTACCTTATATGTATTTAAATGAATAATTCGATGTGTATACCATCATAAAAATTATATTCTTATTAGAAATATTGCAATAAGGTAATAATTAATTTAGTAAATAAACCATACATAAATAAGGAAAATCAATGCTTAAGACTGGTCAGTATATACAATAAACGTGTGATTAAATTAAATTACTATAAACTTAAAGTATGAGGGAATCATAAATAAATTTAATGAATTTATTAAATTCAAATAATTCATTCAATTATTTTATTATTATTTAATCTAATAGTTAATTTAATTTTTATTCCATAATTAAATAAAAAATTTATTAAATAATACAATACTAAATTTAAATTAATTTATTTTTAAAAATACTAAAATATTAAATATTTTTTTTAAAAATTATCTTTCAATTAATTTAATTTAATAATAAATTCAATGAATAAATTAAAATAATTTTGATTATATAAATTTTAGTGAGCCACGAAAACCCACCCGGTCTTAATGCTGGTTTTCCCTTAACACATGCATGATATTTTGAGATAGGTAGACCTGATTCATAGGTTTTCTGGGACAATAGAGACTACCCATACCCATTATGGATTAGTTTGACCTCCTCTAACCCACATTGGGGTGGTTCGAGTATTGAAAACCTCGAAGAAGTTTGCAGGGATGTACTATTAGGGTTCAACCCGATTTTTTTTTGGAATTAATGGTGCCGTTAAATGACAACACATTTTAAAGAGAAACACATGTCAAGGCAGGGTGAATTAAATTCATGCGGAGAAGTTTTTTATGTAGAATTGAGGGACTAAAAAAGGGGAGGTAGTGGCCATGACTCATCATCCATAATGCCAAAAGTAGAGTGGAGCACAAAAAACAGTAGAGGGCAGAGGCTTGTGCAGAAAAACGCGGACAACAGTTTCGAGTGTTGGTGGCAGTAGACAATAGTGAATTGGGTTATGCAATGAGGTTCTAGAACAATGCCTCTGGTTCATGTTTGATCTCTGAAGGGTGATGAGTTTTAATGAAATATTATTAGATAGGATGTGAAGGCGTATCAGGGTTTGAATTTTACTCATGCTTTTCTACACTATATTTTTAATTCATGTTTGGGCTACTACTTGGATTCATTGTATTATCTCATTCATAGTGAATATTCTTGGAGTTGTCCAATGGGTTTTAATCCTATACAAGGAGGGTTTTACACATTAAAATATATGTACCCTTTATTATGCTATTTTTTGGTTTGGTGTTTCATTTACATTGGTAATTATCAAAAATTGTTATTGTCACAACTATGTTTATTTTTAATCCAATATACTTCTGAATCAACAGCTACCTCATGGCTGGGGGTCTTATACATTGGTACCGAATAAGATGGGGGGGGGGGGGGTTTAGTCATCAATACCAAAATAGAGGGTTATTTTATGGCTCAATCATAAGAGGGTGACCATGTAGTGACATTTACATGGGATATAGTAGTACTATCCAAGCTAGCGGTGGTGGTGGCCAAGCATCGTGGTGGTCGACTGCTCAAACTCATCCGTGACATATGTAGTGTCTAATGGAAAATTAGCATGTGTGAAAAGGAGGCCATTTAGTGAGGGAACTTGGTGGGTTAGCCATTGTAGATACATGATTAGGTATCGAGGGCAACTGTCGACCTAGAATAAGGGGTGATGACACTCGATTCATCTAGATAGCAATGGAAGGAACCGACTACGCAGTGACAGTGCAATCGAGTGGTCATAGGTGGATGACATGGTGGATGAGAATAGAGTTATGGGAGGTGGCACATAGCTGGATATGTGGGGGAGCGGTGGTCTCTAGTGGTAGTAAGGTGAGGTGAGGTAGAAGAGGTCGGGTAGAAAAGTAGGATGCGTTATAGAGTGAGGTGGTTGGGTACTGGAAGCCGTATGAGGAGGAGGACAAGTAGTGATTCTGAGAGTACACCATTAAAGGGAAGGTTGTGGCTTCCAGGGGTGGATGAAGGGGTATGAGGGATCATGATAGGGTTCTAACTACTAAATATTATTTTTTTATTCTATAGCTTATAGTTTATTTTAAAAAAAATCAAAACCCAAAGGATATCTGATTTTGTTTTTAATTTCATGTTGCGCCCCCTGCTATAACTTACGTCAACCACCTATTTTGTATAGTGAAGAAAAAACAAATAGTTGTATTCCAAATTTAAAATATAAATTATATTATATTTCCTTTTTTGTTTAAATTTCTACAAAGATTTTGAAATATTTTTTTAGGTCAGTGAAAATTATTGTAATAGGATTCTGGTCCATTCCTTGTCAGATGTTTGGGGTGTTCGGTATCATAACCAAATTTATATATGGACACTATGATAGGAAAAGAATATTTCTAGATAAATTAAATTCTGAAATTTTTTTATTTTTAATACCATAAAACTCACCACCTTCAATAAATAATTTTTTTCATGATAACTATTAGCTGTCCAGCTAAGATCAGATAGAAGTGTAGTCATATCCATTAAGAGAAATTTTAAACCCTCTATAAAAATTTAATGAAAAATAATTTTTCCATGCTTCAAAAAACCCACAGTAACATTGTAATACCAATTTTTGTTCTTGGGGAACAAATTAAATACTGATGGGCTAGGGATTTAAAAAATTTTATCAATGGAAGGATGAAACTTGTTTCCTTTGATGATCATATCACAAGTATGGTCTAAGGATCCCATGTCAATTAATCAATGAATATGAAATAAAACTAAATGAGTACTTTATTCGATTTGAAGTGAACTTAACTGTAGCCCATTTCTAGACACCATTTCTTAACGAATCTAGGTCATAATCCCTATATAACTTCCACACATGCTCCATGAATCTATGTGATAACCATTCATAGAATTATGGTCATTATCACTTAGTTTGGAAAAATATTTTGGCATTGTGATGAAAACCTTGATCTCATTTGTTTTATCTGTCAAAGGTATCTTGGATTGATCATATGAGAGATACTTTCTTTCTCTTGGAAGAAGGTTTAGGGAGAGGCTCTCATTTTGAATGAATTGATAGTGAATTGAATGAGCAACTCCTTCTCTTATATAGTGGATGTCTAAAATACCTGGATATGGTTCCCCAACCCCTAAAAATTTAACATCCATTAAATAAAAAATAAAAAATAAATATTGAAAAACTAAGTGCATCATAAATATTATTTATATTTTATTATACACATGTAATATTTATTAAATACATTATGTGATAAACATGAGTCATTAAATTGACCCAAAAATATCTCTAGTATTTAATGAACATTGAATATTAAATTAATATGTGTCCGTGTAATATTATTCCTTGTATTTACACAAGTATAGGTAAATAATTTTAATAATAAATTCAATCAAATTATTCTATACCTAAATAAAATTGTATTTATTAATTTAACAGTGATTGGTAAAACTTGGACTACTCTAGGACCCCATTATGGGACCCACATTTTTCTATATATCTATTCAGTAGAATAGGGTAGATTGTTGAATACATTATTTTGTGCGACCCTATTCCGTTTCCTCAATATTAGTGAATATTATTTAAACAAAGAGGGGAGTCTAGAAACCCATCATATCCCTTAAAGAGAAAAAAATAGTCATAGAAACGACAACCATCCTATTATCATACACTATGTAATATAATCTACTTTATCTTTAGATATCACATAAAGAAGGAAATACACATCTAACTGGATTAATATACCTTCGACAACCATGGAAATGGATTTATGAAGGTACTTCCATCCTGATCCACTAGGTCTAAGATAATACTTCTTATTCTTGGTAGAGAAAAATTTTGTCTTGATAATTCATCCATTATCATACCACCAATGATGCACCAAACATAACCTACCAAGTAGTGATTTCATTATCATGGATTTTTTACATGAATCATAGTACGTGATCAAATGGAACACATTGAAAGTGGTCTAAATTCAATTGTCCAGTACCCATGTCCTTATATTGGAACATCCAATGAAACCCAAAACATTTGGTGTTCCTCTTTGTGGGTCTGTCCTTATGATATCACCAATGAAAGATCACTAAGTGTGAACATCATGATAAGGAGTCTCAATGATTTTTTTCCAAAAACATCTAATAGTCAGACATAAACTTTGTCTAATAAATATTATTTATCTTGAACATAGTAAATATATTAATTATTAATTTCATAGTATATTGAGGTTCTCATTATAACCTATGATCTATTATAAACTTTGGCACAATAAATAATATAGGGATACTACAATTAAATAGTTGACATGCAAATTTGTACACTATAATAGTAAGTTTAGATCATGCATATCTCACTGTACACAAGGTATTCTAATCACTAGTAATATTAATGTTGGGTATAGGGAACCCACATTTACAAGTATTTGACGCAAAATATTGAAATGATTAGTTTTTTATGAAAACAATTTCCCAAAATCTTAGGTTGTTATAAACATGTCGATTTGATAATTTGATGAATTTTTCATGCCAAGGTGAGGATGATGTGGATTTTTAAGTCATACAATGGTCACATCTAACATCACATATGGATCGATTCTATAAAAGGTATAGTTAGGGTCTATGATAGCTTGTATAGAGCATGATGACTCAACACATGATTAGTCATCTTATGAATTAATTTTTATGGAATACACTTATATATATTATCCCACATATGTTAAGGATGAATTGGTGGAATTATACTAGTTATATACTCACAAAATACACAAAAATATCAATATATGCATATATTTTATGATCTGGGATTTGGCTAGGGGAAGGGTCCCTATATCAGGGACCTGAGTAAGTTGAGCTTGTGGATAGAGGAAATGATAGGATAGAATTCACACTATTTATATAAAAATGTTTCTTTTTTTCCTATCATTTTATGATAATGTGGTTTTGATACCACCCTAGGATAATTTTGGTTTATATTTTATTACTGGTATGCCATTTTATTACATATAAATGATGTTCTTTTTAGTTTTAATTGTGTTGTTATGGGATGTGTGTAATGACTGGGAATTTTATCAATGGAAATTACCTTGTTATTATTATGTATGTATTCTAAATCTTATAAAATCACTTATAGAAAATAATAAAAACTTTAAAAATTATGATAAAATGAAATTAGAAGTATTCATAGAAATTAGAGAACCTAAATCAATGGATAAGTAACATGATATTTGGAACTCTAATGCAACCATTAAGTATAATAACCCAACCGATAGAATAAAAATATTACTTATTAAAGTAAAAATAAAATTTATCCCTCTTATAAATGAAATTATGATTTAATTATAATATAGTATAAGTTAATAAATGTTTCAAAAATGTTAAATTTAGTGTTGGAATTTTTGTAAGATGTAAATATTTAATTATAATATTATAATTAACATAAAAAGTTTAAAAAAATTAATTTCATAAACTATATTATTAAATTAATATTTTTTTGTCTTATGGTTTTAATAGAATTTTATGACACCTTAATTAATTTTTCAAAGTGTGGTAAAATTAGTTATAATTTTAAAATCAATATTTTCCATGTTAATGATGATTTTAACTAAATATTATATTTCACATATTAATAAAATTATTTTCATAAAATTAAGATCACTTTTTAATTCTAAAAGTCATAAAATGTTTAGTGTTTTTTTTGAATTTTTATAAAATAGTTAAATTTATGTGAATAGATAAATATGGTAATTTATGATATATAACAGTATAAATTAAATTCACTATTCCTTGAGTAATGGAAGATTTATGAACCATAATATATAAGAACCCTTACTTATTTTAATATATTTAGTGATAAGGTTCAAAATATTTACAATCTTAATCCAAAATAATAAAATTTCAAATAAAATCCATATCTTACCCCTTATAAATACCACCAATCACCACCTCTACTCCTCACAATTATATTCATTGAACATGGTAGAATTTATACTTGATAATTATCCCAAACCCCCACATTTTGGAGCCTCTATTCTCAAAAAGAGGCTGAAAATAATTTTCTTTATGGGGGTTCTCAAGGGAAATAATTCTAGAGGTAAAATCATCTTTCCTTTTTTTAATTTCTATTCATGTTATTTGATTTTCTTATTCTATAATAGACTACCCTCATCCAAGTGGTATAATAACTACAATAACTTATATATACTAAAATTTTGTTATGTTAATAAAATAATCCATCCTCAAACCCCTTCCCCTTTCCCTTTTTTTCTAAAAATAAAAACATCATTTATGGGGGTGTAGAGTCATCGTCTTCAAGGTCAACATGTTTTCATTTTCCTATACCACCTTCAAGGTCAGTAATAAAAAATTATAATGGTCTAAAAATATTGATAAAAATATTTTATAACCCTTTTTATTTTCTATAACTAACATATATACAAAATATTACATAATAAAACAAAATATGTTCATTGTGATAAAAAACACCAAAATCAATCTAAATGATTATCATTAACATGTTATCTAATGAATCATATTACTCTATAAATAAATAATATATATAACTATTTAAACATATTTTAGTTCACTAATAACATGTAATTTTAATTCATAATAGTTATTATCATCTTACATGAACTTCAATACTTGTATACAAGAAAAACTGGTCATCAAAACAAAGGAAATGAACACTCTGGAATGATTAAATTAAACTCTAAAACTCATCATAATGGCCATAAATGAACTTAATAATGTTATAAAAAAATAAAAATAATGTGTAATGGGTTCTTTATTAATTAATTTATTAATATAATATGATTATCTAGGATATTAATGTGAATAAATCATTTATAAAAAAGGTAAGGGGATTCTCAAACCCAACACACTTTATTTAGGTTATCACTCTTACATTTAATTTTTTTATATTTCCTTTAACGAACCTTAAATATAATTTCATTATCCTTCCATTTTTTCCCTATGATATATATTCTTCCATTATGATTTTATGAAAAATTAAATGGTTTTCCAAAAAGTACACATCTTAAAGAACACACATTTTACTTCTATTGATATTTTTCTTCTTTAATAAAAATTGATGATTGTTATGAAAACTGTGATATTTACTTTTTATTTTTGGAATCACAAAATTTTATTCAAGAATTAATCTATTTTTAATTCTCAAGAAACCGATTTTATTTTCATGGGTTATTTCATGACCAATATTTTAATACGTTATATGTGTCATGGATAATTATGTAAATGTTATGATGTTGAAAGTGAAAACAAAATTTTATAGAACTCCTACGAATTTGGTTAATGTGTTGTATATCATGAGATAATATGAAATATGTGTGAAATTGATTATATATTTGTTCACAATGATGATGATGTTATGATTATGACCATATGTTATGCATTAACATGGTGTTATCTTTGTCTATGAGTGTTATTTTACTACTATGACCTGATGATTCATTTCTATGCATTGAAACATTCCATGAATTTTTCTAATGATTACTCTCATGATTATGATGATGATATCATAATTATTTTATGATGATTATTATTATGCTCATCCATGTTATATTGATTTGTGTTCTAATTTGTCCTCTTAATGGGATTTTTTCTCTCCCATTTCATTGATTTATATCCTAGGTAATTACTTGTACCAAGGAGAATGAGAAGGCCACTAAGAAGATATAGAATAAGGAATTCAATTATGTTAATGTTTTATTTTGTAAAAGTTATGTATAATACTAAATTTCCCAATACATTAAACTATTTTATCCTAGATAAGTAACACTATGAATATTTACTATTAAAATGATGTAATAGTAATGTAAGAAAGATCAGGGTCACTATAATGTGTATTTAATAATTGTTGATATTTTAGTGTATTAATTTTTTTCCATGGGTAGAGTCTTCCCCCAAAACCATTCAAACCATCACAAATGGTTTAACATATATTATACAAGGATTTTTTATGAGGTACTATAGATATCCACCCTATATTAGGTGATTCAATTCTAAGAATTACACATTTATGAATATTTATTTCCTGACCAAAAAATGTGATTTTTAATCCATTACCCAATCATTTCAATCATTCGTATTTTATTAAAATGCAATTATAATTAATTTCAATCAACAAATATTAACATATTTATCATTAGCACCCATATTTAATTTATTCTATCAATGTTCCATACCATCAAGTAATTATAATATATCCCAAAATAAATCAAACACATCAAGAAATCAACCTATACAAATCACTTGCCAACTTACACCATAATAGTAGCACAAAACTTCCTCTCAACTTAAAATGACATTCAAACATTTATAAACAAACTAAAATTCCATACAATATATCCACATAAATAACCTCATACCCTTAGGAAAACCATAGAATACCATCAAAATCACCTACTGCACGACATCTACCAACATCCCAAAATGAGCCCCCAAACTACACAAACAAACCCATCAAACCATTATAAGGGAATCACAACCAACCACAAAAAATATCATAAAATAAGTATCAAACAACATAATTAAATCAAATTTTAAGTTAATTTTTTTCATTAAAATCATTTTCATCCACCATAAAAATCATTACAAAATTTCCAAATTTTCATGAAAATTTTTCATTACCATATTGAAATGATTAAACTTTTTTAAAAGGTAATTCCAATAACTTTAATTCTGAAATGATACAAATATCACATCACCATGTAAAAAACAATTGTGGTAATAACAAAAATTCTGTCCATACTAAGTAATATCATGAAATAAATGAAGATACATGAAAATGACCACATCCCCTTAAATTTCATTTACTTAGATTAATTTGTACCATCCACTCAAAGAAATCAAAATCTGGATACCTGCAAAGATTAAAAAAATATAAAAGGATAATTCTTCAATCCCCTACATAAGCTAAAGCTTCATGAATCACTATTCATATAAAAGGGGAGGATATTATAGTAGGACCATGATCTCATGAGGTAAACCTCAAAAACATATTCCACAAAAACCTCCATAAAATACACTACCAAAGTCCAATAAAATTGTAGCTAGAAATCTTTGACAAGCTCTTCAACAAGAAATAAAATAAAAGAACCCATAAAAGGGAATGAAACTAACCTTATATAATAAATGGATGATCTCTCAATGCCAAGGGCCTAGGATAACCAAATATAATGGAATATCTCTATGGAGGAATCTTTGGTCACCTTGTGTTTGAGAATGTTTTGGGAAATAAAAAATCATTCAATGAAAATATTTTTTTCCCTAAAACTAAAAATTAAATATCCATGGTGTGATAGATCATAGAAATTACATAAAGAGTATAATTTTAATGATCTCTAAAAATTACACTATTATCTACCATATTTACCTGATTTAAGACCCGTAAAACCCTATTTAATGTGATATAATTAGAAGGGACATGGAACAAATAAATTGTTTAAGCCATGTACATGATTTTCTGAAAGATATGGTGATCCTAAGAAAAAATACATCTTTCAACTGAGTCACCATTGTGCAATAACGTCTAAAATGATGAACAATGAAATCAGTCACTTATGTGTTCATATTAGGGAAGTTATGCCAACAAAAAAATTTACAATCATTGTAAATAACACAATCAACCCCCAATACACTTTTCATTTTGGCTAAATCCCTGCAAAACATGGCCATAAAATTGGAAAGGAAATATATAAGAGTAATAAAACAAATTGTATGTCTTTAAAATTATGTGTGAGAGAATTTTGTTATAAAATTTGTAATTTAAGAACTTTCACAGTACAACCAGACTTAATCCTCGAAATAACATGATACCTATATCGGATAACTAGATCCTCACATCACAAGGGATGAATATTGAAGTGACTCAACACTTCACAGTGCAACATACCATACTATAGAACTACTCTCTCCTCCAACCAATCTTAATTCTATAACATCCATAACAATGCATGGAAACTTTATTTCCTTTAGAAATATTAATTATAACAAAACATTAATTATTACATCCTTTTAATAAAAACTATTACTCCTAAAAGATTAAATATAGAGGTATGAGAGGGGAAAATCTATTACATATAGTACCTACCAAATAATTCATTCCATTGTGAATAAAAATCAAAAAATGATTGAAAATACAAACCTCATAAGTCAGATACTCCCTAGATATAACTCTAAAATAGAGATGAAACCTATATTGAAATATGAACAGGACTTAAGAGATGAAAAACATAATCATAACAACAAAAATTACATTATTTCAACATAAATTATGTTCTAGGGAAATAACCCCATAAAAACTAATTTCTAATAGGGATACATGACCTGGAAAATAATACACTACACAATGAAACTACTCTGTAAACCCAATAATGACTAGGATTATCAAGGGCATACCTTATATAAACAAGGGATTACTATACTCAATGGAACACATTTAATATTCACTCTCTACCCTCAATATAGGAATTAGAAAACAATAATAATCATATATTAACATTGGAATAACTAAAACATACAAACCATGTAAGATACATATAAAATCAAAAAACTATTATTAAAATTGATTCAACACCATAGAAAAATGATATAATTAATTAATGAACAGTTATACTAAGATCAAAACCTTCATACTTATCATTATTAATTCAGTAACAATATAATATTTTTTGAATTTATGAATATAAGACCATTCAATAAAAAAAAGGATTTTCAACTTCCCAAAGAATTAATACATTTAAAAATATGTTTAAGTTCTTTAATAAACTGGAAAGATACACATGATTTAAAATTAATCCATACAATATTAAATGAGTCCCATATTTTATGTAATACAAGACTATAATTTAAAATTAATAGTAATAGAATTAGAGTCATCCTACACAAATTAAAACACTTTAATTAAAACATTAATGTTAATTTAAAAATGTGTTTTTTGTTAATATAATTCAGTTACAAACAAGAAATATAATCACTATTCAATTGAAAAACTAATATTACTTAATCATTACTAACTACCCTCTAAAATATATCCACCATAAAAAACAAATCAATCACCACACCTAAACCAAGGAACATCAAGAATTAAATTTTAGTAAACTTGTTGTTTACATACCATACCAAAATTAATACATGTCATCTTTACAAAAAAATAATTCCTAGATACACTCATATACAAGGATAAAAGACTTTCTAAATCCTCAAGTGACCACCTCACTTCATACATTATCCCCCCACAAGCTTGAAAAAACTAGCTAAACCATTTACCTTATTAGTATCATGATGTGTACCCAACAAGATCACCTCAAAACGATCCCACAGTTCCATCCATGAAATCATCTACAAACTCTCCCATCTTTGTAAAATATATTTCTTCAATAATTACTAAAAATTTCACACTCCTAGGTCTCTATTAGTTGAGTTTTTAAATCTATACAATAATTATGTAGAAGATAACCTTGTGTTAACACTCAATAGAATCCCCTTGGTTGAAATCTAAGCAAAATTTTACATGCTCACCCCTATGCACATAGGGGAACACCTCCATAAATGAAATAAGTAATTATATCATTCAGAGAAAATATATTGTAAGGGAACATGAAATTGTGTTGGAGTCCCCATAAATAAAAAATAAATCAAAACAATATCTAACCATTCTTCAACCTATTGGATTGTCACTATACTAAGGAACATTGACAATTTTGTCTACTGAAATCAGAATATACTCTTGTCCAATGGATTCATCTTTTTAATCAAGTAGAAAAATCATTAATATTCTATAATAATTTTTTTTCAAACTAAAAATTAGAATCAATATGGGATATTAAAAAAATAAAATCCAAAACCAATAATAATGGAATAAAAAACACACCATGAGAATAAAATATAGTCTTTGAACCTTGAATCAAAAAATCAATTCACCATTAACTATAAAATCACATATTATATAAAATTACAAACAAGAAAAACAACCCCATCACTCCCACACATATTTCCATAAAACCATCATAAAATTAATTAACCACATTCTTCTCACACAATTAGTATCCACATAAAAATAAAAGAAATGCTAGTTAAAAAAAGTCCCTCAATGATTCCCTTAGAGGATGGAATAAATAATTTTTTCATAAATTTATTCTATTAAAACATTAAGTAAATAATATTAAAAATAAAATATAGTTTAATGTGTGGAATGGTTAAGTTGAATCCCACATGTTTAAAACATTATAAACCAACCACAATTTTCCCCCATAAAACTATATCATTTACCTAAAAATAATTTAAATGAAAAAAATTTAATCACTATTGAAAACTATTTATCACCAAAACCTCTCCTAAAATAGTAAAACACCATTTTAAAAGAACACCTTAAAAATAAAAACAACCTCCCTTAAAATAAAATATTCAATTTATTTATTTAAACCTATTACCTGGAAGGAAAATCATTATTTAAGAATGTGAACTGGACATTATTAAACATCATTAAACATAGTTTAAAACATCTTAGAGTATTTTCTCAAAATCATATTGCTAACGTCTAATGAAATTTATTTCATAAATATCTAACTACAAATTAAATTGACTCAACTAAAAAAATATTAGGAAATTTACCATCTTACTCATGAAAATATACTAAGAAAATATAATGTAATCCATTTAAATATTAACATGTCATCCATTAAGTAAACTAAAAACCTTATGAAATTTAAGAAAAACCAAACATGATGACAAATATACCATATTAAATATACTTAATGTAATATCTATCAAATTCATAACAAGAAAAGACTACATTCTTTCATCAAATTTTTTGTTAGAATTTTGTAATCCCAAAATAATTTTTTATTAATCAGTATCATCATGTTTAACATTAAAACTATGAAATATATATTATTTTATAATATGTTATAATACAAATTTATTAATTAATTGATCTTATCTAAGTCATTTAGGATACTAACATGGTATTAATTGTTAATAATTTCCCTAGGAAACCACAAAATTTATACACTTTATGAAAAATATTAGATATCATGAAGTAGGCATATAAATTGATAAATTTTGGATTAGCTATTTACATCAAGTGAAAGTCATCGATTCTTAGTGTTTTTTTATTAATTTTAGTTTTTTTGTCATTTTTATCAATAAAAAACATAAAATCATATTAATATACATATTGAGAGAGTTACCATATATGAAAATTAGTGAATAAAATAATTTACTAACAAAAAAGTATAAAAACATTAAATCATCTTGAGAGAGTAGAATAAATAACATTGATTACTCTAATAAAAAAATTAATATATATTAAAACTTAACATATATCACAATAGTGAAATGAATTTTTATTCTCAAAACATGGTATTTCTTATGGTTTTTAATTAAATTCATTTCCATTTTATAAATATCACCCCAATTCAGCAACAAGTATAATAAAACATGATGGATGTTCCTATCCCAGGTCTCTACTTCACAATAAACATTATCTAACATAGGTTCTTTAATAAGATTAAGGTATATGCATTAGATCATAGGGGTCCCAAATTTATTTTTTCCTAAATTGTCTACCTTGATAAATTAAATACATGTTTTGAATAATATAGCTACACAACCAAAACCATGAAATCATCACTAATGAATAACTCCATACACCATCCTAATCTCATCCATAGATCTAATACTAAATTTTCACAACCCTTACCTTATAGAAAACCATTATGTTCCTATAGTGAAGATGAGAGTGGCCCTTTAATCCCATGTACAATAGGCCATGAGTAAGAAACTAGCACTGAGGGTACAAAACATAAAAATAAAAGGCATTATAATCACAATTATTATAAACATAAAAAATGGACAATCAACATCACAATATACATGGATACCAAAATTCAAATATATATTTAATTATATAAATTTCCAAGTCTCTAGAATATTATTATAAGATGAAACTCTAACAATTTCAACATTAATAGAATATTTTAGAATCAAGATAGTAATTCAAATACCGGTCACCAAATCCCTCCTGGATAACCAAATAATAGATTTTACTTTGTAAGGTTTTTCATACCTGATTACACAGTAGAATACCAATTAATACCTCTAGTGTAAATGTTGATAAATTATATTAATTCATTTTAATAAAATATTAGAACCAACTCACACATACACATGGTTATATATCACCCAACCACAAAAATTCTCACTCATTGAAAATTTTATCAATCTCAAACCACATAATTTCACAAGAATATAGAAAACAATAACCACAAAAACATTTCCCAATGGTATTTAACTCTAATACCCCAATAAGAAACATATTATTTCTCTTATCCCTTTTATATCCAAAAAACATAGCTATATATCTAAATGTCACATATCTCATCACAAACATAACCGTAATTATATGATCATAACAACATATTAATTATCATAACCACATATCCATCTGCTAATCACATATCACACACCCAAATAATGGTTAAATTCCAAAAATCCATATATATATATATATATTTGTGATATATATTATATATATATATATTGGCCAATTTGTATTTCATGATTTTTTTAAGTTTCATCCACATAATATTATATTTTTTTATGCAATATGTGATTAAAAATCTAATTATTGTTATCGTTTTTTGGTTCTCTTGTGTATGATATCATTCAGAAATACATTACATAAGATGAAAAATGATGATGAATTAATAAAATATGATGTATTATTACATTTAGGTACTATAAAATAAATTTATTCATGTGTTTCATCACAAGAATAAATGATGAAAAATCCTGGAGCATCCATGAATACCTACATAAACAGGTACCATATGATGTAAATTTAGTAAGATAACCCTTGTTGTCTTTTATGAACCTCCCAACACTCAGAGAGATTCTTTAATCTTCATCCATTACACTGTGAGACAATACCATTTCATGGAGGTCAGTGGATCCATCTTGTACATTGAGTGATTTAGTTGAAGCTTGTGGATACCTATGATGGTGGGATTTTAATTTTTTACACTTTTGTGATCTATCTAAATGCTTTATGAAGAATATCATGAATGATCAGATTCACTAAATTGTAAGGAAAACACTATTTAACATAGTTTATCTTTTCTTTTTTATATGTAGTTTCATATTATCTTTCAAGGAGATCCATGAAAAAGAAGATTATTTGAATTCACATGACCAATTAATCATTATTAGAATATAACAAAACCCATCAGTAGTATTAGATGAGGTTATGATTTTGAGAGATGAAATATTTCATAGAAATAAATAAGACACCAAAAATAGACCCCGATACTCTCAGGATATGAAAAATATTGGAAAGGGATTACACATAGGTAGCTAGGACATGTAATGGTAAATAAGGCATTAACGCCACACAATTAAGATGAATAAGTGTATCCACATATTTACCCTTTGGAAATCAAGGATACATGAGGCATACTATTATTTTAAGGGCTCATGTAAATGTAGTCTTTATTGTAGCCCATGCATAATTTTTTTGGATAAATTTTCTATATAAGGGTATGATATTAATTACCCATACACATAAGGGTAGGGAAATATTCTAAAATCTATGGTAATGGTAAATAGTTTAGGTTTAAAGTTTATGAAATTTTTAAAAGGGTTATGTAAAGGTAATCTACCACTTACCCTTATGTGAGAGGATGCATAAGCATATAATTGGTTTTCTTAAGGGATACGTAAAGGTCAAAGCCTCACATGAGCTTGTACTCTTACACAGTGGTTCTTTAAGGCCAAAAAAAGGTATATTGATACCTACACTTATATAAAGCATTCACATAGCGGTAATATCCTCAGTACCCTTATTCAATGTGATTTATTTTGGACGTGTAATGGAATATAATAACTTACCTTTACAAAATAACTTTCAGTTGGAAGGTAGTAGTCTGTATTGTACTTCTTCCTTAGTCAATCTATATAATGGTTGAGAATAGGTACACTTACATATAGTTTATATATAAGTTTATAGGGAGGATACCCTTACGTAATAATGGGTTCTTACTTAACGCTAAATTGAAAAACTGTTCCTAATTAATTTTAACATCCAATAGATTTTTTATTATTTATAAAAAGTTTATAAATAATATAAAATGGAATTATGGAATATTTTAATTTATAAAATATTTATAAATTAATTAATTAAAAATTCTATATTATTATATATAAGTTTATGAAACATTTTTTCCAAATATTTAATGTTAGTATTTGATATACCCTTTAAAAATATTATATGGCAAAACTTATGATATAAAAATAAGCGTGTTTTTTAGAAATGTTTGAAATATTTTATAAAGGGTTATAAATTAATAAATATGGCTAAAATATTATTGTTTACATTTTAATTATAAATTGTTAATAATTAACTATTTTTAATTGTTTAAAATTAAAAGGGGACCTTATTTGTAAATTATTTATGTTAGATGATAAATATTTTTATAATTGATATTATTATGTTTTAAATAATGATTATATGTATTATGTTCACATGAGGTAAATTTTTTACATAATAGAATTTGAATTATTAATAATTTATAATTAATATAATGTCATATATTTAAAAATAAAATTCTATATAATAAAAAATATGATGTTATTCATATTAAAAATAATATAAAAATATTATATTAAAAATTATGGAATGTCGATAATGTTAAATATGAAAATATAAAATGGAGAATAATTATCAAAAAATTGGCTTTCAAGTCTTGTATTCAGGACACTTGGCCTTGGGCCTTCAGACTATGTAATGGGTCACCCTCTACCCAGTCTAAAGAGGTCTTTTCTTTAAATAATAAATTGAGGTTTCGGCCCCAACCTTTAAAAAAACATTTTAAAAAAAAATTAATGCCTTGTAAATTTTTTATGAATTATGAATATTGTGCATTATTTAGTTTAAAATGTTGAACTGGTTTTATTGTAGATTATTTCATTAAATGATAGGATTTCCTTCATAACTAATTATTCTTTATATTTGATCAAATTACCGTGGGAGTAGATTCATATCATGTATTTCTGTATAGAGGATTTGGACAAGGAATTTATTCATTCATTTAAGTAAATGAATATAAAAGGAAACAATTAAGGTGCTTTTTTGATTACCTATATAAAATATTTTCATGTGATTTTAGTGTAGTGTGTACTTCCATATAGTCATGGACAAACCCCTCTATACCCAAAAAGATTTTACCATCTTCCACCTTTTCACTAAGAGACTATAGTACATTATGTAGGTTGGTGGATCATGCTCAAACATTTAGTGATTCAAGTATAGCCCAGGGATACCTATAGAGGCGGGATAATTTTTTTCCACATTGGAAATCTCACTCAAACTCATTTAAAGGATATTGAGAATGATGAAGTGGATCATTGGTGTATGGAATGTTAGTTTTACTATAGTTCTTATTTTTAACTTTATATATAATTTCATATTATCTTTCATGGAGATCCTTGAGAAATGGATTTTAATGACATACACTTGACAAAATAATAGTTATTTGATTAAAAAACACTTCACCATCATCAAAGTATATCTTTAATATGACTAACATCATCATTATTCCCTCATTCAACCATGTGAAACCAGAACCATCTATCACATCCTATATAAAATCATTATCCCATTTTAATTTTTATTCTATCCTTTATATATTATGGTGCTTATATAAAAACAATATTCCAGAACATCTGATACTTGCCTTGGAATAGGGGGTAAAAGTAGTTAGGCACCATTTCCCAAAACAAATTTAATTTCAAGAAAAACACCTAGAACCCAAAACATTTGTGCATTGGTAGGTTTATCTAACTTGGGTGGGATGGGTATGAATGAATAAAGAAAAAATAACACATATATATCCAATAAAATTCCCCACCTAAAGGTTTTTGTCCATAAGAACACTACTAAGGCCATAACTATCCATGAATGAATAGTAACACATCTAAAAACAACTCCAATGTCTATAGTAGAACCTTCCCCACTAAATCTAATAAATACAACAACAAATTATCTTTATGTAATGTTATTTATCCATTTTCGGAATTATAGTTTTACTAACATCATTGAATTCCTTATACAATTAATTTATCCATATATAATTTCAATCAATTTATTATAAAAATATATATATTTCCCAAACATTCCCTATTTATTTTAATCATTAACAGTTCATTAATAGCCATTTCATATTAAATTCCAGCCACCACCCATATTCCATTTAGTCCATCCATTATCCACACCAACATGAAACTAAAATACAATCATAGATCAACCAATTCAAATACCCCAATATTTATATGTATTTCTATTGAAATAAAACATGATGTATTCAATATCATGCCTCACGAGCAATACTAAGTCAATATAAATCATGATGTAATAAATCATTATAACATAGCTTTTAAATGTGAAGTTATGAGTAGTAGTAAATAATTTAGGAAAAATATGTATATTCATTTTTTATTAATGTAAATTTATTAATTTATTATAACATAAAACATATATTAAACTATAAATAGTTCTATTTTAATATTAAAAAAATATATTTTCATTAAAAAAATTCTTATCACTTTTTTGACAGGAACATTCTAATTAATATTTGTTTTTTGAAATTTATTTTATAAAATTAATATCATTATTATTTTCGTCATTTTGATATTATCTTATGGTGAATTTTTAAGATTTTTATAAAATTATATATTTTTCAACAAAAAGTGAAAAATCAATTATTTTTATAAAAACTATAATCATTATTCAATTAAATATTGCATTATGTTTTCAATATGATATTAATGTAAAAATGCATAATTTAATTATAAATAATAAAATTAATTTTACATTAACTATCATTATACTTTATTTGGGTGCAAGTTAATTTTTGGGCATCAAAACATATTTTTCTAAAAAAATGATTTTATGGAAGAATTCCATTTTTATATTAATAAATAGATTAAAAAATTAATGTTTTTATTTACTTTTTTACTAAATATATAATATAATATTTTAAAATTGATTTTATTGTTTTTGTAAGGAATAGAATATATGCAAACTGGATTTTTTCTTGAAAATTAATTTTCCCAAAGGGGGTTTTCGTTACAAATTTTGTGATAAATTAAAAATAAATTCAATATATTAATGAAATTTAATTCAGTAATATGGATTACATATTTTTAATCATAATAATAAAATAATTTAATTGGTTTAACTTTATTTTTGGTCATAGTGAATGAAAAATAATAAAATTTTGTTCCCCTGAATAAGGTTAAATGAAATTTATAGGGGAAATAAACTATGATATAAGGGTAGGATTGCAACAAAAACTAAATAAATTATTCATTATAAAAGATATTTAAATGTTATCTTATCCTACATTTTAATACCATGAAATATTGATCTACTTTCCAATGAATATGACCTTAAATTGTTGAAATATTATAAGAAATTCCATGTATGTCCCCCCCTCACTTATAAAAGGAAATCTATTCTACACCATTATTCACTTAATTTTATCCTTATATATTTTCAAATAAATACTCAAAATTAATACTATAGAACATCCCTTCATCCTAGAGATTTTTTTCTTCTATTAATACCAATCCTTCAAGGATTAATGAGTTAGGTTATGATGGTATCTAAAAGAAGTGTTATAGATCAATACTGAACTCATTCCATTTATTTTATTTTTATACATCCTATAAAGTTGTTATATTACTGAAAAAATGATTAATAATTAATACATAATAAACATAGATTTTACTATAATGATGTAATGACCATTTACAACATATTCTCAATATAATGGGAGATGAAAGTATCGCTTGTGCATACGTGTGGACTACCACATCAACATAGTGATACAACTCATTTTACACCACCATAATTCATATTTGGGTATTGTGATAGATTTAGTTTTTATATATTATATATTTTTTATAATAGTTATTCTTAATAGATGAATTAATATTTACCTTTTTTTTTATTTTATCTATCACAAAATTGAAATGTCAACTGTGTACGATTATGAACTACTATCTCTACATAGTGATGCAATTCATTTTTCATCATCTATTATTGGAATTTATGTATATATAATTCATATATATTATATTTATATCATTATTAAAAATCTTGAGATGATTTAATTATTATCAATGCGCAAGGACCACAATTGATGAATGATAACATACATGAAAAAATAAAGAAATTAACACCCAAAATGATGATGATAATGAAATATTTTTAATTAAGGAGAAGTAAAATGTTATATTTAAACCATTTATGGTATTATTTCTATTATAATGGTTATATTAAATAATTTTAATAATTTAAACTTTATTATATAAAATGTAAGAGTTCTTATGAAGAAACATTATTTTGATGTAAGGGTTTCATCTCAATTTCAGTTTATTGAGACGTGTTTTAATGTTATGCACAAATTTTTTACTTATGTTATGTATATATTATGTAATAACGAATTTATTTTTACTAAATAATTTAATTCAGTTTATTTAATTAACCATATTATTTTTATGCTTCCAATTACTATCCATTTAAAAATTATTGAAGTAGTATGGGTTATTTTTCTATATTATGTTTCCCTGGGACATGATTGATGTTACACAATTATATTATTTTATGAGCTGTATCAACTCCTTAATTAATATGTTGGATCATTAATATCATTATTTTGATGGTATTTATTATTTTATTTGAATTTATTTCTTTTATGGGGTTATGATTCAAATGTTACCATTCTAGTAATGGTTTTACATTACAATTTCAATTTAATCTGGATTTTTTATGCTTAAGATTTTATTGTCATTAAATTATGTGATATATATCTCTAATATATTATATTATTTCTTATAATCATATTATTTCTATAGATTAAAAGATTTTATTTGATTCCCCTCTTTAAGTACTTAAGAGACCTAATGTTTTTTTGAGGTAAACCGACCATGTTTTTCTCATTATTTAGGAGTTATTTTCTATATGAACATATATTCATATAAATGTTTTTAAATTTTTTATTAAATTATACATATTTTTATTAAATAAATTCTTAGAAATTTATGAATTTATACATTTTTATAGGAATCTTCTTGTCATATTTTGGATAACCTGCTTCTGTCCTTTTATGGAAATATATGAATGGAACTTTGGGTTTCACATACGCCGCATAAATGGATTACTCACCATAATGAATACTCTCTTGTTTAAATATTAATTTATATGTTACCTTTTTTTCATTGTAGAGAAAATAAATTATTTATTATTTGCGAAATTTATTGATTCTAAATAATTTCTTCATATAAAAATTGTATTTTCATCATGAAATATTCTATAAATAATTTTAAAAATATTTTTATCTATAAAAATGTAATTTTATGATTCTTATGATTTACTATGGGTATAATCCAATGTTATAATCACTATTAATTCTAAAGATGGTTCGTGAATATGATAATTTTTTATGAATCTTGTATCAATTTCATGGGTTATGATTTGATGAGATGATGAATGTTTTATGATCTTATGGAACACATATGAATGATTTTAATTATATGATGGGTGGGAGAAAAATTATACAACACTATAATTAATTGGGTAAAGTCAGATATATCATGATATAATAAGGAATAGAATGTGAGTTTTCCCTATTCATTAAGGAAATTTCTCCTATAATATAATCATGGAAATGAACCACAACTAAGGAAATGATGTAATGAAGAGTAGATCCAATCCACTATGATAGTCTTGACAGTGAGCATTGACTATTTAATTTTTTTTATATTCATATGTGTATAACACAAACATATTTCTTACACTTATGATATAATTTTGAGGATCATTATTGATTGTTGACGAATATTCACTCTTTTGTCTTTTTTAATTCGTTTGAAAAAACCATACACCATGTTTCATAACTATATATCTTCAAAAGATTGGGAATGATTATTTTTGTTATTCATGATCATGTTCCCATAACATTATTCTTATATTATGCACACTTATGATCATTAATATGTATATATTATGTTTACCCTTACTAGATATTCGAGATAAACATATCTTACATATTCTTTCACTAGATATGGAGAATGGTTTTAAGAATGTTTAATCAAATAGTGGAACTTTTTTTGTGAAGAACTAAATGGAAAATGATGTAGATATTTTATGTACTAGTTTTTTAGAAATCCATGTTTATAAAGACACTAAAAATATATGATCTTCATGAATTTATAATTTATAAATTTATTGAATATTCATCTAAAAATATTTCAAATTTTTATAAGAAAACAATGGGTCGCTATTTTTGGTATCAGAGTCAAGGCTTAATAAATTTTTGAAAATATGATTGTATAATTTTTTTGAGAACCCTTAGGAGAATAAAAAAGAAAAGAGAACATCCAATGTTATTGTAAAAAATGAGTGTTTTTTCCAATAAATACATCAATGTTTGGATACGATAAGTGGATATGGTGTTGGAATAGATGAATCATGTAAAAATATCCATAATAAGTGTTGGTTAACTATAAATAAACCATTATTTTGGTACATGGTGATTTTACCCTTACTATGCACATAGTTTGACACTCCTATGGGATATTATTTTGTTAATAAATATTCTCATTAAAATACAATATGAAGGATTTATCTAGATAATGAAAATGGATGAATTAGGACAAACCTAAGTTGTTATATATTTAAAAGAATGTATCATGATTTAGACATCCGATAAATTATTTTAAGGAATATATGATTAATAACATTGATTAATGTTGTTTTACGGTCATGATAACCGCATTTTATTTTGTATTGGAATCAATATAGAAAAATATTATGATGGAAAAAATGTATTCTAAATATTGAAGTTCCATATTTGACATTAAGTATATGAATTTTTATGTCCGGAAAAATCACTAGGAATTTTTATTCATAACCTTAGTGATTATATGTTTAAATTGTGGTAATAAATATTAATGGTATGATGATCATATATTATGCCTATGAATCTTACCCAAGTGAATTTTTTGGTAATGTGCTCTTTAAAATATATTTATTCTTCCTATAGTAAAATCTATTGTGAATTGGGAAGGGATTGGATTTATTTATCTAAAACCCATATAAAAATTAGGGGAATGGATGCAATATTTTAAATTCTAAACTGAAAAGTTACTATTTATTAGTGTGGGGATAAATTTAAACTTCCATGGGATATTTCCTAGATTGCATAGATATTTATTTTCATTCAATATGAATATTTATCTTAGATGGTTGTAGCGAAACTCAACATTAATGATATTACTATTTCAGTGGAGTTTGGTGACATATTCCTAGAATATTTTTTCTAGTCTTCCTACAAATCATGTTTTTAATTTTTAATAGAACATATACCCAGTGCTTCACCTATTTTAAGGACTCCATATTGAGGATCCCCAATTTAATTTCATTAATTGAAGAAGAAACTATAATAGAAACTTGGAAAGGGATTCATTCATCCAAGTGCGTCATTGTGGGGAAAAACTATAATTTCTTTATATAAGATATATAGGTAAATTTTAATATAATTTAATAATTGGAACATAACAAGATCAAGATCAAGAATAATTATCCTATTCAAAATATTGATAATGTTTTTAACAATTACAAGATGATAGATATTTCTCCAGGATTTATCTTTAATTTGGATACTATTAGTTGCGGGATAAAATTGAATAAATGAGTGAAATAACTTTCTTTTAAAGGTAAGGAAACTATAAATATATAATAATTCCATTTGGTCATAATATTTCCCCAAATAAATTATTTCATTTTGTGATTATAGTCATTAGGGATACTTTGATAATTTTGTGGTTGTCTTTATAGATGTTATTCATATATGTTACAAAAGAAAGGAAGATCATCATGATCACTTAAGGATTATATTGAATCACTCCTAGAATATGAAGTTGAATGAATTTTTTTCCCAATTATTAATTTTATATATATTAATTTTATTTTTTTGGTAATATAATCTCAATTGAAGTTATATTGGTGGATCCATAAAAGACAGAATTTATTTATCAATACCCCAAACCAGCCATTATTACTAACATCCTTAGAATTCATAGACTAGTCGGATATTATAAATTATATTTGAATGAATTCTCATGGATATATAATCCAATCAACATATTAAATCTAAAGGGAGTGAATATCCTTTGGAAATAGTATCGTGAATAATATATCAAATAATTGAGGAGAGGGTCAGTTAGTGCTCCTATGTTCAAGCTCTCATAAACCAGAGAATAGTTTGTGATTTAAAATTATTAATAGAAAAAGGGTAAGGGATGTGTTGTTATGAATATTTATATGATGATAAATTAAGTATTACAGTAGTTGACGGTTTATGAGAAAAATTAACCTACTAATGATTTGGAGTTAGTAATGGTAATCATTTCATTAAAGATTTAGAATAATTATCTTTATAGAGAATTGTGTGAAAAATATATTGATCATAAAATTTTAATGTATATATCCACCTATAAATTTTTGAATATATTCCAAAAAAAATTATTGGATATGATTAATTGTTGTGACTACTAAGTACACTACAACCTTAAGATTGTGAAAATGTGGCTGATACATTAACGTGAAAGGATTATAATATATTCTCAAAAATGAGGATCATATAATATCTATTATTTATTTATTTTAAAAGGACAGACCATGAAATATTTTAGGATGAGGAGAAGTATTATATTTCTAAAAAAAATTTAGCCATCTATCTGTGTAAAAATTATATAGGTACATAAGGAGGATACATAACAAAAAAACTATTAGATAAATATACATATGATTATCCTGGATTGTGATGGAATGATAAGGCTCATGAATTGAATATATGTTATATTAACAATATACCTTAAGAAGGAATGATTTCAAAAATCAAGTAGATCATCAATATATATTCCTTATATACGTATATAGATGAATATATATTTGAATAAATAAATCTAGTGGGATAGCATAATGAGGAAAATAGTAATGTATGTATCTCAGTGCATGGTATGTCAGTATGTTAATTTAGAGAGATATACAACTAATGGAATTATACAAACACTAACCATACAAGAATGGGAATGGTAAAAATCACTATATATTTCATCATTGAAGTCCCCGCAATATCTAAATTCCAAAATCCTATTTGTATTATATATGATCTCCTTATGAAGTCAAAGAGATTCATTTCTATGAGATAATATTTTCCTCCTTATCTGGTTTCCTGGATATAAATTAATGAAGTAGTGCGTTTGTGTGGGGTAACATATTATATTGTATCTGATCAAGATATGAGGTTCACATTGTCATTTTAGCAATGAATCCAGTATGTTTGGGATATGGACTTGTGTTTCAAAACTTATTAACAACCTCAGATATAGTTTTAGTCTGATAGAACCATTAAAACCTTGAGGGATATGTTTATATACTATTCTTAAAATATAAAATATGGTTGGGATAAATACCTTCTTCTAGTCATGTTATCTGACAACAATAGATTTCACTCAAGAATTTAGTTGGACCTTTACAACACCCTTTATGGAATGATGTATAAAACACCTAAATACTTGGATGAAGTTGTAGAAATAATTATATTATGACATAAGGTAGAAATGTAAATGGAATATAATGTTAGAGTTATTTAACAATACATCTAGGTAGCTTAGCATTGATAGAATAGTTATTTCACTAGAGGATGACATTTTCTATAAATAACATTTTATATGAATCCGAGATCATAGAAATAAATTTTTATAAAATCATTATATTTACAAATATAATATTATTTAGAGTTATTAGAATCATAAGGAATCTACAGGGGGACTTGAGTATGTGTTGATGTAAAAGTGACCCGTTTTTTTCTCCAAACTGGGGATTTTTGAGAGGGAAATTTTATTTTAAGGGGTATAAAATATAACACCCAAATATTTTATATGTATTTACATTGGAAAAATAATTGTTGTATTAAATATCTTCACTTATAGTCAGTATTTGGTCTATATGAACCATGATGTACAAAACCATAATTACCATGCAAATACATTTGTAGGTTTGAATAGTAATAACCAATTTTTCAAAATAATTTAAATTTTTTTCTATTAATGAAAATATATTGACTAATTTATAATAAATAATTTCTCAATTTTCAAAATATCTATTTTACGCTTTAAAAATATGTTTTCCTCAAAAATGGGGTTTTCATACTTTTTCACATAAACCTTAACATTAATTTCTATCATTTTAGAAATATTATTTGCATAAATTATTTTTTAAATCAGTAATTCAACATTAGATTTGGGGGAATATTTATTTTTTTTCTAAAATATGTATTTTTTCTATGATTAGTGTGAAATAATTTTTTTTAATTGAAATTTATATGAAACTAAATAATATAATATGATTAAAATATTAACTTAAAGTTACCAATTCCACTATTAATTAGGTATAATCTAATTAAATACCTTAAAATCATCGTTATATATGATGATTGTATAAGTTAATTTTTGAGCATAATTTTTTTTAAAAACTATTAGTTTTTGTCACAATGTTTTTAATTCATAATAAAATAATTTAATAGAAATAATTTCAATATTATTAATGATATTTATATATTATATAATAAATATAATATTTTAACTTTAATTTTATGGTGTTCACATGGAAAGAAGTTAATGAAAATTATGTTTAATGCATAAAAACAAATTTTATAAAAATGGGGTTTTGTTGCAATTAGTGCGCATAATTAAAATTAAAATATACCACCTAAAGAAAATGAATGTAGTATCAATAAGAATTATTAATATAACTTAAAAATTTCAACTTAATTTTTGGTCATAGTGAATACTAAAAATAGTAAAATTTTGTTACCATGTTCAAGGTTGAAACCAGTTTACTAGGAAGTTAAACATTGAGATATGGGTAGGAATTCCACCCAAAACTATAAAATTATTATTATTTAGTATATATTAACCATTATTTATCCCAAAATTAAATACCTTGAAATTTGGAGTCACTTTTACCAGTAAATGATAATAAATTATTGAAATATTTTATGGCATTCCATGGCTTTCCCACCCATCACTTACAAAACGGTACCTGTTCTCCTCACATAATCACCCCAATTGAGAATTAAACCTTTGAAGATACCTTATTAAAAAACATCCTATAAAACATTCCTTAATCCTAATTCTATTATCCTTATCCTGATACTAATCCTTCAATTCTTAAGGAGTAGGACATGAGATGTCTCTCAAATAAGAAGTATAGATCTTAACCAATCTCTTTAAATTTTATTTCCTCTTTTACTTCCACTAAAAAAGTTTTATAATTAAAAAATGTTGAATATATCTTCATAAAAATAATTATATGTCATTATGGTGATGGGAAAACCATTTAACACCACTTATCAATCTAGTGGGAGATGAAAGTATCACTCATGTGTATGTTTGGACTATCACTTTCTTGTAGTGATACAAACAATTTTCCAATGTTATCATTCATGGTTGGTTATTATGATATATTTAATAATTACGTATTATATTTTTTTATAATTTTTTTGGAAGATTAATTAATATTTTCATTTCTTTTATTACATCCAATGAAAAGTGTAAAACATTACTTATTCGTACATACAGACTATAGTCTTCACAGTGTGATGTAATTAATTTTTATCACCATTTTATATGAAAGGATAAAAAATGTATAAAATTAATATATATGATTTTTATATATTGATGATCATTATTTATATGAATTAATCTTGATAAATGTGAAAGGACCAAAACCGTCGAACCATAATATAAAAGAAAAATTTTGTAGTTAACACATGAAATGATGATGATAGTTAATGATTTTCATTTTATAATTGCTAATATTGTATAAGTAAAAAAATTTATGGTATTATATGTATTATTATTATTTTATATATTTTTAATAAATTAAAATTTATTAAACATGTGGTTATAGATCATACGGAGTAAGATAAACATAAGGTAAGAGTTTCATCTCAATTTCACTTCATTGAGACTTGTTTTACTATTACATATCAATTTATTATTTATAATATTTATATGCCTCTCAATAATTTATTTTTGAATAAAATATTATCTAATTGAATGAATTTTTATTCAAATATTATTTTCATTAATCCAATAACTATCAATTCAATAATTAGCAAAGCCGTAAGGGTTCTTTGTTTCAATTTTTCTTTATTGAGTCATGTTTGATGTTATACACCTATCTTAATTTTTGAGTTTTTTAAATTTCTATTTTATATATTGTATCATTAATATCATTGGGTTAATTTTATTTAATTTTCCATTAGAATTTATTTCTTTCATGGGTGTTTTGATTAAAAATTAACCACCATAATGATGGATTTATGTGAAAATTTCATTTTTATCAGGATTGTTTATGATTAAGATTTCATAATGATAAAATTATATGATATATACATCTAATGTATTATATATTTTCTTATCATATGGTTTTTATGTATATTATAAGTTTTTATTTCACTTTCCCCCTCTTCATGTACTCAAGATACTAAAAGATGTTTTTACAGAAATCTGATAATATATTTCTCATCAGCTGAGAATCATTTCTTACATATCTTTATTTTAATTAAAATAATTCCACAAATGTTTTTACTATTATATAATGATTTTTAATGGAATTTTTACCCATTTTTTATGACCTAATTTTTTTTATTAAAGGTTTATTATATCCATTTACTGAACAAGTCAATTCTATCTTTTTTACTTATAAATTGAATGGAATTTTTTGAACATACCTTCATTGAATGGATTCCCCACAATGAATAATAATATATTAAATAAATAATAATATATATTTATCCTTTTTTTGAAAAATAAATTTTACCATTAATATTTTTCATCTTTATTTATTTTTCATAAGTGATTTCAAATAAAAGGGTATTTTCGTCAAGAAGTTTTCTGGAGTTATTTTATGGTAGTTTTATCTATAAAAAAATCATTTGATTATTCTTAATATTTTTTGGGGATATAATCCAATATTAACATCATTATTATTTATCTACATGATTTATTTTTATTATGAGGAAATTATTATTGAACCATATAACTTCTATGGGTGACGATCATCTGATATGATTTACGATCTTATAGAGCACATAAGTATAATTTTCTTTAAATAGAACATGGGACTATAATTTTACAAACCTCTAATTTAATAGAAAAATAGGGACAAATCATGAGATATTAAGGACTAGAATTTAGAGTTAACCTAGTTTACTAATGGCTTATTTCCAATAAGATAGTTTTGGGAGATAACCTCCACTATAGAAATGATAGAATATGGGGTGATTCTAATCCACTATGATAGTCTTGGTGGTGATCCTAGACTATAGATATAATTTTATTTTATTTATTCTTTGAAAAAAATTTGGTCCTATGATTTTTTATGTATTCAGGGTTCAATTTTGATAATTGATTAATATATACTCTTATGTCATATTTCATTTAATGGAAACAAAAAATAATGAACCATACTTTACATACATTAATATTACATCAAAGTTGAAAAATATTTATTACAAAATACAATAAGGCCAAGACTGGACCATATAGTTATGGAGACTTTAGAAACCATGAAATATAAAAAACATGTTCATAAGACATCTTTATTGTCTCTCAATTAATTTTCCATAAATAAACCCCTTTTTTACATAACTTTTTTAATACCCTTCTTCATGACTAGGGAAAAGAAACATATAAAAGTGTGATATCATATGATTAGTAACGGTAAATAAGGGAGATATCAGTCATATCATAGTCCTAAGACATAATAACATATCATTTGAATGTATTATCCTATATAATAAAGACCGTGATATCATGCCATGGGATAAATAATAAATGTTTATAATAATCGATGAACATAATCCCAAAAGTCAGAACATATGAAATGAATATTTTTGGCATAAAAAAAAGCATAGAAAATCATTTTATATTATTCAATGCTCATTTACAAGACAATCATATCGGAAAAATTCCATTACTAAACCGAGCTCACTCCTCAATCTAGCCCAATATTACTGAACTGAGATCATTTCTCATTCCAGCCATGTCTATCTCATGAGATATAAATCATTACAAAATGAATTTTAGGGAGGTATACGCCCCCCACAAATCATAATGAAATCATTATCACATGTGCCACAAAAACATAAATCATTCATCCCAGCATAACCCAATGAATAAAATGGGGTTCTTAAACATCATTCCATCATTACATAATCCAAATAAAACAAATGGATTTCATAAAAATAATTCCAACATAAAAAAATACCATTATATTAAGAGGGATATTATAATTCAAACCAAACCCTATTAAATAATGTAATCTTTATTGGAAAATATTTTTGATAAAACACTTGAAATTACTTATTGAGGAAAATATCATTTCATCTTAAAAAAATCAATAATATTCATTGAAATTTTATAAAAAATATTATCATATTGAAAATAAACATTAAATATTTTAAGGCACTCTTAATGGAAATATAGAAATATGAAAATTTAAAAATCTGTTCACGTTATATATGTTAAAGGAGAACATTCTTCTTGTAATTTTGTTATAATATCAAAAGGTACCTCATATCAAAAAAGACAAAAGATTCCTTTCATACCATTTAAGAAATATTCACCAATGGGTAAAATTGAATTTAAAAAATTTTATAAGGATAAAAATATTATTTTGGAATACCTATTTATGAATCATGGATGTGGATGAAAAATATACCCCAGTAAATACTTACACATAAACAATCTTGGATAATAATTTGATTGTGAAATTATCCCTTACCTTAGATCAGATATCCATCATATGAATACGAACCTCCAATATAATTATTTAAATAATATCATGGTGTTATTCAAGAATTAATTTAATATATATGATATCATATATGATCATATTATCATCCTTTTGTTATTAATATTTCATTATTACTTGTTATTTATATATTAACAACTTTATGTTCTTATGAATGTTTTGTCAAATAAGATCCGGTTCTCATTCTTAGTTAATTGTTATATCATTTCAAAATTATATTAACATAATATAAATCATATTTATTCATTATTTAAAATTATATAATCATTCTTTTATGAAGATCAGGCAGAATGAATCACATCACATCATAGAGACTTTAGGTTGTATGTATGCATGCGCGATAATATCATTCCCATAACTATTGAATGGTATTGAATTAAATACTTTTTAAAATTTAATAATTAATATAATTTTATAGTAATCATATATTGTTATTATTTATATCATTATACCCATCCATGTAATGTGGTGGTGATAAATAGATTACTCCACAGCATGGAAATGACAAGCCATATGTAATGCGTGGGGATTTTTTTTCATAGGATGGATAAAACGTGGAATATGGTTGTTTCAAAATTATTATAACATCTTATTATATAAGTGATAATATATTTATTACCTTATAAAGAAACAACTTATGAAAAGGAAGTAGAATAAGAAATAAGTCTAAAATAATCGGTAGTGAAAATTACCACTTCTTTGATATGCTTCCACATAATCTCCCCTTAGATCACTAGAGTTGGTCTTAGACGAAGAAAAGAACAATGAAAATGTAATTAATGAATTTTATAAGGGAAAATGGTAGCATATTTCATATTTAAGGCTCAAATTGATGTGATGTGATGAGGGAGGAGCTGCCCTTTATAATTGAGGTGAAGGGCATTTTTGGGATCTCCAAACTACTAATTTAATATAAAATCAAACCCCATAAAAAACATCCAAAATGTAAAAATTTCAAGGATGATATGATATTGTATGTTAATATAATAAAAAAATATATTTTATAAAAGTTTTTATCTCAATTTAAAACATATCATTTTAATTAACACTAAGTTATTCTATTTAATTTTTAAATTGGGTATCAAATATTTCAATACTAAAAGGGTGAAATAATTACTTATTTGATGTCAATTATACCATAAATAAATTACTTAGATAATTATAAAACATGTAATAATTATTTTTTATTCTTAAAAAATAATTTATTATTATTAAAAAATTTAATAAAACATTATTTTGATAAGCAATCAATTGTATCAATTATGATACTATTCAATTCATTGATTTTTAAAAATATAAAGATTACAAGTTAACTTACAAAATAATTTATTATATTACTAAGAAGATAATTTCATCTATAAAATTAATTATACATATTAATTATCACAAATTATATTAATTTTATGATTTTTAATACCATTTATGTGTCATCTCTATTATTAAAATAACTACTACATCAATTTTGTGTAATTATTTAATATACATAATATTTGAATGAAAATTAAAAATAAAATACTATGATGAAGATAAATACACAAGATTTAAGAAGAATATTTTTAGTCAAATTTATCTTTTGAAATATCCATCATTTTAAAAATAATACATATTAAATTATGAATGTGACAACTTTAATAACACATTAAATAAAATAGTATGAGTGTTGTAATCTCTTCTAAAAGGATCCAAATGGCCACTACCTCGACCCTTGGATGGTTATGGTCGAGATATACTCAACCAATAAGATTTTATCAATTATTTGGGTCTTCTATTTGTTATTAACATTTTAATAAAAATAGTTTTATTGATTTCTCAATAAATAAATAATTTATGCATCAATAATGTATAAGTATTTAAGGTAATTATTTATTTCTTAAAACTTACAAATAAATTATCATGATAAATAAAAAAATTATTTTTAAATGAGTATTTATAGTTTAACTTATCTTCTGTATGACCTTATTTTAAATATGATATAGTTATTAATATTTGAGTAAGACATATTTTAATTATTCTATAAATAAAATAAATTTAATGTCCAAATCTCATCCATGTGGATTCCAAAGGACCCAATTTTGACCCAAGGATGATTTAAGTAGAAATAACACATCTAATGATATTAATTTAATTATGGGGGTAATTTTATAATAGTATTCTTCTCTTTATTACCCGATTTAGACTTTTATCGTATTAAAAAAATTACTAAAGTTACTATTTATAATGCCCAAAATTAAAATAAAGATATTTAAATAATTTTGAACTAATGATTCCAAATATATAATCTATTTATCAATGTTCAAAATACTGATGTTTTAATAAAAAATTTAATATTATTCCCATTGTCGGAATGAGAGAATGGGTTTTTAAAAATAATACATTGGAAAATATTTAAATGTTTTTATATCTAAATTCAATGAAAAAATAATGCTAATGAAATAAATTATATTGAATCATAAAAGTATAGTCTATTTATACTTTAAATCCCTAGAATATTATATTTTAACCATATAAATAATTTTGATGAAGAAAGTTCTTTTCAATTAAAATTTAGTGTATTTTCACTTTTAATTAGAACATGAAAGTTATCACAAAAATATATATAATTCATCCAAAATAATTTTTGTATATCCCACATACAAATAATTTTTTTATTATTTCATATAAATTTTATTAATGTGTCAAAATAAAAATTTATAAAGGGTTTCCATTAAAAGGAGGTAAAATTACCGTTTAAAAAATATAGGTTTTATACATCAAATATGGTTTATTCATACCCTTTGAAAAACATATATTGTATGACTTAAACAATATTTTATTAATTATATAACATATATATTTCATTAATTTCATTTATTAGTTGTAATTCACAGAATTTATTAATAAAAAAATACAAATATGTAATTGATTTATATTTTTCATAAAAAAATGATTGAGAATGAATTCACCATACATTTTCATATGTTTGTTATAAATATACCTACTTATATAAAATATTGGTTAAATTTTTTATTTTATACTAAGGGAATATTGGGGTTCATTTAAACTCACAATTATAGGCAATGAAATCTATTGAAGTATTAAAATTATTTAGAGAAAATATTTTATAAAAACATCTAGGTGTTACATTCTACACCCCTTAAAATGATTTTTCCCTTTAAAATTCATCACATAGATATAAAAAGAAGAGGATATATCTACCAAATCATATCCTCAAGATCCAATGTAGCTTCATCAAATTGGTAATTCCACCAGAAAACATTAACCAAATGAGTGGTCTTGTTTCACAGAACTTTTTCTCAATGATTCAGAATCTCTCTCGATTGTTTTTTTTAAGAAATATCATACTCCATTAGTACTAATTATGATTTTAGTACATGTGAAGGATCATGTATGTAATATTTCTAAAGCGATACATGGAACACATCACGAACTTGTGAGAGATTTGGTTGAAGTGCCAATCTGTAAACTACCTTCCCAACATGATCCCGAATTCCAAAAGGACTGATATACCCAGGGATCTGCATTCCCATCATTCCAAATCACATTACTCACTTCTAGGTAGATACATTTAGAAATACCAAATCACCTAATTCAAACTCTAGGTCTTTTCTTTGGTTGTCAGCATAAAGTTTTTTGGACTCTTAGCTACCCTTATGTGTTTTTGAATGGATATGACCTTTTCACCCATTTAATCAAAAATATCACGTCCTAATATATATATTTCTCCAAATTCATCCCAACAAGTTGGATTTATGAACTAAATTCCATAGAGGGATTCAATAGGATCCATCTAAATACTTGAGTGAAAGCTATTATTGTAAGAAAATTCCACCAAATATAGGTGTTGATCCCAACAACCATTGAAATACATAGAGAACGATCTCAGTATTTATCATATAGTTTGAATTATCCTGATAGACTAACCATCTATCTAGGGATGATAAGAAGTGGTGAAACCTATCTCTATATCTATATCCTGCAGAAGGCTTCACCAGAACATTGAGGTAAACCTAAGATCTTGATCAGATATAATGGAAAGTGGTACTCTGTGCAATATTTACACTTCATTTACATTTATCGTGTAAATATTATGAAGAGATAAATCCTTCCTAATAGCAACAAAATGTGCTGACATTGTATGGTGATCAATTATAACCCATATAGAATTATGGACTTTAGATGTTTTTTAATATCTGGTGATGAAGTCTATGTGATGTTTTCCCATTTCCATTATATTAACGGTAATGGTAGTAACAACCCCTTAGACTTCTAGCTCTTAGCCTTAACTTTTTGAAAAACCAAGCACCGAGAAAAATATTCAACAATATCTCTTTTCCTTCCATCCCAACAGAAACACTCTTTTAGGTCCCTATACATCATTGTGCTTCCAAGATAAATAGGAAAAGAAGAACTATGATCCTTATCATATAGATCCTTTTTAATTTTGGTATGGGGGGAATACGAACCCGATTCATAAAGCTTATTATTCCATCAAAATCAAGGTTGAATTCATAACCATTTCTCACCATATTTTTAAATCTATAGCTTCCTTCTGTTCCCCCTCAATCTTCACTTGTATGGATGGTTGAACATTCACATGATAATGATAAGATTTATCCCCTTACATTAATATTTCAAGATCCATCCTTTGAAAATCCATAAATATTGGATCTTTTGTGATCCTCATCATTGATAGGATATCATGGTCCTTTTGAATCAAAGAATATTCCACCAAGTTTTATTTCCTAAGGTGGAAATGTATTGAGTAGACATAATGATTAATCAACTCCAACCATATTATTTGACACATATTCAAATCATTTTGTGTTAAAATATACTGTAAAATTTTATAATCAATATATATATCACACCTTTCACTATAAATATAATTCCTCTATATATTTGTTAAAACAATTACAAAAACTAACTAAAAATCATGAGTTGAGAAATTTTTTATGGATTTTTAATTTTCGTGAGGCATAATCTATCACCATATCATTTTTCCTGAGAACACATGCCATCCCCTTTTTGGAAGGATCACTATAGATCAAAAAATTTTATCCAATAAAAGGCAATGTGGGAAAGGGTGAACTGGCTAACCTTCTTTTTAGATCATTGAAATTATCTTCACATTCCTATATCCACATGAACAGAACCCATTTTCTGGTCAACATAGTGAGTTGTTTAGATAATCATAAAAAATCTTTCACAAATCATCGATAATATCCAGCCAAACCAAAAAACGTCGAATGTCAGTTACTATTGTTGGTCTCAACCAACTTTCAATAACTTCTATTTTTTATAGATACACAGATATCCCCTCCAATATATATTTTTTATTATGAAAATACTTTTGAGGAAAAAGTGATAAAATATACAATACCATAAGAGACATCAAACAACTTCAAAGGAAATGCCCAAATATATGAATTACAGCTTAAGTGTTTTAGAGATCTTACCTATAGAGAAACTCTATTGGGGAGAGGAGTCCCACCCATCTAAATATTCTTTGAGGAGGTCCTAAAAATATAATTCAATATTTTCCAGAGAGTATATGAGCACCTCTACTGAAATATCCCTGTAATTAAATCTGCATTCCAAAATACATTTTTGTTTTTTGATCCAAGAATCCTATTTGAGTTAATAGTAACCTGGATAATTCTCCCAACCATCCCATCAAATTCCTCTTACATGGAATTAACCTCTAGATGCTTATATAGTAATTATTCGGTGACATTTATGATGGTTTATCACTAATCACACTCCATCATCTCCTTCCCACACTGTAGGATAGCTGAATCCACAACCTCATTTCCACCAGTGACCTGATTCTTATTAGAGTCTCTGTCTTCGCTCTAAGAGTGTTTATCCGCATTGTAGGAAACCTTCATAAGTTCCTAGAATTTTCTTAAGGATCTATTAACATGATGAGTTGGTATATTTGAAAATTATTTTCTTCAATGCAGCCTCTAGGTGTGCTTAATAAAACCATATGAATCAATGGTAGTGATCCTGCCCTTCCTGGAAGAGGATTTGAGATAGTCCTCCTCAATGACCTCTTCCATAGAATTAGTAGGGGAGTCTAAGGAAGAATATAGGTCCTCATAGATATACTCCAATTCATGCCCATACTCACAATCATGACACTCTTTTCCTCCCAACATAGTGAACCAATTTTGAGGATTGAAAATCATGCCCCCAGACATGAGCTTCTCAACATAGGATTACCTTACCCGCGGGACCTACACTAGCATCTCTGGACCACTTGGCTGCTCAAATCCATGACCCATTAATTAGGCTTGTGTATTTTAATCCTACAAGACCCAAAATTGAGGATCCTAAAAAGTGGGTAGATCAAAATAGACTTCTTAAAAAACCACATCTCCAATGATTGAGTTGATTAAACCAGTTGCATAACCTTTCTAACACCTATAATTTATATTAGTGCAGTGTAGTTTGGATTTTTAGCATTTAAATGGTTGACACTACTACATAGAGGCACATTATCCACTGTCAATGAAGTACCATCTTCTCCCATATCACATTCCAGTATTCTAAAGATGTTTGAGCCTTTTGGTTTTAGAAGCATGGTCTTTAGAGGTTTTGGAATACCATGTGCCCCATCACAGGAGATAACAGGACTAGAAGAGGTCTGCTTAGGCCCATACAACCTTCAACCATAATTTGTATCAAAGTATACCTCATTAAAACTGCAACCACGATCAAGGGAAGCCCTATCAGATAATGAGTTATTGAGGGAGTCACCATCACCCAAGATCATCTTCTCACGAGGACCCTTACTACTATTTCGAGACCCACTCTAGTATGCAGAAGGTAGATGCTCGAGCAGGCCACAAGAAACACAAAAATAATTCAATGATTTATAGATGACATCCTGCTTCCACAAAAATTCCATGCATACAATAATCAAGACCCAGTCAATCAGAGACTTTGAAACATCAACCTCAACACATATACAGGGGAAATGGGGTGGCTGACAGCTTCCATTTGACTATTAGAGCACAAGAATCTCCCGATGCAGTTTCCAACAACCTTAAAGATAGTAGGGTTTTTAAAGGGAAGGGTATGTTATAGGATAATTTCCTGGATGGATGTCATTGGAGCGTACCTGTTCATGTGGAAATCAATGAACCAACAAAACATATAGAGCAAGAAACCATTGCATATACGGGGATCACCAGATCATGCGATAGGGAGATCCTTCATTGTCATGAACCTAACCACGACATGTTTGTGACCGATAATCCCTACCAATGCGCGATGCTTTAAACACATAGAGTCAAAGATGAAATGATCGAACTCCTCTATTAATGGCCAATGATGTTGGAATCTAGAAACCAATGCTAGGTTGATGAGACTAGTCTAATAAGTCATTAATGTGGGGAAGATGATATTTTTTTCTTGATAGTGATCTTGTTATGTTCTCAATAATCAATGTAGAGTCTCATTGATCCATTGTTCTTCATAAAAAATTGAATAGGTGCACCCAAAGGTGACATGCTAGGGCATATGAATCCCATTTCAATATTATATTGTAGTTTCCTATTAAATTACTACAACTCAAATAGGGTCATTCTATAAGGTATCTTTTAAATATGAATAACACTTGATATGATTTATATTAAAAATTTAACTTCACTATTTAGTGGAAGTCATGGTAATTATTCTGAAAAGACATCATTAAACTCTCATAAAATGGGTGTATTATTAATTGTGAGTTTCTCCCCAAAAAATTAGAGATAGAGAACCTTAATTTATAGGGATCAATACCCATAAGATGGAAGAAATATCTACTGTAAGGGTATATTAATCATTGAATCAATAAATGATCATAAAATGATCTAGAATATGAAGTATAAATTCCCTTACTTGGAAATTGACATGAGATCCATATAGAGAAAGCTAATCCATGAAAATAATCCCATTAGATTCCAATATATGAAGGATCACAAGACTTTGAGGAAGAAATTACAGACAATCATCAACCAGAGAAGAATTATAAAATTTTGATGCAATAATTTTTCCATTAGGATTTGTCATAGATAACTCAACATCTATTTTTGAGGTAATATGAAGAATCCCTTAGAGAATTCTTCAGAAATAAAAGAGTCAGTGTATCCAGAATCAAATAAAAAATTTAATTTTTATAGTGGATGGTATGTGTACTTTTCAAGACTTCATTATCATACTCCAAATCACTAATACTGATTACATGTGACTTTTCTTTGTCCTTGGTCTTAATAGTTTGTAGATGTCGATCATCATAAATATCCCTTGGGTTAGGGTTTAGATTGGAATAATTCCCCATTTTCATGCACCTATAACATTGAAGTGTAGGAGGTGTATTCTTTGTAGAATTTTCTCTATTATCTTCATTAGAGATATTTTTTCCATCACATAAACATTAAACTACCTGATGACCATCTTTTCCACACATAAAACATTTAATAGTCCCTTTGAAAAAATTTCTATAATGCTTCTTTACACAATTTGAGCATAAGGAAAAACTCATCTTCATTTCAGTGTGGCCTTTAGATTTTCAATTGAATTCCATTTTTATCTTCTTATCCACCCTACAGGACTAATGGGTAACTCCAATATCAATCTCAACCTTGAGAGAATATTGAATTATTTTCCCATATCTATTGAAGTCCATTATGGATAATTCCCTTCAGAGACATGGTTTTAAGAAACTAAAGAATCAATGAATTTTACTCTTAGGTTGGACAATAATTCCAGAAGTGTACCTTGATAGTCTCGTAAAATTTTCATCATAGGTACCAAAAGATTCATCATCCTTTTCGAAATTTTCAAGGAAAACCATATCTATATTTGTTCGAAGAATATGAGGAAATATCTGATTGAAAAATAAGTTTGTGAACTCATCCCATTCCATGGATTCAATTTCATCTAATTGAGTTATATTCTTGATAAGGTTCCACCATTGATCAAATTATCCATATAAACGATAGAATTCTTAGATGAAATTACCATGTTCTGAACATTGGAGAACTCAAAAATATCTTTTCAGGGGTACTAATCCATTGTTCATCCACTAATAGATCAGAAGAACCACTGAAATAAGGTGGAAACTACCTCATAAAGAAATCAATAGAATGATGTTATATCTTTTTCTCATTTGGAAGTCCTACATGATTCATAGCATGAGAATATTGTGTGAGAATAAATAAATGATTTTCATTATATATACTATAATATTTGGTTACTTAGGTGGAAAATCATTGCATTTACCATCACATTCAAAATTAAAGTAGTTCTGTTGGGTTCCATCCACTGACTAAATCCAAGAAGCATAGTGTGAGCAACACTAATCATAATGGGAAAACCCCATATTCATTAATAATATTTCCTTGTATGAAACTTAAGTTTTTATCTTATATTGTTCATGATCATTTCTAAAACACTAATATTATATCCTATACTTTGAAATATCCATTGGGTTATTACTAATGTTTTCACATACGAGTTTCCAATGGTTAACTATAACTTTCCTCTGAATCCAACTATTATGACCCATTCATTAAAAACATTGATTTTATATCCAAGTTGAATAATATTCATTACACAATATAATAATGACACAACATGACCATTTAGTTATAGATTATTTAGAAATTGAAAAACATAAACAACTGATTCATAAGACATATTCATTATCTCTCACTTATTTTACAATAAATAGACCCCATTTTGACATATCTTACTCAATACCCTTCTTCATGAAATGGGGAAAAGAAACATATGAAAGGGTGATCTTAGATACTCAGTAATGTTAAACTAGGGAGATATCAATCTTATCAAAATCATAAATCCTAAAGACCTAATATTTTAAATTCTTATCTTGTATAGTAAATATTGTGATATCCTTCCATGGGATAAATCATGAAAGTTTATAAGAATAATTGAAAAAAATCCAAAAATTCATAACCTAGGACATGAAATTTTTTGGAGTGCACATAAGAATAGAAAATCATTTCATATTAGTCCAAGATCATTTCCAAGAACATCATAGTAGACAAAGTCCATTACTAAACTAAGTTCACTCTTCGTTCCAGTCATGTATTATTGAATTGAAATCATTTCCCTTTCCTTTCTTGTCTATATACTAAGATATAAATCTTTACCAAATGAATTGGAGGGAGATATAGGTCCCACCCATCTCAAAATAAAATCATTATTATGTGTACTGAAAAAATATAATTTGTTCATCAAAGCATAACCCAAGGAATTAAATTGGTTTCTTAAACATCATTCCATCATAACATAATCCATATAAAACAAATGGATTTCATATATTGCTGTCCAACATAAACAAAATCAAACCACAAGAATAATAGGTATAGTATTCTTGAAATATAACACTAAAAAATAATTTCATTGTATATTTAAAATAATTTTGATAAAACACATGAAATTAATTCATAATGAAAATATACATTCCTCTTTAAAACTATTCTCTTTTCTAAAAATGCTGATTTTTTTTAAAATAAAATAATTTAATTGAAAATTAACATGAAATATTGTAAGGTAATATTCATGAAAATAAAAAAATTTGAAAATATAAAAATCTATTCAGATTGAATTTGTAAATAGAGAACATTCTTCTCAGACTTTTTTTTGAAATTAAGAAGTACTTCTTACCATAAACGACAATAGATTTCCTTCACACCGTTTAAGAAAAATTCACCATTGGTAAAAATTTATATTAAAAAATAGTATAAGTATAGAAAAAATATTTTGGAATAAATATTTATGAAAAATGTCTGTGGATGAAAAATATACCAAATTAAATAATTAAGTATAAAAAAATCTCAGATAGTAATGAGATTGGGAAATTATACCGTCCCTTAGATCTAATATCCTTAGTATGTATCATACCTCTTGAATAATTTTTTAGATTATGTAATTGAATTATTTTATAATTATATTCATTTTATGATATCATATATGATCATATTATCATTTGTTTCTAGTAATATTTCATTGTTACTCGTTATTCAGATATTAACTACTTTATGTTCTTATGCATGTTTTGTCGAATAAGATCTGGTTCTCCTTCTTATGTAATAGTTATATGATTACAATATGATATTAACATAATATATATCATATTTAATAATTATTTACTTTTATATAATAATAATTTAATAAAGATAATTTAGCATTAATCAAATCACATCATAGAGATGGTAGGCCGTACATATGCATGAGGGACGATATCATTTACATAATTGAAAAATGGTATTGAATTGGATGGTGTATAATATTTCATAATTAATATAAATCTATAATAATCATATATATTTATTATTTCCATCATTTTACCCATCCATGTAAGGTGGTGGTGAAAAATAGATTACATCATGACATAAAGATGGTAAGTCGTACATACGCACGCGTGATGATTTCATTTTTCATAGGATGCAAAAAGGTGGAATATGGTTGTTTAATAATTATAAAAAAAATCTTAGTATGTATGTTATACTATATTTATTAATATATAATGAAAACATTTATGTAGAGGAAGTAAAAGAAGAACAAATTTTGAATGAATCGGTAGAGGAGATTACCTCTTCTTCGACATGCTTCCTTTAAATATCCACATAAAGAGCTAGAGTTGGTTTTGGAAGAAGACAAGAAACTCAATAATTTAACTAGGTTAGATGAGAAAGGAAAAGGGTAGATGATTCTAGAGCATGAATGCAAAAATTCAAGAGAATAGGTGAGTGATAATGTGCGCTTTTATAATTTAGGAGAGAAACATTTTTGGGATCTCAAAAAATATTAATTTAATATTAAAACAAAACACATAAAAAAAAATATCCCAATGTAAAATATGAGATGAGATAGGATTTTAATCTCATAAACCAATATATTTTTTACAAGTTTTTATGTCAATTTAATCATGATCATTTTAATTAACTCTTAGCTATTCTATTTAATATTTAACTAGGGAAACAAATATTTAAATTTTAGAAATGTGAAATATTTATTTATTTGGTGTCAATTATAGTATAAATAAATACTTTAAAGAATTTTAAACCACAGAATAATTATTATACATTTTTTAAAATGTTTTATGATTTTTAAATAATTTATTAAAACATTATTTTGATAAACAATCAATAATGTCAATATTGACACTATTAAATTCATTGATTTATAAAAATATTAATATAACATGTAAACACCAAACCTACTATTTTATTTTATTAATAAGAGGTAAAGGTCATATTTAAAATTCGTTAGACATATTATTTAGCTGAAATTATATTCATTTTAACATTTTTAATAACAGTTATTTGATATCTCATTTAGTAAACTAATTAATTCTTTAACAATGTGTAATTATTTAATATAAATATTTATTAAATAAAAATTAAAAATAAAATAATACGATAAAAATAAATCCAATAGATTTCAAAATATTATTTTTAGTTGAATTTATCTTCTGGAAAATCAAACATTTGAAATGTTAAACTTATTATATTTTTAATCAGACAACTTTAACACCACTTTAAGTAAAATAATATAAGCGTCACCATCACTTTTATAAGTATCAAAATGGTCACTAACTTTACCCATGGATGGTTATGGTCGATATATACTCATCCAATAATATTTGGACAAGTGTGTGGGTATTTTGATGGTTATTATCATTTTAATAACAATTGTTTTATTAATTTATCGTCATTTAAATAATTTATGCATCAATAAAGTATAAGTCATTAAGGTAATTGTTTGTTTCCTAAAAATTAAAAATAAATTATAATGATAACGAAAAAAATTAGATTTCAAATGAATTTTTATAATTGAATTTATATTTGGTATAACCTTATTTTAAAAATTATATATTTATTATCATTTGAATAAAAAATATATAAATATTTCATTAAATAAAATAAATTAAATGTACAAATCTCATCCAAGTGGATTATTGAAGAAAACATTTAGACCCAATGATTAATTAAGTCAAAAACCACGAATAAATTTATATTAAGACAAGTGTTAGGGTAATTTAAAATATAATTTTTTCATTCAATTACCTAATTTACACTTTTAACGTATTAGTAAAAATTACCAAATTTACTATTCATAATGCCCAAAAATTAAATAAATATTTTTACATAATTTGGACCTATTGATTCCATATATGGAATCCTATATTAACAATTCGTGTCATAGAATTTTCATTAATAAATTTAAAATTATTTCTGTTGTTGGAAAGAGAGAATGAGTTTTTAAAGTTAAAACCTTGCAAGACATTGAATTTTTTTACACCTAAATTCAATTAGAAACTTATAATAATTACACAAATTATATTGAATGATTAAAATATAATCTATTTATAATTTTAAACCATTAAATATTATAATTTTACGATATAATTTTTTTTAATGATTTTTTTAATTAAAATCTAGTTTATTTTTGCAATTCATAAAAACAAGAAAGTAATAAGAAATATATCCAAAATAAATCCAAAGTAAACTTTATATACCATTTCCAAAGAAATTTTTTATTTTTTCACATAATAATTTTCAATGTTTCAAAATCATAAGTTAAAATGGGTTCTCCAACAAACGGTGGTAAATTGTCTTTTAAAAAATATAGGTTTTTATACATAAAATAGAAATTAATTCATTCCCTTTGAAAAAATATCTATTGAATAAATAAAACAATATTTTATTAATTATATAACATATATATTTCATTAATTTTATTTAATAACATCAATTCACTCAATTTATTTATAAAAATTAAAATATATAATTGATTTATATTTTTCATAAATAATTGGCAGAAAATGACTTCAGCATACATTTTCATAAAAAAGTAATATTTATTCCCACTAATTTAAAAACTAGGTTAAAATGGTCATTTTATAAAAACAATATCTCGTAGTTCGTTTAATCTCATGATTTCGTGCAATGGAAGCAATTGATGAATTTAAATTTTTTAGAGAAACTTTTTCATAAAAACATGAAAGTGTTACAAAAACCTTACAGTATACTTCTGATTGATGATCCTTGACTGAATGAGTATAATTTTTGTGCATCATGATCATCATTTAATACTAGTATTATTATCCTGTATTCATTTCTTATGAATTATTGATATTTGTTATATTTACCATTATAGATAATTTGAGATCACCTTTTCTTATGTTACCCTTCCCTAGGTTATAGTGAATGGTTTTATGTATGTTATCTCCAATAAGGGTTCAAGTTATGAATAAATAAATATGAAATTATGTAGATCATTTATTTATGATTTCTTTACATATCAATTTTTACAAATACACTAATCCTTTACCATCCACATTCATGTATTATTGGGAAATGTATTAAATATTCATAAAAAATGATATAATATTTATGTATGGTAATTATGGGGTTATCCTGGGAAAACATTTATGGTTATATAATTTAATGACCAAAATAAGGGAAATATTACCTTAAATAGAGTGTAAGCCATTTCCATGGTGGAATATCGCAATTTTAGGCCTTCAAACGAGCCCCAAAAACCATACAAACCATGAATAGACCAAAACAATACACAAATCAGGGTAGGGTTATCTAGGTCAGATGTATTGGAAGAGATAGAAGAAAAAAATTAATAAAATTAAAATAAAATAGGGAGTAGGGGGTGGTAAACTATAAATTTTAATGATCACATATGAAATCACGATTTGAGTTTGTCAGATTCAATATTAAAATTGGAGGATGTGGTGTCATTGGGATATCAAACTTGGGATTATATGTTATATGAAATAGATAAAGTGGGGGTGCATGAGGATTTTATGTAAAATAATGTTTGGAAAATGTAAATATACATTTGTAATTGAAATGGTAAGTACACATGGTTTGGACATAAGACTTATATAACCATGCACCAACTACACGCCCCCACCTAAGGGTATCGACTATTCGTCTGATCATATAATATGATCATAAAAACTAAGTTATAACTAATAATTTTATCTATGTTAAATTATAAACATATTCACATAGTTTTTACACATTTTCTACAAACTATGTGATAACCATGCACCAATGAAAAAAATCCAAAATTTCAAAATATAACAATCTTGGCCCCGAACTCAAGATAGTGGTAAAATATAATTAATTAATAAAGAAATAATTAGATTTGGGGTGGGAACCACCGACACCACAATTCCTTCAATAACCATAAATCCTCACCCAATTTTTATTGTCAATGATTGTACAAGATCAAACCTCTCAGTCAAAATATATTTCCTTATAACTGAGGAGCATCATGAAAATCACCATTAAAAACCATAGAATATAACTAAAATTCACCATATTCATCTCCCAAACTCAATTTTCACCCAATGAACCACTACAACTAAGTCTCAAACACATCCTCTCCCAATAGATAATCCATAAGGGATGCTTTTATAAATTAGCAAAAATGACGAAGTCCAAAGTGAACATGGAATTCTCAATAACATATTTGATATTCTCTAAAACAATCATCCTTATAAATTTATATGGATTGATGCTTAATCAATTTGAAACAAATTATCAAATGCAAGAACATAGAGAAGTATGAAATGATATTTTGGATCCACATTCAAAATATCAACTCCTAAGGGAAAATATAATGAGAAATGAGATTGACACCTATTTTCCCAACCATAAGGAATTTAATGTCCTAAATGGTGAATAGAACATAGGGAAATCCTAATGAAAAAATGATGACTGAGAACGGTTTAAAAATGAACTAAATTTATGAAAAATCCATTATTTCGATCGACTCAAATATCTTGGTCTGCAAAAGATAAATAATAATATCACCATAGAATTGGAAATCAAGGGAATACAAATTAGAGAATAAAATTAATGAATATAATAACATAATTTTTTTTTGTGCATATAAGAAAAACCAATTTTATTCATTGAATAATTGAGGAAAATAAAGAAACATGATGTGTTATAACCAAATCATCGATACCCCAATGAACCCATCTGAATAAACTAAGTGTAAGCTAGTGTAAGGAACACAATTGGGCTATCACTGATATCTATTACCAAAGAATGAATCTAGGAATCCCACTTTATAAGTCCTTAAAAAAATTATATCAAAAACTCTATATTACATCTGTTATAATTGGCCAATATTTCTAATATAATCCATAAATTCTCCAAGGAGTTTAATCATTTCTTCAATAAAGTATCATGTAAAACCCAATGTATCTCACTGGTCTAAGATTCATTAATTAAATTCCACATAATCTTGGCTCAACAAAAAAATGTATCTGAATACTTACTATCCCTGATAAAAAGGGGAATTAAACTCAAATTATAGAGTAAGACATCCTATGAATAAATGTAAAGGGGAGCATCAAACTTTTCAACTATATTTTTTAAGGAGGTAACAAAAAAATAACAGAATAAAAAAGAAAAAACTAAATCAAATTTCATGATAAAAAATATATTTAGTAAATGATATTAGACATACCTGAAAAATACTACTTCCCCATTTTATAAAATCCAACACACCATGAATAAATGTATCTATTCCAAAACATAAAATTCCAGTATATTGATTATAAAAAACCAAAAAAACATTCCTTTATTAATGTTTTTAATAAAATTAAAACCCCATCCTAATTTAATAATCATTGCAGAAATTATATTTTCTATTTCAAAATTTGGTAAATTTTCAAAAAATCATTCTTATATTTGGAAAATATTACAAATATCAATCATGACACATAAATACTTTTTTAAACTTCATATTTTTTTATAGTCAAATTTCAAAAATTTAAAATCAAAATATTCTTCACATAGATATAACCTTAACAATTATATATCAAATTTAAAAAAACTGACATTAATTTACATGAAAACCCCCTTTTAAAATTAAACCATTTATTTGAAATCCAAAATTCGAGTTCATCATTTAATTATCATAGTAAGATAGATTTTCACTAAAAATACATAATAATTACTATTTAAAAACAATATTATTAATATTTGAAACTCATATTTCACCCTATACAACCCAAAAGGTCATAATTAAACCAAATTAGAATTATTGGAAGTCTATCACAAAATTCAAGGTGGGGGTCTGGTGTTGGTGAGAAACATGGAACTGTGGATTGGAAGAGAATATTCTGGCCACATAACCTCCATTGAGAGTCTCATAAAACCACAAACATATGAACTAAATGGGTTTACAGGCCTTTCATGATTATCAGGTACCACCATTTCACTCCCAATATCATCCACTAAACAGAAAATTCATAACCCACATCATAAATAAATATATATAAATAAATAATTTGAAACTCATTACCTAATTACACTTGGAAACATGATGATTTAAAAAAAATATGATACCATGAAACCATATCCTCTAAAACCTATCAAGTCCATAAGATCTTATCTATATTTACCAATAATAACAAAATAGATTTGGGAATTATGAAACCCTGGGATCTATGAATAACATAGCTTATGATGTAATTTTTTAACAAACCAACCAAAGTCATCCCTCAATTATATTCAATAGTTTTCTTATGACATCCTTTAGAATATTTCTCAATTTCTTTTTGGTGTTGATAAGAATATTGGTCATCATAGTTAGTCTATGGGAATGGTTTTACCTAATAATTAGTGTTAAGAAGAAATAGAAAAATGGGCATTAACACTCCATATTTTGGTGGTCCATAACCCTAAAAAAATAGAGAGAAATAAAATATAATGTAGCCAAAAATTTTGAACACACGATTAAACTATTACCAAACATTCCCATAAATAACCCTATTCCCCCCATGAAATATGATTAAAAGATAACTAAGAAATACCTTTCCATCATCCACCAAATATTATTTTACACCACTTTATTAGTGTAAATAGATTATTTAACCAATGCCATAATTGTAAATAAAATAAATAATACAACCAACACATGTCCATGTAAACATAGGACCCCATGCAACTAAAAATAATCAATTCTCAAAGAGAAGTTATTAAAAGAACTAAAAACTAAAAATAAAATGTATATATAGGAATTTGCGTATAGCTATGTGTACATGCCAAGTGAAGCCACACCTAACTTTTAGTATTTAATTAAATGTTCCTTTTATGTTAGTTTGAAATACATTATAAGAATTTATTATTTAATTTATTTTATATAAGATATAATTTCATCCTTTTAAATAATTTATAAACACCCGAATTATTTTCTACTAAAAGAAAATAATCTCTTTCTAAAAAATCTATCATCCTCAAGCCTCATTTTGTTAAAAAATTATTTTTATGATTTTTTAGATGAGTTTTTAATAAATTCTTAAATTGTTTTTGATAAAAATGAATACGGATTTGTAAAGAATAAGAAGACTATAAATCATATGCTATATAAAATAGAGGATGGATAAGATAAATTCATACAAGAAATCATTTAAAAGTATCATCATGGGAAAAAAATAATTTTAAAATAAACCATGATCAAATTAAACACTCACACATATATTAAACAATCCAATTAATTTTGGGAACCTAAGAGGTCAAGGAGACAAACTATGTAGTGATTATACTACTGATAACTAAACCAGTGATGGATAACAATTATTTTTCACCAGGACCTGATGTTTCCATTCCTGACCTAAATTAGTGGAACAATACCACAAGAAGAACATCATCTATACCAGGCCCACTAGTCAGATTGGAATCCATTACTAGTTTACTATGTGAATATAGAGTTCCCCCTAACCACCATTGGGTATCCATGAAAATTGAAATAGTTCCAAAACAATCAATGAAGAAGTCACATCCATTAATCAATTTACAAACAAAAAATATCCCGATAAACATCAAATTCCCTTTTCCAATTACAACGGATATTTTAGGTCATCAAAAATAATTAAAAACAATCTTAATTTTTTTTTGAAAAATATCAAATGGGAATTTCAATTATGTTTTATAAAATCAAAACTAAATTACTCCTCTAAACTCATTTTAAAAACTAAATTCATAAATTAAGATCATATTCTAAAATCATGCTTCTTCATCATTATATACATATACCCTTGATAATATATATATATATATATATATCAATTAAATGTATTTACATATTAAATTGTAAATTTTTCATCGATATGTATACCCATGAATATGCATATAACCCCCAAATAAGTCAAAATACTTTTACAACCCTAATATTTTAATTTTAAAAAAATTTAAACAAATTATAACTATATTTTATTTAATTTATTAACTGAAATGTGAATTAAAATGGATGAACTAGTTGGATAATAACATTTAAGGCCCACAAATCTAATAAAACAAATAATTCATTTAAGAATTTATATTAGTCAAATTTTAAATCATTGAAATAACAAGGTAGCTAATAATTAATACTAAAACACATTGCTTAAGGGAAATAACTATTGCATATAAGGGAAAACAAGGAATCCTTTGTTTTCGATTAAAATATTTTAATAAATATATTTATTATTACCAATAAACATCTAAAGGATGGATTTAATGAGAAACTAGTCAGTTTTATTTTACTTAAATATATGATTAATTGAAAACTACCTTAAATAGAGTGGGAACCAACATTTTTGATGAAGGTTATATGAATAGGACTTCATAAGATCCACACAAACAATAGATTAAATTAATGCACCAAAAAAATACCCAAATTTGAATAGATTTCATCTAGGTCATGTTCACTACACATGATAGAAGAAAAATTACTAAAAAGGAAATAAATGTGGGTAAAGGGGGGACCCAAACTAGTGAATATCACACCCATAATCATGAAGAAAGACTACCATATTCGATGAAAAATAAGGATGTAGAGGAATTTATAGGAGATACCTATTGGATAGTTCATTATATGACATATATAGAGAGGGGTAGTTCATTATTTTTTTAGGGAAAAGGAAAGGGAAAATAGAAAATTTTAATTTTTAATTGAATGGGGTACATCGCATTGTTTGACGGCATGGATATACAACCCTTGCAGCAACAATTTACCACCATGGGAGTGTCTAGAAATATTATATGGTTATAGATTAAGGTAAGAAAAGAAATTCACTATTATGAATTATGGCTATGCTAAATTACACCCACATTTTCATGGGCAGTGAATTGTTTCCACTATCTGTGTCCTTACCACGCTCCTGTGAGAAAAAAAATCTGAAAAAAATTAAAAGGATGGGTTTGAAATTCCTGAAATAATTCAATTATATTTAACATAATAAAATAATATGGAACTAATTATTCCCAGGTTATGATAAAATTATAACTATAATTATTTATGAACCCAAAAATCATTAGTCGATTCGAATTGTCAATTATAGGATAACTTCGAACCACCTCAATTGAAACATGATTCTCTAAAACTATGGATCACTGTGACCATCAATAATAAAAAACTATGTCCCGAACTAAAAAAAACTATATAAATATCCCTAAATCAACTCATTTTCTGAATATATTCTAATATCATGACTCAAATAATCCTTCACCCAAATGAGGATCCATACAGGGCCCTAAAAATATTCACCCAGATGAAATAAGGATTAAGAGAACAATTTCATCTAACCACCATATTACAAATTCTATAATACAATCATCATTATATATATACATGTATCAATTCAAAATATAATCAGTTCAAATATAAATAATCCAGAATATATAGAATTATACAATCAAATTTTGGACCCACATTCTAAAGTTAAAATCTATATGGGGTGATAATGGGAATTGTGTCTGATGGAAAGTTTCCCCAGAAAAAGGATGTTGCTATCCCGAATGGTCAACAAAACCAAGACACATCCCAATGAAAATACTAAAATTATAAAAGATAAAAAACAAAGGTACTCAATCGAGACACTAAATTGAAGGCATATTCAAAATTTCCATCATCCCAAACATCTATGTATGAAAAAAGTTTAGGATAAGTAACAACTCAATCAAGGAAACCTAGAGAATATAAACAATAGAATACATGTTAAAAATATAAATACTAAAAAAAATTTATTGAAAAATAATAACTAATACTAGGCTTTGAACAGTGCTGGAAGATGAAGAAACATGGGGTATCGTACTCAAAACACTGATATATCAGTGAAACCATCCCGATAAACAATGATCGAGCATGGGTATGAACTATTTTGGGGATACCACATATCCTGATTAACCATGAAAACATATTATACATTCAATTTTAAAACACCTCCAAACAATACCATCAACTACACTATTATAACCATGGGGTAATAGGGCACAATGTGTCCTAGAAACAAGAACCTCTCCAAGGTGATCAACCCATCCATTGAGAAATATCATGCAAACCCCAAAAAAATATCAGTAGTCCAAGAATATACAATGAAATTACAACTAATTTTAGGATGAAATAAAAATTATCCTAAATAGTTATTATCACTCATAAAAGGGGTACCACACCCATAATATGGGGGATGTACTCCAATAAATCGATCTAAATGGGAACATCCCCCATTTTCAGCAAGTCTTTTATGGAAGGTAGTTTACCAAAATGACATTCATAGGCAAAAAATAAATCATATTTCATAATTAATAACCAAAATATTTGGAATTAGATAATTTAATTTTTATAAAAATATGGATTTTAAATTTTATAAAACTAATCCCACCATAATGACTTATCTCATTTTCAAAAAATAAAATCCCTTCAACTCATTAATAAAACCAAACACAAATTAGATGGGTATGAACACTCCATATATTGGAGGTCCATCCACCAGAAAACTATGATGAATAAAATATAAAGAGTTTAAAAAAAATTAGAAAACAATATTAAAATAAAATCAAAAAATCCCTCCCCTCTCAATATTATCTTTTACTTGATTTAATATAACAATATCCATCCAAAATATTGTAAAATGTTTCACCAATAGTTATAGTACATGAAAAATTTATGTGAAGGGCCAATTTGTCTAATCCAATAAAGAGAACTAAAATAAATAAAATAACCATCATAACATTGTGTGATCATTAATAACTATTCAAATAAAACTAATAAATGGATTATGTGTATTCTCTAATTAAACTCAAACATAAAAAAATCAGAATGATAGTCATGATTATATAACTTAGTATGTATCCCAAGTGAAGAAACCCCAAAATATTTTCTTTTAAATAAGACTTAATTTAATAGAAGTTTAAAATACACATTTAAAAGTAAATTTTTATTTCATTTAATATAAGATCAAATATAACTATTTTTCATCTTTTAAAAACATTACCCTTCTTTTATTTTAAAATAAAACAATATATTTGGAAAACATATATCATCACTGTCCTCTTTTTGAGAAAAAACCTAGTTAAATAACATCTAAAATGATATTTTCAATATATTTTAAATTTTTATTTCAATTAAAATGAATAAATGTAAATAAATAATAATAATAAGACTATAAATATATTTAATTATAAAATAAATAATGTATAAAAAGAATTCACTCAAGTAATCATTTAAAATGAGAGTCATGGGGGAATTTTTTTTAAATGAAACCATGATCAAATGGAACATATTTCATTAAGTATAATACAAGAAAACTCATCATGGGAACTTATTATATTAGGAGTAAAAGTAAGACATGGATATACCACTACTAAAAAATATTTTTATTGAATATCAGACAAACATCCTCGATACATGGTGCTTCCCTACCAAGCATAATGAGGGGGAATAATCCCCAAAATCGAATGTAGTCTTTCTCAAGGAAACTAGTTAGAGTGTAATAATAAAATAGTTCTGTATTTGAACATATAGATCAATCATAACTCCCCTTTTTTTACTATCACATCTAAAATAGTACCACATAAATCACTGAACATGTCCCGTCCATTTTACAATTATCAAATAGTAAAATATCTAGATAAATGGTCAATTCCCTTTTCTGATCACAATGAACATTTTATATCAAAATTAAAAAATATATATTTATTTTTAAAATAAAAAATGGGCCTTTCAATTCTATTTTAGTAAAATAAAACTATGTTATCCTTTCCTATTTATTTTGAAAAATAAATTGAAACATCATGTACAAATTTTAAAATCTATCAACTTCATTATTGTATAAAAATACCCTTGAATACAAACACACACACACACACATGTATCACATTTTTAAAATCTATGATTCAAATGTTTATTTTTACATCATTATATATATATATACCCTTTCATATATGTATAACCCTATAATATGTGAATATAAAATTACAACCATTACACATTTATTAAAATTTTTAAACAATTAATCATTATATAACATTTATAGTATTAAATAAAATGTGAAGTAAATTTTATGAGATAGTTAGGAAATCACTTATAAGACACAAAAACATAGAAAAAATTATTATATTATAAATTATATTTGGGAAATTTAAAAATTCTTTAATAAACACGATTATTTTAAATTAATTTTAAGACCCATGGTTTAGGGGGGAAACTCTATTGTATATAATAGAAACTATATAACCCATAGTTTCCACATCACATAAATTATTATATATATTATATACCACCAATAAAAATCTATAGAATAGATATAAATAGAAACCTATCAAGATTCAATAATATAAAAACAAAATAAAGGGGAATCCAATCTCTAATAGATGAAAACCCATCTATTTTGATGAAATTACCAATAATAGGCCCTCAATAGATCCTCAAAAACCATAAGATCCAAGGATCTACCAAAAATCCAAAATAAGGTTAGAATTTAGTTAATTCATGTCCACCATAATATAGAGAATAAAAATCCTGGAGAAAATGGAATAGAAGTGGGAAGTGGAGGATGAACCCTAACATACAAATATCACACATGAAATCAAAAGGATAGATAACTAGATTCCACATTAAAAGAATAATAGGAGGATACATGACTAAGAGTTCCCCAAGGGGTGATGCATCATGAGACACATATAGGGAGGGGTGAGATGATGATTTTTTTGGTGAAAACAAATTTGGGAAAAATTTAAATATTTATTTTTAATTGAACAGTGCCCTTTTGAAAGTTTGGACACATGACTAGCCAAACTATGCACTAACCATGCACCACCTGCTAGAGGATTTTGATGCTTCACATAAACAAGGATCATGTTCCAAAATTTCATCCAAAAACCATGTGTTTTGGATTAATAAATTACTGCAAAATTGACATGTTATATGTTATATTTCTACTGTACATGCACCAACCACGGGATTGTGAAAAAATCCATGATTTCAAAAATGAATAAGGTAAAACCTATAATTCAAGAAATAAATCAAATATATTTATATAAATAAAATAATAAATAAATATTTATGGTTCTGGTGTGAAAAATATCATAAACGTAATTATATACAGTAAATAATGTATGACTAGTATGAGAGTAAGAATGTAAGGAAATATAACTAACTTGCATAATTTGATATGAAACTAAGTATTTAGAACTTAATCATCTTACTAATTTTACTTGTAGGGTATCTAATATCAATTACATTCATCTGGAGTGTCAGATACTAGTTTCTAATTGGTGAAAGAGAAATATTTTTTCCCATCCCACCATGGTATATCATAAACAAAGTCTATACATAGGTATGATATATGGAAAGGGGAAGCTATATACATACTCGAAGACTCAGCCCATCCCCCAGAATTGAGGAATGAATATATATAGTCAATAAAAAATTAACATTTCTAATTTTTATACACTATTTAACATTATAACTTTTAACATATGGATGTATACAAACCATGAAAACATTCTAACATATATGAAAATATTAATTATTATGGTATAAATTCATTTTAGCTTATAGTGAAAATTATAAATAAGGTAATTATCATAAAAAATTTATGAATATTAAATTTCATTATTAGGTTACCCTTTATATAATTAATGTATATGATATATAATTTTCATATATAATCATATATAATGTAGCAAACATTTTATGCAAACATGAAATTTATAAAAATCATGATTTTGAGAAAATATGAATTCAAAGTTTAATTTAATATCATCAAAACACTATATATGATAAAATATGGTTCAGATGTTTAAAAAATATCATTTTCATTTAAAAACATTTTTCACTATGTTGATTCTACCCAAGGCCTTATATATTATTATAGGGAAGAAGTTTTCCCCATTGATAAATAAATGCAAAAATTTCTGAGGGTTCTTAGAGGGAGAAGTGTTACAAACATTGTCCAAAGAGAATCAGATAAAGGGGATTTTGGATAATGTTACTTCTTATCAAATTAGGTGAATGATATTTTATAACCCAAAACAATATATTTATCTTAAAATTCCACAATCTAATCCCACAAAATAGGTATTATTGATGAAAAACAATGGATTCAAAGGATTTATAAATCCAAAGTATTTATAAATGGTGATGTAAATTAGTTTCCAAAAGAATAAAATAATAGGAAGAGATATTTGGGATAAAATTACCATTCCAATATAATAGAAATCATTAATAATGAAATAAATCTCCTTTAATGAAATTTTAAATATCGATTCACTTTCAATGGGTACGGGGAGAATGGATATGTAAGAGACATGTGGAAGAGAGAAATTGACTGAGAATCATAACTTCCCCCCATTAATGAAAATTTTTTTGGAATAAAGATCAACATTGCATTTTTTAAAGGGGTTTGGTTCAGGTATTGGCTGGGTACTAGTTAGGATACCACCGAGAAATCGATGGTTCATATAAAAGAAAATGGATCCCTAGACCCCCTCCAAGCGGGATTCCATGGAGTACTCAATGGTCTATAGACCCTGGGGCATTCCATTAATTTTATTCCCCTTAATATGGTATTCCCTTTCCCCTCCAAACTCCCTATATGAATAATATAATCCAAAAAAATAATGAAAAAGTGAATATAAAGAGGTTTACCAGATAAAATAGGTTAGTGTATTTAACACCTCCACATCACCGAGCTTCTCATTGCAGTGAATATTTAATAGGATTTTTTTTGGAAAAATCACTAACCATTGGATATTCACTTTGTTATCCTTATTTTTTTCATTGTATAAATTCATATATTTATACATAAATCAAATAAGTGGGCTTAATTTAACTCACAATAATTATTTATTTTTGTCATTGATATATATATATATGATTATATAGATAAAATAAATTTGGTCCTTATTAAATATAATCTTATAATATCATATGTAATAGGTTAGTTTTTAACATCATCAATTAAGATAATTGTAATGTATTCTACATAGAAACAAATTTCAAAGGTGAGAACAACTGATAGGCATCATATTTGAAATTGGTAGAAATTTCAAAGGTTATAGTATACCTTGTCGTCAACTTTCCTCACATAACCATCATTTTATGACCCAATCTTGATAATAAATGAAGCAAAAAATAACCACTAATCATAAATTATAATGGTCATTTATGATGGTAGGTAAAGGAATTAACTGGGTTTATATAGTCTTGATATTTTTAAACACCATTTTCACTAATTTTATCACCTTATAGATATGATTTTCCCCAAATAATAGATGAATAAATAATATTTTACAAATATATAGGGGTGTCACATGGAATTTTTTAATGCTTCCTATATATATCTGGATAGGTGATTGGTAGTTTTTGTTGTACAAGAATTTCAACGAATGGCATGTGATCCCTCCATGAGCCATCAATTTCAATAATAAATTCTAAAACCTTGTCATATAAGATCTTAATAATCTATTTGTATTGGATATCAGTCAATGGAAGAATAGAGGAACTCACTTCTATATGATCCCCCAATGCTTGTGGAAGTCCCTGAAAGAACCAAAATTTACACCATAGACCCCATTCTAAGATGACACTAGCTAGTACACTATGAATTATCACCATTCCTGTAATATATATCTTACCAAGTTCATCATTATAAGATTATAATTTAATGGGTGTGATGTATGAAATTTTCGTCAGAATGACATGAATGACCCATGCCACATCCTTTCCAGTGGACAACCAAGGGTTGATTTCCATGAATTCCATTGCGATTTCATCAAATTTCCATATAGGAAAATGAAGTGAATATAGATTAAAAATAATATTCCAATGTTCTATTTCCATTTAGTAATAAGTAAAATGTTTTGTGATGAAGAATGAAATATTGTCCATTATTCCAATTTAACAAAAATGTGTTGAATTCCACACAAAATATTTGTGACCCCAGGATAAATTTACCATATATAGGGATGATACTCTTTTACCACATCTTACTACATGCCTAAGGGAAACATGACCAATCCATGTGTATATAATAAAAAATGAGGACCTTGAAACAAACATTTAATGATATCCCTTCCATGAAGTCTATCTATAATAATGGTTCCATAAGGTTTAGAAATCTTGGACTCTTATACTAAATAAAAGATACACAATAGAATATGAATGTGGATTTGATATATCTTACTTTGTTTCTCTAACACACCCATGTTAAGCTCATATATAAGAAAAATTAGTTTCCATTAATCATTATCTTTATTTTTAATTGGAGATTGAATATTCTCGTTTAGAACATCATTTACAATGTTCCCCTCACCTCATGCGTATTCCATCATGAATTATTTCTTAAGAATAAGTTACCACTATAAAAATTCACTTGAATATATTAAAGTAATTGAAAATCACAATGTTATCACAAAATAGGTAATTCCCCCAACACGTTGGAGTGTTTTCCATAGATAATGAATCCATGTCATGTGAAGTATAATTACAATCATGATCCATGAGTTTTCAAGAACCATAAGCCACTACCTTATTTTCTGTTAAGAGTAAAAATATAAGGCAAATGGATGAGGAATCTTAATAAACATTGAATTGATCCCCTAGATGAGGAAAATGAGATAAAAGATATGGTTAACCACCATATCAATTCCTAAAACAATACTTATCAATATCCAAACAATAAAACAATTGATCCCATCCTTTTTTAGATAAGTTATTGAAATAGTGGTCCTAAAAATGTTCAAAATGATGTGGTGATAATACCCCACTAGTCTAAAAATACATTGTAGGGTCCTGATAAATCTGCCAAGGAGAATGAGAATCCCCTTTAATCCAAGGGATATTCCACCCAATTTTCCCCTAAAAGAATTGGGAGATGTGGGGAAATAATCAAACGATGGCCCAAGATGAACCGGTCCATAGACCGGTCTAATGAGAACAGAACGCAGCCAGTTCCATGAAGGACCCCCTCTGTGGACCGTTGTTGTTCGCGGAATGAAGGCGGAGGTCCTCCGCGGGCGCGAAGCAGGATAGCCACCGAGCCGGTCCATCAACACGAACCGCCCCAGCCGCGGACCACATCGACCAGCCCAGGACGCATCCACTATCAATCGCGGAATGGAGGCGGAACCTTGCGCGGCCGCGAAGCACTCCCCGAGTTAATTTGGTTCAGGGGGGAGATGCGTTCAATGCTCACCCGTGAGTTGTGGATTGACCAAGTCATCCGTAAAAAGGGTTTCCGATCATGGGCTTCCGCAAAAGGTTCCGCATGACCACAAATACATCTCTTTCCCCACTCTATAAAAGGAGACGGAGGGGAAGAGTAAAGGAGGATTTGGAGAGATCAACCAGATTTGGGTGGAAGGATTTCGAAGGAAGGAGCTTAGAATTTCACAAACCGTGAAGTTCAAGTCCACGAACCAGAACATGTATGAAGATGGAAGAAAATTAATAAGGTAAAAAAAATGCATAATAACTTGGGGAACCGTGAACTTAAAATAACAAAGAAATGAAGACTGTGAACCATGACCCCTCCGCGTATGCACTCCCTGCGGACCAGGGAGTTTATGCCCCTTTTACGATCTGCCGTACTGCATAGCACCCTCCTACGCGAGCGAAGCTCGACCGACGAACCCCCGACCGGTGCCTCCCTCGGCCGCCGCTACTCACATGGATCCCTCCGTATACCACGCTGGTACGCGGGTTGAAACTGAAGTTGAGAACCACCCTAGTTCGCGGGATACCCATTAGTCCATGGACCACCCTGGTTCGTGGACGATCTCTCTAGCCGCGTAGCACCTTACTACGTGAAGGGCGCCACCACTCATACACGTGTGTGGCCCACGAGATCCTTCATATTTCCCATTCCCCGAGATGGATAAAATACTTCCAATCCAGCCTGATCCTCCGCAATCCCCTCATTGGACCATTCATCGACACCAAGCTGAGGCCTCCACTAGAGCCACTGGACCCGTGTGATGTAACCTTCAGGCACATCAGTGCGCCGTTTTGAGTTCACATACCCATGGTAAGCGAGGGAGAAGGGGCTGCCCTGACCCTTGGGTGAATTCCCAAGGAATTCCTGGGTTCACATTCCCATGGTAATGCAGAGTCCGAGCCCGAGAGCCCCCTTTCTGCCCCTCCACTTGTTAGGGCCGGGGCACTTCTCCCCTCCCCGGGGCGTGGTGGGATACCCATCAGAAGGAAGCCCCAATGCACCTCCATACTTCCCCACAACCATGGCCAAGGAAGGGTGTAGTGGGGAAGGGTGTTGCCTCATCTCTCGTTAAGGCCAAGTCCCTCTCCTATTGTACTTTGTCACCATGGGCATCCACCTCGGAGTAATCCCCAACTTTATGGGGCGCCTCTATGCGTAATCCCCACTCCACTTCCCATGGACACACCTTTCACGACGTGATCGTCTAGTCCCTGCTGCCTCTTGTTTCTCACAACGAGCATGACTCACGTTGGCTTAGAGTAAGCATCAACCATGACATCCTCTTATGGGCCTCCTCAGAGTGTAATCCCTAATCCATTACTATGGGTGTCCTCAGAGTGTAAGCCCCAATCCATTACTATGGGCCTCCTCAGAGTGTAAGACCCAATACATTACTACGGGCCTCCTTAGAGCGTAATCCCCAATACATTACTATGGGTCTCCTCAGAGTGTAAGACCCAATCCATTACTATGGGCCTCCTCAGAGTGTAAGCCCCAATCTAATGTTAACTACAAGGACTTTGATTCCCTACCAGAGGGATACATGGGAAGCCTCTACGAGGTTCAAGCTCGATCATCATCGGACCCCCCGGGTCCACATTCACCTCGGTTATCCGACAATCCTATTCGAACTACGTGGAATTTGATCCCTCTTTCCTAGGCAGGGTACATAGGAAGCCTCCCTGATGTTCAAGCCTAACAACCGTCCAATCCGAATATCTTCACATCGGTTCACCGCGCCACTCCTAGTGCCGCATCAATGAATCCAGACTCCTCAGAGTTTTTATTAAAATGAGGGATGGTAAACCTTGGTCATAAATGATTCCGAACCCCTGTGTCCAATTGACCATTTCCAACCAGGAGTAATTCATGGATACTATGCTTGGGTATAAACCAAAGATTCGCGAACATATGAATACGTCATAAATCTACAAGAGAGTCTCAGAATCGACAATAATTCCCCCCAAAAGGGTGCGATGAGCCCAATTACCCATCCTCTCAACCAATGGGAGTTATTAAGCGTCGCTGGTCAAACCACCTACTGAATGCCTGCCTTTGGAAAGCAGGTCCACGTATCATCGGATACGGAACCGTTGGGCATTTCAAAACCGAACCGAAACAAAAAATATTGAACCCGATGTGAATATTTAACCAAGCATGAAAGATTCAACCTAATCCCACCTTGTTCCCCCCTTTATACTCACAAGGAGGGACAAACAAGGTCATTAATTAAGCATGGGGTCATTGGATGCTACTTTGATGGGTTTGCTATTTGTATTTGTTAAAATGTTCTACAGGTACCACACAAAAATCCCTTCAATCCAATGGCGTCACGAAGGAACACACATGTGCATGCTTCCAACTACGCAGTGACCGGGCTTCCTCACCAATGGAGGACCCCATCACCTACCCAGTGTCTTCAATGCTGGGTCGCAGATGCACTGATCCAAGAGTACCATGTGAATGGTACTCTCTCAATGGTGGAGGTGGCCATGCATGCCCTCCAATCCGCCAGGACCCGCGGATCGCATGCCTAGTAGCAGCTGCGAAGGCAGATCCAGACGGCCCCTGTTGCTGTCTCCAACCATTTAAGGAGTCTATCCCTGGAATCAGACAATGCTTACCTCCCTTATCTTAGGGAGGAGGATGAGCTTAGCGTGGAGGACTTCATCCCTGATGAATGGGGGATCCTCTCCAAGGCCCCCGCTGACAGACGTCATCATGGTCACGCCACAACTCAACATCCTCATGCTCCGGAGGATGCAGGCCCATGCTCCCTGAGCTTCAGCCCCTCAGGACGCCCAACAAGGGTGGAAAACTTACAATGGGGGACCGGTCATTACCCTTGTCCAGGAGGAGGATCTCTACTACCCACTCATGGAGACGCATCACAAATAGGCACATACAACTGTTCGTTCCTCCAAAGATCGCCATCCAGACATGGCGGCCCGCCATCCAGACATGGTGGCCTCATACGAGCAGGTGTGCATCCCTGCCGAGCTCCGTTAAGCCCATCACTCACACATGATGGCACTTACCGGGCATGCACCTCTCCCTGCCCGGGGTCATGAAGCCCACCAACCCGATGAGGTGGAGACCCAGCGCCTATAGGACCAACTCCTAGTAGATGCTCCTGACGCCTATCATCCCAATGTGGTGGTGATAAAAAAAGACTGCCATCGAGATGTGGCAGAAATTAATAGGCGGGGACGTCTCCCCGCCAATAAAGGCCACTGACTAGATACGGTGGGAAACCAACATATGCAGGGCCAGATCCCTACGGATGCATGTAAAGTCCGCCATCCCGATGTGGAATCAAACGAAGAGATAAACCAGCATATCCCGGCCCAGAGGCAGATTCGTTCACCTGCCCCGACAGAGGAGAATTGTCAGTACCCACTGAACACTGGAGGACCGGAGCAGGATATTCCTACTCCGATACCGGAATGGGCCTTCATACTCATTCCAGCCAAATATGTCTCTATGCATATCCTGGAAATGATGGAGGAGCAAGTATTGATCCCAGATCATATCTTGCAGACTTTCCAGAGTGTAATTGCATCAGCGGTAAAAGCAAGGACTTGGGCCCGTGATCCCATCTCCCCAATTGAGGAGGCTCATATAAGTGATGAGATAGCCACCTCGGAGCAGATCTGCATCCCTGCTTCTTCCTAGGAGGGTCGCCGGCTATATTACGCGATTCAAGGTAAACCGGATCGAGCAGATTCACTCGTTCCAACTGGGGGACACCCATCCATAACGGTGGATGCTCCAGAGCAGGCATATATCCCTAATAAATGTCAAGATGTTCTTCGGCGTATCCCGACAACATCATAGGACCCAATTAGACAGGGAACCAAAGGTGAAGGCCATTTTCAACAGTAGACGGTCCCCACTGCTCGCAAGAAAGCACCCCTATTGCGCCCAAGGAAGCCGAAAAATAAATAGCAGGTTCATGAATCCGCTCTTCTAGAAGCTGGGGTTCCCAACGCCGCTAAGCGCATATCGATGGCTCTGAACCCTGCCCACCCATTACCATATTATAGTAGCAACAGTAGTAGTTGCGAAGGTTATCCCCGCAATGTTTCTTCCAACAGCTCTGAAGGTCCTCCCCAGAGCACCCATGGGGGCCTCCCCCACGGGCATATAACGATCGATCACGAGAGCTCATCTTTTGATGCGAGTCATAGAAACCCTCCACGTGACTAGAAGATCAAGCAGTAAGAAGGTCCTCCACTTACTGCGGTCCACCTTGAAGGTCCTCCCTGGGGTATACGCTAAAAACACTATCCATGCAGTGGGACCATAGATTATGATAGTTTTCCTCGCTATCATAGTCACAACTGCAGAGGCCCTCCCCGCAGTGACATCTCATCATGACAAGAAGGCCCTCCCCTTTTCGTGGCCCGCCCTAAAGGTCCACCCTAGGGGTTACGTTTCTTCGACACTCCACGCAGTCAGGCATCAGATCATGGGGGTAGTCCTCACCACCCTGATAACAGAGGTCCTCCCTGTAGAGACATCAAGCAACGAGAAGGTCCTCCCCTCGTTGTAGTACATTCTGAAGGCCCTCCCCAGGGTGTACCCCGCAGATATTCTCCCTGCGGCAGTTGTAATAGTAGTCCTCTCCATTAAAGTAGCTGTGATGGTAGTCCTCAACACCATGACTTCCATTGCGAAGGTCCTCCCTGCAGTGGCCCCAAGCAACAAGAAGGTCTTCCCCTTGTCGCAGTGTGTCTTGATGGTCCTCCCCAAGATACACACCGAACATCAAACCATGATGGTCATCCTCACCATGATGGAAGTTGTTGCGAAGGCCCTCCCCATAACAACGCTACACAGCCAGAAGATCCTCCCCTTGCTGCGACATGCCTTGAAGGTCCTCCCTAGGGTATGCACTGCAAAAATCCTCTATGCAGTGAGCTGTCAAGAAGTAATGGTAGTCCTCGCCATTACGGCCGCCATTGCGAAGGTCCTCCCCGCAATGACATATCATATCGACAGGAAGGTCCTCCCTCTGCCGAATCAAGCACATAAAAGCCCTTATATGCCGAGGTGCTCAGAAGGATGGGATTGAGAATATCAGATTCCCATCTAGTTTCCAACAACATCCTTATTCAATCGGGAGACGTTTCGGGGCCACGTTCATCTTCAGAACCGCCCTAGAATCGCCCACATGACAATTCAACACCTACCAGTCCCACTGCCTCTGACCACCCTATCGGCGAGCATCTCAGTTGGGCTAACCAGGTAGAGGAATCACTAGCAGAGGAGTATGCCGATATGTTGCACTTGAGGAAATGACTGGCCAGGGATGTTATCCCAGTTATGTTTTGGCCCACGACCACCTATAAATTCGACATACCCAGAAAGTTGGCAGAAGAATGTATGCACGACATCCACCATAATATATGGACAATCCTCAGCTGATTGAAATCATGCTTTATGCCATACGACGAGTATGTAGAACATCTCAAGACAACAAGAGACATCCTGCATCACGTCGACCTAAAAACTCTTTCTTCAGTGCAGATACCGCGATCTGAGAGGTGTAAAGGAAACATAGAGATAGGCTGCCTCTGTGCACTACACCAGTTGCATCACTTCATCGGTGACGCTCCGATGGGAGTCCATATATGGGGATGGGGAGAACATGGATCTCTACATTTCACTCTGCTCCCCACCCAGAAGAACCCGTTCGACATGGTGTCTTGCAACGTCATCACATCAAGACAACAATCGAGTGGTCTCCCTGTTTGAAAAATACAACACACCCAACAGAGTCAGGCCTTGAGTAAGTCCCATAAGCGTCAGGCCCGACGGGAAAAAACCATTCAAGAAATACGGAATTAGGAAACCGAGAGCATAAAACATTCCTCTTTCCTAAGAGAGGCCAATCAGCAGTCATTTCCCTGCCTCCCAACAAGGGATTGATTCATAGAAGAACTCAACACCAAACCCGGTTCACCCCTGATTAGGTGCACGCAAGATGAGGCAGGTAGCTATAGTTGTAGCCACCGCCTCCATCCAGGGTCAACCCCATCCTACATGGTTGGGGGCATTTTAAACAAAAAATTCCCCTGTAAGACCAATAAAAACTGGAAGAGACTCAAGGTCCAAGGAACGGAGCCAACCCCAGCCCTCAGGGCTGGGGGCATTATTACCTCCTCAACAAAAACCTCCCCTACAAGAATCAGTATTCTCTCGTCTAGGGAGGAAAGTGAAAAGAGGAGATTCCTACCCTATCCCATCCTTTGAATCATTATCCCCTTCAAGAGGGAGGCGTACCGTAAGGTCGCATCAAATAACTCTCCGCGTCACCCTTCGTCAAGGAGCCCAGAAGCAATCCTGGGACAAAAGAGGGAAGAACAATAAAAGATGCGGGAGATCCTCTTCCAATTTGGAAGATTAAATCTTCTCTGCTCCGCGATATGCATCCATCAACACCATAGAGGTTAACCCCACGGGTAACACCGAAGATGGTGCAAATCCAGATGGATCGAGAGATGATGGTTCCAGTCAGGCTGTGACTCACAATAAACCGCCAGGTGTGCACACCCAGAACCAGAGGGCCGCCCTAAACATGGAGGTCCCTTCAGCTAGCCTTCCCCTGCTCACCCTTCAACTCCCAATAAGGATAAGAACAAAGGACAGGTTACCATTAACCCACCTCCTTCTCTCGATAAAAACGAGCCGCTCACGCTCAAAGAGAGGTTCACTCGATAGGAAGAGGAAATGAAAGAATTGAGGTGGCTCAACGCCGAGCTACTCTAGGGGAACCATCTTATCGAAAGTGAATACCAAGAGGATCCACATCATATTCTCCCAGTAAGTGCATCTCAAAGACCAAGGTTTCCCCTAGCAAACAAAGCACGGTCAGGGCTCCCACCCAACGAGGCACCCATCCCGTCTAACTACCTAAATGTGGATCCAAATGAATAACAAGACTCCCCTCCACTTAGGAAGCAACCGGAGCGAGTACGTAGGAACCCTCCGAAGGTGTCACAAACATAACATGAACCCCTGGTTCCAACTGAGCTGGATCCTCAAGCAATGCCTCGGGCTACACCTACCTAGGACCAGGCCCGACAAGATGTAAAACAGGGTCTCACCAACACCATCGAGGCACTAACAGCTCGATTAGAAGCAATGGAAGGTCGACGTGATCCGATACAGCCAGAGCGGAAGCCCTACCCGGATTGGGTGAGCAGCACGCCTCCTCCACCCAATTTTGGGAGCGCTTTATTCCCTATCTTCAAAGGATCAGGTGATCCAGAACAACATTTGATACACTACGCATCCTATTGCGACCCAATGATGGGAAATCCAGAAAAAAAAGAAGCAGTGAAACTCAGATGCTTCGTATGGACCTTACAAGAATCCGCCTTTGTCTAGTATACAAGTCTACCAGCCCAGTCCATAAAAAGCTAAGATGAACTTCGACAGTAGTTCCTGTTCCACTTCAGCTCAACGTTTCCTAAAAAATTGGTCAATGAACCCATGAAATGCAAGAAGAGGGAGAATGAGAGGGTCTCAGATTTCATCACCAGATGGAATGTTATGACCTACTATCTAAATAGGCCACTACCTCAAGATGAGTTGCTTACCATATGCATCAAAAATCATCAAGATGAGCTGCAAACACCGCTCATACTAATGGAGTGCCCCACTGGTTTCCGCCATCTCTCATCCATTGCCCAAATAATCAAGGACTCCCTACAACGGACCAATTTGAAGTCCTGAATAGCCTCAAAAGCTCCTACAAAGTGAACAGTTAGAGCTGAAGCGTCCTCTGTCACGCTCAAGCCAGCCCCTGTGCCTGCTCCACCACTCAGTCCTCCACTAAATCATCAAGCCCCCCTGTATATCAGTTAGCACCTCCGCCCAGGCGGGATGATCAGAGAGGATCGAAGAGAAACCATTTTTAGGGACAAAGACATAAAGTATACTCATTCCAAGAGGACCAAGTCTGCGGTTACTACATTGCCACCATGAATTGCAACTTGCTGCGCCTCCTGGATCCGAGGAAACTCGAAGAAGTAGGCCACGATGACAGGCCATATTACTGTCCCTACCATTGAATGTTGGGTTACAATATTCTGGAATCCTTCGTTTTCAAGGACCTTCTGCAAAGGATGGTAGACTCCGGGTAGGTCGAGCTGGGACCACCCCCAGCACATGTGACAAATATTTCTACCATCGAATCCGAAAAAAGGGAGGGGTGTTAGGAAGTCACCAGAAAAAAGGGACATAAATTTGATAACTGGATGACTCGGAATACTATCAACCGAGCCCAGGGCATACTCTAAGCTCAACTACAGTAGTCAGTGTTGCTGCAAACGGCTCCCGATGCTGCACACCCAACAATTTCGGCCTCAAAACCCTCTACGAGCCGGTCATCCATGAATAATCAAAGAGGGAGGATATAAGTGCAAGAGGAGCAGTCTGCGATGAGGCCAGAGTTAGCCCCGACGCTTTCAGATTTCATGCCCTCGAATTTGGCACCACGGGCACCGACCCACCAAACGACACCATCAGGGACAACCGACCAGGTTGACCTGTCAGAGGATGAAGAGCCAATCTTTTGTTCCATAAACTTCATTCATCTTATGGAATCATTCCCTGATGAAGGGTATGTTTACGAAATCGAGTTCCAAATACGAGGAGTCAGGATGAGGAATTGTAGAGGCATGGGATACCGGGGAAGGCACAGTCTTGGCCGAAACCAACCCTAGGGTCTTACCCTGGCCCAAACCGTTAATATCGCAGAAACTTGTGGAAGGGCCCTTCAACGAACTCAACAGGAGAAAGAATATACCTCCACCTCCATAAGCGGCAACTCTACCCCATCATTCTGTGGTACCCATCGAAGGAGGAACAAGGGTCTAGCCACCTAGAGTGAATAAACAGACCGGCCAGGACGAGTCCCCAGAACTTGGGGACATCATCGCCATCTGACCCCATAGCCTGTCCCTCCACATCACGTATTACAACTCGCAAGATTACCGCTAAAACTATCCAGACAATAGAGAAGTGCCGGCCGTTGGAACACAAATACGACATCCTTAAGTAGCTGGCGTCGGTACCAGCCAAACTGTCGATCCTGGATGCCTTGAGTTTGTCAGCAGACCTCGGGGAGGCACTTATAGAAGCCTTGCTCAGCCACCAAGAGTTTCAAGCCAAGGTAGCTGCCACCAAAATTTATTAGATGGAGACTGGCTTGGCTGAATGCAATGCAGTGATTTCCTTTACTGATCTAGATGAAGATTCCATCATATAGGGACACATAAAACCACTATATGTGTCTGGAACACTAGATGATGTTGAGATCTGAAAAGTATTTATTGACAACGGCTATGGAGTTAACCTCCTTCCCCTACGGACACTTCGTAAGTTGGGCTACAGTGAGGGTGATTTAATACCCTCATCCACAACTCTGCTGGGTTATGACAAGAGTGAGTAGAAGCCAATGGGACAAATTAAGCTAAAGACACATTTTGGAGACCTTGTCGCCTATTCGGAATTCCTGGTGGTCCGACAGAACACAGCGTTCAATGCCCTACTTGGAAGGCTGTGGCTCTATAAGCACATGGCCATTCCTTAATCCTACCACCAGTGTATTAAGTACTGTGTAAATGGGAAAAGTTGGACATTGTACATTGATAAGGCCCCTTTTGAGCTCTCCGAGTCATACTACATTGACGTTGGATTTTATGAGCAAAAGAAGAAGAAGCCTTTGGCCGATGGTGTCGATTGGATCCCCGCTCCAAATGGTCTAGAAATTGTGCCAAACGACCCCCTTAGGAAGCTTGGTAGAGACTACGTACTGCCCATGAACCATGTTTAGAGCAGGAGTTCAAGTTCGGACATGCACTCTGTTGTCCTCATGACTTCATCCATAACGGCCGAGAGCGACAATGCGGGAACGTCCGCTGACCCTCAGTTTGGGGTGGATACATGAGCGAGGACGCCCAAAACACCTCTCCTCCAGACTCCTAGGAGCCCGAGTCAATAACTCTACCCCTTCAGATCAAGAAGATGAGGATTTGGGAGAAGAAGAGGAGGAAGATCTCAGGGATGCACCTACCACATTTGAGGAAGGTATCTCCACCACTGTGGACAAGCTCAGGGAAATAAAACTGGGTACTGAGGAAGACTCGAGGCCCACTCTCATTAGTGCAGCCATGTCTACCGAGGAACATGAGGTATACCCCTCCTTCCTGAAGCAACACCAAGATGTCTTTTCCTGGAATTACACAGAAATGATGGGACTCAATCCCAAAGTGGTGATGCACCGCTTTGGTCTTCCAGAAGACCACCGGGGCTATAAACAGGCCTCCAGAAGGACACACCCCTCACATTCTGCAAAAATAGATGCTGAAGTCGATAATCTCATTAAAGAAGAATTCATTCGGGAGGTCCAGAAACCCATCTGGTTGGCCAACATCATCCCTGTCAAGAAAAATAATGGACAAATCCGTGTCTGCATTGATTTCAGAGACCTCAATCAGCATTGTCCAAAAGATGATTTCCTGGTCCCGATCACCGAGTTATTAATCGATGCTACGGCCGGGTATGAGGCTCTATCCTTCATGGATGACTATTTTGGGTATAATAAAATCAGGATGGCCCGAGAAGATGAATAAGACACTACCTTCAGGGCCCCCCCAAGGTGTATTCTGTTACAGGGTCATGCCCTTTGGTCTCAAGAATGCTGGTGCCACATATCAACGCACCATGAATCGTATCATTAAGAAATTCCTGGGGAGATTCATTGAATGTTACGTAGATGACTTGGTGGTTAAATCCAGACAATTATCAGATCACCTGTCCGATCTTGAGACCGTCTTTAACAAACTTCGACAACATAGTCTAATGATGAACCCCTTGAAGTGTGCCTTCAGGGTTACCTCGGGGAAATTCCTTGGATTCGTCGTACGCCATCGTGGAATCGAAGTAGACCCTGAAAAGACAAAGGCTACCCTTGGCCTGCCACCCCCTCGCAATCTCACCGAGTTGAGAGCATTCCAAGGGCACCTGGCCTACAACAGGCGATTCATATCCAACCTGGCAGGAAAATGTCTGCCCTTTACCAGGTTAATGAAGAAGGGAGTCACGTACCAATGGACATATGACTACCAAGTTGCGTTCGGCAGCCTAAATAAGTACCTCTTAATCCCACCGGTGCTCATGCCCCCAATTTAAGGAAGACCTATCATTCTATACGTGACGGCCCTAGAGCGATCATTGGGAGCCTTTATCACAAAGAAAAATAACGCCGAAAGTGAAAAAAATCTCTATTACCTCAGCCAAACCATGATTGATGTTGAGACTCAATACTCAAACATCGAGAAGAGTTGTTTGGCCTTGGTCTTTGCAGTTCAAAAGCTGCAACATTATCTTCAGCATCATGAGGTCCACTTGGTCTCGTGTAATATCCCGCTCAAGTACATCCTCTACCGCCCAATGCTGACCGGGCACCTATCCCGATGGGCAGTCATCCTGCAATGGTTTGAGATCCGGTTTGTGCCCTAGAAGTCCATCAAAGGCCAGACATTAGCAAATTTTCTAGTAGAGCACCCTTCAATAGGGACTGCCACAGCGGATGACGAGCTACCTGATGAAGACATCTTCTCAGTTCAAGAGGAGCTTCCAACATGGGAAATGTACTTCTATGGTGCCTCCCGAAGCTCAACCGGGAAAAGGATGGAATATCCTATATTTAACAAGGTGGTATTGGGGATAATACTCATGTCCCTAGAAAAGGCAGTTTTTCCATATTCCTTCCTCCTGTCATAAGGTTGTACAGACAATGAAGCAGAATATCAAGCCCTCATTGCAGGCTTGGATCTCACACTCCAAGCACAAGAACAACACCTTAAGGTCAAATGTGACTCAGAACTGGTCATCAAGAAAGTCAACGATGACTATGATATCAAAAAGGAGGAGCTGATTCCCCTATTTGACCATGTACGAGGGTTAATGGAAGAATTCTCCACAGAACCGACATTGACCTATAATCCCCAGTCTCAAAATGCCCAGGCCGATGCATTATCCAATGCGTCCACAACCCTGGCTGACCCAGACTGGGATGAAATAGTTATCAACATTGCTCATCGTCAAATGGTCCTGCCATTTGTTCAGGACAAGATGGAAGAAATCAACGAAGTTAGTCCTGTCCCAGATCCATATGCTCCTGCCACCAGCTAGATGACCCCCATAGCAAACTACATTCAATGGGGAGAACTTCCACTAGACAGGGATGAATGAGAGAAAATACGGAGTAGGGAAATCAACTTTGTCCCATATAGCGGTGCGGGTTAGTAAGAGGTCCTCTACAAATGAGGCCTCGACAGAATCCTCCTCAGATGCATTGATGGAGAAGAAAATGCCCCCATCATGACTGAAGTGCATGCCGGATTATGTGGAGCACATCAGCCAGGGTCCAAGCTTTCCCATCAGGTCTGAAGGCTTGGGTACTATTGGCCCAAAATGGCATGAGATTGTGAGTGCTTTACCGTAAAATTCCACTCATGCCAAATTCATGCCAACTTCAGACACCAACCCCCAGAGTTACTCCATCAGGACAAGTACTCCTGGCCATTTTCCATATGGGGAATGGAGGTCATGGGACCATATCCTCCCGCCATAGACAAACCGGTGAAGTATATCCTCATGGAAACAGACTTCTTTTCCAAATGGGCAGAAAATGTACCCCTTAAGGAAGTCGGGGCAAGAAGCATTGTCAGCTTTGTGAAAACCAATATCATCACTAGTTTTGGTTTCCATCATACCATACTAAGGGATAACGACACCAACTTCTGCTCTACTAAATTGGACAAACTATACCAAGAATATGGTATCAAGGATAACCACTCATTCTGCTACCACGTAGCGGCCAATGGAGAGATAGAGGCTTTCAACAAGACCCTTTCCGTCATTCTCTAGAAAATGGTGGACAAAGAAAAGAAGTCATGGATGGGTAAAATTCTCCATGCATTGTGGGCTTATCGAACCACGATCCGCACCACTACTCAGGGCACTCCATACTCATTAGTATATGGAACAGAAGCAGTCCTTCCAATTGAAATCCAATTACCCTCACTCCGTGTTGCCATTTGTGATCAGTTATCCAATGAAGAGCGATAAAAAAGAGGCTAGGTGAACTGGAGCAACTGGACGAGAAGCGGTTTCACACTTTGCACCATCTAGATGTATACCAGAACCGAATTACACGAGCCTTCAATAAAAAGGTCCATCTTTGGTCTTTCCTGGAAGGAGAATTGGTGTTGGTCCTCCAGACCCCAATTATACCTAGAAAGAAACCTCCAAAGCTGGAGCCCAAGTGAGCGGGACCATATGTTATACACAAGGTCTACTCCAACAGAGAATATTCCCTGATCTCCATGGACGAGCAATTCACCATCGCTCCTACAAATCCGACATTCCTGAAGAACTATTTCAGATAATAACTAAAAGTAGTTATCATCCGAGCTGCCGGACGTTAAACTTGCAAGCACCCAATAGTCCAAACTCTATGACCCTAAACTAGGAGCATTCCATCCTCACTGGCATAACTAAAAGCAGTTATCGTCTGAGCTGCTGGACGTTAAATTGCCAAGCACCCAATGGTCCAAACTCTATAACCCTAAACTAGGAGCGTTCCTACCTCACTGATATAACTAAAAGTAGTTATCATCCAATCTACATGACGTTAAACTACCAAGAACCCAACTGTCCAAACTATATGACCTTAAACTAAGTGTATTTCATCCTCACCACTCGACGTTAAACTGCACGGACAACAAGTTTTAAAAATGACCCTTTCCCCTATGTATGAACCATACCTGTATGGGGTATGCTTCAAATAGAACTATGTGAGGCTTGATTACTGCCCTTCTAGGATATGTAGCGATGTTGGGATCCCCCACCCTGGCCCAGCCACTCCCAAATGGAATAAAATTAAAATCATGTCCCCTTCCCCCGTGTACGGACCAGCCCTGCACGGGGAGTATTCCGCGTCCTTACTACATGACGTTAAACTGCAAGAACTTCAGAGAACTATGTACGACTTGATTCCTGCCCTCAAAGGATACATAGTGATTCCAGGGTTCCCTATCTTGGCCCATCCATCCCTGAATAAAAGTTAATAATGCCCTCCCCCCCGTGTATGGACCAGACCTACACAGGGTGTATTGTCTTTCAGAGAACTACGTAAGGCTTGATTCCTACCCTCATAGGATACGTAGTGACACCAGAGTTCCACACCCTGGCCCAACCACCTCAAATGAAGCAAAAAATACCCCTTCCCTCGTACGGATCAGACCTGCATGGGGTGTATTTCCCAAAAGAACTACGCGATGCTTGATTCCAGCCCTCATGGTATATGTAGTGACACTTGGATTCTGTATCCTGGCCCAGCTATTTAAAAAAAATTCCACTTCCCCACGTGTTAGGACCAAACTTGCACGAGGTGTATTCAGGAAAGAACTATGTGTGGCTTGATTCCTCCCCTCGCAGGATACGTAGCGATGCCGGGATCCCCCACCCTATCCCAGCCACTCCCAAATGGAATAAAATTAAAAAAAAATGTCCCCTTCCCCCGTGTACGGACCATCTCTACACGGGGTGTATTCCTCGTCCTTACCGCATGACGTTAAACTGCACAGACTTTAGAGAACTACATACAATTAGATTCCTGCCCTCACCGGATACGTAGTGACGCCAGGGTTCCCCATCCTGGCCTAGCCATCCCTGAATAAAAGTTAAAAATGCCCTCTCCCCCCGTGTATGGACTAGACCTGCACGAGGTGTATTGTCTTTTAGAGAACTACATAAGGCTTGATTCCTGCCCTCGTAGGATACGTAGTGATTCCAGAGTTCCACTGCCTGGCCCAACCACCTCAAATGAAGCCAAAAATACCCCCTTCCCCTGTACGGACCAGACCCGCATGGGGTGTATTTCCCAAAAGAACTACATGAGGCTTGATTCCTGCTCTCTTGGGATACGTAGTGATGCATGGATTCTGTATCCTAGACCAACCATTTAAAAAAAATGCCCCTTCCCCCCTGTGTTAGGACTAGACCTGCACGGGGTGTATTCAGGAAAGAACTACGTGTGGCTTGACTCCTTCCCTCGTAGGATACATAGTTATGCCAGGGTCCCCCACCTTGGCCCAGCCGTACCCAAGTAAAAGTAAAAAAATCCCTTTCCCCCATGTATGGACCAGACCTGCATGGGGTATACTTCTCATCCTCACCGCATGATGTTAAACTGCATGGATAAGAGGTTAAAAATGCATTTTCCCCCGTGTACGGACCAGACCTACACTGATTGTATTCCTCATCCTTATCGCATGACATTAAACTGCGTGGAATTTAGGGAACTACACACGATTTGATTCCTACCCTCCCAGGATGCGTAGTGACGTCAGGGTTTCCCATCCTCGCCCTACCATTCCCGAATGAATATTTAAAAAAATGCCCTCTTCCCCCGTGTACAGACCAGATCTGCACGGGGTGTATACTTATTCCTTACCGCATGACATAAAAAATGCACTGACATCATCTCAACCCACCCAAGATATATGGAAAAATGAGATGGAAATACTCCTTGCACATTTGGATGCATCCTCTCCATACATTAGACTCCACGACCCAAATAATTATGGATCTTCATAACCATTCACGGCCATCGAAAGTGGATATTTATCGACCCATGGACACCTTTGCATGACTATGCATACCATTCCCTCAGCGGCTCTGCATATTGATATCCCCTGGCCCATCTACCAAAGGAAATAGTTCCTCAGGAGATACTCTTCCTAGCTCCGTACTCTTACCGGCCTCAGAGCCCCCATATCATACCTCCCGATCCAGAAATTTATGGCACAGTGGTTTACTAGTTCGTCCCCTATTCACATCAAAACGTTTCTAGGGTATCCCTACCCGGTTAGCCTATGTATCCGCCCATGGTTCACATGACAACTTGACTCAACAAACATCAAGACACAACTAGGCTACTTTGACTCAACGAACAATTGCAATGAAGATGTTTCTTCTATGTTCGGACACCATTATCCCCACATGCTGAAATCTGTACTGTGAGTAATCTTGGGTTTTCATAATCATTCATGGCCATAGGATGTGGAAAGTCATCAACCTAGGGACACCTTTTCATGACTATTCATACCATGCCCTCAGCGGCTCTGCATATTGATAGCCCCTGACTCATCTATCAAAGGCAAGATTTCCTCAGGTGGTACTCTTCATAGCTCCGTACGCTTACTGGCCTCAGAGCCCCCACACCAGATCTCCTGATCCTGGAAACCTCAGAGTTGAAATTTACAACCTTCATCCCCCACCATGTTCAGAGTATATCAGATCATGGTAACTCAGTTATCCTTCGAGTGAATGCAGCAATATTCACCCAATGGTCTGAGCTCTATGACCGCTAAACTAGGAGTATATAATCCTTACCGCACGACGTTAAACTGCATGGAGTGAAGGTATAGCCCCACGCACAAGATAAATCAGCTCAGGGAGCTCTCTAAGCTTTAACAGCAACCAGGGCCGAATATACCTGGCATGTCCAGATATTTTCCTACCAAATAACAGACTTCGTGGCCCGGATAATTACGGATCCTCATAACCATTAACAGCCATCAGAAGTGGAAATTTATCGACCTGTGGACACCTTTGCATGACTATGCATACCATGACCTTAACGGCTCTTCATATTGATAGCCCCTGGCCTGTCTACCAAAGGCAGGATTTCCTCAGGCGATACTCTTCCTAGCTCCGTACGCTTACCGGCCTCAGAGACCTCGTATCATTTCTCCTGATCCAAGAAGTCCCGGAACCACGATTTACACCATCAACCCCTCTCCACATCTTGGTCATGCCAAGGTGTTCAAGCCTAGTTACATTCTGATCAAGAGTAGCCTTTGAAAATACATCCTTACCACATTACGTTAAACTACACAGAAAGTCTTGGCTGCTTGGCATAATGTTGTAAAGACCAAGCATTAAAAATCTAGGGAAATGCCTCTAACTACAATAATTTTCACTGGTTTAAAAAAATTCCCCCCGTCCTCGCTACATGATGTCAAACTACATAAAATCCTTTAATAATTCCCCCATCCTCGCTGCATGACATTAAACTGCATGACATCCTTGAATAATGCTCCTTGTCTTTACTACATGACATTAAACTGCATGGTCAAACCTGTCATAGGTTTAGTAAGGAATGGAGGATTTTCTCTGTCCCTCAATGCACGAGTCAAACCTACACGAACCACTGTCTCCCACCAGCATGAGAAAGAATGACTTCACCCATTCTCAGGAAATTTATCCTAGATGTTTCTCTCTTATCCAAGAACCCTCTCCTCATAAACCATACTCTGTACTCAGAAAGAGCTGAACTCTCATAAACCCCCCTGGTGGTCCCAAATCACAAACTTCCTTGAAGTTGCTCGGCTATTGGGAAAATGCAATCATTGGCCCAGGGACACCTTTTCATGATTATTCATACCATGCCCTCAGTGGCTCTGCATATTGATCACCCCTGGATCGTCTACCAAAGGGAAGATTTCTTTAGGCAATGCTTCTCTCCGTACGCCTCTTGGCCTTTGAGCCCCCATGTCCATTCCGGGATTCAGAAACCCTATGAGATACAGTTTACCAGCCTCTTTCGCAACCCTTCTGGAATATGGCAGAATGTCTCTGATGAGATTACCAAGAACTAAGAGAATCCGTTCCATTCCAGGTGATGTCCCAATTGCATTAATTTAAACTACGCCAAGCTCCAACCCTCCTTTACGCTAGATAAATGTGTAGGACTAAGACCCTGAGTCCACACTCCTGATTAATACAGATTTTCTCAAACCCTTTAAGATTCCACACACCCTTTCCGAGCCACCCATGGATGTTTTAATAATTCCCCAATCCACCCATGGTGGTTTCCATAAGATGGACTCCCATAAAGTCCTCAGGCCATCAGAAATGGAGAGTCATTGACGTAAGGACACCTTTTCATGACTATGCATACCATGCCCTCATCATATCTACATATTGATTTCTCCTGGCCTATTTACCAGAGGAAATATTTCCTTAGGAGATGCTCTTCCTACCTCTGTACACCGATACGACTCCCATGCCTTGAGACATTCCCTCCATGTTGTTCAAATCTAAACGTGTTCCACCCACATGCATCTGGAGGATAATGAGACATCTTTTAATCAACCAAACCTCATTGGGACCCTCACCCCACCATATCTTGTCAAAGATATTTGACCTAAAACATCAGTAATGATAGTCTTATCAGTGGGACTTTAAAACGCTCACAAAAAGTGGCACAAATCCTATTAGGCCGAAAACCCAAAAAGGGTGACCTAAGAAAAAGTCGGGCCATACCCGCTAGGTCCACACCAAATGGGCCCAGAAAAAATTAGGGCATTAACAAGAAAAGACAAAAACGTTTGTGGTGGCTTTTCTACAAAACCGTAGAAATTGTCAAACTATGATCGCTAGATCCCATGGTCCTAGAAAAAGTTAGAGTTTGTTTGTATTTTATTGAGTTGTGATTAATTCTGATTCAATGAGTTGTTTTTCATGCAACAATTGTTCTAGTAACAATCAAATTTTATAGAAGAAAAAGGTTGACGTAGATTATATTCTATTAAAAAAATAGGAGGACGTCCACAAGATGAGGCCTCTCCCTCACAGCGAAGGGGGGGGGGGGTAAGAAAAATAGAGTGTATAATAATGGGTCTGATAGTAAAAAAGGATCCTAGATCACTCTCCCTATCAGATCAGCAACCGTGCGAAAAAGGTTGTTACAATTCTGCTCCAGCATGACCCTCTCCCTGGCCTCAACCTCGGCCACCGAATGAGTGTGCCCTACTGTTGTTTAGAGATCATTGATTCCTTTCCTGGTGACTTCAAGGTTATCAGTCAGGGATAAAAACTGGTCCCTCAGCATTGCTGCCCGTACTTCACATTCATGCAACTCGGAGGAAAGGATGGACGCCTGATATCGAGAGCTCTCCTCATGCACTATCAGCCGATGGAGCTTTATCATGGATTCCTCCAGGTCTCGGGTCCCGCAATGAGAGGCAGCGAGGTGAGTATGTTTGCGTTCATTAGTGTAAAATTCCTCATGGGCCATGAAAACCTAGAAAGTGAGAGAATGGAACTGTCGATAGTCAAAGGAACCTGACCCCAAACCCAGGAAGAGTTGTCAAAGAGCTTCGGTTTTAGTTTCTATCTTAGCTAGAGGAGTTTTGGAAACAATCTCGCAAATTTGGGTCCATTCCCACCCGTGCACTGCTCGGTGGTCCACCATGACACGAGGATCTTTGGTATCCTTGCTATATAGCACAAGAACGAAGTCTGGTATTGCGATCATCACAGACATGTGCACGCCAGAAGATGGTTCTGAAGCTAGAAGGTCTGAAGCTTCTAACCCTAGTTTGGGCTTGGGAACCAAGTTTCTGAGTCCGATATCGGCCAGTAAAACTTCAGGAATTGTCATGTTAGGACCTGAAGCCACAGGGTCATCCTCATCCATGTCCAAGAAGGTTGGGTCCATCTGAACTTCGGCCGCAGAGGGGCTGGGAGAGGGAAATCCCCAATGTCGCTTTGACCGACGAGCCATCAGTTGGCCCCCCATTACAGCCGATGAGGAGGGTGTGGTAGGAACAACTTCCGCGATGAATCTTGATTTGGGAAGCTACCACACAGCCTTCCCCAGGATTCCATCGGGATAATGTTTTACCCACATTCTTGCGTACTCCAAGGATAGGCTGGCAGCCACACCTATGCCAGGAAAGAGAATACTTGTGTCAGATCCCTCCTGCATCATCATCAACAACCATTGATAGAGAGTGGCCGAGTGCAGTCCTTGAGCCCGAGGAGGGGGCAGGGAAACTTGGAGTTGCATACACCCAAACTAGCGAGAGAAATGATAGGGGGAATAAAAATCTCATAGAGAAGCCCCATCAATCCATGCGGGCTGAAACCCATCACACAGTGAAATAATGTAAGAAAATTCTTTGAGACTCCCCCTGTGGTTTTCAACCATGACACCAGAAGGGATGGGGTAGGGAGAGAACGAAAACTGGGAGAAATCACTCAGAAGCTTGATGATTTCGTCGAAACTGAGAGCCTTCAGACAAACCCCAGCTATATCGAGCAGGGTAGAATGAAAGGTAGGAAGCGGGATGACTGTGTTATGACAATAATCATAACAACAACAATGATTCCCTGTCTAGCCGTAGAAGAATTGAAATGGCCCACTCAGATGGTAGGGTGACCCGCCCTCCTACATGTGGCTCAGTAGTTCATAAATATGAGCCAATTCGGGCATGACCAAGTTCACTAGGCGACCCTCTACCAACCCAACTACCATCATCATGGTGCAAGGTCTGACGCCCGGGTTGATATCCCGAGAAGGGAATAACCACCTGATCAAAAACATAGCAAACCGACCTGCTAGCCTGAGCATAGGCGGCACGCCGGGGTGCACCTCGTAACTCCATGAAAGGTAGTCTCCCGCTTCAAGAACCCTCTGTAGGAACCTGAGATGGTTCGTGACTGTTGAGAAGGATGAGTCCTGGGGCGCTTGATCTTCAGTACAAGACCAGTGGTGTTCAGAAATAACCCTATCCAGGTGCTATAGGAAGTAAGAGAGCAGGCATGCAAGGCCTGACTGAGTGATCACTCCGCCATAACCAGCAGATCCCTCGCCAATGAAGGAACTTGTTCAACATCATCCCACAAGTCAAGAGTGGGTAGAAACTCATCATACATCTCACCGATGATTAGAAGCCCTCCCAATTGGTAGATGTCCCACAAGCTAATGCCAACTTCAGCATGGGCTTGGTGGAAAGTATTAGTGCTTGAACACCAGTGAATGAGCAGGTCAGGCAGGATCAAAGATGGGGGTAAACAACAAATTGGGAGGCCAACACTGCAGAGTACAAATTGACTGCTTCTAGTGACTCGGGAGATTCCTAGCAATGATGGTGGACCCAGAAGGCCCAGGCCCAGTCATTTGAGAAAAGTCCACCAGACCGAAGATCCCACATAGTAATCCACCCCGCGTTAGGATCCACTCGAGAAAGGTTGATAATATAGGGGTAACTCTTGACGACAACTTCTTGAGAAAAGTCTTGAGTGCACTGTTCACTATGGGTCCAAACAGAGCCTCTCAAAATGAAAGTGTCTTTCGGATTAGAATCAGAGATCATCTCCCCCAATGAGGTAAGGTTCGCCTGAATGTAGTTTGGTGAAATTTCCAAGCAAGGAGACGGGATACCTGAGAAAGTAGGGGGGATAGGGATGTCGTCTTCAAGACCGAAGCCATAAAGAGGGAGTTGATTTGATAGTGGATAACCCAGGAGCATAGGAGAGAGAAAGTCCTTCAAGACACCATCATCGAGAATGATGGACCGACTAGGGTCCTCTTTGATGCTCTCCACTTTATGAATCATAGTTGGACGCCTACTTATTCCAATTAAGAGAGGCTTGGTAGCGAGCCTGGCTGCTGGGTGAGGGGAACCATATTTTCTCCCTTCATTATAAAATCCATGCAAATGTTTAGTCCGAAATAATAAAATATGGGCAAAAATACCAAATATATGGCTAAGGATTCAGTTGGGGAGCCTTCATAGCAAGGGCCCCGAGCAGGCCTAATAAGTATGGTTCGCGACGACTGCATCCCGCGAACCAACCCTGTGCAAAATTAGTCCACGGTACTCTAGCCCACGGAGCGTTGGCCAGAAAACCTTGAAACAAGTTGCTCCGCAGAATCTTTATCACTGATTCAGTCCGCGAACCGTCAAAACCGCAGAGAAAGTTCCTAAGCGGCCCATCATGACTTACTTTTTAACTAATTAAAAGTGTTAGTTCGTGGCTTGAGATTGGTCTGCGGGTGAAGGCGACCACGAATGAGGAATGATTTGTGGAAATGGCAGCTGGTTTGCAGACGAGGTGTTTCATGAAGGAATGAGCACACAAAGCCAAAGAGAGAGAGAGAGAGATCCGATTTCATGAAGAATCTGGTAAAGGAAAAAGGAATGGCCCCCATATTTTTAGGTGTGGTCTTCTACTGGGTCCACTCCTCTACCGCAAACCATCCAAGTTTCAGGACCACTCTGCATCAGAATTGCCTCCTCTTCGTTCCGATCGGACCCCATTCAGATGGGGGCATTTGTAGGGTCCTGAAAAATACGCAAAGGAGAATGAGAATCCCCTTTAATATAAGGGAGATTCTAGCCAATTTCCCCCCAAAAGAATTGGGAAATGTGGGGAAATACTCAAAGGATGGCCCTAGACAAATCGGTCCACAGACCGGTCCAATGAAAACAAAACGTGGCCGGTTCCACGAAGCACCCCCTCCGTGGATCGCTGTCATTCGCGGAATGAAGGCGGAGGTCCTCTGCGGGTGCGAAGCAGGATAGGCACCAAGCCGGTCCATCATCATGAACCGCCCCAACTGCGGACCGCGTCGACCCGCCCAGGCCGCATCTGCTGTCGTTTGCGGAATGGAGGCGGAACCCTGCGCGACCATGAAGCACTTCCCGAGTTTGTTTGGTTCATGGGGGAGATGCGTTCAATGCCCCCCCATGAGTTGCAGATTGACCAAGATATCCATAAACTGGGTTTTTGATCATGGGCTTCCGCAAAAGGTTCCACATGACCACAAATACATCTCTTTCCCCACTCAATAAAAGGAGACAGAGAGGAATAGGAAAGGAGGATTCAGAGAGATCGACCAGATACGGGTGGAAGGATTTTGATGGAAGGAGCTTAGGATTTCGCAAACCGTGAAGTTCCAGTCCACGAACCAGAACATGTATGAAACTAGAAGTGAATTAATAAGGGATCAAAAACAAATAATAACATGATGAACAATGAACTTAAAATAAAAAAGAAAATAAGACCACGAACTGTGGCCCCTCCATGGATGCACTCCCCATGGACCAGGGAGTTTATACCCCTTTTACGATCTGTCGCACCGCATATCACCCTCCTACGTGGGCGAAGCCTCGACCGATGAACCTCTGAACGGTGCCGCCCTTGGCTGCTGCTGCTCGCATTGATCCCTCAGCGTACCACCCTTGTACGCGGGCCGAACCCGAAGCCGCAAACCACCCTGGTTCATGGGATGCCCATCAATCATTGGACCACCCTGGTTCACGGAAGACCTCTCTAGCCTCATAGCACCTCCCTACACGAAGGGCACCACCACTCATACACATGTGTGGCCCATGAGATCCTTTAAAGTACCCATTCCCCGAGTCGGATAAAATCCTTCCAATCCGGCATGATCCTCCACAATCCCCTCATTGGCCCATTCATCGACACCGAGTCGAGGCCTCCACCAGAGCCACCAGACCCATGTGATGTAATCTTCAGGTGCATCAGCATGCCGTTTTGAGTTCACATACCCATGGTAAGTGAGGGAGAAGGGGATACCCCAAACCTTGGGCGGATTCCCGAAGCATTCCTGGGTTCACATTCCCATGGTAATGCAGAGTCAGAGCCCAGGAGCCCCCTTTCTACCCCTCAACTTGTTAGGGCCAGGGCACTTCTCCACTCCCTAGGGCATGGTGGGATACCCATCAAAAGGAAGCCCCCATGCACCTCCGTACTTCCCCACGGCCATGGCCAAGGATGGGTGTAGTGGGGAAGGGTGTTTCTTCATCCTTCTTTAGGGACAAGTCCATCTCCCGCTATGCTTTTTCGCCATGGGAATCCACCTCAGAGTTAGCCCCGACTTTATGGGCCACCTCTATGCATAAGCCCCACTCCACTTCCAACGGACACACCTTTTGCGACATGGTCCCTGCAGCCTCTTGCTTCTCACAATGAGCATGACTCATGTGGGCTTAGAGTAAGTATCGACCATGACATCCTCTTATGGGCCTCCTTAGAGTGTAAGACCCAATCCATTACTATGGGCCTTCTCAGAGTGTAAGCCCCAATCCATTACTATGGGCATCCTCAGAGTGTATGTCCCAATCCATTACTATGGGCCTCCTTAGAGTGTAAGCCCCAATCCATTACTGTGGGACTCCTCATAGTGTAAGCCCCAATCCATTATTATGGGCCTCCTTAGAGTGTAAGGCCCTATCTAATGTGAACTATGAGGACTTTGATTCCTTACCATAGGGAAATGTTGGAAGCCTCCACGAGGTTCAAGCCCGATCACCATCGGACCCCCAGGTCCACATTCACGTCGGATCTCCGATACTCCTATTCAAACTACGTGGACTTTGATCCCTGTTTCCCAAGCAGGGTATATAGGAAGCCTCCCTGAGGATCAGGCCCAACAACCTGCCGATCCAACTATCTTCACATCTGTTCACCGTGCCACTCCTGGTGCCGCCTCAATGAGTCCAGACTCCTCGGGGTCATTAATCCAACAAGGGACGGTAAACCTCATGCATAAATTATTTCGAACCCCTGTGTCCAACTGACCATTTCCAACCAGAAGTAATCCATGGATACTATGCTTTGGTATAAACCAAAGATTCAAGAACATATGAATATGTCTTAAATCTATAAGAGAGTCCCGGAACAGGAAATAATTCCCCCCAAAAGGGTGCAATGAGCCTGACTTCCCATCCTCTCGACCAATGTGAGTTCTTAAGCGTCTCTGGTCAAACCACCCAGTGAACACCTGCCTTTGGAAAGTAGGTCCACGTATCATCAGATATGGAACTGTTGGGCATTTCAAAACTGATCCAAAACATACACATAACATCAAATACATTGGAAAATTCATTCCATAACCTAACAACTACTATATCTTGAGATCAAATGATATCTCTACATTTGAAATCACTTTGCTAAGAAATTTTAAATCCTTGAACCAAAATTAAAATTATTAAATATTGACACATAGGTGATGTTCTATACTAGTATCCAATATAATATAAAGATTTTTTATATATTATTATTTAAATTTTGTGTAAACTAGAAGATTATACATAAAGTCCCCAACAAAAGAATCCAAATTGTTTTGGCTGATATTGTTAATTAAATCCATTAATGCATTAGAGTATTTTCCAAACCTGTTGGTATTATAAGGTACTGGATGTGGCCATATATAATTTTAAAATATGTATTGGGAGTTCCATCAATCCTAAATTGAATATTTTGTTAACCTCAATGTTTTTTGATCTTAGAGATCCCATTTCCACACTTATATTGATGTACCTCACCGATAATACTGCTTATATTATTGGGGTTTCCATTGAACTAATATTTATCCTTAACTACTCAAACAATATAAATCTCTCAGTCTCTATATAGGGTGTATTGAGTACTCCTTAAAAATAAAAAACAAACTTTAAATTCATAATATCTTATACAATCTAAAAATCAAGCCAACCAACCTTATTCTAGGATAAAATAAAATTATATCATCAATAATAGTATAAGACAACCAATAATCCATAAGGTATATGAACTAGGTATATAATAGATACCCCTTTTTCTACATTATCATCTCCCTTAGGGATACCATTACTCTCCTTATCACACCAACTTCAAATGATGACTTAAAGGAGACACCAGTCAATTTAAAATAAAATAATAAAAAGAAACATTTACAAATAGGAAGATGTTTAAAAGCTGGTATACTAGATTAATACATTAAAAATTAATATTTCCACTCTAAAATCGGATATAGGTTTTTTCGATATTTAATCTACTAAAATCATTACACCGAATTTGAGGTACAAAATACTACCCAAGTGAATGCACTACAAAAAGAAAATATTTACTCCTTTTCAGCACGATAAGATCTGTTCCTTCAAAAGGGGTAGATAACAACTAATAATGTAGCCGGCAATGCATGTGGGACCCGATATTCTTTAATTTGTATCCCGATTCCTACTAAATCCATTCTCTGATAAATTATTTTAGAATGGACATAAAAACAATAAAAATGTAAATGAATTTCTTAAAGACACTATTACGGTTGAAATACCATCGATTCTGAAACTGAATACATCATACATGTGGTCCTTTTTATTGAAAGGAAATCAAAATACCTTAACTCTCACTGCCTAGAATTATCGAATCCTAAATGTAATTTAATTGATTTGGATTACCCCTTGTATTAAACTGTACATATTTCCATCAATTCCACACCTCCACTATAATGAAGTCCCACCATCACTATATATTCTTTTAAATCATAAAAATAAAAACGTGCCTTTATTCCATAATGATAGTTCGATATTCCCATAGAGGATGTGAAATTTCTTAATACACTCTTTGAATTATTATTAGGTTATACTACCCCAATAAATTGGTGGAATTTCAGTATTCATAAGTTTTTATTTACATATATACAAACAGTTTCGTGTAATGCCCCTTTATTGATAAAATAAAAAGGAAATACCTTTTTAATTGGTAGTTAAACCCATTACATGGAAGCGATCCCCAAACCAAACAACATGAATGATTATAAACACAGAACAAATTCCCAAAATCATAATCTTAGAAATGGAAGTTGAAAAAATGCCTAATGAAAAGGATCCAAATATGCTGGACAGGGGCCCTAAAATCTTATACATTTGATAGTCAATTTTTCTATTGAGGGACAAAGATAAAAGTACCTGATAAAAGTAAAGAAAATTATATGTGGTCAAAGATCAAAAATGGAATAATTTCCTTAAATAAGAAAACCCTATCTAGAAAATCTTTCTTACCACCAACCATATGGTCACAAACCAACCTGGTTTAACCTTGAACCAGCCACCCGAGTTGAGCCGCGACAAGGCCCGAGTGGCGTTCCCAATCCTCTTAGGATAGAAACTAGTCTTGGGAATCAAGATAAAAAGTTTGGAATGATTTTGACCACGTAAAAATTCCAAAAAATTAAATATAAAATAAATTAGAAAAAATCATGAGAAAAAAATAAATAAAACTACACATACCTCCATGTGACCCCGCATGTCACCTTCGTCCACTAAACCAAATTCACCCAACAATGACCAAATCCAAGGTAAAAGAAATACAAAAATATAATAAAATGAAACAATAGGAATGAGTATTAAAAAAAGGTAAACATTCCCAAGTAGTCAATTGCCAATTAATTTCCATTAAATAATGTATTCATTGACATATTTTATGAAATACAAGGATATGAAAATATGTTTTTTTAAAAATTTCATTTAAGAAAATTAATATCCCCTACACTAATAACTTCAAACATTATATTTCATTTAAGAGAATCATGAAAATTGGAGAGGAAGAAAGGAAAAATACATAGAGAAAGTTTTTCACTTTTTAAAATATGGAGATAAGGGGGAGGGGGTTTAATTATTTTAATAAATTATTCTTGAAACTTTGAAATGAAAACCAAAAATCCAATATTTTTCATGGTAACAACATACAATATGAGAAAAGACTAAATTCAAACAATGATGGTGATGGGATAACATTACTAAAGAAACCATAATAGGGAAGGAAACTAAATCATACACATTAGATTATCTATTGCTGAAGAAAACACAAGAATTTCATGGAGATCAGAGTAAAATTTAGAACATACTCGAACATAAATCATCTCGTAAGTGTTCCTTACCTAATACTGTCAATCTATCCAAATGATTAGTCATACACTACCTAGCCTAACTGATGGTAATAATCCCAAAGAAAAGAAAAGTACATATTATGTGCCACTACCTAGTGTGTAATATAAAATAGTCCAGCAAGAATTATTATAAGTCCTTGTAACCATACATGGTTCCCATGTCCTGTTCACCGTGAGGTGTTCCAACCAAAAACCAAGAAATGAACTTTACATAAAAGCCATCAAATAAAGTCACAAAACTGGAACCACCCCAACAACCACAAGGGTTAATCCATTACCTTTAAACCATCACCCTAGAATAGAATTACCAAACTAATGACACACCCATATCTCATCACAAAACTGGGTGGAGACTCATTCTAATTAGTGTTTTCTAGTGAAACCCTTTTTAATGTTCTAATCCGGCCTTATACAAACATTCAAAAAAAATATTTTTTTGAATAAAAAAACACACACCACTTTTAAAAACTATACATCCCCTTAAATTTTTTTTAGAAATCTAAACAATTATTTTAAACCCCAAACATGTTTACAAAATTCAACTAGCATTTTTCATACACTTTGCATGAAAAATACAATCAAAAAATTTTATACAACATGATAAAAGGGGAAAGAACTTCAGTTCAAAAACAAATTTCATATAAATATTATACATAAATATTTAGTATAAAAACTAGGTGTGAAAAGATATAAAGTAATAATTATTTAAATTTAAATAAAAATTCATTGGTATCCAACCTGGAGAAGTAGAAAACCATGATGAAACATCTTAGAACTCAATTAATTTGACTACGAGAACTCGAATCCAGCCTTTACAGTTTATTTCACATACATTTATACATATCTATATATATACCCCACGATACACTCTACATAATCCCCTAATAATAAGGGAATACATACAAAGAGGGCATATACATATATGAAATACCCATGCACATGTGTATAAGTCGTCCTCATGAACGAATGATCAATGCACACTAATGAAAAATACTATAAATTCCAAAAATCACGAAAAGGATGAACAAAATTTGAAATAATCCAAGAGGGAAGATGACAGTAATCTCAAATAGTGATGAGTGAGACAAAATTGACCAAGATTCTTCACCTTCAGTGGAGGATTCTAAAACACACATGATGTTGACTAGATAGACCTTTTTCACTCCTTTGAAATAAGATAAGTATAAAAAATAATCCTACCCCAAACCCTAGGGTCCAGTCGAGTGAAATAGGGATATGTAAATAAGAGAAATGGGCCAAAAGGGGTAGAAAGATTGAATAAGAGGTCCTAAATCATATATTTTATTAAGAATCCTCACGAAATAGGGTGGAGATCCTAGTAGAGATGGAGGTTAATATAAGGGGTGGCATGGGGCTTAAAAGAGAGAATGTAGGGGGATCACGTGATGCACATGGAATGAGAAGATAAAAAGAAAAAGAGAAATGAATAAAAATAAAATAAATCGAAATAGAAATCAATAATAAAAATTCTGGGTATCCACAAAGTTTGTGCAATATTTACAAAACTATGTTATAATCGTGTGATGGATACTAACTAAGATAGTTACTCTAACATTATTACTCTTAGTAAAAGCACAATTGAGAAAACATTCTAAAACCATTCCAATCAGTACTACCAACACATATAACTGACATGCATGCTTCATGCATGGTTTAATAGACCATGTGCAAGATGTACACCACACCTTAGATGCACCTGGGAAACTGCACGAGAACCTTATGGTTACTCCTAACCATGATGGATATCCTTGTAACAAAAAAAAAAGACTAAAAAAATTAAAATTCAATCCCCAACAAGAGGAACTAAAAATAAAGGCTAATAAATAAATAAATAATTAAAATTATTAAAATTACATGGTCAATGTGGGTCTTTTACCCCACCATTAACACTTTCTGTCCCCATAAATTCACCCAGATAGAGGTAGAACAAAAAAAACTCATAGATAACCCAATAAAATTGAAATAAAAAAACCCAGTGTGACCTTTCAACTCTAGAAGTTACACCTGACAAGCTCTAGAGAAACCCACAACAAGAATAACCATGAAAAGAAGAGATATGTCTCCCCAAAATTAGAAACAAAATAGAACCATCCAAATATAGGAGAAACAACAACATGATCTATGGTGGATCTCCCCACCATTTAGCCATTGACAGACATAGACAAACCAATAAAGATCGACAAGGGTAACCCCAAACATACCAACCTAGGACTGCCCACATAGACCAACCCCCAAAAAAGATGGGGAGTGTGATGAATGAAAATCCAAACCAAGTGGTAAAACAAACCAAGATTCATTATTATCACTACACTTAATCACCACCAAAACCAAAAAAATTGGAATCCAAAACTGGTCCAAAAAGGTTAACCACACATGGGAAAATAATTAGAGATTCACACTTGAGAACATAAAACCACAAGAATTACTAGAAAATGATACCAACATGACTTATTATAACCAAATGGGAACATTTAAGAACAAATGAATCTATAGTAGGTAAATATACAATGATAACACAAACCCTCTACACACTAATACCAAAGAAAAAACTGAACTGAATTTCCCTATACCCTTGATGATTCTAGACTGTGCATTACAGTTGGAGCCCTGCTGTCTGAAGCATCCACATCATCACAGTCAGAAGTTGATATCCTATAAAATGAGAAAATTTATTCTGATGCATTTTCTTTTATAACATCCCTTGGTTACCCAAACTTCCAAACTAATGAAAATCCTTTGATGGATGATTACAAGCTGGATTGGAGTGAAAAAACTGACCACACTTAGAGAAAACTAGTGATCAGTCCAAATAAAAATATAGGAACTAGCAAGGACTATCTCTAATAAAAGGAAACAATATCATTGAAATGGTTAACATGCCCCTTCATAGTCAGATGACCTTTTCAAACATCCTTTAGATATGGTGATTTACTCTCCTTCACTTACTCTAGAATAAACCATTGGATGAATGTGGTCTTAGAGATTTTACAAGACATATCAACTAGTAATGATAATGAGACATCTACCTTCCACTAGTACAATCCCTTTCCTTGAAACATACCTTATAAAACACGCACTACTAGGAAATTGGAGTTCCCAAAAAAACCGAAAGACACTTTACATTCCCAAGCGACTCAACCACCTCTAACAAACTTTAATGTATACATATAATAATAACCTATTTAGGAGTTCTTTCATCAACCACTACACTAGTAGTCTAGGAGAGGAAAATGAGTATATGAGAGTCCTCAAAAACATTCATGTTTTTTCTGGGAAGAATACTCCAAACACTGTACAACACAAAACCAAATCAACAATAACCAAAACATGAAAAATTAAATTTTTAAACCAAACACGAAGCTTATAATCCAGAATTACAAAAAAATCAAATAAAAACCAAATCAAATTTAAATAGAAACAAATACAATACAATTATCACAAAATAAAATGAGAACCATCTTTTATAAATTGATCTTTTCCAAATTTACCCTTCCTAAATAAAAATAATTTTCCATTTCCAAAAAACATCTAGTCACATTCACTTTAAATTTTAAAACACCACCTAACATTTACCTTTAAAACCACAATTATCATTTGAATATAATCCCCTTTTTAACAAAAAAACATTAATTTTTATAAAAAAAACTGAAAAACATGTTAAAATGTTGATTATAAATACTCACCCATGATATCCTATAAACTATCACATATGTTTTCATTCCCACTTTCACTCATATAATCCATAGATACATGCCAAGATGGACATTCCAAACACACACACACACACATGAATTTCCATAAATAATATCACGGTCCATATATACCATTTTATCATCAAAACTAAGAATTTACCAAATTCCCAATTCTCATTTCCTCCTATTTTTCCAAAATTTTCAAACATCTGAATCAATTTCTATTTTAGAAACCATTTTTTTCACATTAAAATACCTTTTCAAAAATAATTTTTCTTTAAAAATTCAACTAACACCAACCAAAATATTAAAAAATAATAAAAAATACCAAAATGACTAAAAATATTACTAGAGGTCATACATACCTCAACCACATGGTTTAGAAAACCATGCAATGAGACTACTCCAACCACTAGAAGCATATTAAACTATGAACATGGGAAACACATGGTTCATTGTGCCATTTATTCTCACTTTGTAGCACTATAACACTTCCTATATGATCCCCCAATATGAAAAACCTCATAAATATAAACAAGCACCAATGGCGTAATTGAAACCAAAAATAAGTATTTGAAACACAACTTCCCCTGTAGACTTAAATATAATCAAGAGTGGTGGTGATCAGGAACTAACCCATAACCAATAAAATAAGACCTACAAATAAAATCTCATATCTACTTGGACTCCCAAATAACAAGAGCTTTATTTGATACTATTTTTTCACAAACCAACCCAGTTCATCCCCAAATCAGTCACCCAAGCTAACCCCCGACAAGGCCTAAGAGGAATTCCTGATCCTCCAAAGATGGAAACTATTTCCGGGCATCAAGATAAGCATTTGGGAATAATTTTTCCCATAAAAAATGATATATATAAAAATTCAAAATAAAAAATAAAAATGATCATGAGTAGTGAAAAATAACTAAAAAAACACACACCACCACGTGACCCTATGGTTCACCACCGACCACTAAATTAACATCTCCCCAAAGAGACTGAATCCAAGTTATAAGTATCACCAAAATATAATAAAATATGAAACTATATGTTTGAGTATTAAAACTCAGTCAGAATTCCCAAAGAGACTATTATATATGTATTTCCTCTAAATAAAATATTCATGGATAGTTAGTTTGAAATTAAAAGGATATGAACATGGGTTTTTCAAAAATTATATTTTAAAAACAAATTAAAATACAATGACCCCATATTTAAAACAAGTTTTTTCATTTAAGATAAATATTCACATTTAAGAATAAAATAGAAAATTTTAATGTGAAGGTTGTTTGATTTAAAACGACAGAAATGGGGTGATGTATTCATTATTTTATGTAATTATTCTTGATTTTTTTTAAAGAAAACCATGATTTATTTTTTAAAAAAAGGAAACACCAAAGAATATGAGCAGAAACTCAGGCCACACAATGAGGGAAATAGGATAAAATCTATCAAGAAATCATACCAGGAAAGTCACCTAAATCTTACACGTTATATAATCTAGTACCATAAAAAAATCATAATACCTAAAAGATCAAAAGAAAATTAGGATCATAGAAAAACCTGATTCATCCCACTTACACACCAAACCTAATTATATCAATCCACCCAAATGCCCGGTCTTACCATACACGGCCTAACAGTGGGGACAGTCCCAATGAAGATAAATGTATATACTAGGTGAAACTAACCAGTGTGTAATATAAACATGTGCATGAAGAATATTCAAAAGTCCTCATTTCTGTTCTAGTTTCCAATTTCATCTTAACAATGTTGTCTTACAAAAAAACCAATCAATGAACCATACATACAATCCATAATAGATGTCAAAAAACCAGAACTACCTTGGAAACCCCAAGGAATAATCAATTACCTTTAAACAATCATCACACAAGGGGAGTACCAAACTGGAGAAACTCCCATCTCTCATCAACCATAACAGTATAGACTCATTCTTAGAAGGTTATTCCAATGAAAATATTTTTATAGTGCCAACCAAGACTCTCACAATCATTCAATGAAAACATTTTCTAAAAGAACCAAACATATTACATTTTTAGAAATAAAAATACACTTAAAACCTTTTTTAGATATCTAACCCATCGTTTTAGACCCCAAACATGTTTAAAAACACAACTAAGAATTTCATCATAAATTTGGTGTGAAAAATACCTTCAAACCATTTAATACAACCTAATTTAAGTTTGGGACCACTTGATTTCATGTAAAACATTTCTAATAAAAATAATACATCACTAATATGTATAAAAACATGCTATAAAAAGCAAGAAATTGATAATTCTATTAAATTAATGTCCATTTTATAGAGATAATACATCAAGAAAGAGAAAACCAAGAAAAAAAAATCAAGACTCATTGAATTTAATGATGGAAACTCGAATCTAGTATTTAAAATTACACACACAAGCATTTATATATTTATATATATATATATATCCCTTTATTCATTTAACATATTCCCCTCAAAATGAGGGAATATGTATAAAGAGGTTATATACATAGATATGCATTACCCTTAGACATACATGTAATTCATCCTCACGAATGGAAGATTAAGACACACTATTGAAAAATAACATAACCTCCAAAAGTGACAAAAAATGACCCATAATATTTTAAAAAATCTAAGAGGGTATATGAAACCAACCTCAAATAGATACAGGTGATCCAAATCAAACCAAACTACTTCTTCTTTAGTGGATGATGATGAAACACCCATGATGCTGAACTGTGATACCTGTTGAAATCTCTAGAAATAAGAGGTGAATCAAAAAATTTCCCACTTGAAACCGAAGGTTTCAACCAAGAGATATAGAAAAACATGAAGAATAAAAATATTACAAAAAGGGGTAGAAATAGGGAAGATAATGTCCAACCTTGAAGATTTGAACAATAATCCTTATCAAATCGGTAGGAGAAACTAGTGGAGAGGGATCTCGACAGAGGGGGTGGCGTCCAGTTTCAAATGGAGTAGGGAGGAGGCTAGCGTAATACATAGGGAATGGGAAGAATTAAATAAAAAGAAGAAACATAAAAAATGAAAATAATAATGAAAAATAAAATAAAATTCAAATTTTAAAATTTTGGCAGATCTGCATGGTCTGAGCATGGTTTACTAAACCATGAGCTAAACGTGTACTTGTTACTACCTATGCTAGGAAACTATGAATTGGTTACTCCTATTGAGACAAATGATTGAGAAAACCATGCTCAATATGAGACACTCGACACTGCCAACTCATAGAGTAGAGCCACATGCTTTCTCCATGGTATAATATACCAAGGACATGCCACGAACCACACCTCATACTCACGTAGGAAACCACATAGGAATCACATGATTAATTCAAACTATACATGCTAACCCTGAAATAGTTAAGAAGCCTAAAAATATATTAAATTTGATCCACTAAATACCATGAATCAAAATCATAGATGATAAATAAATAAATAAATAAAATATATAAAATTCTTAGGCCAAGTTGTGATACATAGTCACCATCCCCATCTCACACTCAAACTCAATAATAAGTATCTATCATCACACCTATCACCCATCCACTAATAGATTTACTATCAAACTATGTCTCTAGCATTAAAAATGATGATAAATTACCACTTTCCCAACGTTCATAAACAAAGAAATGATACCACATGACTGCCAACCACTTCTATGAACATCACAGTGTCATATAATCCATGAAAAAGACACCATAAGATCTCACATGGATCTACCTCCCCTACTATGGATAAATTTTATTAATGATAAATGTCTTGATGATTAATATTGGTAGATGAAAAATATATGAAATAGCTTGATCATAATGAGATCTATATATTTTTTAAAACACCAGAAATAATGAAATTTAATAGCGGATTTTATCGATGGTTCATACATGTTTGTATATTCATTCATGATCTGAATTTGTTCTCTAGAAAACCTACACTAGAGTAATAAAGACTGAAATACTATTGAAGGTTAACTGTTGGAATTATCAATGGGTCATACCTGTCCGTCTATTCTTTCATTGAAGGTGGGGGTTCCCTAGGAAACAAACATTATTGAGATGCAGTGAGAAATTTAAATTTACATCCCCAATTAATTTCCCATTTTTTGGAACAATATAAAGAATATTATATCTAATACACATTCTCCCACTTCCTTTATTATTTAATTATCAAACACATTAATAATAGTAAATATATAACTATCCTGTAAATTACATGATGAATGGTTTATATTTCATTACTTCTATCATAGTGACCATTTTATTTTTAGAGTTTTTGAGAATTAATTAGTTGAAACCATTTAAATGTGGTTACTTCAACATAATTTCCATTTATCCCACAAAAATATGCCTTTATAAATATACACTTTCTTCATTAAATATAACTATATTTAATATAACTTTTACATTATAAAAATTGTAATCATCTTTACGCCCATTAAAAAAATTTATCAATATTGGATGCAAAAAAAATATTACTAAAAAAAATGTAAAGAAAAACACATATCTAATGGTAAACCTGAGAAAACCAAAACAATGTTTTCAATTTTTATAATAAAGTTAATCCTAAAATATTACTTTATTTATACATGAAATTAACTTTATTTCTCAATAGTTTTCAAAAAAATTATATGTATTTTAAAAACTCAAAATAATAATCTGAATTGTTTCTTGGAAAAACATTAAATATCATGAGTACCTTTCCTACAAAAACAATATTTCCACCATTAAAAAATTCATAAAAATTCCTTATAAGAATAATCCATTTCTCTTACCAAGATAAATAAAATTTTATCCTAAAAAATAATGCATGAATATAATTTAGGTACCATGGGACATTATCCATAAATTTACCATAAAATAAACATTATAAATGAATAACCTAACTGGATAATTTTCATTTCTATTAGCATTAACCTATCCTCACTAACCCTAACCACATTACCCAATTCATTGGAAAGCTATATCAAGCCCACCCATTATCATAGATTTATCAAGATCAAACATAATTCATATAAAATGTACAAGAACTATTGCATCAATAAAACACAATTTATATCACTTTAACCATAAAAATAATTTGAACTATAAATATAACATATAATCATTAATACTTTAAAAATATTATATAAGTGATAAGAAATTTCCAATTACATAGAAAAATATATTAAAATAAAAAATTACTAAACGTGAAAGAATGAAGTCCTCTATGAAAAAACATTATGTTTGTAGATATATTTGGATAATGAATATTTTTTGTGAAATATGGAAAGGGTTATCAAGATATATACATTAAACAAGTTACTATTTTTTACTTTTATAAAAATTCATAAATAAATCATTTAGAAAATGATGAAAAGATTCATTTTCTATAATTTTTAAATAAAGTAATTAAAATAAAAAATATAATTTTAGAAATCATTGAATCATAAACAAAAACATTCATAAAACATTTAAAAGTTACAATACATGGTGATAAATTACTTTAAATAAAACATTAAAGCAACATTTCTAAGAGAAACTGTGTTACCTTGAGTCCCAAATCATTTTTTCTTACATAAACCCGCCTGAGTAATAAAATAATATTATTTTTATACCTAATTATGAAAATTTTCATGTTTATATTATTATCATTATTCCATTTATTCTATTTTTTACAATGTTTTGTTTACTAACTAAAATAGTGATATTCATAATGAATGTTTTTTGAACATTGGATTTATAAGTGAAAAATGACTTTAGTAGGTTGACTATAGTCAAAGAGGTGATGTATCAATAATCTCAATAATCCTGATAAAGGAATAATTATAATTCTTAGACATTGAAAACAACTTTATAACCATCCCTATATAGTGGAAAAAAAATAAATATGAAATATCATGGAGGTAGTAGTTTACACGTATGCATGAGTAACATTTCCATTTTTCTGCTTAATGAAAAAGAAATGAGGTATAAAATATTTTATATTTTTAAAATAATAATTATGTTACGGATGTAATAATTATTCATTATTTCCATCCTTATTACCAAACATGTGATATGACAATGAAAAACAAATCACCTCGCTTCATGGAGGTGGTATTCCACATATTTACATGAGCAATGTTATAGTTATCCAACAAATGAAAAGGGTAAAGACGATTGTAATATATTATATTTATAAAATCATAATAATGTCAAATATTTTTATATATGCATTAATACCATCCTCATAACTTGATTTGTGAGGTTTTGTTGGAAAATGAAACACAAAACTTCATAGAGGCAGTATTCCACACGCACGTATGAAAAATGTATTCGTATACAAGGAATGGAAAAGAGATAGAGTAGGGTTATTCAATAAACATAATTAAATTTTATTATATATAAAATATTAATGTAATTATTTATAGTTATCAAAATATATTTTAAGGACGTAAAAGATAGAATAAATATGAAATTGGTTGGTTAGGACTGATATCACTTCCTTGGATATCTCACATTGGATTACATATTTATCATTATAGGATTACTATTAAAAGAATAAAAGAACATATAGGACATTGATAGGTTGGTTTTTATGTGATTTGGGTAGGGCTTGGAAATGATTAGTTTCTCAAAATGTGTGAATAATTGAGCAGATGAGGGTCGTTATTATTAATGATGGTATTGGTGCTCTTGTAAATATATAAAACTATTAAATATGATATATGAATTTCTCAAAGTAAAGTTACACAAATTTGATATATTTAAAATATAAGATAATAATATGTGAAAAATACTTAACCAATCAAATCTAAATAACTTTTTAGGAAAATGTTAACCTACGCTTATAGTTTTAACCCCCTTCTAACTCTTTTATCAATTAATGTGATGTGAATGTTTTCTCTTAGTTACTATTCATAAAGACTAAAAAATATATTAAAAATATATTTAAATTTTTTCCTAATTATTCCAAATATTAAATCTATTTCACCATGTTCTTTTACCATAAGTAGTAAATAATAATCATAATATAATTATGAAAAATGAAATTAAAACAACCTTTAAAAAATAAATTTTAATGCATAAAAATGATTTTATACCAAAATAAAGAATTATTATTATTATTGATTTAATTAAATGAATTTAAATGATATGATATAAATTTTAATTTAAATTAAATCCATAATATAATATAACCTTATAAATTCATTATTAAATCAAACGAGCCGTATTTTTTTTATTTCAATAGAATCATTAAATACATTTAAAAAATGTTAATTATTGATTTATATTATCGAAAATAGATTTTTAATCTAATTATATTGCATAATAAAAATATATTTATTCTTAAAAAAAATTTTCATTAATTTTTAAATATTTATTATATAATGACAATGTCATAAATGTGACAGTACATGAAAAAATGTAATTTTCAATATTAAGTTAGAAATAGATCTTTTTAAAAAAATTAAAAAAGTAAAGATAAGATAATTTCTATTATTTAAATCTGAAAATGTCTTTCTGTTTATATATTTACAACTACAAAATTTAAAAATACAATTTTTTCATAAAACTATATATTTTTTGGAAAAGTATTAATCTACATTGATACCATTTATTTTTTAACTTAAAAGTTATATGACATTATCAAATTATATATGAATCTAAAAAATATATTTAAGAAAATTAAGAACACATGAAATTTATTTTTTATTTACATTACACGGTTTATAACAATCATCCCATGTTTTTTAGATCATGTCCTTGAAATTTTATTGACGGCAAATAGGTGATGGTATTTTCACCTCATAACAACTTTAGATTTTCATATTTCTTATTTAATAATATGGTTTTTATTTCATACTATTAATAAGAGAAATACCATATTGTATAGATTTTTTTCTCTATGATAATTAATCTAAAGTTTTATTTCTATATAAGAGATATTATCCTCTAACTGTATAACTTTGGGGCTCAAAACATGAGATGCATCAGGTAAAAACTTCCTTATAAATGAAACATGAAATAAAGAATTTATGAGAGATAAAATTGGTGGTAAGGGTACCAAATTAGAAAATTATTTAACATTATCCATATTTTTATATGGTCAAATAACCAATTGTTTTGACATACCTTTTTAACTGAAAATAATTACACTTTTCCAAGTGAATATTTTCAGAAACCAATTGCAACATACGTCAAATTAAAGTTCTTTCCTATTGTTATATATATTATTATTTTCTAGATATGTGATATACTCATGCAGTACTAAATGATATTTAAGTTAAAACCCATCTCTTCTACCAATTCTAGTCCTTATAATTTCCTCTCACTGCATTTTTATCATCATGACATATTCTGACACCACATTCAATGGGATGTGTCAAGTGTTTGCATCTGTATACTTTAATGAACATGGTGATTATAAAAAAATTAATCCAAATATTGATTTTAATTGAATCTTCCATGATAATATAATGAAAAATCTAGAATCATACCTTCAAAAATATAAATTGCATACTATTATCCATCATATTGAGGGTAAAATATAAATTAGCATTTATCTCCATACAAAATTACTTTTTATGGATAATAATTTTTTTTATGAAAATATTAGATCATTATTAGATACAATTGAGAGAGGAACACTACATAACCTAACTATTTATGTATGAAAATTTCATTAAAGTTGATTTAAATACACATTATCCTGAATAAGATAAGGATTTATGGACTTATTCAAATAATCAATAGTAACCCAAATCATATTATTACATTGAGATGTATTTGGTAATCTCTCCATTAAATATGTGTATATATTCCCCCATTTCAATTTTATAATTAAAAAAGGAAGAATAATCCCTTTTTTAATTTTAGTTCATCATTAACTTGTAGGAAATTAAAACATTTATTGTAAAATTAGTAGCATCCCTCTTTATACCCCCAATAATTTTTAATGCCTTTATACATATTTTAGTAGGGGGGATGAATAGAAAATAGGGAGTTACAATAATCACTCAACAATTTCATCTTTAATATGGAACAAATAAGAACACTAAAGATATTTCCAAATTAGATATTCCTTTTTCATCAAAATTTTATGTTAAATACAATACCATTATTGGAAAATTATACTTTTTACTGATAACCATTATCATCCTTATAAGCCACCAAAATCAATTCTAAAAAATATGTCTTCATTGATACCTGAGAAAAAAATAAATGAGTTTCTAAATATATAATTGGCAAGAAATTATTTATTAAATCATTAACTAAATGATCATATTATTATATTATCAATGTTAATAATTAATTAAAATTTTGATTCAAGGTACAAAAAAACATTTTTTCTTTACCTGGTCGGTATTAAATAGTGAAATAATAATCCCTTATCAATTCTAACTATCTTTTATGCCACATTCTCAACTATTATTAAGTGAATATATATTAAAATATATATATTTATATATATATATTAAACATTAATGGTTAGTATCTATTTCAATTTTTTCCCAAAATAAATTATTCCATTAAATTTTTAAATGAAAAACCACCACTATAATGACAATATCATGAAGAAGGTAATTCTTCTCATGTTCCATTGATTTGATGAATACAAAATTTCCTAATTATCATGCTTTAAGGTACAACTAATCCCTTTAAATGAAGAATAATTATAAATAAAAGCATTCCATTTATAAATGTCTTCGCTCACAATGGAGAATTATGAAATATTGTATTTAATTCATGAAAATAATCATAAAATTCAATTTTCTTGTTTAATTTACCTCTATTTTGAGTTTACATGATTTTTTGGAAAATCTAACCGAGGGATTTTTTTCGAAAAACTATATGTAGAAACCCAGTAATCTATGAAAAAATTAATCTTGATGACATTTTTAAGTTATGGACACTCTCCCGCCTCTGATGGATTAGATGAATCAATTCTTATTCCAAATTTTTAAATAATATGTTGATATAAATAATTCTACTATAAAGTAATTCACTTTTAATAAATGTTCCATACATCAACCTTTAATTTTAAATTGACAAAAAATTCTTATATAATTTTTATAATTTTCATTTATTTTTTAATATACTAGAATTTGTCAGTTAACATAACCAAAAATGCATCCCAATACTCAAGGAGAAATATATTCATGAGAATCATAAAAAAATATTTGTGTTTGTTTAACCAAAAATCATAAACAAATTCATAATGGTCACTCCTATTCCAAAACATTATCCACCAAATGTATCATTCCATAATTTAGGATGATGATACCAAGACCTGATACTAATCTTTATAAAATAATTTAATCTCTATTTTTGATCAAACAAGTCATCAATATTTCCTAGAGGATACATGTTCATAAAATCAACATTATTATGTTCTCTATGATCCGTTACAGTTACAATAGAACCATATTTATTTCTAACAAATAAAGAAAGATCACTCCAAGGTAATGTACTAGTGTGGATGAAACCGTTATAATGAAACTCATGTAACTCCTTTTCTAATTATATAAACTCATTTAAATCCATTAAAAAAGGAGGTTTTGAAATTATCTTATTTTTAAGAAATAATTCAAAAATAAATAGTTCCCATCGATCAATAATGACACTATAAAATTCATCATAAATAACAACCATACATTAATTTATAATAAAAAAACATTAATTTGAATAATTAACATCTTTTAAATACTATGTAATGGTTAATGTTCACTCCCATAGTTAATAATTTTATCATCTTCTTGATATATTATCAATGGAATAAACTAATTATTATGTAAAAATTGAGACACACTCTATGGATTGAATATGACTTCTCCATCTATATAATCAATATTAGCATAATCATCAAAAATCCACTCCATAAAAAAAATAACAACACATAGAACTAAGGGTAAAAAAATTATTTTCAAGAGAAAATTTGATACATAATAATAGGAAGGTTCTTAAACATATATAATTTATTAATTCTTCAACATAGAGTTTCATAAAAAAAATTCATTATTCTATGAGGTGATATTTTTATTTTTCTAGAAAATTTATTTTAAAAATAATAATTTATAGATCCTAATTCAATCAAGTCATTTAAATACAAAGATTAATGTTTTTTACCTATCATTACTTAATTTTATTTCCTATTAATGGGAAATTATCTTCGAAATTCATTTCTACTTAAAGTCATAGTGATAAATATTTTCTGTATATTTTATTGGACATGCAATCATATAGTCTCCCATATAATTAAAATTAATTAACTTCACAATATTCTTTTCATTATATATCTATCCAATACCATTAATAAGTAATTTTAACCATGAATAAAGTTTCTATAGATTATATATAAGTAATAAATACTATATATAATAAGGTATTAATCAGAATACTTTTTACCAAACTTATCATAATATTTTAATTGAATTTATATTCTTTCACATACCTTTTTTTGTTATCATAAATTCTTTATTTAAATAAAATAGGTCGAAAAGAGAAACATTTAGAGAAAACCAAGGAACCAAAGTTCCAAGCATCCAGAAGACACTTCATGTATCTTTGATGAATTATTTATCATTAGAATTCACACGAACCACTTATTATCCTTATTATCACAAACATCCATAAACTCAATGTAAATATACTCCAAGAACTGCTCAATATGATCAATAATTCTAAACTCTTGTTTACAATATATCCCTTGATAACCTTCATATCAACCCCGAGTAAAATAGATAAATTTTTCTATCATGTTACAAAAATCTAATTCAGTTTATAATTCTACAATATAGTGACATTAAATTTATAGGGTATAGAAGAGTCATCCTCCTTTTTTATAAACTACTGGAATTATTTTTCCCATCTAATTTAACATTATGAAATTAATTTTCAAGGAATAAATCTTTAAATACAATCCAATTAATGGCATCAATTTCTTCATTTTCATATGTGTTATGAGTCAAATACCATCATTGACAATCTTAACCATCAAAATCATTACTTCTTAGGGTTACCATTTGACATTCTAAATTACCATAAACATAAAATATCATCCCAAATAATTAATATATCTTTTATCTTTCACATGATATGAGGATCCACTAAAATTTAGAGGGTCTTGTTTTAAGAAATGATTTCAAATTAACAAATTATTCTATAGATATTCTTGTAACTAAATTTCATTGTTAGCTCCAATAATATCCCACATAAACTAATTTCACATTATTACAAACAGATTTTACTCAATGGTGATTTTTTCACAAATATCTGAGATAGTAAAATTTTTGAGTAAAAATTAAATACCATATAAATTTATTATGTGCTTTATGAAATCATAATGAACCAAAAGTGATGATATAAATTATATTAAAGGATTCCACGAAAAAATATATGTTTAAACTTTAAATAATTCAATTTTATGTTTATTTGATAACTTTTATTATGCTTTTGTGAGCCCTCAAAAAACATTAATATATATTAAGTTTCTAAAATAATTTCTTTAAGAGTGTGACACACCTCCATATAAGAAAGGGAATTATTTTAATAAAATTTTCCCTTTGAATTATAAAATAACAAAAAACACTCCCATTTGGATGAACACATGTTAAAAAACCCTAGAGTTTTTTTTGTTTTGGGATATTTTATTACCTAGAGTCAAAAACCAATATATTAACAAAATACCCCTCACATCCTATATAAACTAACTTATGATACCATTTAAATTCTCTAAAACTTATTAGAGATCATATTTACTCTTAATTAAACTATCTAGATTCCTCTTAATTTTCCATGAAGCTCTCAATAATCCCTTGAAAATCTTTTGGAGTCACACACCCAAGTAAGAGACCATACATTCCTCCTTTAAATTAAAGAATTTTTTTTGAAAATAATATCCTTAAATTAAATTTTTTATATTTCTATACATTCATAATCATTACAATATTGTGAAATTGATTTTATTTTATTGAGTTTACATTTATTCTCTTTCATTTTTACCCTAACCTAATTTTTTACTGTGCCGGATTTTCGTAAGGGATATTCCGCTCTCCTCTTTTTATCATGTACTTTATTTTGTTAACTCCTCTAAAATTGATTTTACTTAGGTTAGGAAATTTTATTACATATCCAATTACTATTCATTAAATAAATAAAATATGATAGTTCCATTTCACTATCATTAATACTTCTATGATCCTTTATGTACACCTATTACCATGCATAAATTTAGTAAGGGATTTATCTCTTCTCATTTTTGGTCAAGCAATTATTTTATGATATATCTCTAAACATCCATTTTTCTTATATTGGGATATGTTATTAAATATTAAACTTACTATACATTTAATTTTTAAATGATGAGATCCCCCTTTTGACTCTCATTAAGACCACCATGATCCTTTATGCATGCCCGTTACCATGCCAAAATATAGTTATGATTATTTTCAATATTCATGTCTCTTCATTACCTTATATATATTCAATATCCAATTTCTAGGGTTTGGATATTGATTTACATGTATTTATAACTTCATATTTGATTTATATGTGTTTATAGACCCATTTCTCCCTCATAAACACATTTTTATGAATCTTTAAGTGAAATCATTATGCGACTGAAATATCATCACGATTTTCAATGACAAACCAACTATGCAGTGAATACCGTACCCATATTATATTAAAGATATTAACAATTATGAATATACATTTTTTTATTTGGGACATACATGAATTTATTACACACTTCTTGATCATGGAATAAATTACGATAATGAATGAATCTATGTTATATGATCTACATGACACACTTATGCATGAGAGTGAAATGAATGTGATAGGTGAACCTGAAATTATATAGCACTAAAACACATTGGTAAATTTTTAGTAACATGATAAGTCATATTGGGATAGTTATTGAATACGACTCCTCTATGGTATTTTTTCCATCATGAATTCTTGGAATTTTAGATGTGACCTATTTTTATGATGTAGTGTTTTATGTTGGTGGAAAATTTCCCATGTCATGATTTTCGTGGTATATCATGTCTTATTTTTTGTTTTTATTATTCCTACTCATTTGATACCCCATTGATATATCTATTTTATAACATGTATCCCATTATGTAATTTCTATTCCCTTATTGGGTTTTATATCTCACCCCTTTCTTATGTTTTCCCCTAGGTTATCCTACATAGTTTTAAAAATCCATTGAATTTTGGAATCATGTTAAGGATGTTTTCAATAATGAAATTTTATTCCATGAACAAGATGTTATGATATGTACATAATTTCTAAATACACTACAGTAATCGATCATTTGGGATTTACTAAGATTAATTTTATGTAATAAATCATGTATTAATGTATACTATTAAACTGGGTTTTATAGTTGGTATCAGAGAAAAAGTTTTTTTTTATTTTTTTTATTCAAATTAGAAAACACTTGCAAAAGTATTAGAGATAAGAATATGTATATGAAACATCCCTAAATTTTTGTAATTATAGTGTAAGTGGTTTATCAAGAAAATACATCCCTGTTTTGATACTACAAGTGGATGTGGTTTTGGAACAAATTTACTTAAGAGTAACAACTCTAAAAAGGTGTCCTAGGCCTGACTATAGGTGACCTAAAACACAAAAATTGACCTTACTATGCACCTGGTATGACACTCCCAAGGGATATTATTTGGTAAATTCATAAGCTGATTATGAACCATTATTATGAGAATAAAAAAATTCCCATAAGAATATCTATTATGAATAGATCAGGGATACCATTGATTGGAGCCTAAAAATTCATAAGATAAAGAAATAAATTTAATTTATATTTTTTCTTTTTAATTTCACTAGACAACCATATATGTGTTCAATAGTTTAATGTTATCATCAATAATTTTCCTTTCAGTCTAGCCAATGGACTGAAATAAGAGGAATCAGGTAAACAATCAATGTGATGGGAAATGCGATGATTTCCCCAATGAGACTCTGAACCCTATGGGAGAAGGAATAAAAAGCATTGCCATGATACTCTCTCAGCTGACTCAATATATGAATAGAAAATTGGATTTGGAGGATCATCAAAATACCCCAAATATAGAACAAGGCATGATTAAGACCATTATGCAACAAAGGTCTCTAACATTAGATGGATCACCTAATCCCCTAATCATGGAATAATTGATAAAATCAATTAATAAGATCTCCTACACCCTTCAATGCTATGAGCATGAAAATGTTCAACTTCCTGTTTATCATATAAAGGTAGAAGTTGATCAATGGTGGACATTGATCCAGAATATTAATCTTGCAGAAGAGATCAATGTGAAAGAGTGGAAAGAATTCTAGAATGTCACGACCCGTCCTCGGGGCCCGTGCCGTGACTACCCCAAGCCCGCCTTCCATAGGCCAGGGGCTGGCGACTAGCACCAAGGCGTAAATCCCGGTAAAAAGGGAAGGCATTGCCTTTGTAAAGTAAACAAGCACCACAGAGTACAAGCGGAAGTAGTAAACACTAAGTAAAAACTGAGTACAACAGTAAGTACGGAAAGTAAAAAGGGGCCGGAAATACAAGCCCAACTGTAAAGTACAACTCGAAAGGGAAAACAACAACAGTAAAGTAAAGCCGCTACACCGAGCTGTCCACTGGAATTCCCACCTGAAGGGTAGGTACAGATAGCTCCTATGCTCCTCGGGTCCTGCCGTCCGCTCCGAGTACGTCCCACCCAGTGGTTCTCCTCCAGGTACCATCCTGCTCTGCAAGCCTCAACCATGATCAACGCTGTCCTTCGTCTACAAACAACACAACATAGTGCAGGCATAGCCCGTGCATGGGGTGAGTATAAGCTACTCAATAGGGACCCCGAGACCCCCGAAGGTCTCCCAAAATCCACAAAGGATAAACCACAACAGAAAGATAAAATCACGAAGTAACAACCGACACTGCTTAGGTATATGCCCATACATATACCTAAGTCATCATTTCAATACACTCCAACCTCTGAGCCCAAGTACAACTCAGTCCACACAGGAAAGTATATGTATTCCACACAGGAAAGCAAAACGTAATCCACACAGGATAGCACAACACAATCTACACAGGAAAGCAACAGGATTCAGCTAACACAGGTATACATCATCGAAAAGGTGAAAGAGATGATTAGACAAAGATACTGAATCATCTAAGCTGGGACCCACATAGGATACAAGACCAGCTGTCTTCATCAAAGCTGGGACCCACATAGGATATAAGACCAGCACAGCTAGGACCCACATAGGATACAAGACCAGCTGTCTTCATTGATTCATCTATACTGGGACCCACATAGGATACAAGACTAGTATTGAATCATCTAAGCTGGGACCCAAATAGGATACAAGACCAGCACAGCTAGGACCCACATAGGATTCAAGACCAGCTGTCTTCATTGATTCATCTATACTAGGACCCACATAGGATACAAGACCAGTATTGAATCATCTAAGCTGGGACCCACAAAGGATAAAAGACCAACATGGCTGGGACCCACATAGGATACAAGACCAACACTCTTCATCGTCGCAGTCCACTGAGGATCTCTGCACAGTCGTCGTCGCAGTCACAGTAGCAGTCACAACCAGCTCTAGGGTTCCCGCACACAGCAAGCTCGTTCGGGAGTGTCCGCTCCACGAGCCGAGAGGCTGATACATCAACTGTCACAAAGTCCAGAGTTGATGTATCCAAAAGTTCTGTATCGTCAACGGGAACTCAACGCAATAGACGGCGCGTCAATCGGACGCATGGTCTGAGAGTTATTGGCTTTTTTCGTCCCAGGGGCCCGGTTGGTTTTTAAGGAAAAACCAACCCAATCGTACTCCACCTGCGTCCAAACCTCGGACGAAGTATGCCAAAAGATCCGTCTCACTAAGAGGAACTCAACAAAGTCGACGACACGTCAATCAGATGTCTGTAGCTCAAGATATGAGCGTTTCCGCTCCGAGGGCCCGGTTGGTTTCGTGTACGAACCAACCCATCCGAACAAAAAGTATTCCGAAACCTTGAGTGCGATATATCGAAATGACCGTCTCGATCCAAGGATCGCATCGCCGCTGACAGCGAGTCGTTTGGAGGCCCGTAGCTTAAGTTACATGCATTTGACCGAAAGTGGCCCGAAAACGTGGGTCTGGGCCCGGGGCGACCCGGCCCGACCCCCCCTTAGGTCGGCCGACCCGGGTCCGACCCGGCTGGGCCCGGCCCGGTCCGGCACGGTCCGGTCCGGCCCGACCGGCAGGCCGCGGCCGAGCTGGTGCCGCGGAGCGGCGGGGGTGCGCGCGACCGCCACCCCTTCGCCGCTGATTGACACCGGCGGCAACCGTCGCCGGCCACTTCCGGCAGCGCGCCGCCGCCACCGGTCGCCGACGCCACCGCGCCTGCGTGGCGCGCTGCCGTCACCTTCGGTGGACCACCGGACGCACTCCGGTGGTCTGTTTCTCCTGCCGTCTTCGCCTATGGTCCCCCCGGGACCCGACCTTCACTGCGAAGGCCTCAAAATTACATTGCGGCCTCGTTTTTCGTCACCCGTCAATCCGCATGTCAAAAATGAAATGCGCCATCTTCGTGGTTCTCCGGCGCGGCGTGCTGGCGCCGCGCCCCTTCGCCGTGGCTCCGTTCCGGCCGCGGCGCCTTCGACTTCCTTCAACGCGGCGCGACGGCGTCACGTTCTTGTTCGACTTCTCAGCGTGGCGCGACGACGTCACGTAATACTTGCCGAGCGATTCTCGCATGGTGCGACGACACCACACCATTCCGTTCCATCCATATTAGAAACAATATCAATAATGGAGGAGGGTCGTCCGTGTTGGTGCGGTCCGGCCCCCTCTCGTTAATCGATAAAAACTGGTTGTAAAATTACGAAGGATGACAAGGTAGAATTCACGAACGAAATAATTAAATAATAAACTTCAATATCAATCCGCCTGAACGAACGATCCGCAGATCAACCTGGAATTGGTTGGTCCGCGCTCGTCATTCTATTCTCAAAAGATAAGAGAATTCCAAAATAAATTCCCCTACCTCTGTTTCAAGAGTGGAGCACATCAACAAGCTGCGGAAGACAAGCGTCGCGGAGGTCGGGCGTCGCGGTAATCGTACGTCGATTCCGTTGACGTCGAGGTGCGTCCGAAGAGGTACGTTGCTGGAGAAGCTTCGTAAGCTGACGGAGAAAGCCCGAGGAGGAAGCGGAATCTCCTTTCATTGACATGGGAAGAAGATCGAAAGAAGCGGCGTCGACGAACTTCGGAAACACACCGGCTGCGAAGAAGAGAAGAGACGTCACATCTTTCTCTTCTTATGGTGACAACGTTCTTCGTCGGAGCCTAAGCGTTATTCGTGTTCTTCGTCGAGGTTGAAGAAGAAGAAGAATATGCTTCCCAACTCTCTCAAAGTGACAAAACTCTTACAAAAATAAAATAAAATAATACTCTTTCTTATTTTATTAACACAACAACACATTTGAATTTCAAGAGTTTGAAATTCAAAACCACCCACAACTCACCTCATTAAACTGATCACATTTAAGTCATAGGTTATAACTTAAGATAACAAAATTAAAGTGGGAGTTGAGGGGGGTTTTAGAGGATATTAAGGGGTGGGGTTCGTGTGGGCCCCACCACCCTCATAACCTCCCAAGGGAGGTTGGGTGGTTACCAAACTTCCATCAAGACAACACTTAGAGTAAAATAATAAAAATTGTAGTGTATGTATAAAATAAACTTCCACTATTTTTATTATCAACACTCGCATAAACGCAACTCCAGAATAGGAGTTCCTAAGAAATTACCGGCACTGCGATTCCATCAGTGCCCTCGGAATTCGATTCCAGGCACCGGTTTAAAAGTTAGAAAGTCCCGCTCGTTCGTTCACTGAACGTACCCGAGGCAAACTTTGGAAAATGATTCCGGGCACACCGGGCCTCGGAATCAGGTGCCGTCAGAAACTGCGTTCTTGTAAAATCCCAAAGAAAATTAAGAAAAAATTTTCCTTGAATTTTACGGGTCTTTACATAGAAAATGTATTTCGGTAAAAATTTTACTCACAATATTTGAATTAAAATGGAAAGTGATTTTTTTACCCTCAAGGAAAAAGGAGACAAATCGATCAGGATGTATGAGGAAAACATTACAGGACTAGCATTATACACCTTTGGATTTTTTATTACCATATAATACATTGTTAACCACTTCTTTGGTGAGATAGGACCTATTATATGAAAAGCTCAAGGGATCTGAAACTTTGATAGCTATGCGGAAATTTTCTAATGTTACCTCAATAACAATATGGAGTTAAAAAAATCGTAGTGATATTAAAGAGATAAGAATAGGAAAATGAAGTTTAATTATATAATTTTGAGGGATAAATATAATAGTTCTATGAATTTACAACATACCACAAGTCAATGGTGTAGAATGAGGCATCCTAGAAGTTTCCTAGGGGGAGTAAATTCTTTAGGTAAGGGAAGGAATGAAACCTAGATAAAAACATCCGAAAGAGAAACCCATTAATGAAATAGAGGAAATAAATTATCCAATAAACCCTCAAAACATTGTTCATTACTTCAACTAAATGGATCATGGGAACATTGGAAATCCATTCACTAAACCAAGGGTTTTCAGAGACAACCAAAAACCTACTAGGAATTAATGGTGAGATTTTTCCATCAATTCTGTTGAAGTGGATTCTAACAATAAAGTGGTGATAGGTACTGTAGTTATTCATTCCTGAATATATAAATTACATTCTAATTCTCATTCTACACATTCCTTCATATCACGGAATTTTAGTAGAACTATTCAAAAACCACCATAAAGCATATAAGTTGAGATATTGAGCAAAATTGAAAAGGGGAAATTATTACATCCTAAGTATATAACTCCCCTATCACAATTTGTGTGTTGGACTTCCCAGAAAACCTTTTCGTAATTCCATTATTGTAATTTTATTGAATTATTGTCTTAGATTGTCCTCTCTTATATAAATCCAACATAAATTTCCCTGAGATGGAAATCACTATGCACACCACGAATCAACCCACAATTCTATACAAGTTCAAGGAGGAGGGTGAATGTTCAGTAACACCAGCATCAGAAGAATGGATATTATTTCCTTTTAAAAAAGAATATCTAGCTCAAATTATTGAGTATAAGGAATGAACCATCCTTGATATAATACCTAATATGAGGGAATACACCAATGTGTTTCCTAAGGAATTTCCTAATCTTCCACTTAGTTGAATGTTTGAATTTTCAATGGAGATTATACATAGGGCATTTCTAATATCCCAGAATTAGTGTATAATTTCTATTGTGGAACTTCAGTTGCTAATAAACAATAATAGAAGAATACATATAAAGTGTTTAT